>CM057835.1:62320157-63552657 GCA_030068075.1 Paguma larvata
TTCTGATTCAATACATGCACAGATATCTTAAATTTGACACCATATCAATCTCCCAGCTACATGCCTGACATAAATTCAAAGTCTTCCACCCCACATCCTCAAACTCATATATTCATCAAAAATTCCCTGCAAATTACACATCAGTTCCACTGTAGACATGAAATCATGATGATGACAGGGCAGCTTATCTCGCCCTTTCTATTAGGCCCCACAGCCCAAACCTAACATAAAACTGGAACAATTCACTGTTTCCCAATCATTTTGATTTATTCCTTTATCAAAACTGTAAAAAAGCCTCTGTCAACTCTTCTTTAAATTTTATATGCAAAGAGTTTCCCAAGCCCATTCAAACACACTAGACTCATGCTTCTCCCTGTCTTGTGCCTATAGCATACTGAGTAAGAAGGCCCTGCATGACTAACTGGAAATTGCCTTTTCCTATCTAATGTCAATGAACTCCCTCTGCTTCAGGTTAAAAGCATTCTCAGCTTCATGTAAAAAGCACAGATACAACGTTTTCTTTAAGCCTGAGTGTTAATATCTTCTAAGGTTAAAATTTCTTTCTTCATTCAAAAGAAGCAATACAACTTCAAGGAGGAGAGTTTCAAAGGTACTGGTAATCCAGTTTTTTAAAGGAGTCACACGGAAGCACCTGGTTGGCTCAGTCAGTTAAGCGTCTGACTTCGGTTCAGGTCATGATCTCACAGTTTGTGAGTTTGAGCCCCACACTGGGTTCTGTGCTGACAGCTCAGAGCCTGGAGCTGCTTCAGATTCTATGTCTCTCAAAAAATGAATAAACGTTAACAAAAATTAAAGGAGTCAAATGGGTTTTGAAGATTTTTCTTATTATATATATATATGTACATACACACTCTCTTTTATGTACAAAAAAGATTTCATAGTAAAAAGTCGGAAAACAACAAAATAGGTAAGAGAAATCAATTCTAAGAAGACTGGCTAAGAACCGTCTAGTGAAACAGCACTGAATACTGAGAACCTTACCCTTCCATCCCTAGATATTCACACCATCACTTACAGCTCTCTTTCTATGCCTGTGGCTGCCGCTCCACTCCCTTCCACATCTCCTCCTCTTCTGTTCATTCTGTGGATTCCCTAAGTCCAGACTCCCAAATCTACATTATTTAGTCTCCAATTCTCTTCTCAATAACAAGCCCATCAGATTGCTATACTTGGTTTCCAGTAAGCATCTCAAAAAGATTCTCCCTGCTGAAAACAATCATCCCCCCCTCACCCTGATCAATTCTTCTTCTATTCTCTCAATTAAAGACACCATTGAATCATCCTTGAAGTCATACCTCTTCCCTCACCTTCTACATGCAACTGTCCAGTGACAACTGTTAGTTTCCACTTTATAGTCCCAAAACTCTTAGTTCAGCTTCTCCTTTCTCCTGTAACAGTCCTTTCTCCTGTAACAGTCCCTCATTAGTTCCACATCCTAGACTCTCGCCCTACCCAGTCTCACACCAGAGCCGTTTCTAAAAAGTAAAATTGGCCATGGCAATTCTCTTCTCTCTGCACGTCTCCCAATCATGTGTGCTCTCTCTCTCTCTCTCTCAAGAATAGAGAGAGTGGGTGACGGGCACAGAGGAGGGCACTTGTTGGGATGAGCACTGGGTGTTATATGGAAACCAATTTGACAAATTATTTTTTTTAAAACAAGAATAAACAAACGTTAAAAACAAAAAAACAAGAACAACTTTATTTTTTAAGTAGGCTCCATGCCCAACGTGGGGATTGAACTCATGACCTTGAGATTGAGCGTTGGATGCTCTACTGACTGAACCACCCAGCCATCAAAAACTTTAGATAGCTCCTACTGTTAAATATATTCACAAAGCATAGGAGGCCTTTTACAATTTAGTATTATTCTTCCTTCCTACCTCACTGCCCATCACTCACATTAATTACAACTGTGCCTTTCCCAGCAGGCAGTGCAACCACTTCTCCCCTCCTTCTCACCTCTTCTTTCAAGCCTTCCCTTACCCCTCAGTTGATCGTCCTTGCTTTTAAGCTCCCAGGGTATTCTACTTTAACTTGTTCAATATACTGAGCCTTTTAAGGGCTAAAACCATGATTTGCCCTCATTATATGCCTTGAGTCTAGTACTGGGTTTTGATATAGAGTAGGCCTCAATATAGTGAAATTCCTGCTAATAAAAATAAAATGCCAAAGACATAGAGAAGCATTTCCCATTACTGTCCCTATTCTTTTTTTTTTCCTTCTGAAAACACAAAACGTCAGCACTCCAATTCCCTATATCCGGTTTAATTCTGTTACACAAAGAAATCCTGTATGCCACTTGGTTTGCTCTCCAAGCCTCTTCAGTTCACCACTGTTCCACTCATGCTCTCAGCCGTCATTCCAGACTAGTTGCCACATGCCTAGTGGCCCCACCTTATGTGGTATGATCTTAGTTCAGACTCTAAAATAATCTGAACTCCCACTAATAAGGGCTGTCCCCTTTTACTTATCAGGAAAAACTAAAATATTTTAGCCTGAAGGAAACCTAGAAATAATCTAGTCCAACTCTTCAAAAGAAAAATTCTAACTTAGGTTAAAAAAACAAATCTCTGTATTTGAGTCTTAAGAGAGAGGAAAAAAAACCACGAATCAAATGGCTACCAGTACTTTACATGTCATGGGAACACAACTCTTAACTGGGCGAGCTTCCATTCCCAGCATAATGACAATGTTCTTATATCTCATCTGAATCAAATTTAGAGGATTTAAACTACTGGTAAAAAGAAAATCAAAGGTTTATTCATGGTGCCAAATTCTTGCTAATCAAAATTACTGGTAATCCTTCTCCCCCAATCCTAATTATAAAAGTCCAGATTTTAGTTCCCTCAAATATTTAGAACAGGGGATGTGCGAGGTGTGACCGTGCTGCCAGTGGCATACTCTGGTCCATGCAAGGCTTGGTTTCTGCTTCGCAGCTGGAAAGGCCCTCCTCTCGGCACTCAGATTAGGTTGGGCTTCCTTTTCCAGCTACTCTATCATATTAGATAGCATGGAAATTGCCTTTAAAAAAAAATCCCAGTACCAGTAACCTTCTCAAGAATGTGACAGGAGGGGCACCTGGGTGGCTCAGTTGGTTGGGCATCCGACTTCGGCTCAGGTCATGATCTCATGGCTCGGGAGTTCGAGCCCCACATCGGGCTCTGTGCTGACAGCTCAGAGCCTGGAGCCTGCTTCAGATTCTGTGTCTCCCTCTCTCTCTGCCCCTCCCCTGCTTGTGCTCCGTCTCTCTCTCTCTCTCTCTCTCTCAAAAATAAAATAAAACATTAAAAAAAATTTTTTTTAATGTGACAGCAATTATTATGATTCAATGTTAGTTCTATGTTACCAAATACATGTGATGTGCAATATCTGTTGACAAAATCAAAGATTTTCCCTAAGGGTCAACTTGCCTCAGTTAAAAAACTTTACTTCTCATGACTTTTCTCCTAGCCTTCATATAGCTATATAAACTAAGGACCGGAGATTTTATAAGAAAAGTAAGCTATGCAAAACAGTTTCTAAACCACAGGAAAATGTATTTCATATCTAAACGATCCACTCAGGAACCTTTGGAAACATTCTGTTGTTAAACTGGAAATCACCTCCATTAAATTAAGAAGCACTAGCACTTTCCTGAAAACTAACTATAACTTAATGAACAGAATCTTAAATATGTTTACACTCAAATAAATTGGAGATGGAAACCATCAAAGGTTTTGCTCACCATCTGTAATATAGAAATTAACACTCACATGCTGAAAGATAATCCTTTAGGGTCACTCAAAATCAATAAAAGCCATCTGACAAGGCATGACACCTTTTGGGTTTGTTGTTTATTTTAATTTTTAAAAAGATTAATTTAAAACCCATCACAGGAATACCACAAATACAAAAAGAATAATACAAACTGAGAGGATACAAAGTTAAAAATGTATCAAGTAATTTTTGTTTCTTCCTTTCTCTTTCCTCATCATTCCTCCCTCCCATCAGCAACATCAATTTTAACTCCAAAACAGGCACCTCCAAACCATAACTCAAGTCAGTCTATATGAACTATGACATCTATACGCTATCAGTCACCAACATTTTGCACCTGAATAGCAGTGATAACCCCAGAGGACTTCCCTGCATCAAATTCCTTCCCTGGGACCCACTGTGCTTTAATTAAAATCCAATTTCTATATCTTGACCATTACATCTTGTAACTCTTCTTACAGGAAGGACCCCCTTATTTAAGAACCATACTCCCGGGGTGCCTGGGTGGCTCAGTCGGTTGAGCATCTGACTCTTGGATTTTGGCTCAGGTCATGATCCTAGGGTCGTGGGATGGAGCCCTGTGTCAGGCTCAGCATGGAGCCTGCCTAAGATTCTCTCTCTCCCTCTCAGCTCCTCTCCCCAACTTGAGCTCTCTCTCTAAAAACAAAACAACAAAACTCTCACCACTCCCAACCCACTGGCTATCTTTTTCACCCCAGGACTTTGTGTAAGGTCTTCCCTATGACTGGAAGGCTCTCCCCCTCCTCTTAGGCCAAGCCTTCCCAAGGCTTGCCTCTTCTCTACCCTTAGGTAACATCATGCTTTCTCTGACCACGCTACATCAGGCAGGTCTCTGCTATTATATTCTCTCTGCCCAGTTTCATTTCCTTCATAGCATTTATTAATCTTGTATTTTATTTATTTTTCTACTTTTTAGTTGGTCTCTTCCACTAAAATATAAGTTCTATTAGAGTAAAAGCATGTCTGCTATCCATTGTTCTCAATTCCTATCACTAGGATATAATCCTCATAAATATTTGAATAAAAATACAAAACTCAATGTTAAGGAACATTCCAATAAAAAAAAAAATCAGAGTAGAAAACAAGCACCAGTCCTTAAATTCTGAGAAAGTCATACTATTATAATTTCTCACTGGGCAAAATTAAAAAGCTAAGGGACATGAAACTCTGGCCTTAAGAGCTCAATTTCGATGCCTAAAAAACTAAACCACTTAATTTATCTTGTTTGGATGCAACGAGGTATTTTTAAAAAATATTTATTTTTGAAAGAAAGAGCATGCGCGGGGAAGGGCCAGAGAGGGGGACATAGGATCTGAAGCAGGCTCCATGCTGACAGACGAGAGCCTTATTCAGAGCTTGAACCCTCGAACCACGAGATCATGACCTAAGGCGAAGTCAGATGCTCGACCAACTGAACCACCTAGGCACCCTTGGGTGTGAAGAGGCATTAAACTGACTTGCTTTTGGTCAAGGCTTTATACGGTACCTTAGTTTCCTCCAAAGGCCAAAAACAGATTAAACCAAATCGGTGAATTTCAAGTTTGAGAGAGAGAGTCCAAAGATCAAGACAGTAAATTCAGTCAGGATCTGATTCAACCAGCACTGTGATCACAATGGAAAATAAAAAACTAAATTACAGCAACATGCCTGGGGCAGAGAGCAAAAAGAGGGAGAAGGGAGAAACAAAACTGCAGTGAAAGCGGGAGGGTCTATTATTTGAGGGGCCAGGAACAACAGTTAAGATTTCAGTATGTGAGAAGTAGGGGTTAGGCAATTAAGGGAAGAGCCAACAGCCCGGCCTAAAGCTGGAGCAAAGGTACAAAGGTGTGAGAAGAAAGCAGCTACCAGAGATTAAGTGAGTTGCCCAGTGGGGCTGCACTAAAGGAAGAACAAGGCAGGGAGCAGAAGGGAGGACAGGCATCAAAAACAAAGTTATGCCTGGTATCTGGGAAGACACATGAATGAAAAATGCGGAGTTGTTTTTGCTGGTAATGGGAAGCCACCGCAGCTTACTCCCTTTTCTCTCTCTAGGAGGGAATTCAACCGTTTATTCGCACTTTCTGAAACAGCTGTATTTCCAGTACCTGTCACCTCGAAGCAAGCACAATGCCTTGTACATAACACGGCTTAATAAATGCCTGAAATTAATGATATAATTCACCCCCATGAGTTGGAGAATTCAATTAAACACATTAAAAATCTCATTACAGTTGGTTCTAACATTCTCTCCAACCCCTCGCATCAGAATTATACTGTGCTCAAAGCTGACTCCCACTGCCAGCATCTTTGGGGACCTGGAGATTTCACCAATCAGATTCATGGTGCCTAGGTCTTTATTATACACTATTTGATTTATAATCACTTTCTCCCAGTTCTTAAAGTCCATTTAGTTCAGCAGTTAATCTTACAGTCATTATACAGTCATGGCTTTGTTTCTTCTCTATCTTATTCCACAGACGCAACACTCAGGCATCCAGTGGGGGTTCCTTAATTATTACAGCTTTTAACGGTTAAAGCTCAGAGCAACATCTTGCCAGTCAATCTATAAAATCAAAAACATCTCATTCCAAAAAACCTATTATCAGCACCCTATCCCTTTTAAACAGATGTTCGAGAAGCAAAATGGGCAATAAAATACCTTTTATTTAAAAAAAAATTCTAAGCAATTTCTTCAGTTCAAATTTGGCACAATTTAAATAAAAGTGATAAAATACTAAAGACAAATTAAAGCAAGTAATCAAATAAAATAATACATTTTATTTGAAAAGGAGGATGCTTGATGCGCGAAGTCACTTTGGGTGCCTAACCTTATTTATTTGGAGGGTCAGGGGAAGGGCAGAGAGAGAACGAAAGGATCTGAAGCAGGCTCGGTGCTGTGAGAGCAGAACACGATGCTGGGCTTGAACTCATAAACCGTGAGATCATAACCTGAGCTGAAGTTGGTGGCTTAAAAACTGAGCCAGCCAGGCACCCCTGGGTGCTTAACTTTAATATTAAATCATTAGACTTACATATAAACAAAAAGTACATCTGAAATTAAACTTGTATAGAATTAAGAAAGCGCTGCTCAAAAATGTCCCTTTGTAAGTAACTTTGTAGTCTTACTCTTCCTTAGAATTTAACCAGATTAATTTCTGGCCTATTAATGGTCCAACTTGGGGGTAGATTATAAAATAAAAACTCAGGGGGGCGCCTAGGTGGCTCAGTTGGTTAAGCAGCCAACTTCGGCTCAGGTCACGATCTCACAGTCTGTGAGTTCGAGCCCCGCATCAGGCTCTGTGCTGACGGCTCAGAGCCTGGAGCCTGCTTCAGATTCTGTATCTCCCTCTCTCTCTGCCTTTCCCCTGCTCATACTCTGTCTCTATGTCTGTCAAAAATAAATAAACGTTAAAAAAAAATTAAAAAAATATAACAAAGAATTTGGGGCGCCTGGGTGGCTCAGTCGGTTGGGCGGCCGACTTCGGCTCAGGTCATGATCTCGCGGTCTGTGAGTTCGAGCCCCGCGTCGGACTCTGTGCTGATG
The DNA here is from genome assembly GCA_030068075.1 of Paguma larvata. NCBI lineage: Eukaryota > Metazoa > Chordata > Mammalia > Carnivora > Viverridae > Paguma > Paguma larvata. The sequence goes on from CM057835.1 coordinate 62,327,479, forward strand.
GCTCAGAGCCCGGAGCCTGCTTCTGATTCTGTGTCCCCCTCTCTCTCTGCCCTTCCCCTGTTCACGCTGTGCCTCTATGTCTCTCAAAAATAAATAAACATTTAAAAAAAAAAAAATAAATAAAAAATAAAAATTTAAAAAAAAAAAAAAAAAAAAAAAAAAAAAAAACTCAAAAATATGTCCTAGATGAAGTCAATACACCTTCTTCTAAATTTTCTGTAATTAAAAAAAAAAATGTCGGTAATTATAAAACAAAAGGTGTCTGGCGTAATTCAAACCTGGCACCGAGGTATCAACATATAGTTCTGATGATTCAGTTAAAGGTTTTGTTTCTAAACGCTCAAACATTTTCATTTGTCGACTGTTCCAGAGGCTGCAGTCCAAGAGTTCTTAACCTGGAGCAGGGAGTGCAAGAACCTTGAGTAGCGTGCAAAATTCAGTGTACGTACATTTTTAGGGAGGAGGAAAAGTCACGACTACTCTGAGACTCTCAAAGAAGTCTGTGGTCCAAAAAAGGTTTAAAAAAACAACAATAAAACATTCCGCTTTAGTAGGACAACCCAAAAGATAACATGATGACACGCAAAAAAGAGTGCATTTTAACTATGCAACCACCGTTAAACATGTTTAAAACGCATCCCCGCATTCAGTGACCCAGATCCTGACACTAGCCTTCCGTTCAGAGCGCCTTCTGGAAAATAATTTGGTTCAGAATGGGGTGAAACGGGTTCAGATCACCCCTCGCTGCAACCCGCCCCAACTCTTCGATGGATCCCAAGCGAACAAGCCCCTGCCATTCTCGACCCTCCTCCGCGGTCCGAGTGGGCTGTGCGCCCGAGGACGCGGGCGCTCGCATACCTGGGCGCGGGCTCGATTAGGGTGGTGGTGTCCAGGTAGTGGATCTTGTAGAACTCCAGCAGGGCCGGCAAGTGGTCGAACTCCTGGTCCCCAATCTTAAAACGGCGGTTGGGCAGCGAGTTGATGATGTAGTGGGAGACCCGCGAGTTCTCGGACACAGACAGCACATAATCCCCAGGGCAGGTGGAGGAGTCGCGAACTAGGAACATACCGTGGCGCTGGCCCTGGAGCCGGGTCTGCGCCTCCTGGCGAGACACCGGCCCCATGTACCAGGCGGAGCGGTCTGAGGAGTCGAACCTAGCGGAGGACATGGTGTCGGGCCGGGGCTCTGCGGCTGGTCGGGGCGGCGGCTGCTCTCTTCTGTTCTGGACGCCTCTGCTCGACAGACGGCTCTGCGGCCAAGGAAGGGCCTCTTGGCACACCTCGAGGCGCGCTTAGAGGGCCGAGCCACCTTCCTCTCGGCTCCGGGCCCGCAGCATCCTCCGCCGCCGCCCGCCTGCTCCGGAGCCGCCTCACGGAGGGAGCCGGCCCGGGGAATGCGGAGCAGAGGCCGAGGTCGGGGCGGGCGAAGCCGAGCCGCAGCGGAGGCCGCCCCGGGGTTCTCGGGCTGCCCGGAATACCGGGGTGCCTCCAGTCACTCCTGGCCTGGAACGCGCCGACTCCGCGCCCCCCACAGCTCTGCACCGAAACCCACCGCCACGCAAAGAACCGGACTCCTAAAAGCGTCGCGCCTCCGGGGCGGTTTTGCCGAGCCCGTTCCCAAGAGCCACAGCAACAAAATGGCGGACGCAGGAGAAGCGACCGGCCACCTCCCCCTCAGCTCACCTCGCTCTCTCTGCGCACGCGCGGGCTCCAGCTCCCAGCTGCCGCCCGGGCCCTCCCCGGGTCGTCGCCCGCCGCGGCCAATCACAAGCACTGTCGTGACGGTCGGGGCGTGCGCCACTCGCGGCCGCTCCCGCGTTCCGGGAGGAGGCGGGGGAGGCGGAGGAGGCGGGGGAGGTGTGGGAGGCGGTGGTGGTGGCGGCCACTCCCTTCTTCCTGGGCTGCGGTGCACCGCCGGAGGCGCTGCCGCTGCCGCCTCTCCCCGCGCTGGCAGGAAAACAGCTGGAACCGAGAGGGAGCGGCATTTCGAAAACCTGCTCCGGGAACAAAGCATAACGTACAGGCCGCATCTCTGGCCATGGAGGCGTGGCACTGAGGTGATCTGACCGGCCAAGGGGCTCAGGGGGACCCGCGCTGAGGGAGACCGACGGGCGGACAGGCCCAGTGGGTCGAAGTGGCTCTGGAAGGAGATGTCTGGGGGGGCTGAGGTGACCAGCAGATAGGGACGAGGTGACCTCGACCCGAGGTGGCCCGATAGGTTAAGGGACCCAGAGTGGCCAGGAGACCCGACAGGCACCATTGAAGGGTGTGGAGGTTATATCGAAAGGAGTAAATGGTCTAGGAAGCCCATAGTCTGGTGCAGTCTGTCCATCATTAGCGCTTAATTGATGCAAGTAAAATGCAAACGCCTGCGGGCGTGGCCTGGAGACCTCATCTGTTCTGGATTCTGCAGCTTCTCTGAATTAATCTCCCAGTCCTTGGCTGACCCTTCTCCTGCCTGGACCTCCTAGCCTATTTCCCCGCCCAGCCCGAGAATGAAATTTTAAGAGAACAGGGATCTTGTCTGTCTTGTTTACTTCTGGACCTAGCACAATGTCTGGACCTGAGCTGATGCTCAAATATTTGTTGAATGAATGACTATTGAGAAAAACCACCAGGTTACTGGTGCCCGGTTATTGGTAGCGCCACCCCTGGAACTGGACAGACAAGAAAGCATGTCCAAAAAGGGAGACGCAGGCAATACAAACCCATACTTAGATCCCTTTGTCAATGGAATTTCATTTCGGCCCTTTGCATCCTTCAAGTTGAACATATACCAGATTCTAGGGTGATAGGTGATGCCTATCTTAGAGTGAACTAAAGGAGAAATGTCAAGGCCTTTTGTGACATAGCATAAACAGGTTTTCATCCCCCTCCCCCCCCCCTCAGAATACTGTCATGTCTCAGGTACAATTTGAATAGCACAAAATTTGAAGATGACGGTTGGGATTCAAATCCTGCTCTGTTGACTAGCTGGGTGACCTTGGGTCGATTACTTAATCATTCCATGCCTTATATATTAGACAAGCTAATACATGTAAAATGCTTAGAATAGTGCCTGGCACATATTAAACATCATATAAGAGCTTTTAATTATTACTGTTCAGCCTCTACCTGGGCTTCTACCCCCATAGCCTAAAGGTGTGCAGATCTTTCAATGGGTGGATGAGGGTAGGGAGAAAAGTCCCCATTTGATTTTCTAGCTACCTTTTCTTAAAAGATTTTAGCACTTCATCATCAGCCACTCCTTGCCCAGCCTTCAATTGGATTCTACCCTTACTTTGAAACTGACCTTTGGAAATCATCATTGATCTCCATTGAACCTAGCATTTTCTTTGCTCTATCTGGCCCTATATGCCTATATTGAAAATCTGTGGAAAGAATCCTTTTTTTAAAAAGTTTTATTTTTTAAGCTTCTGAGTCGTACAATTTCTTCTATTCTTCAGATATACTTGCTTGCTTTTTGTTTTGTTTTGTTTTTTTAACTCAGAACCCTGAGATCAAGACCTGAGCTGAGATCAAGGGTCGGATACTTAACCTACTGAGCCACCCAGGTGCCCCTCTTGGTCTTTTTTGATAGCACTTTTGTCTCCAGCCTCTATGTGTAGAAGCTCATCCTTAATTGCTCTACAGCCTCTCCTTTGGTAGGCTAATGATGACGGCTTTAGGAGTCACCTGTCTGTTGGTGACTCGAAAGTACATATATTCTAAAACTAGAACAGAATCTGACCACACCCTATAATTTCTGTGCAAACACTATGGCCACAGCCTAAATTCTTATCACTTTCCATCGTGATTGTTTATAAACATCTCACCGTCCTAATCAGAATGTCTTGGAGGCCTACTTTTATTTTTTGTATTCCCAGTGCCCAACACAGTGCCCAGCGCATTATACTTAAAATAAATGGTTTTTGAATGTAGGTGGATAATGATGAGAAGAAGCCAGAGAAAAGATTTATTGTAGTAAAGGTAAAGAGATTTTTGTCACTATTTCCTGTTAACTAACATAATAAATGTATTTAAAATAGATCTTTGGACCTGGGGTTTCTTTAGCCCTATGTCTACCCTTGTGTTTAATCTTCTATTTGGATTAAATTGTGCCTCTCAGCTTCCCTTTTTCTGTCAATAGCATCAGTGTTTTCCTAATGTGCAGACTCAAATCTGAGTCATCTTTTACTTAACTCAAGAACTCAAAAATACCTAATTTATACAGTGCTTTCCAATTCACAAAACTTCACATAATACATTGTTTTACTCACTCCAACCAAAGTCCCATGAAGTCCTTTTTTATTTTTTAATGTTTATTTGTATTTGAGAAAGAGAGACAAAGTGCAAGCTGGGGAGGGGCAGAGAGAGGGAGACACAGAATCTGAAGCAGGATCCAGGCTCTGAGCTGTCAGCACAGAGCCCGATGCGGGGCTCGAACACATAAGCTGTGAGATCATGACCTGAGCTAAAGTTGATGCTTAACCGACTAAGCCACCCAGGGGCCCCTGAAGTCCTTTTTTATAGATGATCCAGAAGCTCAGAGAGGTTAAGTGACTTGCTGACATAAGTTATTATACATTACATAATTTGCAAGAGGCAGACCTGGCACTCTCGAGCCAGGTCTCTGGACTCAAAGTCAGACTCACTTTATTGTTACACAACTGCCTATAACTTTGTCCATTTTCTTTGTTTTGCTGATCAGGAAACTGAGGTCTTCAAAAGTAAATTTTAGCACCAGGAAGGAATATCAATCTTATAATACAGAGGAATGGTTGGATTTGTCCCCCATTTTGGATTTCAGATACCACCATCATTCAGCTGCCAAAGTGCCATGATCCCCTTTTGAAAAGTGTATCTTAAAGATGGATCAAAACCCCTCTCCTTTTGCTTCAAAATAGTCCCCTGAGGGAATGGAGTATGGACCGGATAAAGGTGGAAACAAGAATGCCCTTGTATTGGTAACTAGGTGACATGATGTATGTGTGTTTGGGGCAGGATGGGGAGGGTGAATTATAGTATATTCTACTTTTTTATATGTTTGCAATTTTTCACAATAACTTTTTAAAAGTCCTTTACTTTCCTTTAGTACAGCTGAGACAGCTTTAAAAAAAAATCCCAGGGGCACCTGGGTGGCTCCGTTGAGCATCCAGCTGTGGCTCAGGTCATGATCTTACGGTTCGTGGGTTTGAGCCCCGATCAGGCTCTGTGCTGACAGCTCAGAGCCTGGAGCCTGCTTTGGATTCTGTGTCTCCCGCTCTGTGCCTCCCCTGCCCATGCTCTCTGTCTCTCTCTTTCAAAAATAAACATTAGAAAAAATTTTTTTTAATTCCAAAAAATGTTTCTAGATGCTAAGATATAACAAAATGGAAGTGAATGGAAAAGCAACAAGGAAGCATTGAGAAAAAAAAGGAAGGGGTTGCTGTAACATAAAGATTTGTTCATTCCCAGGGTTTCAGATGGCATTATACTTAGATTTTTCTTCTAAGATAATTACAATCTAGTCTCAAAGGACTGACAAAGCTTTTCAAGTACCTTGTCCAGATCCCTTACTTCCTAGCCCTGAGGCTGCCTCTGTCCAAAGGGCACAATCTTGGGACAACCTACTGTTGACTTTGTTCTCCCCTATCTGGGCAGGTCCAATCTTGGTGACTGTTAAAGCCAGGCAGTCTTCCTATGTTGCTGCCTTGCTGAGGACATGAGAAGAGAAAGCGTCTGTCCCTTTCTCCTGCCCTTGATTTTTTCTAGCAATGATTCTGAGAGTAGAAAGGCTTGACCATGTAGGCATGTACACTTGATATATTTACCTCACTGACTTGATAAGGTCATCAGTTCTCAAATGCTTTCTCCACAAGGATTGGTTGACCTGTTGGGTTTCTACTGCATTTCTTAACCTAATTTTTTGAGATCTTTTCCTCCTATGCAATAAATTTTCTCTTACCGATTGTTCTCAGTCACTATTCCCCTATGTTTTACATATATTTCTTTTTTTTGGGAGGGGGGGGAGAGGGAGAGAGAGATAGAGAGACAGAGAGAGAGAATATCTTACGTAGGCTCCACTCAGCATGAAGCCCAACACAGGTCTCAATCCCATGACTCTGGGATCATGACTTGAGCTGAAATCAAGAGCTGGGCACTCAACTGACAGAGCCACCCAGGCAGCCCTACATATATTTCCAAGTTTATCTCCCTGAAACAAAAAAGGAGCTTATTGATGATTCATGTTTTTCCCCTCCTATTACTTTCCTATTCCAATACTAATAATGTTCATATCCCCCTCACAATTTTCCATACCAAGCTATTTAAAGTATCAATGTAATAATCACTTCTTTCACGGCGCGATATCTTTTTTTTTTTTTTTTTTTTGAGAGACACAGAGACAGAGCATGAGCAAGGGAAGGGCAGAGAGAGAGAGTGAGATACAGAATCCGAAGCAGGCTCCAGGCTCTGAGCTGTCAGCACAGAGCCTGACGCGGGGCTCGAACTCACAGACTGTGAGATCGTGACCTGAGCCGAAGTCGGACGCCCAACCGACCGAGCCACCCAGGCGCCCCCAGCGTGATATCTTTGAACTAGGCTTCGTTGCCATATCCAGAAGCTCTGGTGGCTACTATAGAAAGAACTGGCTCACATTATTCTAGTGTGGTTTTTATTTTTAAAAAAATATATATATATATTTTACAATCTCTACACCCAACATGGGGGTCGAACTCACAACCCTGAGATCAAGGATCACATGCTCTTCTGATTGAGCCAGCCAGGTGCCCTTTTCTGGTGTTTTCAAGTGTGGCCTTGTTCTCCTTGCCATTTTCTAACGTAGTTGCAATTGCTGTGTCACCTCTTTTGTATAATCTCTACCTTCCATCTACATGTGGGCTGGAAGGCAAATTTTCTTGTTTCCCTGGATTTTAGAGCATTCTGGAATATCACTAGGAAAATTCTGAACAGGACGATCCTTCCACTAGAGGACATTGATTCCCTTTCACACTTAGTTCAAAGAAATCAGTTCTATTCAATTCTTTACACTGGGGGTGTGTCACCAAATTTTTCCATAAATGGTCAGATAGTAAATATTTTAGGCTTTGCAGGCCAAGAGAAAAAGCAATATTATGTAGGTACTTGTGTAACAAGAAGAAAAAAATTTCCCACAAATGTTTTATTTATAATTATTTTTAAAAATTTTTTAAATTATTTATTTTTGAGAGAGAGAGAGAGAGAGACAGAGAGTGAGCAGGGGAGGGGCAGAGAGAGAGGGAGACACAGAATCTGAAGCAGGCTCCAGGCTCAGAGCTGTCAGCACAGAGCCTGACATGGGGCTTGAACCCACCAACAGTGAGATCATGACCTGAGCTGAAGTCGGATGAGCCACCCAGGCGCACCCCCCCTCCCCGCCACAAATGTTTTAAGTGAAATTCAAAATAGATAGCAATTGAGTATAACTTCTTTATAATCCAGGCATGCTAATGAGAAAAATGGAATTCTTTTGTTTGGGATAATATTTTGCTCAATTAGGCTCAAAGTTAGTGTTCCCTATCATCAAATATTGATCTATTCATGCTGATCTGTAATGAGACTACATATTTCATCTTTGAAAATGTCTCCATCCAGATGGTACTGCCAGTACTGCTGTTAGTCCATGAGCATGATTTTAATTGAGCATATTTATTGTTGGAAGACATATATAGGATTCTGTTAGATTCTTCTCCTGATGTTTTTCATTTAGCTTGTTGTTATGTTACAGATTAGTCATTTCCATCTGAAGGTTAGGTGGAAGCTCCTCAGTTGCACAATGAAATGGATTTTGAAATATGGAAATTTCCATTGCACTTGACATCAAGTTCTGGCGATATTGCTTCTTGTTCTAATTTTTGACATTACAGGAAGTGTATAAAGCTGCTTTACATTATTTGTGATTCAAAACGACTTTGTTATGGTATACATTTCACATTTAAGCACTGCTTTGCTCTGTAATTTTAGGTCGAATTCATTGGGAAACACTATCAAGCCTGTAGCAAAAGCTAATTTCCAATTCTTCAGTAATGACGGTTTGGAATGGTTCTCTGTTCTGAAAAATTTTGATCTTGGCTCTAAGCTGAAAAAAATTGCAGTAAAATGTTATCACTGCTAAGCCATCAAAATGCTGTGTAGTAGGGCAAGTCGGGATATTCAGCTTCTATCTTTGACAAAACTTCATAGACCTGATGATGGTTATATACAAAAGCCTGCCCCCTCAGGCCTATACTTCAAAATAAGCAGGTGAGCCTCTTTCACTTTATTTATTTTTTAAAATGTCTATTTATTTATTTTGAGAGAGAGATCAAGAGTGGGGAAGGGGCAGAGAGTAAGGGAGAGAGAGGATCCCAAGCAGGCTCCGTGCTGTCAGTACAGAGCCCGATGCGGGGCTCGGACTCATGAACCATGAGATCGTGACCTGAGCTGAAATCAAGAGTCGGACGCTTAACTAACTGAGCCACTCAGGGCCCCCGAGCCTCTTTCACTTTACTTGTGGGCTGTGTGGGCTGCCTCTGAGCTGGACTCTGGGGTGAGGAAGTCCAAGCCCACGGGCCCTTTAAGAGCTGTCTCTCAGATGGCTAAGGTCTTGTGGGTCTGGGGATGCAAGCCACACTGGTTTTCAAAGTTAGGTGTCTTGGGGCCTCGCCTCTCAGGTGCCGGTCCTAAAAGCTGAGGTACCTGATGTGGGGCTCCTCGGAGAAAAGCCGTGGGATTTGAGCTTTCTCCTGGCTGTGGCTTGCTGCACTAGGAGTGGAGCTTTATGGCGAAATTGTTTCTCGGCCTCTCCTACCCGCTTCAGTGTGGTTTTCTTCTCATTTGCCTCAAGTGTAGTTGTCATTCAACCAGCCTTTAGGTTTTTTAAAGAGGAAATTGTTCCATATGTTGCCATAGACTCAGTATGTCTGTGGGAGTAGGCGAGTTCAGGATCTTCCTGTACCACCGTCTTAAACCAGAACCCATCTTGTTTTTAATTGACTCTTGATGATGCTCCCAGTGTCTTCTAATCTTTGAGCAACTGTTCTCACTGAATGACTAAGAGTCTAAAATGAGTGTATTTGCTCTGGACACATTTCTTTGCCTGCTACAATGAAGCACCATTTAATTAGCATCAGTAAGCAGCTTTCTTTGGCTAACAAATGAGCCACTTGGAAACCTACTTTGCTTGCAACTTCAATTTTCATTTATTTTTGTGAAGACATTCGGATGAGACCATTCTCGAATTTTCTGACTGTTGTTTTCCTGTGAGTTGGGGACGTTGTGATGACCGCTTAGTGTAAGGCGATACATGTTGCATTCTTGTAGCACAGTATTACACAGGATCACTGTATAATAAACCCAGTGTGTTGCCATCTAGTTCATTAACACAAATCTACCCTCCACTTTGCCCTGGAAATGTGATATTCAGAATTTGCCTTTCTTCTTTTCACAGTGGATGTGCACCAGCAGTAAAAACATAAAATGCTGTGCTACAATGGCAACACACGGCATTTGGAACCGTTGAGCTATAACTGCATCATGGCAATTTTCAGGGCACAGAGCTGAGCAGCAGTGCAAAGGGATCACATTGCCTTTTAGTCTCTATCCCAACAATTCAGCTCTGCTCTTGTAGTAGGAAAGCAGCCGTGAACCACACGTGGGTTTGTCCCAATGGGCCTGAGTCTAGATTTATTTCAATAAAACTTTATGGACCCTGAGATTTCAGTTTCACATAATTTTCATGTGTCATGAAATATCCTTCTTTTGATCCACTCCCCTCTGCCCCCGCCCCCGCCCCCGCCACCATTTAAAGATGTAAAACCATTGTTTGGCCAAAGGCCATATGAAAAGCCAGTGGGCTACATTCGGCCCATTGGATATTGTTTCCCATCTTCCATATGGCAGGTGTGTATCTCTGTCCTGTTTCCAGTGGGACCCAGGATTTTTTAGGATCACGCCTACAACTTCTATAGGCCTTCTCTCCACTGAAAAGAGAGTGACTCCCTCATTACAACCTCACACCCCCGATAGTCAGTGTTCGTTTGCGTCTTACTCCAGCTCTACATCTGGCCAGTCCCCTATTTCATAGCATTTAGCCCCAGACAGCCTGGTACATGGCCCGCAGTTACATCCCACAGCACTGTCAACATTTATCCAGATGGAGTTCCTTCATCTAGAAACAGTATTCCATCTGTAATGGGGTTTTGAGCCACCAGAATTAGGTTCTAGAACATAAAGCAAAGACCAAAAACCACCTACACCCACAACACAAAAGCTGCAGTTGACCCTTGACCAACATAGGTTTGAACTGCGAGGGTCCACTTACATTACACATGGCTCTTTGTCGAAAGATACAGTACAGTATTACAGAAAATGTATTTTCTCTTCCTTAAGATTTCTTAATAGGGGCGCCTGGGTGGCTCAGTCAGTTAAGCGGCCGACTTTGGCTCAGGTCATGATCTCACACGGTCTGTGAGTTTGAGCCCTGCGTCGGGATCTGTGCTGATGGCTCAGAGCCTGGAGCCTGCTTCAGATTCTGTATCTCCCTCTCTCTCTGCCCTTCCCTTGCTCACGCTCTGTCTCTCTCTCAAAAATAAAAAAAAAAAATTAAAAAAAAAGATTTCTTAATAACATTTTCTTTAGCTTCCTTTGTTGCAAGAATACAGTATATAATGTATATAACATACAAAATCCATGTTAATTGACTTATATGACTATAAAGGCTTCTGGTCAACAGTAGTAGTTACCCCACCACTTAACCGATTAAATAGTAAACCAACTTAATAGTTAAGTTCTCGGGGAGTCAAAAGTTAATGTGGATTTCTGACTGCACAGGATTTTTAACTAACCCTCACACTGTTCAAGGGTCAACTGTACTCCTCTGATCCTTTGTTTCAAATGAGACGGATCTAAAACTTGCTAAACATTTGTTCACCTGGGCAGCATAAAAACAAACAAAAAACAACAAAGAAAAAACACTCAGAGCCCATCTCAAGAGACTCATTTAATTGACCTGGAGAGCCTGAGTTATATTAAAAAAAAACAAACAAACAGGTAATGCATCCATATGGTTCAAATAAAAAAAAAATGATACACCTATACCATTTATCTTGGAGGCCCCTCTAGTGTATTACTTTTATTTGCCTTTTGTGTATTGCACAAGTGATTCATTATGCAAGTAAAGGAAACGTTATATCCATTCTTCTGCATCTGGCTTTTTAAAAAATCTAATAATATATCTTGGAGACATTTCCATTATTAGTATGTAGAGGTATTCTTTGTTGTTTGTTTTTACATCTGCATGCTATCCCACTGTGAAGATATACCATAGATTATTTAACCTATCTCTGTAGATGGAGATTCAAATTATTCCCAAGTTCTTATTGTTACAAACAGTACCTCAATGTATAACTTTGTATGCATATAATTTCATAGGGATGCAGGTGTCTTAGTTTGTTTGGGCTGCCATAATAAACTACCAAAGACTGAATGGCTTATATATAGAAACTTATTTCTCACAGTTCTGGTGGCTAGGAAGTCCCAAGATCAAGACATCCACAGATCCAGTGTCTGGTGGGAGCCCACTCCCTAGTTCCTGGGTCCTCACATGGCAAAAGGAAGGGGTGAGGGAGCTCTCTGGGGTCTCTTTGATAAAGGTACTCACTCCATTCATAAGGGCTCTACCTTCATGACCTAATCACCTCTCATAGGCCCCACTTCCTAATACCATCACATTAGGGATTAGATTTCAGTCTATGTACCTGGAGGGGCATTAAACATTCAATCTGCGATAGTAGGTATTTCTGTAGAATGAATTCCCAAAAGTGGGATGGTGGATTAAAGCATTAAATGCCCATCTGCACATAGGGTCAAATTTCCCTTCCTGAACATCGTACTATTTTGTCCCTCAGCAGTACCATAAAAGAATGCCTCTTTCCCCACAGCCTCATTGACAGTGAGTTAAGACTAGGCTGGGCTCATGCAGCCGTGATTTAACACAACAAAGGTTTATTTCTGACTTATATGCAGACAGGGCAGTATTCCTCCGTGCAGCAACTCAGCAATCCAGGCTGGTGGAAGCTCCAACATCCTGAGGCTACTCCAAGTGGAACAAACACTTGACCTTCTCACTCGATAGTTGAATTTTATTTTTATTTTTTTTAAGTTTACTTTAATTTTGTTTTTGTTTCTTTTTTATTTATTCTTGAGAGGCAGAGAGAGAGACAGAGCATAAGCATGGGAGGGGCAGAGAGAGGGGGAGACACAGAATCCGAAGCAGGCTCCAGGCTCTAAGCCATCAGCACAGAGCCCGACGCGGGGCTCGAACTCACAGACCGTGCGAGATCATGACCTGAGCCAAAGTCGGATACTTAACCGACTAGCCACTCAGGCGCCCCAGTAGTTGAATTTTAGAACTGGAGAGTCTCTTTCATTTAGGAACATCAGCTATTAAATGCTTCAGTCCAGAGGATGTGTGTTAATTCTGTTTGCAGAATTATGAATCAGAATGAGTCACATGCCACAACCTCAATGAAAGGGGACCAGGGAATTGCATCCCCCATATCCTCGGAAGTAGAAGAGAATATTGGTGAAATTATATGTCCAATTTTTAAAAATGTATTTATTTATTTATTAAAAATTGTTTAAAGTTTAGTTTATTTTTTAAATTTTTTTTTTGAGAGATAAAGACAGAGAGACAGAGCAGGGGAGGGGCAGAGAGAGAAATGAAGCAAGCTTCAGGCTCTGAGCTGTCAGCACAGAGCCAGACGTGGGGCTTGAACTCACAAACCATGAGATCGTGATCTGAGCTGAAGTCAGATGCTTAACCGACTGAGCACCCAGGTGCCCCTAATATTTAGTTTAAAAAAAAAATTTTTTTTTTTTAATGTTTATTTATTTTTGAGAAACATAGAGGCACAGCGTGAACAGGGGAAGGGCAGAGAGAGAGGGAGACACAGAATCGGAAGCAGGCTCCAGGCTCTGAGCCGTCAGCACCGTGAGATCATGACCTGAGCTGAAGTCGGCGCCCAACCGACTGAGCCACCCAGGCGCCCCTAATATTTAGTTTTAATACACGGTCATTTAAGCATCTGACTCTTGATTTTGGCTCAGGCCATGGTCTCACGGTTAATGAGTTCGAGACCTGCGCTGGGCTCTGCGCTGATGGTGTGGAGGCTGCTTGGGACTCTCTATGCCCTCCCCTGCTCTCTCTCTCAAAAATAAATAAATAGGGGCACCTGAGTGGCTCAGTAGGTTAAGTGCCCAACTTCAGCTCAGGTCATGATCTTGCAGTTCATGAGTTTGAGCCCTGCATCGGGCTTGCTGCTGTCAGCACAGAACCAACTTCAGATCCTCTGTTCCCCTCTCTCTCTGCCCCTCCTCCACTTGCGCACATGTTTTCTCTCTCTCAAAACACAAGTAAACATTAAAATAAATAAGTAAAAATTTTAAAAAAGCTTCTTGTGGTTTGCTTCCTTATCTCCTCTTCCCCTGCCCCCCTTCCCGTACGTTCATCTGTATTGTTTCTTAAATTCCACATATGAGTGAAACATACAGTATTTGTCTTTCTCTGATTGACATACTCTGCTTAGCATAATACACAGCTCCACCCATGTTGTCGCAAATGGCAAGATTTCATTCTTTTTGATGGCCAAGTAATATTCCATTGTATATGTATCCCACCTCTTCTCTATCCATTCAACAGTCGATGGTATATATCCAACTTTTAGATCTTTGCCAACTTATAGGTGAAAAAAATGTTCAGAGTAGTTTTATTCTGCATTTTTCATATTAGGAATGAGATTGAGCATCTTCACATATATTTAAGGACCACCATCAATAGTTTTTAAAACCCCAGCTATGGGGCGCCTGGGTGGCTCAGTCGGTTAAGACTCCGACTTCAGCTCAGGTCATGATCTCGAGGTCTGTGAGCTCGAGCCCCGCGTCGGGCTCTGTGCTGGTGTCTCAGAGCCTGGAGCCTGCTTCGGATTCTGTGTCTCCCTCTCTCTCTGCCCCTCCCCTGCTCACGCTCTGTCTCTATGTCTCTCAAAAATAAATAAACATTAAAAAAATAATAATAATAAAAAACCCCCAGCTAATCCTAATGTACAACCAGACTTGCACCTCCTGGAGCTTTCCTACTCAGTATCGCTTTTCCATCTGAAAGAAACATCTTTTCCCCTCCGTGATTCATCAGACAGTGGTGACTGACCCTGTGAGAACTTGACCTATAGCCAAGATCCTGCCTTTTCAGTAATACTAATAGTTTGATTCTCATTATAAAATAACTTTGAATTAATAACCATAGCATTCATGCCATATAGCTTACATACCATCACAGGAGGCAAGATGGTCATTCTGCAACAGTCAGAGTCAGAACTATAAATCTTTGCCTAAATACAAGACTCAGTGCTTACATGTGAAGAATCTTGTGTCAACCATCTCTATCTTAAGTACCTTATAACTGCTCTTCAGTGTACTCTCATCTCTGTAAGGATAAAATCTCCTGTGAATGATGTAGACAGAAGATGGGAGACTTCAATCCCAAATTCCCCTTCCCTAAAATGAGACTAAAATCTCAAAAGATTTTATGCTATAAAGTCATAAACACTTCTTTTCCACATAGGTTCCTGTTTCCACATTTTTATTTCCTACCTATCATAGTAGTGGCTCCTCTGGCCATCTTTGCTTCTGAAAAAGAAGACTTTGTGTTTATTTAAGCCCCCAGATCACCCAGGATTCTCCCACTCCATTCCTCATGCAAAGCCTGTTCAAAAAGCAATCTACAGGGGCGCCTGGGTGGCTCAACTGATTGAGCGTCCGACTTCAGCTCAGCTCATGATATGGTCCATGAGTTCGAGCCCCATGTTAGGCTCTGTGCTGATGGCTCAGAGCCTGGAGCCTGCTTCAGATTCTGTGTCTCCCTCTTTCTCTACCCCTCTCCCAACCAACTCTGTCTCTCTCTCTCTCTCAAAAATAAATAAACATTTTAAAAATTTTTTTAAAAAAGGCAGTCTACACCTCCTGAGGTTAGGCAATTCAATCGATCAGTCCATACCTGCAACATCAGAGTGACTCTGGGATCTTACAAAGATGTACTCACCACGGATTCATGGCATAACATCTTAGTCAGGCAACCTTTGTGCTGTAATAATTAGGAACCCTGATTGAAAATAATTTAAGCAGTAAGGGCATTTGTCATTTCCCACCACACAAGGTCTGTAATAGGGCAGTTCAAGATGCAGGATATCCAGACTCTAGGTCTGCTTCTCTGTGATTTTCTTGGTTCTAACCACCTTCAGATTTTGGTTTCTTTTTCTGGCTGGTGTCCAGATGTCTGCAACCACCCCAGGCCTCACATCCAGTCATGACAGTGCCCAGTGAAAGAAGGACTTACTTTTTTGTTTTTGTTTTTCTTTCCTTTTTTTTTTTTTTTTTTTTTTAGTAAGCTCCTCACCCAACATGGGTGAACCTGAACTCACAACCCTGAGCTCAAGAGTCTTGAAGCTCCACCAATGGAGCCACCCAGGTGAACCTTGTGTCCCTTTTGAAGAGCGAAGAGCACTTCCTCCAGAAACCTTTCAAGAGATTCCCCTTCCCACCCCACCCCACTGGGTCACGTGTCCATTCCTAAAGGAAGCACCAGCAAGAATGGGGAGAGTCGTGCCTGACTTAGACCACACACGACTGTGGTTCTGTCATTGGGAAGAAGAAAAAATGACTTCTTGGTAGCCATTCAAGCCAATGTGGACTAAAACCTCTCCTTACTAGAATTGAGAAAAAGCAGCCCTTTCTAAGATCCTGAGGTAATGGACACTTATGCGATGAATAAACTCAGCACACGTGATGTGTGTGGCTGTGTGTCGTGATGCTCAGTCCAGGGAAGGAGTAAGAACCAAGCCGTCATCGGATTTTAACCTGGCTCAATAGCATTCCTACAGAGAGAAAATGGGGTTTTCAGTTACAATGAGAATTTCACATTTTCCCCTGAGTTTTATTGAGATATGATTGACATCTAACATTGCATTAGCTTTAGGTGTACAACATGATTACATACATGTATAAATCGCAAAATGGTTAACCAGTTAACACCCATCACCTCACAGAGTTATGTTTCTCTTGTGATGAGAACTGTTAAGATTTACTTTCAAATATACAATACAGTATTGTTAACTGTAGTCACCATTCCAATATTTATTTCTTTTTGGTGGGAGCACAAGCAGGGGAGGGACAGAGAGAGGGGGACAGAGGACCTGAAGCAGGTTCTGTGCTCACAGGCTGACAGGCTGTCAGCACAGAGCCCGACGTAGGGCTCGAATTTACCCATAAACCGCGAGATCATGACCTGAACAGAAGTGGGACACTTAATTGACTGAGCTACCCAGGCGCCCCTTGAGTCCTCTTTAAAGTTTTATTATTATTAAGATTTTATTCTTTATTTTTAAGTAATCTCTACACCCAACCTGCAGCTCAAACTCACAACCCTGAGATCAAGGGTCGCATACTCTTTTGACTGAACCAGCGGGGCACCCCTGTTGAGTAGTTTTTCAACTACTTGTTGGCCAAGAATTTCACTTTCTTACTCTCTGTCCCTTCCTCCTTCATTTTTTTTTGTTTTGTTTTGTTTTAAAAACTCAACAAAAACCTACTGCCTATTCTGTGCCTGGCACAACACTAGAGTTCCCTGTCTGGCTCTGTGCTGACAGCTCAAAGCCTGGAGCTTGCTTTGGATTCTGTGTCCCCCTCTCTCTGCCCCTCCCTCACTCACGCTCTGTCTCTCTCTCTCTCGAAAATAAATAAACATTAAGAAGAAAAGAGTACTCAGTATCACTGAACAGGGAAATGCAAATCGAAACCACAATGAGGTAAATCTCAACTCCCGCCTGTTAGGATTCACAGAGCTTACATTCCAGTTCATACCGCTTGACGATTGCATTCCTTGTTGTAAATGAATATACTTATAAACTTCTTTCTCACCTTTTAAAAATTTTTACTTATTTGCATAATCTCTACACCCAATGTGGGGCTTGAACTCATGACCTCGAGATCAAGAGTCACATGCTCCTCTAATGGAGCCAGCCAGGCGCCCCTGGACTTCCTTCTCATTTTAAAATTCTTTGTGATTTTGGTTAGCATCCCCAGGAAACTGGCCACCTCTGGGTCTTGGGGACTCAGGGGTCACCATATTTGGTGCCACGGAGGTTTGTCATGTGCTGCCTCAGCTGGCCAACTGGCTTCCCTAAATGGCGCTTCTGTCATAACCACAATGGGAGCCAACAAAGGGTTTTAAGTGGTGGAATGACATGACCAGCATTAGCCTGTCAGAGAAAACGGAAACTTGAAACAAACAAAACACATTTAAAAAAACAATAAAAAGTCAAACGAACTCACTGCAGTTCTTGATCTTAAGTTAATTTCTAACCAGCCTGCAGGTGCTGTTGGTCTCAAAGGTTTCTCTCTGGCTCTAGTGGGTACTGTAACCCCTTGAAATGCTATCTCTGTGGGGTAAGCAGTTTCCTGTACATTTGTAATGACTTGCTTCGCTCCCTGCTCTTAGCCTACTTTCGAGTTGAGTCCTGCCTAGACTCTGGGTCATTCTTCTGGTAGAATTTTAATCGGAAAAATCAATGTCAAGTCTGCTTTGCTTTCAGTTTGCCTCTGATCTGAGCCCATTCTAGCACCCAGACTTCTGCCTTGCGACTTTGGTCAAGGAACCAGACCATTGCCTTAGGCCATAGGCCAGAGTTCTGACTTCTTAATTTATCTCTGCCCCAGGACACAGGACTGCTCTGGAACTCCAGCAACATTGTGGGGAGCCTCTCCTATCTGCTGCCAAGCAGCCGTGAAACCTATAGGGAGTCGCAGGGCTAGAAACCCCACTACTCTGTTTTTTGTTTTATTTAGATCTGTGAAATGTGTTAATTGCCAGGATCCTTCTGAGTCCCCTGTCTCAGCTGGGTCTCTTACAGTCCTTCCCTCGATAATCTACCTCTTCCGTCCTCTGTCTCATCTCCCACCTATTTTCAGCCTCACGCAGACAATTAAGGTTGTCAGATGTCCGCTCCCTCCCAGCTCTGTGGGGCTGTGTCTACATGTTAATTAACGTACTGAAGTCCCAACCCACAGTGACTCAGAATGTGACATTATTTGGAGACGGGGCTTTTACAGAGATCATTAAGGTGGGCCCTAATGATCTCTAATACGAGTGGTGTCCTTCAAAAAAGGGTCGATTTGGACACAAAGTGGTGGGCAGAGGGAAGATGAAGTGTAGGTACACGGGGAATGTCACGTGAGCATGAAGACAGCCACCTAGATGTGAAGGAGAGAGGCCTGGGGTGGAGCTTTCCCTCACCACCCCCAAAAGGAACCGATGCTGTCAATACCTTGATTTCGAACTTCTAGCTTCCAGAACTGAGACAATACATTTCTGTTGCTTAAGCCACCAGTTTGTGGTACTTGGTTATGGCAGCCCGAGCACACCAATACAGTGCCTATGTCTACATTCTTTCTTTACTTTTTTTCTGGGAAGAGGTGTCTCTTCTCGGGTCTGTGGTTGACTTTTCCTGTCTGTCCTCACCTCTTTCTCCTTAGCCGTCACATAAGGTCCAGACTCTCCTATGATCCTGTCTTCTAACCCTTCCTAGTGTACACCCCATCTTTCTCCTTCACAGCCACATACATTTAAGAGAGTAATCTCCCCCTTTGCAGCCTATTCACTTTGTAGCCCTTATAATGTGGGTTCCACCCAAGCCACTCCATTGAAACACTTCTGCCATAATATTCTTCCCCTCCAATATTTGAGGATACTGATTGCCCCCTCCATGGAACTCTGCCTTTGCTCGCTTGCTTTCTTTTTTTTTTTTTTATTTTTTATTTATTTTGAGAGAGAGAGAGAGGTGGGAGGGACAGAGAGGGGAGAGGGAGAGACTCTCCCAAGCAGGCTGTGCACCGTCAGCACAGAGCCCGATGTGGGGCTCAAACTCATGAACTGTGAGATCATGACCTGAGCTGAAACCAAGAGTCAGATGCTTAACTTACTGAGCCACCCAGGCACCCCATCTGCCTTTGCTTTCTGATCGCTTTTCTCTTTCCACTTTTTTTTTTTTAATGTTTATTTATTTTTGAGACAGAGAGAGACAGAGCATGAGTGGGGGAGGGGCAGAGAGAGAGGGAGGCACAGAATGTGAAGCAGGTTCCAGGCTCTGAGCCTGTCAGCACAGAACCCGATGCGGGGCTCGAACTCACAGACCACGAGATCATGACCTGAGCCGAAGTCGGATGCTCAACCGACTGAGCCACCCAGGCGCCCCTCTTTCCACCTTTTAAAAAAAATGGTTTATTTATTGAGAGAGAGAGAGAGACAGACAGAGAGATGTGAGCTGGGGAGGGGCAGAGACAGAGGAAGAGAATCCCAAGCAGGCTCCACACTGTCAGTAGGGATCTCACGACCCTGAGATCATGACCTGAGCCAAAATCAAAGGTTGGAGGTTTAACCAAGTGAGCCGCCCAGGTGCCCCTTGAGCTGGGTTCTTCTTGAGGCTTCTGGCCTCCAGTGTCTGTATTTCCAGGATTAGGTGCAGTTCCCTCTCACTCTCCTGGGACACTCTCTTCCACCTACTTGGCTTCAATTACCACCTATAATCCGACAACTCCCCAAATATTTCCCACTTCTCCCCCAAGCCTCAGACCAGCACAGTGAATTCTAGCATACTAATTGTTTTCCTATTTATCATCTTTCTTCCATGAGAATGTAAGTTCCCTGAGAATACGGTTCTTGGCCTGTTTTGTGCACAACTATTGGCTCAGCACCTACGATCTGTCTGAATGTCCCAAAGCTCTTAAATTCAACGTTCCTCTGCCCATAACCCCAGACTTGCTTGTGTTTTTGTATTCCTTTAGTGAAATAAAACTGTCTGCTACTAGTTTCTGTGACCAGAAACTTGAACGTTATCTCCAATGCCTCTGTCTCTGGCCAATCCATCACTAAAGCCTGCCCTGCCTAAGGCTCTCCGGGGCCCACCCACCCGCCTCCCTTCCTGTCTTGCTCTAGAGTGTGAGTCCTCTCTCCAGTTCCTGCCAGAGCCATTACAAAGTCCTTCTCTTTAGCCTATTCCCGTCTTGTTCTCACTGACATAGGGTGATTCCCCTATTCCCTGCAATATACCTATTGGTTTGCTTTCCCACAAAATTGGGAGCATAGTGCCTAATGAATTGTATCTCCATTCTTTCTCGATAATGTAAATCTTGCATTATCCTGTATGCTCTGAAAACTTTTCATAACTGCCACGGTCTACTGCAGCTGGGGTGAGCCACAATTTATTCTATCACTTCCTTAGTGAGGTGGTTTCCAGGCTTTTTTGATCTTGTAAACAATGCTGTGATATACTTGTATGGCCCTTTCAAAATGCAAATCTGGTCATTTCACTCTCTTGCTTAGAATCTGTCAGTGCCTCCCTGTCAAGGAAGGTCATTGTACTCTGACTCCTTGATATGGCTCATAAGGCCTTTCATTTGGGACCTGCCTACCTTCCTCATGTCTTCTCCCACCCACCACCCAAACTCTAGCTTTTCCTTTACTTGCAGCTCCCAAATGGGAGCCAGCTTGATTTTTTTGCCTTTACTTCTGTGTAACATCTCTCCCTTGTCTTCCCAGAAAAGTCTGCTGCTCATGTTCAAAGCCTCATCATTCCTTATCTATAATGATGCCCAAAGATGATATCCAATAAAACCAGAGTGGCCTTTGGGATGCAGGCAGCCAGTCCACGGACAGGTTAAGATTTTTCGAGCTGGCCCAGTTCAGCCTCCAGGTGCCTTCTCAGAGCTTTCGAATCTAGAAGTGATTCCTGCACCTGTTGTCAGATGTGAAGGTGGAGGCAGCAGAGTGGGGTCAAGGCTAGGCTGGCCTGCTCTCCTTTCTTTGGTGAACTACGATGTTTACAGGGGCCAGGAGCCCTGACAGGACCCACCTGCAGAATAGAGTGGCCAGCCATCCTTCGCCCTCCCGTCCCCAGGAGTACCTAGTGGCAGTCTAAATGGGATGGCCAGCTATCACGCCCATGGGCCAAGGGCAGTCCACCATGTTTTGTTCCTCTCATGAACTAAATGGTTTTTACTTTTTTTAAGCGATTGGAAACAAAATGGAAAATCATTGGATACTGTGACGTGTGAAAATATGTGAAATTTAAATTTCCTTTAAAAAGTTTGTGTCCATAAATAAAGCTTTACTGGAACACAGCTGCTCTCTTTTATTTATGTATCGCCTTTGGCTTTTGCGCCATGATGTAAGAGCTGAGTAGTTATGACGGATTGCTTGGCCTGTGAGCCTAAAACATTAACTCGCTGGCCCTTTAGCACTTGCTCAGTCTCTATCTAGACAGTACTGCAATGTGGTCAGGGAGGTAGGAGACAGAGCAGAAGAATCCTCTGAAAGATGAAATGAGAAGGTTTCAGGAAGGAAGCTTGTTCATAGGACAGCAAGGACCAACTCAACATGAAGGAGCCCCTCCACCCACTATGTGAAAATGACTACATAGGAGACAGAATCTGATTTTAAAAACTTCACATTTTATTCTCCAGAATACGGTCCTTTGTTGAGTTGAAGGCATGGAGCTTAGGCGCTGTTCTGATACAGACTCTGAACAAAGAGCCCCCCCCTCCACCCCCCAAGCACTTTTAATGACTGGTTTATCATTCTCCACACAAGACATTTCATCATCAGAGCTGAAGACGCTAACAACAGTGGTAACTTTACAAATTCTGAGAAAAGGCCTCTAGAGGCAAAGTGTAAGAGTTTTGTTTTGTTTTGTAAATTAAACTGGTGTAGTGTATCCTTAAAATTACATATTCACAAACAGAAGTTAGAGAAAGAGAAATAAAAATGCACTTAAGAATTTTTTTCTTGCCACCTGAGTTAAATTCAGGTCTCCTTTTCCTACAGAATGCAGAAAAGACAAGGCAGTTCCACTGGTGTTAAGTGATCGGTCACTAGATGTTAGAAACTGTTTCCTCTGAAGAGAATGCACTTATTTTTGTTAGTGGCACACTTAACGTATAACCAACCTAAAGGTAGAAAAGCCACTTTTTGGAAGGCACGTTTGTTTCCAGCTTGACTGTGGAAATAAGAACCTGTCCTGTAGACCCCATCTGGTAAGAAGGGTGAGTTCATTGGTCTTGTCTGTGGTATCAAAGCCCACCCACAGCCGACTCCAGGCTGGGCACCTTGGAGCGCCTCCATGAGATAGGTGTGTCTAGTCTAGAGGGTAGAATGTTCTTTTTGATCATCATGTGCAAAGATTCTGGAGGCTCCGTGTTTCCCTTTGTTCTCTGGAAATGCAAGCAACTTTGCTTTAGAAAGTAGAATCAGCACCTGGTCCTTCATAGGCATGGGAACTCAGGAGGGAAGACACAGTAGAAGGAAGCTGGTGGCCAGCATATAGCTTGGAGACAGTCCCTTGCTGCGGCCTTAGAATAAAAGAGTCTAAACAAGAGTGGATTAAATATATGTCTCAATGTGTCAGAAGACAAATCTCTAGAAAAGTGACAGTGCTTTCCTCCCATATGCTTGGGGGTGGGTAAAGAAAAAGGAGGTGCAACTGACTTCAACTATCTAACAAAACACAAGGAAGGGGCATAATATTCGGTGCCACTTTGCCTCAAGTCAGTGAAATCACTAATTTCGTCATACAAATGGAAAGTTGTGGAAGAGAATGTTTGTGGCCTTTACATGTATAATTTATTTGAAAAATTAAGTTCAGGCCTGAGGTATAATGACTAATCTCCATGAGTTTCTGCCTGATGACGATGAACAGAAACAGCTATGATGACATACGTGGATGGTGTTAGAAAAAAGTCGGAAACAATTAGGAGTGGAAATATAGACACAGGCTGCTCCGCATTCCGGCCTCAGACTTGTCAGCGGCCTTTTTGCTGAAAGTCCTCTGAACTCATTTTGCCCAGGCTAAGTATATGTTTAAAATTTTTCCTTTTACCAGTGATCAAGAGAGTAATGATAAACATCTAATTCGACCACCTCTGTGTTCTCATGTGCTGGGATATTCATAATGATGTTGATCAGACTCCATGAGGTGGCTGGAAATGACAGAAACTTCTATCTGCCAATGGAAGCTGTGTTTTTAAGAATGTCATGCGGGGATGGGACTTCTACAAATGAACTGCTACTTAAATACTTTGCTGTAGTACTTCAGGGATTTCCTTTGCTTTAAGGGAGTTTGTTTATAGGCTCCAAAACCGAAGTGATGAAGGTCACACACACAGCGCCATGTATCAAGGTGAAGCACACTGTTATAAAGGTTCTGACCTAACCAATCTTGTTAAAATCAGCCTCTTTCGCCAGCTTTAAAATTTTTTAATTAACTTGCTTTTAAAGAGACAAGGGTCTTGTAGCTTCAATTATTCTGTTGAAGACACCAATACCAAGACAGTAATCTAATTATAGAAGTCAATTTTAATTAATGTCACTTTACAAAAAAAAAGAATCACTTAAAAGAATTAATTGATTTCTGTAATCAGATTAATGTTTTTGTGTAGAACAAGCTGGGCCACTTAAAATGATAATGTCTGGGCTTCTTCTTCTTCTTCTTTTTTTTTTAAAGCCAAGTCCTTCTATGCAAGTCAGCATCATATGTGGAGGTCCAGTCCTCAAACTGGATGGCAAAGAACCAAGTGATGAGTCAAGTCATCTTGCAAGAAGAAGGGAAGAATGGATGGGAATCGTAGCCAGGTCAGGAGACCCCAGACACTGAATAATTGCCATCCCCAAGGCTGGGTCAAGGTGCTCCCAGAGGGAAGGAGCACACAGTGGAGGCACTGTCCGTATGATGCTCTATTCCCACAAGCTGTAGAGGGCCCTCAATTGGCTAGCTGGATAGCCTTGAGGCAGTGGCCCATCTGTCCCTGACCTCGGACAGTGACTTAGAGGTGAGAGTGCACAGGGAAGCAGGGTTCAGCTGATTCCCTGAATATTTCCAGGCATCGCAGAGAGCAGTATGGATCTGAACACCTCCTACTAAAAGGTATGCCAAGGATGGAGGCCAGGAGGGAAGAGATGACATCTGTCAACCAAATAGTAAATGCTGATACTTTCCATTTCTGAACACTGATCCTTTTCTAGGGTGTTGAGAGGATCACAATGTGAACCTAACACCAATCCTTTTCGGGGGCGGGTGGGGTGGTGTGTTGAGAGAATTGCAATGTGCTCACTGTACGTGTGGGGGCGGGGGCAGGGGCGGGAGGATGATGAAAAGTAAGCCAAGGTGTGGGAAGGATCATTCCCCACAAACAACTGGCTCACACATCTCTCACTACCGACTCACTGTAATGCCAAGCAATGAGAAATACAGCAAACAGGGAAACAGAGGTTGGTGGTTCCAAGACTGAAATTCTGCCCACATGTTTCCATATGTTCGTTAAATTGAGAAATGCAACTTTTTCGTTCTCATTCTGGCATGGTAATCAAAGGCTCAAGGTACTCAGGACCACGCTACTGCGTGCAGACTACAATTCTGAGCATTCAGTTCAGAAAACCAAGAGGTGATGGCTCTAAAAAAAAAAAAGTGGGACACACTTCTCCTAACAACATCTCCTAGGACCCGCTCTATAATTATAACATTTGCAAACACATGGTACATTACATACTAAAACAACATAAATGAAATTTCAGGGAGTTTAAAAGAAGATCTTTCGGCTCTTTTCGTCACAATGGAGTGGAACTCCTTCTCTGTCTTTAAAGTTGCCTAACTTTTCTTTCTGTGCTTTTTATATTGACATCTAACTTGTCCACTTTGGTTGTGAGGCGGTCAAGAATGTCATCTTGCTCCTCAATTTCCGTCTGCATTCCCAGGGCTATGTCCTTCAGCCGGCCTAGTCCCACAGACAGCTCATCTGTGGGAGAGGGAAAGGACACAGGGCTGAGCAAAGTCACAGCATCAGGGCTGCTGCGTGGTCCGTGGCAGGTGCTCAGCAACATTTACATTTTGGAGTCCTCTTTCTCATAAGACAGATAAAACTCTAGCGCTTTGGTTACATTTTCCAAAACACATGCAAGTAGAAAGAAAGCCTGCTTACTCTATATAAAGCAATTTGCGCTTAATGTCGAAGCCACTCCTCCCCCAGGTGTCGGCCTAAGATAACCACTGTTCGCACAACGGTGTTTATCTTTCCAGTGCTTTAAAAAATGCATATAGGGGCGCCTGGGTGGCTTAGTCGGTTGGGTGTCTGACTTCAGCTCAGGTCAAGATCTCACAGTTCATGGGTTCACGCCCCGCGTCGGGCTCTGTGCTGACAGCTCAGAGCCTAGAGCCTACTTCAGAGTCTGTGTCTCCCTCTCTGTCTGCCTCTCCCCTACTCGTGCTCTGTCTCTCTCTCTGTCTCTCAGAAATAAACAAAGATTAAAAAATATTTTTAAAAATGCATATAGATTGTAATTTTTCAGCTGCCTCTAAATGTTCTAGTAGGTTGCAGCACATTGCAAGATCAGTTAGTACCCAAAGAAAAGAGAATTCCAGAAAACACATTCCCTTCCTAGACCCCATGGTGAGTATCTGGGAGAAATCTGCAGGTAACTAACAGCCTGATCCGCTGGTTTGCTCTTCAGGAGCAAAAACCCCACGTTGGTAGGTAAACTCAACAGTGCTAACTTTCCTTCCATCCATCTCCAGCTCCCTAGAGCTAGATCAGAGCACAGTTCCAGACTAGCAAGTATGAGGATCCCTGTTTGGAAACACATCTGAGAGACAGACCTGGGAAGCCCCTGTCCGAAGGGAGCCCCTGCACCTGGGTTGCTCCTGCCCTAGGAGCCCCTCAGAGAAGGCTGCATCTCACCCCTCCTTCCACTCGGCAGGTGGCAAGAGAAATGGGGGTGTTGTCCCTGCCTTGCCACCTGGTGTGCTCTCCCAAAAAACCCATGAACTGAAGATGTTCCCACTGGACCCGAATGCTGTGAAATCCTGCCACCTATATTATGAAAATTCATACCTATATTATGAAATTTTCCCACATTGGCTCATTCTCAGCTACCACTTCTCGGATCCATGAACACATCGATGCTGGGTATGTCCTGGGGGTATGACACGACCCGAATCTCGCTGGCACCATTTCCTTCGCTTACTCTGTGGCCAGGAAGAAGACAGTGGACTCTGCGCAAGCGGGGTGCAGAGATCCAAGCAGCCCAGGGTCTCCATGTCAAAAGGAACAAAGAGCTGAAGGTCCCTTCAGATATGCCAACTAGGGCAAGCCCCAGGGGACTGTGGCGCATACAACTTTTGGCAAAGGTTCAGTCTTAGCGATAGGTTACATCACTACTGCTGAAATTCAAGTTCAAACACGAGGAGTCAACGTCCCACTTCTAAGCAGGACAAGCGCAGTATGGGGAGAAACCCAGGTCAGTCCCACTGGGTCTGAGTTCAAATTCTGGCCCCTTTCCTGATCCGTGCTCTGGCCTGCCCAGGACTCAGATCACAGCTGCGGGGAACCCCCTTCGAGAGGCAGGCCCCCAGGGAGTGGCCCTGCCACGATTAGGCACTCTGGTGTCAGGTTCCTTCTGAACTCATTCTATTTCCCTTTGTAGGCTGTCCTGCTCTGTGATGAGTATTTTCCATTTGTTTCAAAAAGTTGTAAAAATCACTACCACATCTGTTTTTAAGAGGGATAACATCTGTAAGGACGTGGTTGGCCTTAGCAGTATATGAAGGGAGTCCTGGGCAGAGGTGACATAAAGGTGAACTAGGATCGATGCAGGGAAGGGAGACGCTGGAGGCACTCTGGGGTCCCCTGATGGGGCTGAGCCAACTGTAGAGGTGACTCTTGACTTCAATGACTCTTCCAGGGTGAACTTAGATAGTAGGGCTTCTTCCAGGATTCATGACAGTGTGTGTATGTGCATGCGTGTGTATGTATGTACGTGTGCACGTGCACGCGGTGGGAATGTGGGGCATGCCCAGGGCTGCCTTCTGTCCTTTTACTAGGAGCAGCAGGCCAAGAAAGAGCCAGAGGGAAGAAAGAAGAGGAGGTGCTTCATAAGCCTTCTTGTGGCTGAATTATAAAACATTAAGCAAAGAAAGGTCAGGTTACACAATTACTTGGCATTAGCAACACAAATCTCAGCAGGAACAAGTCTGTTTTTTAAAAATTGTCTTTAGCTCTGCGCTTCTTGAATGTATTGAAATCTTTGACCTTGTATTCCGTGGAGAGCAAAACCTATGAGGTCGCCCCAAGCGTCTGGGAGTTTGTTGGCAGTCGGGACTGCAAAGAACAAGCAGTAAGTATATCGAGATTTAAAAAAAAAAAAGTGTGATAAAGTAAAGCCACCAGACAAGGGAGCTGCCATCAGAAGGGAACTTGCACTAGTCCCTGAGATAAAGGCAGGGGCCAGGGGGTGTGGTAGGATGGAAGGAGCAAACCTGTGAAGGGCAGCGGGGCACAGCCTGCGTCAGTGGGCCCAATGGCTCCTGAGTGCCACTCCAGCCCTTCTCAGCATGCCACGTGTGACGGCCCAGCCTACAAAGCTCATGCCAATCGTACCCCCTTAGCCTCCAGGGATGGGCTTCACTTACCCCTTCTCCCTGCCTCACTCCCTGAACTCCGTACCTTCCCATAGGTCTCCTTCCTTCTCTCTCCATCTGGCACCAGTGACACCATTTGGGTGGGGAAACCTTCAGCAGGAAAGACTGAAGGCTTTCAAGTCCCTTTGTGTGTCTCTGGAGTTGATCACATCCCAGCAGACGCACCTTCTGCCTGAGGCCTTTGGCTCTGGAGGGCAGAGTCCAGAAGACCCAATAAAGAGCTGGCTGCCTGGGGCTTTCCTGGGCTCTGAAGACAAAGGGCAGGTGGGGTTTGGGATGGAAGCCTGCCTGGGTGTCCAGAGTGTGGAGATGGGCCCTCCCCCCTGCTGCCGGTGGGCCCTGGCCGTGCAGGTCTCGTGCTGACATTCACGCTGAGGGCAACAGCGGTGAGCTGTGGGTGGGCGAATTACAGTTCTTTGATTTGTTCCTGCTTATGTCTATTCTCTACAATTGATATCTTATTCCTGCGAAGATTTCTTTTAATGCTCAGAAGGAGGATTCTTTTCTCTGACTGTGTAATTCCATTTCTAGCAATCCAGCTACAAAACGCAGCCCAAGATTTGCTCACAGGATTGTAACGATTTGCTCCCAAGGGATCATGGGCAGTAGTGAATGACGGAAATAACCTATGCGTCCAAGAGCAGGGGATGGGACTGGTGAAGTGGTGCTTGTCAAAGAAATTTCGAGGAAAAAATTTTAGGGTTCAACGTGAAAACGAAAAAGGCAGGCTATAATACCGAACGGCCCCCAGGACATGTGACATTGTACACACACAGGCACATATGTACGTGAAAAACAGAAGAATGATACCAAAGCAGTGGCTACTGCTGGACAACGGGCTTCTAAGTGTTTATTTCCTCATGGCATTTACCTAACTTCATAATTTTCTACAACGACTCTAAATACCCAGAAACAAAAGCTAAGTGTTGAAAAAGAAAGTATGTGGATTTGTCTAGCATGCTGTCACCCTTTGTGCTCAGGGCTGCTGGAATGGGCACTTCTCTGGGTAAACAAGGGAAGGGGCCCTCAGTGTCCCTCCTTGAGGGGGGAGACAGTAAGAGGAAGCCTAGGCACAGATGCCCAATGTGCATCACCAGGGGTCTCAGTTTTGTCTCCTACTAGATACCTTTAAGGTAGGGGGAGATTTTACTTTGGGTCTCACCCACTTTGCCATCTCCCATAAGGGGCGGGAGGCTGATAGCAACCCAGGTAGCCATGAGGGAGGTTCCTCTTCATGGGGTGAAGGTCAGAGGGGGCAGCACATCTGAGACACCATCTAGAATGAACTCATGGAAACCACTCATGTGCTTGCTCCTACTGCCCACACATACTCCTCCACTTGGACTTCAAGTAACTGGCTTTTCTCCCTTCATTCAAAAATGAATCATCGAGGGGCGCCTGGGTGGCTCAGTCAGTTAAGCGTCTGACTTCAGCTCAGGTCATGATCTCACAGTCTGTGAGTTCGAGCCCCGTGTCGGGCTTTGTGCTGACAGCTCAGAGCCTGGAGCCTGCTTCGGAGTCTGTGTCTCCCTCTCTCTCTCTGCTCCTCCCCTGTTCATGCTCTATTTCTCTTTCTCTCTCAAACATAAACAAACATTAAAAAAAAATTAAAAACAAAACAAAACAAAAATGAATCATCGAGTGCTTGCCTACGAGGCCAGGGCAAAGGGGTGACAAAACACAAACAGTCCTGAGTTTCCTGGAATTTACAGTGTGGTCAGGAAGACACCAGGTAAGCCAGATAGGACTAAGACAGGGTGCAGCATGTTGAAACCAGGCCCACAGCATAAGGAGGAGCCGGCCTGCAAACAGAAGGGAAGAAGGACACTCCAGGCAGAGGAAGGCAGGCAGCTGGAGCCACAAGTAACAAGGGCAGGAGGGTGGAGAGGCAGATAGGACCAGAAGCAGGGCAAGGGACATGGAATTCAAGGAGTCTGGCTGTGTGGCCAGTGTCTGCTGCAGTAGCCACATGAGTGGCCAACTCTTATAGACCAGAAGTTCCCTGGGATTTACGGTGTTGCTCGCCTAACCCTCTCCCCAATCCTCAGAGACAGTTCTGTTCCTGTGCCCAGTGTGCAGGGGAGATGGTGGTGAAGGGGCATTCTCAATGCTGTACTGTGCAGGTCCCCAGGGACTCCTGGTCCCTGCTGCTGTCAGAGCCCAGATGAGAGGTGAGGATGGATAGAAGTGGACTGACTCCAGACAGAGACAGAGAGAGAGAGAGAGGTGAGACAGCTATGACTCATATTGGATTTAACATGTAGGGAAGGAGTGGCAGATACCACCTTTTTGGTCCTGAGAAACTGGTGGCTACTGGTGTACTGGCTGGGCCCAGCACGAGTTGTCTGGAAGACGAGTGTTCTGAGTAAGTGACCTGCGGACGCTGGTGTAGCTAGCTTCCAGTCTTACCTAGATTACTGTCGATCTTCTGGTGATAGGCTCGAAGGTGTGCATTCTTCGGGTAAGCCTCAGTACTTGCGGCAGAACCAGCCCCTCCCGGGATGGGGTCTGAGTTTGGAAAGAAACACCAGGAGAACGGTTAACTGACATGTCTCGAAAAGCTACTTCACAAAATTGATCTTTTTTTTCTTTCTTATTTTATTTGAGAGAGAGCGAGAACAAGTGGGGGAGAGGCAGAGAAAAGGAGAGACAGAATCCCAAGCAGGTTCCGCGCCATCCATGCAGAGCCTGATGTGGGGCTTGAACTCATGAACCATAAGATTATGACTTGAGCTGAGATCAAGAGTTGGATGCTTAACCGACTGTGCCACCTGGGAGCCCACAAAATTAATCTTAATCCGGAAAATGGGTGGAAAGAATGAGGCACGGTTGTGAGGACGCCCAAAGAGATGAGTGTGGGTATGGATAATGCGCATGAGGGAGGAGCAATGGGCAGGTTTATGGGGAAGGGGGAGGGGGAGGGGCCTGGCAGGGGGGCAGCCCTTTTGGAGATCAAAGACCCTCGACCTACAGTTACCCAGTTAGACCCTGGACACGAGCTGGAGAAAGGGACAGAGACTCATACAAGTAATGACACATCAGTAGAACTACAACAATGCAAAACTACATGGGGCTGTGAACAAGGTCTACAAGATGAGGTTTAAGATTAAAATAGTGGGGTGCCTGGGTGGCTCAGTCAGTTAAGCGTCTGTCTTCATAGTTCAGGTCATGATCTCACAGTTCAAAGAGTGAGTTCGATCCCCACATCAGGCTCTCTGCTGTGTGAGCAGAACTCACTTCGGATCCTCCGTACCCCCTCTTTCTGGCCCTCCCTTCTTGTGTGCATGCTCTATCAAAAATAAATAAACAAAAACTTAAAAAAAAACACTTTAATAAAAAAATCAAAATAGCAACATTGTGGAAATAGGATTATGGATGACTTCTCTTCCTGAAATGTATTTCTATGCTGTCTTTTCACTTCAAATAAAACAAGCAAAAAGAAATGTTCAATAATGCACATTTGCCCCAAATCTTCCTTGAACTGCAGTTTCTAAATGCACACAGAAAAGTCCTGTCATCCCAGTTTATATCTTCAAGGGAAACTTCTCTTTCTGAACTTAGTGTATTTCCTCCAGCACAACCTACTGACACATAGTGTCCTTTTTTTTTTTTTTTTTGACTCTTAGGTTACCACACACTATAAAAATTAAAACTCCTGGGGCGCCTGGGTGGCTCAGTCGGTTAAGTGGCTGACTTCAGCTCAGGTCATGATCTCACTCACGGTCTGTGAGTTCGAGCCCCGCGTTGGGCTCTGTGCTGACGGCTCAGAGCCTGAAGCCTGCTTCAGATTCTGTGTCTCCCTCTCTCTCTGCCCTTCCCTTGCTCACGCTCTGTCTCTATGTCTCTCAAAAACGAAATAAAAATGTAAAAAAAAAAAAAATAAATAAAACTCCCTTTAATGCCTTAAAATTGTGTCTTTTGGGTGCAGGGTTCCTACTCTACTTCTTCAGGGTATATTAAACTTGGGTTTTCCGTGGGCCTTACATGTTTAAGGTTTTTTTCTCTCATGTCTCCCACGGCTTTTGCCTTTCCACACTGAACTGTGTCGATCTCCATCTTTCTTGGCCCCCAAGCTCTTCCTTCGTCAGGCCTCTTTTTAGCTATGTCAACCATGAGAGTGGTGGTTTCAGAGTGTCCAGCGTGCATCCTGCTTCCCTGGACAGTAGCACAGGAAGCATTTGGTTTCTAGCACACTCCAATGTGCCTGGACTTCTAGGGGGTCCATGGGGACTCCCAGGAGGCCTAAATTCCTTTCCAGATAAGGGGTGTTGTGTTTCTGGGCCTATCATGTGATAACAACAAGGCGATAGGACACCAAGCACAATTGACCCGCACGCTGTTCACGCTGCTACTTCTCTGCCCACTTGGTCTTAGGAGCTGCACAAGTCTCTCCCTGCTGAGCAGCAACCACCACAGACTCATCCTTCTGTTCTGGGGGTCAGAAGTCCAGTAACGGGTCGCACTGGACCACAATGAGGTGTCAACAGAGTAGTGTTCTTCCTGGAAGCTCTGGGGGAGAATCTGATTCCCATCCTTTCCCAGGTTCTAGAGGTTGCCTGCATTTGTTAGCAGCTGGTCCCTCCCTGTGTTTTCCAAGCTAGCCGCCGAGCATCTTTTTGACAATCTCTCCTCTGCCTTCCTTTCCACTTATAAAGGGCCTTAGTGATTACACTGGGCCCAGCTGGTTAACTCAGGGATAATTTATCCATCTCAAGATCAGCTGATTAGCAACTGTAATTCCTTTTTTGTCATATAACCCAATATATTCATTGGGTGTGGAGACCGGGACATGGGCATCTTTGGGGGGCTATTCCCTTTACCACAGGGGCTTTCCTACAGTTGTCTTTTTGCTGCTAGAAGAGCTTAGGGCTACACAGGGCAGGAATTAATGGTGGGCAGGCTCAGTTTTAAGGGAAACAGGCCCTTACTTCCTTATTCCACCCTCTACAGAGTGAGGGATGAGCCATGCCTTAACACATGCTTCCAGCGCCCTGGGAGTGGCACTGGGTCCCTAACGCCCTTTACCCATGACAGCAGCTGGAGTCCCTGCTGCCCCCAATCCATCCCAGGACCAACACTAAATCCAGAGGCCTCCCCACAAAATCCAAGTGTGGCCAAGCACAGGTCCCCACTGACCTGAATCATTCAGCTTCCTGAGGTTTGGGTGGCTGGCCTGGTACTGTGCCTCCTGTTCCTTACTGGTACTTATGGCTTCTTTCAATCTTTGGATAAAAGTCAAGAAAAGAGAAAATTTAGAAAGAGCAAATACCTATGACAGTGTATTCAAGCAATGCCTGTGGGCAGAAAGCAAATGCCGCTTCTAACCAAAGTAGGGATGTTCATCGGCAGCTCCTGGGAGTCCCACCAGCAGCACAGCGAGCTTCTGAGACACCTGCTTTAAAAGAACGGCATCTGGTTAGGTGGCCCTTGCTCAGGAAAATGAGAATCCCAGGACCAGGGGGAAGAGAAGCATGTGAAAAGACCAAATGAGTATCTTCAGACTAGGGGTCAGCAAACCGTGACCTGTGGGCCAAATCTGGCCCACCACCCATTTTTGTACAGCCTCAAGTAGAGAACAGCCTTTATAGATGATCACTGGCAATGGACTGGATGACAGGGGCACTAACTTTGAACCTCCATCAGTAATTTCATTCTCCCCCCATTAGTAGATCTATGTTACAAATTATCGTACTCAATTATTATTATTTTCATTTTTTAATTTTGTCACTAAAATTTTTTTCTTTTGTTATATAAATCCCTACAAAATACCTTTGATTTCGCTTCCTGACCCGCAAAGCTCAGCCTACTGACTCCTGCTACAGATAGGGACTTCTCTTGCTAACTTGGATATCCTCACACTGTACCTGACACCCGCTGAAACTGTGCAGGCATGGCACACGTTCCCCCTCCCCTAAAGCTGAGCCACCTGCACAGTCTGCTCTTCTCCGTCCTGTGACCAGCAGCCTGGCCGCTTCATCAGCCGAGCTGGGAACCAACCATTCTCCACTTAGGTCCTCTCTCGGTATAGCTCCACGTCCTGAAAGCCATGCAAACATCTTCTTGATCTCCCATGATCCCCCAAATCCGGCCCCTCCTTCTGGCTTGCCTCTTTATCCTTATATGGATGAGCCCCCATCTTTTCAATCCTTAACCAAAGATGCCGGGCATCTTTCTGACACAGCCTGCATGAACCTCTCTGGTAAAAGTCTTTAATGGCTCCCCACCAGAGCAAGCCTGGACCCCATCAAAGCTAAAGGCTCTGTAGGTGCCCAGTGCTCCAGCCATGTACAGAATAGAGCAGAGCCTCCTGAAATCTGAGGATTTTGTTACTCAGAAGCAGTGACTGGAGGTCTAGAACACACAGCTGGCTTCTCTGAGCACAAGTGTGAGCCCCATGTGTGGCCAGCCCAGTGCAAGTGGGAGGTGCTTGCAGCCGAGCCCACCTGGCCACTGCCAGCCTATATACCACAAAGCTGACTTCTTTCCTATGTGCTCATATGTACATGGTAGTAACACTTAAATGATAAAAACTTGGCTTCTTTGTGAAAAATGGCTCCCTGCACAAAAGTCAATTCTAGGGAAAAGGACAAAAATGGTAGGGAAGAGAGGAAAGAAGTCTAAGAAGAGTGGTGGCTCTTGCTCAGAAACCGAGTCTTAAATAAGCTAGAGTTTCAAATTTAGGGAGTGGTTAAATCTATGATCTGAATGGACCTCCTCATGAGCTTTAACGGAAATGGGAAGCAGTAGCTTATGAAGCTTTATCAGCAAGAACAAAAATGGCTTGCCAAAAAACAAAACTTTAGAGAAGGCCAAAGGGTTTGAGTGATAAGGATATACACAGGAAAACATGTGACTTGACAGAAGTTTGAGGAGAAGAAAGTTCTTTTGAAAGCTTTCATATGAGAATATCCCTGCATTTATGGAATAGGAGTTTTTGACAGGATCACAAAGATTTAACTCTTTATAGAAGCGATTACACATTGTAGTGATTTTTGCAAAGTTAGCCCAGGCTTCAATGTCAAGAGCCTGCTGGGCTCCTACTCTAGAAACAGTCAGAGTCTCCCCTCGTTCCAGCCTCTCCTATGCTTGGACTGACATGTGGCTGCCACTTCCCCTCCTTTAACTGGCAGGCTCTCCTGCAATCCTGAGTCCACGTGAAAGGTCGGCACCTCAGTTCCCAGGGCCAAGCCCCCCTCCTCTGGGCCTCCGCTGCATCGCTGATCACCTGCCTCCTCCGTGCCTTCCAACAGACTGACCTCTCTCCTGCAGCTTTGTCTTCTAGGACAGTCACGGGCCTAGAGGACATGGGTGCTCAGCACCCGTGAAGGAAGGAACCTGTGTAAGGCCACTGGATCAGCCTCTCCTACAAATCCGCACGGATACCTTCAATGCACATTTGGGGAGCAGATGAACTAGACTGAGTTGGTTCCTTTAAGAGTTTTCTTTTCCTGCATTTACTAAGAAATGACAAGAATGCTACAGTTGACTAGGGCTCTATGGCCAAAAGGCCAGATGTCATCAGCGGGCACCCAGAGGCCCACCTCCCTGAAGTAACTCCAGTTGCTTCACTACTGGGACACCTCTTTCAGGAAGGCCTCCAGTTTTCAAGATGCTCCCCGCAAAAGGTAAGTTGCCCTAAGAGCCCCAAGACTTTAAAGACTTTTATGGCACGACTAGAGCTGGGCGGGTGGATGCGGGGATGGGGCACTAGCCCCAAGAAGCCTTTGGGAAGTGGCACTTGGGACACAGGAAAGCGCCAATCAAAACCTGTCAGCTTCCCACTTCTCCAAGGGCTGGCTCTGCTGCCGAGGTAGAGAGGTCTTAGTCTAAGGCAAACAGACATCTAAACTTCCTACGGTAACACAGAAATTCAAAAAGGAGGGCACAAAACATCCTTCTCATTTGAATACTACAAACCAAACCAAACCAAAAAAACCCCCGTAAAATAAAAACAAAAAAAAACCCCAGAAACTATGCCAGTTGGCAGAAAAAAAGTGACCGAGACTTGAAATTAGGATCAAGCTGGAAAATTGGGAATAGATGGGGATTATGACTGAACCACAAAACAGATAAATCCTCATGACACTGGCTAGTGTATCCACAGGAAACAGCCTCTGGGGCCCCCACCAACCACCTGCTCCCCTTCTGTAGCTTCCTCTCCATAAATCC
This sequence comes from Paguma larvata, assembly GCA_030068075.1. Lineage (NCBI taxonomy): Eukaryota > Metazoa > Chordata > Mammalia > Carnivora > Viverridae > Paguma > Paguma larvata. Next base: position 62,363,199 of record CM057835.1, read on the forward strand.
CAACAACTCATCTGCCTGGTCTTTCTGCTACAACCTCCACCCCCATTCCTTCACCTACATTTGTTTCTCCCCAGCGCTACTGTGAGCTGGAAATAGTTTCCTAATTTCTTCTCTACCATACCCTATGTCCTAATACATACAGTGACCCGTTTAGTGGAAGTACAAACACACACATAAGATGTGTGCATTTTACTGTATATCAGGTATGCACTTTTTTTTTTTTTTAATTTTTAATGTTTATTTTTGAGACGGAGAGAGACAGAGCATGAGTGGGGGAGGGGCAGAGAGAGAGGGAGACACAGAATGTAAAGCAGGCTCCAGGCTCTGAGCTGTCAGCACAGAGCCCGATGCGGGGCTCGAACTCACAGAGGCCGAGATCATGACCTGAGCCGAGGTCGGACGCTCAACCGACTGAGCCACCCAGGCGCCCCAGGTATGCACTTTTTAAGCATTTTATTTATTTTTGAGAGAGATGGCGAGAATGAGCGGGGGAGGGGCAGAGAGTCGGATGTGGGGATCGAACTCACAAACCTCAAGATCAATACCTGAGCTGAGAGGGGGCGGGCGGGGAATCCTAAGTAGGATTTTGACCATGCAGAGCCTGATGTGGGGGTTTGAACTCATTAACTGCGAGATCATGATCTGAGCTTAAGTCGGATGCCTAACTGACTAAGCCGCCCGGGCACCCCCAGGTATGCACTTAAAAAAATTCCTCTTAGGGGCGCCTGGGTGGCTCAGTCAGTTAAGTAAAAGTTGGACAACTCTTGATTTTGGCTTGGGTCATGATCTTGTGGTTGATTAAGTTCAAGCCCTGCATCAGGCTCTGTGCTGACAGTGCAGAGCCTGCTTGGGATTCTATCTCCCTTCTCCCCCTCTCTCTGTTCCTTCTTGGCTCACGCTCTCCCTCATTTTCTCCCCCTCCCCAAAACAAATAAATATACTTAAAAATTTTTATCTTAAAAAATTGCTCTGTATTCCAGATTTATTTATTAATTTTTTTTTAAGATTTATTTTAGAGAGAGTCCCAGAGCTGGGGAGTGGACAGAAAGAGAGAGACTCTTAAGTAGGTTCCACATTCACCATGGACTCTGACATGGGGCTTAATTCCATGACCCTGGGATCATGACCTGAGCCGAAATCAAGAGCAGGACACTCAACTGACTGAGCTGCCAAGGTGTTCCTGTATTCTGGATTTTAAAGATAAACAGAGAGACATGGCTATGTTTATGTACCTTAACGTTATATCAGACATTTCTCTGGGTTAAACGGAAGTAGGCTACACAACCAAACAAACACTGTCATTGCCGCTATGAAAATACTGAATAAGGGGAAAACAAAGTCTCGGGGTTTCATGCTACAGCAGGTAAGGTGTAGATTTTCTATAAAATGGCTATATTGTTTTATAATAAAAAATAGGTACAAGAGTCTGAGATATGAGCAGTAGTAATCTATTTCAGTAGAAACTTGGCTCTTATCTTTATACATGTGATATTTAAATACCTGCCAAAATCTTATGTATGATTTTATTACACCTCTACTGAAACTTTTGAGAAAAATAATCTTTAACTTAAAAAAAAAATTAATGGTGGGGTGCCTGGGTGGCATAGTCAGTTGAGTGCCAAGTTCAGCTCAGGTCATGATCTCACTGTTCATGAGTTCGAGCCCTGCATCCGGCTCTGCGCTGACAGCTCACAACCTGGAGCCTGCTTCAGATCCTGGGTCTTTCTCCCCCTGCTCCTTCCCCGCTTGTACTCTCTTAAAATAAACATTAAAAAAATTAATAAATAAAAAATAAACTAAAAATTAATGGCCAGACTTTATTAGATATGGAAATGTTAAATATAAAGACTTTTTTTATTTTGAGGGCGGGGGGCAGAGGGAGAGGCAAAATCCTAAACAGGCACCGTACTGTCAGAAGTGAGGCCAATGCAGGGCTTGATCTCATAATCTGTGAGATCGTGACCTGAGCTGAAATCAAGAGTCAGATGCTTAGCTGACTGAGCCACCCAGGCACCTCTAAAGACTTTTTAAGGGACACCAGGCTGGCTTAGTCAAAAGAGCATGTGACTCTTGATCTCGGGGTTGGGAGTTCAAGCCCCATGTTGGGTGTAGGATTACTTAAAAATAAAATCTTAAAAAAAAAAAAATTTCTGGGGTGCCTGGCTGCATCAGTACACATGTGGCTCTTGATCTCAGGATAGTGAGTTCAAGCCCCATGTTAGGTATGGAGCTTACTTAAAAAAAAAAAAAAGGCTTTTTAAAGAACAAAGAAAATTCTGTGAAGTGAATCACATTTATACTGACTAACCTTTTTGAGGTGAACATTCTTTCAACTTATAACTACTGGAGCAGTAATTTAATTTTATTCGAGACCCAATTTATGCAGATCAGATGTCAATCGAATGAACACAATCAGGAGCCCTGGAGAAATGTTTATTTCAAAATGTGTGAAGACAGGGGCACCTGAGTGGCTCAGATGGTTAAGCGGCTGACTTTGGCTCAGGTCATGACCTCACGGTCTGTGAGTTTGAGCCCTGTGTTGGGCTTTGGGCTCACGGTTCAGAGCCTGGAGCTTGCTTCAGATTCTGTGTCTCCCTCTCTCTCTGCCACTCCCCTGCTCGTGCTCTCTCTCTCTCAAAAATAAATAAACTTAAAAAAAAAATTCAAAATGTGTGAAGACAAATCCCTCCCAATTGGTAACTTACAAAGACCCTGGATCCCTTTCAGACACTAGAAGTGGCTTGAAAGTGTTGACTGTTTGCACTAAACCCCACTTTCAGCTAATTCGCATCAGGATGGCTAAAGATCCACTCGCCTGCTATTGGCCTGGGGGGCGAGGGTCCCATTCTGTTCGGGTGGCGTCTCTGCTGGTTTGGATTTGAAGTAATTGACGAGCCCTCCAAACATGCTCTTAATGCTGTTGATGTGCTTCTGGCTGGTCTTCAAATCTTGATCCATCTTGTCTACCATCTTCTCTGTGCGTTCTAAGACGCCTCGCTGCCGGACGAGCTCCTGGGGAAAACGAGAGGTGATGGCATTAGAGCACTCTGTAATTTTCCCCTCCCTGCAGAGGGCCACACACGGCAGGTTTGTCATAAACCCTCAGTGACCACATATGGGCAAAGACGCTGTCATCTGTGAGGAGCACCTTCCCATTTCTGACACCACATTCCTTTGTCTGCCCTTCCCTGTCTGGCCTCTACTTGCTTTCTTTCATATCTGTTCCTGAGTTCCTTTTCCCTCCTGCCCCTCTAAGGCTGGCTCACAGGACCATGTTAAGATGGATGAGCGTGCCTGCAGGGGCCGGAGTTGCAGGGCCTGGATGGGCAGCACGCTCTCTAGCTCTCTCCCTTTCCTGGCCCCCATAACCTTACAGGTTTTGACCTGGCACTGCCCATGGACTGTGGCTCTCATGCTCCCACTTTTCAGATATGGGATTTCCACTGGGACACTGGAGCCACCTGGCCCTGGTCGTGTCTTAGAATTATTTCACAGGCTAGGTTCTGGGTTCTTTCTGGGCAATGTTAATATCTGATTTCAACTCATCCATAGTTTCAGCTTCGAAACCTGTAACAAAGGTGACTCTATCCCAGGGCCTTTTACATGCTGCTTCCTCTCCCTGTAATGACCTTCATCCAGACACTGGTATGGCTCTAGTCCTCATTTAATTCAGGTCTCTGCTCAGAGGCCATTCCTTGGAGAAGTCTTCCCTGAACATCTTCTCTAAAGCAGAACTTCTTCTATCCTCAACCCACCTGTCTACACCCTCAACCTACCTTAGTTTTCTTTACAGCATGCGAGCACCTTGAGACAGGGACCCACTTTGTTCACTGAGTCCCCAGTGTCTCACCCAGAGCAACGGCTCGCTGCAGGACTGCCAACTGGACAAGTAAATGACGCTCTGTGGCCACAGGAACAGCCTGGACCATATTCCTCAAGTGCTAATGCTTTTGGTGGTGGATGTGAACTCACCAACCTCAGCAACACTAACACCTTCCTTTCTTTGTGCCAAACTTGCTTTTGGCCCCTATTTCAGGCCATTCCAGCCACGTTTTCTCTGTGATCTGCCTTTCCGACCAGGAGACTCTCAAACTTTCCCTGTTTTACTTCGTGAGGCAGCCCCTGCCCTCTTCTAACTCTGCATCTGCTGTGGCTCAGCAGTTATATTAGCTACGGTAGGTAATCTTTAGAGATTTCTCTCTTAATACCTAAAAACAGGGTCCTGAGCAATTTTTTTTTAAAACATTTATTCATTTTTGAGAGACAGAGTGTGAGTGGGAGAGGGGCAGAGAGAGAGAGGGAGACACAGAATTGGAAGCAGGCTCCAGGCCCTGAGCTGTCGGCACAGAGCCCAACACAGGGCTTGAACTCACAGACCTCGAGACATTGAACCGAGCTAAAGTAGGACGCTTAACTGACTGAGTCACCCAGGTGCCTCCTGAGCAATTTTGGAATAAACACTCTGGATAACTGAAGGATAAAAACAAAATATATATAGAATGGGTTTATTAGAGCCCATTTTACTTATAAAGGTGTTAGTAGAAGGCCTTTAGAACATTTAGGGACCCCTCGTATAACTGTAGTTTTCAATGTTCCTAGTGGGTGAAATTTTATCATAGAATATACAGGCAGAAAGCAAACACATCTGTTGAATTTACTATTATTTTTTCATTAAAATTTTTTTATTTTTAATTTAATTTTTAAATTAAATTTATTTTTTAAATTTACATCCAAGTTAGTTAGCATATAGTGCAACAATGACTTCAGGAGTAGATTATTTTTAAAAAGTTTTTAATGTTTATTATTTATTTTTGAGAGAGACAGCATGAGTGGGGGAGGGGCAGAGAGCGAGAGGGAGACACAGAATCTGAAGCAGGCTCCAGGCTCTGAGCTATCAGCGCAGAGCCCGACGCTGGGCTCAAATCCATGAACCAAGAGATCATGACCTGAGCCAAAGCTGGATGCTTAATTGACTGAGCCACCCAGGCACTCCGTGAATTTACTATTAAATTCTGTTGAACTCTTGTTGAAAATAAACTTAGAATTTCTAAGCTTTACAGCTTTGAACATTTATTTTTCATCAGCTCATGAAACATGTCTGAAGAAACCATTAGGGTTTTTTTTATGCAAAAGGAAAACTCTTTTCTGGACTGTGTCTTTCTTGCAAATGCCTGGACTGTTGTCAAATCTTGTGATGGCTCATTTTTAGAAGGAAAACAAAAAACAAGAAACAAAAACCCAGGGCTGCCAATTTATCTAGAGTTTCTACTTCTTCCAACACCTCAGGTTTGTCAGCTTCTGTTCATTGTTTTTATTTTTTTAAGTTTATTTATCTTGAGAGAGGGAGAGGGAGAGGGCGAGGGAGTATGAGCAGGGTGGGTACAGAGAGAAGGAAAGAGAGAATCCCAAGCAGGCTCCGTGCCTTCAGGGCAGAGCTCAGTGTGGGGCTCAAATTCATGTGAGATCCTGACCTGAGCCAAAGCCAAGAATCAGACACTTGACCAACTGAGCCACCCAGGTGCCCCAACTTCTGTACATTCTGAGGAAGTCTTTTCTGGAATAAGGTAGAGATCTAAATTACGATCGAAATGGTTTCCTCCAGCATTCACGGGTTTTTTGAGTTGATGTATTGCTCACAGTCCATTCCCACCAGCTTACGTCTCCCGCTGCAGAAGATAAAGAATTTGGAGCCGGGGAGGTGGCCTGGTAGCTGGGGGTGGGAGTGCTGGTCAGGGCTCTGCTGCACTGGGAGGCAGGTCCTTGGCCTCCCTGACAGTGAGGTCTCCCGTGGTGGCTCATCTCACCAACCACCTGCCCTCTCACCTCGGCCTCCTGACCTCAATTTGGAGAGTGGCAGCAGTGACCAACAGCTGACAAAACCTTCCCCAGTTCACGGTGAGACTTTATTTTCTTCTGTTTACAACTGACACAGTCTCTCAACCTCCAAGTCTGTGTCACTCTGTTGACTTGGTAAGGAAACCAAATGTCTTACTTGGATGTTATGATCGAAGAGGAGAGAAATCCATGAGAGTGGCCCATCCTGCTGTGAGGCTGGAAGGCCACTGAAATGAGAGCTATTCTAGTCTCTGGAAGTTTCTGTCAACTGGAAGCTGGTGTTCACCAGAGGTGATCTGCTGATCAGGAGGCCAGGAGAGGAGGAACTTTTGCTAAAATCCTTCTCCTGAGGCAGAGGAAAGGACCAGACTCCAAGTGCTTGTGACCTAGTTCTAACTAACAAGGAAGAAGGACTTGGCAGAGCAAATATCAGGAATGCCGGGACAGAAAGGATGAGCTAAGCAGACCCTGCACCAGCCATTATGAAGGCAGGCCTCAAACACTCCAGTCTCCGGACATCCTCCTATCCCCTAAAAGGGGGGCCATGTCCTATCGTCATTGCTCCCTTTGAGAATGGAGGTCACTGAGGGACAAGGGTGGCTATGGGTGGGGGTGGGGTGGGGCCTGAGAGAAGCCCTCAGTGCAAAGGGTATGCATGCAAAGCTCAGAGGTCAGCATTACAGGTGATCCACCCTCCTCCCCAGCCCTGAGCTCCAAAAGGAGTTATCTTTTTTTTTAATTAGTTTATTTTTAAATTTACATCTAGGTTAGTTAGCATATAGTGCAACAATGATTTCAGGAGTAGATTCCAGCGATTCACCCCTATGTATAACACCCAGTGCTCATCCCAACAAGTGTTCTCCTTAATGCCCCTTACCCATTTAGCCCATCCCCCCCCCACAACCCTTCCAGTAACCCTCAGTTTGTTCTCTGTATTTAAGCATCTCTTTTGTTTTGCCCCCTTCCCTGTTTTTATATTATTTTTGCTTCCCTTCCCTTATGTTCATCTGTTTTGTATCTTAAATTCCTAATATGAGTGAAGTCATATATTTCTCTTTCTCTGACTGATTGATTTTGCTTAGCCTAATACCCTCCAGTTCCATCCATGTCGCGTTGCAAATGGCAAGATTTCATTTTTTTTGGTCGCTGAATAATAGTCCCTTGTATGTATATACCACATCTTCTTTATCCATTCATCCATCGATGGACATTTGGCTCTTTCCATACTTCGGTTATTGTCAACAGTGCTTAGCTATAAACATCGGGGTGCATGTGCCCCTTCGAATAGCACACCTGTATCCCTTGGATAAAAACCTAGTAGTGCAATTGCTCGGTTGTAGGGTAGTTCTATTTTTAATTTTTTGAGGAACTTCCATACTATTTTCCAGAGTGGATGAACTAGTTTGCACTCCCAACCGAAAGGAGTTTTCTAAGGTGAAACTGGAAAAAGAAAATGGCCAGAGAAAAGATCTGGCTGGGCCAGGGGTACTATGCTGAGGGACAGCACAGAGACTGAGGATGTCTCAATTTCCCCTTTGGTTTGTGGTTCTTGTCCAACAGGGATTTCTGATACAGCAAGAGGAAGCAAAAGACAGCTGAAGACCCTGTGAGGGTATACTCTGTCCTATGCGAGGCGACTTCTGGCCAGATGGGTTATGTCCCAGCTGTGAGGGTGTGAACCTGTCACACAGTCCTTGCTGGTAGAAAACACACACAGGGGCCCTGCAAGAAATCTACCGACAAGTATTACTCTCTGCCAGCCACTGTTCCAGGTGCTAGGGATTCAAGGGTGAACTAATCAGCTCCAGATCTCAGCCTTGACAGAGCTTGCAGTCTGGGTGGAGGACACAAAGAGTCAAGTTCAATTTGACTTTTCATTGGTTGATGACACTGCGGTGCTGAGAATCCAGAGACGGTGAGCTTGCAGTCTCTTGGGAGAGGCAGAAAGAAAGCTAATCTACACGATGACTGCTCTGCCAGGGTAAGCCCCTCGCAGTGACTCCTTGCCTGACTTAAGGGGGGTGGTTAGGGAGGCTCCCTGATGAGGTGACATTAAAGGGGAAACTGAAAGCTGAAATTAGAGGAGGCAAAGAGTTGGGGTGTGGCAAGAGGTTCTGGGCAGAGGGGGAAGCCCAGAGCAGCAGGGCCAGCTGGGGGAACTGAGAGAGGAAGTGGAATGTGAGCATGAGGTGAGGGAGCAGGCAGGATGCCAGGCAGGAAGCAGGCGTCACAGAGGGCAGCAGTGACCACCAGATCCCAACTCCAATTCAAAGCTGATGAATCTTATAAGGTCAGTCGGGCCTGGTTGTCTTCCCTGACCAAGTCGGGTCCTGAGGTTCTAAAGAAAAATGTCAGTACTAAGGTCCTTGTATTGAACTTGTAATTAAACTCAGGTATTGAGGGGCACCTGGGTAGCTTAGTTGGTTGAACGTCCAACTCTTGATTTCGGCTCAGATCATGATCTCACGGTTTGTGAAACTGTGCCCTGCGTTGGGTTCTGTGCTGACAGCATGGAGCCTACTTGAGATTGTCTCTCTCTGCCCTTCCCTCACCTCTCTCTCAAAATAAATAAATAAACTTAAAAAAACCCAACAACTTGGGACGCCTGGGTGGCCCAGTCGGTTGAGCATCCGACTTCGGCTCAGGTCACAATCTCACAGTTCAAGAGATGGAGCCCCACATTGGGCTCTCTGCTGTCAGCACAAAGCCCACTTTGCATCCTCCATCTCCCTCTCTCTGCCTCTCCCCCACCTCAAAAAGAAATAAACATCGAAGAAAGAAAAAAATAAACTCAGGTATTGAATGATAAGTAGGTGGAGATCAAGCTGGTGTCAGTAAGCTGGATCTAGAAACTTGAAATTCATCTCCATCATGTTACTCCCTTTCCAGTGGAGCACACACATGCACAAGTGCTGGTGGGGACACGCGAGCATGGAACATGCTCAAAGTGGGGCTACGTCTTACTGCCATAGTATACTGTGGATATGAAAACACAAACCTAGTCTTAGGTTGTATGAAAATCCACCAAGGGCAAAGGTGGTGACGCTGGCACTCCTCGCTGCATGTGTGCAGGCTGACCGGGGGGCCCACACTAAAGGTTAAACTAACTCAGCAGGCCTGGGCTGTCCACACCCTGCATGTTCCAAAGAAAGGCCTTGCCTGGCTCTCTGCCCTTAGATTACCCTGATAAAAGTATCTTTATTTACCTGAGTCCTTAGGGTAGACCAGATAGTTTATGCTAACAATGTGATTTATGATGGGGGCTCCTTCAGCCACATGCTTGACCTCTGGAGGGTTAAACACTAAGGTCTGCCAGTCGGGCAAGTGGTCAGCCATGCCTACACGGTTGTGTGATGGCCTACCAAAAACATCACTTCTGTTCCATTGATGTTACTAAGCCAGCCGCTCAGGCTCTGGTCTAACATTTATTGCTGGACTCCCCTGGAAGGAGATCCCAGGTTTCACAAAACTACACAGGAGCACACTCAGCTGCCAGAGGGAATGAGGAACATCCTGGCCAGGCATGTCTCCACAGGCTTGCCCAAAGGTGCAGACAACCCAAATGCCTATCACTACAGGACTGGCTACATTAATACAAGTCATTCACTCAATGGAATATAAAACAGCTGTTAAAAAAAAAAAAAGAGAGAGCAGCACATTATATATAGCTGGGGAATAACCTCCAATCCTATTAAGGAACACGTAGACTTTTTAAAATAAACAGAATGCATCTGCTTATATTAAAATTATATATACATATATATAAAAAAGAAGGGTGCCTGGGTGGCTTAGTCGGTTGCGCATCTGACTTTTGGTTTTGGCTCAGGTCATGATCTCGCAGTTTGTGAGTTCGAGCCTTGCATCAGGCTCTGTGCTAACAGTGTGAAGCCTGCCTTGGATTCTCTCTCTCTCTCTCCCTCTCTCTCTGCCCCTCCCATATCTCTCTCTCAAAATAAATAAATAAACTTAAAAAAAAAAAAGAAAAGGACTATAGGTAGGTCTCTATAGACAGAATATCTTCACAAGGACACTGAAGGAATCCATAGTAACTGGCACCCGTGGGGGCAGAGGAGTGGGAGGAAACTTCATAGTCTTCTGCATGTTTTAAATTTTAATTTTTTTAACGTTTTTATTTATTATTGAGAGACGAAGCATAAGCATGGGAGGGGCAGAGAGAGAGGGAGACACAGAATCTGAAGGAGGCTCCAGGCTCTGAACTGTCAGCAGAGCCCAACGCTGGGCTCCAACTCACAGACTGCGAGATCATGACCTGAGCTGAAGTCGGACGCTCAACTGACTGAGCCACCCAGGCACCCCTGTATGTTCTAAATTTTAAATATGTGACTGGATATTACCTCATAAAAGCTAAACCATTGATAATGAAAAGAATAAATAAATCACACTTGCAACACAGAAAACTGCTGAGTGGCCTACGAGTCTCTCCATGGTTCTGGACTGGGCTTACCAGGCCAGTTGAATACAACCTGCTCTGCTCTGACTAATTCTGTCCCTTGGAGGTCATGACCTGTGGCTAGACTCCTTGTGAGAAACAAACCTTATCAGGTTCCACAGAAGGAAGACAGCTTTCCTTCGCTAGAGATGACCTGACTCAGTAGTTTTCCTACTTCTGCCAAGCTGGGACTGAATGTCTTCCCAATCTAATACTTGTAAACTCCTAACCCTCTATAAGAACCTATCATGTTTTGGCATGGCTTAGCACGGAGTCTCTAAGTTGGGAGGTTAGCAGGTGACTCGGGTCTGCTGGGAGCCACAATGTGCACCGAGTGGGAGGAAGAGCTTACCAGCCCAAGTCTCATTCCCATTCTGAGAAGAATCAAAGACTGATTCAAAGGCAGAGTGGAGGGTACAGAGTGGGGTGGGGAGGGGGGAGCTGACCATTCCTGTCTCCCAGGGCCTCTGATAATTGAGAACTGACTCAATCCTGGAAAAATTCAGTGTCACCATACTGATGACAGTGTTTGTCTGTCACCTGCCCAGTCATGATCATACCTCTCAGAGCAACGCCAACTTGGCCCCGTCCAAGCCTCACAAGCCTGAGGTGCCACTCTGCCTCTGTTCTCATAGTCCCCTTTGCACAAAGAGAAGGGCCTCTGGGTGCAGCATGGGGCGGGGGGGGTGTCACCACAATCCACGCGAAACCACGCATCTCTATTATGTTTGTGACTCTCCTTCCCTCTGAAGAACAGACTTTCCTCCCACCACGAAGGGCTCCTAAGGCTGCCTCCTCTAGGCTCCTTCTTTGAATGCAACCTGTGCATCACCTCCCTACTGGAGCCCAGGAGCTCTGGTGGTGGGCCGGTGCCTGTGCATTGTTCCTCTCTGCTCTAGGAACATCCCTCCTGCTCCTCTTTCTCCCCCTCCTCACTCCTGTCTAAGTCATAGTTTTAAAAGCCAGTTTCGAGTTTATCCTCTGTCATGATACCCTACTTGGTATCATTCTGATTTCCTATTTCATTTGTTCTCACCGTTTCCAGATATGTCCCTTCATATAGTTCTTATTTGGCTTCCTTGGACCTGGGACCTGCAATTAAGTAACTCCTCTACTAGCGCAAGCCTCCCAAATCTTAGACAACATTTTTCATTTAGACTCAAACAGGAATCCAGTAGATATGATATAAGAACTACACCTAAATTTCCTTAAGGAGACCAAGGACAAGAAGATGGGCCAATGAGAGATACTGTAATAGGGAGAAGCTGGGAAGGAAAATAACCAACAAAGTGGCAATTGGGAAATGACCCAGATGACTATACGAGAAATTAATCAACATACCTCAAACTGCCCAAGATTGTCAGTGATCAGGTCAGAATGAACTTTGCCAGAGAAAAGCGTTACAGAGAGATCCATAGAGAAAGACAACATTTTAGCTTCCAGCACTAAGTTTCAAAGCTACAAGTGCTTAATGGGGCACTTGGGTGTCTCAGTTGGTTGAACGACCAACTCTGGTTTTGGCTCAGGTCATGGAAAAAAAAAACAAACCCTATAAACTAAAATTAATCTTAACTCACATACCAATGATCTACTATTACGTTTTTAAGAACTTAAAAAACAAACAAACAACCAAACGCCCAAACAAAACCATTTCATTAGTAGGTTAAGAAGAAAAGGTTAAGGAAGAACAATCCTCACTTAGGGTCCCTGAAATCTCTTATGGGTGCGGAAAGAAGAATTGACAAAGGTGAATTGGAGCAATGGATTGTCACAAACCATACACTGTCTATCAGGGACATCTTCATTTGGATTTGGGAAGTAAAGGTAAGGCCCCCGACTCGACCAAACTTGGGTTATGGCTTACTCAGCAGTTGTCCAGACAGACATCATATCTCTACTGGGAAAGTGAACTGGTCAGTAACAGGAAAGAACTCAAGACCCATTTGCTGACACTTCACACACCAGCACGCACAATCCTCACCCATTCTGGGTCACTCAGGAATGGCTGAAGCACAGGAAATTATGCAAAATACACAAACACTCCATTTCCTTAACCCGAACTCTGCTAATAACTAAGGAAGACTACTGGGGACAAACTGCCTCTTTCAAGTACTCAAGATACACTCCTCTTTGCAAAGTGAACGTTTCTTGACCCCGTGTGACAATTCAAACTGGTCAGGCCGCCCAGCCCTGCTACAGACTCACCTCGGAAGAGGCGACACCAATCCTCTCCGACTCGTACATGAGGGACAGGGACCTGTTGGTGCTGGCGGCCGTGGCCTCGGCCCTGCGCATCACCTCCTGCCGCAGGTACTGCTGCCTGTCCGCGGGCGCGCCGAGTCCATCGGGGAGGTCCCGGCTGTCCTTCCACGGGGCCGGCTGGGAGCCCTCATCCTCTGCGTCGTCGTCGAATGGGTTGCAGCTTTTGGGGTAGGCCGACATAGTGCCGGCACTCGTCTCGGTCTGGACAGGACAGGGAAGTACGCGGCCAAGGTGAGGAACGGCTTTTGCGGGCCCGCAGGGGTGCAGGTCGCCCTCCCGAGTCCCTCGGGAAGCACTCACCGCTCTGCAGCCTCTAGTCTCCGCGGCCCGCCGTCCAGCGAAGCTCTACGAGCCTCCACTCCGCGGTCGCGGAGCAAGCTCCTTCCGCCAGCCTTGCGCGGGAGGCCCCGCCTCCGGAGCTGACCATCTTGCCTGGCGGCTTGGGGGGGGGCCACGCCCGGTACGCGAGACCTCAGCCTATCCCTCGGTTTGTCTCTCCCCTCCAGCAGTGGGATCGCCCTTGGCCACGCCCCACCCAGTGTCGACAACAGAGGTCACGTGGCGGGGAAGCCGGATGCCGCCGCGCCTGCGCGCCGTGAGTTCTATCGCTCGCAGGCCGGGTGCGGGAGGCCCGCGGGCAGCGCCGCCGCGCGCGCGATGATGGCGGCGGCGGCGGCCGCGGCCGCGGCCCGGGGAGGAGGCGGTGGCGGCGGCGGCAGTGGCAGCGGCGGCGGCGGCTCCGGCTCCAGCGCCTCACGGGGCTTTTATTTCAACACGGTCCTGTCATTGGCCCGCTCCCTGGCCGTGCAGAGACCGGCATCGTTAGAGAAGGTAGCCTTGGCCGCCCGGGCCGCGAGCTGACAGGAGAAGCGGTCTAGGGTGGCGAAGCGAGGGGGCGGGGCGAGGGTCTGTGGAAGATCGAGCGGGGGTCTCGAGCTGCCTGTGACAGGAAGGATATGTGAGGGGAGGGAGCCGGCGTGGTGAGGAGGCCCATGGGCAGAGGGCACTGGTGAAGAGAGGGGGGTAAGGGTGGGGGGACTTGGGCAAGGAGTGGGCAGGGCAGGTAGGGACGTTGCGGGTGGGTGGCGTACGAGGGCCGTGAGCTACAGGCCGGGATTTGAGCCGAGGGGGCACCTTGTGACATCGCAGCGGCAGGGGTGGCAGGCAGTGAGAAGTAGTGGAAAGAGCAAAGCACCAGGGTCAAAACCTGGGGCTCTGCTCCCGACTTCCTCTGCTTTTTATTCCGTGACCTTGGAGAGATGCCTTTCTCGTAAAATGGGGTTGCTTTCACCTGCTTTGCCCACTTCACGACGCTGCGAAGGCCAAGTGGAATAGTAAATCTGAAAGTGCCTTCCGAGATACAGATCTGCGCACTGTTTTTCTGTGAGTCTAGAGGGAGCGTTAGACTGAGTAAAAGATGGTGTTTGAAGAAGGGACAGTGACTGGGAAGGGGTAATGAACCGTCATGAGCAGAGAACTGAACTCAGGATTCCTTCCGAGGAGAAAGGACAGCTCATGCTGGGGGTATCTTTTCCTTGGGAGAAAGGTGAAAGGCAGCTCAAAGGTGTGGCTCGGATGGGGGAAGGAACACCGATATTAGAGTCAGACCTGTTTGGTCCCTGCACTGTCACTATTCGTCCTCTTGGGCAAGTTACTTTCAGCTCTCAGAGCCTGTTCCCTTATGTGTGAAATGAAGTGGTTCTTGAGTAAATGAGTTCAAAGCACAAAGTGCCTGGGCGGAATAGGTGAACAGTATATGTCAGCTTTCTTCCCCCACCATGGTGTGAAGAGGCTCATGACCGTGTATTAGCACCGAAGGGATGGGACTCTGCTCACACAGCTTTCTGGTGGGTGGAAGGAGAGGAGGGAGAGTGGAGACCTGCCTGCTGCTGTTGAGAGTGGTTTTGTGGCTCTGGTGAGTGGTGAAGCTGAAATGCCGTGTGGGGCCCTCTGGCACAGTGACCTCCTCTTTCCTTGGCTTTATGGGTTCTTAAACCTGATTTCTCAAGTACCTGCAGGGTGAGCGGGTCCTGGGAGCCTGATGCCAACTTGACTTCTGACTGAAGGTGGAATTCAGTAGAATGGAAAGAGTAGGAGTTCTAGAGATAGGACTACCTAAATTTAAATCCTATATCATTTGCTTACATTAGTGTGACTCTGGGTAGGTCAGTTCCCCAATATGATCCTTTGGTTTCTTTTGCAAAATATAAGGACAGTATTTGTTAAGAGTATTATGAGGATCAACAAAATGACACAAATAAAGGCAGGCACATGGGTACCTAATGATTAAGAACTGTTACCATTGGATGAGCCCGACTAATGGACCACAGTGCTGGCTTATCAAGTAAAATTCTTGCCAGTTAGCACATTCTCTTCTTAGGAGGAGGACCAAAAGTCCTATCAGAAGTTTGCTTGCTGGACTTGAAGAAAGGAGAAGAGATTGCAGGGGAGTGGGTGAACTTTAAGAAGACAGTCTGGGGCACCTGGGTGGCTCAGTCGATTAAGCATCTGACTTCAGCTCAGGTCATGATCTCACAGTTTGTGGGTTGGAGCCCCATGTCGGCCTCTGTGCTGACAGCTCAGAGCCTGGAGCTGGCTTCAGATTCTCTGTCTCCCTCTCTCTCTGTTCTTCCCCTGCTCACTCTCTGTCTCTTTCTTAAAAATAAATAAACATTAAAAAAAAAAAAAAAAAAGACAGTCCTGCAGGGGCACCTGAGTGGCTCATCAGTTGAGTGTCTGACATGTTCAGGTCATGATCTCATGGCTTATGGATTTGAGCTTCATGTTGGGCTTTGCACTGGCAGCGAGGATCCTGCTCTGGATACTCTGTCTTCCGTTCTCTCTCTCTCTCTCTCTCTCTCTCTCTCTCTCTCTCTCTCTCTCTCTGCCCTGTCCCTGCTCACATGAGTGTGCATGCTCTCTCTCTCTCTCAAAAAAAAATTAAAATTAAGAAAAAAAGAGTCTGCAGCTCTATAGTGGGCACCTGTTCCCACTCAGTAATTCTGAGAAATGCACCAACTGGCCTTCTTCAGCCTTCTCGGATAATCACAAGAACGTTCTGTAATTGCAATGCCGTTAGCTTTGTATTTTACAGTAACTGCTTCCGTTGTCAAAATTATAATATATTTTACAAGTAATTAATATGGCTTTTCGGAGTGCCTGGGAGGCTCAAATGGTTAAGTGTCTGACTCTTGGTTTTGAGTCAGGTCACGATCTCACGGTTCATGGGTTTGAGCCCTACATTGGGCTCTGTACTGACATGGTGGGGGCTGCTTAGGAGTCTCCCTTTCCCTCTCTTCTCTCTATGCTCCTCCCTTGTGCTCCTCCCCCAAATAAATAAATAAACATTAAAAAATGCAGTTTTTAGATTGTCAGCTCCCCAATACCATCTCTTAGTTTGGGAGGTACTTCATTCTCCTTCGCAACATTTACACATCAGAAGAGAGTTAACAGGGCAGGCCTAAGGCTTCAGAAGGGATTGCTTGCATTTGGTCCTGGGCTCACATCAGGGAACTTGGCACTTGAACTGTTCCCTCAATTTTCTAAGTGATAAGAGTGACTCGCTGTGCTGAGACTCTTTGTACAATTAATGTGATTTATATTGAACACCTGCTTTCCTTCTCGGACTCTGGGATTTTAATGGTTGCTAACCAGACAGTACCTGTGTCTGTCAATAAAAACCTTGGGTACTGTGTCTCTATCGGACTTCCCTAGGTACAAACATAGCACACGTCACTACATTGTTTGCTGCTATAGAAGGGAGCGTGCTTAGGGTATACCTTTACAGGAAGGAGAGAACATGAGGAAGCCCATGCACAGGTTTCTCCAGATTCCACCTGCCCTTTTCTCTTGCTGGTAAGTTCACTGTAATATAATTCGCTGTAATAAAATTTAGCTACGAGTGCAATTATATATATGTGGGTGGTCTGGGGACCCCGAAATAATTTCTTTCTTAGAGAGGCTCATGTAGGTGGCTGATTCCATCACATACATTTAGATTCCTCTACATATGTATCATGCTAAGGGTCATTGTTACTATTTAGTCCTATAATATACAGCAGCTTACTACATTCCACAACTTTTTCTTTCTTTATTTTTTAGGTTTATTTGTTTTTGAAAGAGACAGAATGTGAGTGGGGGAGGGGCAGAGAGCGAGGGAGACACAGAATCTGAAGCAGGCTCCAGGCTCCGAGCTGACAGCACAGAGCTGGACACGAGGCTCAGACTCACCAACCTCGAGATCATAACTGAGCCTAAGTCAGACACTTAACCGACTGAGCCACGCAGGAGCCCCTACATTCCACGACTTTAAACCGATTGACAAAAAGCCCTCAGTGTTCCTAGGGAAATCTTCTTGAGGTTCTTAAGAATAAAGGAATTTCTGAGTACCCACCAGGATGATGAAGGTGGAGGCCTAAGTGGGGAGATGAGTGTTGAAAAGCCTCTCTCTCATTTCTTCGTTTCTGTTCCCCCTGCCCAGAGAGAAAGCGGAGGACTTAGTGGGGCTTGGTCCAGATAGGTTAGAACTGAGGAAGGCTTGAGTTTTTTGAGCTAGACCTGACATTTCACCTCAGATGTTGGTAATTCAGGCAGCCCTGACATAATTTTATGGCACTTGGGGCACATTAGTGACATAACTTTCCTTATCTTTGTCTATCTACATGCCACAGTGGTGTTTACTTACTCCACTCACCTACATTAAGTCTAGGCTGTGAAACCTATCCTATTGCTACTAAGTAGATTTTACTTTTCCTTTAATTATTTAACTCACTCTTTCATGCAGGAGCATTCATTGAGTACCTACTGTTAATTAGTATGTGCTAGGTAGGCCAGGTCAGTAAGAAACAATTTTTTTCTTTTAATTTTTCAAATGTTTTTATTATATTTTTGGGAGAGACAGAGCGCAAGCAGAGGAGGGGCAGAGAGAGAGAGGGACACACAGAATCCAAAGCAGGCTCCAGGCTCTGAGCTGTCAGCACAGAGCCTGATGTGGGGCTCAAATCCACAAACTGCAAGATGATGACCTGAGCCAAAGTCAGGTGCTTAATTGACTTAGCCACCCAGGTGCCCCAATAAGAAACAGTTTTAATGAGGTTGCTCAGGTGATCAGCATCAAGTCAGACTTGCTGCAAGTCCCCCCATATACTGTTGTAATACAGGTCTGGTGACCAGACTCCTGCCATATTCAGATAGTCAAACCCAAGACTCCTGGGTGTCTATTCTCTGATCCATATCTGAGCTTTGACCTTTTGCCGCTAGGCTGCACCTAAGACTGGAGCCATAGCCCGAAGGCCCACTCTCAGGATTGCAGGCTACTTCTGAGGACACCATCTGTGTCCTAAAGGGATCACATCACATGCAGTCCTCAGCTGTCTCCCTTTGGGAGAAAGGTGGGAGGAGAGAAATAGACAAGAGACTCTTGTCTACACTGGAATCTCCATGTACAGTTGACTTCCAGTCTCCCTCTCTCTGATTTCTTTTTACCTGCTAGTCTTGCCCTGCTTTCTTCTTTCTCACCTGTCTTCAGAAGGTTACTATGCCGCCCCTACCAAGCTTCTTCCTGGATCTGCCTGGTTACACTCCTTTGTATCCAGGATATGAGTGAGCTGTTCCTGCCTTTCTTACCTGGCCTGTATCATACAGGGACCCTGAACCCTGGAACATGGAGAGTTCCCAGCAGAGCTGAAAAGTAGGCTGCATTCCTTGCCCTTCCATCCCTCTTCCTACCCTCAGGAGGCTTTGATCAGAATCTTTTTCCATGTCCTAAAATAGCCTCCCTTTTCTTCAGTTAGAGTGCCAGAATCTGGAGATGTCTTAGCTAACTCAGTGTGGTGTTTAAATAGCACTGCAGCATTAGGGAGAGGCCACCTTCCTGGTGGACAATTGTGCTCCAAAAGGTGAGCTGGTTAATTCTTATCTCTAATTAGAGGAATGTACGTCCTGATGCTCAGGGCAGTGGGCTTTGTGGAGTTCATAGTTACCCTCTCCTTTAGAGTGGTTTGCCATGGAGTAAAAATCATGGGATTGGCATTTTTTCAGCATCACAAAACTGAAAATTTCCATCCTTGTTCCCTTTCCTTTGTGAGGCCATGTTCAAAACAACCATCCGTAGGGTAAGAGGAGAGAAAATTAGTGTCAGGAGAAGGAATTCGTGATGTTAGAACCACTGTTGTTAAACCAGCTCTAAAATATTTTTAAGAAATCGGAAGAAGAAAAAGTCTTTACCTGGAATCATGCCATGTTAACTATATTAGTTTGCTAGGACTGCCATAGCAAAGTAGCACATTGACTTAAACAACCGAAATTTATTTCTCACTGTTCTGGAGGCTAGACATCCAAGATGAAGGTGTCAGCTGTGTTGGTTTCCTTTGAAGCCTTTCTCTTTGGCATGTTGGTGGCTGTCTTTTTTTTTTTTTTTTTTTAATTTTTTTTAACATTTATTTATTTTTGAGAGACATAGAGACAGAGCATGAGCAGGGAAGGGCAGAGAGAGAGAGAGGGAGACACAGAATCCGAAGCAGGCTCCAGGCTCTGAGCCATCAGCACGGAGCCCGATGCGGGGCTCGAACTCACAGACTGTGAGATCATGACCTGAGCTGAAGTCGGCCGCTCAACGAACTGAGCCACCCAGGCACCCCGGTGGCTGTCTTTTGGTGTCTTCACATAGTCTTCCCTTTGTGCCTGTCTGTATCCTTTTTTTTTTTTTTTTTTTTTTTAACGTTTATTTATTTTTGAGAGACATAGAGACAGAGCGTGAGCAGGGGAAGGGCAGAGAGAGAGGGAGACACAGAATCCGAAGCAGGCTCCAGGCTCTGAGCCACCAGCACAGAGCCCGATGCGGGGCTCGAACCCACTGACCATGAGATCATGACCTGAGCCAAAGTCGGCCGCCCAACTGACTGAGCCACCCAGGCAGCCGCCTAATCTCCTTTTATAAGAAGACTAGCCAGGTTGATAGGAGTGGCCCAGCCTAATAACCTTGTGTTAATAAAGACCCTATGTCCAAATAACAGTCACATTCTGAGGTGCTGGAGGATGAGGACTTTGATATATGAATTTTGGGGGGACATAATTCAGCCCATAACACTAACCCTTTAGCATTTTAATTTCTCAGACCTCCTTTTTAGTCTTTAGCTATATTCACTTCTTTTTTTCTTTTAATTTTTTTTTAATGTTTAGTTTTGAGAGACAGTGTGAGCAGGGGAGGAGCAGAGAGAAAGGGAGATAAAGAGTCTGAAGCAGAGTCTGAGCTGTGAGCACAGAGCCTGACATGGGGCTCGACACAGCTCAGAGTCTGACACGGGGCTCGAACTCATGTGAAATCATGAGCTGAGCCAGATGCTTAACCAACTGAGCCACCCAGATGCCCACTTTATTGCTTTTTTTCAAAAATAACCCAGAGGCGCTTGAGTGGCTCAGTTGGTTGAACATCCGACTTCAGCTCAGGTCATGATCTCATAGCGTGTGGGTTTGAGCCCCATGTCAGGCTCTGTGCTGACAGCTCGAAGCCTGGAGCCTGCTTCGGATTCTGTGTGTGTCTCTCTCTCTGCCCTTCCCCTGCTCATGCTCTATCTCTATCTCTTTATCTCTATCTCTCTCTCTCTCTCTCTCTCATAAATAAACAAAAAATATCCCATATTTATTATTTTAATGGTTGCATGTCATATTTTCAATTGACAGATCATAATTAAGCATTTCTCTGTTTAGGCTGTCTGGTTTATCCCATGTAAAACAGCATGTTTATACACTTAGCATTGTGTCTTCTTTTGAATTACATTCTTGTGTTAAATTGTGGATGGGTCTTGATGTTTACCGCTCAAATGTTTTCAAAGGATTGTACTTAGTTACATAGATAGCATCGGCAAGAGACCTCGTGCATGTTCATCTATAGCTTCACTGTTACTGGATTTTATTTACTTTTCCCTGCTAACTCCGCAAGCATAAAAGAGGACCTTATTCTTTTGATTCCAAGATAATGATATTTTACCATGGTTGGCTATGTTAAATCATGAATTAAAAAAACAACCAAAAACCCATGAGGCAGAAGTGATGGTGTGACATTGTACTTTTGTATTCTGCTATGTGGAAACTTGAATTCAGGGTTCTCTTTATACTTGGAGTATTGTTGCTTGGATACTGACTTCTAGCTGTGCCTGCTTTGGGTATCTTTTTTTTGACAGTTGGGTCTAGGTGTGCACACAATCCTAACCCTCAAATAATTTATAATACATAGAATTAGTTATAGTTGGTGGCTAGCCAGTTGTGTGTCCAGAAAGGAGCTGGTGGTGGACCATATGACTTTTCAATAGAACTCCTCTGTGAAGATATATAGCTGTTTTGCACTTTGTTGGCATGGGAATAGGTAGTACAGATAATTTTTTCTTCAGGCCCCAAAACTTTTCTCCATGACTCCTGACAGGTATGTGAAAATTTAAAAGGTAAAAAAGTGAAACATGCTTTAAGAAAGTGAAAGCGTTGTGGGCACTTGGTGGGAGGTTATTTTCAGCTGAGATTTGATTTGATTTGATTTTTATTTTTTTTTAATTTTTTTAATGTTTATTTATTTTTGAGACATAGAGATAGAGCGTGAGCAGGAGGAGGGCAGAGAGAGAGGGAGACACAGAATCCGAAGCAGGCTCCAGGCTCTGAGCTGTCAGCACAGAGCCCAACGTGGGGCTCGAACTCACAGACCGCGAGATCATGACCTGAGCCGAAGTCAGCCGCTTAACCAACTGAGCCACTCAGGCACCCCTCAGCTGAGATTTTAAATATGAAAGGCTTGGAAGTAATGGGGATAGGCATTCGTAAATGCCAAGAGTATTTGGCAAGGGAAGATCATTTCAGATAGAAAAAAGCAAAGCACAGAAGAAAATGAGAACAGCAGTAAAGGGTTTGGTAGAAATAGAGTATTTTTTTAAAGTTTTTAAAAGTGTTTATTTATTTTAAATGGTTATTTTTGAGAGAAAGAGCATGAGAGCGGGGGAGGGGCAGACAGAGAGAAGGGGACAGAGGATCTGAAGCAGGCTCTGCACTGATAGCAGAGAACCTGATGTGGGGCTTGAACCCACACACCGTGAGATTGTGACCTGAGCCAAAGTTGGACGCTTAACCGACTGAGCCACTAAGTGCCCCAGAAATATAGTGTATTTAAAGAACAGAAATGAAGGTGCAGAAGAAAGCAAATGGCTTCATATGTAGTCTCAAACTCAAGTTTGTATTGAATGGATGACAGGGAAGAGCCCTTGAATATTTCAGGACCAAGAGTAATGTGCATTAAGAGATTATTATGACCCCATTGTTTATATCAATGCCCTTAGGGAGTCCCCGGAATTGATGGGTCCCTAGCTGTTTACTCCCCCAGAGGGCAGAAATGTTCTATTTCTTACTCCTTAACTGCAGATTTTCTTTTCTGCTGTCTGTGCTTGCAGTTTGTTCCCAGTGGGGATGTGGCTGCCTTCAGGCCCTTCCACCAGCAGCTATTCCTGTCCTTAATTTAAATTGCTGAAATTTATCTGTGCACTTCATTTTCCTCATTATTTATATATTTATTTGTGTTCGTGTTTGCTTCTCTCATCTATCTTGGAATTTTGGGAAAAGGCTTGGCCTTTTGTGAACATTGCCAAGCAGCCAGAACATTATTTATGTTTCTGTGATAAAATACAGGGTTGAGG
Organism: Paguma larvata; assembly: GCA_030068075.1. Taxonomy (NCBI): domain Eukaryota; kingdom Metazoa; phylum Chordata; class Mammalia; order Carnivora; family Viverridae; genus Paguma; species Paguma larvata. The sequence goes on from CM057835.1 coordinate 62,385,417, forward strand.
CAGAAATCCTCAGATCTCACTTGCATTTATTCACTTAGTTCTGAGAGGCTGTATCTTTGCTGCTGAAGCTATTCTCTTTTCCTGAATACTTCTGTGTGTAAAACTGGTCTGGAAGCCTGGATTTAGGCCAGCCAAGACTATATGTACTGTTATAAAAACAAACGATGGTGACATTTGTTTATTCATTCATTCATTCAGTAAGTCTTTGAGTGCTTGCTGTGTGCCAGGCCTTGGAGGGTCCCATTAGAGGGATGAATGAGTAGACGTGGTTTTGGCATCATGGAGTTTGTCATGGAGATAGACAAGCATTAAACAAAAAACTACAAGTAAATATAATTGAAACTGCTAACAAGTGCCAGGAAGCAAAAGTAAATGGTTTTTGTGAATACATTCATAATGTTTTACTCCCATCTCCACCATCCATCTTCAGAACTCTTTCATCTTGTAAAACTGAAACTCTAATTGCAGTTGATTTTTGTATATTGATCTTGTGTCCTGCAATCTTGCTACATTTGTTTTTTAATTCTAATATTTTTTTAGGTTTTTCTGCATATAAGATTATGTCATCTGCATAGTTTTACTTTTTCTTTTCCAATCTGAATGCTTTTTATTTCATTTTCTTGTTTAATTTTCCTGGCTAGAACCTCCAGAACAATACTGGACAGAAGTGGTGAGAGAGGACATCTTTGTCTTGTTCCTGGTTGGGGGCAACTTTTAGCCTTTTACCATTAAATATGGTATTAGTTATGAGTTTTTTTATAGATGCCCTTTTTCAAGTTGAGGAAGTTCTATTTTTTGAGTGTTTGTCGAGTGTTTTTATCATGAAGCAATGTGGAATTTTTTCAAATGCTTTTTCTCAGAATAATAGGATCTGGATTTACCTTCCTGCCATAAAACAACTAGGAAAATGGACAAATATATGAAACCACTGATTTCATACACTGGACAAGGAGCACAGGACTCTAATAATACCTGAGACAGGAAACAAAGTGAGCTCTTTGACTGCCTGGTTTTCTGCCAAAAGACATCTCAGACCACAGAAACAGGAAAGCTACAAAGCTAATTTTTCAAAGCTAAACAAATTAAAACTTTGTTAGGGCAGGTCTGTAATAGCTTTTGCTACAGGGAAAGTTTAACTCCACTGCTAAAGTATGGCACCTTTGAGGTCTCTACTGAATGCTTCGAGGGCTTTCCACTCTGGCTGGGAGTGACTCAGACTCTTCTGAGCTATATATGAACTCTGGGAACGATTCAGTACAGAGTTCTCTAGTTGTTCTTTTCCAACTTCATGGAATATCCCCTATACTAGGATGTCTTAGTATCCATCAAAGATTCAAGGGAATTCTTGTTGTGATTTCTGGAGATTTTTTTGTTTGGCTCTCGCCTCTTCAGAATTTCCAGCTGCTTTAGACTTTCTGATTTCTTACTTCTGTCTCCTCCACTTAGACCTGCATGACTGTTTGGGATGCCCTTTCCTGTTCTGTGGTCTGAGATGTTTTTTGGCAGAAAACCAGGCAGTCATAGGGCTCACTTTGTTTCCTCTGTCTTTCAGGTATCAGAGTCCTGTGCTCCTTGTGCAGTGTATGAAATCAGTGGTTTCATATATTTGTCTATGTTCCTACTTGTTTTATGGCAGGAAGGTAAATCCAGGTCCTGTTATTCTCTCATGGCTACAGGTGGAAGTCATGGATCACAAGATTTTATTGCTAGAGCAGACGTTGCAAAAAGATCTATCTGGTCATCCTTTTACATGTGAGAAAACGAGGCTTAGGGGAGAAGACTTACCAATATTGGCATAGTTTTAAGACATTAGCAGGATTCTGTGGATTTCCATATATACACGCACTTGCTGTTTTATCCACATCTTAGAGAAGGAAATATGAAGTCAGAAGTGTTCAGATAGATTGTCAGTTATCTTGGGTCACTTAGGTAAGAAGTGGCAGAGTTGGAGTGAAAATCCCGATTTTCTGCAGCTCCCCTGATCATTGCCTGCTGAAACGATGTGTCAGGAATCAGAGACATTCATTTGTATGTGCTGTACTTTGCCAAGCACATTGAGCTGGGCTCAAGAAACGGAGACTCATTCATTGTGTGTAAAGGCCCCTGGAGTGCTACTTGTGTTGGATATTGTAGAAAGCCATGTTAATTGATCACACAGCCAATAAAGCATCTTTAATGAAACCCCCATCCAGGACTGCTTGTAGGAGCAGGTTCTGTTCCACGGGCATCTGCAGCTCCATGTGAATCTTGTTACAATCACAGTTGTTTATCATGATAGCTCTGAGTCACTTAGGAAATGTTAGCTTATGTTCAGTGTTCTCCATGGATGGGGACAGTGCATTTGAGAAAGACAATTACAAATCGGATTTAGGTGTGCCTGAGTGGCTCAGTCAGTTAAACTTCTGACTCTTGATTTTGGCTCAGGTCATGATCTCGCGGTTTGTGGGTTCAAGCCCCTCGTTGGGCTCTGCACTGACAGTATGGAGCCTGCTTGGGATTCTCTCCCTCTCTCCCTCCCTCCCTCTCTACCTGTACCCTGCTTGTGCTTGCTCGCTCTCTCTCTCTCTCTCTCTCTCTCAAAATAAATAAACTAAAAAAAAAACAAAACAAAACAGATTTAACAGGTCACCTGGGTGGCTCAGTCAGTTAAGCATCTGAGTCTTGATCTCGGCTCAGGTTATGATCTCATGGTTTGTGGGATCAGACACAGAGCCTGCTTGGGATTCTCTCTCCCTCTGTCTCTGCCCCTTCTCACCCCCAATAAAATAAACTAAAAAAAAAAAAAAATGGGGAGGAGTTTTTTAAAAACGGATTTAACAAAACACTGCCACTAGTACTTAAAGCTTAATCTCTCGTTCTCAGGGAATTTTGTTTTCCATAAAGACTATTCCCAGAGGTTTCAGATAACAAAAGTTGTATTCTTTTAAAAAATTGTTTAATTAGCCAGCATGTAATGCTATTATTGTAGTTTTATTTTAACCTAAATACCTTACCTACACCCACTGTTATGTTTGACTTTTCATCTGGAGTTCTCTCTGCCCAGTCTTTCAGACTTGTGGGGGCACCTTGTTTTCTCCTTGGTTAGGCATTTCTTTACCTTGGTAGTCTAAATTCGCCTTGTGGTCTTTCTTTTTTAATAGTCTTTGGTTAAAGTATTGTCAAGAGTTCTTAGCAAAGTCTAAGTGAGTTACCTTTGTTGCCTCCTTGCAGTCCATTAACTTACTACCTCCTCAAAGTGTTACTAGAGCCCCCTTTTTTTTTAATTTTTTTTTAATTTTTATTTTTAACATTTATTTATTTTTGAGAGACATAGAGACAGAGTGTGAGCAGGGGAAGGGCAGAGAGAGAGCGAGACACAGAATCCGAAGCAGGCTCCAGGCTCTGAGCCATCAGCACAGAGTCTGACGCGGGGCTGGAACTCATAGACCGTGAGATCATGACCTGAGCCGAAGTCGGCCGCTTAACCAACTGAGCCACCCAGGCGCCCCAGAGCCCCTGTTTTTGTAAACGCCATCACTGTCAGATTTTTGAGCTTAACGACCTTTAATAATGACAGGATCTACTCCCCTTTACCCCTAAAAACAACCAACTTGTTAGTTGATTGTAAAATTCTGAAAAAAAAAAAAATCAGTCTTATTTTTTCTTTTCATTTTTTAAATTGCAGTATTAATGCTTTATTCTGCATTAGGACTTTGACCTGTGTCTCAGTTTCTTCATCCATAGAATGAATGTAATAACTACTCAGTGCGCTATTGTGAGGATTAGATGAGATAATACAAACCAGCACCTTGCATGTGATAAATGTTCAGTAAGTATTGACTGTTAGTAATTGGAGACTGGCACTCAGCAGAACTGGTTTTCTCTTCTGATATGTGATGACTTCATAGGACCTGGGTTCAAGTCTTCACTTTTTTTCTCCCACAAGAGTCCCAGTTTCCAAGGGCATTTTGCATCAGACCCTAGACCTGGTGCCAGGTTTTTTGGAGCCCTCATCATTTAGTTCTGACCTGCATTATTCACTAGTTGTGTCCTTTTTATTGGTTGTATAACTCTGGCTGGATTGTAAGAATTGTGAGAGTGTGACTATATATTATGCACGGCTTCATTTGATTATTCTTCCATCCATCCCTCCATTCATTTGACGATGCAGCAAATATTTGTTCAGTGCCAGTTGCATGGCAGCACTGTGCACAGTACTGGTTATATGACAAATGTCACCACATAGTTAAGCTGTACAGTAGGAGGTCTGGGTTCCAATGGTCCTCTTTCTTTTTACTTTCCTTCTTATCCCATTAAATCCCTGTGACATCGGCCCCTTTAGTTCCACTAGATAGTCGTTAAGTTTCTGGAATGTGTAGGGTGCAGTGGATACAGTGAGGTGGGGGGCAGTGATGAGGGGAACACAGTCCTGTCTGCAGTGAGTGGAAGTATACAAGTAACTCCAAAGTAAGACTTTTAAAAAGATAATTATGTCAAGAGAGCTACGTTATTGTTGGTGGACTATTGATAGGTGTGAGGGGAAGGATCATAGCACTTTACTGGGGTCTGAGAAAGCTTTGGGAAATGGGACACAGTTGAGATGGATCTTGGAAGGATGGATAGAATTTTTATAGGGGAGATAAGGCAGGTTGAATGAAATGTTGCAGATGGGTGAAAACCATGGAAAAGGCCAGGTAGGGAGAAGTGAGCACTATATTTGGGGCCTGGGTGTTTGGGGCAAATTAGGAAGGGCCTTCATTGCCAGGTTGGGAGCAAGCGTTGAGTATTCACTGGGATGCGGAGCCCTTGAATGTGGATGAGCTGGGAGTAGTAATATCAGAGTAGGGAGAGACAAAGTCAGAGAGAGGATCTAGTTAAGAGCCTATTGTCTAAGATTGTACTTAGCCTGTCTGGGCCTAGTTGCCTAACCTATTAAAGAAAGATAGGATTACACATGATCTGCCTGAAAGGGGGCATTTGGCAGATGAGTGTGCAACTTCTCTGATTCTGCATACATTTGGGAGTTGTGAGAGGTCCTCAGGTCTGAAGTCCAGGTGAGCATCACCTCAGTGGGGAAGCTGAATTTGCATGTATTCTGGATATCTTTAGAGAAATTACGCTCAATGGAAAGAAAAGCTCACATTCGATTTTTCCTGTGATTTTTTTTTTTGTTAAGTAATTTAATAAGTTTGATTTTTATTTACACAGAGCTGTGTTGTTTTAGTTGATCTGCTTCTAGTTCCTTTAGGCGTGCTGTTAGAATTTGTGTTATTGATTTTTCTTGTTTCTTGAGATGGGCCTGGATTGCAATATATTTCCCTCTCAGGACTGCCTTTGCTGCGTCCCAGAGCGTTTGGATTGTTGTATTTTCATTTTCATTTGTTTCCATGTATTTTTAAATTTCTTCTCTGATGGCTTGGTTGACCCAGTCATCTTTTAGTAGGTTATTTCTTAGCCGCCATGTTCTTGGATATTTTCCAGGCTTTCTCCTGTGGTTGATTTCAAGTTTCAAAGCATCGTGGTCTGACAGTGTACACGGTATGATCTCAATTCTTTTATATTTATTCAGAGCTTCCCTGTGCCCCAGAATGTGGTCTGTCTTGGAAAATGTACCATGTGCAGATGAGAAGAACGCAAATTCCTTTGCTTCTGGATGAAGGACCCTAAAGATGTCTGTGAGGCCCATCTGTCCTAATGTGTCATTCAGGGCTATTGTTTCTGCGGAGATTTTCTGTTTTGTGGATCTATCCAATGCTGAGAGTGGAGTGTTGAGATCCCCTACTATTAGGACATTTTTATCGATGAGGTTGCTAATGTTTGTAATTAGTTGTTTTACAAATTTGGGTGCCCCCGAATTCGGTGTGTAGATATTTACAATTGTTAGCTCTTCCTGCTGGATGGTCCCTGAGACTATTATATAATGTCCTTCTTCATCTCTTATTACATCATTCATTTTAAAGTCTAATTTGTCTGATATAAGTGTGGCTACTCCGGCTTTCTTCTGACTTTCAGTAGCATGGTAGATAGTTCTCCATCCCCTCACTTTCAATCTGAAGGTATCTTCAGGTTTAAGATGAGTTTCTTGAAGACAGCAAATAGATGGGTCTTGTTTTTTAATCCATTCTGTTATCCTGTGTCTTTTGATTGGCGCATTTAGTCCATTTACATTCAGTGTTAATATTGAAAAATATGGGCTTACAGTCACTGTATTATCTGTAAGTTTCATGTTTGTAAGGCTGTCCCTGGCAGTTTGTGTTCTTTGCAACCTTGTCTTCATAGAATGCCCCTCAGGATCTCTTGCAGTGCTGGCTTATTTGTGATAAATTCTTTCAGTTTTTGTTTGTTGGGAAAAACCCTGATCTCTCCTTCTATTCTGAATGACAGGCTAGCCGGATACAGAATTCTTGGTTGCATGTCCTTCTTGCTCATCACATTGAAGATATCCTGCCATTCCTTTCTGGCTTGCCAAGTTTCTGTAGATAAGTCTGCTACTACCCTTATATTTCTCCCTTTGTATGTTAGGGTTCTTTTGTCCCTAGCTGCTTTCAGGATTCTCTCCTTATCTTTTTATTTTGCCAGCTTCACTATGATGTGCCGTGCAGAAGGTCTATTCAAGTTACGTCTGAGGGGAGTTCTCTGTGCCTCTTGGATTTCCATGCCCGTTTCCTTCCTCATGTTGGGGAAGTTCTCAGCAATGATTTGTTCAAGAACCCCTTCGACTCCTTTCTCTCTCTCTTCTTCCTCTGGAACTCCTATGATACGGATATTGTTTCTTTTGAGTGCATCGCTCAGCTCTCAAATTCTCCTTTCCTGTTCCTGGATCAGCTTCTCTCTCTTTTTATCTGCTTCCTCTTTTTCAATGATTTTGTCTTCTAATGCACTAACTCTTTCCTCTACCTCTTCAATCCGTGCTGTGGCTGCTTCCAGTTTCCCCTGTATTTCTTCCAATGTCTTCTTTAATTCTTCCTGACCGTTTTGTAAGGTCCTTGAACTCTGCCGCGCGGGACCCCTTGCATTCATCTAAGCTTTTTTCAAGGCCAGCAATTAGTTTTATGATTATCATTCTATATTCAAGTTCTGTTATGTTGCTTATATCTGTTTTCATTAATTCTTGAGCTGTCCTATTTACACAGAGCTGTGAAATATTTTCAAGACCATTTTGTGAAATTAAACTTTATATTGCTTCATCTCTTGTTTCATGTGGTACCTACTTCAGTCTTTGTCGTGCCTGTTATTGTGCAGCCGCATTGTGTCTAGGGCTGAGACTTTCCTTCTTGGTTTGAGACGCCTGGGGAAATTGTAGTTACTGGGGCGGGGAGGAGGAGTTGTAGTTAAATAGGAGCTATTTTAGGGCACCTGGCTGGCTCAGTTGGTGGAGTGTGCAACTCTTGATCTCAGGGGTATAAATTCAAGCCCCACGAATTACTTAAAAATAAAATATTTAAAAAATAAATAGGAGTTGAGTCATTGATATTAAGATGTTGGAATTAAAGAAGTTGTGAGACTGTTGTCTATAGAAAACATCTGTTTAGCTTATTTGACCCAGATTTTCTTCAGTTTTACATTACTTCTTTGTTCTTGGATTACCTAGATTCCATTCATTGAAATTCTATACACTTTTCTCTTCTTTTCTGAGTCCTATACTATATTATGAAGTATAATAATTTAGACTATTATAGTATAATAGTATAAGTATTGTCCTTTTACTTTATTTTTATTGTTGTCTTTTTAAAATTAAGATCTGCACTAATGGCAAAATTGTTTCCACTATTCAAAAAATTTTTTTTCTGATTCTGAAGTTAACAATATTTTTTATGAAAAATACAGAAAAAAAGTAAAGGAAATAAGTATTGCCTATGATCTGATTGGTGATTTTTTTTTAATGTTTATTTGATGGGTAATTTTTATATCTTGCTGGATAAGCAGTCCAGGTTTTGAGTTTTGCTTAATACTCTGTGACCAATTGTATTAGTTTCCCATTCCTGTTGTGACAAATTACCACAAATTTAATGGCTTAGAAAAACTCAAATTTATTGTTTTGCAGTTCTATAGGTTGAAGTCCAACACTGGTCTCACTGGACTAAAATCAAGATGATTGCAGGGCTGTGTACCTTTCTTGAGACTCTAGGCAACAATTAATTTCCATGTCTTTTATACCTTCTAGGCTCCTGCATTCCTAGATCATGGCTCCCTTCCTCCATCTTAACGCCAGCAATGTGGGGCCAACACCTCACATTATGTCACTCTCACCTCCTCTTCTGCCTCTCTCTTACACTGAGCTCACTACATTATCCTGAATAATCTCTTCGTTTCAGGTCCTTTTAACCTGTTTACATCTGCAACCTAATACATCCATGTGCCATGCGAGGTCACATGTTCACAGCTTCCAGGGATTAGGACACAGACATTTTTGGACGGGCCATTGTTCTGCCTGCCATACCAACATCATTCATGCATCCTTGAATCATTATATAGATCTCTAAGTTGTTTATTAGTTCTTTTTGGTATCTTGATCCTTCACATTTTAAAACTCTGTGCCTACCTTTTAGAGTAATCTTGACTTGTCACAAATGTTTTCTATTTAAGTATTTTTTAATTGTGGGCAGGTGGGGAGGAAGGCCTGAAGTCAGAGTAGCCCAGAGCCCCTCTGGGCATTTAAGATGGGGAGGGGGGTGGGAAGGCAGTCGAGAGCAGACAAGGATGATAAAAACTGTGCTGCCTTCAGATGTCTCTACCAGGTAGGGAGACAGCTACATGAACAGTAGAGTTTAAACATGTTCCTGATGCTGAATTCTCATCCTGGGATATCGCTGGAGCTCATGTCTAAGCCCACCCTGAGTATTAGTTTCCAGAGTGTAATACCTAAAAAAAACAAAGGAATAAGCGCACAGGAAATAAAATCCAACCCAGAACATCTGCCTTATAAGGAGAAATCCAATTCTTAACGCTTGGTGTAAATGAGGAGACTTTGGGGTTTGCCTGTGTCTTCTGGGGCAAGTGCCAGGATAGGCCGGCAACAGCCCCGAAATGAGAGGGTCTGGATTGAGGAAGAGAACTTGCCACACTGGTCAGTGAAGTCCAGGCAAAAACCAAGAATAGATGACAGGCCTGCATCCTGGTGGAGAACAAGTGTGTCTTTTGTACTGCCTGTCCACAGTGTAGAAAGCAGAAATACAAAGGTTAAAGAGGTGATTTCTGCCGCTGAGGAGCTTTCAAATTATCAGAGAGACAGACAAATGCAGTAATAACTGTCACATTCATAATGGGATAAATGTTGCCGATAATGTCATTGGAACCCTTCAAACACATGAAGACAGCATTTTTGTTTGCCTATAGCCTCATCTCCAAGCTAAATATTCCTTGAATTGCTTCTCGTATGGAATATTTTGTAGACTCCACATCATCCTGGGTGGCCATCTTTGGATACTTTTAGTGTGGCAAAGAGGCGACTCAATCTTCCCCTCCCTTCTATATGTCGTCCATAATGAAGTCCTATATTTCTGTCTGTTTTGGTCATTGCCATCTTTGCCTGGACTACTGAAGCATCTCCTAACTTCTCTCTGGTTTCGGTCTTGTCCTCCCAAATCCATTTTTCATGTAGCAGCTAGAAGGATTCTTCTGAACCTCAGTTCTAAATGAGAGTTTTTAAGACGTCTCTGTGCACTTCCTTGGCTTTGGCGTTGCATTGCTGAGTTCAAGTCAGGCTCCCAGTCTCTGCCTGAACTTGGACTTCTGGGCATCTCTGCTTTCTCTTTTCCACTATGCTGTCTCTCCAGTAGCCTCTGCCAGAATGCTTTTTCCTGATTTGTCCCAGCTGGTTCCTTTTTTTAATTTTTTTAAATTTGTTATTTTAGAGAGAGAGAATCTTAAGCAGGCTCCATGCTTAGCGTAGAGTCTGACACCGGCTCAATCCACGACCCTGGGATCATGGCCTGAGCTGAAATCAAGAGTCGGATGCTCAACCAACTGAACCACCCAGGTGCCCCTCAGCTGGTTATTTCTTAATCACCTCTCAATTAAAAAAAATTTATTTAATGTTTATTTATTTTTGAGAGAGACAGAGTGTAAGCAGGGGAGGGGCAGAGAGAGAGGGAGATACAGAATCTGAAGCAGACTCCAGGTTCTGAGCTGTTAGTACAGAGCCCGACACAGTGCTTGAACCTGCAAACTGCGAGATCATAACCTGAGCCAGGCACCCCAATCAGCTCTCAGTTTAACAGGCTCCTTCTTATAGAGACCTTCTCTGATCACCCCATTAAAAATAGTTCTTCAGGCACTATTGTTGGGGAAATGTAATTACAAACAAAATTTCCTAGGCACTCTCTACAGAAGTAGTAGAGAAGCCGTCTCCACAGAAGGGAGTAAAGAAATGAAACACTTTTATTACTGAATAAGCTTTAAACCAGGACGTGATATGCATCACAAGCAATCCGCTAAGAGATTAGCCAACCACATTAGCTTCACCTGGCAGGTATGTGGCATTGTGTATCTTCTGTGTGTTTGAGGAGGTTGTTGATAAAGTATTGCATAGGACAAAGTACATAGATTTTGACAGGACTCCTCCCTCTGCATTCTTTGGATCTCATTGATTCATTCTGCTATAAATCCACCTTCTTTCGATTTCTTACTTTACAAGGATATTTCTTGAGAGACTTTACTCTTTCTATCAGCATGCATGATTCACTGGTGAAAGGGAAGTCTCTGAAATGATCGCTTTATTGTGGTTGGTCTCCAGCTCTCTTTTATTTTATTTTTCCCTTTGACTGTGAAGCAGAGGAACACTGAAGAAAAGTGGGAATTTGGTATTTCTGTTCCTCTGTTGCCTGTTACTTATGCTCTTTTAACTATTTAATCATAAAAGTATTGATTTTCCCCCCATATGTATATATTTTTAACTTACTACATGTTTTTCCTGATTAAATATAAAACAGCACAGAGAAATGTAAAACCACTGGTCATCCTACCTCTCTGTCAACACTTTGTTATATTTTCTTCCAGTACTTTTTCTGTATATGGTAACTCAGATCATTCCTCTTATAAATTTGTAGAACGTTTAGAACACTGTTCATGTCATTATTTAGTCTTGAAAAAATACCATTTTTAATGTTTGTATTCTTAGGCTAAATTTTATGAAGTATTGTTTTGTAGGTCAAAAATTTGGTTGAGGGGCACCTGGGTGGCTCAGTCGGTTAAGCATCCGACTTCAGCTCAGGTCATGATCTCACGGTCTGTGAGTTCGAGCCCCATGTCAGGCTCTGTGCTGACAGCTCAGAGCCTGGAGCCTGCTTTGGATTCTGTGTCTCCTCTCTCTCTGCCCCCTCCCCCATTTGTGCTCTGTCTCTCTCTGTCTCTCAAAAATAAATAAATGTAAAAAAAAAGAATTTGGTTGAATATCAGAAGTTTCACATGGTTCAACCTAATGTCTATGGTTTCAGTCTAATTCAAGTGGTTGAATCATTTATTTTCTTAATGTTGTTATCTAGATTGTTTCAGATTTTCAGCTAATATACACAACACTGTGATCAAAGTATTTTCTGTAATCTTTGCCTGAAGATCTCTAATTATTTCTTTATAGTCATTCCTAAGAGGAAAATTACTAAGACAAAGAATGTTACTTCTCTTCAGGTTAGAAGGTGCTTCCCTTTCTGGCTTGTGTATTTGCCTTTTTAAAATATGCTTTCTTTTTTTAAATTGCAACAGTAATTGATATTTTTGAGCAAATCTCAAGCATTATACTCGATTTTCTTGCCATTAGAATGTCCCAAGAAACTGTTTGAAAGTCAGTGAACAACTTCTCATTGGGCCCATAACAGAACAGCAAGGTTGAGGCCTCCTGGTTCATCTGAATGCTCTGCTCAAAGGTTCTTATGGCAGGGATTTTCAAGATTGGCATCACCTATTTTCCTGTTCATATTAAATCCAGATTTTTAGTTCCTTTATGCCAGATATTTGATGTTTTTTGAAAATAATCCTAAGTTTTCCATATAGTCAGTAAATTGCTGACTTACTGCCCATTTGGTACTGCTAGCCACTCTTATGGCATATCTAGTAACAACAGATACTGTTTATTAAGTACATAGTATGTACTGTGCACAGTCCTAAGTGCTTTACCCACATTTCATCCCCCCCCCCCACATTTAATCTTTTAATGAACAGTATGGGAGGCATTGTGACTGTAAGTAGGTTTGGGTAAAGTGCTTTTGGGTACCACTGAGTAGTGGAGACCGTGATTATTCTGACTCTGAAATGCAGACATTAGCTCTTGTGCTTTACCTCCTCTGTGTATATATCATTTTAACCCTTGGTCCAGGCTTCTCAGTGCATATATGTTTTGGGAGCATGTGCATGATCATTTCGGAAGCTGGAAATGATCTTTTTATGATCTTTGAATTAGAAAAAAAGGACTTACTAGTTATATAGACTCATCGGTATTTTATGCTACTGATTTATATCTTATATTCTGAATGTGGGTTTATATTTTTTTAATCTATGGGTTTTTGGTTGTTGCTGTTGGTCTCATTTTCTAGGTCCAAAAGCTGCTTTGTATGTGCCCAGTAGATTTCCATGGGATCTTCCAACTGGATGAACGACGGAGAGATGCGGTGATTGCGTTGGGCATTTTTCTCATTGAATCTGATCTTCAGGTAAGTCTTTACTACATTAAAAGCATTTCTGCAGTGTAATAGGGGGAATATAATTAGAATTTAAATTTGTATCTGGCTATATATACCTGAAGCAGTACTAGAAGAATACATACAAACCTAATAAAGGTGACTAGTGATGGTGAGGCAGAGTAGGTGGAACAGGTGGGGTGGGGGGGTGTGATTTAATTAATTTAATTAATATATACCTTCCTAGGAAATTTTGTTTTTTGAACTGTGTGAATATATTAAGTTAAATACACACACACACACACACACACACACACACACACACAGTGGATTTCAGTTGTTGTTGTATTTTGCCAGAAAGTTAGTTAAAATGCTTTGTGAAATAATTGTGTGCCCTCCAGGGTAGACTTGATTTTTAATCTAAGGTCCAACACTCATCAGTCAGACTCAGAGTAACCTTTTTTTTTTTTTCCCTTCTGAAAAGATAGTGTTCTTTGAGATAATTTGACAAAATAGAATCTTGTTCAGAACCGAGATAGATATAAGCATGCCTGGCTGGCTCAGTCAGTGAAGCATGCGATTCTTGATCTTGGGGTTGTAAGTTTGAGCCCCACATTAGGTATAGAGATTACTTAAAAATTTTTAAAAAATCTTAAACAAAAAAAAAAGAACTGTGGTAGATATAACTTTCAGACTACATGTTACTGTGTCCTTTAGAGGTGATTTAAAAATCAGTGTTGTGACTCCAATAGAAAATGATGTGGCCTTTTTTTTTCTTTTTTTGTTTTTTGGTACTTCTCAAAGCTAATTGAAGCAAATGATTAATCACTGAATACAGACTCTTTTATTCGTTTCTTGTTATCGTTATCATTATCAAGAATCACTTTTAATTCCATGTTTAATCATGCTGTGTTAGGAAAAAAGATGTTTGATATTCGAATTTTTATTTATCTAAAAATGCTCGCGTGTCCTGGAATTCTACTTCAACAAGGATTAATATTTTTGACAGAGTCATTATACATTTGGAAAATATAAGCATTTTAATTAAAAAAAATTTTTTTAACATTTATTTATTTTTGAGAGACATAGAGACGGAGCATGAGCAGAGGCAGGGCAGAGAGAGAGGGAGATACAGAATCTGAAGCAGGCTCCAGGCTCTGAGCCATCAGCACAGAGCCCGACACGGGGTTTGAACTCACATACCGTGAGATCATGACCTGAATCAAAGTCAGCCGCTCAACCAACTGAGCCACCCAGGCACCCCGCATTTTAATTTTAAAGCAATATTTAAAAAATTAAATAGGTTGCTCGACCAGGGCCACATGAAAAACCAAAATTAGATGCACATAAACTGCATTTTAATTATTCTTCCTATTTATTTATAAATATGAAAAGAAAAAATCATTTCTACTTTTCTATTTGCAAAGTCCTATTTAAGTTTAGGTATAAAGAGAGAAAAATAACTTAAAAATAATTTGTACGAGAAACTGCTCTTCAAATGTGTGTTAATCGAAAGTATCTTTGGCAAACTTTACTCAATAGATTGACCTATAAGTCCCTAATACTTGTAGTAAGCTTTTTAGGGTGGCAAAGAAGAGATGAATACAAATTACCTTTGGTGTAATTTGGGTTCCTGGTAAGGATTGGCAGGACGTAGGGCGGCAGCTGATGTCCCTTGAGCCATGTAGTTCTGCCAGTGCTACCAGGAAGCCTGTCAGCCTCATGGACATCAGGAGAGGAGGCCAGCATTCTTTGCCAGCCCTCTGAGCCCCAGCGACCAGCTTACTCTTGGTTCACCTGGTGTTGATATTCCCTGCCTCCATCCAGGATGGGCTGTGCCACTGGCTTCCATGTCCAGTCAGTGGGCCACCCTGGCAGCAGCTGTGGCCACAGTAGCAGAAGTCGTTTACTACCACATGCTACAAGAGCCTTAACGGGTTATACAGGGAAGAACACCTGGGGTCACTTCCTCTGCAGGAAGCTATGCCTCGCACATCCTTCGGAGTTTTGTGCTTGTTAGTACACTGAGATCCTGGACAGATGCAGCCAACTCCGTTATGTGATTGAGAGGACAAGTTTTGTTTTTGCTAAAGAAACTTCTCTATTTGTTATGGCTATCTATTGTGGTGTAACAAATTACTCCAAAACTTGGTGGCTTAATACAACAGATTTGTTTGTTTGTTTTTTCTCATGAATCTGTGATTTAGTTAGAGCTCAGAAGAGTCACTTGCCTCTGCACCATTCAGTGTCACCTTGAGGACTTGAAGACTAGGGGCTGGAATCACCTGGGAAGGCTCATTCATCCACATGTGTGGGAGTTGATCCTGGCTGTTGCTGGGACCTAAGCTGGGGCTCTTAGCCAGGCCACCCCTATGTACATGACCTCTCCATGTGGCCTGGGCTATATCACTTTCGTTTTTAATTTTTTTTTAAATTTTTAACATTTATTTATTTTTGAGAGAGGAGAGAGAGAGACAGAGGGTGAACAGGGAAAGGGTAACAAGAGAGGAAGACACAAATCTGAAGCAGGCTCTAGCCTCTGAGATGTTAGCACAGAGCCCGATGTGGGGCTTGAACCCACAAACTGCAAGATCATGACCTGAGCTGAAGTCAGATGCTCAACTGAGCGAGCCACCCAGGTGCCCCTGTCTGTTTGTCACAACATAATGTCTGAGTCCCAAGGGCATGTGTCCTGAGAGAAAGCCAGATGGCTGCTGCACTGCTTTTTTAACCTAACCTGGGAAGGTAGTCTCATTTATACTACAGCTGACCCTTGAACAATGTAAGGTTTAGGGACACTGACCCCACCCCCCATGCCATTGAAAATCCTCATGTAACTTTCAATTCTCCAAAAATTTAACTATTAATAGCCTACTGTTGACCAGAAGCCTTACTGAAAACAGTAAAGTAAGCTAGAGAAAAGAAAATGTTATTAAGAAAACCATAAGGAAGAGAAAATACATTTACAGTAGTATAAAAAGGCCATATATAAGTGGACTCGTGCACTTCAAACCCAAGTTGTTCAAGGGTTAACTGTTTAAAAACACCAGAAGTCACTAAGGTAGCCCATTTTCTAGAGGAAGTGAATTTGACTCCACCTCTCAGTAGAAGGAGTGTCACAGAATTCGGAGTCATGTTTCGTTTCTTTCCTCCCCTCCCCTCCCCTCCCCTCCCCTCCCCTCCCCTCCTCTCCTCTCTCTCCTCTCCTCTCCTTTTTGAGAGAGAGAACATGAGTGGAGAACAGGCGGGGGGGGGGGGGGGGGAAGAGGATCCAAAGCAGGCTCCATGCTTACAGCAGCAAGCCCGATGTGGTGCTCGAACTCAAGAATTGTAAAATCATGACCTAAGCTGACGTCAGATGCTTAACTAACTGAACCACCCAGGAACCCCGGGAGTCATGTTTTCAATATCACCACATGTTGTTTTTATCAGTATTTCAAAATATCAAATGGTATTCTTCTTCTCGGGAGCACACTTACTAATCCTTAACTGGAGCAGTTATAAGTAGGGAAACAGCCAAAGGAGCCAATTGTGGAAGATTATGAAGTTATATGTTGACTGGCTGGTTTGGAAACCAGAAGAAAGTAGTTTTTTTATTGGCTGATGACGACTATTAAGTCTGATGCTCAATTTGAGAGAAGCAAAAGGAAACATGAAGCAGAAAATTAAGAAAAAATAGAAAAAAGAAAAAAGAAAGAGGACAAAGGCCATGAATAACAGAAGTATCACCAAGTTTAAAAGCTTGTGGCTGTGAGCTTCCCTCAGTCCAGAGGCTCTTATCCTGGGGACCGCTGAAGGGCTTGGGGGCTTTCCGAATCCTCTTACCGAAGGCGGTTTTGAGTGTGTGCTCACACATGCCTTCTGGAGAGGCCCTCGTGGGGCCCAGAGGAGGCCAGAACCAGGCTAGACATTCAGAGAAGAGCAGGTTGTAGCCCTTCCCTTAGGCACCTCTGGTGCAGGCTGATGGGATGACCGCGGACGCCCCCTGCTGCCACCACATGGAAACAGGAACAGTGCAATGCCACGGGGACCATCCATCTTTGAGATGATTTGGATGTGTATGTTTTGCTTTGGGCTTAGTACTAAAAAGCTACCAGCCACTCATTGTATTAAATGTAATCTATTTTTTTTTTAAGCACAAAGATTCTGTGGTTCCTTACCTTCTTCGACTGCTTAAAGGTCTTCCGAAAGTGTATTGGGTAGAAGAAAGCACAACTCGGAAAGGCAGAGGTAATTTTGTATAATGTTTTCCCTGAATTCAGGGAAGAACATGTATGTTCACTGTCTGTAAAGATCACATGTTAAATCTTATTAATGCATCAGGTACAGTGTTTCTAACTGGTTCCACTCCTGGCTGTGGGACAACTGCCTGCCTGCGGCAACATGGGTGATGCTTACTTGCTGTTGTCCGGAGCCCGTGGTGAAGGCAGGGCAAAGGCAAGGCTGAGAAAACTGGCTTTGCATTGTACTCCGGGAGTGAGCAGGAACTTGGAGACCTGCGGGAACCTTTTCTCATGTTTCATTGGCAGAATTGGGTCCCCTGCCCATCCTTGAACCAGTCTCTCTTACCCTTAGATGAATAGGCTTACTCCTGAGTGAGGCCAGCTCTCCAGATTTCATCACTGCTGCTCAAAAAAGGAAGGGTGAGATGGATGTCCAGGACTCAAACACCGTGTTCACTATCAATAGTTTATCATTTTGTTGCTGTTGGCTGAGTTTTAAATTTTGCACCTTTAAAAATGGTAGTAAGTCCGCTATGTGCCAAGCATTGTGCTAAGCACTTGTAACATGATATTCCCATACACCGATTTCCCAAGACTCCCAAATCAGTTCGGAACACCACCAACATTTTAGAGGTCACGACCCTGGAGACCGAAGTTTTCTTATAGTCTCCCTTTGAGGCCTAAGGCCCACCTTCAGACAATGCAAGGCGTTGGTGCCTATAAAGAAAGCCCTTGTTCTTTTGGTTGGTGGCACGGCCCTAATTTGTTGGGTGGGCTTAGCCTGCTAAGGGTGGGTTTTGCTATTCTCATGAACATCCTGCCTCTGCCTATTCCTCTTGTTCTTTGGGTTTCCTCCTTTCTGGTAACATACTATGCCTAAAACTGACAGACCCCAGATTATGCATGTATCCTAGAATTCAAAGGACTACAATTTTTTTGTTATTGAAATGTAATTGACATACAATATTATATTAGTGCTAGGCATACAAAGTAGTGATTTGAGGTTTATGTACATTACAAAGTGATCACAGTGATAAATCTAGCTACCATTCGTCACCATACCAAGTTGTTACATATTTTTGACAGTATTCCCTATGTGGGACATTGTATCCCTGTGTCATATTTGTTTTAGAACTGGAAGTTTGTACCTTTTAATCCCCTTCCCCTATTTTGCCCATCCTCCCACCCTAAAGGTCTACAGATTAGATAGAAAGGGTTGCTAAAAAGTCAAACATCTCTCTGTCAACCATTGTTATCTAACTTATGGAGAAGTAGAATACTAGTAGAAGTTGATTCTATTTTCTTTCCTTTCAAAACAAATATCACTTCTGGGTACATGGACTCCTATTAGAGTGAAAGTTTTAGCATTATTTGAAACATTGTTAGAGATACGTACATCTCCAATTATTGGGTAACTTTTCACTCTTATTTTTTATGAAGGCAGTACGATTTAGGCCTTTAAACTCTAGAGCAGTAGTTTTCGAAGTGCCATCTCTGGATCAGCAGCATCAGTGTCCACCTGGCAACTTGTCAGAAATGCAGATTCTCAGTCCCCACAACAGAGCTGCTGAAGCAGATGTTTGGGGCTAAGAAGCCTCCAGGTGATCCTGATCACATTCTAGTTTGAGAAGGACCTAGAGCTGGGTCTTAAAATTAAAAGTGCAGAAGCGAATACATTAGTCTTCTGCTATGTACTATGAATAGATCCATAAAACAGTGGGCAGCTCTCTGTCCTTGATTAAATATTCAATGGTCAAAATTGATTAAATATTTAATAGCAATCGGACCTACACAGCAGTGATTCTGACATTTTTAAGGTGTACACCATAGAAGTACTGGTTAGCTTTTGGTCTTTTAGGTACAGTGATCCGTTCCCAACCTCGAGTCAATGCTCCTGAGAACCTCCCAAGGAGGAGGCTTGGTAGTAGACGGGCTTAAAAACCTGATAGGAATAGAGCAAATCTTTGGAAGCTCTTATTAGGATTCTCTCTATTTGTCAAAATAAAGCAGAAAAGAAATATAAATAATTCGCTTTAAAATAGTGGTAATTGGTATTTGATCATTAGCCTCCATATACCATTTCTCATACTCGTATCAAGATTGATTTCTCACCCTAGGTAGAAATTTAGGTCAGGAATTAAAAATGGAGTCTGTCATGTTGAAAGGCTGTATAATCTCAAACTATAAACTGGCCCAGAAACATTTAAGTTTGTTGAACCAAAACATTCTATTGAAAAGAAAAGTTAGGGGTATTTCTCAGCAAACATGTTGGGCCCATATCTGTTCTTTTGAGGTTCACCTCATTGAGAGCAGCCACCCCTGTAAACTGGTCCCTTGGCAGATCCTGTGACAAAGGGAACTTACTGAATTAGGCGGCCAGTATGTGTAGCCCAGTGTCTCACTGGTAATGCTCTGACTCGTGTCCGTGTGCCTTCCAGCCACCCTCCCGGTTGCAGAGAGTTTCAGCTTCTGCTTGGTCACTTTGCTGTCTGATGTGGCTTATAGGGACCCCTCACTTCGGGATGAGGTAAGTGTGTGATGAATTGGAGTGCATTTCTATATGATCAAAGAGAGTCCCAAAGTAATAGAAAAGAGTAAAAAACATTTTGAAGTGATTTGGCTGTTTCTGTTGCCTTACTTTGTACTAACACACCTAAGAAATGTTAAATACATACTAACTACCCAGTGACCGCTTGAGTCTTCTCTCATTCAGCCCTCCTCGTAATCCTCTGAGGTAGGCAGCAAAAGGCAGAGGCAGCTTACTTTCCTGACCACTCACGATCCCCGGTGGGGACTGAAGTCATTCATAGAAGGGAATGATCTAGATAGTTGAAATTATACGCAGGTGTTAAGTTCCTAGATTTTTTTAAGTTTTAATTTATTTTGTTGAAATGTTAGTTAAATGCCTTTCATACTCCTCTCCTTTTTAAGCAAAGAATACGATCATAATCTAAATTTTTTCTTAATCAGATTTTTTGTTTTGAAGATCAGTATGTATATGCTGCTATCCTCAGGTTCTGCCAAGGAGTGCTTGGTTGATTGTCTATATGTTAAATATTCCCACTAGCTATACTTTTTTGAATCCTTGTATCTGTTTTTTAGTTTCTAAAATCTCTTAATATCAAACTGTAAATTCTATTATCAGTATTTCTGCCATTCACATTCTTCTCCATCCTTTTTTCTTAGTTTAGGTCCTTTATTTGTAAGTTGGCTAAAGAGATAACTAGATCTACTAAAATCATATATCATTATTTCAAAAGTTAGCAGGTAGAAGTTAAGGGCATTTCTGTGAATAACATTTATCAAAATGTTAGTGCTAAAGATGATGGCATAATTTCAACACATGAAATGGAGAAAGCATTGCTTTTCAAGTCTTCATATGTTACTCAGCATCATTTAACATTAGCAAAACGTCAAAAATTTGTTCTAATTAGGAACTCGTCATATGAGATCAATTTTATTCTCTTTGCCTGGGATTTCCAAGACTGGTAGTAGAGAGAAATCAGCTAGATAGAGTCTAGTTACTCTTCATCCAGGTATTAGACAAACACCCCTCCAGACATCCTGAATCTGGAATATGGGTTGAGGGTCAAAACAATTGGGAAGGTTTGCAGAGCTGCCTGAAGGGCCATCCCAGAGGGTGACAGGTGAGGTGCTGGCCCAGCAGGAATCTCCCCTAGTCTGCCATGTATCACTGAAGCAAAAGGAGCCAGAAATGAAAATTCAGAAAGCAAGTTGGTTTCATTTGTAGATAATACAAAACTGGGAATCAGAGACCAGTATAATGAACTAAAGCTAATCCCCTGAGTTTTTGTAGGCATCAGTGACAGGCGAACAATGCCAACGTCAGTAGAGCTGGCCGCGTGTGTATGGATGTAAGTATTTTACGTATCGGTGAGCTCATTGAGCCAGTAGTGTGAAGTGGCTGCCGAACAGCTGATGTCATGTACGTGGAAGGCTAGAATCTGTGTTGAGTTTGGTGATTACTCAGGGTGAGTCCCAGCATCCCTGGAATATTCATGTATCTTCCTGAGCACCACAGTTGGAGACCGTTTCTGACACACGGGACTACTGTGAAATCAGAAGCTGGCACTCAGGATCATGAAGGACTTAAGAATCATAAGAAATGGATTAAAAGAACTAGAGACAGTTAGCCACGAAAAGAGACTTGGGTCCTATTACCTGTTTCTCGAATATGGAAGGGAGTGGCTCCAAGGGCCAGTGGTCACAAGCCCCAGAGTACAACATTGACCCAGAGTTGGAGGCACTCTTGACCAACCCAGGAGGGCGAGTTTCTGTCTCTAGAAGGTCAGCTGATTAGCCACTTGGCAAAGCTGTCATGTGGAGTTTTATGTATCAGATATGGGGTTGGACAAGGTAACGCCTTCCTTCTAATTCTGAATGAATTTGTGGTACTTACCTGATTTTGTTAATAAGTTTGTCTCTTTTGTTTCTTTGGCTGTTACAGATTTTAGAGGCCCTTTTGCAGGTTTTGCATGTTCTTTTGGGAATGTGCCAGGCCTTGGAGATTCAAGAAAAAGGTACGATTATATCGTAAGGGCTTTTTTTTTTTTTTTGCCCTTAATGGTTTTGTGATTATTTTTTTCCCTTCCTTTTTCCAGTCTTCTTTATTTGTTCTTTACTATTTTTGTACTTAATGGATGAAACCTTCCTATATTAGTTTGCCTTTGTCGTGTGTTAACAAAGAGGCCACATGGGTGTCATGAGCACAGCTCTACTACCTGAATGCCAGGTGACCTTAGACAAGTCGCCTCACCCTTTCTGGGCCTCAGTTTTTTCACCCTCAACATCCCTGCCTGCCTGTAGTATAAGGCTACCAATGTAACCCCAGGAGGAAGAAATATACGGTTTAAGTATAGTAAAAGTACCTGATAACATGACTTACCCATGTTACTGATTTGGGTGTACCATGAATAGATTAAGACCTCCCAAAGAGAGCAGCTGTGTGTGATGGAGATGTAGTCTGAAGTTGTTAATGTCAGCCCCTAGGGCTGACCTGTTGATGTGAGTTGTTCCGATCCCTGCCATTTCCTTGCGGGTAGCGGGAGGTTGTGAGATGTCAGTCAGTGTTACAAGCTGGTGCAGCACCGCCTTTCCCAGGGAACTTAATGGTATTGAAACATTCTTACTTTGTCTTCTAGAATACCTTTGCAAATATGCGATCCCATGCCTGATAGGAATCTCACGAGCATTTGGGCGTTACAGCAACACAGAAGAGTCTCTCCTTTCAAAACTGTTCCCCAAAGTCCCTCCTCATTCCCTCCGAGTCCCTGAGGAGCTTGAAGGCGTGCGGAGGCGATCCTTCAATGACTTCCGCTCCATCCTCCCCAGCAATCTGCTGACGGTGTGTCAGGAGGGCACCCTGAAGAGGAAGACCAGCAGCGTGTCCAGCATCTCTCAGGTGGGGCTGTGCTCCCGGGAGACAGGCAGAGAGGTCAGGTCTTGTGAAGTACTCACTCGAAAAAACCCCACTCGCGTGCTATTCGAGGAAACTCACAAAACAGAAAAAGTTCTCCCTGGAAATCTCTGTAGTACAAAGACTTCCTTTGACCTTTTAAGATTTAGAAGTGATTTCATCTCCTAGTCATGAAGTATTTGTTTCCTAGCAGTTGGGTGCCAAGCTCTGTTCTGAGTGGGGGACAGTTGGTGCCCTTAAGAAGTATATAATTGACTCATGGACATAAGATAAAGACACCAAGTGCTGAGAATAATTCATCTCAGTGATGAAGTATCAAATATATGGCTAGACACAAAGAATTTAGGCATATGATATATAGTAGAGAACGCTATGGCTAAGGTGGTTTTCGGGGAGGAGGTGAGGTACGAACCAGGACTTGAGGTACAAATGTTGGGCTGGCAGAGACCCTGTCTGAGGTGAAACTGCCTGAGGTTTGACTGGCCTTTTCTAATCTGTCAGGTGGTTTTGTGTTTCAGGTCAGCCCTGAACGTGGGATGCCCCCTCCCAGCTCCCCTGGAGGATCTGCTTTTCACTACTTCGAAGGTGGGCTTCACCTTTCTGACCAGAATATTGAGCTAGTACTTGGAGAGCAGGTTCACCGTGAACTCTTGTGACATTAAGATGCTAATACTAGTGCTCTGCTGTTGTGCATCTAGAGAGCCAAGCTTTTATAAGGCATTTATCTTCTAGTTTTGTTCAAACTTCTTAAAATTTAATTTTAAAATATTTCAAATGTGGAGAAAAATGCAGAAAATAACGTACAGACCCCCATGTGCCTGCTATCAGAATTTTCATAAATTATCCTAGGAAAGCACTGGTTTTCAGGTGAAAGTAGTAATGGTAGGTCCTTCTCTTTTTTTAAGGTCCTTAAGTATGCAAATAATATTTTTTAAATGTAATAATAATACAAGTAGTACTCTTCCACATAATTTACTGAATTTGATTTATATGGCAGCCCTGTAGAGTGTCAGACACGTGGTAAAATCACCTCTACTTTATCTTCAAGGAAAGTAAGACTCAGGTTAAGTGGTAGAAAGTGGGGAAACCAGAATGCCATGCCTCAGAATGCCATTTTTTCCATTTTTGGATCATGCTAATTACTGAAAACATTTCTCAATAGGATCTTGAAAGCTGTGAAGGGAATTTAAAAAAAAATGAGGGGAGAATCTGAACTCAAATAAATGTGGGCAGTGTTGCACAGAGTCTCTCAGCTGTGTGAGAATGTACCCTGTGTTACAGTCTATGTGTATGTTAGAATGTAAAGGCCAAGCTCACCCGCTCCTCCCAGAGAGAACCACTTGTGGTCAAATATATCCCTTTAGGCTTGAAACAGCCTCTGGCCACCTGCCTGTCTTTGGGGCATCTGAAGACAACCATGAGGTGCCCTCAGAGGCTTCTTTTTCCCTGGTGAACAGCCCTTCTCCTGTTCTCTGTACTCAGGGGCCCTTCTCTATTGGGGCTGCCCTCCTCTGAGCACTTCTGGTGAGTGCCCAGGATTGGGGTGCACTCAGGTGTGGGCCGATTATGTGAGCTTCCTGTGCTCATTCAGCAGATGCAGGCTGAGCACCGCTCTGCACCAGGCTCTCTGCTTCAACAGTGAGTTCCGCAGATGATTTTCCAGCTCTTGGGAGTGCACCTTATTGTCAAAGAGACAGGAAGCACACTACTCCTTCTTCCTTTTCTGCCCGAGTGCCTCTGTTTGACTGTGATTTTTCTTTTCTCTTTTCTTTTCTTTTCTTTTCTTTTCAAGGATTTTAAGTAATCTCTATACCCAGTGTGGGGCTCGAACTCACAACCCTGAGGTTCAGGAGCCTCATGCTCTACTGACTGAGCCAGCCAGGACACCTTGACTCTGATTTTTCTTATATTTGGTCTCTCTTCTCTTTCCAGGCCCTCTTCTACAGATCTGTAAGAATTTTTTAAAAGAGTTCTTTCTTTCTTTTTTTTTTTTTTATTAATTTATTTTGAGAGAGACAGAGACCATGAGAGTAGGGGAGGGAGAGAGAAAGAGGGAAACAGGGCACTGTCAGTAGGGAGCCCGATGTGGGGCTCAAACTCACCAACCATGAGATTATGACCTGAGCTGAAACCAAGAGTTGGACACTTAACCAACTGAGCCACCTGACTGAGCCACCCAATCACCCCAAGAGTTATTTCTTAAAAGCACAAATCTGATAATTTTTTTTTAATGTTTACTTATTTTTGAGAGAGATAGAGAGACAGAGAATGAGCAGGGGAGAGGGAGGGGCAGAGAGAGTGGGAGACATAGAATCTGAAGCAGGCTCCAGGCTCTGAGCTGTCAGCACAGAGCTTGATGCGGGGCTTGAACTCATGAATGGTGAGATCGTGACCTGAGCCAAAGTCAGACACTTAACTGACTGAGCCACCCTGGCGCCCCAAATCTGGTCGTTTCATTTCCAGCTTAAAGATTTTCAGTGACTCCTTCCCCTCCTCCTGCATAAATCCCAAATCTTAGATCCTTGACTGTGTAGTTCCTGTCTTCTGCTTCCATCTCTGCCCACCACACGCTGGCCAGCTCAGCCATGTGGGGCTTCATCCTGATTTCATGGTGTCTAATGAAACCTGAGTGATGCCCTCTGATCACAGACTTCTTACCTTATTTATTATTATTATTATTATTATTATTATTTAAAAAATAAACTTGTATATAGGGCATCTGGGTGGCTTGGTCAGTTGAGTGTCCAACTTCAGCTCAGGTCATGATCTCGCATATCACACACGTTTATAATGGAATATCATTCAGCCTTAAGAAAGGAGATTTTGCTGTTTGTAATAACATGGATGAACCTGGAGGGCATTGTGCTAAGTGAAATAAACCAAACATGCATAGAAAATAAACGGCACGATTTCACTTATATGTGGACACTTTATTTGTAAGTGTTCAATGATTGACTTTATTTTTCTTCTGACTTTGAAACATCTAGTAATATGCATTTTTGTCCTAATTTTGGTGGTAAAATATCTTGGGGTCCTGTGGACCTCAAACGTTTGCATCTGTCAACCTTTAAAGAGATTTAATTTTTTTTCTTCCTACATTGAGTTATATTGTCTGTGTTGAAGATACTAGGATGTGATTATATCTGAGCTTTGACCTGAAACACCTCCCCCGCCATTAGAGGCCTAACTCTCCAAGCATTTGAAATCCAGTTTTTACTGCTTTTCTCTCTTTCTTCTCCTTCCTTCCTTCCTTCCTTCCTTCCTTCCTTCCTTCCTTCCTTCCTTCCTTCCTTCTTCTTTCTTTCTGAGAGAGAGAGGGTGCAAGTGAGCAAAGGGCAGAGACAAAGGGAGGGAGAGAAAGAGAAAGAAGCAACCTCACCTGAAGCAAGGCTCAAGGTCACCTGATGCAGGACTTGAACTCATAAACCATGAGACATGACCTAAGCTGAAGTCAGATGTTTAGCTGACTGAAGACACCTAGGTGCCTTCCAGCCTTTACTTCTTAATTTAAGAACAAAGGAAGTATAAACAAAGCAAACTCTACACTTTTGCTGGTTATTGAGGGAGTCAGCTTGATCAGCTTGAGGAAGTATCCTGGTGGTATGTTACCGTGACTGATTTTCAGGTTCTCCTCCCCACCAGTGTCTTGCTTACCTGATGGGAGCACCCTGGAGCCCGATCACTACTTCTCCACCATCAGTTCCAGCTTCTCAGTTTCTCCTCTCTTCAACGGCATCACCTATAAGGAATTCAGTATTCCACTAGAAATGCTTCGCGAACTCTTAAACTTGGTAAGGAAAGCTTTGGTGGAACAACAGATCCTGTGTATATCCTGCAGTAAAATTGATCGTGGTGTTGGCCTGTTTTTTTGTTTTTTTGTTTGTTTTTTTTAAAGAAAAACTAGGAGATGTTCAGTGTTTCAGAATACCAGTTAGAAGTCATAAATTTTCGGTTAAAGAAGGAAGGAGAGTAGTATTCATGGAGTCATTTGTGCGATATATTGTCGTTGAATCCTTGCAGCACTCCTGTGGGAGAGGCAGCCATTCATCGCATTTTAGAGGTAAGGCAGTCAGTGCCAAACACGTCAAGGATCCACAGGCAAAGGGCAGGGCCAGGGTCCAGCCCAGGGAGTCTGACCCCCAGTCTAGTTCCTATTGCACCTGACTCCCTCCCATGCACCGCTCTTTTTAGATCAGTCCAAAACCTAAAATTTTCATATTTGCACACCTAAGAATGACTGCTGAAGTGAAGTCAGAGAAGACATTGGTGCCATTGTCCCAATCCCAAAATAGATGGGTCTTTGATCCAGGGACTCTCAGGGTGTTATTGACTGAGCTAGGTTGCTTCGAGAAAGATTCAAGTGGGTACGTAGGGATGGAGACGTTATCAGGGACAGACCCTAAAGATGGGATTTTCTCCTTTGGAAAGAATTAGAGGGAACAAGGATGACACTTTTGAAAGCATGAAGTGTGTGCTGGAGAGAGCAGCCATCTCCTTCAGTGTGCTGTGGGAACAGAAGTCACTCAAAAAGGATGGCTTTAGGCTGAAGATGTAGGAAGACATTAAAGCATTGGCAATAATTACTGAGGATAGAATCACAATGAGTTAGAAATAGCCTAGCATGTTTTTGGAGTTGCCCTCAAGAAGGAAAACTCGCCCTCAACTCCTCAACATTAGTGTCCCAGATGGAATGTGGCCTGGGTGGCCTTCTCAGATGGTCAGATGGCTCTCTGAAGTATCGTGTCAAAAATTCCAGCTGAAGGCTGCATGTTTCAGACTCTCCATAGAGGAAATTGCTTTTCAAATATATTTTAACTTCTCTAACTTAGCTTTTCTTCTAGGCAGTTTTTCATTTCTTCCCCTGGCATGTTGTTTATCATTATGTATACGTTTCAAAACTCAGCTTCTTTAAGTACTACAGTGGGGGTGGCAGGTTGTTTTTACCAGGACGTTCTGCGGTTGACAGTTCGTTCCTGTACTAAGTGCTGGTACAGAGACTGGGTGGAAGTAATATCTTCTGTTAGAAAGTTAGAATGTATGCTGGACTCCGCAACTTCAAATGAGCCAGTGTGTCAGGCTTGTGGGAAGAGGCAGAGTCATCAAGGCCGAGGACTGTTTGTGAAGGTGTCCACTGTCCCTGATGTCTGGGAGGAGGTTCGGGTGAATTGTCAGTCATGCCCAGAGTCTGAACACTTTCACATCCTGGAAATGTAAATCTAACATGAGCAAATTTGAGGGAGTTGGTTCCTTTCTTGTTTTTATGTTGTTCCAATCAAGGGCAAGAAAACACATTGGCAGAATTAAAGACATTTTGTGTGTGTAGTTTGATGTGGAGCTATAATGAGTATATTGTTGGCCTATCATTTCACACTCGTTCTGTGGTTTTTATCTGTCAACTTGATTTGTGCTTTGGCAGAAGGAGCTGACATTCCTGTCTCTCACTGTGTTCATCAGGTGCCTCATGTGATCTTATTTCCCTAATAGGTGAAGAAGATTGTCGAGGAGCCTGTTCTCAAATCCTTGGATGCAGTCGTAGCCAGCGTGATGGAGGTATGCCCCTTTTGAGGGTGCCACCCTGAGGTCAGCCTGATATGAACTTGTGGATGGAGAAAACAGGAAGAATTTTTTTTGGCAGAGGAGTGGTGGGTGGGGAGGGGTTGGAGAGAGGCTTGTCCATGAGTTTCCACCTTAGCCCCCATAATGGCAACGCAACTGCCCCCTGAGGGCTTGCTCCATGCCGGCTCTTTTAAATAGATCATCTCACAGCGGTCTCGTGGCCCCTTGGCTGTCTTTCTCCTCCTCCAGTTCCTGTAAAACGGCCAAAATAGTGAGCTTTCAGCAAGAGGAGGGTGGTTCGCCCTTCTGGGATGCAGGGGGAAGCCCCCAACAGGCATCTCTGGATAGCCTGAGTTTATCTATTGTTTTCCTCTGCCTGATACTTGAGAGGGTGAGGAGAATAATTCAAGTGTTCCAAGTGGTGAATCACGATAAACGGTCGTTCTGTCTCTCTAATGCTACGTCGGAAATATAATACCCAGGCCTCTCCCTAGAAAGCAAAGAGACATCTGCGGGAGAGTTTCTGTGGCAAGGTCATCACGTGCCTCTGCTCCCTCACAGGCCAATCCTAGTGCTGATCTCTACTACACCACATTCAGCGACCCTCTCTACGTGGCCATGTTCAAGATGCTACGGGACACTCTGTACTACATGAGAGGTAAAGATGGTTTGTGCCCACATGTGACAATGATGACACTGGGTTCCAGGCCTCTGCCGCAGGTCTGTGCTTCCTTTCTGCTGGGGCCACTTAAAAACACACAAGTAGCATGTCACATTACCGAAATTTTGAGAAAAAGCAAGTAAGAAAATAAAAATCTGTCCATGATGCTGTGCCCCTAATACCATCCATGATGGCTTCTTTGGTGGATTTATTTCCTCAGGGTCTTTCCTTACATGGCCATGTTGTAGTGTCCCGATCACCTGATCATGTATATAATTCAACCAATTTCAGATATTTTAAAACGTTTAAAAAATAAGAAAATGAGGCACTTGTAGTCTTTTTTTTCTTAAACTTTTTTATTTAATTTATTTTTTAAATTTACATCCAAGTCAATTAGCATATAGTGCAACAATGATTTCAGGAGTAGATTCCTTAATGCCCCTCACCCATTTAGCCCAACCCGCCTCCCACAACGCCTCCAGTAACCCTCAGTTTGTTCTCCATATTTAAGAGTCTCTTATGTTTTGTCTCCCTCCCTATTTCTGTATTATTTTTGCTTCCCTTCCCTTATGTTCATCTGTTTTGTATCTTAAATTCCTCATATGAGTGAAGTCATATGATATCTGTCTTTCTCTGACTAATTTCGCGTAGCATAATACCCTCTAGTTCCATCCATGTAGTTGCAAATGGCAAGATTTCATTCTTTTTGATTGCGGAGCAATACTCCATTGTATACACATACCGCATTTTCTTCATCCATTCATCCGTCAATGGACCTTTGGGCTCTTCCCATACTTTGGCTATTGTCTATAGTGCTGCTATAAACATTGGGGTGCATGTGCCCCTTCGAAACAGCACACCTGTATCCCTTGGATAAATACCTAGTAGTGCAATTGCTGGGTTGTAGGTTAGTTCTATTTTTAATTTTTTGAGGAACTTCCATACTGTTTTCCAGAGTGGCTGCACCAGTTTGCATTCCCAGGCACTCACAGTCTTAAAACTCAGAGAAAGTTTCTTACTGGTTTAGCACGTTCACGTACAACAAGTTAAGTTTAGCCCTTCCTTCCCTTTTCCCTTTTATACGTTTTTAAAACCTGTTTTCTGCATTCTTCTCTTACGTTACAGAACACTTTTTATCAATATAAGTTTTTCTTTTTTAGGTTTATTTATTTTGAGAGCGCAAGTAGGGGAGAGACAGAAAGAGAATCCCAAGCAGGCTTCACGCTGTCAGTGCAGAGCCCAACACGGGGCTCAAATTCAGGAGCCTTGAGATCATGACCTGATGATCGCTTAACTGACTGAGCCACCCAGGCGCCTCTCAACATAAGTTTTGATGACTGGGTAATATTCTGTCAAGCAGATGTACTGTAATCTAGTTAGCTGTTTTCCTAATTCGATTGTAAGAGCTCCTGGGATTGAGTCTGGCTGGGGTCCCAGCAAGTGTTAAGTTCACAGAGGAGGGTGGAAGGGACTGCCCGGCTCAGCCTGACCCCCAGGAACCCCAAGCCTTCTCTCCCCACCTGAGCCACATGTTGCCAACTTCCTTGGCTCTTCTGACTTGTACCCATCACAGGGGTTCTCCTAATTTGTCAGACCCTAAGGATGAGAGTTTAAGAAGCTGTTAACTCTGGGTGCCCCAAAGATCCAGCCCTGTAGCCAGAGAATTCTCTTCTTTAGGCTGCAACCAGTTTTTGCCCTTAGCTGATAGCCAACAACCTTCTTGTTAAAAAAAAAAAAAATCATGGCGCCTGGGTGGCTCAGTCGGTTGGGTGTCTGACTCTTGGTTTTGGCTTGGGTCATGATCTTGGGATCTCACAGTTCATGAGATCGAGCCTCACATCGGGCTTTGTGCTGACGGTGCAGAGCCTGCTTGGAATTCTCTTTCTCTCCCTCTCTCTCTGCCCCTCCCCAACTCACTTCTCTGTCTCTCAAAATTAAATAAATAAACTTTAAAAAAAATTACCAAAGTATTTCTCATTGTTAGTTGGACCAGTTCCCATGATGATACAAGCCAGTTTCTGTGTTTCACACATTAGGGTTTTAGTATATTGACTGCTTAAAACACAACATGGCTCTCACTTCCTTGGGGAATGGTTACTTCCTTTGAGTGCTAGGTGGTGTGTGTGCCGACAGTCAGCACAGCCTATCCAAGCTCTTCCCAGTGGGCACTCTTGAAACCAAAGAAGCCAGCAGCAGACCTACTCCTCTTAGGTTTCTGTTAGAGAAAGACCATAGAGCTGCTGCCTTGAATTTTGGTGGCTTTATTTCCATCTGCACTGCCTGCTCTCTTTCCCACAGACCTCCCAACCTCCTTTGTGAAGGAGATCCATGATTTTGTGCTGGAGCAGTTCAACACGAGCCAGGGGGAGCTTCAGAAGATTCTACATGATGCAGACCGGATCCACAATGAGCTGAGCCCCCTCAAGTTGCGTTGCCAGGCAAATGCTGCCTGTGTGGACCTCATGGTCTGGGCCGTGAAGGATGAGCAAGGTGAGCCTTGGCCTCTGCTGTGCCCCAGATGTCTGGTGTCCTGTCCCACAGTTGAGAAAACTGGACGTGGGAGGAGGTGATAGGCAAGGCCACAGGGCCTGTGTGTTCTTTCCACTGCTTCCTGCTGGTTCTTTAGGTTTTTATGTGAAGTGAGAGCTCCGTGCTGGAGGAAAAGGTGCTTGTCTAGGGTGAGCAGCAGAATGGGAAGCATGTAGCAGACTGTGGATGGCTGCCACGTGCAGAGCCCTGGGGACAAGATGCTCAGGGCCAGCAGAGAGGAGAGCAGTGACATACGACACAGGATGGTGTTTTCATAACAACAGAAAAGGAACAGAGATGAGTTTCCAGTTAAGGATAACTGCCTGTAGATACTTCCTGGTGTAACCACTTATTACCAGTAAAGCCTGCATAAAGTATGCCTCTGGGCTTTTAGTTATGTGATTAATTGGTGAACATGTATTTTGTAAATATTGGCCTTTGCTGATTGTCCACACCCTCCTCTGATTTTGAATTTAGGTGCAGAGAATCTTTGCATCAAGCTCTCTGAGAAGCTGCAGTCTAAGACATCCAGCAAAGTCATCATTGCTCATTTGCCCTTGCTTATCTGCTGTCTGCAGGTCAGTCTCACTGACACTGGGGAAGCTTCGATCCCATCAACAAACCGTTCTTGTTACATCATTCAGGCTCTGGTTAGCATACAAGCAACAGAGTCTGAGCTGTTGTCTTTTTTTTTTTTTTAATGTTTGTTTATTTATTTTGAGAGAAAGAGTGTGAGCAAGGGAGGGGCAGAGAGAGAGAGAGGGAGAGAATCCCAAGCAGGCTCTGTGCTGTCAGTGACGAGCCTGACACGGGGCTCAATCCCACAAACCGTGAGAGCATGACCTGAGCCAAAATCAAGAATCAGATGCTTAACCAGTTGAGCCACCTAAGCGCCCTTGAGCTGTTGTTGTCTTTAGGAACTTGAACTAGAGCCTGCTGTGGACACAGTTCACCAACAAGTGGGGAGTCACTGCTGACAGTGTGCCAGGGATTTCTGTTATTTCCCAGCATAGCTGAGTACTCCTTTGTGGAGAGGCTGCCCTGTATCTACTGGGCCATTCTCAAGGCCGCAGGCGAAGTTTGGAAGACATCTCCTGCTGTCTTCAGTGCCAGCTCTGCTCTCTTACCTTGCCGAAATACAAACCCCAGTGACTCTACATCTGCCGTTGTCCAAAAATCATATTGCGTACCCTTTCTCTCCTAAATTCGCTTCTAAAAAAATGGACACATTTTAGCAATATATCTTTAGGCTGAGCAGAGTCTAGACCATCCTCTTTTTCTGTCTTTGTTTGCCCCATGGCCAGTGTGGCCCTGGGAGATTTGACCTTGGAAGTTTCTGGTCAAACTTGTGTATCTGAAGCATTCAGTGTCTCACTGCTTGGGCCTGCTCAGCCAGCCACAACCTGGGTTGTGTGACAGGTCGATGGTGTGTTACAGGGTCTGGGCCGCCTGTGTGAGAGGTTCCCAGTGGTGGTACATTCGGTGACGCCGTCTCTGCGGGACTTCCTGGTCGTTCCATCCCCCGTGCTGGTGAAACTCTATAAATGCCACAGTCAGTACCACACAGGTAACGGATGGCTGTACCCAAGGCCACCTCTCCAGTCCCTAAGCGCCGTGTGCCCTTGAGGCTCCGAGAAAAGGACCTCATGACCTTGTGTGCGAGCCCACCATAGTTTTGTGACTGAGAGGTTGTGGCTGGGCTGTACACCCTGCTCTGTACTTGGGCTCATTCCTCCTTCACGCCTTTCTTCATGGCTTTCCCTGCATGATCCCCTCCCGGCTCCAGTTCTTTCCTTCCTCCACCCTCCCCTGGCATCTACTCCTGCTGTCACTGAAGGGTTTTGGCTCTTTCTGTCACTGAGGCAGTATAAAACATGAGTCTAATGTGTCCCAGACACTGGGCCAGGAACTGTCCATGCGCCATCTCAGCTAGTCCCTGTCCCTGCCTCGCGACTGTGTTATCATGTTTCTATAACAAGGACACAGGTTCAGAGCAAATCTGGTCACCTGTAACCATTAGCATCATTAACATCTGCTGGGGCTCTAATGTATTGCTCATCCCAGCCAGTCCTGTGCAGGTGGGTGCTTTATTCTCTCCCTTCAGATGAAGAAACTCAACCTTCTAGCTGGTGAAAGATTTTTCCCTGGACCCTAGGACAGGGAGGGGTCTCCATGGCTCTAAGGCTCCTTCTCTCACACTCATCCCCTACTCTTACCAGTTTTACACACGTTAGCTAGATAACCTTTGGGGACAGAACATGTGTCACCCTCAGGGCTGGGTGCCTTGGGTGCTCATCAGGACTTTTGAACCATTTCTTAAGAAATTGCTAGGTTACATATTTATCACTTTGCAACCTAAATATTTTTCCTTTTGTTTAAATATGTTTGTTTCATCCTTTCTCTTCTAACTTTTGTTTCTGAAATGTTTGTTCAAATCATTTTAGAGGGGTTGCTTTTATAAGCTAAAAATGATCGTATTATTTTGATTTTGAATTGTGGACAAGGGGATGGGAAATGATAGGCTTAACCAGATACATACTTGAATTTTTACATTTAGTTGCTGGTAATGATATAAAAATCAGTGTAACCAATGAGCATTCTGAGTCAACCCTGAATGTCATGTCGGGAAAGAAGAGCCAGCCCTCCATGTATGAGCAGCTCCGGGACATTGCCATTGACAACATCTGCAGGTGGGAGACCGGCCAGAGGGATGGGTGACCCGGGGAGGAAGGAAACGAGTTTCAGATACAATTATTAAAATATAAGAAATGTTTGTAATTTTTTAAAGCTTGTTTCTGAATATTTAAACCTACATCTGATTTAAAAAGAGGGAATATTACATATTAAAAAATTTAAGGCTTCTTGTTTTTCTGATCATAAACACAATTAAAAAACAAAATTTACAGAATGCATAGAAAAGTAGAAAGAAAGGAATTATCATCCATTAGCCTACCATCCAAAGTAACAACACATTGTCACGTTTATCTTTTTTTTCTTCTATGTAATTTTTAGTATAAGAGATGAGTTTTATACAATCATGTGTCCTTGCTGCCCAGGCTCCTGCTACGTGAACCTCTTGCTCTCCAAACTCAGGAACCACACATATTCTGATTTATGTGAAAATACATCTCTCCAACTAAATTCTGGCTCCTTGCTCTCAGAAGCCCAATTGAGAGAATATGGTGGCCCCTCTCTATCAGACAGATGCTCTTCTCTGCCTCCGTGGCCTCAGAGCCAAACAGATGTAGAGAGCGAGAGATGCCTGAAAAGATTTTGTGTCCTTACGGGCTTTTAAAAGTTCCCCTTTTCTTTAGAAAATAAGCATTTCTCCATACTATTAGAACCTTGGTATATCATTTAATATTCCTTCAGCTGTCCTGGGACCATCTGTCTTGAATTAGTTACTGTGACTTTTGTTAAGGAACTGTGCTGGAAATTTTAAATTGGGATTAGGGTGAGTGTAACATTCTGAAAGAAACTGTTCTGGTCAAATAATGAAGTTACTGTTTCCGACTGAGATATTTATCAAGTGGGCAAAATCTGCAGCAATTCTTTGAATTCATTCTGTGTAATGACTTTCATTCAGATTTTCGGGGGGAAAATTCTCAGAGCAGTTTTTAAACTCTGTAGACCTGACAAAGGGAAAAAAAGCAAACACAAAACACTCATCTGTTGCTCTGATGCCCAATGCTGTGTGAATTTCCTCACATCCCAGGTGCCTGAAAGCTGGCTTGACAGTAGACACGGTGATCGTGGAGGCCTTCCTGGCCAGCCTCTCCAACCGGCTCTACATCTCCCAAGAGAGCGACAAGTACGTCCCATCCCTGAGGGGGCAGCCAGGTGTTTGCTGCAGGCCTACCTGGGGGGCTTCCCAGCATCTTGCATGTCTGTGCTCTTTCTTGCACAGTCTGGAGTTGTGCATCAGGTCTGTCCCATGATTTAAGTTGAAGTCCACCTTAGATTATCAGTCCTGGACCACTGTTTGGGAGCAGAGAAAGATCTCTGTCTTACTGCCCAGTGCCAGGGACTTTATGTTTCTTCTGGTAGGTAAGGATACCAGGCTGCCACTCTCAGATGACTGTGGTAACATTTGTTACCGTTAGCCGTAGCTTGTGTAACTTCTGGGTTTCGTTTCCCAGAGGACCGTTCTGAGGATGCTTCTGTTTTTCTCTCCCATAGAGACGCTCACTTGATTCCTGACCACACCATCCGAGCCTTGGGACACATTGCGGTGGCCCTGAGGGACACCCCAAAGGTCATGGAACCAATTCTTCAGATCCTGCAACAGAAATTCTGCCAGCCTCCCTCCCCGCTTGACGTTCTCATCATTGACCAGCTAGGCTGCCTGGTTATCACCGGAAATGTAAGGCAGGACTTGCTGTGAAACCCATTACCCTGTGCAAGCTTCGTTACACTCCTTTGACTATCAGGAATGTTAAAATAAATGAAATTTACCCGGTAGAGTTAAATGCTCACAACTGTCTTGACATTGAACAAGGAGGTTTTTTTCCAAGTACAAGAGAATAGTGTCATGGTTCCATAAGAACTAGGAAAAAGAGAGGTTTGTTTAAACTTATTTCATGCTGTTGTTAATAACGTGTAATAGGATTTAAATTGAAACCATCTCCCTTTTAACTTTTGAGGTTTGCCCAAAGCTTTAGGAATGGTTGCCTTTGATGATCTTTCAGGCTCCTTATTATGGTCCATGCATGATTCTAGAAGTTTTCCCTCTGAATGATGGGGCCTTTTCCATGTTCCAAGGAGGGGCTTTCATGGAGAAGTCGTGACATGGTTTAACTATCTCTCACTCTCTTCCAGCAATACATTTATCAGGAAGTATGGAATCTCTTCCAGCAGATTAGTGTGAAGGCCAGCTCTGTCGTGTACTCGGCTACTAAGGATTACAAGGATCATGGCTATAGGTAACTCTCTAGACCTCATTGTTGCTTTAGGCCATGATAGTTTTTAGCCTCTTTGAAAGTGTGAAGTTTGACAATTTGGTTTTTTGTTCGTTTGTTTTTAATTTTTTTTTTTAATGTTTATTCACCTTTCAGAGACAGAACATGAGTGGTGGGGGGGTTGTGCAGGGAGAGAGAGGGAGACCAGAATCCGAAGCAGGCTCTAGGCTCCGAGCTGTCAGCACATAGCCCGACGCAGGGCTCAAACCCACAAACTATGAGATCATGACCTGAGCTGAAGCTGGACCCTCAACCAGTTGAGCCACCCAGGCACCCCAAGGATTTGTTTTTTGAATAAACTTTTCTTCCTACAAAAGCATTATATGCTACAAATTAGGGCATGCACAGGTAGCAAATGAGGACCCCATGTGACTGCCATCGGGAGCTGAGCACCTCAGTGTCACTACCCCAGACCCGCCCTGACTCTAAACAGGCTCAAAGTGTCCACCTGGCTGACCTATTTTTTTATGTAACAGCACATCAGCTGTGCCATTAACGTTCCTGCATGTGATTGTCACCTTTAATGGCTGTGTAGTGTCCCATTGTATACCAGCACCGAGATATTTCTTTTTTTTTTTTAATTTTTTTAACGTTTATTTATTTTTGAAACAGAGAAAGACAGGGCGTGAGTGGAAGACAGAGAGAGAAAGAGAGAGCGAAAGAGAGAGAGAGAGAGACTCAGAATCTGAAGCAGGCTCCAGGTTCAGAGCTATCAGCATAGAGCCCAACACAGGGCTTGAACTCGAACTGTGAGATCATGACCTGAGCCAAAGTAAGACTCCCAATCAACTGAGCCACCCAGGCGCCCCAGCACTGAGATACTTCTAACCAGTCCCTAGCTTGGATGTTAGGTAGTTTTCCAGTTTTTCTGCTGGTAAGTGCTACGTTGAACAATCTAATAGCTACATATCTGTGAGTGTCTCTGATGCTTTCCTCAGGATAGATTCAGAGAGATGAGATTTGGAGGGTCTGAGGGAGTGGATATTATATGCCTTCACATGTTTGATATTTGTGTAAAGTCTGCCCAGTTTTTCCAGAAGTCTAAGATATGCTTCCTTGGCTATTCCTTGCCCTTACTGGGAATGCCGTAAGGGCAGGGCACGTTTTTCCACATATGGAGGATCTTGCAAGAGTTCGACAGATCAAGGGAAGAGAGGGACAGAGAGGCAGGGCAGGGAGGAATAGATGTTGCCCTTTTGTTGGCATTTCTGTTCTCCCTTCCTGACCATTATGTGCAGGCCTCACTCAGATTCCCTCTGAGTCAATTTAGTGGGGGGGTAGTATGGCTGTGTGACCTCCGAAAATGATCTCACCCTCTCTATGCTTGTTTCTTCATCTGTCAAATGAACGCATCTCTAGTTGTGTGGGTAATTGAGATCGTATATGGGAAAGCTCTCAATAAATGCAAGCTCTTGGCATTGTCATTTCTTTGTCTTCTCACTGCCTCTATTGTGAGCCTAAGGACTAGTTTAGGGGGCCAGTCAGCTCACCTCCCCTTCGTCCGTCCATGTGTCCATCTGGTCTCTGTGAAGAAACTGACACAGGGACCAAAACAACTCTTTCCCTCATTGCTTCCTTGTTCTGAAAGTGACTCCTGTACCTCCTTGGCCTTCACATCTTCCCCTCCATGTCTTTGCTCCTGCTGTTTTCCTTCTGACCCTTGCCTCCGTCTTACTGCTATGGGCAATACTTGGCCTTCTTCTTGCCTACCAACTCTTCAACTTCTGACTCCAGATCGGTCTTCCATTAAGCCTTTTCTGATACTGCCACTAGAAGTGGTTTGTCCTCTTCCTCTTTCTCACCAACGGAAGCTTTTACTGCCATTTTTTTTTGTCCTTAACCTCTCAGGATTTCACGCATCTATGAAGGGGTTGCTGTTTGCTCAGAGATTTCCAGGGACCAGATGGCATGCTCAGTATTTCACATGGAGTGTTTCATTCCTCCTACACCCTGTGAAGAGGGAATTATTTTATTCTTGTTTTACTCAGGAAAAACTGAGGCTTAAATATGAGCTGCTCACCTGGGGTCACATAGCATGGAAGTGGTAGGCTCTGGCTGTCCCCAGCACCTTCAGAAGCCTGGCCAGCCTTGCTGGTTTGCTGTGTCTGGCTGGGGAGGCATCGTCAGCTTCATATCCAGAGCTTACCTGGAGCCAGCACTGTCCCGATGTAGGTTGTACCAGGGCCACTGAGTGCTTCCTAAGTGTCTGATGTGAGCTAATACTAACATCAGCCCCAGGCGAGGTGGCGTGGGGAAAAAGCTGATCATCAAAGGAAAGTTTTGTAGGTGTTATGTAATAGTGAATTAAGGCTACCTATAATTTGAAAGGAAAGCAGGGTCCAACCAGGATTTTAGCTGTGTAATGGGCTCTCGACACTCAGAAAGAAGTGTCCTAAGACCGTCACAAGTTCCATAGGTGTGGATTCCTGGAACCTGAACAGTTCCCCAAGATCCTTAATGCATGTCTGGAGAGGTTAAAGCCTTTTCTATAGCAGCTGAGTCTCCTTTAGTGGCTGGTGTTCACAGAGATGTTTATCCCCATTGGAGGGCTCCTTTGTTCACAGGCACTGAGAGGG
Source organism: Paguma larvata (assembly GCA_030068075.1). NCBI lineage: Eukaryota > Metazoa > Chordata > Mammalia > Carnivora > Viverridae > Paguma > Paguma larvata. The sequence goes on from CM057835.1 coordinate 62,423,947, forward strand.
GCGTGATGAGGCAGGAGTTAGTCAGCCTCACCCCTGCAGTGTAGGCCCTGTGTTGTGGCAGCTGTTATTTCTCTCTCCACCAGGCACTGCTCCCTGGCAGTGATCAATGCCCTGGCCAACATCGCAGCCAACATCCAGGACGAGCACCTCGTGGATGAGCTGCTCATGAACCTGCTGGAGCTGTTTGTGCAGCTGGGGCTGGAGGGAAAGCGTGCCAGCGAGCGGGCCAGCGAGAAGGGGCCCGCCCTGAAGGTAGGCAGGAGGAGGTCGGTCACCCTGGGGCATCTGGCAAAATGCAAAAACAAAGGGGTTCAGGTTCCTTCTCGTGTGCTGGCAGGAGGACCGTGTATGGCTAGTGTCAGCTACCTCTTCCAGCCCAGGGTGGTAAGTGGTAATCCTAGTGTGGATTCCCCCAAACCCCACTCTTTCTTCTCTCAGCCATCATGAAGTCAGGGGGCTGAGGCTTTCATCAGAACACAGTGACAACATGAGAAGGACCAGATCTGACCTAATCTCGGGCAGGTCCACAGGGACAGACAAAATGACAGGTCTCAAGGTCCCAAATAGACACATTGGGGGAGTTGAGGCAGGTTAAGCCTGCTTCCCCATCATCTCCCCTTTGACATGTCATGTTGGCACCAGTCTCTCTTCCAGAGTCCCCACTTCGTCTTCCTTTGTTTTTTTTCTCCCACCTCCCCTCCCCTCCCCTCCCCCTCCCCTCCCCCTCCCCTCCCCCTCCCCTCCCCCTCCCCTCTCCACCTCTCTCTCCCCCTCCCTCTCCCCCTCCCTCTCCCCCTCCCTCTCCCCCTCCCTCTCCCCCTCCCTCTCCCCTCCCTCTCCCCCTCCCTCTTCCCCTCCCTCTTCCCCTCCCTCTCCCCCTCCCTCTCCCCCTCCCTCTTCCCCTCCCCTCTTCCCCTCCCCTCTTCCCCTTCCCCTTCCCCTTCCCCTTCCCCAGAAAGTTACTGTTTGCCTACTGTGTGCCTAGATCAGGGATCAGCTCACCTTTTCTGTAAAGGGACAGATTATGCTTGTTTTAGGTTCTGTGGGCCATATGGTCTCTGCTGCAGCTACTCAGCTCTGTTCTGGTAACATAAAGCCAGTTAAAGAATGGGCGGCTGTGCTTCTGTGAAGCTTTATTTTTAAGAACAGGTGGAGGGGGGAGAGGGGGTGACGGACATTAAAGAGGGCACGTGTTGGGATGAACACTGGGTGTTATATGTAAACCAATTTGAAAACTATAAAAAAAAAAAAAAAAAAAAAAACAGGTGGTGGATCAGATTTGGCCATGGGCCACAGTTTCTTGACCCTTGTTCTAGGTACTGGGGATATGGAAGTGAACAGGTAGACAGAGTGCCTGCTCCTGTGGATAGCAAACCCAAAACGGGGCCGTGAGGCAAGGGGCATTTTAGATCGGGCTGTGCGCGCTTCTGCAGAGGTGACAGCTAAGTTGGAAACTGAGTGAAAAGGAGCCCTCTGTGTGAAAATCTTGGCCAAGGGGTAGTAGCTGGTGCACAATAGGGTTCTGAAACCCTTTGCTTTAATTTGGCCTTGCTCTGCGGACTCCCCTGACAGTGATTTGGGTGACTGATTTTTTTTTTTTAATGTTTATTTTTGAGAGAGAGAGTGAAAGAGAGAGACAGGGCATGAGTGGGGGAGGGGCAGAGAAAGAGGAAGACACAGAATCTGAAGCAGGCCCCAGGCTCTAAGCTATCAGCACAGAACCTGACGTGGGGCTCAAACTCATGAACTGCAAGATCGTGACCTGAGCTGAAGTCGGATGCTTAACTGACCAAGCCACCCAGATGCCCCTCTTTTTTTTTTTTAAGTTTATTTATTTATTTTTTTTTTTTGAGAGAAAGAGGGAGAGTATGAGCAGGGGAGGGGCAGAGAGAGCGAGAGAGGGAGAGAGAGAATTCCAAGGAGGCTCCACACTGTCAGCACAGAGCCCGATGTGAGGCATGAACTCAAGAGCCATGAGATCATTACTGAGCCGAAATCAAGAGTCAGATGCTTAACCAACCAAGCCACCCAGGTGCCTCTTGGTGACTGATTTCTTAATCTTCCAGGATGGTTCACAGCTAGGTTCATCCTGATACATAAGAGACACAGTCATCTGTCATGTCCAGGGGGGTCTTGGGCATCAGGAGAGAGGACTGCTCAGAGATGCAGGTTGGCACCCGGCCCCTGAGAAAGCAGAGGCTGTGATATGTCTGAAGGGTGTTAAGGGTGTCTGAGGGTGTCGTTCTTCTTGCCTCCCCTGGAAATTGTACCTCCATGCCCAGAAGGATGCCCCTGGGACCCAAGGGCTGCTCCCTCTGCCTGCTCTCACTACCAAGTCTCAGGATTTAATGCTTCATTCACAGGCTGGGGGTACAGACTGTGCCCCGGACAGTGCAGGGACCCCTTTTCTACCCTTCAGATGCAGAGCTGTTAATTCTGTTCTTTGCAAATAGTTCCTGTTTACGCTTGTGCAGTTGGAAGAGCCCAGTGTTTATTGAGCAACTGCTGGGCTTTCCCCAGGAGATGGAGCCTCAAGGAATAAGGGGGGCTTGCAGGGTTGGTGAGAGGGGATTGGCCAACATGTGCCCCACTGAAGACAAAGAGCTATGATTATAAATTTTTAAAATGACAATTATTCCCAGTCACTCTGTGTTTGGGAGGTCCTCAGTTTCCAGAGAGGAGCAGGCAGGGCTGGAGATTCTGTCCCCACTGCTGAGAGGCCATGGGGCTTTAGCAAACTACTTAAACTCTGTTTTTCCCCCTGAATAATAAATTATTACATATGAAGCACTTGAAACAGTGCCTGGCACGCAGTGAGTGCTCAATGCCCTTAGGTGCTACTGCTAATATGAAAAATAAATTGAATGTACTAGGGGAATGCTTCCAAAACTTTGGCTGATCAGTATGTACTTTGGTTTAGCTTCTTCATTTGTGTGTCCAACCAGGACACCTACCTTTTGGGGTTATTTTTTATTTTTTTGTAGTTACTTTTTAAGTAACCCTCAAATTTTCCATAACTTGGAAAGAATATATGTTTACTGTAGAAAAGATACAGAAACTATAACTAATAAAGTAAAAAGCACCCATGATCCCTCTACTCAGATGTACTCATTGTTGACATTTTCAAAGACTTTCTCCTAGATTTTTTAATGTGTATTTCTTTTTAAGAGAGAGGAAGAGAGCTTGAGTGAGTGCGGGGGAGGGGCAGAGAGAGAGGGAGACACAGAATCTGAAGCAGGCTCCAGGCTCCGAGCTGTCAGCACAGAGCCCAACACGTGGCTCGAACTCACGAACTGCAAGATTATGACCGGAGCCAAAGTCAGACACTTAACTGGCCGAGTCACCCCCTTCCTAAATTTTTTTATGTAAATATATTTATTTCACATAATTGGGATTAGATGATAGCATACTCTGAAATCCTGATTTTTTTTTTCTTACTTAAAATTTGCTGTGGGCACTTTCCAAGGTGACTAGATATTTTTCAGAAAGTTTTTTTTTTCTAAGTTTATTTATTTATTTTGAGAGACAGAGAAAGCGAGTGGGGAGGGGCAGAGAGTGAGAGGGAGAGAGAGGATCCCAAGCAGGGGAGCCTGATGTGGGGCTTGAATTCACAAACCATGAAATCATGACCTGAGCCGAAACCAAGAGTTGGATGCTCAACCGACTGAGCCACCCGCGCACCCTGAAAGCTGTCTTTTTAACAGCTGTGTGGTATTTCATTATACACAGTGAGTGGCCATGATTTGTGTAATCATTCTGTTTAACATGTTTCCATTTTTTTGCTATTAAAATGATATCGGGTGAGTATGTTTATATATTGCTTTGTATGTATCTCATCACATCTTTAAAATTAACGCTGTCTTTTTTTTAATAAAAGAAATACATGCTTTCGATGACTCAATTCCATTCTTTTCTAGGCTTCTAGCAGTGCGGGGAACTTGGGTGTACTCATTCCTGTAATCGCTGTGGTGAGTATTCATTAACTGAGTGGTTTCAAACTTCAGATACCGTGCTCATGTTTTCAGTTGTCTCGTGGTGCGCCGCAAATTCCTTGGCAGAATGCTGTGTGGAGGCCGCAGTGATTCTGTTCACGTGGCTGTGTTTCTGCCACCACCAGCCGTTCTGGGACTGTCCCATTGGTAGGTACCTGCTGTGGCCACACCACCTTACTCCCTTTCTTGGTGCTCTGCCTGAACCTCCTCGCCAGTTGACCAGGAAACGCACTTTGGTTCCCTCTTGTGTGGCTCCCAAGTCTGAGGTGTGACTCTGGGTTCGTCCTGTGTCTCATACCCTGCTCTGGTGCCTCTGACTGATGGTGGGCAGGCTCCGCTTCCATCCCCTCCCGGTCCCTTCCAGTGAGATGAGTCCTGGGGTCTCTGCATGGTGCCTGGTTCTTGGAGCTACAACCTTCAGTGCACTCTGGGGGGGCGTTGTTGACACAGTGGGCTGGTCATACCTTGGGGTACAGTCCTGCCCACTGCCACAGTGGGCAGCTCCCAACATAGGCCCCATCCCCTGCCACAGCACTGCCATGGTAGATAGGCTGTCTCCATCTTGTCCTGTCTTAACCTGTGGCCACTTTTTCCCAGATGAGCTTTGTAGAACTTGTTTTCCCCTTTCTCCATTGTTCCCAGCTGCCAGTCCTAAGTCAGGACCCCAGGTTCTAGTATTTGTTTTCATCTGTGATTCTCTAGCTTCCACTAAACCTACCTTCTAGTTAAGACCTTTCTTCTGCTTTCCAATGCCTTCCCACCTCACCCCACCCCCAGTAGTTTGACTCTTGAGCACTCACATGCAAGTCCCTTCACATGGAACACCAGAGGGACTGACCTCCAAGCTGCCAGGGTGACCCAGGGGCCTAGAGGTCAGGCAGGTGGACGGAGAGGCACCTCTGCTGATCTAAGTTTCTGGGTGTTCATCATTCGGAATTCGGGGACCTTAGAGGTTTGATTTTAGCTGGCCAACGTGGGTGAAAAATAGTAACTGGCTTATTTTCATTTACCTTTAAGATGTCACCGGTTGCATTTGTGGTGCATTCCGCTTCTATTCACCTTCCTTCTGCCTGTCCTTTTCTTCCCCGTCTCCCGCACCCTGTAATGACCAATTCTGGAGCCGGAGACGAGTTGCTCGCTCTCCTGCCGCATCTGTGTCAGGACAGTTTCCTTTTCCTGAATGTGCCTAAGGAGACAAGGGGGCCTACAAGTTTGCTCGCACCTGTAGCTGCCTCCCTGTACTCATGGCTTTTCACTTCCTCTTAGGAATCTTACCACCTTCATACCTGTAATCAGGTGCTCTCCCACAGGCTTTGAGGATTTGAGAATGGCCAGGACTCTTAGCCACAGTATTTTCCGTCACCGTCTCCATTGGTTTTTAAAAACATAAACGTTTTCACTTTATACTTGATATTGACTAGTATACAGTTGTGCTTTAGAAGTACCACTGTACATGGATCCTTTGTTTGGATGGAGGGAAAGGTGAGGGGCATAAAGTCCATGGCACTCTCTCGGCCTGTTAGAGGCAAGAAGGGCTGGCAGCAGGCTCCACGAGAGAGCAGCCAGGGAGCATGTTTGGGTGACACTTGAATCGGTGAATCCTAGTTTGTTGAACACCAGAGTTCTCTTACCCAGGCACATGGATAGAGCATGTGTAGCTGTTTTCATTTAGAGTTTAATAAATGCATGAAGAAATTTATAGAGGGCACTCTGTACTTCCTGGGAGCAAGGACCAATGCGGTTGATTGGGAACACATAGGGTTTAGGGATTGGACTCCTGGTCCTGTGTGTGTGTGGGATCCTGGGTGAGCATCACAGCTTTTCTATGCCTACTCTGCCCACTTCTCAAAAATATGGAGGTGACCCTCTGAAGTGCTGGGTCAGTGTAGGCATGACTGTTAGCAGTGATAGGCAAGCACACACTCACTTAAAATACTTTGCTTACTCCACCACAGTGACCTTTTACATGAATAGAATAAGTATTGTAGTCGTAGCAGAAGTTAATGGTTATATTATGGGGGAGGAAACAAATATTTGATTCTGTTGCTCAACAAAGAGCACAGAGATCATGGGATCTTGCATTTGCTTTCTGGTTACCCCTTGGACCCTCTGGGAGAAATTAGTTTCCAAAGCGTTTTTTGTTTTTTTTTTTAAGTTTGCATTTCTTTCTTTCTTTCTTTCCTTTCTTTTGGGAAAAAGTACTCTGTTTTGGATCTTTTGATAACAAAGTGTCTCCAAGTACATAGTTCAGTGGAAGTACCAGTGGGTTTGGGGCAGGAAGCCCGGTGTCCAAATACAGCTTATCAGTGATTTATCAGTAACCTTAGGGGCCTGGAGGGAGTCACTGGAGGCTGGGTCCTGTGATCTCCTTCAGGGCTTAGGTTTGGTGATCTTTGATCTGCAACTTTGTGAAAAGTATTTCTTTAGAAGTATCCTGATTGAATTGCTTCTCTTGGTGTCTAGCCAAGGTGTTAATTAAGCACCTTGAAAGGTATCTAATGCTTAGAGTCCTGTGTGCTCCACTATCATAAACTAGTGATTTGATAAGATATGCCTCCTGCTCAGAAAACATTTGTGCACTTCACTGAGAGTTAGTTTACCAGTGCCTATAGTCATTTTTGTGGCGTTGGACAGGTTACTTACCCTCTCCATGCCTGTAAAATTAGGTTTGTGGACTAACAGATTTTAGGTCATGGACTCCTTTGAAAGCCTTGCCCTCTCTTTCCATAGAAAGGCATTTCTTCACAAGGTTTTGGATTTAATCTCAGAAAGTTGAGTGGGAGAAACCCACCCAGGGCCCCCCAGTTAGGAACTCCTGGGCTAGATACTCTCTCAGTCGAAGATGGTATTAAGAAGGCCTTACCTAACTTGCTAAGCACCAAGCACTGATGTCAACCTCTTCCAGGCATTAACTCACTTATTTTTTACAACAATGCTGTGAAGTAGGTGCTGTTCTTATCCCTATTTTACAGGTAGGGAAACTGAGGCACAGAACTTACCTCAGCATCCCACAGCTACGAATCATCAGAGCCAGGGTTGGGACCCAGGCAGCCTGGCTTGGTCTATGCTCTGAGTTAATACTCTATTGTCTTGAAACCTGGATCAGCTAGTTTCTGAAAAAGGGGATCTGAGTGCTGCATTCTAAGTGGATGTAGGTGAACGAAAAGCATGGAGGTTGGAAGGCCTTGACTTCGGCCAGGTCATGGAGGAAGGCTGGCTCCAGCAGAGGTGGGGCAGGCCACATTGGAAGTGAGATGGTCACCTTTTGGGTAGGGGACAGGCGTGGCAAAGGGCTACAGGCAGAGTTTTTGAAAGAGCCACATTTAGGGATGTGAAGGGCACGAGGAACCAGCAGCACAAACATTTCCTGAAAGGGCTGTATGGAAGTGAATTGGAGAAGGAATTCAAGGAGTGGGGTGTCAGCAAGCTCAGGGCTCCCCAAGAGGTCAGGAGGCTGTGGCAGAGAAAGACACAGCCTCAGCCCTCACTGGTCAGTAGATACAGGAGATGGAGGCTCTGGTGCAGGAAGCTGGGAAGGAAGCAGGTGGAGAGGTGTATTAAGAGTTAACAGCAGGGTCTGGGACAGATCGTTTTCTCTGTGACCTTTAACTGTTTCTTTGGCTGCCAAAAGGAGATTATAACAGCGTGAACCCCTAGAGCTGGCTTGAGGACTCAGGGATAACCTGCCGGCACACCCATCGCAGCGTCCCCTACAATGGGGAGCACAAGGTGCTCCGCTTTTGCTGTCTCCATGCCTGGAATTGGTCTCACTGGGTCTAAAACCCTGTATGACAAGACTCCATGGGGTGACCCTGGAGTCAAGCCAACCTGTGTTCAAACCGTGGTCTTCCTCCTCTGCACAGAAGGGAAGAGAAAGCCTCTTCTGCAGGGCCATGGGGGTCATAGTTAGCCACACACACAGCCCTTGTGATATTCTCCCTGTCACTGCCCATAGTCCCCAGACTGTAGAGGCACCCGCATTCTTGAATTCTGAGCAGGCTTTTTGGATTCCACTCGTCTGCCTAAGTAGCGAAGGATCTGGAAACATTCCTCAGATGTCACTTGTTTTCTCCAACCAGACCCACTGTAGGAGCTCGTCTGATGGTCTCCCTGTGTCCAGGGATAAAAGCTGAAGCACATGCCCCACTTAAAGACTAGCATTTCAGAAATTTCCATGAAGCCCTATCCACAACACCTTTGCCCCCAGGACTTAGCAGCACTCACCACGTCCTGATCCTGAGGAACATGCCCCCTGCATAGCGCATGAGTCACTGTAAATAACTCAAGTTGCTTATTGTCAACCTGTCATTCCTGGGGATGTCAGCTATTTTGAATTTGGTCTTTCTTAGTGATTTGAGCCTCAAAAAATAGAATTATAACTGACACAGGAAAAGTGATATTTATTTATCTTTAAGGTGGAAGCATGACCATGTGTACACACTGTCCTCTGGGCAGCAGTGAGGTGACAGCAGAAGTATAGATGACATTTAGCATCCATTCGGAAGGATGGGCCTTGAGAGAATGAAGCCCAAACACCCGGGGCACCCCTTGAATGTCACAAGGTTGCTTCTGTCCTGGGCACCATCCTTGGGAGAGGTGAGAAATTAGTCTTGCAACTCATTTCTGTGTTCTGCGTTCAGATGAGGAGCGCTGATAATTTGAGTAATAGAGCCAAATGCTCCAAGATGGGGACTGCAGGGGAAGGAGGTGTGCAGGCAAGCCCTCCATAGGTTTGCACAGAGGAGGCGAGTGTAAGCCAGTCTGTATGTTGCTGACATCTTCTAGGTAACAGAGGACATGTCACAGGTACATTAACTTCTATGAACTGTTGTCTTTGTTCACTGTACCTAACTGATTCCAGTGAGCTTCTTGGTCACTTGTAAATTTCTTCTCTCCTATGGGCTTCGATTTCAAAATGGTAGCATAAACCACAAAAGCCATGATAGCCAAACAGCTCCGTTCTCATTGTTAGAATGGAACCAGAATTACAGAGTGCCCCCAAAACACTTGAAATGCCCAGACCTCACCTTTAAGACTTGGTGGGGTTGGCAACTCTCCCCATGAAGAGCAGGCAGCTGGTGCGGTGCTCATAGATGAGGAACAGGAAGGGGCGGTCAACAGCGAAACGGACTTGGGTAGACAAAGGCATGAACCCCACCGTGGTCACGGCGGCAGCTTGGGTGCCCTCCTCGTTCACCATGATGGTACCTTGGTGCTTGAACTGTTTCAAAATGGAAAGGAAAGTTGTCAGGTCCCATCAGATCCCATTGGTGGGCACACAGAGGGAGGGATGGAGGATAGAGTGGAGTCTCATCTCATTGAGGGTGGAAAGACCACACACAAGGCATAAACCACAGCTGGTCAGAATGGCCCTTGAAGGTCTCGCTCACCTTCTGCCACGTATGGTAATTGTGCTCAGAGGGTGTGTTATAGAAAGTGTGTATCTTTTTTATTATTTTTTTAATGTTTATTTATTTTTGAGAAATTGAGAGAGAGTGTGTGTAGGAGAGGGGCTGAGAGAGAGACACACACACAGAATCTGAAGTAGCCTCCAGGCTCTGAGCTGTCAGCATAGACCCTGATACGTGGCTTGAACTCACGAACCGTGAGATTGTGACCTGAGCTGAAGTCGGACATTTAACCGACCGAGCCACCCAGGCGCCCTTAAACAATATGTATCTTGAAACTCCAACGTTACAGTCGCTTGTGGTGGTCACAGTAGGAGTGGTCTGCCAGCAAGGCAGCAGCTGCAGGCCCCCATCTCCTTCGCACACTCTAGGTGCACTGCCAGAAGGGCAGGGCCTGGATCTGCATGGTTTTTGGACTGGTATTCTCTCTTTTTTTGTGAAGTATCTGTGGTTGTGTTAAGTTCAGCATGCAGGTCATGCAGTGTGTCCGCATGTATTTAATGGGCCTTTCGTGATTCAGCTGGGTATAGCTATTTCACAGATTGAAACACACACCTCCTCTCTTTCTGCCGTCAGTGGGCATGGGGATTCCCATAGTGCTCCCTAAAACAGACTACCCTGCCCACTCAGTGCCTGGCAGACCCAGGGAGAGCAGGCCCAGCACCCCTGACCTATGAAGTCATGTGAGGCAGGAGGGAGGCTTTGCTGGGGGTAGATCCCGGGGACAGGTGCGGAGGGTGGACAGGACAGAGATTACCAGATCAATGGTGATCCTGTGGTCTGAGATTCCTGCCATATTGCTGTCTTTGTCAAACAGTGCTGTGACCCCCATTGCCTTCAGGGCCTCCACCAGGTTGTAGTTCTTCTCCAGCTTGAATTTAGGCAGAAGCACCTCTCGAGTTCTGGTCAGAGAAGGAAAGGGGGTCCAGTTTTATTGAACCACAAATTATAAAAGAATCATGTTTTTCCCTCAGATGTCCATAACCTACCTTTCTCCCACCAACCCCAGGTTGCTTTTACCACAGAATTGGTGCAGCACTTCTTAAAATTCACATCCTAGTACTGTCAGTTGAGAATTTGGGAGAGACCATCCATTATGATTCCAGTTTCTTAAAATGGAGGTATGATTAGTGCTGTGCTATCATTTCCTCGACACTGTGGGATTCACGTCCTGTCTTCCAGGCCAACAGCAGAATGGTTACTGGTTTATGGTTTGAGGGTACCTAAAATAATTCTCTTGTTTGGATCCTTGATTTTAGGCATTTCTTATTTTGTTAAGTAAACAGTTGAATATCTGGTCAGTGTACTGAAAAAAGAAGCCTTCATTTGCCAGACAGTGCTAAATGTTCTCAGCCCTCGCCTCAACCCATTCAGTCCTTATGGATAAAGAGGAACTCTAGCGCCCATGGGGCCAAGTCCGACACATGAACGAGATAAAGAGACATCAGACACAGTCCCCCTTTTTAAGAGTTTCCTTTCCTTTTACAAAGCCAGGACTCACATGTGTGAAGCAGCAAAATTGTAAAGGTGGTACGGTAATGTCTGAACAACTAGAACGGATCTAACTACTGGAGCCATCCAGCAGGGGATGGGGAGGAGGGGTATTCCTGTGGCCCAAAGGCTGCCACAGCTTAAGAGATGGCATGAGCAAGGCCTGGAGGGAGCCTGAGGCCGTGATCTGGCTGGGGCGCAGTGGGGCACTTGGCAGGTGGGGAGGAAAGAGGAGGAGGACCAGAGCAGGCCAGATGGGGGCTGTGTCTGTGGGCCTGGCCAAGAAGCCGGGCCGCATCCCATGAGCAGGGAGCCCACAGAGAGCTTATGAGAATAGGAGGCGGAGCAAGAGGGTGTTTTGGGAAAGCTCTTTGAAGGCCAGTGCCGGGTAGCTTGAGGAATGGAATGGGCCGGCTGGTTAAGCCTTCCTGGCTCAGGGTAGGAGGTTATGGGCAGTGAGGTTAGGAAGGAGGCAGGCACAGAGGGGACTTTTTTTTTTTTTGAGAGAGAGAGAGAGTGAGAGAATCTCAAGCAGGGCACATGCTGAGCTCAGAACCTGACACAGGGCTTGATCCCATGACCCTGGGATCATGACCTGAGCCTAAATCAAGAGTCAGACGCTCAGCTGGCTGAACCACCCAGGTGTCCCTCATTTCTTTGTATTCTTGTCCCAAAAGGGGACCTGAACTAGATTCAGATCCGCTAATAGTCATAGTAAATATTTAAAACCTTAGTTTTGTCTATGGAGTAATAAACGATAAGAGGAAAATCATGAATGACGTGTCCTTAATACATTACAAGGACCGCAGGATTTCCTGCTCGGGAAAGGGAAAGCTCATCTTTGTTGAGCACCTGGCAGGCATCAGGTGCTGTGAGGGGTGCTCGACATTACATTTCTGTTTATTCCTTTCTGTGACCCTGGGAAGTCCTAGAATCATGCTGCCTTTACGGATGATGAAGCCAGGGCTCAAAGCCACAGAGCAACTAGGTGGCAGAGCCGGGATTCTTTCCAAACTGGCTCTAAGTCACCTGCCCCTTACTTCTGAAACTGTCATAGGGAGGGCAGATGTGTTTCTCACAGATGCTTTCTGATTGCTTCTCACTGAGCAGGAAATTTGGGCTGAATTAACAAGAGTGGCCCAGTGTGACGGTTCTTGGTTTTTTGTGCACACAGCTCCCTTCTTAAAATGACTAAAGTTCCTAGTATTCCTGGGCTCTCCCAGCCTCCCAGCGATCAAAAGAACGAACATTCAACCTAAAGTACCTGTTTGTCATGCTTTTCTGCCATCTCTCCACCACCTGCGGTGTCAGCTGTGTCTCCAGGGTCTTCATCCCAGATAGCTTGTGTGGGACCACAATTAGCATGCTGATGCCCCCCACGTACTCCAGCTGCAGGACATCACAGTCCAGCTCCTGGTCATTTGCTGCCAGAAAGTTCCCCTTGGTCTGCATCATGGAAACTTTGACCACTTCTCGCTCGTTCAGTCGGAAGTTGTGGTTGTGTGTCATTTCTACTGGGAATTTATTCACCCAAGATCCTGTAAAGTCCACAAGAACAGGGCTCTTATTAAAATGTTATTTTAAAGCAGTGGTCCACACCCGTAAACGCACAGCAGAAACACCTGGAGGACTTGTTCTGGCTACAGGGCCCACCCCCAGAGTCCCTGGTTCTGTAGGTCTGATTTGAGCCAAGAACTTGCATTTCTAACAAGTTATCAGGTGATGCTGATGCTCCTGGTCCAGAGACCACACTTTGAGGACCACTGCTCTAAATGATTCCAAGAAAGGCAGAATGCTATCATACTTGTAGGAAGCATGATAATGGTAGAGAAATAGACTGGAATGAATTCTGGTATAAATGCAGGCACCAACTGGTTGTTTGACTCTAGCAAGATGCCTAACATGCCCAGACCTCTGTTTGTTGATCTATAAAAAGATCTTTAGATTTTTGTTCATGGCAGCTCTATTTTGATGGCTTTCAGTTTTTCCACTCTGCGTTTCCATAGGGACTAGCTGCACACACTGATGATGCCATCAGATCTTCACATCAGATTTGGGTGTAGAAGCACCTGTGTAGCTCAGTCAGTTAAACATCCAACTCTTGATTTCTAGTCAGGTCATGATCTCATGGTTTGTGAGATCAAGCCCCAGGTCAGGCTCTATGCTAACAGCACGGAGCCTGGCAGGGATTCTTTGTCTCCCTCTCTCTGTGCCCTGCTTCCCTGCTTGCATGCACACACACACTCTCTCATTCTCTCTCTCTCAAAATACATAAACTGGAAAAAAAAAAAAAGATTCGGGTGTAACACTGTGTATCCAGGAATAAGCATGCATCGGTTTTAGCTCTAAGGCGCTAGTAGCTTCTATTGACCGCTGACTGACAATGGAGAACTGGCAGTTTGCCTGCATTCCCCTAAGCATCTCTCCCATATATTCCTTCCTCCTAGCAACCATATGAGGTGTGTGCTTTTTATTATAATAATTAGCCCTGTTTTACAGACGAGGAAGCAGAAGCACAAAAAGGCTAAGTAACTTGTTCTAGGTTTCCAGCTGGTGGGTAGAACCACTGAGATGAGATAAGCGAGAGGTTCTTTAGAAGGAGGTTGAAACCACCTGCCTGCGATGGGAGCTAGGTTTCGTTCTCCCTGTGCAGGCCTCTGCCCCGGGCTTCTCGGCCTCACCACATTGGTGACATTTGGGCAGTTCACTGTTGTGGGGGCTGTCCTGCCTTGTAGGGTGTTTAGCAGCATCCTTGACCTTTACGCCTGAGATGCCAGGGGTGCTTCCCAGGGAGGAACCACGGACGTCACTGTCCTTCTGCTGGAGCTGTCACATCTCTCCTGGGATTCTTCTGACTTCCTCCTGAGGCCCAACCTCTGTTTTTATTGACTTTGCAATGTGGTTGTAACATTTGTAATTAAAAATCAAATTAGTAACAGATTTAGGAGCTAGCAATTAAAATTACACTTCTAGGGGCGGCGGGATGGCTCAGTTAAGTGTCCGACTCTTGATTTTGGCTCAGGTCATGAAATGACCTCTCTCAAAATAAATAAACTATAAAAAAATATTTAAAAAAAGAACTATATTCTAGCTCTGATTTATCCAGGAAACCAAGACACAGGTCAGCTCACAGGGAAGATCAGGATGAGGTGACAGTGGCAGCTGACAGTGAACCCTAACTCTGTGCTTTATGCTCACCAAATCTGCACCAAAACCGTATTATTAGCGTTCCATGTTACAGATGGAGCTTCTAAGGCATAGAGAAGTAAAATGAGGCTTCCAGGGCACACAGTCAATAAAGGGCAGAGCCAAGGTTGCCCCAGGCAGGCCATCTGTAGTGCTTTGTTAAATGGGAAGAAAAATGAAAAACCTTTTTAGAATGTGGCCAGCCTAGGTTTGAGAGTTTTTTTTTCTATCTTCTTCCCCAATTATTGGTAGGCAAGAATATGGACAAGAGGCTGAAGACAGGTGTCTGAAAACCATTCGGCTTGACTAATTGACATGAACACCTGCAATTCCTTTTTGGGATACTTGTGCACTAACGGGCAGGAGGGGGTGGGGAAATATACTATTATTTCTAGACCAACTGTTCTGCGTCAGGCAAAAAAGGAGGACATTTCCCATCCCCACCCCACTACACACAAAGGACCCCTGAGATCCTAGAAGTAAATTGGCTATGGACTTGTAAAGACCTCTTTCATAGTGCCCTCACTGGGACTTGAACCAGAAGAAACCTCCACCTCACTCTACAAGCCTAGAGAGCCAGAAGGCAGACACAAGGAATGAGTCCACATCGCAATGTCTCATGGTGACACATCGTCACTCTCCTCTCTGCCACCAAGAACTAGCAGGCACCAGCTAGAGTCAGTCTCCCAGGCCTGGGAGGCCATGCTTCTTTGCTACTTAGCTCCAGTGCTGGTTACAGCAGCCCAGGGAGGTGAAGGACAGGGGACCTCTCTTGGCTGCTGGTCTGGGGTGGTGGGGCTGCTGAAGGTAAGTTGAGACCTCCTCACAGCTGTGTCAGGCAGGCATTCTGCCAGATGGGCAGGGCTGAAGCAGCCAAAACCACAGGAGTGACATGGAGGCTGAGCCAAGCCCCTGGGCTCCCCCCGCTCTGAATATAAGGCTCACTGCTGGCATTGTGGTGGGTGGATCAAAGACTGAGGCTCTAGCAGACTTGTGACAGACACAGACACCTACTATATATACGATGAACACACACATATAATTTTTATTACTGGCCATAGGTACGTGTTTCGGAAGTGAGCAAACTGGAATGTAAGCCCTGGCCTCATCACTCCCTATTCATGTGGCCTTAGGAAAGTCATTCAGTGTCTCTGTGACTCAGTTTCCTCACCTTTATCACAGAGATGATAACATCTACTCTAACAGGGCTGTGTGCAGGACTGCAAGAGACAGTGATGCAGCGCTAGTCATATGTGGCATATGGCAAGAGTTCCATGAACTTGAATGAGTAAAACTGTAGATGTCAATGTCATATATTAAGTAGGCATGATATTGCTAGTGATGTTTATTCTGCTTCTATGGGCAACTAACCTATATTTAGGAATGGCTTTAGAACAGCCAGTGTAAGTTACTTGGGCAGCATCAAAGCCCTTAGTCCTACTGGTGTGTGGGGCACCAGGGTCTCTGCATTAGGCCAGCCGGGTGATCAGGAGTAGACAGAGAAACACAGCAGCAAGCCACTCCTGCCAGCATGAGCTGCAGAAATAACTAGGACAGTCAGTTTATGACCCCCTGCACACAGTAACCATGCGTGAGCATGAGTGGGAGAGGGGCAGAGAGAGGTGGGGAGAGAGAGAATCCTAAGCAGGCTCCATGCCTTTAGCGTGGAGCTTGAACCCAAGAACCATGAGATCATGACCTGAGCTGAAGGCATACACTTCACTGACTGAGTCACCCAGGTGCCCCTAGAATATACTTCTTGATGTTCAGTCCATCTGCGCACTAAAAGTATGTTGCAAATTTGTTTTGAGAAACTTAAGCTATTCTTGCCTTTAAATTTTTTTTTTTTTTTTTTTTAGAATTTTTTTTTAACGTTTATTTATTTTCGAGAGACATAGAGACAGAGCGTGAGCAGGGAAAGGGCAGAGAGAGAGGGAGACACAGAATCTGAAGCAGGCTCCAGGCTCTGAGCCATCAGCACAGAGCCCAACGCAGGGCTCGAACTCACAGACCGTGAGATCACGACCTGAGCTGAAGTTGGCAGCTCAACCAACTGAGTCACCTAGGCGCCCCTAAATTTTTCTTTCTTTTGCTGTTTGTTTATTTTTGAGAGAGAGACAGAGCCTGAGCGGGGGAGTGGCCAAGGGAGAGGGAGACAAAGTGTGAAGCAGGCTCCAGGCTCTGAGCTGTCAGCACAGAGCCCAACACAGGGCTCGAACCCACGAACCATAATATCATGACCTGAGCTGAAATCAAGAGTTTGACGTTTAACCGACTAAGCCACCCAGGCACCCCAGCTATTCTTACCTTTAAAGTAGATGCAGTTTAGAATCATCATCTGAGTAGCTGGATCTATGTTCTCCAGAGCATCTTTTATGAGACCCTTGGTGAGCTTCAGAATGTGGTTATTGGTTTTTGATATGAAGGCGGGGTCTGAGAAGTCAGCCGCCTGGGCCTCTGCAAAGTAGTAGTCTTTTACTTTCCTTTTGAAGTCATCCAGAATTGGAAATTGCTCCTGGACATAAAGATCATTGACTGACCTCAGTGTGTATCCAAAGTTCCTCCTGAAGAGGCGATGAGTTAGCTTACGGAAGAGATTGTGAATGGTCATGATCTCATACTTGCTGCTGGCATTGACAAAGTCTTTAAAATGCAAAATCGAGTGCACTTGTTCATAGGTCTCCCCCTGCAGGCCAAAGGAAATCATACCCATGGCGGTGGAAATGCCCACTGGGGCTATGAAGATGTTGTCGTTAGAACGGGCCTGCTCCTTCAGTGCTCGGTAAAGGTTGAAAGCGAACTTTGCATTGAGGATGTTGAGACGCTGGATTCGGCTCTTGCCTTGGAAGAGCTGTAGGATGTTCCCTTCGCCGGCCTCTGAATCGGTTGGCGAAACTGCGTCGATGATGTCAATATAGTCATCGTCTTCGCTGAATATCTTCTCCAGGTCCAGATAGTCCTCGTCCTCCTCTCCCTCTGGGATCCAGTCGTTGGTGACCGTGTTTTCCTTGTGGAAGTCGGCAGGGAGAACAGGCATGCTCAGGTTTTTGCTGTTTAACTTCCCCCATTGGGCGTCTGTGGATGTAGAATCTTCCCCTGCTTTCTCAAGCTGACCAGCCAAACTGTTGCTCGCACATACAGACGTTAGGATGAGAGAAACCATGAGGGGTCGGAGTGGGCATTTCATTTTGGCAGAGCTAAAGCTGAGAGAGAAAACCAGCGACACGGTGAGAGGTGGCCTCACGGACCCGCTACCACACTGCTCAGATGGCAAGCCCATGGTTTTGGCCCAGGAAGGTATCCCGGAAGTGACAGTGCTTAACCATTTTAGGATCATGAACTTTAAGAGAAGCTAGTAAGGATAAACAGATAGCTAACACTGTGTGGTTTCATAAATCTGCCTGAAGGATCTGTGGGCCTCTACTTGAGAATCCCTTCTGTAAAGGTTTGCAAAACTAAAACCATATAGAATCCTGGGGGCTCAGCGTTCCCAGGGAGTTTCTTTTTCATTCATTCAGTAAACTTCATCTCCTATTTCCAAACAACGTATTTTAGGCACCGGAGGCACAAAGGTCTCCCCCACCAAGGGGTTCTGCCAGCCTGATGGGGAGCAGATGTGCAGTAAAGCAGGGGGCTCTCATAAGAACACTAGCAAAGCAGGTCGGGGTGCAGAGCTGGGGTGTGGCTCTGCCTCCCGTGATAGGAGCAGGGTGCCGGGAGAGCTTCCCCAAGCTTCCCCAAGAGGTGGGGCCTGAGTGGAGATGTTGAAAAATGTGTGCGGGCCAGGCTTTTCTGAAAATGGATATCCTAAAGATAACGTGAAATTTGTGTCATTATTTGGGGTTGTGCAATTTGCATAAGATATGGAATTTGTCGTAATGGAGTGATCCTCTGGGTGCCTAGTGAAAGGTGGCTGGTGGCTTGTCTTTCCCCTGGAGCCCCAGAGGCTGTGAGGTTATATGTCTTACCGCAGATGTGCTATCTTCTTTGCATCTGTTACTTGGCTCCCACTGTTCTTAAAACTTTCTTACTTAACTGCTTCTAGCATAGAGTTAGAAATAATCTTACCAGACTTAGGTTTGCGTGAGGGTAATGTCAGATAGCTCTTACTAAAAGGCCCAAGGGGCAGTCCCTTTATTTAAATCAATAAGATAAGTTTTTACTATATACGCTGTGGTAAGTAAGCCTGTCTTTACCCATCTCTTGCCTTGTTCCAAGGAAGGATGTGCCTTGACTTGTCAAATCAGTTTTACCTGCCAACAGCTTTAGCTTTCTCTTGCTTACTTCCTGTGTAATAATTACATCCTGGGTAGATGAGCTATTATTTGATGCTTCTATGTTTCTCTGGGACAGCAACAGCAGGCATTTTTAATGTTATGCCATCATACGTGATCCCAGCATCACTTCTGAACACCCCAGACGGAAGAATTGTGTCTTGTCAAGTTTGGTGTGTGTGGGTGTGTGTTTGTGTGTGTGTGTGTGTGTGTAACCATCTCCTGTTAGGTAGATATTTGATGACCAGAATATCTGCTTCCAGTCCAAGCCAGATAAGAGTTACTGGCGCCTGTTAAATAAATATTTGGACTTGTTAGGCCCGAAAATGGGGCTAGCTATACAGATATCCCACTTGGGATGCTCTTGGTTTTGTTGGTGTTGATGACGGCAGTGACTCTTGATAGAGTGCTGAATGCCAGGTGCTATACAAGGAACTTCACCTGTGCAACCTTACTTCATCCTTCCAGCATTTTACATACCAGGGTACTGAGCCTCATGACACTATACGTGGCAGGGGAACCTCTACCTGTTTGCCATGGAGCAGCAGGACTGGTCTCTCTGCCCCCTAGTCTCCCTCCTTGGGTCTTCCCCTACGGTACTGTGAAAATAATCGGCTCAAATGCTGTTCTAATCACCACCGAAAGACTTTTGAATCACACATTCAAGTCACGGTTTCTGACATTGTCTTTTCCTGCCCCGCACCCTCCCCCCAGCACCCAGCTGAGGCTGCGGTGCTGCACACCTATCCTGCACACGAGAAACAACTTCTAATGTGTCTGGCTGCAGGTAGCACTGGCCCAGTCTCCAGACAGAATTGCGGTGGATATTGATAAGCAGTACACTGTAAAAAGTTAGAAAAGAAGAAAGTGAGCAACGTGACGAAAGTCTCCTTGCTAGGTTGCACTTAAAAGGATCCTTCTCCGATAAAAACGAGGTTAAAAACAACAACAGCAACGTGAATGAATAAGAGTTCAAGAAAAGGAATCTGAGACCAGATAAGGAGGCAGAGGTGAAGACATTCATGTTTTTGTTTTTTTTATGTATTCATGTATATTTGGAAGCTTCTTATACTCTGTTCCTGCGTTATATGATGAAAAGCCAAAAATAGTGTTCATTATTCCTTTATCGGAGAAAGGAGAAAAGCTCTCTGACCTTGTTTGTGGATTAAAATTAAGGATCTAAGGGGCTCAGTTGGTTAAGTGTCCCACTTCAGCTTGGGTCATGATCTTGTGGCTCCTGGGTTCGAGCCCTGCTTCAGGCTCTGTGCTGACAGCTCAGAACCTGGAGCCTGCTTCGGATTCTGTGTCTCCCTCTCTTTCTGCCCCTCCCCCACTCGCACTCTGTCTCTCCCTCTCTCTCAAAAATAAATAAACATTAAAAAAGTTTTTTTTAATTAAGGACCTAAAAGGTTAATCTTCCTGTCATTTTGCCATTTAGTATTACAAGAATTATATAAGACACTTTAAAACTATCATTAGGTTGTGTTTAAATCCAGATGACTATCTTTGAAGCGAAGCAATATTTTTTAAAGGTAAATCATTCAAAAGTTTGCTTTTCTGGGAACTTTATATGGCAGTTTTTCTTGCCAAATGTATGGAGCAGGTTTGGCCTTTTTGGTCACGCACCAGAGCCTAACGTGTGGACACCCTAGTCCCTCCCGGGTAGGTCTTCAGGCCCCAAGAGGGCGGATGTGTTGGGAGAGAAGTAACTGCCTGAAGTTTTAAAAACCTTTCATTTTAGAATAACTTCAAACTTACAGAAAAGTTGAAAGACCAGTATAGAGAACAACCCCTGTACACCCAGATACACCAGCTTTTGTATTTTGAAACAGTTTCTTTATGGCTCTCTCTCCATGTATATGCACGTGTGTGTGTATGGGTGTATACACACAGGCACACGCATATACTCTTTTTTTTCTGAACCCTCTAACAGTAGGTCACTTGTAGTGTGTCCCTCTCACTTTAAATTCTAATTATTTCAGGGAAAAGTGCCTAAGGACAAGGATATTTTCATGCACCATTATAGTACAGTTATTCACTTAAAGTAATCTAACATAGGCACAATACTTTCCTATATTCTAGTTCCTGTTCCAGTTTTGTCAATTGGCTCAATAATGTAACTGCCTAAACAATAAGAACATTTTTCATTTTTAAGATGGTGTAGAAAGCTTTTGAATTTGTAGTTTGATAGAGAAATGCACCAGTTACCCATCTCTAACCACCGCAAATAGGAGTTTATAATCGGCAGAAATGTCAGAAACCAAACTCACCTCTGTGCGTCTGAGAAGTGGTGTTGCAGAGATGAAATGAGCCAAGGTCACCAGCAGGGTTTCAATGTGAACTTTGATGCTGGGCTGGTGTTGGGTATTTTCCAAAGTAAATATGTCCCAAATCAAACACCATTTAACTAGCTTTGTCAGCACAAACCCCCTCGGCTGTGTCTTTGATCTCTGCTGAGCGACTTCTGACTCCTCTGCTCCAGTTCTGGTACAGCTGGTGTTTTGAAGGCCTGACTTGTCACTGTGTCAACATGCTTGCAGGCACAGTCCTTGCTGAAGCCACCATGTAATTGAGACGTTCTTCAGAGCTCTGGGGGCTTGGTTGCACTGGGGGTGGCTATAACGATCCCCTGAAAGCAGCGGCCCGCTGTCTGCCCGCCAGCTTTGAATTCTCCCACTAGGATGATCTCCATGTCTGACCTGGCCCTGGCCTTCAGGGCTAATGCAGCTGCTAGGCACATGTCCCCGTGCTTCTATTAGCGTGTCTCTCTGTGAAAAGCGAAGGTGGGGAATAAGATTAGTGATGTATAACATAAGCAGACCTTGGCACAGGACTTTCTTCAGTCAGGGTTACTCACTGTGTTCTGTGCCAGGCTTGCAGCCCAACTCCCTGTCCGTTGTAGGACAGATAGGATATTACCAAGCAGTGCTTCCTAGACTTCGGGTGGGGCTAGGATCGCTCTTTAAAATTAGTTTTAAATTCTGTAATCTAAAACATCATTGGAGTACCTGGGTGGCTCAATTGGTTGACCGTCTGACTCTTAGTTTTGGCTCAGGTCATGATCCCAGGGTTGTGGGATTGAGCCCTGTATCAGGCTCCATGCTGAACATGGAGCCTGCTTAAGATATTCTCTCTCTCTTTCTCACATACACACATACACACACATTAAGTAAAGAAAGAAAGAAACTGTTATTATAGGAATGTTCTCAATTGCCTAGAAGACCAACTTGTCACAGAGCGCTCCTCCCTGATTTTGGTACCCAAGTGTGTTTTTGTTACCCAGAGACCCTCTAAAGCGAGAACATAACTCTCTGGGGACTCTAGGTGCTGTAAGGAGCCTGTAGGGGGACATCTTGTGTGTTGCTCATTTTGAGAAATTTCTGGCATGTAAAGGGCTGCCTGTTGTGTTCAAGACCTGGCAAGAGGGGCTAGATTTGGGTCTAGGTTACTACTCAGTAGCTTTGCTCACACATTGCTTTCTCAGAATCTTCATCATTCCTACTCAGTACTAGGACTATGGGCACCATCACACTGGTCTCAGAGTCCGTTACCTCTGGACTCTTCAGAGATCTAATCATCTGCGCCAGCCAGCTCCCTCAACCTCCACCTTGTTCTCACACGCACTAGGCTTGGCGCCTGTCGGAACCTTGGCACTGGCTATTCTTTCTGCATGGAAGTCTCTCTGGACCACCATGTGGCTCCTGTGCCCACACCATCTGCCCCAGGCTTCACCAAGCCTGCACTGGCTGCTCTGGCAGGAATCCCACCCTCTGTGTTCTCCTCTTTGAAATAAGAACAAGAGTATACTCTGGTTTCTCTTCAGATCATATGAATCTTTCGCCTTTTACTGAAATGAGGACAAGAGTGATACCTACTGCACAAGGTTGTTGTGAATATTAAATGAGGTAGTAAGATAATGCACGGAAAGCACAGAGAGTGGCACCTGGCACTCAGTAAAGGCTCGTTAAATGTTAGTTGTTGTCACTTTCACCATACATAGTTTATTCACAGGGAAGATCTGGAAGGAGATGCAGCCAGCTTTTAACAATGCAAACAGAAGGCAGGTAGAAAGTGTTCGTTTTTTACTCTACATACTTCTTTACTGAAATTTCTTTTCTACGAGTATATATTGCTTAGGTTATTTTAAACTAACCAATGATGTTTCTTGCATATCTTGATTTCTTTTTTATTATCATTTTTGTTTTTGAGAGAGATGGTCTGAGTGAGTGAGGGGCAGAGAGAGAGGGGGAGAGAGAGAGAATCCCGAGGCAGGGCTTAAACTCACAAACCATGAGACCATGACCTGAGCCAAAGTTGGATGCTTAACAGACTGAGCCACCCAGATGCCCCTTACATACATAGATTTCTAATCATATAACTGTTGACAGCGCTTCTTGACAATTCTGACAGTTTTGGATCTGTTCCCCATTGGAGGTGTATAGTTTGGGCCCCCACTGTAAATCAGTACCTTCTGCCACACATACTCCATTGTTTTCTTTCCAATTCCAAGGCTTGCCTTATGGTTAGATGTGTTTTGCAGCTTTTTTGTTAAACCTTTTTTTAAAATTTATTTATTTATTATAAGAGAGAGAGAGTTCAAGCAGGGGAGGAGCAAAAAGAGAGGGAGAGAGAGAATCCCAAGCAGGCTCTGCACTGTCAGCACAGAGCCCATTGCAGGGCTCAAACTCCTCATGAAATCATGACCTGAGCTGAAATCAAGAGTTGGATGCTTAACCGATGGAGCCACCCAGATGCTCCACCAACTTTTTATTATGAAATTTAAAAATATACAGCGCAATTGGAAGAATTGAATAATGGACATCCATATACCAACCTCCTAGATAAAAGTTACTATTGTGCCTTATCTGCTTAATTCCATGTGTGCGTGCGCCCTGAGAGTATCTCCTGAGGTATTTGCAGGTAAGTTGTAGAGAAGGTCACAACACTTCAGCCCTGGGCGCTGGAGCTTTGTCTCTTAAATGGAAGGGTCTCTGCCCTACTCTACACCACTGTTAACATCTAGGAAAATCAGTCCTTCTCTCTTATATCAGATATCCAGTTCCAGTCAGATTTCTCCATGACTTCTTTGATGCCTTTTTATTTATTAATTAATTTATTTATTATTATTATTTTTTTGATAGCTTTTTAAAATCCAGGATCCAGGGGTACCTGGGTGACTTAGTTAAGTGTCTCAACTCTTTTTTTTTTTTTTCCAAGTTTATCTATTTCGAGAGAGAGAAAGCATGAGCAGGGGGAGGGGTGGGGGAGGGAGAGAGAGAGAGAGAGAGAAAATGAGAATCCCAAACAGGCTCTGCACTGACAGTCCCCAACTCAGGGTTTGAACCCAAGAACTGTGAAATAACGACCTGAACTGGTATCAGGAGTTAGACACTTAACCGACTAAACTATGCTTATTTGTTTTTCTGTTCTAACAAATCTTACAACATTTTTGTGTTTAACCCAGATTTTTTAAAATTTTTTTTAACATTTATTTATTTTTGAGAGAAATAGAGACAGAGCGTGAGCAGAGGAAGGGCAGAGAGAGAGGGAGATACAGAATCCAAAGCAGGCTCCAGGCTCTGAGCTGTCAGCACAGAGCCCGACACGGGGCTTGAACCCACAGACCGTGAGATCATGACCTGAGCCGAATTCGGCTGCCCAACCGACTGAGCCACCCAGGCGCCCCTAACCCAGATTTTTTTAGGGTAGATTGCTAGAGAGGGGATTTTAGGTGAAGTGAAGGGACTGTTTAGAATTTTCGATTCATTTTACCAAATTGCTTTCCAGGAAATAGTGTACCAGTTTATAGTCCCTACCAGTCATGGGTTCAGGTGCCCATCTCTGTGATTCCCCCCACCCCTGCCAGCGATGGTATCATCATGTGTCCCACCTGTGACCCTGGTCCATTCTGGCACTCGTGAATCTTTGGGCTGCAGAGACCCCTCATTGTAGGTTGATAATCACTGTTGGAGGCTTGACGTTCTCTGGGGGTTCTGTGAGGACCAATTTGTCCAGTAGGTGCTGTGCGCAAATTTAACAGTTTTGCATAATCTACAAGCCACTCCCTGCTTTATACTGGGCGGGATATCACCTGGAGCAAGGACGCAGGGACTTCAGGCTCTCACTCCTGCGCCTAAGCAACTCTGCCTACACCTGTTTTACGTCTTGGGGTTCTGCCCAAGGTTATTGTTTGAAAAAGTCGTGCTGCCAGAAAGATCTGAAAACCACTTCTCCTCAATCCATGAGATTTTCACGATCACACTGTCTCTTCAGTCACAACTGTTCCCCTGAGCTCCAGCCTCCCCAAGCCCTCCATGCCCTCCCCAAGCCCAGGCTTTGGGCGTGAAGCTCCTGTAGGTGGACAGGCTGCTTTCTCTTCTCTGCCTGGCTAAGAGTTCCTTTCACAGTAACAATGAGACCTGTGACACCATCTCTAAGATCTCTGTGCCACACTGTGATTATTTCCTTACCTGCCTCCAAACTAGGCAGCAAGGCCTCTGCAGGAATAGAGCTTTTTACCTCCCAGGCATGGTGCCTGGTGCACGTTAGCTACTCAATAAATGTTTGCCAAATGGGTGAATATTTACCAGCGAACTGATCAGGAGGTGTTGGTCACTGCTCAGTGTGTCTTTTCCTACTCAAAATGACTGACAGAGTCTTGGAGAATGAATCTGTGGTTCATTTCACATCTGTAGGTTTTAGAGCTTACAAGCAAATAACTTCCTTTTCTCCCTCTGTCCTTGGCATTTCAGCTCACCCGAAGGTTGCCTCCCATCAAAGAAGCCAAACCTCGGTTGCAGAAGCTCTTCCGGGACTTCTGGCTCTATTCCGTGCTGATGGGATTCGCAGTGGAGGGGTCAGGTAGGGGGATGCTCGCTCTTCTTGGGAAAGAGTGAAAACAGAGGTGAGGTAGGACTCTACCTAATGATGAATGTGTATGCGTTCAAAAGTAGTTCAGATTCAGCTGCTGCTTCCTACAAATGTGTATGCAAATGTCATACTTCCCATATACAGTTTAGGGTTCTGAGAATACCATGTATCTTAGGGAAAAAAAACCTGCCCAAGTTAGGAAACAGACTCATTTCTGCGCCCCATTTGGGGAATAATTGGCTCAAGCAAAGGACCCACAACTCTAGAAATGGTCAGCGGCAACTGCCCTGCAGTGATTCCCAAGCAAGGTGGTGGTCTCACTCACGTGCACTCTCTTGCAGGACTCTGGCCGGAAGAGTGGTACGAGGGGGTCTGTGAAATAGCCACCAAGTCACCCCTGCTCACGTTTCCCAGCAAAGAACCACTGCGTTCCGTCCTCCAGTATAACTCGGCCATGAAGAACGACACAGTCACCCCAGTAAGAATTCCCACCCTGCCGAGGACAGATGATGCAGGGCAGGGATTTTGCTAAGCTTTCTTGAACAATGAGAACAACGAGCAGATCCCTTCTTTGTCCTTGTTATCACATGTTGTCCACCTCTCCTGGAGGAGGGCCGCCTTCCCCTCCAGGTGCCTGTGTGAGTCCTTGAGCCTTTTATTTCCCCCTAGGCTGAACTGAGTGAGCTCCGCAGCACCATCATCAACCTGCTGGACCCTGCCCCCGAAGTGTCCGCCCTCATCAACAAGCTGGACTTTGCCATGTCCACCTATCTCCTGTCTGTTTATCGGCTGGAATATATGAGGTATCCAAGCCTTCACCTCCCAGCACAGCCACTGGAGCTAATTTTTATGTTTGTGCCTTCTGGGGCTAGGACTCTTCAGTTCCTCCCAAAACACATAAGCTTTCTTAAAGAGCAAAAAAACAGAGGTAGTTACTTGAATGTCCCCTCATAAAGAGAGCTTTCCTACTATTCTTACTTTCTAATTTCATACTCTAATAAACTATTGCCTCCTGCTCAAAAAAGCAAAACCAAAACAAAAACAAGCACCCTCTGCTTTTCTTGTGTGCTCTTCCCCCCGAGCACTGAACACCACATCTTACAACTCTCTTATTATCCTCTCCTTAGAGGAAAGAGGCTTCTGAGCAGTCACGATAGATATTGCAAACTCATCCACTTGACTGCGCAAGAGCCCCACTTAGGAACCAGCCCTCACTGAGAATATTCTAAGACATTCATTGAGCTGGTTTCCAGGACCACAGCTGAGTACAAACAGCAAATTGGAAATGGGAATGGGCCTGTCCCAAAACAGTCCCACAGTTAGTTCAATGCTCAGGATGCATATGTAACCACAGCAGACCTAACGACTATAATAATTGTCACCATAACAACACCAATATTAACATGGATTTGGGTGCTTATGCCATGCCAGGCACTGTGCTGAGTTAGCTGTATTGACACACACTCCAGCGAGCCTGTGAGGTAGGCATTATTACATACCCGTTTTACAGATGAGGAAACTAAGGTACTGAGTAGAAGTAAATTACTCAAGGTAATAATTGAGATCCAAGTAGTCTATTAAGCACTGTGCCATGCTGCCTCTCGTAAATGAAGGCTGGAAGAAGCAGCGAGGATACTCAGAGCCCAGCTGCTTGTGTGGATGGGACAGACTCACCACGGTAAGCCCTGAGGCACCATGGGGCTGCAGCTGAATACACTAGCTACAGAAAGACGCGTCCCTGTCATCAGAAAGGTCAGGTGACACATAACCTGTTTGTTGAAGTCACAAGATAGGTGCAATCAGTTGTAGAATAAACTTTACCAAATGGTTTGAAAAATAACATGTTAGTTATTAAAAGGGGGAATATTTGGAAAATGCCACTATTTAAACCTTTGGTGCCATGAAAGCCTCTGGTAAAAGAACTCTTGCTAGGAAGCTCAACATATAAAATAGATTAGGGCTGTTTTGGGTAAGTGGGAGTGAGCCCCTACTTTCCAGCTCTGTCCCTTTCTCCTGGCCTCTTAGTAGCCTGAGGGTGCCACAACAGAGCAGAATTTGAAAACTAGTGACCCAGAGTCCTGCAGAGCTAAGGAGCTTTTGACCTTTTCTTTGTTCATTACAGTTTTTTTTTTTTTAAATAAAAGTAATGGAATATTACACATAAACTTGGAAATAAGTGGAGAGGAAAAACTGCTGATATCACCACCATTCCCTATAGCATTTTATGGTAGTTCTCTCTCATCCTTTTTATTATAAAGAATATATTTTCAAAGAGAAACCCAGCCAAAACAAAACAAGCAAACCAACACAGATCAAAAGCCTGGTTCGCTCCTAGATTGAATGGCTACAAGAGATGTCTCCGGACCCTCTCAGTCTCATGTGCCCACCAGCAGGGCTGTCTCCTGCTTCCCCACAGTGTGCCCATGAATAGAGATCTCCGGTTCTCAGGACAGGCTGTTGAATGGTCTGGTAGAGCAGGACCCTAAGGGGACAGCCCACAGGCAGCTCCCAAGAACCCAGCTCCCACTCTAGGTTGCTTGCAGGCCTCTGCGAGCACTGTTAGCACAGAGAAGCAACCCTGAAGCCTTTATTCAAGAATGTGGCTCAGACTCCCAGCTACTGGTTATTAGGAGAGTGTTAAAACAGCAAGGTGGACAATGTGAGAAATTACATAAAAGCTGTGTGACACGAGAACTTGAGAATGCATGCGCTTACAGCCACCCAGCCCACTCTGCTGCAGTTTCACTCACAAAACATTGGCGCAGAAGCCCACAGACAGACTCCGCCAAGCGCTTGCCTGTGTGCACATGTGCTGTGCTATCTTAGTGGAGCCGCCAAACTCTGAACAGCCCTTCACAGGGACCATGGTTCAATTGCATGCATTTCTTTTTCTTCCTTTGCCCCAAAGTTAAAGATACTTTTTACTATGAAAATAAAAATGGTGAGAAACCAAAAAAGAGAAGGAAAACACTGAGATGGAACAGAAGATGCTAAAGATAAAAAATACGAGTCTCACTTTCCTGGCCTTAAATTCAGAGATGCCCACTGTTGGTAGTTTTACTTTCCCTTCTAGAAATTATAAATGCAAACATAAATATCCTACACACAGAAGGCACATGGAGGCCTTTCGGAAACTTATCGCTGGCATTATGCTGTGCCCATTTCCTCCACACCTTGCTTTCTCGTGGAATAGCGCATCTTGGATGTTTTTCTGGAGCTACCTTTCATTCTGGTGGCTGCATGTTGTGCCGGTATATGGGTGTACTTTGGTGTAGCTGACCAGTCTCCTACTGATGGACGTTCAGCCAGCACCATTGTGCACGGAACCCTTAAGATGTATCATTAGTGGTGGCTTGCTGGGCGAGCAGTATGGGAATGGTATGACAGATGGTGGATATTGTCCTCCAGAAAGTCCCTGGGAGTCTAGGACACTTTAAGTCATGTAGGTGATTGGTTCCTCACAGCCTCAGCAGTTCTGGTCAGTCCCAAATCTGTGATAGGGAGGGAGGGCCTCGATTTTTCAAAATTTACTCAAAACTGTTCTCCTTGCTAGGGTGCTGCGTTCAACAGATCCTGACCGCTTCCAGGTAATGTTCTGCTACTTTGAAGATAAAGCTATTCAGAAAGACAAATCTGGTAAGTTTATTACTGTGGTACTCTGATGATGAATTGAGCTTTAATAGTATAAAAAGGAATATTATCCCAGTTTTCTGCCTATGTGAAGAAAATAGTTTTATAAAGTTACATACTACATTGGAAAGATCAGTATAAAACATAGAACCTTAGCGGTGTATTCCACACCACCACCTCATGCCCGACAGCCCCTTCTCTGCTGTCCCGCCCACCACTCTCTTGCAGTATATTTAGTAAACTTCTATTGCCTTTAAAAAACAAGGGGCGCCTTAGATGGCTCAGTTGGTCGAGTGTCCGACTTTAGCTCAGGTCATTATCTCGCAGTTTGTGGGTCCGGGCCCCACATTGGGCTCTGCGCTGACAGCTCAGAGCCTGGAGCCTGCTTCAGATTCTGTGTCTCCCTCTCTTTCTGCCCCTCCCCTGCTGACATTCTGTCTCCCTCCCCCCACCCAAAGATAAATAAACATTAAAAAAAAGGGGCACCTGGGTGGCTCAGTTGGTTGGGTGTCCAACTTTGACTCAGGTCATGATCTCACACTTCATGGGTTCGAGCCCCACAATGGGCTCTGTGCTGACAGCTCAGAGCCTGGAGCCTGCTTCCAATTCTGTGTCTCCTTCTCTCTCTCTGTCCCTCCCCCACTGACTCAGTCTCTCTCTCTCTCTCTCTCTCTCAAAAATAAATATTTAAAAGAAAAAATTTTTAATTAAAAAAAATTAAAATTGAGGTAGTAAAGAAAAAAATTAAACGCATAGTAGAGACACTGTTTGGCCGGTTTGAGTATAAGGACACTAACAGGTTTTAAGCATCATTGCATTGGTCTGTGTGTTAATTTTTAAAGTGTTTAAAAATGTAAGAGACCCTGAAATGTTAGACCTATGTTTTAATTATATGCTTAGAAGAATTTTATCAGCTTTATAATTGTGCTTTAATATTTGGGTACATTATGGCCACGAGTTCTGATTGATTAACTGTGTGGGTAAATATTTCAAAGAATGCTAATTGATAATTCTTAAAATCAATAAATTTATTATTAATTAAGTATGATTTGTAGAGGGAAAACCTTTTCATGCCAGAAGCCATTGGCACACTGAAGAGTCTATCAACTTGTTCTTGCCAATAGAGAATTAATCCCTAGATAATTCTGGTGCTGTTCTTTCTATTGTTAAAAAATCAATTGTTGAAGAAATCCTTTTAAAAATCATCCTAAGGAAGTGCCTGACTGGCTTAGTCGGTGGAGTGTGCAACTCTTGATCTCCAGGTTATAAGTTTGGGTCTGACCTTGAGTGTAGAGATTACTTAAAAATAAAACTTTTAAAAATAAAAATTAAATTAAATCACCCCAAGGATTCTGAGGTGCTGCTTTATGTAAGACCTTTGTCCAATAAGACCTTTATAGAACCCTTCACACTCCTGCATGACAGTCAGGAAATTAGGTGTGTGAATTTGTTTTTGTGGACTTGGCACGGAAGGAGTGTTCAGGGTTCTGAAAGCTCCCTCTGCTGGCAGTAGGGGGAAGGACTGGAGGAGGGGGAGCCCTTTAGAGGTCAGGGTGGAAGATGCAGGCAGGCAACTTATAAGGTAAAAAACACTTCCCACTGAGGTGCAGGATACAGGAAGAGAGAGCCCCACATTCAGAGAGTCCCACACACACGCCCCAGGACCACTTGAGGGTATAGTGAAGACACCATTAACCACTAGCTGAGCTGCTCATTGATTTGTTCCCCTTGTCCATCCACCCATTGTTTTTGTTGTTGTTATTTTTATTTTTTTTTTTTTTAATTTTCATTATAATAGTTTATTTTCAAATTGGTTTACATATAACACCCAGTGTTCATCCCAACACGTGCCCTCTTTAAATGTTTATTTATTTTTGAGAAAGAGAGCAGGAAAAGGGCAGAGAGAGGAGACAGAGAATCTCAAGCTGGCTCGACACTGCCAGTGCAGAGCCCTGCATGGGGCTCAAACTCACAAACTGTGATGTCATGATCTGAGCTGAAACCAAGAGTCAGACACCCAACCGACCGAGCCACCCAGATGCCCATGGTTTATATAACAGTTTTTTTGTGCTAGACAGTTGAGTCACCCTGAGCTTCTTTGGCTGTAGGAGGGAGGGTAAGCAACAAAAAAAAGTTGAGATTCTAACCCATTGGGATCTAAGAACCTACCACATTTTGCCAGCCTCCTAATGAGAATATCTATAGACCTTTCTAGAGTTAAATGTCATCTTCTGTCTTCTAAGTTCTGTTTTTTTTCCTGCTGTGTCATAAGAAGAAACTAAATTGCGCTGGGAACTGATGTGCACATTATGGACACTTATTAATTTTCACAGTACACGATACTCTTCGTTCGTTTTTGTTCTGAGTATGGCACTTAGGTTAAGCCAATAAATGTATACTTACTGAGTGTACTTTCTTTTTCCTTTTCTCTCTTAAAACATGAGAGGTGGGAAGGACATGTCTGTGGAGGTGTATTACTCATGAATTTTCAGAACCAAGCAGGAAGGAGGTTATAAGAAGCAGCTAGCAGCCCCCAAAGGGGAGGGCTGGCACCCCCTCCGTGCAGGTGTGAGCCAGGCCTCCATGTGTTCCTGCGGTGCAGCCTGCCAGCTGCCTAGTCAGCCAGTACAGACTAAGACCGAGGTAGTCCCAAGCTAAGTGCAAAAGGGAAGTGCAAAAACCAAAGTAGCTGTTTTTAAGTAAAAATCTCCAGAGAGGCGACTGCACTATCATGACTGGCATCTGACTGCTATCTGATTGTTTTTTATTAGGAACTTACAGTCTTAGTTTCCTAAGACCGATATGAAAAGATACACTAAACACACTCCCCCAAAACAAGATTTCATCCACCAAACCCAACTTCTTAGAAAGTAGCCTCTCCCTGTTTGGGTATCTGTCCAGGTCGCACTAATCATTTTCCATGTCTGAGAGCTTTGGGGGCCCATTTATCCTCATGAAAAAACACATATGCAAGGCCTCTTTATGTTTCAGGCTCTGTGCTTGGCCTGGGACACAGAGGTGCAGCGCTTGCCTCATCTCTCTGCCCTGCTGACCTTACAACCCTGTCTTTTAGCCACCCTAAAGACACTGGGTGGGGCACCTGGCTGGCTCAGTTGGTAGAGCATGCAACTCTTGATCTAGGGGTTGTAAGTTCAAGCCCCACATTGGATGTAGAGATTACTTTTTTAAAAAATCTTAAAAAAATTTTTTAAGTTTACTTATTTATTTTGGGAGAGAGACTGCACACAGTGGGAGAGGCTCCATGTGCCATCAGTGCAGAGCCCAATGCAGGGCTCAAACTCACAAACTAAGATCATGACCTGAGCTGAGATCAAGAGTCAGACGCTTAACCAACTGTACCACCTAGGCACCCCAAAAATAAAATCTAAAAAAAAAAGGCACTAGATACGTGGGACAACACTGGCGGGCATGCAACACTTTACTACATCAGCACTTTACTACACCAGTGCTTGTGCTGCACTGTTGCTTTTTAAAATCTGCGTCATAGGGGCGCTGGGGCGGCTCAGTCAGTTAGGTGTCCGACTCTGGATTTTAGCTCAGGTCATGATCTCACGGTTCATGAATTTGAGCCCTTCGCTGGGCTCTGTGCACTGACAGTGCGCAGCCTTCTTGGGATTTTCTGTCTCTCCTCTCTCTGTCCCTACACCACTAGCTCTCTCAAAATAAACAAACTTAAAAAAAAAAAATCTGGTTTGTACCCTGGTAGCAACAAACCATCCGGTGCTCGGATCTTGCTTTCTAAATACCATTCTGCATTAAAAGGAACCAAGTCTCCAGGGGGAAAAGGTTGCTTCTACAAAGAATTGGGGCAGGGAAAATACAAGATGCACCTGGGACACCTTGTAGTGCCAGAAAGGAAGGTCCTATGAAGGGAAAAAAAGGAAAGGAAGAAGAAAAGGAAAGGCATGTGGGCATGTTACAAGGAGACAGGAGTCTCCCTGAAAGAGCTCTCAATGGCCAAAGCTGGAACAATTTGAGTGGCAAATAGTGACAGTATTGGATTATAACCCAGTGAAATGAGTATCCATGAGTCTATACTGATTAGATGATTAAACACATCAAACATGAGGAAAGAGGGACAGACCTTCCTTATAGATTCCCAATTACTAAAAGTAAAAAGAATGAGAAAAACAAAATCCTAGTGTACCTGCTGCAAGCAGAACCTACTGACAGATACTAAAATCTGGGCAAAATCTTAAAGAGAAATGATTTGTCTACATAACCTCAAAGTATCTTCCCCAGGGGCACCTGGGTGGCTCAGTCGGTTAAGGGTCTGATTCTTCATCTCAGCTCAGGTCTTGATCTCAGGGTTGTAAGTTCAAGCCCCGCATTGGGGTCCACACTGGGTGTGGAGCCTACTTAAAACCCAACCCCCCCCCAATACAAAAAACAAACAAACAAACAAAAACACCCAACACATTAAAGTATCTTCCCCAGAGTATTTTCCAGTTACCATGGTGGTTTTATCTTATGCCCCACATTCTCTTCAGGAGCTCCTGCTTAATTCCCCTCCCCGAGTATAGGCTGGACTCATGACTCACCTCTGAAGAGTAGAGCACAGAAAGGGAAAATTAGTAACTGGGCAGTGCGAACAGTGCAAAACCTGGCCGACAACACTGTACCCAAGTGATCAAGGTCAGCCTCCACAGTGGTAGGAGATACTGATTTCACACCTCCCGCTACGATGCGACAAGACCTCTGTGGGATTTTCCTAAAATCCTGTAACCTTAGTCTAATCACGAGTAAGCATTAGACATGCCTAAATTGAGGGACGTCCTATAAAATGCTTGTGCTCTTTGGAAGTGTTGGGTTCATAAAAGGCAAGAACAGACCAAGGAATCAACACAGACTGTGGGAGACAGAGGAGACCCGATGGGTAATGCCACGTGGCATCTTCATTGGATCCTGGGACAGAAAAGGGACATTAGTGGGAAAATGGGGGAAGTCCACATAAAGCCTAAAGTTGAGCTAACAGTATTGTATCAGTGTCGGCTTCTTAGTTTTGACGGATGGAACTGCTAATATCAGGAGAAACTGGGTGCAGGGTATGTGGTAACTCTGTGCTCTCTCTGCCACTCATCTGTAGTCCAAAATCATTTCTAAACACTACGTTTGAAAGTAGCTGGGATTGGTCCCTTTCTCTTGATGCTCCTGACCCGTGGAAACCTCCGTCTCATTTCAGGGATGATGCAGTGTGTGATTGCCGTCGCAGACAAAGTATTTGACGCCTTCCTGAACATGATGGCGGATAAAGTAAGCCTTGACGGAGCGTGAGCATGTGCCTGCTGGAGGCATGTGGAGGG
The DNA here is from genome assembly GCA_030068075.1 of Paguma larvata. NCBI lineage: Eukaryota > Metazoa > Chordata > Mammalia > Carnivora > Viverridae > Paguma > Paguma larvata. The sequence continues at coordinate 62,458,122 of CM057835.1, forward strand.
CGCCTATTGTACCTGTCTCTTCTGAATCTCCAGGCTAAGACCAAGGAGAATGAAGAGGAGCTGGAGCGGCATGCACAGTTTCTCCTGGTGAACTTCAACCACATTCACAAGAGGATACGGAGGGTGGCAGACAAGTATCTGTCTGGTCTGGTGGATAAGTAAGCTCATTGTCCTTCTAATGCTGTCTGTGTGTGTGCGCGCGCGTGTGTATGCAAACCTCTAGGTTTAGAATGCAGGGAAAAACCATCCTTACATTATCAGTGCAGAAAAATTGGGGTGAGAATTTAAACTCTCAAACGGCAATGCGGCCTCCCTCAGAATGTCATGGAATTTGCTGCAGGGTCTGAAGTGTGGTCCTGAAATCTCTACTTATTCCGAGCTATCGATGTTACTTACGGTGCATCTCCTGACAAGGGGTATCATGTCTCTGTCTCTATATCCCACCCTCCCCTGCCATGGGGCCTCTCTGGGCTCACTCTGGGAAGCTCACTGTCATCCTAAGTGACGTCTCCTAGCCCAGAGCCCAGCCAGAGGTCCCTGGTAGAATCAGTGTCTTCCAGGCTCCTCAGAGACGAAGGAGAGCCTACACGGACCTTTGTCCACTCCAGGCTCTCTGTGCTGGGAGCCAGAGCAGACTTGCGTGGGACATGCCCCCACATGGGCAAGAACCCTCAAAGGTGGGCTGGACCAGCCCATCTGCAATGTAAAGGCGAGAGGCAGCAAACAGCCACACTGGGCCTGCCCACAACTCCATGCGAGCATCCAGGAGTTCTGGAGCCTGCTGCAGGTGCTGTGTGCCTGGTCTAGGCAGGGCTGGAAAGCAAGTCTAGCACACATATGACATGCGTCTGAGCTGGACCTCCTAACCAGAGGGCAATGATGAGTCACAGCCGTGCGGAGTCTGCACCCCTCACCCTGGCCACCACATCCAGGAGCAGCTTCTTCTCTTTGAGCTCGAGTGTCCTGCAAATACTCCCCTTTTTATTTTTGCCATCATGTGAAAATATTGGGGAACCCTGGTCAACAGCAAGGAGGATCACTTTGGGGAGTGAGGGAGCATGGCCTCGCCAGTGCATAACCAAGATGATCGGTGTTAGGTTGAGGGCCGGTCATATGGGGCCACATCTAGGCCCTGAAGAGTGGGACTGGCAGGTGCCTAGGGCGGTGTTTCTGACCGAGTGCCCTGCAAGATTTGTCTCCTGGACCCTGAGATATGGCTGTCGCTGCAGGTTTCCACACTTGCTCTGGAGTGGGACAGTGCTGAAGACCATGCTGGACATCCTCCAGACCCTGTCACTGTCGCTGAGCGCTGTGAGTGTCCCTGCCATACACCAGAGCCTAATTTATGCTGCAAGTGGCCAAATTGGGGGTGGGGAGGCCAGATCCCATCCTGGCCTTTACCAGTGAGCTGCAGTAAGTTTGGAAACCCATCAGAGACCAGACAGGAGTGGGGAAGGGAGGCAAACACTGCTGCCTAGTGTGAGCAGAGGCAGCCCAGGGAAGGTGGTTTGGAAGAGGGAGCTTTGTCGTTTTCAGGACATTCACAAGGACCAGCCTTACTACGACATCCCTGACGCCCCCTATCGGATCACTGTTCCGGACACCTGTGAAGCCCGAGAGGTAGGTGGCAGCCGTCTCCTTATTAACAGCCGTTTTCATTGCCTTCTCTAGTGTCAGAGCCAGTACATAGCACATTGTCATTCATTCCCCAGAAGTTTGAGGTGTGAGCATTGTGGGCCCAGCCCACAAGACAGAAAGTCTCAGTTGTCGGGGTCACACAATATGAGTGGGGTGCTGACTCACTCCCAGGTCGGTCTGTCTGCCAGGCCTGCTCCTGCCCGACAGCTGTGCTGACTCAGCCCTTTCTTGGTTCAGCTGCCAAAGAGGTTTTCTGCTACCTGTCAAAGTTTATAACTTCTCAAAGCTGCCTGAGCAAGTTTGACTGTCAGATGAACTTCACTGCTGTGAGGTATGCAGACGATCTATCATTGTGGTAGTTGAGGAACGTGACTTCGGCTTTGTGTGGCACTGTGAGAAACAGATGGAGTAAGTAGCTCTGGATAAGGAGGCTGTGCTGTGTGAGGTTCTGACTCAGAGCCCTCATGGTGGCAGACTGAAGCTTAGCTCAGACCACAGCTCAGACCTGGGGCCAGATCATGTCCCAACCTCTGGACCTTCAGCTGTGGGCAGGGAGTTCCCCACACGGTTACAAGGCCCCTGCACTGGCTCTTACCCCCCATGGCTTGCATTCTCCTTCAGTTACAGACTCAGGACGTGTGTTGCCTGGTGGTGTGTGAGGCACTGTGAGTGTAGGCCCTGCCACCTGGCCTTACGCCAGGACCACAGACCAAGATGTCCGTATCCTCTACCCCAAGCCTGTAATCAGGTCACTGTAATCATTCGCTAGGGCTGCTGTGAGTAGGTACCACAGACTGAGTGGCTTAAACAACAGAAATTTATTTTCTCACAGTGCTGGGGGCTGGAGGTCTGAGGTCAGGGTGTTGGTAGGTTGTTTCTTCAGATACCTCTCTCCCTGGCTTTTAGATGGTTGTCGTGTTCTTGTGTCCTCACATGTCTTCCCTCTGTGCCTGTGTCCTAATCTCCTCTTATGAGGACACCAGTCAGATTGGATTAGGGTCCACCCACATAATACTATTTTACCTTAATTACCTCTTTAAAGGCACCATCTCCAAATACAGTCCAAGGTAGTGGGGCCTAGGGCTTCAATATGTGCATTTTAGGGGGAGGCACTTCACCCTCCAAAAGTAACTAACTACAGTCTGTAGCTGACATCTCTGACAGTCCAGATACACTGACCTTGACCCAATTACACCTTCTTCCAGAGCATCGTAAGGACTTTGCGGCACGCTGTGGAATGATCCTACAGGAGGCAATGAAGTGGGCACCTACGGTCACCAAGTCCCACTTACAGGTATTTTCTTGAAATCACCAAAAAGCAATTTTGATAAGCTCCTTCCAGTGATCCAACAGAGACCAAAAACATTAGTCTAGTGTCTGGGAATAACAGAGGCCTCAGAGGCTGCTCTTTGTTAGGAACACCTTGTAGGGTAAGGGTACTGGTTGTGAGTGAGCAGGGCAGGTGCGCTGGCATCTGTGGGCAGGCAGGCCCGGGAAACCTGACCACTCACACCACCAGGTCCATGTCAGGCATGAGGCGGGCTGGCCACGGGTGGCGTGATGGTCAGGGAGACCTGGCAGTCCAGCAGCAGCACCTCTGCCGAATGCCGGGGCTGGAGTGAGGCTGCTGTCCCATCGGAGCCCTATCCAGGCTGCACGTGGAGTTGCACGTGAGCCTTTGCAGACCAAAGTGCTGGCTTGTGAACACAAACGACTGCAAGGTGAGCCACTGTTCTGGCCAAGCAGAGATGAACCAAAAATACCACAATACGTGAGAGGAAAAAGTCACCTCAAAAGGGATCAAAGATAAGAAAAATCCCACTAGAAGAAATCCAGCTTAATAAAGAGAAGGTGCGTCGAGAGGAGCATGTGAAGTTGACCTCAGCAACACTTGTCAAGATAAAGCTAGTTCCAGAGTGTTTCTGCATCCGGAATCCAGGAAGGACTGGGCAGCTAGCTTGGAGGCTGTTTGGAAATGCATTTTGCAAGAACCCATGGGTGGTGTCTTGCGTTGCCTTAAAATTTCTCCTTCCACGAAGATGTTGGAGAGCTAAGGTTAGAGCATTTGGGGAAATGAAAAATATGGAGGCTTCTGTCAGGCACTCAGCAGCTAAGCTGGACAGAGATGGGCCTTATATCTAGGCCATGCCTGTAGCTTGACAGCTGTCACTGTCTAGTGGATACACTAGTATTCTTCAGACCGCGGTACTTTCTCAACCTGTTCGTATTTGGGACCTGACTTTTTTTGGTTCACTTGGAGGAAAGGGGCCTCAGTTCCCAAGGCTGAACTCTAAAGAGGGAAAGCTCCTTTCATTCCTAAAAGGGTTCATTAAGAAAGGGAAAAAAAAAAAAGGCCTTAATTGGAAAAGCTGTTTATTTCCTCAACCATGGCCTAAGAAAGGAGTAGAAAATGAACAGGCTTGAATTGGTCTCAATACTTCTACCAGGCCTCCCCTTGGTGTTGCCCCAAGGCCTAATTCCCTTCCCCTGGACATCTAGTCTGTCTGAACCCTACCCCATCTGCCATCCAGCCCTTACTGCCCAGCCCTTAGTGTCCAGCCCTTAGTGTCCCCGTCCTTCCTGAGCACATCACTGCAGCCTCAGGCTGTCCTGAGCCATCCACCACACTGGGACTGGGCCAGTGTCAATATCAAATCTGCTACCTCTGCTCATTAGCCACTCCCCATCACCACGGGGTCCATGGTTGGGTTTCTGGGGCTCCATGAACCCTCCAAAATCACTGGCACCGTTTTGTCAATGCTCACATGCACTTTCTTGAAGGGAGGCCTATGGCTCACTAAACTCCTCTACCTGGCACGCAAGGCCTTTTGGGCCTGGGCCCATCTCTGGCCCAGGCTGGCTGCCCTGCCATCTAGCCCTTGTACTTTCTGCTCCTGCAGTGCTAACCCCTGATGGTCCCCAGAGCAGAAGGCCTTCTCACATTTCCGGGCTCTGCCAGGTGTCCCTCTCCCCCGGTTGGCCAGGCAGACTCTGGCCCTTGCTCTGCCTTCCTGCTGTCTGTCGGGTTGCTCCTTCACAGGAGTGCTGCTGCGGCAGTACCACTGCCTGCGTCTTGGCAGTGGGACCAGAACTCTACAACTGTTTTCCGGGTATCTAGCACAGGACTTGGCAGGTGGCAGATTCTCGGCAAGGATGTGCCCACAGAATGAGCAGTCCTCTCACATTTACTGTGTGCCTGCCACTCTGAGGAAATCGTCCTTGTTCACACATGACCAAGAGCTAGTCGGGAAAGGGGGGGGCGCTTTTACTTACTGAGGGTCCCATAGCAAGGGATGGACCCAACATTGGAACCAGTGTTTGCTCTACTACCTCACACCTTATTTTATAAAGTATTATTCTTATCTTTAAAATAAAACAGCCTTTTTTTTTTTCCTACTTCAGGAATATCTGAACAAACATCAGAACTGGGTGTCAGGACTGTCCCAGCACACGGGGCTGGCCATGGCCACCGAAAGCATCCTTCACTTTGCCGGCTACAACAAGCAGAATACCACTCTCGGGGTATGTGTGCACCTCCTTGGGAACAGGAATCTCCTTCAGCAATGGGAGCCACAGTGTGAGGAGCAAGACCAAAGCCGATATATAGCTTTTTCTGATATATGCGGCTGTGCTAGCAGTTGGCAGATCAGAATCCCACGTAAGATACTCAGGTTCAGAGAGAGTAGGTCAGTAGAATAGGCATTTATTTACTGTGTTTCTTACTTTTTTTAAATTTTTTTTCAATGTTTCTTTATTTTTGAGAGACTGAACACAAGTGGGCGAGGGGCAGAGAGAGAGGGGGGCACGGAATCCAAAGCAGGCTCCAGGCTCTGAGCTACCAGCACAGAGCCTGACGTGGAGCTTGGACCCACAAACCATGAGATCATGACCTGAGCCGAAGTCAGACGCTTAACTGACTGAGCCACCCAGGCGCCCCATCCTTACTGTTAATTGATTCATTAATGATATCAGGTTTGGATTTCTGTGTATCCACAAGGAAGGAAACTGATCTCTTTGAGACAAGGTCAGCATTATCTTAGAGTCATGTTGATTGGAAACATTTGCTGGATTTTCCCGTTTCAGCAGGTGCCAAAGCACACGTGCACATACATCTTCAACTTCGTCTTATTCCACTGAAGATCACTTTAGAGGGCAGCACGTCCATGAAATAGTGCTTTCTTAGTTAAATCAGAGTTTAGGGTCAAAGTAGCAGATTGACGGTTGGTGATCTGACTGGCAGTGTTGCGTGTCGGCATCTCCCAGCCTTAGGACCTAGCACGGTGTCTGTTAGTTCATCCCAAGCAAGTGTGACTATGTGCTTCTTAACTCTGTGCCTCTCAACTCTCTCTCGAGGTGGGGAAGTAGAGAGGCTGCCACCTGTCTTTTATCATGTCTTTGAGATGATAGGGTGGGGGTGCGGAGGAGGGAGGACAGCCCTGCCACTTCTCTCCATGGCCACAAGTCTAAGCAGGAAGGGAGGAGCCCATTAGGCAGGCTGGGGGCTCTCAGCCTCTCCGTGTGGAGCCTGGGGCAGTGCCAGAGGTAGCGAGTGTCTCTCACAGCCCATGTCATCCTCAGAACTCTCACAGAGGTCACTCCATGTTCTCTGAAGATACCAGTGTCACCAGCACACTCTGTGCTTATAGACCAGGCCCAGCGGCATGAGAGCGGCTCCCCGAGCTGGGTCTCTCCATCACTCTGAGGACACAGCAGAGGCCAGAAGTGGGAACTCCTTAGAATGCTTTTGACAACTCCTGGTTCTCTTCTAGGCTGGCTTGTAAGATGTCACTTTTGCCTAAAAGATTTAAATCTTTTTCTGTAGAAAAAGATTTAGGTGTGGTTTTCCCTTTTCTGTTGCTGAGGAGGAAAGGATATCTTTATTGTGTGTTCTGACTGTTGCTGGTGATGGAGATCCTGGCCAAGCTGCCCCCGCTGCATGAAAAGCACAGGAGCCTGCTGGCCGACAGAGTGACATCTCCCCATCACACAGCCCTCAGGGAAGAGCAGCTTCTAGGGGGTGTTTCAGAAGCATGATCTCAGGCCAGTGGGTCGTGCTCCGTAGAGACTGTCAGAAAACCCTTGTAGGGCCGTCCTCCCCATCACACTGCACCAGACGTGTGAGCAGGAGCAGTCGGAGTAGTTCTACAAGGGAGGGAGGTGGGCTGCAGTGCAGGCCGTTTGCTGCCTGGGGGCTGCGCAGACATCACTGAATCCCCATTCAGCCTGGCGAGAAGGCCACTGTTTTCCGCATTTTGCAGGGGAGTGTATTCAGGCTAAGGGGCAGCAAGCGGCCTCCCTGGTGGCAGAGCCAGGTTCCAGTGTAGGCCTGCTGGATGCCATAGCCCTTACATGACCATTTACAAAATTTACCAGCTTAATAATTTTATGAGAAAATCATGTATTTTTATTCTTGCTTATGTTTTCCCAAATTTCATATTTTCTTTTCTTGGCCTCTTTCTCCCTACCTGCCTGCTCCCTCCAAAAAAATAATCCCTGAGACTTCAGCTGTTGAGAGATTCATTTTCCCCAGGAGCATCTGAATGTCAAGAAGTAGATAGGTTGTGTTGGTTTATAGTAAAAGGTGCTAAGAGGTGAAAGGTCATCTTCAGTGCATGTTCTTAGTCTTCAGGGATGCTGGGCAGGGCAGTGAGGAGCATGGTAGCCGTGACCAGCCAGGGTAAGGGAGAATCAGGACCCCGAGCAGTGGGATGTGGGCTGGGGGCTGAAGCTGAAGCAGAGGAAGTGAAGGGGGGTCTGCACATATTTTCCCCATTCTGTGGGCTGCCATTTTCCTCAGAGTGCGCCCCTTTTGTCTTCTGCTGTTAGACCATTGGCAGCTACCGGGTGTCTCCGAGCCCCTGCTGGCTTTTGCTGTCACCATGCTCTCGACTTCACCTTTCACCATCTTCAAGTCACATTGACACACTGGCACGCACCCACAGAGGTGACAGCCCGGGAGCACTACCTTCACAGCATCTTCATTGCAGATTACGATGATTTTCACAATGATCCAATGATTATTTCTCTTGCAAAAGACACTGTTCACCACTGGGATGAAAGTAGTCAGGGTGGCAAAGCGAGGTTCTATCACAAGCTGCCTTCCAGAGAAAGTTTTTCATCCTAAAAATGTTTTGAAGTCCTTTTTCCATGGTTCATATCAGACTGGAAGGTGTTCTAAAGTATTTCGTTTTGAGGCACCTGGGTGGCTAAGTTGGTTAAGCGTCTGACTTCGGCTCAGGTCATGGTCTCGTGGTTCGTGGGTTCAAGCCCCACATCGGGCTCTGTGCTGACAGCTCAGAGCCTGGAGCCTGCTTCAAATGATGTCTCCCTGTCTCTATGCCCTTCCCCCACTCATGCTGTGTCTCTCTCTTTCAAAGATGAAAAAATGTTAAAAAAAATTAAAAGTATTTCGTTTTATTAGCTTGCCAGCACAGAAGATTTTTAATAATCTCTGCATCTGAACTTGACTTCTTAATTGGACTTAGGCTTGGCCATAGTGAACATAAGGAAAACAAGTGGCAATGGTCTGAAATAATTCTCGATATTTCTCTGTAGGCAACTCAGCTAACGGAGCGCCCAGCTTGTGTGAAGAAAGATTATTCCAACTTTATGGCATCCCTGAATCTACGCAACCGCTATGCGGGCGAGGTACTTGTTCTGACACAGGCTGTCGAAGTGTCCTCTCATTCTGCTGCCAGTCACCTCCCAGTGGAAAATGAGCTCAGGTTCTGGAACTCACTCATTTTAGGTGGACTTGAAGGATGAGGCCCTGGGACTCACCAGCCCAGTCAGCAGCATTTATGACTACCACTCACCACCTCTACAAAGGGATGACCTCACCTGTATACACTCTGGTCATGCTAAAGCATTCTCTTTTTCTGGCTCTTTTTTTTTAAACTTTATTTATTTATTTTGAGAGAGAGAGAGGATGAGGGGAAGGGCAGAGAGAGAAGGAAAGAGAAAATTCCAAGGAGGCTCCTTGTCAGAATCAAATGTGGGGCTCGAACCGACAAACTATGAGATCATAATCTCAGCCAAAACCAGAGTCGGCTGCTTAACGGACTGAGCCACCCAAGTGCCCCTTTCTGGCTTTTCTTTTTTGAGTGACAGCAAACATTCATTGAGTACCGTGCTGGGGCAGTTGGTCAGGTATACAGACTATTATCCCAGTTAATGAAACCGAAGCTCTCAAAATAAAGTAACTTGCCAGAGTCGCATAGGTAGAGTGAGATCGGGAACCGCGTCTGATCACCATGAGGGCTTTTGTCTACCACGCCACACTTTAGCGCAATCTTGCAAGTTGCTTCACCACTTGGGGCCTCAGCTTCTGAATCTATAAAAACACAGAAGCTAGTCTACACCATTTCAGAGGTTCCTGCAAGTCCATTGGTGCCTAGTCTGAGTGGGGTCTCCCCTCCCTACTCTGTGATTCCCTCATTCCAGCAGTTGCTCTTCCTCTTCCTGTGGGCCCCTGGCAGGTGGGCCCCTTTCTCTAGTAAGCCAGCACTGATCCTACGCTCCCCATTGCTGGGAATTGCTCTGAGGTCCTGTTCCACCTGTTTTGAATACCCAGGTGGTGGTGGGAAGTCTGTTTTGGGGGGTAAGTTTGGTTTTTGGAAGAATCAGATTCTTTCTATATAGTCAAGTCTTGTAAATAAGAGAGCAGCATACTTTTGTGGGGGGGAATGATATACAACTTTAAAAATAGTAAGGATGCTCTTGGTTGAGTCATTAATTGTATTTATTCAGCCCACACTCATGCAGCCCTATCATGGTTCAGACCTTGAGTTCAGTGCTGAAATGTGAAATTGACAAGACCAGGTCTCTGTCCTCAAGGACCATCTAGAATGAAGGGAATGCCTGCACACAGTGCTGAAAGAGAAGTTCCCCAGAAAGGTGTGAGCAGTGGTAGCATCGTTGAAACAAGTCTGTCACTCTCTGCACCCACAAGCTCCAGTATGAGACAGTGGGACTTCAGTCATGCCTTGCCTGTGTGCCTGGATGATGTATGATTCTCTTGACGAGTGTGCTTCTTGCAGGTGTATGGAATGATTCGGTTCTCAGATGCCACGGGCCAGATATCCGACTTGAACAAAATGATGGTCCAGGAGCTGAATACAGCATTAGACCTCAGTAATCCCCAGCACTACACACAGGCCATGTTCAAGCTGACAGCAATGCTCATCAGCAGCAAAGGTAATGGACAGAGGCACTAGGGAACTCTGGGCTCATTTGGAAATGAGTATTTACCTTCATCTTCCTTAGTGAGCTGGAGCTCCCCCAGTAGAGATCTCTTTGGTGTCTCCCGGGGTGGAACTAAACAGAGGCCATGACTGGCCCACCTGGTGCTCTGTCTTGTTGATGTGGGGAGGCAAGCATAGGGTTCAGCCTTTGTTCAAAGCTTCTTCTGAGCAGCATGTGTCTGGTTGCAGATTGTGACCCACAGCTCCTCCATCATCTGTGTTGGGGTCCCCTCCGGATGTTCAACGAGCACGGCATGGAGACTGCCCTCGCCTGCTGGGAGTGGCTACTGGCTGGCAAGAACGGAGTGGAAGTGCCGGTAGGACACTGGCTATGTTCAGCTCCTGAGGGTGGGGCTTGTCAGAGATGGAGAGAGCTTGGGCTAGCTGCTTGGCTGATAAGCTTGGAGACCCAGGGCAAGCCCCTCACCCTTTGGGGCCTCAGTCTCCTGAGGCCTGACCACCCAACTATCACGGGAACCGCAGGGAATATATATATATATATATATATATATATATATATATATGTTAAAAGGATCCTAGTGGTGCCTAGAAGTTGTTGTTTTTCAAAATCTCAATAGAGGGAGCCATTTCTCTGAGAGTAGAACACATGGGATGTGATAGGGAGCCTTTTTATTTGTCCACAAAGACATTTCTCTTGGCCTGCTACCTTTGGTAGGGGCAGCCTTCCTCGTATCCATATTTCTGAAATCACTACTGGAGGAAGCCCCCAAGCAAGGTCATATGCTCCCTTCCAGCTGATTGGACGAATACCTAGAAACTGTTGTATTTTTCACAGATCTCATTAATTTCCCTAACAACAGGGAATTTGGCAGCTTTTTTCTGTTTCATTTTTTGTTGTTGTTGTTAATGTTTGTTTATTTTTGAGAGAGGGACAGAGAGACAGATGGAGAGTGAGCAGGGGAGGGACAGAGAGAGAGACACACACACAGAATCTGAAGCAGGCTCCAGGCTCTGAGCTGGCAGCACAGAGCCCTACATGGATCTCACATCCACAATCCCTGAGATTATGACCTGAGCTGAAATTGGATGCTTAACCCACTAAGCCACCCAGGCGCCCCTCTGTGTTTCTTAAGATGAGTTAAGTGGTCAAAAGGGGTATTTTCTTTTTCTTGTTCCCTATTTTTTGTGGGGTTTTTTGGCTACTTTTTGAATGTTTTCCTTTATCTTCTATTTTTAATAGTTTGACTTTGGTATGTGGTTTTTTTGTGTATTTATCCCTTTGGGATTTATTGACGTTCTTAAATTTAGAGATTTAGATTTTTTTCATCAAACTTGGAAAACTTTAGGCCAGTATTTCTTTAAATATTTCCCCATTCACTTGTCTCATTTTGGGATTTCAATTATATACACATATGTCGGTGACTTCATGTTGTCCCATGATCATTAATGTTCTCTTCAGTGCTTTTCACTTTTTTCTCTCTCTTGTTTCATTTTGGTTCATTTTAATTGGTCTGTCTTTCAGTTTAGTACTATTTTCTAATGCTTTATTTTTTTCTGTTGTTAAGCCATCTTACATATATTTTCTTTCAGATACTGTAATTCTCAGGTCTAGAATTTTTCTTTTCTTTTTTTTAATATTTATTTTTGAGAGGGAGAACACAAGTGGGAGGAGGGACAGAGAGAGATGGAGACAGAGGATCTGAAGCAGGCTTCACACTTACAGCAGCAAGCAGCCCGATGCAGGACTCGAACTCACAAGCCGTGAGGTCATGACCTGAGCCAAAGTCAGACGCTCGATTGACTAAGCCACCCAAGCACCCCATAGAATTTTTGTTTCTTTTTTATACTTTGTATTTCTTTGCTGAGATTCTCTGTGTCTTCATCTAGTCTTTTCATCTTTACCTATAAATATTTGGTCATATTTGTAATATTTATTTTAAAATTCTTATGATTTGTTAATTCTAGTATCAGGGTCATCTGTAGGTCTGTTTCTGTTGATTTTTTTTCTTTACTGTTTTAAATGTTTTTGTTTTGTTGTAGATTTTGTATATAGAAAAGCAGTGAAGACTATGGAGTACTGCTTTTTATTTCCCCAGAGATAGGTCTTTCTTATATCAGGCGACTAAAATGAAGGTCACTGACCCCAGGGGTTAATCTTGGCCAGAAGAATGAATTCTTCCTGTTTTGCACCCGCCTTCACCTCCCTTCCCCTCCCCCCATAAAAATTAGAAGAGGGTCATGAAAGGATTTTTATGCCAAGCAAATTGCTATTTCATTTAGGGTCTTTTAGACTCTGATCTATTTCCCCTGCTCCTGCCATCACCAGGAGCTCTGCTGGCTTCAGGTCTCTTGGCCTTTGGCAGGCCTTGTCCCCCCACTTGTGTACAGACCCAGCACTGACCCACGGGCTGCTGGAGCTGCTTCCTGGTGAAGTCTCTGTAAATCAGTTCTTGTGGCTTCCTCATCTGCCATTCCTCAGCAGTCCACCAGATAGGCAGGTTTTTTTATATCCTCCTGACCATTCTTGCTGTTCACTTGGGACTGAAGTTCATCTATCCCCTCTCACTTCCTGTCTCTACTTCTGCAAGGGCTTGTTGTCCGGGCCCAGCAACATCTTGGAAAGACTTTTAACTTTTGTTTCTGTGTCTTTTGTATTGTCGGCTTCTGGTTTTTAATTTTTTCTATTACGAAAGCAATGTGTGTTCATTATAGAGAAGTTGGAAGACATGAGCGTAATGAGAAAAAAGCAAAAATCATTCATAACTCCAACTTTAGAGACAGTCACAGATGGAATCTGACGTCTTCCACATTCATGGGAGAGAGAGAGCTATGAGCTTATCAGCCTCATCTCAGCATGAAGACCCTCCTTGTGAGAGTCTGGGGCCCTTATCTCACTGAGACTGGAAAGAATGCTGATCTCCTGGTGTGATGCTCAAATTCATGACTCAAAACAAATGAACTAACCCCTCACTGACCTCCACCCCTCTGCCTCCAAATCTCTGTGAAGGCCAACATAGTCTTTCCCTCCACTCAAAATCCGTATCGCCATCCCTGACTCCCCTTTTTGCACTAACCACAAATGGTCCTCACCAAATCCTCTCAGATTTACCTTTTTACCTTGAGAGTACATCCAGAAGCTGACCACTTCCCAGCATCCCAGCTGCTACTCCCTGGCCCCAGTATTCTTTGTCTGCCCTGGACTAGGGCAGCCTCTTCCTGTTTCTACCCAGGCCCTCTCTGCCTTCTCCATATGCACTCAGAGCAAGTCAGTAAAATATGGGTCATATCATGTCCCCCCTATGCCCCAGACCTGCCAGTGCTGCCCATGCCCACTCAGAGTAGAAGGCACACTTGTTTCTATAATCTGCAAGGCCCCTCTGCCACCTCGACTTTGTCCCCCTCTGCTCCCCTTGCTTGCCCTGCTGTAGGCACACGGGGGTCCCTGCTGCAGCTGCATGCCTCACTTCTGCATCTCCTCCAGGGCTTGTCTTAGTTATCCCCTGCCTACCCTGTTCTAAAACACAAATACATCCACTCATTCATTCTTCCAAGCCCTTTCATGACTCTGTTTTCCGCCTTAGCTTTGATCAGTGTCTAATATATATATATCTTACTTCTCTTGCTATCTGTGGCCTTCTGTAAACTGGGTGGATGTTTGTCTTATTCACTGCTCCATTCCCAGAGCCTGGAGGGGAAGCAACCAGGCCCAGAGGCAGCAGTCAGGACGTGTTTGTTCAACAAATGAGTGGGTGTGCAGCCTTGGCTGTGGCTCATCAGGCCTGGCAGCCCTATGGTTTCTTCCTCTAACATAAGACTTACATTTGGCTACAGGAAACAGAAACTGGGCACAGTGCCTTGACCACCAGGGACTATCCTCCTGGTGTCACGGGCAGCTCATTGATAGCCTGGCTCACGTCTGTGACTCTGCCACTCTTAGCATGTGGACTTTGTCCTCACCTTCAGGACCTCCAGATGGCTTCTATGCCTCTAAGCAGAAGGAGGGTAGAGTACACTGGCTGCCCTGACCTTGATTCAGTTGATGTCAGCTTGTCGATTAGTGCTAATGAGAACCATTGGCCACCCTAACCAGCAGAAGCCTGGGCGAGGGTACCTGTGACCAGCCACTTGTCCTCCCTAAATAAAACCATAATAAGAGGGGATGGATACTGGGCAGGGAGTCAGGACGTTTACCCTGGGCACCAAGCCTCAGTTGCCACCTGTCTGCAGTGGATCTCGAACCCTCGAAGTTGCTTTCTGGTCTCGTCAGGCTGAAAGGGGAGGCTGCTCCCCTGCAGAACCACAAGTGGCAGTTGCAGACTCAGTTTGGCTCCCGCAGTTTCCCTGGGCCTGGTTAGGGGTTGAAGGTGATGTGCAGGGTTTGTGTGGGGTGCAGAAAAGGAACTGGGTTCCAGAGCCAAACTCCAGTCCTGCCTTTGCCATCTTGGAGGCCCTGCTCACCTCTGGAACCATAGATGGTTTCAGGATTGTTAGGAAGATTCAACCAGGCGGAGCCTATTGAGGGTCCACATGGCACTAGGCACGTCCCAGGTGTGCTGACACCACAAAGCAGGACTACAGCACCTGACCCACTGCTTTTTGAGAATGTGCTTTTTGGTAGGAAATGGCTGGAAAGTTGGATCACAGGTAATCTTTATTTTTTATTTCATAGTTTTCTTTGGTTTTCTAAATTTTATTCATTGAGTACATAGTCCTTTTATAATTAAACAACAGTAAATACTTTTCTATGCTTTGCAGAGGCACTAACCGTCATTGTGTGCTTGCAGTTTATGCGGGAGATGGCAGGGGCCTGGCAGATGACAGTGGAACAGAAGTTCGGCCTGTTTTCCGCGGAGATAAAGGAAGCAGACCCCCTGGCAGCATCGGAAGCCAGTCAGCCCAAACCCTGTGCCCCCGAAGTGACCCCCCACTACATTTGGATTGACGTAAGTACTTCCCCAGGCTCTGTCCACCCTAGCTGGAGGTCAGGGGCTTCCCCTTGGGGCCAGAGGCCCAGTAAGCATGGGGCTCCAGGTTTAAGACAGCCTTACCTGGGGAAGGGGGATGGCTGTTCCTGCCTCCTGCCCAGGCCCCTGCACTTCCCCCAAAGACCCATTCACACTCTCCTGTTGGCCCAGAGCCCCCCAGCACAGTGACATGTTTTCTTTCCCACTCAGTTCCTGGTGCAGCGGTTCGAGATTGCCAAGTACTGCAGCTCTGACCAAGTGGAGATCTTCTCCAGCCTGTTGCAGCGGTCCATGTCCCTGAACATCGGTGGGGCCAAGGGGAGCATGAACCGGCACGTGGCAGCCATCGGGCCTCGCTTCAAGTGAGAGCCTTTCCTCCTGTGATGGTGGCAAGGACAGTGTGGGGGAGGTTTCCGTTGGAGTTACTGGTGCTATAGTCCACAGAAGTTTCCCATGCTTGGTCTTTTTTTTTTTTTTTTTTTTTTGCCAGAAACTGACCAAGCCCATAGTACATGCAGGGCTCCTGGGAAGGGGACCTGAATGGAATGACCTGGCCCGCCATGCCCTTCCAGGGCTGAGGAAGTCAGCCAGCATTGCTGTCCTCAGCAGGGGAGTGTTCGAGAAGGTGGTTCACTCATGGACCTTGGGCAGCCAAATGTTGGGCAGCCTTTCTAAATTGTTTGGTGGTGGATAGCAGCAAAGGGATTTTGGTGACATGGTGGTGATTAAAAAACAGGCGATGTGGCAGAACTCAGGGTGTGACAAGCTCAGACTGGGAGACTGACAATGACTTAGGGCAGGTCACTTTACTCCTCCAAAATGTTCATGGAAAACTTCTGATCATGCTGACTACACCAAGTCGATTTTTGCCAAGACCTGTACAAAATATCAACCACACCAGGGGATATTCCCTTTAGGGGGATACGTGGCCTAGTGGGGAGGCTCAGGCCAGGTGCTACGGCAGGGGTGCTATGGACACAGCAGGCAGGGTCAGTCTGGCATGGGAGGGCCTGCAGGTGCCTGGGTGATCAGTTGGAGGGAGGTTGAGAGCCCCCCCTTTCAGAGTATGCCACTCCTCCTGCCTGTACCCCTTCCTGCTGCCCACTGCCAACACCAGTTCTTTCTGCCCCTCCCCTGAATTCCAGACCCATGTTCCTGCAGCCTGCTGGGCACCCCCTGGCACCATGATTCTCAGACCATTCCAAGGAAAGGCTAGTCCTCTGTTCCCCTCATTTCCAGTCCATCACAGACCTGTACCTTTATAAATGCATGAGAATGAATTACTAGAAAAGGATTCTCACTGGACCATTATAACGGTGTGAAATTGCTATAGAAATGAGAAGGAAATCCCCCCTCAGTTTCTGTACTAACTCGTCACAGACCAACACCATCTGTAGATGCCCATTGAGTAGCCCTGACCTGGCAGAAACCAGGTGCTTGGTAAATATATTTTTCTTTTAGCTTGAATTAAATGTTCTACTTTTGTAGCATTTATAGGTGACTGCACTCAGGAAGTAGTTTGCATACAGTTTGCAGATAGATGAGCTTCTGGCCAAGGCAGAAGGCAGATGAACACACAACTTGTTTATTTGCCGCCAGTTAAAGTGAAGGTTTTAAAAAAAAAAAACCTTTCCTGAGACATTTCTGGTACAATAAACCTGAATGGCCAATCCCGTCACCTAAGAGCTCTGTCATCCAGAGACAGGCTCAAGGGCCGAGTGGTTTGCACAGGAGCTGGGGACCTGGGACGTTCCTGGGTCCCCTGTGCTCTGACTCAGCCCCTGGTGTTCTCTTGTAGACTGCTGACTCTGGGGCTGGCCCTTCTGCATGCCGATGTGGTCCCAAACGCAACCATTCGCAATGTGCTTCGCGAGAAGATCTATTCAACCGCCTTTGACTACTTCAGGTACTCCCCCCAGCTGTGCTATGCACGGTGTGCAGTGACACAACTCACTGTACCCAGTGCCGTCAGTTGTCCCAGATCCCCGGAAGTCACGGCAGGAATGGTTTTGCCTGATTTATGCACTGCCCTCCTTGTTCAGCGGCTCTGGTGGCCCAAGATTTGAACATCTTCAACCCCATGCCGTGTTTCCATGCGTGTGCTTAGTTAGAGCTAGCCTCCCTGCGTGATGTACACATTTTCCCCCAGCTCAACTGCGCATTCATTTAACTTTCCAGTTCCTAGGAGTGGTTATTGCTCAGAGAATTGCAATCACCTGCTGCCCGGGGCTTTGCGAATATATAGGTTGTGTTGTATGGAGACAGTTGCGGTTGTGGGATCCGCCACAAGCACACCATTCAGCCAAGGGCTGGTGCTGGGATGGAGGCGGAGGTGGAGGCGGCCATGAAAACTCAGAAAATCATCACACTTTTTCTTGCGAATTAATGAGATAGTTGTTGCTGATGACTAGCTTTGGGCTCCCGTTTTGTCATTAAGAGACCACTTGCATCACCTCTCACACACTTTATGATACGTGTGGCTTCTAGTCCCAGACTCCAGGCACTCAACTCTTGTCCTCTTATGGTTGTTTGAAGTTGCCCCCCAAAGTTCCCTACTCAAGGAGAAAAGAGACTACGCGAAGACATAAGCATAATGATTAAATTTTGGACGGCCATGTTCTCCGATAAGAAGTACCTGACTGCCAGCCAGCTTGTTCCCCCAGGTGAGCATTGTTCTCAGCAGCACAGCTGCTCATGGGTGGTAGGGCCAACACATGGGTTCGGGCAAGACAGTGGTGCGCAGTGGGCAGCCCTAAAGGAGCCCGGTCAGAATAGTAAGGGTCTCACGGAGCCCTGGCCTTAGCCATGCTGGATGGTCACCAGAGGCCCAAAGCCTGCCTGGCCACCACTTGTCCTCCAGCCCCAGCTGACAAGCATGAATGAGTGCAGAAGGCCCTGAGCAGAGGCCATTCCGTGTAACTTCCAGCACCAGCCCAGTTCACCAGCCCCCACTGCATAGCTGACAGGCCCATACTGGGATAAGTCCCATGTGCCAAGATGCATCAAGCACTATTTGCTGTCATCTGGTAGGAGACAAATCAACAGGTGATGTCAGCATGAGGGAATCATGGGAGCACCCCTCAAGGACAGGCACTTGGTCCATCAGAGTTGGGGCGCTAGGGACAGTTTTCTGGAAGAGGTGACATCTGAGCCAAGTCTTCAAGGATGAATAGGAGCGAGCTAGGGTGGATAAGGTTAAAGAAAAGGTGAGGTGTGAGCAAGCCACAAACCTCCACAAAGAAACAAGTTCTTGTTTCTCTGAGCACATAGCTGATTACACAGAACAAATTAGGGATGAGGAGTGCAGTTTCTGCAGACAGACCTACAGCTGACAGCCTGCCTATAGGAAAAGGAAGGGATGGGGCGCCTGAGGGGCTCAGTCAGTTGAGTGTCTGACTCTTGATTTTGGCTCAGGTCATGATCCCAGGGTTGTGGGATTAAGCCCCACATCAGTCTCCATGCTGAGCATGGAGCTTTCTTAAGATTCTCTCTCTCTTCCTCTGCCCCTCTGCCCGGCTCGCTCTCTCTCTCAAGGAAGGGAGGGAAGGAAGAGAGGAATGAAGGAAGGGAGGAAGAGAGGGGAAAAGGAAAAAGCAAGCAGTGATTTCCTGAGTCCATTTCCTGGCTCCACGTAGAGCAGGGCCAGTGGCCCTTCTTGCCTGCCTGCAAGGGTCCCAGGTTACCACCATGTTAAAAAGCAAAATGATGCTAGAGATGAGAGAGCTGTTTGTAACTTATTAGGATCACCACTCACGTTTGTTGTATTCTATTTTAAAGGCTAGGAGGAATATAATGCACTTTAGTAAGCTTTACATGTAGAATGGTTAAAAAACTTCCTGGGAGCACCTGGCTGGCTCGGTCAGTAGAGCATATGACTTTTGATCTCAGGGTCATGAGTTCAAGCCCCACATTGGGCGTAGAGCTTATATTTAAAAAAAAAAAACAAGAACAAAACAAAAACCTTTCCAGATGTTGGTTTTTTTCTGCAAATGATTTCTTTAACACCATGTCTCTCCCTCCCTGCCCTTGGTGAAAGTCCAGACACCTCATTCTGGAAGCAATAACGTATTTGCCCACAGATAACCAAGACACCCGGAGCAATCTGGACATAGCAGTCGGCTCTCGGCAACAGGCCACTCAAGGCTGGATCAACACCTACCCCTTGTCCAGTGGCATGTCGACCATCTCCAAGAAGTCAGGTCGGTTAAAGGTTTGCTGGCAGGTCCCTTGGGTCTAAGTTATATCTCGGCAGCTCAGACAGTGGGCAGAATGCTGAAAGACAGCTTCTTCTGGCTTCTAGAAGTGAAGGGTGGGTCAGTGAACTCTGAAGAACACACTTGTGCCTTCTCTTTCCTCCATAGGCATGTCCAAGAAGACCAACCGGGGCTCCCAGCTGCACAAGTACTACATGAAGCGCAGGACGCTGCTGCTGTCCCTGCTGGTAAGGTGACACGTGTCAGATGCGCGCAGCACTGAGGACAGAAGCAGCGTGGCACATGGGTGCACTCAGAAGGCATATCAATGTCTCATCTCACCAGGCCACTGAGATTGAGCGTCTCATCACATGGTACAACCCACTGTCGGCCCCGGAGTTGGAGCTGGACCAGGCTGGAGAGAACAGTGTGGCCAACTGGAGGTCCAAGTACATCAGCCTGAGCGAGAAGCAGTGGAAAGACAACGTTAACCTTGCCTGGAGCATCTCTCCGTACCTGGCCGTGCAGCTGCCAGCCAGGTGGGCCCTAGTCACACCTGCCTGATGAGGGCCTTGCCAGAAGTACAAGGGCACCTGAGTGGGGAGGAACATGACATGGTCACTGCCAAGGGTGATTGGGGAAGCAATCTTAGTGGTCTGTTCCTCTGCCTTGGATGTTGACCCAAGCTCTCTGTGCAGTGGTTACACTGCAGACTCCTGCCTGGGATGTCCCAGTATCCCAGAGCCTGAGCAGAAACATCAGAGCACATTCAGGGCCGCGGTCATATTTGAGGAAGAAAGGAAGCACACAGAGGCTGTCACTACAGGGAAACGTGCCTGGGGAGCCTTTGGGTTTGTTCCCAGAGGTCTCCAGCAGGCTACTCACAGGAGGTGGCCAGCAACCGGGTGTCCTGTGAACTCTCCCCTGGAAGCTCTGCCAAGGACAAACCTCTTAGGCCAATGGTAGCTGAGAGGGGCCTCCCAGGCCCCTGTGTTAAATCCCACCAGGGGGAGTGAATCTACCCCACATCCAGGAGTGGACATTTCTTCTCCTTGAGCCCATACTTGCTACTCACTGTTTCCTCCTTCTGGTTCTAATCCAGTCCTCTGGATCAGAACCACAGCTTGACAGTGTTCATGGAAAGTCTACGTTATGTTAGCCTGGGGTCATGACCCCTGAAAACTTGCGTCCACCCTCCCACCTATGGATGTGGCCCGTGGGCTTGCCATGTCATGGAGAGGCTGCTTTGGGAGCCAGGGCAAGGGGGCATTCTGAAGGCAAGGACTATAAAAGGGATGTCTTTTGAATGGGGAATAGAGGATAATTCCTGTTTGAGGTAGTTCTGGCATTTTGTCATAGCCAGTCATAGTGCTGTTTATGACACTCATGTTTACAATTACTAATTCTAACTTGTGTTTAGAATTACTAATATGTCAGTAGTAGAGAGTGTTTAGGGGGCAGTTGGCATTAATCTGCATCCCTCCAGTTCAGGGGTCCTTCTACCCCCTGTTCCATGGAGGCGGGAGAGGCCATCCTATCTGTGCCCTCCGTGTGTCATAGGTTCAAGAACACAGAAGCCATCGGCAATGAAGTCACCCGTCTCGTTCGATTGGACCCAGGAGCTGTTAGTGACATCCCCGAAGCTATCAAGGTAGTGTAGCACGTGCTGGGGCCTGGGCTCAAACTGCACAAAAACAGAACTACAGAAACACCCGGAACTTACAAGTGTGACAAAAACCTGGCAGCCTCAGTGGTAGAATGATTTTTCAAATTTCCTGTGTTTTCCACTTCTCAAATGAGGCATTTTTTATGCTTAGAGTAGAAAAATATTGAACATACTTCACCCTAGTTGAAATTATGCTACTTGACATAATGTATGAGAAGGTTTTCCCCACATTATTATAAATGCTTAATCATTATCACTCTGAGGCGTCCCTGAGATACGGGGTGGGGCCAGGTATTTCCAGAGGGGCCTCGGGGACTCCCTGCACCAGACCATCTCCCTGCTTCCTTCCTAGTTCCTTGTCACCTGGCACACCATCGACGCCGATGCCCCTGAACTCAGCCACGTGCTGTGCTGGGCACCTGCAGACCCGCCCACGGGCCTCTCCTACTTCTCCAGCATGTACCCGCCGCACCCTCTCACGGCCCAGTATGGGGTGAAAGTCCTGCGGTCCTTCCCACCGGTGAGCCCACATCCTGCCCGAGTCAGCCTCAGTGGGACTACCTGGCAGTGTATAGGTAGAGACAGGAAGGACAGGCTTTATCTCCAACTTGATGTGGGCCTGGTGAACACTGGTCCATCTTAGAGCATGTGTTCATCCCCCAATTCTGTCCAGGCAGTCATAGAAGACAGATTTAGTTATGACTCAGATACATTTATTGGTATTACTTGTTTTTTAATTTTAATTTGGTGTTTCGAGTTACAGAAGGAAGTTGAATTTGAGTTTGGTTCCAGCTGTGGGCTGTTGGGAAGCCTGGGGAATCCCATGTGACAGTCACAGTGACGGGTTTAGTAGCTGATTCGTGGAGGCCACAACACAGGGTTCTGCTAGAACCTCAGCCCTTGTCCCCGAGCAGACCCCTAGCAGGGAACATACACGGGTGGGCCCTTCGCCTGTCGTCGCAGCCTTGTTCCTTTTGCTTTTTCTCACCCATCATGTGTTTCAAGTCGTTGGCCATTTTCCTTGCCAAGCCCTTTGGGCTTTCCTCAGTTCTCAGTCCTCTATGATCTCTAGTGAGAAGTTGGTGTTCCATGGGCTGAGTGACAGCAGGTCACAGGTTCGAGTGGGGCCCTGGGACAGTCATCTGTGTTGTGTTTATTCTCACCTTCGTAGAGGTTAGGAATTGTCGTCCCTTCCTGGAGGTCGTTGATCGCTTGTTCTCCTCCTTTGCAGGACGCTATCCTATTCTACATTCCCCAGATTGTGCAGGCCCTCAGGTATGACAAGGTAAGGCTGTGCCAGCATGTGCTGTCCTTCCCTCTGAGAGCTGGGCTGGGCAGTCCGAGGGGGTCCTCGGCAATGGGGATGGAACCTTAGGAGCAGGGCCACCAAGCTGTGACCTGCTCTCCGAGCCCCTCTCACACACACCCCCACCATGGTTGTGGCTGGTGCTCATGGCCAGGAAGCCCCACTCACCCTGTCTCACCCTGAGGCCTGATCTGCGGTGCAGGGCGGGTGGGCCCTGGAAGTATTGCCAGCCACTTCCTCAGTCCCTGAATCCAGCTGCCTCGTCTCTTCAGTGGGAAGCACGGAGGCTCAGACAAGGCAATGTAGGTATTAGTGTGCTTGGACTGCTATAGCAGAGAACCACAGAGTGGGGGGTTAAACAATGGAAATGTATTTCTCACTGTTCTGGAGGCTTGAAGTCAGAGATCAAGGTGCCCATAGGGTTGGTTCCTCCTGGGGGTTGGTTTGCAGATGGCTACCTTCTCGCTGTGTCCTCACATGGTCTTCCCTCTGCGTGTGTGTGTCCTAATCTCCTAAGGACCATACCAGACTAGGTGGCACCCTAATGATATCACTTTAACTTAATCACCTCTTTAAAGGCCCATCTCGGGCGCCTGGGTGGCTCAGTCGGTTAAGCGGCCGACTTCAGCTCAGGTCATGATCTCACGGTCTGTGAGTTCGAGCCCCACGTCGGGCTCTGTGCTGATGGCTCAGAGCCTGGAGCCTGCTTCAGATTCTGCGTCTGCCTCTCTCTCTCTCTCTCTCTCTCTGCCCTTTCCCTGCTCACGCTCTGTCTCTCAAAAGTAAATAAACGTTAAAAAATAAATAAATAAAATAAAAATAAAGGCCCATCTCCAGACACCATCACATTCTGAGGCACCGGGGCGTACAAATTCAACACATGAATTGGGGAGCACAGTTCAGCCCATCACATATAGCATTTGTACATAAGATGCCTGGCACAGGAACCCCTCGGGGGTTGACCACAACCCAGAACACAGCTTTATCCCAGCACCGGGCCCCCGACCTATGCTTGAGTCTGAGTGCAGTAGCAACATCCACCCCTTTCCTGCTCCTGCCGATTCTGTTCCCCACTGCATAAGACACGAGACCCCCCTGTGTCCTGGCTGAGTCCTTGCGGTAGCAGCGAGCACTGTGGCTCACCGTGGTGGCTGTGAGCACTGAGTACTGTGGCTGCATGTTCCAGGGCTGGCTTCTTCCTCCCAGATTGGCAGGATGCTCTGAGTCAGTCCATAGACCGAAGTGCTTCTAGAACTACAGCCAACTTCTCTTGAAAGACTGAGTCCTATTTTAGTTAGGTAGCTGCCAAAAGCCCTCCAACTCTGAGCACGTGGTTTTATACCATGCTGACAATGCAGAGCCTGCTTGGGATTCTCTCTCTCCTCTCTCTCTGCACCTCTACCGACTCACACTCTTATGTCTCAAAATAAATAAACATTTTAAAAAATGAAAAAAAAATACACAGGAATAAAATGCTAAAACTTTTCTCAAAGCTAGAAGCCTCGGTGGGCCTCAGTGACTGATGATACTTCCACCTTGTTCAGATGGCTGCCTGTTTCCACTTCCTTGTTGTAGTCTGTTCGTTACTGCGCTGAGTCCCCTTCTGTGGTCTCAGCGACACTGACTGGATTACCGGTTCATCATAAAAGGACATAACCGACAAACAGCCAGTTGGAAGGGTAGCCTAGGGCAAGGGACGTGGGAAGGCTGCAGAGCCTCACGCTCTTCAGATGTGGCTCTCTCAGCCTCTTCACCAACTCGGAAACTCTACAAACTTTTATTTAAACAGACTGCAAGTTGAATACTCATAGTTTATCTTTAGATACTTTTACTGGGTTAGCACTGGGAAACCCATAGCGAGAAGTTATTTTAAGTTTGACCTACTAGGTAAGCCCATCCAGCCAAGTTAAGGACATCTGTCCCAAGAATACTTTACCAGATGGGGGCCCACAAACTACTGTGGTAGGTGGGGAGAAGCCACTCCTCCAGGAGTCTTCCAGAAAAGCCAGCGCCTTTTTTAACCTTAAGACAGGATAATTAAGGGACGCCTAGGTGGCTCAGTCGGTTGAGCGTCCTGCTTTGGCTCAGGTCATGATCTCATGGTTCATCAGTTTGAGCCCCATGATGGGCTCTTGTGCTGACAGCTCAGAGCCTGGAGACCACTTCGGATTCTCTGTTTCCCTCTCTCTCTGCCCCTCCCCTACTCACTCTGTCTCTCTCTCAAAAATAAATATTTAAAATCATTTTTTAATTAAAAAAAGATGGTAATTAAAACTTGGAGTTATGAGTAGTAGAACATGACTAAGAAGGAGAAAGACAAAAGGTCCTTAGGATAGTGGCCATGGTGTATCAACTCATGAAGTATCTGTGTATTAGAATTTTTTGGAACCTGCCCATCACTGTGGAACATTGGTTCCAAACAACCAGCTTATAGCTGAGTTTTAGTACCCAACCTACTCATTCCTCGTACTTGACAACAGCAGAAATTGGTTGAAGAATCATGGTTCTTAGAATCTAGGGGAAGGCACAGGGGAAACAAAAGCCGGCTTCTTCCTATATTGAAGACCCCATCACCTAGGGCCGCATCTGCCCCACCGGCCAGCTACTCAGCTGGAACTTAGCCTGTGTGGGCTGGGCTCATACATACCCAGGCGAGCATGCTCACACAGCCGGAAACCACTGGGCCTCACTTCCTGCTGGGTCTGCAAGTGCTGGAAGTCCATTCCTGCACTGGGTGAGAGTCTCTCTTGGTGGAGAGGCGCCCAGGCCCGGCTGATGGTGACCTTGATCTCCTATAGATGGGCTACGTGCGGGAGTATATTCTGTGGGCAGCGTCCAAATCCCAGCTTCTGGCACACCAGTTTATCTGGAACATGAAAACTAACATCTATCTGGATGAAGAAGGGCACCAGAAGGACCGTGAGTATTTGTCACCTTCCCTCAGGCCTCGTCCCCCATCTTGAACCCTCCTAGGCCTGTGCTGTCCAGCCCATAGTTCCCTCTGCTTCCCATCCTTTGGTGGGAACGCCTCACCTTTCAACACCCAGCGGGAGAAGGATCCTCCTCCTGTGTGAAGGCTTTGCTAACCTCCCCTCCAGACGCCCTGCCCGTCCTGGCACCATCCTGCAGCTCCCCAAGCACATGCGAGAGCTTCTCCTCTCCCTGTGCCTGACCCAACGACTCCACGTGGGGCCGAGGTGGCCACCCAGGGCAACGGTCCTCAAACAGAGATTGTCCACGTCTTCACATCTTCACACCCTTAAAAACTAGTGAGGCCCCCGGAGAGCTTTGGTTTACGTGGGCTTTGGTTCTCAGTGTTAACCAGCCTTAGACGTGAAAACCGACACATTTAAACAATAATACAAGCCCATCACATATTAATATCTATTTATGAAAGACAACTCTAAAAAGGCTCCAAAAGGAGAAGAGTGGTGTTGCTTTACAGTTTTACAGATCTCTTTAACGTCCGTAATAATGCCACAGCATCTTTAGTAAAAGACAGCAGGACTCCCGTTCTGCTTCTGCATTTACCCTGTTGGAATATGCTGTTTGGTAAATGGGGGGAATTCGGCCTGGCACAGACACAAGGCTGGGAAAGGAAGGAGCGTTTTAGTGGTCCTTCCGGTCACTATCGGTGGTCTCACAGGCTCCGCTGGTAACTGCACCAAATGCAACAAGTGCTAGTTTCTTAAAGGTGAATTGCGATGTGGATTTGAAATCACGGCAGCGAGTTTCTCGTGCTCTTTCTTTGAAGCCCATTGGTCTACCCAGCACTCACCCCCGCCCCCCACAGGACTTCTCAGCGTTCAAACTCACATTTGCCAGTGCCCCACCGGCCTTACCAAACAGAAACATTGTCAAGTGGTAGAGAGTTGTCAAGGTCGTTGGCCCAGATGCAAGTTTTCTAGAACTTTGTAGTTTTCCTTAAATGGCAGATTCAACTGCTGATTTTTAAGAAAATATCTGCCGTGTACCTAACTCCAAATAACTCTATTTTTGTCTGTCAGTCATTCTTTCATGTAAAAATGATGCTCCCTGAAAAAAATTCAGCTCGAAAGTTAAACCAACACAAGGTGCTGTTCCTTGAGACCACAGCATCCGCGTGCTTCACGTGCAGCAGGGGGCTCGGGCCCTGCCCAGTCCATCACACAGAATGTCAGAAAGACGTACTCAGGGTAGAGTTCAAAGTATTCATTGCTCATCGCCTCACCAGGGATATTCTTAGTGACACTGGCTTTTGTTCGCACCATGGGAGCAGAGCCACCTTGGCCAACTGCTTGTGCACAGCCTCACAAGCGTCTACACAGCAAGGAGGGGCCTGCTGAAGGGTCCCAGGGACCCTCCAGGCATCTGCCGACCACACTCAGGATGGCCGGCCTCGGTGCTGGGGACACCTGGATGCCTGGACTGTACATCTGGCAGATGTGTGGGGTTTCCTTGAGGGCCTTCGATGGCACAGCCACAGGCTCACTCTCTTTATTTCTCTGCCAGCTGACATCGGTGACCTCCTGGAGCAGTTAGTAGAGGAGATCACAGGCTCCTTGTCGGGCCCAGCCAAGGACTTCTACCAGCGGGAATTTGATTTCTTTAACAAGATCACCAACGTGTCCGCCATTATCAAGTAAGTGGCATCAGTCCTGGCTCGTGGGACTTGTGCAGAGGGCCCCCCACTGGCTCTAATGAACAGCCAGGGTTGGGAATCTGCCCTGGCAAGTCAAGTCTCTTGAGAGTATAGCAAAATGCACAGCCGTGCAAATTTCAGAAAACCTATCTTAGTTTCATTCTAGATACTGTCCCCTAATTTGAAGCCACTCTGCTCTCTCCAAGTTCTGAAGGGTGTTAGGAGAACAGACTCCTTTGCAACTCCCAATGTCGTTTTACTGATTTATCTCCTGGGCCGTCCATTTGTGAGGGCTGACGCCATCGGGGTACATCTGTGGCACTGCCGGTTTGTGCGGACGGGGCCCTAGAGTCAACTGGCCAAGTGCCTGGGAAGGCCCCAGCAGGGGGAGCACTGGCCGCCCGTTTTCTCAGGTGCCTCATTCCCTGGGCGGTTCCCCAGTACCCAGGCTTCTCTCACCTCGGTCAAAGTGGCCTAGCCTGTGTGCCCTGAGGCCCTTTCCTGAGCCTGGCACTAAGTAGGGTGGTGATGCAGCAGCTTCAAGCCTGCAGAGATTAAGGGGTGGGTAGTGGCGTTTCCTGGGCATCACGTCAGGCACCTGATTGCACTTTACCCTGTCATCCTCATCCTAGGGATGCAGGAAGTTGAAGGGGCCTGCCCAAGGTCATGCTGCAAGTAAACAACAGAACCAGCACTTGAGCGTAGACCCCAGAGCCAACTGTGTCTCCTGTGTGCCTCTGACAGCAACACACCCACATCCCACATGGGCAAGGGGCAACGACAGCCAGAAAACTCCACCTTGGTCCCCCAGGGGCCATGGAGTCCATGACGACTAGGGGAGGAGGACCCCTTGGAGTGGCCTCCCAAAAGAACTGGTCTAGCAGGGCCTTCAGTAGTAGCTAGAACCAGGAGGAGAAGAACAGAGAGTCAAGACAGGAGGAACCCTTGGCTGTCCCCCAGAAACCCCAGAGGCCAGTTCCTGCAGAGACAAAGCAAAGCATTTCTGTCCTGTTTCTCAGGCCCTACCCTAAAGGTGACGAGAGGAAGAAGGCGTGCCTGTCGGCTCTGTCTGAAGTGAAAGTGCAGCCTGGTGAGCAGGCCCCGCTGTTGGCTGATGAGATGGGCCTCTTCCTGAGGGCAGGCAGTGCGGACGGGCACGGGGACCAGGGAGGTGGCCAGCACATGCTAGCCTGGGCCCTAGGGTGCTGGTGTCCCTCTAATCTGCCCCTGGTGAGCTGGGAGCTACTTCTCAGCAGACACTCTTTATCTTCCTTGTTGCCTTCTGTTTTTCTTAAAGCCCAGACACTGTCCTTGGCAGCCATTATTCTAGAAGTTTCCTGAACTCCAGTGGAACAAGAGCAACACAGGCTGCACAGACTGTGGGCATGGGTGGGGGTGTCACAGGTGTACTGGGCTGAGGGTGCCCACAGCGGCTGACCTTTCCTTGACTTGTGTTGAGCTCCCTGCCCTGCCTAGTGCAAACAGTAGCTCAGCTTCTCAGAGAAGGCTCGATATCCATGCAGGCCTTGGTTTCCCTGCTCAGCAAGCCCCCAGACTCCTACAGCCCATGCTGCCCGGTCTTGTCTTGGAGGCACTAGGGAGCCAGCCAGGTCTCCAGGGCAGAGCAGTAGAGTGCACTACTGGGAGAGAGACTGGAACTGGCCAGTGAAGTAGGGTGTGAGGGCATGGAGGGGACAGCATGTTCCTTCTGCCCTTCCTTCCCCTCACAGCAAGACCTTGCTTTGCTTCCCAGGAGACCCAGGACTGCCTATGTCAGGGCCTCTCCTGGAAGCCCACTCTCTGACTGGGATCTCTCCCACTTCCTGGGTCTCAGGGAGCACACCCCAGCCCCCAGGGAACTGCCAGTTCCTTGACCAGGAATAGGCTTTCTCTGGTCCTCCCTACTTGACATGTGTGCTGAGAGAGGGGAGCTACAGACAGTGGGGTGAGTGCAAGAACTGAGGATGTTCCAGGCAAATGGAGGCAGGGTAGGAAGCTCCTGCACGTGCCCTGTGAGAGCAGGCGCCCCCGGACCTGGCACCGGCCGGCCGGCAGGGCCCCGAGGAGCAGCATGCTAGGCCTGTAAAGCTGAGGGTTGGTGCGTCCTCCTGGAGAGTGTCTCCTGGGAGGCGGCAGCTCCTTTGTTAGATATCAGGAAGGGTCCTGGGAACGACCACAGGTCTGGGAGGAGGGACCCATAATGGCCACAGAATAAAATATCGGTGCCTCCAGTGAGGACCTAGAAGCTCCATCTAGGGGCAGGGGGTCATACTTGGGCTCCCTGTGACTTCCCCTCTGTCCCTGCACAGGCTGCTACCTGCCCAGCAACCCTGAGGCCATCGTGCTGGACATCGACTACAAGTCTGGGACACCCATGCAGAGGTGAGAGGCTACCTGTCTCTGCAGTTCCCTCGCACGAAGTTCTCATTTGCTCCCGCACCCATGTTCCTTCTGTTGTTTTGCAGCGCCGCAAAAGCCCCGTATCTGGCCAAGTTTAAGGTGAAACGATGCGGTGTTAGTGAACTCGAAAAAGAAGGTCAGTGAAGAAGTTCTGACACAGTTTGGGATCTAAGTGTTTTCTCTGGAAGATGCCGGTTTTAGAGGGCATATTTAGTTTATTACCAGCTCCTGTGAAAGAGGACATCCATCCACGCTCAGTCTCAGCCCTTGTTTAGGAATGACATGGAGCTTGTGTGCGTACAGTGACCAAGACCCCTGGAGCCCAGCCCCAGGTCGGCCATCGAGTCCAGGAGGCACCTTCCTGAGGCTGAGTAGCCCCGAGCTTCGGGGGGCGCCATGCAGATGACACAGACTGGGTGGCTTCACCAACAGAAATTTATTCCCTCACGGTTCTGGAGGCCCAAAGGGCCACATCGGGGTGTCGGCAGGACCGTGTTCCTTCTGAAGGGCTCTAGGGTAGAATCTGTTCCACGTATTGCTCCCAGCTTCTGGTGGTTGCCGGCAAGCCTTGACGATCCTTGGCATCTTCATCATTCCAACCTCTACCTCTGACTTCACAAGGCTTTCTCCTTATGTGCCTGTCCGGTTTCCCTCCTCTGATAAGGGCACTGGTCATTGGATAAGGGCTCACCTTCACCCTCATTAACTTGACTGCATGTGCAAAGATACGGTTTCTAAAAACCGTCGCATTCCGCAGTTTTGAGTAGGCATGAATTTTGGGAAAGGGGGTGTGGTCCCTTGCCAGTATGGGGACATGCCTTCCATGACCTTTCCTGCACTCTGGCCCCCAGGTTCTCCCAGGTACCCCAGAATGCAGACAGACGCACACCTCTGCCCCTGAGCTCATAGGGCCTGCTACTGATGCCAGGCACACCTGGGTTCCCACTTCCAATGAAAAAGGGGCTCTGTCTTCAGTCCCATTTAAGCCTAAACATTCTTCAGAAGAGATCCCTGGTCCTGTGGCTCCACCTGCTGACCCCAGGTGTCTGCTGGGCCTCATTGGCCTCCTGGAGGCTTTGCAGAGACAATCCCCAAGATTCCCAGGGTTCCAGGCAAGTGAACAGGGCTTGCTCCGGCCCCCACCGAGGGCCTCTCCCTGCCTCTAGGCTAACAGGCTGCCTCTCTGCCCCCCACGTGCAGGTCTTCGGTGCCGCTCAGACTCTGAGGATGAGTGTGGCACACAGGAAGCTGATGGCCAAAAGATCTCGTGGCAGGCAGCCATCTTCAAAGTGGGAGACGACTGTCGACAGGTAGTGAGCAGGGCCAGGCCTATCCTCTTCCCAAGGCTCTGGGTGCACTTCGGGGTCACACCTCACATGCTGAACCTGCAATCTTTGTTTCCCACATTGAGTAAAGGTGCCGCAGAGGAAACCAGGGCTTTCTGCCAAACCCAGGGGTCGCTCCAGCAGCTCCCACCCACTGTCTATCCCCTGGCCGCCCAGAGGGAACTGCCCTGGGGGGCAGGCACTCCTGACTTGCATCCCCTATTGGACAGCGTGGCCTCAGTTTAGCCCGGTGCCTGGTGGTCAGAGCCTAGCCCAGCATGGTATGCAGTGAGGCCAGATGCTCCAGACTCCTACTTGGCCGTGGCCTCCCTCTCTCTCCTTCCCTCCCTCCATCTTCACTGGCAGGACTGCTAGCAGTCATGTGGACTAGAGCACAGGAGGCCGCCCAGCTGACCACCTCTTGTCTCCCTGGTCTCCAGGACATGCTGGCCCTGCAGATTATTGACCTTTTCAAGAACATCTTCCAGCTGGTTGGCCTGGACCTCTTTGTCTTCCCCTACCGGGTGGTGGCCACCGCCCCCGGGGTAAGTTCCCTGCACGGGAGCCCAGGGTGTGTTCCCAATGCCTCAGGCCAAGACCGGTCCTGCCTGCAGGCCTCAGCACCTGGCCCTTCCTCCCCAGTGCGGAGTGATTGAGTGCATCCCCGACTGTACCTCTCGGGACCAACTGGGCCGCCAGACGGACTTCGGCATGTACGACTACTTCACGCGCCAGTACGGGGACGAGTCCACCTTGGCCTTCCAGCAGGTGACCAGTGGGGCAGCCCCCAGACCAGAGGTTGCTTGTGCTCTCCATCCCACCATTCCCAGCACCCTGCTGCCCACTTTCTCTGCTTTTCGGAGTCCTTGTACGTTTGGGGGTAAAACCAGGGCACCTCATAACCTTCTTTGGGATTCAGAGGAACCTTGAGATGAACTCCCCAAGAGAAAGCAAATTCGTGGGTGTGCGAGCAAGGAGTTAAACCCTATGCCCCCAGACACAGTCACTTGGCACTCCGGTTCCCAAGATCTGGCCTGCTGATTTGGGCTCTGCCTCCAAGGCTGGGAACAATAGCCCAGAGAACACCGTAGGCCCTGCGGTCCCCGGAACAAGGCAGGAGAACGCACACAAGGCCCTGAGAGTCCTGGCTTAAGGGCCATCCGTGAGCGCCTGGGCTCTCTCCACACAGGCACGCTACAACTTTATCCGGAGCATGGCTGCCTACAGCCTCCTGCTGTTCCTGCTGCAGATCAAGGACAGGCACAACGGCAACATCATGCTGGACAAGAAGGGCCACATCATCCACATCGGTCAGCCAGCTCCCAGGGCCGCCCTCCTCCTCTCCCTCACCCTCTAGAGCCCAGGGCAGGACACAATCCCCCTCCCACCGAGGGGCCAGGCATGCTTGGGTCACCCAGCCAGGAAGGGCTGGCGTCAGGGTTCAAGTCCAGCTTTGAGACCAGAGCTGTTGGCAGCTAGGCTGTGGGGGCGAGTAGCAGCGGGACCACAGTGCACGGGGCACTCTGGGGTTGGAAACTGGAACCAGGCGGAGCACAGCTCATCCAGCCCCGGGGCCAGCCTCCTCTTCGCTCCGGCCTGGGCTCCCCACCTCCATCTCTTCTTTTCTCTCTTGCCTGCTGTCACCCCCCGCCCCTACCATCTCCAAGAAAACATGGCCTGTGGCCAGTTCGTGGGGTGTGGGGAGCCCGTGGCTCCAGGCCCTGGCTGAAGCACACCCGTATCTCTGGCACCTGATCCTGTCACGAATGGCTTTGGGGGTCTTGCAGACTTTGGCTTCATGTTTGAAAGCTCGCCGGGCGGCAACCTCGGCTGGGAACCGGACATCAAGCTGACTGATGAGATGGTGATGATCATGGGGGGCAAGATGGAGGCCACGCCCTTCAAATGGTTCATGGAGATGTGTGTCCGTGGCTACCTGGCCGTGAGGTGAGCCCCAGGGAGGGGCCGGTGGGGGGGCCGAGACAGTGGGGAGGAGGGTGGGCAGGCAGTCCTGGGTGCCACTTATCCCACAAGATCCATCAGAGGTCCCACGGGGCCTCCTCAGGCCCTTTTGTGGATGGAGGGACTGCAGTTCAGAGAGAGCAAGGCAGGTGCGAGAGGATGCCTGCTGGCCAGGCAGCCTGGGCCTTGCCTCCCCATTGCCACTCTGCCCACCTGCGCTGGTGACTTCCTGCTCTGGGTGTCAGTGTCCCACTGCATTTTGTAGTCTCCTGGGTGTGGCCTTACCTGGCAACACCTTGGGCTCCCTGCTCTGAGCACGCCATTCACCCCTTCACCCAAGCCTGAGTGTCTGCCAACCCCCGGCTGCACCCTGAAGACTTACTGTCCTGGCTTCAGAGTGTCACACAGCCAGGGCCACACACTGAGGTGGTGACACCTGGACTCCAACCCAGAGTCTGTTGGAGCCTGCGTCCCGCCCACTCAGTGCCCCTGCCCCACAGGAAAAGGAAGGTCAGGGTACGTTTGCCCTGCACGCCTACTCAGCCCGTTCAAGGGTGTGTGAGCAGCCCCAGCCTGCCCGCTGCGGGGAGGTGGGCCGCCGTGTGCAGTTGCTGGGTGGCGGCTGGGCTGCAGGAGTGCAGGCCAGGCCACCCTCCTTCCCCTTCCCTCCCTGTCTCCCCCCAGGCCCTACATGGATGCAGTCGTCTCTCTGGTCACTCTCATGTTGGACACGGGCCTGCCCTGCTTCCGTGGCCAGACAATCAAGCTCTTAAAGTAGGTCCTGGGCAGATGCGCAGGCCGTTTGGGGGGTCAGTTGTCCCCTCAAGGTGGGAGCCTCTCGAGTACTGGTAAATGTGATCATTATCAAGGCCAAGGCCCCATGGCAGATGAGGTTCCTGGGTGAGGCACCAGGGCCGTGGACATCCCTCCATTTCTCAAGGACGCAGTGCCAGGCCCTGGCTCCAGGCCTGAGGCTGCAGCAGCTTAGCCCCCCAGGAGGTGCTGGGGAAGGGACCAGGCCCTCCGGAGCCAGCTGGGAACAGCTATGCCCCTTACAGCTATTCCCAGGAGGGAACATTCCCTAGCCAACCCTCACGTGAACAAAGTCCCGTGAATGCTAAGTGGTCTGTTAGCAAGACCACATCCCGCTGGGGAGAGTAGCCTAGAGGGAGCAGATTCCATGGGTGGCGGGGGGACAGCCCTGACACGGCCCTCGCCCCCAGGCACAGGTTTAGCCCCAACATGACCGAGAGAGAGGCTGCGAACTTCATCATGAAGGTCATTCAGAGCTGCTTCCTCAGTAACAGGTGAGTCTCCCCCTTCCCCTCCGGAGCCCACTGCCACACACCAGTGTTTCCAGGCACCTTGCTGGAGCCCTGGCTGGGGCCACGCCTGGGCCAAAGTGACGAGGATGCTGCTGTCCCAGGGGACTATGTACCACAAGTCCTGAAGGGAGCCCTCACGGAGTGACGGGGTACTGGGCTAGAGGGGCCGGGGATGTGCCGAGGGAAACACCCAGCAGAGGCCTCTAGGCAGAAACCATGCCCGCCTGGGGCCCAGCCTGTGAGGCCAAGCGAGCCGCTGTGCAAAGGACATGCGGGGAGGTGAGCACAGCCCAGCGGGCTGGATGAGGAGCAGAAAGAGGCCTCAGCCCCACCCCTGCTTCCCCACACCTTCCTCAGGCTGCTGGGCGGGCCAGGGTGAAGACAGGAGTTTCCTACCTGGGACGTGCAGCAACGGAATCAGAGGAAGACCACGAGGCGGCCCGGGGTGGGGGGCGCTGACAGGAGCAGAGGAACGGGAGGCAGCTCCAGGGCAAGCCTGGGGAACACGACAAGAGGGGTGTAGCAGGCAGGATGAGGGAGGTCTCTTCTGATTGTTTCCTTGGCAAAGTAGGGCGGGCGTGTGCTGCGAGGTGTGACAGGAGGAGGACGGGCTCTCGTTTGTGCACCACATGCCAAGCCATGGGGCAGAGGCATTCACTGTGTCTGGGGACACGGAATATCCTTGGCTAAAGCTCCCCTTGAGTGTTGGCCACAGTGGTGTTTGGCTGAGGAGGCCCAGGAGGGGACAGCAGAACGGGGCTCACACAGCCATTGTCACTGGTGGGGAAAGGAATGTCCCTGGAAGAGAGGCCAGGGGGTCAGCGATTTTACATTTACACCTTCAGAGAGGGGAAAGGGGGTTACTTTCCAAGCGCAGCTCTCCAGGAAGACATGAAGGATGGAGTGAGGTGAGGGACCCAGCCCCGATGGTCTCCTTACAGCCTCCCTCCACTCTCCTTCCAGGAGCCGGACCTACGACATGATCCAGTACTATCAGAACGACATCCCCTACTGAGGGTGCAGCCGGACCAGCTACCGTGGCCATCCCCCACGCCGTCCCGCAATCACGGAACTGAGCGAGCGCCTCCCCACCCTGGCTGCTGTGCATGGCCAAAAGGGGTGAACTGCTGGTGGCCCCGTCATTCCATCCATTGGAATTATTTTTTTAGGACAGAAGTCCACCATGCAGAGCCTGGCAATCCACTCCTTCCTAGTGTGACCCACGTGTGAGGCTGAGATGACAATCCTCTGACGACACTCTCCGCATGGGTATGAATAATTCGTTTGCACTGGACACATTCCCAACACATTCCCTAGGTACATGAAGTATTTTCTTGTGTATAAAATTATATTCAACCTAAGATTTAACCAATGTGAACAAAATAAAAACCAACAGAAGTGTGGAGTCCCAGGCGTACGTTCAGCTGAGGGATGATTCCTGGATGTGCTGGGCCGAAGTGCAGCCCGCCGAGAAGCCTCGAGTGGCCGAGGTTACGCACTGACTCAGCACAGCACATCACTCATCACACCGGCTCCTGTAGAGGCCGCCCAGCCGCCCCGTTTCGCCGCCACAGGCGTGGCTCTGTGTCCTGCCTCTGCTCTAGAACCTTTGTGCAGCCAGTCCCCAACAGCCACCTATTCCCACCCACCGTGACCCTCTAATTAAGCAGATAGGAAGACCCCAAACTAAAAAAGAGCACATAGAGCAACTAGAAATGTCACCAAAGTTTAAAAGCATTTTTAACTTTAAATAGTAGATCTAGAGGAAGAGAAAAACCAGAAAACAATGAAATTACCCAAAATAAAGCAAAAGGGAAAGCTGAAGGAGGAGTCAGCTTCCAGTGGGATTCCAGGGTTGATGATAAACACAAGTACGCTGCTCCAGGAAGCACACTTGAGTCCTGAGCTGCCTCCGTCAGTAGGTAGAGCATGCAACTCTTGATCTCAGGGTTGTGAGTTCAAGCCCTATGTTGGGTGTGGAGCCTACTTGAAAATATACATATATGAAAAAGGAGCCAATTATGTAAGTTAAAAAGTCCAAGAGGGGGTGCCTGGATGGCTTGGTTAAGCGTCCGACTCAACTTTGGCTCATGTCATGATCTCACGGTTTGTGGGATTAAGCCCTACATTGGGATTCTCTCTCTGCCTCGCCTCTGCTCGAGTACGCGCGCTCTCTCTTTCTCCTCCTCTACCCCCCCAAAAAAAAAAAAAAATTCCAAAAGAAGGTAGGAAAGGAAGACGACGAAATAACAGATGTGACAGAGAAATCCTGTGACAGTGAACTTCAGTCTAGTTACATCATTATGTTGCACAGCAGTGGACCAACCACTGCGACTAAAGGCAGGATTGCAGCGTGGAGGAAAGAGGAAGAACCAAGGAGATACTCACAAGATGCCATGTTCAAATGGGCGTCAAGGAGGGCACTTGTTGGGATGAGGAGCACTGGGTGTTGAATGGAAGCCAATTGAACAATAAATTATATTTAAAAATAAATTTAAAAAAGATGCACGTTTAATATAAACCCATAACCTTAAGGTGAAGCACATACAGAAAAAAGGATTTAATGTCCATAATCCTGTGTGCAAGTTTGTAAAGCAAAATTTAACAGAATTCTAACAATTCCACGGTTAGAGTTGGAAATATTTTTTTTAATGTTTTATTTATTTTTCAGAGCAGGAGAGGGGCAGAGAGAGAGAGAGAGACACAGAATCCGAAGCAGGCTCCAGGCTCTGAGCTGTCAGCACAGAGCCCGACGCGGGCTCGAGCTCATGGACCTTGAGATTATGACCTGAGCTGAAATCAGACACTTAACCGACTGAACCACCCAGGTGCCCCTGGAGTTGGAAATTTTAACACCTACTCTTCACCATTGATAGAACACTAGCCTAAAAAGTCAGTGAACACAGGAGACCTGAATATCCATCCACCCACCTGACCTGATGGGCATTTACAAAACACACTCCCGGGCACCTGGGCAACTTCGGCTAACGTCAAGATCTTGCAGTGCCCGAGTTTGAGCCCCGCACTGGGGCTCTCTGCTGTCAGTGCAGAGACCACTTTGGATGCTTTGTCCCTTTCCCTCCGCCCCGCCCTGCTTACACTGTCTCTCAAAAATAAACATTAAAAAAATTTTTTTAATGAAATGAAAAATAAAACATACCAGCAACAGCATGTTGCTGTTTCATCCACCGTCACAGGCTGGCTGGCTCCTGGGCCACAAGGCAAGTCTCAGCATCACACAGCATATGTTCCTTCTCTGTTCCCGTGGAATTTAGGGATCAATAACCATAAGCTATCTGGAAGAACCCTAAATATTTAAAAATTAAAAAAGAATACTAGACCAAGTACATGGATGATCCGAGGAGTGGCCAGAGACAACATGCTTTAAGCTGGGCGGATGGTAGAGACGAGCTATGTTCAAATAGAAAAGATACCAGAGGGGTGCCTGGCTCAGTAGGTAGAGCCTGTGACACTTATCTTTGGGGCATGAATTCAAGACCCACAATGGGCCTAGAACTTAAGGAGGAAGAAAAAAAAGGGCGCCTGGGTGGCTCAGTTGGTTAAGCGTCTGATTCTTGATCTCAGCTCAGGTCTTGATCTCAGGGTCATGAGTTCAAACCCAGCGTTGGACTCCAGGCGGGGCAAGGCGGGTACATAAAAAACAACAAAAACGAGGATGGAACTAGAGGGTATTATGCTAAGCAAAATGTCAAGCAGAGAAAGACAAATTTCATATGATTTCACTCATGTGGAATTTAAGATACAAATCAGGTGAACAGAAGAGAAGGGAAGCAAAAGTAATATAAAAACAGAGAGGGAGACAAACTGTAAGAGACTTAAAATACAGAGAACAAACGGTTGCTGGCAGGGTGCTGGGTGGGGGGAAGAGCTAAAGGGATGAGGGGTATTAAGGGCAGTTGTTGGGATGAGCACTGGGTGTGATATGTAAGTGATGAATCACTAAATTCTATTCCTGCAATAATTATTATACTACATGTTAACTTGGATTTAAATTTTAAAAATAATAAAAATATAAAAATAAAAAAATTTTAAAGATACCAGAAAATAGGGTGTAATTTGGAGAAAGATCAACCAGAAGATAAAGATGGGGAGAGCATAGAAAAACCAAGATATAAACACACTATAAATTGGTAGAAAGACATCCAAACATAGTTGAAATGATTTCAAACCACAATTCTTGAAAGGACTTGTCAAATTTGCTTTAAAAAGGAAGTCAATCAAATGCTAACATACAAGGTTCTGGCATTATGGCAAATTATGTATCTTGAAAAATTAGAAATGCTATTTATAATACTGGACAGAAAATCTAAATTCATGAGCTGACAAGAAGATAAGGTTTCTTTAGAGACTGAAGACAAAATTAAATTTAAAAATCTTAACGGGGGGGGGGGGCGGGAAGGCAGGCGCCTGGATAGCTCAGTTGGCCCTAGTCAGCCCAATCAAGCAATAAAAGGAAACAGTTTGAAGAATCTGGAAAGGAAAAACAAAATTCAGAAATGGCATTTGTGTACATGAAAATCCACATAATCTATAAATATGATCTATAGTCAAGTGATAAGAAACAGATTCGTATATAAAAGTCAAGTTGTGTGTGTA
The DNA here is from genome assembly GCA_030068075.1 of Paguma larvata. Taxonomy (NCBI): domain Eukaryota; kingdom Metazoa; phylum Chordata; class Mammalia; order Carnivora; family Viverridae; genus Paguma; species Paguma larvata. The sequence goes on from CM057835.1 coordinate 62,496,343, forward strand.
TGTGTACAACGTATATCTCACAAGAACAACAAAAGAAATTAAAACAGTATCGTTTATCGTTGGGTCCTAAAACATCAAATATCAGGAAATAAGTCTAATGAAAGAAGAAATACTGCAAAGTACAAATGTTGAGAGAAGATCTCAACAAATAGAGTAACATGGTCACGGACTGGAAGATTCAACATCCTACAGATGTTTGTTCTCCCCAGACTGATCTGCAGTTTCACTGCAAATACCAATCAGAATCCCAGAAAGTTTCATGGTGGAAACTGGCACATCTAAAATGTATCCGGGAGGAGCGCCCAGGTGGCTCAGTTGGTTAAGCACCTGACTCTTGATTTCAGCTCTGGTCATGATCCCAAGGTCCTGAGATTGAATCCCACGCAGTCTCCACACCCAACGTGGAGCCCGACATAGGAGTCTCTCTCTGCCCTTCCTCTGCTCATGCTCTCTCTCTCAAAATAAATATTTTTTAAAAATTATATGGGAATACAAAGGTCAAAATACACCTATTCTGATCTTAAAGACCAACAAGCCTAGATATCAAGACTTATCCATAAGCTACAGTCGTCGAGACAATGGTTTACAACGGAAGAGAAGAAGTCCAGGAACAGACCCACAGACATAAAGACATTGCAGGGCAGTAGGGAAAGAATGATCTTTTCAATAATGGATATCAGTATAGAAAAACAAATATAATCCTCACTGCCTACGTCACATCAGACATAAAAATTCCAGGGGGAATGTAGAGCTGTTATGTTCAAGGTAAACTTTAAAGGCTTTTAGGAGAAAATAGAGAAGACAAAATATAGGGGCGCCTGGGTGGCTCAGTCAGTTGAGTGTTTGACTTTGGCTCAGGTCATGATCTCACAGTTGGTGGGTTTGAACCCTCTATTGGGCTCTGTGTTGACAGCTTGCTCAGAGCCTGGAGGTTGCTTGGGATCCTGTCTCCTTCTCTCTCTGCCGCTCCCCTGTTCACGCTCTGTCTCTGTCTCTTGAAAATAAATGTAAAAAAAAAAAAGAGAGGGGCGCCTGGGTGGCACAGTTGGTTAAGTGGCCGACTTCAGCTCAGGTCACGATCTCAAGGTCTATGAGTTCGAGCCCCGCGTCGGGCCCTGTGCTGACGGCTCAGAGCCTGGAGCCTGCTTCGGATTCTGTGTCTCCCTCTCTCTCTGCCCTTCCCCTGCTCACGCTCTGTCTCTCTGTCTCTCAAAAATAAATAAAAACATGAAAAAATTAAAAAAAAAAAAAAAGAAAATACAGGCTTGATGATTTTGGGACACATAAAGATTTCTTAGAACCAAAAACAGCACTAATCATAAAAGGAAAAAATTAATTTCAACTATCTGAAAAGGCATGACGGGGTGCCTAGCTGGTTCAGTCAGTAGAACATGGGACTCTTGATCTTGGGGTCGTGAGTTCAAGCCCCACATTGGGCGTAGAGATTATGCAAACATATAAGCTTTTAAAAAATACATGTATTTAAAAAAAAAAAGCATCCCACAAACCTGGGAAGATGCTTGCAATACATGTGTCTATTCAAAGGACTTCTATAAGGAACTACTAAAAATCACGAAGACACGACCGACTAGAAAAATGGACAAAGACCTGAAGAAGCATTTCACAAACAGATTATCATGAGCCAATGAATATTAATAAAAGGTGTTCAGCTTATAATGCAAATTAAAGCCATAAGGTGATGCCTACTCACCCACCTGCAGGTCTGAAATATAAAAGGACTATCGGTATCAGGTGTTGGGAGCATGAGGCGCACCTGGGACGCTCAGAAGCTCCTGCTGGATGTGCAAGCTGCTACAACCACTCTGGAAAACTGACGCGGCCACTAAAGCTGAGGATCTCCTACCCTATGACCCAGTAATTCCACTCCTGGATTGATACCCACGGAGGTACAAAATCTGTGCACCAAAAGACACAAAAAGGAAAGTTCCGAGGCGCACTATCCATAACCACCAAAAACTGTAAATGGCCAAAATGTCCTTCGACTATAGATAAACAACTGTGGCTATTCGTGTGATAGAATAAAATGCAGTAGAAACACAGGAACACAGCAACAGTCAGTATGGAATACTCTTCCCCTACTCTTCTAGTATAGCAAACTAGAAATAAGAAGAAACAACTTCAATCCGATAAAGATCATCTGAGAAAAAAAACTCACAGCTAACATGTTAATGATGAAATATTCGAGACGCACCCCCCCACCCCAAGGTCTGGAGCAAGACAAGGGATCCTGTCCATTATCACCGCCTCTGATAGCTTCGTACTGGGGGAGAGTGTGGCCAGTGCGATAAGGATAGTGGTGGACAGATTGCAAAGCAGGAAGGGAGGCCCTCTTGCTCGTGCACAATAACGTCGTCTATAGGGTCCTGAAGAATCTACAGAAAAGCTCAGGGACCTAACAAGGGGGTTCAGTAATATCGCAGTACACAATATATAAAGGTCAGTTGTATTTCTATATGTTACCAATGAGCAGTTGGAAAATGAAATTTTTTAAAATCGTGACCATTTTTAATAGCGTTCAAAACCATAAAATAGGGGCGCCTGGGTGGCTCAGTCGGGTAAGCGTCCGACTTCGGCTCAGGTCATGATCTCACGGTTCGTGGGTTCAAGCCCCGCATCCAGCTCTGTGCTGACAGCTCAGAGCCTGGAGCCTGCTTCAGATCTGTGTCTCCCTCTCTCTCTCTCTCTGCCCCTCCCCTGCTTGCACACCTAGGGATAAAAGTAAAGATGTACGAGACCTCCCCACTAAAAACGTACAAATCGTTGCCGAGAGAAGTAAAAACTGGACAGAGACATCACGTTCAAGGACTGGAAGACTCAAGTCCCTGCAACTGATCTCTAGGTTTGGTGTATTCACTTCCCAGACACTGTTATGAAAGTTGGCAAGCTGAGTCTAAAATTTCCACAGAAGTGCAAAAGATCCTCACGTCATAAACCACAGTAAGTCTGAAACGGACCGGAGGTTGATACGTGAACTAAGATACCGTGCAAGTGGGGCCTGGCTGGCTCAGTCGGAGGGGCGTCTGACTCTTGATCATAGGGTCATGAGTTCAAGCCCCACGTTGATCATAGAGATTACTTGAAGAAATAATAATGAAACTATGGCAAAGGTTAGAAGACATGGGTGAGTTTCCTCAATATCGTAGAAGTGAGGAGAACTTTCCTACCAAAATCCAGAATCAATACAAGAAAGCACATTGTTAACAAACAGTGTACGGACAGCAAAAGCAACGCCATGAACAAAGTGAAAGACAAACAGTGAAGCTCTCAAAGGGAAAATGGCAACCGATGGAGAAGAAAACCCTACAGTCCTACATTTTTCAGATAAGCAAATGACATGAGTAGTTTACAGAAAAAGAAAAGGTAGACCTGGCATTTAAATATCAAAATATACTTGACTTTGGGGCGCCTGGGTGGCTCAGCTGGTTAAGTGTCTGACTCTTGATCTCAGCTCAGGTTTCGATCTCAGGATCATGAGTTCAAGTCCCGCACAGGGCTGGGCATGGAGCCTACTTTAAAAAAAAAACAAAAAAAAAAACTTTAACCTTGATCATAAGATAAATGCATATTACAACTACGCTGAAGTGCCATTTCTCACCTATCAGACTGACAAAAATCCCCAGTGTGACAATAGGGGACATATCCAGTGGCGGCAGGAATGGGAAGGGCAGGTCTCCACCAACATCTTGTATGGGGCCACCCTTGATCCACAATCCCAATGTTAGGAATCGATCGCAAAGACTCTCTGGCAAAATACAGGGAAGTGTTCGCAGAACGTTCCTCACTGAGCTACTGCTGTAATATAGCAAACTACGAGGACACGACCAGCTGCAGAGGACACAACTTCTCTGACACTGCTCGGAGCCAGGGGCTGAAAGGGAAGCGGAGAAATCCATGTGTCTACCTAAGAAAGAGAAGAGGTTGTGACGTTGTGACTGTATATATTTCACTTAGTGAAGGGGGAAAACAGGAGAGTCCATTAAGACCATCAAATGTTTCCTCTAAGGGAATGCAGGCAACAAGGTAGAGGGCACAGGGATAAAAGCTAGACTTCCCCAAAACATCGTATTTCATGCATGTGATTTTGTAGTTATAAACCATAAAACATAAAGACAAATATAAATAAAAACTTGGAAGAAAAAACGCAATGCCTAAAAATTGGCAAGCAGGGGTACCTCGGTGGCTCAGTTGGTTAAAAGGCCGACTTCAGCTCAGGTCATGATCTCACAGTCTGTGGGTTCGAGCCCCGCGTCGGGCTCTGTGCTGATGGCTCATCAGAGCCTGGAGCCTGCTTCAGTTTCTGTCTCCCTCTCTCTCTGCCCCTCCCCTGCTTGCGCTCGGTCTCTATGTCTCTCAAAAATAAATATACGTTAAAAAATTTTTTTAAAAAAATTGGAAGCAAAAGAAAATCACACTCATGAAGGTGGCTATTATTTTTACATTTTTAAAAGTTTATTTATTTAGAGAGAGAGAAAGCATGAGTAGGGGAGGAGCAGAGAGAGAGAGAATCCCAAGCAGGCTTGGGATCCCAGCCCGATGGGGTCTCCATCTCATGTGAGATCATGATCTGAACGGAAGTTGGACCCTCCAACCGACTAAGCCACCCATTTTTTTTCTTATTTTTAAAAAATAGGGGTGTCTGGGTGGCTCAGTCGGTTAAGCGGCTGACTTCAGCTCAGGTCATGATCTCATGTTCTGGGAGTTTGAGCCCCGCATCAGGCTCTGTGCTGATGGCTCAGAGCCTGAAGCCTGCTTCAGATTCTGTGTCTGCCTCTCTCTCTCTGCCCTTCCCTGCTCATGCTCTGTCTCTCTGTCTCTCAAAAATAAATAAACGTTAAAAAAAATCACTAAAAAATAGTTTAAAAAATAAATAAATAAAACAAATGTTGGTGAGGACGTGGAGAGACGGGAACCCGTGTGCTCTGCTGGTGGAACCGTAACGTCCAGCAGCCACTGTGGGACACGGCAGAGCGGGTCCTCAGAAATCACACGCAGAAACACCAATCCAGCAATTCCACATCTGTGTACACACCCAAAAGAAGTGAAAGCGGGGACTCAGATATCTGTTCAAGGAAGCACGATTTACCAAACCACAGGGTGGAAACAACCCAAATGTCCATCTATGCATGAATCAATAAACAAAATGGTTTAGCAACAAAATGCTATAATGAATGGATAAACAAAATGCTTATGCCAGTTAAAAGTATTAAAGGGGGGCACCTGGGTGGCTCAGTCGGTTAAGCATCAGACTCTATTTCTTGCCATGATCTCAAGGTTTGTGGGTCCGAGTCCACGTTGGGCTTGGTGCTGACAGTGTGGAGCCTGCTTGGGATTCTCTCTCTCTCTCCCTCTCTCTCAAAATAGATAAATAAACTTTAAAAAATTAAAAATAAGTCAGTAACTAAACGATCGTATGAGAATATCTTTACAACTCCTAGGCAAGAGTCAGACACCACGGAGCCACCCAGGGGCCACAAGAATGGATTCTTTTAGGACACAACACCGAAGTCTTAAATTTGATAGAATTTTATACACAGGATTCCATAAACAAATTTAACCCCCAAAAGACTAAAAGAAAAAAAAACCACAAAACACACAAGTCAGTAAGAAAACGATTATTTGGAAGCAACAGCAAAAGCCTGTGGGGCACAAGGAGACTCATAGAACAATTTTACTACCAAAAAATGAAACAGGTTAAAGTAGGGCAGTATTTGTACCAAATAAAATGAAACTCAAGGTTCATCGTTTCCACTAAGCAGAGCGTTTCACACAATTGAAAGACGATTCCTCACAAAGACAGCAGTGGTGAGCGCGCACTGCCTGCCGGGCCGGGACTCCCCGACAGTGGGGCCACCACAGGAGAGGAATGCCCAGACCCGCACCCCGAACCACCGACCTGAAAAAAACAAGAGATGCCGTGGGGACTTAAATCACCCCCACGCAGCCGGGCCAGGGGAACCACAGACCTCCACCGAGAGGACTCGACCGGCCTGCTCCCCCCGACCCCCAGGCTCCAGCGCAAGGGAAAAAGCAAGTTTAGCAAAAAGTACTGGCCAACTCCCGAGTTGGCTCAGGCGCGGCAGCAGAGGCAGCAGGAAAGGGGTCCCGGGAGCCCCTTGGTGCGAGCCAGCCCAAGGCGCGGGTGCCAGACAAGGGCGCGCCCGCCCTCTCACCCCCGAGTCGCGGGCTCCGCGGAGAGGCGCCCGGGACAGCCTTTGCAAACGCAAGCACCGCCTGGAAGGCCCCGCACCCGCTGCGCCGGAGGTGCCAGGGCCGCTGGACTGAGGGACACACGACACCCCCACACAAGCACACACCCCAGGAGTCTCCCCCCAGGCGCCCAGAAACCACACGGGAGACAGAGGTGCAGGTGGCCGCGGCCGGCGTGATGCGCGCTAGGCGGGCAGCAGGTCGCGCGCGCGCAGTTGGAGCAGCTGAGACAGCGTGTAGCGCAGGCGGCGGAAGGCTGCGTCGGAGCCAAAGCGCGGGAGCCCCCGGCGGAGGGCGGAGGGGTTCACCAGCATCAGGTAGAGCATCGGCAGCGCCAGGAAGCCGAGCGGGAGCAACAGCAGCGTCTGCAGCGCGCCCAGCGCCCACAGCCTGCGGACCCAAGGACGGACGTACAGATGGGCAGTGGCGGGCAAGACGCCCAGCGCGCCCGCCCGCCCGCCGCCGGCTCACTTGATGCCGGTCCCGCCGGTGCCGCCGAAAAGCCGCCTCTCCTGAGGGGAGACAGAGCAGCGTCTAGCTCGGCGCCGGGGAGGGGGTGGGGGGGGGGGCGTGGGGGGGGGCGCCGCGAGGGCTGGTCTCTCAAGAAGCGGCAGGGAGTCGTAAGGGACCAGTCTCCCGCAGTGCGGGTACTGGGGATCTCGATTCCGTCCGGGAGGGGGGGGGCGAGGGGACCCCGTGGGTGTGGGTATCCCCCGTGTGTTGGTCCCGACTCCAGCGCGCCCCGCCCGGGCCCGCGCTCACACAGTCAGCCTTGGCCACCTCTTCCATGAGCGAGCCTGCGCAGTCCTGCATCCGGCGAGGCTGGGAGTCGCACCTGCCAGGAAGGGCGTCGAGGTGGACGATCTGCCTCGGCTCCACAGTCACCCCACTTTACACCCACAGCCCTGAGCCCCTTACAGTTCCGGGCCGCCCCTCGAGGCGTCCAGCGCCGCCGCCGCCTCCATCACCTTTCCCTGCAGTTCCTGGAGGGGGCGGGAGCAAGGCCTTCAGACTAGGAGAGGAGGTCTCCGGGGACGGGGAGGGGGAGGCGCAGCTCTGGGGGTGGAGGAGGTGGAAGCCACGGTGGAGTCGGAGGTGAGCTGTTCGTGGGACTGAGGGGGGCCGTGCCTGCAGGACTCCGCTCTGCTCCTGAAAGCTGGCCCAGGCCTCCTCCGTCCGCTGCACGCCCTGGGATGTGGGGAGCCCTGATGAGACTTGGGGTAATATACCCCTCTCCATCCTCCTGCACCAGCCCAGGCTCCACCCACACTCGAAACCGACACTCTCCCTCAAGCCCCAGCTCCGCTCGCACCTGCCGCAGGCCCTCGGCCTGCTGGGCGTGTTTGGCCTCCACCATCTCCAGTTGTTTCTTCCGACGGATCCAAGGAATGTCAGGAGCCCAGCACGCCCGAAACCCCACCCACGCATCTGCTCTGCCCAACCCCGCCCCTCAGGGAGCCCCCCAAGCCGCTGCTCCGGCATGGGGGGGGGGGCATCCAAACACCTGCAAAGCCATCAGTTGGGTCCCGAGTTGCTGTTCTGCGCGCTGTTGACTCAGTTGTTCCCCTCCGTAGTAGAAGAGCTAGGGATGGGTCTCGTGAGGACGGGGTTTGCGGGGCTTCGAGGGACAGGGGATGTGCCGGGAGGCCGGGACAGGGTGAAAACAGGGGCGAGGACTACGGCGGGACTTCCTAGGGGAAGCTAGAGACCGAGGCCTCCTCCTGAATGTACCTGACTTGACAGCTCCTCCCACTGCTCCTGCAGCTGCCGGTTGTGTTGCTCCTGTGGATAGGGTTGAGGGGGCAGTCTGGGCCTCTCCGAGACCCCAGCCTCCGCTGCTGGCCCTACCCCAGGCGGGGCGGGGTCCCCAGCATCGGGACCGCCCCAACACGGGGCCCCCCGACTCTGACCCTTGTCTTATTCAGGACCCCGCCCTCTCCGCAGGCCTCGCCCCAGCGCGGCCCAGTCCCCACCAAGTCCTGCTTGCGCTGCTCCGCCGCTTCCAGCAGTGCGCGCGCGCGCTCCGCGCGCTCCCGCGCTGCCTCGCGCGCCTCCCCTCGCACGGCCCGCGCCTCCTGGCTGCGCTTCCGTTGCAGGCTGCAGAGGGGAAACTGAGGCGGTGCCACCGAGGGAGGCAGCGGGTGTTCAGACTCCCGCGACCCCCGGGAAAGGCCAGTTGCTAGTGGGGCCGAGGAAGCCCGCCCCGGGTCGCCGCGCCCTCCCCTTCGTGGGTCCCCTGAGTAGATCTTCCAGATCCCGCCGGCCTAGAGCGGAGGTTCGGGCCCGGGAGGGGAGGAGTAACCGACGGGCCAGCCAGCCGCTCTGCCCAGGCCTGGGTGCCACCACCCGTAGTACCGACCCTCGCGCCCCCGACGAGCCCCGCTTCGCGCGCACCTGCGCTCGCGCTCCCGCAGGTCCTGCAGGCGCCCGGTGAGGCTCTCGCTCTCGGCCTCGAGCCCCCGCACTAGTTCCTCCAGCTCCTGCTTCCGCAGTCGCCCGTCGCGGTTGTCCTTCTGCAGCTGCAGCAGCAGCTCTTGCGTCTCGGCCATGGCTCCAGGGGCTCTGCCCTGCCGCCGCCGCTCGCCTAGGGGATCCGGCGCGCGGCCGGCGTCATAATGGGCGACAGGGGGCGCACGAGCGCAGGCCCACCCCCCCACCCCCACTCCCACCCCGAGTCGAGGTAGAGGTGGATCAGGCAGGATCATGCTTCGTCCCTCACACAAAAAATGTTACGCAACAGCCAAGAACGGATCAGCAGGTTAATAAAATATTAATACCTAGTGCAGAAAAATGGAGACAACACTGGTTCCCTAATATTGAAGATGGAACTTGCAAACTGATGAGTGTTTCTTGTGGAAAAGACTTCGAAATATACATCAGGATCCATACGTATGTTCAGATCTTTTGACCCAATTATTCCACTCCTGAAAATTTGTACGCGGAAGAATTAAGAAAGAAAAAACAAAAAGCTAGGCACTAAGTAGTTCGTTAAAGTGCTTACAGTAATCACAAAAAGGAAACTTGTAATCATGACGGTGATCTGTTTCAGTATTAGGTGGCATGTATAGAGATATATCGTCTAGTGAAAAAAATACGATTTAGGATTTATGCTAAAATAACTACGATTACAAGGTAAATGGGCAAGATCTTAAAAAGAAGAAGGAGAAAGGCAAGTTATTTTGTTTGGTGAGACTGGAGGTAAACTTGTTCTTTTAAAATCTGCCTTTTATGTGCTAATTGCAATTATGAACTTGGATGCCAAAATCCTAAATAAATTATTAACTAAACAAAACTACAGGAGTACATTTAAAAAAGTACTTGGAAACCAGGCAGAGGTTATTCCGGGGATTGTCCCCAAAACAGAAAGCCCGTGTCACTCGCCCCTTGGACAGAGGAAGAATACCCATTTCAAGGGTGTGTTCAATAGATGCAGAAAATACAATTTTAAAAGCTCTTTTGAAAGAGGGATAGAAAAAGACTCCCTAACCTGATGAAGACTACTTAGTAAAAATGAATGGTAAGTAAGGAGGACGTATTAGCAACAGTTCCTTTAAGATTTTAAGAGACATGGGGCGCCTGGGTGGCTCAGTCGGTTAAGCATCAGACTTCAGCTCAGGTCATGATCTCGTGGTTGGTGAGTTTGAGCCCACATCGGGCTCTGGGCTGACAGCTCAGAGCCTGGAGCCTGCTTCAGGCTCTCTCTCTCTCTCTCTCTCTGCCCCTACCCTGCTTGCACTCTGTCTTTCTCTCACTCAAAATAAATAAACACTTAAAAAAAATTTTTTTAATAAAAAAAAAAAGATTTTAAGAGACAGTGGGGCGGGCACCTGGCTGGCTCCATGGATAGAAGATGCCACTCTCTCCTCTTTTTTTAATTTTTTTTATGTTTACTTTTGAGAGAGAGTGTGTGAGCGTTGGGGAGGGGCGAAAAGAGGGGGACAGAGGATCTGAGGCTGGCTCTGTGCTGACAGCAGACAGCCCGATGCAGGGCTCAAACTCACAAACCCTAAGATCATGACCCGAGCCGGGTCGGACGCTTAACCGACTGAGCCACTCGGCACTCTGAACTTACCGCTCTTCATCTTGGGTCGAGTTCCAGCTCCATGTTGGGCATAGAGATTACTTTAAAAAAGAGAGAGAGAGAGAGAGACCAGAAGCATGGCCCTGCTGTAAAGGCCTAACATCGTGTAAGAGGTCCTACAACAAAGCAAGAAAGAAAAACAATGAACGAAGTGTTAAGACTATGCAGGTATAGTGACTGGCAACTCTAAATTTCGAGATTCTTGTTCTGGGGCACCAGGCCCATCCTTTCCTAGCCCCAGGCATAAGGCAGGACTGGTCTGAACCAACCATGGCTTGTCTTGCTTCTCTTTTGTAGGATTCTGTCTCCAAAATTCAAGGGGAATTTGGCTGGGCAGTTCTGGGAGTTTTGGCTCACCACAAAACGAGACACAGGGAGGGATATTCTCTTTGTTGCTTATTGATGTCTGCCTGTGACGCCTGGAGCTGCTGCAGCTACCTTGTGACCATGAGGAGCCTAAAAGAGCAACTCAGTCTGGTCTATCTTGGGTGTCTCATAGATGGCCCCTCACCTTTCACTGGCTAGAACTGGGGCACCTGCTCATTTCTAAGGCAACCACCGGCAAACGGAAATGGAACCAAGACAAAGATATAGGTCAAGGGGGATGTGGGAAGCATCCTCATGAACACGTGACAAATGGTGCTGGGAAGCCTAGATCATGATTAAAGAAATAAAAATCCCCACTTTACATTCTCTATAAAAAGTAACCCTAGAAAGATCAGAGACCTAACCTGCATTAGGTGTTTGACTGAGACTTTGGTTCAGAGAAGGATGTTTATTTATTTTTGAGAGAATGAGTCGAAGAGGGGCAGAGAGAGAGGGAGACAGAGGATCCAAAGCAGACTCCATGCAGACAGCAGAGAGCCCGACTGGGGGCTCAGACCCATGAACTTCAAGCCCATGACCCAGGCCGAGCGGAAGTCGATGCTTACCTGACTGGGCCACTCAGGCGGCCCTCGGGCAAGATGTCTTCAGCAGGACACAGCAAACAGAACCTGTGGAGGGGAAATTGACGGATTTGGTTATATCAAACTTAGCGATTTCTGCTTTATCAAAAGACACCTTGTTAGGGTCGCTTGGCTGTCTCAGTCAGTGGAGCGTACGGTTCTCGATCTCGGGGTTGTAAGTTCATTGAGTCTCACGTTGGGTGTAGAGATTACTTAAAATCTCAAAAAAACAAAACAAAACACCTTGGTAATAAGAACATCGTATCCTAACTGGAGGTGGACCAGAGGTTCTATACCTGAGCATAGACATTAGTCAAAACTCCCTGGATGGAACGCTTCCGATCTATACATTTTACCATATCTAACTATACCTCACTTAAAAATCCACTTGGAACCGACACCAGGGACAAATGTCACAGATGGGTGACAAAATGGGAAAAGATCTTTGCAACCCTGCAAACAGATGATTAGTAACTAGAATATGTGGGAAATCCAGGGGCCACCACGTGCCAACTCCCTGGTTTTACATTTAAGACTTTTATTTTTTGCCCAGTAATAGAAAAAAGATGGAGGTAACCTCTGACATATCAAATAATGAAAAGTTTCCATGGAAACAACCATTCAATAAAAAGTTAGGGGGTTTTAAGCAACGGTAACAACCACAAAAAACACTTAACGAATACAAAATTGGGGCCCCTGGGTGGTTCAGTCGGTTGAAGTTCCGACTCTTGAGTTTTGGCGCAGCTCGTGATCCCAGGGTCATGGGATGGAAGCCCGTGTCGGGCTCCATGCTGAGTGTGGAGCCTACTTGGGATTTTCTCTCTCCTGTTGTCCCTCTCCCCACTCGCATGTGCTCTCTCTCTCAAATAAAATTTAAAAAGAAAATTTTTTTTAACTTTTAAAACTGTAAAAGAATACAAAATTGAAGGTTCTTTTGCACGGCGTACAAAGTCCTCCTTTGTCGCACTGCCCACCTGCTGGTCTTTTGCTATTCTCCCCGTACAGCCCATGTGAAACCCGTTTTAGTCCCTTAAGCAAATCATACCATTTTATGCCTCAGTATTTTTCATGTGCTGTTCCCAATGCATGGAAAAGCCGTCCCTTGAATCGCTGCTCAACTGTCGCCCTTTCTGTGAGGACTTTCTTGACTACTCGTTTTTTGTGGCCCTATTTGACCAATTCCTACCATAGCTCTTACTGGTGACAGCCCGTTTTAACTGTTACACATTCAGCTAGCTCGGATCTAAAGATCCAACAATGAGCTTTTTTATTTGCTCCTTTTTCATATCTGGGTTTTTGATGGCTTTTCTTTTTCTATGGTGGACGTTTGTTGCTTTTAGAATGAAAACAGTTAAGGATTTGTAACCGGAAGAAGAAAAGCACCGCCGTACGGAAGACAAGCGAAAGCTACCCCAAAGTACCGCATCCGGACAAGGACCCGCTCGGCCCGCTGAGGCCCGGGACAGTTGGTGAGCAGTGACTCCCAGCTGGTTTCCCCACAGGAGAGTCGAGTCTCAGACAGGTGCTACTCGAAGATGGGCACTTGGCCACCAGCTGTGACCAGTGCCAACCTGCCCTACAGCTCGCTGGCCAGGAAAGGCCTCCAAGACTCTCTTAAAGCCAGGCTCATTCTGGGGGAGAGGAGGGGAATGGCCATGATCCCAAGGGCTCACCCGAGGGAAGCAGGTCCTGGCTTCCTAGTGAAAGCCCTTCCCGGCACTGGGCTCCCTCCTCTCCGGCCCCTCTCGCTATGGTTGGTCCTCTTCCGCTCCCTCTTCCCCTCGGAGATGTCACACAGTGTCCTGCGGTTGAGTTCTCCCCACGTGGTGATGCCCACTTACCACCTTGAGGGGTGGCCCCCTGCCCACGCACCCTCACCAAGAGGTTCACCCCCAATGCTGCCTCCATGGCCCCTCCAGGTAGTCCTGCCCCCTCGCCTCCGGCTGTTGTCCTAGAAACCTGCTTCATTGACCTCCCTCCCCCTCCCTCCGGCCTGTCCCCAAATCCTGGGGGCTCTTACATGGCAAGTTACTGCCCTATCTGTCCCTCCACTTCCACTGTGAAGGGCGAGGCCACCTACCTCAGCAGAGCTGTTATGAAGAATAAAGAAGCTGATGTTTGCAAAGGCCTTAGAACATGTCTGGCATACAGTAAGTGACACAGAAACCCTTGTTAAGTAAGTTTAAATAAAAAAACAATATTTCAATTTCTGACCTCTTCTAACCATGTTCAATGCCATTCCTCCAGACTGGATCATTCCAAAACTTCCTAAGTAGTCAGCTCGCTTCCACCTCATCTATCCGCAGCAGCCAGGGGTCAACTGCTCCCCCCCCCACCAACACACACACCACACTCAGCTGTCTGGCAGCTTCCCACAAGTCCATGCCCTCGCACGGCTCAACCTAGACTGTTCCTCCAGGCAATTGGCCTCAGAGCCCAGGAATCTGTCCCAACTGCTCCTTAGACTCACCTGCCTGCCACAGGGCCTTTGCACCTGCTCCTCCCCCTGCCCACCCCTTCCCTTATGTCCTTCAACCCTTCCCTCAATTCTAGCCTCCTAAGAAAGCCTTCGTTGGTGACCCCACCTCAAATCACAACCTTTTCCTTTTCCTGTGTCTGCCCAGCACGTATTACCCACGATCTGTACTGTGTGCCCCACTGGAATAGGAGCTGGTAGGACAGGGTCTGGCACACAGAGTTATTGAATGGGCACGTGGACAGGCTGTCTCCACTGCAGAGATGTTGCATAGATATCCTTGGACACAAACCAGTCACGACCCAGAAGAGCCGTGGCCCCAAACCACAGCCTTCCTCTGACCCCACAGCCTGCCCCTTGCTCATTTGCCGAAACCTGCCACACCCCTAGGCCTGCCTCTGCCTCCCTGCAGGGACACCCCTGGACCCCGGTGTCCCTGCCATTTTCCCCGACCTGGCCGGGTCATCCGCCTCGCACTGCAGCAGAGCAATAGCCCCAACAGCGCCTCGTGTCTCCCACCAAAGGACAGAGGTCGGTGAGCAGCTGCCTCCCTTGAGCTGCTCTTGAGTGCTGTGGTCTGTGTCCCCCTAGGTGGACAGGCTATGTAGGGACAGAGGAAGGTGAGATCTCAGGGGTTCTGCTGACGGTCTGCTGGCATGAGCCAAGAAGGGGGACCGAAGACAGCCATGTTCACTCCCTGAGAGGCACGCAGCCTGTAGACTCCCAATGCGGGCCTGCCTGGGTTCTGGGGACCTCACCTGCTCCCCAGGCAGCCCGCTATGGATGATGACGCCTTCACTGCGGAACATGGGGGCCCAGCAGGTGCCTGCTGAGGACACAGAGGGTCTGCAGTGAGCAAGGGCCTGGGCGCTGGGCTTACTGCCCGCAGAAGGAGAGGCAGACACCGAGGCCACGAGGCCAAGCTTGCAGAGCCTATGGTATGGACAGAGGGCCGCCTGAGACCCTTGTGGCCACCTAAGGCTGCACACGGCACACTTCTGTTATGCGTTGAGCTGTGTCCCCCAGAAACCCTATGTTGGAAGACCCAGCACCTGAGAATGTGACTGTATTTGGAGATGGAGGTCTTTAGAGGGGTAATTAGGTTAACATGAGGCTGTTAGGGTGTCCCCTAAGCCAATCTGACTGGGATCCGATAAGAGGAAATCTGGACACAGACACTCACAGAGGGCGCACGGCCATCTACAAGCCAAGGAGAGAGGCCTCAGGAGAAATCAGCCCTGTGGAGACATGCATTCAGGGCTCCAGCCTCCAGGACTGAGAAATCCCCGTTCGGCCCCTGTTTCTGTGGTGCTCTGTTACCACAGCCCGAGCACGCGCACACAACCCTTTCCCTCTCCCGAGGCGCCTGCTGGCGGACAGGGTGCTGGGGTGGCCCCCCGAGGGCAGGGCCCACTCGGGGAGGCAACGGCAGCAGTCAGAGGGTGCACCCGGCCCCTTCACCCTGGGATCAAGCCCAGCTGTTTGATTTGGCTTTGGAGGCCCTTCCCCGCCTGGCTAGGGTGCAGGTGCCGCCCTCCCCCGCCACGCACACCTCTCTGGCCACAGGAAAGTTGCTTCCGTTCCAAAAACACACCGACTCTTCCCCCTGGCCTTTGTATATACTGTTGTGTGTGCCTGGGACACTCCCCCGAGCCCCCACTGCCATCGCTTCTGGTTGCGGTCCCCTTCCAGGTAGCCTGATCCTCTGGAGAGCCAGAGAAGCCTCTTGCAGACACGACCCCTCCCCCGTGGCTTCTGGGGCATGTTCCGTCTCAGGCGACTCAGGGGTAGCACTAGCGTCTACCCCCAGGGTTGAGTTAATGGAAGGGCTAGCGCTGGCTACAGAGGACTCGGATTAGCATTAGTTTTTATCTGCCTGTCCCCTCCGCAGGACTCAAGGTTCCAAAAGGTCAGGGCCCACGTTCACGCACTGCCAATCAACCCAGGACTCAGGGCTCAACACACAGCCGGCCGTCCTGGGCTCCTCAGAGGTGACCTGGAGGCACACCCGCCTGACAGAGAGAAAGCCAATGGCGACATCTCGTTGGTGCTGGCCCTGATTTCACACCAGAGACACCTGCAGGTGGCGACCAGCTTTGTCGCCTGTGGCCAGAAAGAAAGGCTGAACACGAAATAGGCTAACACCAAGACCGTTTGTTGACATCTCCTAAACTCACTGGTCAGTGACACGAGCGGAGACCAGTACGGGGGGAGGGAGCTGCTTGCTCTCCTCTCGGAAGGCCAAGTGCCCAGGGCAGGGGTTCTTTGTGGCTGGGCAGTTAACTGGTAAGGCTCCCATCTCTGTCTGCCTCCTGTACTGCCTGATGCTGAGAAAGACAGCCTGGGATCCCGGGGTGGGCCAGCCTCCTACGCTGATGCCAAGGCCTGTCCAGCTCCCTGCCTTTCCCGAGAATCAAAACTTTTCTCTCTGCCCATCTGGGGCACGTGGCTACCTGCTCTCCCCGCGAGCCTGCGCGGACCACGCTTCTCCAGCCAGCTGCTGGGTGACTGCCCTTCTTGGTGCGAGGTTCGTGCAGGTTCTAGGTTTAGGAGAGGTCCCCCACCACCTCCCAGCAGGCTCTTTCCCCTTCAAGGTCCAAGGCTGTAAGTGGGGCAGAGGCCGGCCTGTCCCGAGGCCTGTGTCTGGGCAGAAGAGACTGGGTGCCAGGCCGCTCAGGTGCAGGTCTTACACGTTCTCATTCATTCTCTCATGGGTGGATGTGCCCATTACCTGCAGAGGACACTCGGAAGCACGGGTGGCACTTCAGAATCACCAACGGTAACGTTTCATGGCACACCTGGACTCTAATGACGCACCCTGGCTTTTACCAGGTTTGAGGGATGAGCCATTCAAAAGCTTACTGTACATTTGGTGTGCAACTCAGCAAACCCTCTCGTAGAAGGTCCCATGGGAAACACTTAAAAATTTAGCATCAGGGATACTTCCTCATGCATGAAAGTGGAAATAGCCTCTAGTTCACTCTTTCTGACCTTTTCCTTTTCCCTCCCTCTTGTTTAGGCACACAGAGCCAACTAGGATGGTGAGTCACAATTTCTGGCCTAATGGTACAGAGCAGTTTTTCCTCCCTCTCCCTGTTCCTTTTTCCGGCTCATTCTTGACTACATAGAATTCCTCTACTGTCATTCCTCTACTGTCTACCTCACGTGGTTTTTAAAAAGAGGCATGTTTTAAACCAAACACTTCAGGGGCACCTGGGTGGCTCAGTCAGTTAAGTATTGACTTTGGGGGGCGCCTGGGTGGCTCAGTCGGTTGAGCGGCCGACTTCGGCTCAGGTCATGATCTCACGATCTGTGAGTTCAAGCCCCACGTCGGGCTCTGTGCTGATGGCTCAGAGCCTGGAGCCTCCTTCGGATTCTGTGTCTCCCTCTCAATCTGCCCTTCCCTTGCTCATGCTCTGTCTCTATATCTCTCAAAAATAAAATTAAAATGCTAAAAAAAAATTTTTAAAGTACCGACTTTGGGTCAGATTATGATATCAGTCTGTGGGTTCGAGCCCCATGTTGGGCTCTGTGCTGACAGCTCAGAGCCTGGAGCCTGCTTCGGATTCTGTGTTTCCCTCTCTCTCTGACCTTTACCTGCTCAACACTCTGTGTCTGTCTCTCAAAAATAAATCAACATTAAAAATATCTAAAAGGGGCACCTGGGTGGCTCAGTCGGTTAAGCGGCCGACTTCGGCTCAGGTCATGATCTCGCGGTCTGTGAGTTTGGGCCCCACATCGGGCTCTGTGCTGACGGCTCATCAGAGCCTGGAGCCTGCTTCGGATTCTGTGTCTCCCTCTCAGAAGGAGAGGGAGTCTGCCCTTCCCCTGTTCACGCTCTGTCTCTATGTCTCTCAAAAATAAATAAACATTAAAAAAATTTTTTTTAAAGATATTAAAAAAAAATAAACCAAATACTTTACGGAAGGAACCAATGGTGCCTACAACTGAGAACCTGTCTGATCTCTAACCATGGAGCGACTCCCTGAGCTGGCTGTGAGAGTCCACCCACAATACAGTATTTCATCTCACCTTTCACCGTTCTCTAGTGTTCTTCAAGCCCCTAGTGCTATGAAGCCCCGGTTTGTCAGAAGCTCTGTCAGAAGTGCTATGTCCAGCTCAGCACAGGCAAGAGCAGGGTCTCATCTCCCTCCATCCCACACATTTTAGGTAACCATTGGATTGATTCCAAGATGCTTTTTAGGGTCTCATTTTTTTTTAATGTTTATATTTGAGAGAGAAGGGGAGAGAGAGACAGACAGACAGACAGAATCTGAAGCAGGCTCCAGGCTCTGAGCTGTCAGCATGGAGCCCAACATGGGGCTTGAACTCATGGGCCGTGAGCCCATGACCTAAGCTATCAGATGCTCAAATGACTGAGCCACCCAGGCACCCCTAGGGTCTCGTTCTTGAATATCAGAGCCTGCCAATGTCACCTGACATTTGAGAAAAGCCTTTAAAATTATGTCTTTAAAGGATAAAAACTTCTCTAAAGTGGGGATCTAAAAAGGAACTAGACTTAATGCAAGCAACAGAATGAAAAAAAAATTTTTTTTCCTTAGAGATTACATCTATGAGAACAAAATGCAATAAGCAAAGCACAAACAGAAGGGACATTCAAAATAATTGCTGACGTATTTTAAAAATCAGTAAGTTTACTGAAGGGAATGGGTCTCCAAAATGAAACCAATCTGTCAAGTGTCCAGCCCAATGAATGAACAAACCATCTGAAGTAAACAGACAATACTAGTAGCTTCCAGGGAAGGTTATACATACAAAGGGAACTGGGACTTCTCATCATATTGGAAGGTAGAAACCAATGAAGAAACACTTCCCAAATTCAGCAGGAAAATGATATCCAACCTACAATTCTATACCCAGCCAAATTATCAATTCAACATTGAAAGTTTCAAAACCTACCTCCCATGTGTTCTTTCTCAGGATGTACCAGAGAAAACATCTTACCCACACAAGCAGGTAACCTGAAAAAACGCATGGGATAAAGAAAGCTGGGCTTCCAGTGTAGGAAAGCAAGCAAGAGAACTCCCACCAAATTGATGCAGGAAAATAGCAGGTTCCAGAAGGATGACCCTTGGGGGCAAAAAAGAACAGACGGCCTCTGATTCTGTGGAAAACTGTACTGGGAAGCATTTCACAGAGTTAAAGCATGGAGGAAGATGGAGGCCCAAATCAATCTGAGTAACTGAAACCATAATTAACCTCAAGAAAAAAGATTGTACAAAAAGATGCACTACACCACTTGCCTCAGCAATAAACAGATACATAGTGATAATGATGAGTATGGATTGGGAAATTGCACACTGCACCAGGTTTTTTTTTTTTTTTAAGTTTACTTTTTAGAGAGACGCAGAGTGTGAATTGGGGAGGGGCAGAGAGAGAGGGAGACACAGAACTTGAAGCAGGCTCCAGGCTTCAGCACAGAGCCGAACGCGGGGCTCAAACTCATGAACCATGAGATCATGACCTGAGCCAAAGTCAGATGGTTAACCGACTGAGCCACCCAGGGATCCCTGCACCAGTTCTTATAAATGAAGTTAAATGGAACTTAGCCATGCCCACCTGCTTATGTTGTTAGTGGGAGCTTTTGCACAGTGACAGCAGGGTTGAGAAGTCACTATAGAAACTGCATGGCCCACAAAGCCTAACATAGTTACTATCTGGCTGCTTTACAGAAGTTTGCCAGCCACTAGATTAAACTAAACTATCTGGGGAATTTAAGGGAAGAAGAGGGTATAAATGCACTAAACTGAACTAATAAAATCCCCATCTATAGGTCCCGACTCTGAAAAGGGTAAGTTAAGACAGCAGTATAAGCCTACTATTTAAAATGGGGAGATAAATGCATAAGTAATGCTACAAATTAAAAGTGGGGGTCTGCATACGTTGTGATGGGGTTAAAGGAACAAAAGACTTGTTTTAACCCGTTTTCTTTTTTTTTAGTAAGCTCTACACCCAACATGGGGCTCAAACTCACAATCCTGAGATCATGAGTCGCATGCTCTTCCAACTAAGCCAGCACTGGAGCCCCTGTTTTAAACCTTTTTTTAAAAAAATATTTTTAATGTTTATTTATTTTTGAAAGCGAGACAGAGCATGAGCAGAGGAGGAGCAGAGAGAGAGAGGGAGACACAGAATCCGAAGCAGGTTGCAGGCTTTATTTAAGCTGTCGGCACAGAGCCCGATGTGGGGCTTGAACTCGGGAATGGTGAGATCATGACCTAGGCCAAAGTCAGACAGTTAACCGACTGAGCCACCCAGGCACCCGTTTTAAGCCTTTTAAAGAAACTTTTTGATTATTTAAACTATGTTCGGTTATTGCTTCAATAAAACCAAAATTTATTTTATTTATGGAGTGCCTGGGTGGCTCAGTCGGTTAAGCATCCTACTTCAGCTCAGGTCATGATCTCACCACTTGTGAGTTCAAGTCCCAAGTCAGGCTCTGCGCCTACAGCTTGGAGTCTGGAGCCTGCTTTGGATTCTCTGTCTCCCACCCCCATCACACTAGCACTCTGTCTCTCTCTCTCAAAAATAAAGATTTTAAAATTGAAAAAAATAATAAAATAATAAAGTTTATTTAGAGAGCGTGCACGAGCACAAGCAGGGGAGGGCAAGAGGAAGACACAGAATCCCAAGCTGGCTCTATGCCATCAGCACAGAGCCCAACGCCGGGCTCAAACCCACGAATGGTGAGATCCTAAGTTGAGCCGAAATCAAGAGTTGGTGCTTAACTGACTGAGTCACCCAGGTGCCCCATGAATTTTAAAAGAACAGTTGGCGCCTGGCTGGCTCAGTCGGTAGAACATTCAACTCTTGATCTTGGGGTTAAGTTCGAGCCCTCTGTTGGGTGCAGAGATTACTTAAAAACGAATGTAAAAAACACATTTAAAATAATGAAAATAATTCAGTGGAGCTTACCATGGTTTAGAGCAGCAATGTCCATATTCTTCTGGAGTTCTGGGGTCTCAGGTCATCCACTGTTGCCCTGGAGCCACTTGGATATCTGAAGTCCACAGACAGGGGGGTCTAAGCTGTCTGACCACCTTCCTGGCCCCATCCCTGCTCCTTCTACTGGATCTTCACTCATCCTGGGATTCCCCTCTGGTTGCTGGAAAGACAATCCACCAGGGAACTGGAACTACTGTCCCTGCCCCTGGAAATTTAAGATTATCTTTTCCTTCCTCATTTTACCCTAAGCAGAAAACAGGAGCAGTACGAAGTAGAGAGCCCTTGTCCTGCCCCAGCCTGACTCTGCTGCTCCAACAGGTGGTCCCGGGCCCGAGCCAGACCTCCCCTCATCCAGGGCACCAGGTGCCTGTCCCTAGCTACATAGCCACTGCTTCCTAAACTGTCTTAGGCTAACTCAGGCCAACACTGCCCAAAAGGATGTTAACCCCAGGGTGCTGGTTTCCCAGTCCACCGTCCAAGCCCAGGATGCACATGCAGGGCCAAGGGAGGTTCCAGCCCCCGGCCCCATTTCACCTGAAACCAGCCCTTAGGACAATAATGTGCAGATGGCCCATCCCAGCTCCCACCCTCCTAGGTCTTGGAGGGGCTGGACACAGAAAAGAAAGCAGTGTGTCATTTAGCAAGACAGACCAGCCACAGAACAGAGGCCCCACACAAGATAGTTTTCAATCAAGCTTTTAATGAAAAGATCATAAAATAACAGTTTCTCATCACTGTACATTAAGACTGCACGCTTCTGAATGGAGAGATCAGTCGTCGGTGAATTGCTTTTTCTATGACACTTGTGGGCTGCGTACCTGCAGCTCTGACCTGAATTTATCCAAACTCTCAAAGGAAGTGAACTCAATGTGAAGACGGACAGCGGCGGTGGCCAGTACAGGAGTGCGATCACGGTGTCCCTCCCCCTTCCGGGAAGGGAACAGAGTAGGACGTGATCCCGCTTCCGGTTCCGATTAAACAAACGGCTATAAACCCCATCCCTCCTCCTCCCCCTCGAGGTATTTGCGAATGGGCGGGTGCCCAACCTGGGGTCCCCCAAGGGGGGAGGGGGAAAACAAGTGATGGGTGGGATAGAGAGGCTCCCCTCAGCACCTGGCCCCACGGGGCCCCACCAAGTGGAGGGGGGGAGCCCTGGGGATCCTCCCTGCCCCAAGTGAGGTCTGTTATGCAGCATTTTTGAGGTCAATAAATTACAGCAATAAATAGCAAGGTGAGGTAGGGGGAGGGTTTCCCGGTAGAAAAATTAAAGTGGATGACTGAAGCTGGCAGGGGAGGGGGGTCCTAGGAAGAGGGGCCTGGGCAGCCTCCATTCCCACAGCGCACCTCCACCCCCTGATCTGGAATGTCACACTGAGGCTCTGAGTAGGTCCCTCTCCATCCTAGCACTCCTGGCATCGGTTCACAGGTTCAGTAACGTCTGCCCCAACGTGACTCTGGCAAAGAGCAAGGGCCTTGGTCCCTTTGAGGGGTACGGCAGGGCTGAGACCCCTGGTTCGTTCTCTAGAGGCCCGGTGCCTCTGCTTTTGTCCCCCAAGCCAAGGGGGCGGACGGATGTAGCCCCCCTTCATCCCTGAGCCCTGCCCTCTTGGCTGCCCAGGCCTCCCCAACTCAGGATGGCTGTAGGGTCTGCCTGCCCAGCCAGCCCGGCCCAGATCGCACTCCTGTACGCGGCCCAGTCCAGTGAATACTGACGGGGTGGGGGCGGGGGCATAGCGGGGCAGCCCGGTGCCCCCGAGTGGTGACGAACGGGAAATACACACACAACGGCTGCGTGAGGTTCCAAATCAGTCTAGCTCCAAATTGTTCATTTCACAGGCTGAGGTGTATGGCTATGCTGCAAGTCTCTGAGATTCTTATTTGCTTAAAGGTTCATCTTTTCTTTTTTACCTTTTTTGCAATCCTGGAGGAGCCCTTGCGATGGCTCAGTCTGGCGGTAGCAAGCGGTGGCGGAGCCGGCCGCTCGCTCGCCCCAAGTCTGAGAAATAAATACATTCATCACTGCACAAACATATTGATACAAAAACAACACTGTTCAGAGTGTTTGCACCGTCTGTGTTGGTAAGGACCAGCCCAGGAAGCCCCCCCCACCACTGCCGGGGGTGGGGGTGTCCTCTGGGGGTGGGGACCCACTGGAGTCAACGGAGCTGTGCAAAGGTCCCGGCTTTTTGGCTTGAGAGGGACCCTCACATCAACCCACCACGAGGGTCACGGGCAGAGTGGGGGGCCCTCCATCCCGGGGCCCAAGCCCAGACTCGGGTCCTGTGGCCAGAGCTGATGGCCATCCCCTGGTGTGCCAGCTGGTCAGGACCTCTGAGGTCTGGCCAGCAGGCCTGGGGGCCAGTCAGCACGGGCCCAAGCTCTTTGGTGCCAGCTGGGGTTTGAGAGGCCCGGGGCTGGGGAGGAGGGCTCAGGTGAATCTGGGGGGCCTCCGGGCCTGCCCCTCTGCCCGTGAGCCAACTCAGAAGGGCCTCCAGCGGAAGGTGGGGATTCACTGAGACTGGCCTTACAGCTGCTGAGGTCTGAAACTGTAAGAGTTTATGTAAACAATGAGATAAATATATTAGTATTTTTTTTTCTGAGCCCATTTGAGGTTCCATACTCATTCAAAATGTGCTTTGGTTTAAAAAATAGGTTTTGTGAATTTGGGTATGAGCTTTTTTTTTTTCCTTTTTTTTGTTGTTTTTTTTTTGTTTGTTTTTTTTTTTTGTTTATCCTCTCTTTCCTACATGACATCTGCTATTTTCTGTTTCCTGTTTCTCCGAAACATTCAGGAATTAAGTGACTAAAGCAGAGAACTGTAAGCCGCCCTTGGCCTCCAACGGCCTAATTTCCTTGTGAGGCTCTTAACACAATTCCACGCACACACTCACAAGCACACACTCCACATGAAATCAAAGGAAAAAGAAAACAAAACCAAGTGTTGTGTTAGTCCCACCCCGCCCCACAAACCCTTAAAATCTTAAATAGGAAACTAGTGTTTTGTTTTCTTGTTAAAATACAGAGAAGGCTCGATACAATACTCAGGTGGGTACAATACTATGTCGCACGAACGTCGTTGAGTGAGGGGCCTTTGCGCCCAGTCCCTGAAGCTCTGCAAATGAATTACCTACTCTCACGGGTCACCTCACGGATGCGGCTGCCCACGGCCCAAGAGGCCACACACAGGCCAGGCGCAAGTACAACTCCCGTGTGGTACAGACTTTGTGTCGTGTGGCTTAAGTGCTGACGGAGTGGGGTTGGGAGGGCAGAAGGGCCTGGGAGAGACCCTGCCTCCTCACCTGACTTGCAGGAACACGAGACCCTGGGTCCAGTGCTCTATTTCCCACCCATAGGGAAGAAGATCCAGCTCGGGGCTGGAGGCGCCTTGAGATGGGCTCAGCCAGGAGCCCTCACACTTGCAAAACACGCCCTTCACCATTTGGGTCCCTGAACTCAGGCTGTTTTCAGCTGGAGGGTCTCTGGAGGGGTGAGGGTAGAGGATGACTCTGGAATTTTTTGGTCTGAACTTAAAGTAGAAAGGGAAAAAAAGAAAAGCATGAAGCAAAATGAAGATAAACCCGCTGTCCCAGCCCTGTGGCTCCAGTCAGCAGAGGACAGTGGGACCAACCACGGCGACCTGGGTCTGGCCTTGTGAGCCCGACTACCAGCCCATGGAGGGGTCCTGAGGCTGGCAGAGAAACCCCAAGGTGAGGGGAAGGGGTGGGACTCCAGACAGGGCTGAACCAGTGGATGGCAGCCAGCCTCTTGCCAGAGCGGCCAGGACTGCTCAGAGAAGGTGCCGAAGCAGGGCAGGTCCCCTCCCCCTGACCCCCTGGGGGGTATACATCACTTAGGCCAGTGCCTCCCTCGCCTCTGCACTGGCTGGGCGGGCGGGGCTGCTGCTCTCCCAAGCCCCAGCTCTTGCAGGCCCAGGAGACAGGATGGGGGGGGGCTCACTTCCGCCTCATCCTGGCCCTGGCAGGGAGCTGCAGGGAGCTGGCTCCAGGCCCCGATCTCCTATGGGGCTGGAGCACTCCTTCCCTCCCCCAACCCGGGCCCAGTTCAGAGGCACACACGGGCTCCCTGACGCTCACAACACACTGAGAACACCCGCAAGGTGGACACAGCTAGCGGGATGCTCTGGGGAGAAAGACACAAGCAAGCTGACTCTGCAGCTGCAGGAGCTCCCCTCTAAGAGCACTGGGGGTGGGGGGCCCGGGAGGGCCACCTGGGCCAGGCAGAGCCTGGCTCACTCAAACGTGCGTCTTCCTGTGCGCACTAACAGGAGGAAAACAAGTGTCACGGCCTCAACTGCCAGTCACCAACGTACTGTTCTCGTGAATTCAAGAGGTAGCAAAAGGTCAGAAGTCTCTCCACCTTGATTGGGAAGGAAGGAAGGAAAGCGCAGTATCTGTCCACACGCACCGAGCACACTATACGCACGCGTGCGCACACACACAGACACGCACACAGACACAGACACACACACACACACACACAATGAAAAAGAAGAGTACCGACGGCTCTGGCATCGAGTCCAGCCTCCCCCCTCCCCCCACAAATCCCAGACCTTCCAGTTCAAACATTCACATAAACGTTACACTGGTTTTTCTCTTAATAAAAAAGAAGTACCTCTAAACAAAGAATATTCCTCGGAAACTATAGGAAAATCACTCTCTCTCCTGAGGCAGCCGAGGCAGGGCTCGGGGCCCAGGGAAGCCTTTGGCCAAGAAGGGCTTCTGGGGCCTGGAGGGGTGGGCGCCCCTCGGCCGGGGCGGGGGCAGGAGGGGCAGGTGCCCCTGTACATTCAGTCTGCAGACCCAGGGTCAGCCCCGAGGGGCCGGGAGAAAAATAAACTCTTGTTGGTTTTGGTTTAAAAAACAAAATTCAAAAAGAAAAAAGAACAGATCAGTAGGAATAACAGCAACCTAGGCCCAGAGGGCTCTTTAGCTGTGGAGAGGTAGGAGGCAGGGACCCCGACTGTCCCAGTGCCAGTGAGCAGTGACCCCTGGCTCCAGGAAGGAGGGCTCTGTCTCCTCCCCTCCAGCACCACTGCCCGAAGAGCCAGGGTGGCCGGCACACAGACAAGCACTCGTGCACGCACACAGACAGCGCCCTTTGCCACAGGGCAGCCCTGTTCCTCCCCAGCAGAGGGAGGCCCCCGCTGCCCCCTGCTCTGACCTGGCCTGCGGGAAAGGGGTCAGGTCCCAGCGAGACCCCCGTGACCCACTCCCACAGGCCCTGCAGTGGCCCCCTCTGGCAGCCAGAGGCCTGGGCGGAATCGGGAGGTAGACTGCACACCAGCAATGCGCATGCGGAGCTCGGGCCCCTCGGCTTCCCTCCTCTCTCTTCCCTTGGTACAGACTGTCCATTAAAGCTCTGGGTGTGTGTGGGGGGGCTGGCTGGAGGTGCCACCAGGAGCCACCCCCGCGGGACCTGGGGGTCCTGGCCCCTCCCACCTGGCCTCCGTGCTTCTTCCTTCCTTCCTTCCTTCCTTCCGTTGGCTCCCTGAGGGCGAGTCTGCAGAGGGCACCCTGGGGCCGGGGAGAAGGGTCTTTGGCTTCTAGGAGGGGGAAGTATGCATGCGCAAGTGGCTGATGAGGTTGCGCTGCTGGGTGAACTTGCCCCCGCAGAGCTGGCACTCATAGGGCTTCTCGCCCGAGTGCACGCGCATGTGCTCGGTGAGGCGGTACTGGCGGGTGAAGCGCATGCCACACTCGTCACAGGCGAAGGGCTTCAGGCCCAGGTGGCTCCGCATGTGGCGTGTCATGGTGCCGCGCTGGGTGAACATTTTGCCGCAGATGTTGCAGGGGAAGGGCCGGGTCAGCCAGTGCGTCTTCTCGTGCTGCCGCAGCGTGGCCGGGTCCTTGTAGGTCTTCTCGCAGACGGAGCACTTGAAGGGCCGGGGCTCGGCCGCGTAGGCCGCGCTGGGCGCCGACAGGTCCTCAGCCTCCTCCTCGGCGCCCCCGCTGCCCGTCTCATAAGCACCCTCCTCCTTGAGGAACAGCTCCTCCTCCGTGTGCGTCTCCACGTGGGCGTTGAGCTGCTCAGAGCTGGGGAAGCCTTTGGCGCAGGGGATGCACACATATAGGTTGTCCCCATAGGACACCGTCTCGTAGCCCTCCTGCCGGTACATGTAGTGGGTGCTGGCGTGGCCGCTGCCCCCCTCGCTCCCGCTTTGCCCACTGTCCTCACTTCCATCCTTGCCATTCTCCTCTTCCTCCTTGCAGGGGTACGGGGGCTCTGCGTAGGGTCCACTGGGGCCACCCCCGCCAACGCTGCTGGCCAGGATACCGTTGGGAACCCTGTCCCCTAGCCCCTCGCCCTCTTCCCCTGTGCAGGGGCCCTTGGGCCCTGCTTCCCTCCGCTCAAAGGGGGACCCCACCACAGGCTCCTTCTTGCTCCATTCCTTCTTGCGAGCTGAGTGCCGCAGGCTCTTCCGGGGCTGCCCACCAGGCCCCTCCAGCAGACTCAGGTGGTTGTCCTCAGACCCCTCCAGATCCATGGGCTCGTTGGGGGTGCCCCCCAGCTCAGCATAAGAGGCACTGTTGGCAACAGGAGGGGCAGAAGCTGAGAGGGGCGAGCCGTGCTGACTGTCACTCAGCTGGGCTGGGTCGTCAGGGGTGAGGGGAGGACCGGGTGTGGCAGGGGGCAGGGGAGGGCTCTTCTTGGACAGGTCCAGGCCCAGCTCCTGCTCGCAGCCCCCACTGCTCCCATTGGTGCTACAGCTGCCCAGGCCAGCCTCCCCGCTGGCGGGACAGACGGCCCGGCTCAGGCCATGCATGCCCTCCTGGCTGGAGCCTCCGAGGAAGAGCTCGTCATCCGAGCCTTTGGCCTGGGGGAGCTCCTGGGAGGTGTGGGCCCCCTTGCGTCCATCCACGATCCCCGGATACCGCGCCTGGATGACAGAGGCTGTGGACAGCCGCTGGCTGCGGGGAGGCCTCCCCATGCCAGTGGCACCCACCCGTCCAGAGCCGAAGGGCTTGCCGGCTCGCTTGAGTTTACGGCGGCAGAGGGCTGCCAACTCGGGCAGCTGGAGGTAGCTGGCGGCAGTGAGGAGAGTGCTAAAGTTGGGCTCAGCCGGCTGGTCGCTGGGCAGCAGCTTGCCCGTGTAGATGAAGTCCAGGATCTGCTGGAACACGGTGGAGCTGACCATGTCCGTGTCCAGGTTGATGAGGTTATCGTGCAGGACCAGGGACTTGAAGTAGATGCTGCTGGCAGCCAGGACGTTCTTGTGGGCCCGGAAGATGGAGTTCTCCACCATGATGATGACATCACACAGAAAGCCCTTTGTCCTCTGCTGGTTCAGCTGAAGCAGGAGCTGCTTGGAGTGGCTGGGCAGCTCCATGTCGGGCCCCATGTCCCCTCGCCCTGCCCACGCGTACCACCTGTGGGCAAGAACACATGTGGGCATTAGCCACCCAGGAGCCTCATCCAAGGGCTCGGAGACAGGGTGGGACTGCGGTGGTGCTCAGGGGGCCTCACTGGGCACAGTATCCAGGCAGGAAACTCACACTACCCATGGGGGCTCATGTTGCCTGAACAAGGGCACTGGCACTGGCCCCATTTGTACCAATGAGAAAATAGAAGCAGAAGACAACAAATAAAAGTCACATGACGCTAACCATAGAAAATGGAATGTGAATTTGGTTCCACAACCCAGAGTACCGTCTCTATGCTCAAGTCAACCACATGCCCAATGCGGACTCAAAAACGACCAGAAAGGGACTGTGAGGTACTGGGAAGTAGGAGGGAATGATGTGAGCAGAAGCTCCCGGCCAGGCTCACCTCCCACGTGGGCATATAGCTTCCCAGTTTTTAGGACAAACTAGAAATTGAGATTTTCAGGTTAACTCTCCCAACGTCAAATAAAGGTTCTTTTTCCTCTGCAGCCTCCACCTGTGACCTCTGCTCTGCCCTGAGTGCCTCTCAAACAACCCTAGTGGCTTCCCAAACTTTCAGGTTTGCCAACCTCACATTCTTGCCTTCATACGCTGCAGCCCAGCCATGGTCCCTTGCCAGTGCCTGCTCCCATCCCAGGAGGGCCCTGAGCAACCCCAGCCTGGGTCTCTAGGTGTTGAGCAGAAAGGGTGGCCTGCTCAAGCCCCTGGCACCACTGGGGTCACGGGAAAGGCAGCCAGCTGGCCTTGCCAGCCTGGCACAAACACTGATGTCATTAAGTAATAAACACACAGAAACCTCTGACGTCCATGGAAACCCTGCAGGTGGGCTTTGTATGCACTTAGGTCTCTGGGACCAGGGTGCTCCCACCAGGCACCCACCCAAATGAGCAGCAGGACCCAAGGCACGAGGGATGGCTCCAGGCTCCCTCTGGCCCCTCACACAGGCAACTCTGTGCCACGTTGTTGACAAGTGAGCTTTCATGTATCCAAAAGTAACTGAATGCTCTGAACCTCACCCTACCGGGACCCCCCTGCTTCTACCGGGACCCCCCTGCTTCTACCAGCGTACCCAACCCAGTTCTGTCTCCCTGAGGGCAGAGCCTGGAGGGACCACGCCCATGCTGCCTTTCCGTGACCACTTTCCACTCCCAGTTACCCCACACCTGCTCTGACAGAGGGAAACTCTAGTAACCACACACATCCCAAAGAAGGCCTTGGAACTCACCTCGAACACACATGGGTAGACATAGCCACAAGCTAGCACTCAGGGCCTGATAAGACGCAGCAAGCACCAGCTCAGGCAACCCAGCCTTCTAAGACTATTCAGCTGCGGGGCGTCTGGGTGGCTCAGTCAGTTAAGCATCTGACTTTGGCTCAGGTCAGGATCTTACATGAATTCGAGCCCCACATTAGGCTCTGTGCTGATAGCTCAGAGCCTGGAGCCTGCTTCAGAATCTGTCTCCCTCTATCCGCCCCTCCCCATCTTGTGCCGTCTCTCTCTCTCTCTCAAAACTAAAAAGAAAAAAAAGACTGTTCAGCTGGGGCTCAAAGGCTAGAGCCCAGGTCCCAAGGGAACCTACCCTCTGTCACTCCTTGCTCCTTAGCCAGTCAGGCAAGGACGAAGAGCCCAAGGCACAGCTTCCATACTGGCAGGGACACCCAGCCCCAGGGAAATGCAGTGTCAGCCCCAGCAGCCAGGACGTCGGTGTTCCCAGCCTGGCAAGGGGCAGGCCGATGGCAGGAGGTCCTATCCTCCAAGAGCCTGTGAGCCACAGCAGCCCATCCTCTGCAGGCTGAGAGCAGTGGGCCCCAACCTCCCCTCCATGCTACCTGGCACTGCACGCACACAAAGGACCAGGCTGAGAACTGCAGGGCTATATGGGCTGCCCAGAAAACCTTCCCCCATGCCTGCCCCTCCCTCCATCTTGCCAGTTCCCTATCCCCAGCCTACCGGAGTGCCAGGGGCCCAGAAACCATGTGAGCAGCAGCCAGCGGGGGTGGCCTCCTTAAGCGCGTGGCCTCCCTGGGGGTGCATCAATGCCTGGTCACCTGGGGAGGAGAAGATGGACAGGGTCACCCAGATACACATTAGCAAGGGAGGTAAGGAGGGATAGTGAAGGAGAAGGTACCTGGTAGCCCTGGAGCCCTTGCTCCCAGGAAGGTCTGGGGTCTCTGGGTGGGACACAAGGGGCAGTCAGGCAGGGGACAGCGGCCAACAGTGCCACTGGAGAGCTCACCAGGGCTGCACCCTCCTCCCACTCAAGAGATTTAGGGTACTCTTAAGGGACCACCTAGGCCTGTCAGGGAGCTGGTGGCAGGCATGTAATTCCATAATTCCTGGCGGGCAGGCGTAGGTGGCAGGAGGCCTGGGCAAGGCCCTTCCCAGGCTGGCCACATTTACATAACAAAAGGTCAAAATTGGAGGCCCTAGTGCAATGGGCTATTTATAAGAACCAGTCTCAACCGCTTCTGGCTCTCCTGCCTCCTTCCCTTCCTGATCTGCTCTCAACCCCCTCCCTGCCCAGAGGGCCCAGCCCCCTCCTGCCCAGCCCAGTCTGACCACATGGCCTCCCCTTGCAGGAGTTTCTGCAGACCAGGCCTTTCAATACCAGCCCGCCAAAGCAGCTGGCAGCTGCAGCCAGATGCGGAGGGGCTCCCGCTGCCCACCCCACCCCCCACAGCTGCAAGTCCCAAGGGAGGGGGAATCCTGAGGTTCTGGCTTTTTACACCCAACTCAGGCAGGTCTGGGCTCCCTTGGAATGGAGCCAGGGGTGGGGGTGGAGGCCTGCAGCAGCCCTAGGCCCATCCCTGCCTGCCCTTCCCCCACCCCCAGGGCCAGGGAGGCTCAGCAGGTCCCTCAGGAATGTGACCAGACCCGGGGTGCGGGGTGGCTGGGAGGCCTCAGCTCCAGCCTACCAGCTGTCTCTCTGGCCCTTAGCACAGCTCCCCTCTCATGGGGTGGCCCAAGGGTGTGGGGGAAGTGGAGAGGGGGTAATGGTTGGTCCAGGATCCCGCCCATGGCCCCAGAGGGCAGCAGAACCAGCTCTGTAGTTCCAGAGGCCCCAGAGCATCTACATTTAATGAAGGTGGCCTGGGCCCCTTCTTGCCTGTGTAGAGTTCAGGCTCCCCTGCCAGGTGTTACCAGAGATGACCAGCACAGAGTAGAGCCCTGCCTTGGGAAGGAGGCAGAGACCACCTGGGCGCTGGTGAGGGCAGCCCTGAAAAATGGACAGGGAGCCACAGCCATGTGTTCGAGCCAACCAGACACCCACCATACAGCCCTGTGCCCCCGCCTGCTCCCCACCAGATCTCAGGGCAACCCGAGCCTTCCCGGGACATCCATGCAATAGCCTCGGCTTCACCATGTGCCAGGCCCTGCAACTAGGGATAACTTGCCCTTGTCGGACTACAGAAAATTGGGCAGAGAGCGGGCAACAGAACATAACTTGGGGGCTCCCAGAGGTACCCATTGCTCCAGCCCCGACAGCCACTTCACAGCTCCAGGAAGGCATAGTGACTGACCAAGACCTCCCAGGCTGGATCAAACAGGGCTCCTCTTGAGCTCAAACTTCCCCACAGGACCGAGTAGGAGCAGGCTTCGCTGCACCCTCCACTGGGTGGGGCCCCAGTGGAACTGCCTGCTGGAAATTCACAGCCAGCACAATGCCACCCTACCTGTCTCCCATCCCAGGCTGGGCCAAGTGAGGGCCGCCACTATGTTTGTGAGGGGGTGCCCCCCTGCTGCAGGGCCAGGACCCCTGCAAGGCATTGCTTTTCTTCCCAGCAAAACAGCAATAGCAGAGTCCTCTGCCCTACTGCTCAACGCTGGGTGTGGAAGCAGCAAGAGCCTAAGCTGGAGAGGACACAGCCCTGGGGGGGAAGGGGGTGCCAGGTAACTAGAAACGTGGCTATGGGGGCTGGCCCAGTAAGTTGGCAGTGCAACACCCCACTGGATACAGGGGCTGGTGCTCAGCTCTGGAAGGAGCCTACAGGCTGGAATGAGGATACTGCCTGGCACCAGCTCCTGGCACCCAGCAGCCCCCTGGCAGCAGGCCCAGGCAGCGTGCCTATCAGCCCCAAGGATCCACGCCCAGCTCAAAACCGTTGCCTGCCAGAGCAGTGGCTACAGGAAGCCCAAGATCTGGGGCAGTGGGATAGTCAGGTACTCTGACGCTGAGACCTGGACCTGGTGGGGGTTAGGGGTTGGGGGTGTGGGGTGGAGAGCCCCTGGCTAGGCTGACCCCAGCAGGGAAGGGCAGGAGAAACACAGTCCCTGGGGAAGGCCAGCTCTGCCTCCTTCCTTATGAACACAAAAGCTGGGGGTGGGGTGGGGGGTGGTAATGAACAGAGACCTGGCTGTAACACCTGGATTACCTTCCCATGTCCTTGTTTACAAAATTGTCAACACCCACATATCTAGTTGGGCTGTAACATTTTCTTTCCTTCCCCTCCAAGTCTCTGCCACAGAAAAGCCAACAGCAATCCACACATACACACAGTGAGGGCAAGGCCAGGGACCAGACATCTCAGACTTTTAAAACGCACGCCGTCCTAAGGGAAGGTCAGGCCAATAGAGCTGAGCCGGGGAAGCTCCCCTGCATTTGTCTGCTGCTCCTTCCTGTCTACCCTCCTCAACCAAAGCATGAAAGGCCCAACCAGGCAATGCCATCCACTGAAAAGAAACATCTTGGGGGCATGAACACCCAATCGATAAACAAGATTATCTCAGGGAGGTGGGGGATGGAAGTATATTCATTTCCAGAATATTCCAAATTTAAAAGAAGTATGTATTACTTTTAAAATCCTAAAAAATAAAACAAAACAAAAAAACAGAACTGATGTATGAACATGAGTACATCTCAAAATCATGAGGCTGAGTGAAGGAAACCTTACATAAAAGAGTACTGACTGCAAAATTCCATTTAGAGCAAGTTCTAGAACAAGCAGAACTAATCCATGGTAGAAACAAAAATCAGAAGAGCCTGTAAAGGGTGAGGTGAGCACTGTTTGGGAAGGGGCATGAGGAACTTTCTGGGCCCCAGGTGGCTCTTTATCCTGGTAGGAGTTTGGGTTAAGGTTAATGAACTCCCTGGTCAAAACTCAAGGCATCACCAGAAATCTGGGTACCAGGTTATATGTACATTTTACCTCATATCGAAAATAAAATTCCAACAAAGAACAGAGGCTTCCAAAGGACATGCCCTTCTCAGCAGCCCACTACCAGCTAACGTTTACTTGTCCTGGGCAGCACCTAAGAAGCAGCTCATGAGGGCAGAGTGGCCATGGCAAGAACAGACCCCTATCCACCCTGATTCCATCCTGGCTAGGCAGCCGTCATGCGTTCTGGGTAGGTATTCAAAGCCCTAGATCAAGGATACTGACCTGAGATCTCCCACCCTGCCCTCCCTCAAATACACACCAGCCAAAAAGCCAATGAGGATGGCGGGAGGCAGGGCCCATGGCCTCCTGACCCCTGGAGCAGCACCCCATTAGAGGCCCCACTTGCCCGTGGCCCTAGGCAGTCTACATGGCCTCAAGTGCTCATGGGGAAGCTAGAATAGGGCCACCTCCAGGCCTCTTCTAGCACCCTACAAAAAGCAGGAGAGCATGCTCTAGCCCAGCCTTTCGGAGCCCATGAGATGTTTTAAAATGAAACTGATCTTTGGTTAAGCAGAGAGCACAGGAGAACAATTCTAACCACCTATCTGATGGGAACTTGCCCCACCTCAGCCTGGACACTCATTGTGTCCACAGCCTGGGCTCTAGGAGACCTGGACATTCAGAACTGCTCTGGTCTGGGATGCCTGGCTGGGTCAGTTGGAAGAACATACAACTCTTGATCTTGGTATCATGAGTTCAAGTCCCACATTGGGTGTAGAGATCACTTAAAAATCAAGAAGGGGGGGAAAGAAAGAAAAAAGAACAGTCCTAATTATTCAGCCTCCAGTGGTGTGGTGCCCTCTGGAGACCGGGCTGGCAGCCTCACCTCCCTGGGGCCTGGCAGCAGACGCTGCATCCCTCCTGGAAAAGAGGAGCACATCCCGCACCCATCTCCAGCCCCACAGACAGGGGCCAAACCCAGGGAGTGTTTCACAGCTGGCACTCCTGACCCTTGGGAGCAGTATACCCCAGAAAAATGCTATCTGTTCTACTCAATGCCTGACCTCCTGTAGGCAGGAACAAGACCCCTGCCCCCACTCCGGACACCACTGTGGCCACCTTGACTGAAGGCCTCCCAATTTCAGAAAACTTCTCCACCTCCCCTCCCAACCAGAAGGGTGGGCCCTAGAGAGAAAGGTGAAGGACAGGGAAAGGGGGACCACCTGCTTTCCCTCTCTTGGCCGACCTCTTTGCCCAGATCTCTTGGAAACTTTGTCATCCCCACCCCCCACCCCCCGTGGCCCTCCTTCACTCCTCAAGTGAGTGGGACTTTTCACAAGAGTCTTTGAGCTACGTTCGAAGACAGGAGAGGCTCCGTCCAGCCTACCCCAAAGCACCTAATAGGAGACCATCTTTTCTCCTTAACCACACCTGGCCAGAAATAACAGGGATACAGGAGTCTTCCAGCCGCCCATCACCCAGAGTTCCACTGCCAGGTAGGAGGCACAAAGGGTGCCAAGCAGAGGGGCGCTACTAGGCAAGGTACAGCCGGCCACAAAGCAGCTTCCCCGCCCACAGGGGTTTAGCTCTTCTGTGTCAGAGAGGGCATCGAACATGCCAGTTACTGTTTCCAAACCTGAATCTGAGGCCAGCACTGGCCTTAGTCACAGCTAACCAGTACTGGTCACCTGGTGCTCCTAACAAGTGTGGTCCTAACAAGTGCCTCTTCCCTGAAGGCCTGGCCCCACCCAAGCTGCAAGAGAGCAGCTTGAGGGCATGGTGGAGACAACCCGAAGGTACAGGCAGCCCAGGATTGAGAAGAGCCAAGGTCCCGCCCCCAACCCACAAACCAGCCCAGCTGACCAGAAGCCCAGGACTGCATTCTCCTGTCCCCAAGGCCTGGAATCCTCCTCCATACCCCTCTTCTCTGTATCCCTCCGTGAAGTCTCTTCCATCCCCCTCACTGGCAGCCTGTCTCCCCCTCACCACCTACCCAGACAGCACCTCAACTACCTCAGTCTGTCCCACGGGAGATGGCAGCCTACCTGTGGGGAAGACTAAGGAGTTATCTATCTCTACCTCCAGGGACAGATAAGACCACAGGGTTCTGGGGGGGTTAAGGAACTCGTACAGAAGTCACAAGAGCAAGCAGGTACCAGAATGAGGGCTCGAAGCCTGATCCAGAGCCACTGTCAGACTTATCCCACAGACAGATAGGATGCACCTCCCATTGCCAGGCAGGGGTGCCACGTACAGGAACACCACCCTCCATGCAGAGCCAGGAGAGATTTTGGTCTGCACCTCCACCCTCACCTTCCCCTGCCACCACCACCCACCTCCTCATCACAGCAAGACCTCCCCTGGGCTGCTTTCTCCTGACCTCGGTGTATAAGGTCAGCCCAGCTCCCTCGCTACCTAAGGCCAGTAAGAAGCTTCTGGCTAGAAGCGACAAGGTGGGGCTCCCGTCACACAGTCTGCTTTGGGTGCCCAGGCCGCGCATGCTGCTCTTCTGGGAACACCCCTGGCCTCTGTGACCTCTCTGGCCTGTTCCTCCAGGCATGGGCTGGTGGTGGGTGGGACTTGGTGCTCTGGGCAAGCCCAGCCGTGTAATCTAGCCCAGACCTGGATGCCAGCCAGCAGCTCCTGGCTCCTCTCCCAGACCATCCTCCTGGAAAGCAACAGGCTCTGCGAATGCCAGGAGCCCAGCCCTCCCTCCAATGCGGCTTCTACGAAATAAACATTTGGGTTCCACTGAGTGCACTGGTAGCACGATGATCCTGGACCCAGTGCTGGCATCCTCCTCTGCCCCTCAGACCAGCCCTGTTGCCTGCCCACCGGCTCACCCTTAACAGCGAGGCAAGTGGCATCCACCTCAGCTGGACTTTGAATCTGTCCCGAAATCCCCTTGGGCCCTACTGAAGACCCCGTGCTGCCTGTGATGGGCCAAGTCCTGCCTTGGCCCTGCCCACCTTTGTCTCCATGCACTCCCATCTAAGAGGTGGGCCCAGTTGTTATTGGGTAACAACGCGGTGAGGAAAAGGCTAGAAAGTGCTAATGTGAGGAGAGGCCTGGCAGGAAGCGCCACACTGCACAGGCCCCAGGGTCTGCAAACCTTGCTTCTCCAGGGCAGCCTTGGGTCTTCTCCCTCCTTCCCCCAGGCCTACAACCCTCCAATCGCTCCTGGCTTTGAAGTCAACCAGAAGCAAGGCCAGAATGGTCTTGGGGGCCTTGGATTTCCTCTGCTGGCTCTGACACAACTGGCTACCTGGCACCAGGAAAGGCACAGGACAGGGTCCCACTGGAGGGCCAGGCCTGGCAATGTAGTGTACCAAGCCAGGCCAAGACCTTAAGTGCCACCGGGGAGAGGCAGGTGAGCACTGCTCAAAGAAGGGGAAGAGCAGTTTATGCTTATTAGTACGGAAGCTACACTCACCTCCAGGCTCTCTCCCCTTATCGCATTCCTTCAGGAGGGGCCTGAGCTATTGGTGAGCTCACTGGCAGCCAAGGAGCCATGGAGCGCCTAGAGGCATGGAGCGCCCGTGGAGGGGGGTGCTGGCCAACAGGACAGCAGAGCAGGGGGATGTCCGCCATCCCCATCAGGCAAAGAACAAGTGAAAATCCAGGAGTTACAGCTACTCCAGTCAGGAGCCACACAGGCCCCAGTACACTGGTTTCTGTGGCCCCAGCCCCATTTCCCACTGGTCTTGCTCCTCACGGGGCACGGCCCACGGACCAGCAGTCGCACCTACAGAAGCACCACCCAGGGGTTCACAAGAAATGCTGCTGCTCAGACCTCACTGCAGAACTCAAAACCGGAGCTCGCATTTGAACCTCAGGGGATTCACATGCACATTCAAGTCTGGGAAGTGCTGAGGTGGGTTACAAGCTTTCTACTGCCAGGAAAGCCCCATGCTCTACAACCAGTAAGTACTCAGCCAATGGGTGTGGAGAGGAAGGAGACAGCTCCCAAAGGGAAGAGGTTATTTCCCAGGTAAACAAGCCCAGAGAGTGATTAATAAAAACAGTGGACACGAGACAGCAAAGTAGAGCCCGATCGCCAAGCATCTATGGAGGCAGGACACAGCCAAGGGCAGGGGCTGCCGGGCCTGGGTGGTAGGCAGAGACCTCAAGGGAGGAGAGAAGCAGGACAGCACAGCGGTAAATAGGTGGAAATTCCACACGTGTGGAACTAAAGAGCACCCAGAAAGCCTGGGCAGCCCCACTGGAAGAGACTATCATAGTCATCTCACGTGGCCCGGGGACACCTTTCAGATGAGGTAACTGAGCCCCGAGCAAGACACGGCTGAGTCACAGAGCAGCATGTCTCACTCCAGTTTCAAAACCAATCCTAGTAGGCATAAGAATAACAATTCTTACGCCAACTAAGGACTCTGAAAGAATTAAAGCCAAACAAAACAAACCCAAACTCCTACCATCTTCTACTTCACATCAGACAAAAACATATTTCATGATCGAAAAGGAGGAGGAACCACCTCTCAACGTAGAGAAGTCCTTCCCAGGAAAGGGTGGTTGACAACCCTTCACCCCCATGGTCAACATGGGCTGGTCAGAACTCGAGGCGAGCTGGGTTTGAGGCAGCGCTGCCTTGCCCCATGATATGGCAGGCCAGGATGACAAAGAAATGGCACCCTAAAGGAGGATTAGAAAAAAAAACAAAACCTGATGCCAGACAGTAATGATGGGGCTTTAATTGGCCGGGCAACGACTAAAGAATTATTTTCTGAGGAGAAAAGAGAAAGGTATTATTTTAGAAATAAGATCAAGAATGAAAACATGGGGCGCCTGGATGGCTCGGTCGGTTAAGCACCGACTTCGGCTCAGGTCATGATCTCATGGTTTGTGGGTTCGAGCCCCGCGTCGGGCTCTGTGTTGACAGCTCGGGGCCTGGAGCCTGCTTCAGATTCTGTGTCTCCCTCTTTCTCTGCCCCTCCCCTGCTCACACTCTGTCTCTCTGTCAAAAGTAAATAAACACTAAAAAAAAAAAAAAAAAAAAAAAAAAAATACTTTTAAAAAGAATGAAAACATTCAAGCCCTGTGGTCCAGAAGTGCGCTCCAAGGTATACACCAACAGAAATCTACGCACGTGCCCACCAGAACCCCGGGCAGGGGAGTGCACGGCAACCCCGTGTCTAGAGGACAGGGGGTAGCCGAAGGTATAGGGACGGTTACCTAGCCGTGCACAAGACTGAGCACTTATACACACAAACATACTTTTTATAGGTTAAAAATGTTGATTGTTTGGCGACGTCACACAGTTTGATTTACATCCACATACATGAGTCTTGGGAGCATTCTGCTGACCGAAGAAGCCAGACCCAAAAGAGACTAGGTGGTGTGATTCTATTCATGTAAACTGGAAAGCAGGCAGCACAGATCCAGGGATGACGGGAGAGTGGGGAGGAGAGGGAGTGACTCAAAGGACTCTCAAGGGCTTCTGGGGTTGTGTTCCTCATTCTGGATGCTGATTATACAAGTACGTCCATCCGCGAAGAACCCTCGGAGCTGTCATTCACAACGGCACATATTTCCTACGTACTATATACTTGTGCACAGTACAGAAACCTTCAGGATGGGAAGCAGGGCCCAGTCTTGGTCTGATTAGCAAGCAGACGCAAGCCAGGAAATAACCTCCCTGAACCACTAATAACAAGAATCACAAGACAAGCAGCAGAGAACTGACAGGACAGAGTGGCCACATCTAGGAAGAATATCCGTCTTGGATGAGAGAACCCTATACAGACCAGCCAGAGGCTACGGGAAATCTAGAAACCACCATAAAATCATTGTCTGCCATCCAAAGTAACAACAACCTGATGACGTTTTTTAATCCTAGCATCTAGCTGATACTTAACAGACAGGAGGAAGTCCATTCAGGCAAGCCCAGAAGAGAGGAAATTCAGAACTGCAGGTGAGGTACAAACAGGGTACCTTCCACCAAGGCCCAAGCAGGTTCCGGAGCAGCTAACTGGGCGCATCAAAGGGAGGAAGCCAAGAAGAAAGCAGTTGCGGCCCTCCAGAATAGGGGGTCAAAGGGAGCCGCTAAGCGGAAGGAAAGGCCCCTTGGCTCCTATGTGATCAAACCCCCAAACTCCCAGAGCCTTAAACAAATAATTCAAGAGCTATCAAAGATTAGGTTGTTTTAATTCAAAAAGAAAAAAAAACTCAAGTAGAGACACCACAGGCACCCATGAGAGTTCTTAAAAAGGCATTTTTAAGGGTAAAATTGGTGAACTTCTATAGGGAATCTCACCCTGTGGCCCTGTGCCAAAGGCTTTTTAAAGCCTCCACTTTACAGAAGAGGTCTCACCCCGTCCAGCAGGTGTCTTGAAGGGTCTGACATAGGAAAGGCCAAGAGCTCAGAAAAGGAATGGGACAGAGAGATCTACTCAGACTTGAAACAAATGCAGAGTGTCACTCTACTTTTAAAATGGAGTCTCGGTGGTGCTGGAAGGATTGTTTAGCATTAAGAAACTGGGTTTAGGAGTGCCTGGGTGGCTCAGTCGGTTAAGTGGCCGACTTCGGCTCAGGTCATGATCTTGCGGTCTGTGAGTTCGAGCCCCGCGTCGGGCTCTGTGCTGACAGCTCAGAGCCTGGAGCCTGCTTTGGATTCTGTGTCTCCCTCTCTCTCTCTGCCCTCCTCCTGCTCATGCTCTGTCTCTATGTCTCAAAAATAAATAAACGTCAAAAAAAAAAAAAATTAAAAAAAAAAAAAAAGAAACTGGGTTTAGAGAAAAGAAAAAAAAAAGAAAAAGAAAAAAACAAAGAAACAGGCATTTATCTGCCTGGAAAAGTAGAGCAGGGCTACTTAGGAGGTAACAAAAACTCTGCCCTGAAAACACCCGAACCCCCACTGGCAGGGGGAAGGATGAAGTGTAGGACAACGCCACCTTGGACACCCTAAGTGGAGACAGGAACACAGAAACCACACTAATCACAGCACTTCAGTGAATCTCAAAATAGAGATTAGTGCCCGGCCCTGAGTGCACAAAGAGCAAACCCAGCCAACCGCTGCTCAAGGACCCAGACAAGCCCAGGGAGGCCACATAGAAAAGCTAGGGAATGGTTAACCCACAATCCAGAAGAAGGGTGGTGATTTCTGGAGGGAGGCAGGAACAAGCTGGGGAGCACCACAGGTGGGCGTCCAGGGACTATTTCTTACATGGGTGGGAGAAGCAAGGGAGTGTACTGCTCACTAGTTATACTGTTATGTGTACATGTGTAATTTACACCCTCCCATTAACACTTTTGTAAGTAACCTGGAGCATAATCTTCAAGTCAGTTGAGGAAGCTGGCATGCTCTGTGCAGAAATCTCAAAAGAAAGGGGAGGAGGACGAGACCTTCTAGAATTCTTTTCTTTCTTTCTTTCTCTCTTTCTTCCTTTCTTTTTTTTTGGAACTCCCAACCCTGAGGATCAAGACCTGAGCTGAGACCCTCAACCAACTGAGCCACCCAGGCACCCCTGGACAAGACTTTCTAGATTCAGGGAGGCGCCAGAGACTACAGCTGTGTGAGACTTCCTGAGCACTGCTCACATCACTTGACCCCGGACCCCACACTGCAGAGCCGCACACTGGGCAAATACGGTAAACAAGGGCTTCGGAGGGTTCCATCCCATTGGAGATGCCCAGAAAGTACCACTCTGTCCTAAATAAAAAGCAACAGAAAGCAGGGCCTCCGTACCTGGGAAGCCAGGTGTGCCTCACTCAACAGGATGGAAATCCCAGGAACCCTCCCGACTGGAGGGGAAGAGGGCAGTTAACGCCACTCTGAGCGAAAATATCAAAGTCTAGCACACATCTCCCTTCTGCAGCCTCTACCCCCTCCAATTCGAAGTCCAATCAACCCTGAGTTACTTTTCTCAAACACCAATCTCATCCAGTCACTCCCCTGCTTAAAGCTTTCAATGCATTCCCAATGCCTGGATAAAGTCCACACTCCAGCCCAGCCTGAGGGGTGCTTCCCAGAGAGGACCTGGCCCACCCCGCAGCTTGGCTAGTTCACAGTCATGCCTGAGTGCTCCTCCTCTGCAAAGCCAGCCCTGCATTTCTCCTGGACCCGACGTCGGTACTAGCTGCCCAGCTGCTTCCCTCTGGGCACCGCCCCTGTGCCCCCCCAAGACCCCCCACCCCATCTCAAGCAGGCTCCCAAGGTGA
Organism: Paguma larvata; assembly: GCA_030068075.1. Lineage (NCBI taxonomy): Eukaryota > Metazoa > Chordata > Mammalia > Carnivora > Viverridae > Paguma > Paguma larvata. The sequence goes on from CM057835.1 coordinate 62,537,719, forward strand.
GGGACCCTGTGTCCCACTAGCCCACCAGCCACAGCTGCACTGTGCATGGAGCAGGCCCTCATAAAGGTTTATTAGTGAGCAAATGCCGGTCAGGAAGGTGCAGCCCTGAGAACAGTGAAGTAATAACATGAGAGAAGATAAGGACGGTGAGGAGGGGGCAACAAGAGAGAAGGCCGCCCAGCGCCCTCCCTCGTCAGCAGTTCCAAAACTGTTGTTTACATTCTTCAAAATTAGGACTCCCAAAGAACCAAAGAACTTTCATGTGGTTTACATGTCGGTGTTACTGTTCTACATTTACTCTATTAAAAAACCTGGTAATTAAAACAAATACTTGACTCAGAACATCAATAAAAAACACATGTTAACATAAATGCCACGAAGTTAACATAAATGCATTAAAAATGTTTTATGGGAAAAAAAAGATTCCAAAATAAAAAAAAAAATTAGTGAGAAGAGTAGTACTGTTTTATATTTGGCATTTGTTTTATGTTTTAAATCTCTTTAACGTCTGACTTAAAAGAAGTAGCTAGATTCTCGTATCTGTTTCTATACTTAGTCCACTAGGATATGTGGTTTTGATTAAAGTCTATCAAGAAATGTGCCTTCACACAGATAGAAGGGAGGAATATTTTAATAATCCTTTCAGCTAACTGCAGCTATTCTTCACTGACATTACACAAAAGCTCAACAAGCAGTGGTTTCTTAAAAGTTGCGATGGAGACTGTGAAACCGTATCCGTGACTATCTCGCACCCAGTTACGCAAAAATCCATCGGTCTATGCTACACTCCCATCCACACAGGATTTTGCAACATCAGGCACTGGTCATTTGGTTCACTGAGTTAATCAGATCTTCCAAATGTCACATTTCATTATACAACACCAAAAAAATCCGTGTGTTAATATCACTGCTGATCTTATCAGTGAAGTCTAAGTCAGGCTCACCGAGATGGATAGTTTTCCAAAACTCTCATTTTCCCTTAAGGGTTCTAGCACTGGCAACGAATATCGTCAGTTGTTTTCCTTAAAGTGGCAAAGCTCACTTTGTTCATTTGAGAAAATATCTGCACAAATTCTCCAAGTCTGAGTAACCACACCTTATCTGTCAATCCTTCTTTCAAGTAAAAACAATATTCCATGAGAAAAAGCAGCTCGTTCAGAGCTCAGCCCAAGCAAATGCAAAGTGTGTTTCTGGAGACAACAGTTATACCCCACGGTAGTCATATATACTCCCCATTTCGTCACATGGAATACTAAAAAGACGTGTGTGTACCCCAGGGTCTAGATTTACTACCCAGTCATCCATACTGCCTCCCCAGGACGCTCGTTAGACTGCGTGTCTCAGTCTGGAGTACCAACAGTGGAGAACACAACTCTGGGTGACGCATACACCCACCACAGCTTTGCACAGGACAAAGGCCAGTAGCTTCTAAGAATTATGAAAAGGGTCTTGGGGAACCCAAGCGGTCTACGAACCACTCTGAGAATAGCTGACATCCATTAGTTCAAATATTTCTAACAACCCATTTTACAGGCAAGGAAAATGAGGCACAGAGAGGCACTCTTCCCAAAACCACACTTGTTTACCAAATGCTCTAAAAGGCAGGGCTGACGGAAACTCCAAACAGACCTCCAGAGGCCTGCTTACTCAGAGCTGGCAATGCTTTGGGAGCAAGCAGGGCCTCCGCACAGTGGGCCCTCCAGAGGCAGAGGTGGTCACAGGTGGTCAGAGGGGGAGGGGTGCTACAGGAAGCAGGATGTGCAAGCTCGCTGCCTGCTGGGGGCATGAAGTCAAAGTCCCCTCCTGCCCAAAGCAGCTAAGCCAGCCCTGCTGCCCTTATCAGCGTCAACACATGCAAGGAATGTGGGACTTTGGAAACAGTCCTCTCCCCTCCGCCTGCACCCCTCTGGCGCTCAGGTTCACCTACCACAGCCAAAAGACAAATCAGCCCAGCGTTCAACCCCCCTGCACCTGGAGCCCTGTGGCAGGTGAGAAAGGCACCTGCTGGAGGTGGCCCAGGGCACCTGAAGAGGCTAGGCTTAGCCCCTCCCCTCATCACTAAGATCACCCATCTACCAAGAAAGAGCCTCACCCTGCTAAGAGAGGCCACCCTGCCCAGTGTCACAGAACACAGCACTGCTGGCCCAACCACCTCTCATTCACCGACACAGTGAGAACACCAGAAGGAAAGGAGCCCAGCTCTGAGTTCCCAGGAATGCCCAGAGCCTCCCCCTCAAGGCTCTTCTGGAAATGGTTAGCAAAGGCCAAAGTTTCCATAGGACAGAAGAGTCCCACGTGCCAGAAGGGAAGGAGTTGAGACTGGAAGAATAAGGATGACCCAGAGGGTCCTCTCTGTCCCCCAGCTCCTGGAGGGAGGTGGGGAATGGACCTGCTCACCAGGCTTGTAGTGGTCCCTCCCCGGTTTACAAGGGACTACCAGCCAGCTCCAGCTCCAGCCTTTGTCTGAGACAGCCATCCTGCCACCCTACTCAAAATGAAAACCTTGACTGTCTCCAGGCCCAAGCACTGCTCAGAGGAGGAAGCCCACACACACGTGTTCAAGGCTGCCACACATGTGTGGACTGTGTTTACCTTACTCTTAGAACTTCTCTACCCACCTCCTAGCTATGTGACGTGAGAACAATTGCTTAACTTCTCAGCCACTTGTACAGTGAAGACTGATAAAATGATTGCATGGGTTACGTTCCAAGGATTAAATTCGGAACACCTCCCACAAGGGCTGGCATGGGGTAAGAGCCCAAAAGCGACTCGCCCAACCATCTTCTACCACACTTTCCTAGCATTCTGTCAGGAATTCTCCCAGTTTTCAGGCAAAACTGAAGTAGCACCTGTCAGACAGAAACCATCAGCCACCTTCTACTAGAGGGAAGGGCAGGGAAGTCCTGTGGCATGGTGGGATGAAGAGGCAAAAGAGCTGAGGCAGGAACCCACCCCCAGGACCATTCGCTCTCAAGACAGAACCCCAGGGGCGCCTGGGCGGCTCAGTCGGTTGAGTGACCAACTTTGGCTCAGGTCATGATCTCACAGTTCGTGGGTTCGAGCCCTGTGTCAGGCTCTGTGCTGGCCTCTCTCTCTGCCCCTCCCCCTGCCTGCAGTCTGGCTCTCTCTCAAAAATAAACAAACATTAAAAAAAAAATTTTTTTTAAGAGACAGAATCCCAGAGTCCACCTACGAAGACGTGTACAAGTGGAAAAGAACAGAGAGATGACACCTTGCCTGTGCTCCCACCACCACCCGCTTCTTTCTCAACTACCAGCCGTGACATGACTTCTTAATTCCCTCTCCTTCATTGTCGCAGCCCAGACTGGTCTTCCTTCCCTAAAAAACAGCACTTCCTACCCAAGACACCAACCAGAACCACACCAGACTCAGGGGACTTGCTCACTTCATTCTGTAAGCTGCCCAGAGCAGGCAGGGCTGTCTTATGTTCCATCTGCCCACAGATATGCACTAAGCCCCGGGACAGTCCATTGTTCTGTTCCAGCAAAGGGAGCTGGGCCAGGCTAGCCAGATCTCACCTGAAGCTCTGCCTCCAACACCCCTTCACGGCCACCCCCCACACTCTATTTCCTGGCCCCTTATACACCTTACCCAGATAACACTCTAGAAAAGCAACCTCAGGGACCAATCTCTCTCTCCCAGGGACCTTGAGGTCAGAGAGAAAAACAGGGGCTCAGGTCCCAGGGATCCCCAGCTACAGCCACAGTGGGCTCATGAAGGAGCCCCAAGGATCCCCAATGTCACTCTGTCAGGCCCTGCCAGGGCACACAGAGGTCAACCGGAGCCCAAGAATGCAACCACAAAACCAGAACAAGTAAACTCTGAAAGCCAAACAGGACGAAGAGTTCTGGGGTCAAGGGCAACAAGCAGCTCCCCAGGGACCTGAGGAGCTGCGCCCTTAGTGCGCACAGGCCTGTGGTCCCTCCCACTGCCACCAAGAGGGACCATGAAAAGAGTGAGCTCCAGGGCCGCCTGGGTGGCTCAGTCGTCCAACTTCGGCTCAGGTCATGACCTTGTGGCTCATGAGCTCAAGCCCCGTGTCGGGCTCTGTGCCTACGGCTCAGAGCCTGGAGCCTGCTTCAGATTGTGTCTCCCTCGCTCTCTGCCCCTCCCCCATTCGTGCTTTCTCTGAAAAATAAACAAACATTAAAAAAAAAAAAAAGAGTGAGCCCCTTCTGTGTCTGATGATTCTCCAAGAGCCCAGTAGTAGTAACTAACAGAATCAACCTAACTAGTGTTGTAAACTCGAGATCCCGCTGGGCCATTAGAGTAAAGCAGTTCACGACCACCCCAGGTCATAATGCGCTGGTCAACCTGGACTCACCACTTGCTTGATTCTACTACCAACAAAGATTCTTCACCTGCTAAAGCGACTGCTTTTCTCAATCTTGGCTGCACATCGAATTCATTTCCAAGCCTTAGGAAACATGGATGCTAGAAATAGTGTGGGCTGGGCCGCCTCCGCCAGTTTCCAGCTGATCCTGATGTCCGGAGCTGAGAACCAAGGCACTAGCAGGCAGGCCAGCCTCTTCCAGGAAGCAAGAGTAACAGCACGCACTCATCACAAGGAAAGTTCCATGGTGTCCACAGAGGGTCAGGCCACTGAGGCCCCCAAGCCCCACTTTCCCAGCAATCAACCCTACTCTCGCTTCTCACTCATTTCAGATACAGGAATTCACCGACACCTGATAAGCTTCCAAAGCAGCACAGGTGAGAGAACTGCAAAGGCCATGGGGCAGTTTTCCTCCTTAAAGGACCCATAACCAGCCTGACGGAAGAGCCCAAGGGAGCTCAGACTCCAGTGTATGATGGGAGCAGCACCTCTACTCCATGGGGATGGGGGAGTTACTGTTCTCAAGGCACTGGAGTGGCCCCTCCCCACACTCACCTGAGAGAACCCACCCGCCCACAGGTGCTGCTGGGAAAGCAGCCTGAGGCCGCAGCAGCAGCAGCCTGGAACGCAGGGGACAAGTCTGCACAACGGCCACACCAGTGCCAGAGCCCACAGCCCTTCCATCTCCGCAAGAGGCCAACTCCCCACCTGGAAGCGCCCCCCCTAGCCAAGCCCAAACACCACCTTTCCTTAGTGGCCCCTGAAATTGCCATGGAATGGATGGAGAGACCTGAAGTACAGCACTGGAAGACTGGGCCACCTGCCTTTCCATACCCCACTCTCCCCCCTCATTCATACCTCCACGTGCTCACAGAGGTGAATTACCCTCAAACAGGAAACAGGCACCCACGATGCACTATGTATCTCAGAAGCAGCAACAGTAGATGGCTGCCCTGTCCTCTCTCACCCACAGAAGAACCTGCTCTAACCTTCAGACCACACTCCCCCTCCCCTCGGCCCACCCACATGGGACATTAACATGAAAACTGAGCAGTCTGAAGGAGGGGCTCTGAACCCCTTCCCGACTGTCCCAAGCAGGCTCTTAGGGTCACTCGCTCCACTCAGTCGAGACACACCCTCCCTCAGCAGAGGCACCCCAGTCCAGGCCCTTCCCTCCTGGACTGTGGCGGGCCTGGAGTCACCTCCTGGCTTTCCCTTATCAAGCTCACTGGGGGCCCACACACAACCCCAACCCCCACCGCTTCTCTGGCTTTGCCACTCCTGGCTACAGCTCTGAGACCTCCCCCATCCCAGGTCCCTATCCCTCAGGGCAAGGCCCCTCCCAGCAGGAAGCACAGACTGGCCGTGCCAGGCAGAGTCAAACTGGCCTGGCTTGTTTGGAAGCCCCTAAACCGGAGCCAGGATCCTCTTGGGGAGGGGGCTGTCTGCCAGCCTCTCCCTGCTTGGAGCTCAGACCTCTCCAGACTCCACACCACATGGGCCACAAAGCCCTGGAGTCAAAGACATTTACCCTCCAGTCCGTCTGACCAGTTGCTTACTTGCAGCCCCAGCAAGTTATGTAACCTCCCAGTTGAGTCTCATTTACCAGTCTGTAAGAGGAGACCATCCAGCGTGCCGACCTGGAAGGATTCCGAGAAAACGTAAGTGTGCCCCCATCTCCCGGCCTCAGCCTCGCCCGACTACTTGTTGGCAAGGCGAGTGCCAGAGGGCAGAGACCCGCATGATCCACCCTAGCCGCAGGGGTTGGGTGCTGCGCCCTTGTGTAGTTCTCAGAAAATCTTGTCAAATGAATAAAAAGTTTGTGAAAGAGCCTCCCAGGTGCCTGGCACGCGGTGGGTGCTCCGGTGCTAGCTTCTCTAACACAGCATCCGCAGCCTCACGTTCTTGCCTAGCTGCTCTCCAGTCTCCCCTGCCATACTCCACACCGCCCCGGTCTTCCTGTGCACTCCCCACTAAAACCCTTCTACAACCAACTTGAGCTCAGCATGCCATCCGTGGATCTCCTCCACCCGAGCCGGCCCCTTCCTCCGTGCCTTGAAGCTACAGCCACCATCCCCATGGTGCCCTCTGCACTCCACACAGCACGGTGCCAGGCCTTGTTGCCAGACCTCAGCGCCCCATCTTATTATCGTTTGATTGCCTGTCTTCCCCAGGCTGAGCTCTGGAGGGCAGAGGCATGTGAATGTACACTCAGGTTCTGCTCCCATTTTAGACACAGAGACACCAAGGCCCAGAGTCAATCACTGTCCAAAGTCACACGGAAAGTAAACGGCAGAGACCGCACTGAGCTCCAGACTTTCTAACTAAACCCAGTTCCCTCTCACTGCCCCTCAGGAGTCCCTCCTCAGCCAGGCTCCAAGAGCCAGGAGGATAAGAACCTGATTTGTTGTTTGTTTCAATGGTGAAAGCTGCCTCCCAGGTGGCAGAAACCAGAAGAGTCCCCACCCTTTTAGTGATCGGGTCCTGGGAGCAGTGGCTCTCAGCCCCAGTGGGCAAAGCGAGCAAGCTTCTGGGTGGGGCTGACAGCTTGAGGCCAACAGGCCAGCAAAAGGGCAACACCACAGGTCCCCTGGGTAAACTGAACTTTATTCCTTCCTCACTCCTCCGACTCTCCAGAACTGCCCAGCCAGCCCTTCTCTGGGGGCTAGCTGCTGATTAAAAGGCACTGTCCCCACCCCCCACCCCCAGATCTGACCCTGACAGACAATAAGGACTCCGGGAAGGCAGCAGGCCTGTCAGCTCAATAATGCAAAACCCTGTTGCTCCAAGTCCACGACAGCTGACTTCAAGTGGATCGGAGGCTGTGCTTATTAACAAAATGAGAAATCTGATCTATGGAAAGAAAACACTACGTGAGGATTAATCCAGGACTGCAGCTTGCGGAGAAGGCTGGGCTGCCGGCCAAACCCAGGGAGTGAGGATGGGATCGTGCCTACCTGTCCCGAGAGCAGGTACTGCGCAGCAGGACAGGACGCATCGCCTCTGCCCCACCTGCGCCTCTTCTTCTCCTTCCAGCAATTGAAGCAATCATTTCAGTTTTGCTTTAATTAAAGACCTGGCTCCCTCGGGCTGCTTCTTCCTCTAAGCAGAGCCAGCGACCAGAGGGAGATTTTTCTTTTCAGGAATCGCTTGTAAAAGCTGAGTGACTAATCGACAAGTCCTAACAACTGGCAGGAAAACACTGCAGGGAGAAATTCTGGGCACACACCAGCACTCTGAGTCAAATGGCCAGAGAAGTCAAACGGCAAGAGGCACTCAGCAACTCCCCAAAACTGGCCTGCAGAAAGCCAGAAGCCGAAGGAAGGCAGACCAACCTGGAGTTCTGACCCTTGAGGCAGGCAGGTGGGGAGCCCCCTTCCCAGCCTTCTGAGTCTACTGCTTGCCCACGGGACCCAGAGATTTTCATAAGCCCAACTGTACAGGACCAAAGGTTCCCTGGAACGCAGAGTGACCTACTCTTAGGCCAAAGGACTCAGTTCAACCCCCAAGTATCAGTTTCCCAACCCCCCCCGCCCTTGGTGCTAAGAGCCCGCTAAACCAGAAATCTCACCACACAGCTTTGTCTCTAGAGGCCAGCCTGAGGCCGGCCCATCTGCTTTTTTTCAGACCACTCCAGCAACCCTGCTCTGCTAAGTGTACAGTCTCTCCTTGAGCCAGGGCTACAGACCAACCAACCACATGGCCTGTGCTCCTGAAAATGTCTGCGGAAAGGGCCCAGGAGTCCAGAGTTGGCAGATGGGAATGGAGGGGAAGAAGTAAAGCCAGGAAGCAATAAATGCTACTATAGCTCCAGAAAGGTCCTGGGTTTGAGTGACCTAGCTCCATCCCTCCAGCCAAAGTCCCTGGAGAACAGGCCCAAGTTCAGCCTAGAAGCTCTGGAGGCCCCTCCACTACCTGCCAGCTCTCCTCCCCACCCCCCCAGCGCAAGAGGCACAGCAATCCCCACATCAGTCAACAATCCACCGCCACAGGATTCCTATGGGCAAAGCTCTGCCCCTCCCCCCCACCACATATGTCAGAGGGGTGGCCTCCCTGGGTTACACCCCTCCTTGCTGTGGGGAGGGGGAACCTAGCTTTCCAGATGTGCTTGGCAACTCCTACTAGAAAAGACACTGTGGGTGGAGGGGATAGAAGACATGGATAAATAACTTCAAAACCGTTCCAACCCATCCGGATCAGCACCGGGCTCCCTTCTCCAGGCAGTCCCACGCTGTTCTGGGTGGGGCCGCTGGGCGCATTATCTGACCTCCTTCCCTCCTCTCCAGAAGTCACTGCCCCCCAAGGGAGAGGCATCCCTGTCTCCCCCCCCTACCCTCACCCCCCCACCCAACGAGGTCTATGTGAATATGAACCATCTCAGTAGATAAACAGAAAGTGACAAGCTGGGGCCCTTCAGCCCCCTTCCTCTGCCAGCCGGTCCCCTCCCCCTGCCAGCCGACCCCCTCCCCCAAGCCCATCTCTCTTCCTGCCAAGTGGCTGCCTACAGGAGAGGTCTGGGGGCAGGGCGGCGAGCCCACCAGCCGCAGGGCCCGGCCCTCTGGGAGCGGCCCCTCCAAGGCCAACCCTGTCCCTGTCCAGGCCGGTCTTCCCGCAGGGAGGGGGGGCAAGGAAAGGGGACCGCAGGCGGAGGAGCGCCGCAGTTCTGGAAATAGCAAAATCTCCCTACGAGGGGCGGCCGCGGGCGCTGGGCCGTTTGCATAATGGAAGCCCGCCCGCCTGTCAGGCAGCGCAGCTCGCCCGACGCTGTTCGGATTAGATTGCTAATGAAAAGGCACAAAGAGCCGGCGCCCGCTCGCCCGCCGACCCCCGCTCCGCAGACCCGCGCCCGGCCTGGCGCGGCTCCGGGGCTTTGTGCCCGAGGTCCCCCGCCACCCGCGCCCTGCCGGGCACCTGGGGCCACAAAGCCCAGGCGGGCTGAGTACGGCCAGGGGTCCCGCGTGCGCCCCCGCCCAGCCCCGGCGGGCGCGCGCCCGCCCACGCCCCTCTCTCCGGGGGCGCGCCCGCCCGCGCCCCCCGTTGCCCCTGACCGCTTCTCACCTCGTGTGCATCGGCGGCGGCGCTCCGCCCGCCGGCCGGCCGGCCCTGCCCACGGTCCCTCGTCTTCGGCGCCCGGCTTGCGCCGCCTGCGCCCGCCCCGTCCGCCCGCCGCCGGCCCGGCTCGGCTCCCCGCCCAGCGCGCCCCGAGCGCCGCTCACAGCCGCCCGCCCGGCGCCATCTTGGAAGCTTGTGACGTCGGCGCCGCCCGCTCACCCCTGACCCACATCTGAATGGGCGAGCGGCGGGGCGGGGCCAGGGCCGGTTTGGGGCGGGGTCTCGTTGTGGGCGGGGCAAGAGGGGCGGGGCGGAGCTGGCTAGAGGTCCGAACACTGGGCAGGGCGGGGCGGCGGGCCTGCTGGACGGCGCCGTGGGGGAGGGGCGCGCAGGAGGAGCCCGGGACCCAGACCCCAGGTGCAGGGGTGGGACCGCGACCGCACCCCGAAACAACCGGACCTCCCAAACCCCTGGGAAGAGGACTCTGGACCCCCACAGGCCCACGCCCAGCCCGCACACGCAAAGCTGATCCCCTTTGAGCCTGACCCTGACCCCTCCGAGGCCCCCAGTAGGAACCCCTAGCGACCTGCGCCCCACCTCCAGGACACTTTCGCACACCCCCCCCTCCGTGCCCCCCGCAGGGACCTCGCCGTCAAAGGCGCAGGCCTCCGGGGGCTGCAGGTGGCGTGATCTAGGCTCCCGAGGAGGCCCAAGCTATTTGTGTCCTGTAGGGAAAGGGGACCCTCCTCCCCGACCCCTGACTCCAGCGACCCCTGGGGTCCCCGCTCTCGCAGTCCTGCTGGGTGGCCCTACCTGCTCGGAGGGTGCGGAGGTCCAGAGCACGCGGTGTTCAGCCAGCGCCTTCCGGTGACCGCAACCCCTCACAGGCCCCTGGGGTCAAGCCACGCGCCTAAGCTGGCCCGCCTGGACCCAAGCTCAGTGGCCCGATGGCCTGCTGAGGGACTGGAGCTGGCCCTGAGTGTGGCCGCTTCTCTAGGGAGTTACTTAATGGACCGCTCTCTACTTTGAACACCAAACAAAAGAACACACCACTGGCAACGTCTGAGAGAGGAACCCAGGCTTGCCGTGCAGGGAAGTTGTGCCCTAGCACTAGCCAAGACTCCCTCAGGAAGGCTGATTATGTGACCATTCTTTCCAGATTAATGCGTAAATTTAAAGTATATTAAATGTAAATGTATATTTAATGAAATGTTTCAAATTAATGTAATCCTAACAGGACTTGACAAAATTCTAAGTTCACCTGAAAGAATAAATAATGGAAACCAGCTCTCATTTCCCACAAATGAGAGTGGACTTGCCTTAACAGATACTTAAATTGTAAAGCTACCACAGTCAATCCAGTGGGGCACAAACCAAGGAAGAAAGGGGAGGGGGGAAGCCTAGAAACAGATCCTGGAAATGGTAAGAACGTAAGAAATGAATAGAGAAATATCACACATCGGTAAGGAAGAAGAGGCATATTCTATGAATAGAGGCTAGTAGAGGATTCACTCTTTGAAGAAACTCCTAAAAAAATGTCAATACTCTACTAACCAAAGACGTGCGTATTAAAACTACAACATACTGAGGGTTTGGGGGGGGGGGGGGTTTGGTTTTATTTCCAGGAATCAGTTTCAAATTAGAATCTTCAAACACAGGCAGGGTTAGTCTGGTGGGTAATCACTCTCATATATTGTTGGAAGTATATAAACTGCCTCAAAATTTCTGAACGTGAATTTGGCAGTATGAGCCAAATATAAAAATCTTTTAAAATGATCGATACCGGGGCGCCTGGGTGGCTCAGTTGGTTGGGTGGCCGACTTCAGCTCAGGTCATGATCTCGCGGTCTGTGAGTTCGAGCCCCGCATCGGGCTCTGTGCTGGCGGCTCAGAGCCTGGAGCCTGCTTCGGATTCTGTGTCTCCCTCTCTCTCTCTGCCCTTCCCCTGCTCACGCTCTGTCTCTATATCTCTCAAAAATAAATAAAAGTTAAAAAAAATAAAAAATAAATAAAATAAAATGATCAATACCCCCTTGGAGCAGTAGTCATCCATCTTCTGGGATTCTGTTTTAAAGAAATTAACCGCATTTCTAGACCTTATGCTTCATGGTCTTTCTAACCAGATAATAAGCTTGGAACCCCAGTGCCGAGAGCACACCTGAGACTTAATAGGCACTGAGTAGACTTGTTCTATTTGCATTTGAAAATTAATGTACAATCAAATGTTTTCAATGTCGTTTATAATAATGAAAAATATCATATACAAAGTAAATGCCTGACAATGGGGAATGGGTCAAGTAGCCCACAGGAGAAAACATAAGGGAGCCACTATAAATGGTGTTTATGAAGATTTTTAATGATCTAGAAATGTGCAAATGATATTAAGAATTAAAAACGGCACAAGTATATATAGTACATGCAAAATATGGAAGAAAATACACCAAAATACTTACAGAGGTTCTCTCTAGGGGGTGGGATTTTTGTTCATGCACATGTATATTTCAGGGTTTTATTATAATAGGAACATTTCTAATAGGAATAAGTCTATGTACATTTTCAAAAATGTCCTCGTTCTCCTTCCTCCTCACTCCCATCTTCTGAAGTAACATTAGCAGTTTGACATGTACATCTGATATCAACACATATTTGTCCACCCGTTAGACAACAATCTTTTTAGAAACTATGAAATGATATACTTTCTAAACGGTAAGTCACTTTAGAACTTATGAGACTTTTGTCCTTTGTCCCTAAGAAGCTATCGCAGATGTCTTTCTAGTTCATATCACATAATTCACTTTTTAATAGCCCACAGATTCTAGAGTATGAGGGTTCCATAAACACTTCCTTAATCATAGCTATTCTGGTTACTTACAATTTAGTGCTTTTAATTTTTTTTTGAGATTTTTTTTTTTTGAGAGAGAGAGTGTGTGTGGCATCCAGAGAGAGGGGTAGAGGGAGGGAGGGAAGGAGAGAGAGTGAGAGAGAGAGAGAGAGAGAGAGAGAGAGAGAGAGAATCTTAAGCAGGCTCCATGCTCAGCACAGAGCCCAAAGCACAGGGCTTGATCCCACCACCCTGAGATCATGACCTGAGCCAAAACTAAGGGTCAGACAATCGACCGAGCCACAGGCATCCCTAAAGATTTTATTTTTAAGTAATCTCTACACATAATGTGGGGCTCAGACTTACGACCCTAAGACCAAGAGTCTCGTGCTCTTCCGACTCTGCCAGTCAAGGGCCTCAATCTGGTGCTTATAAAGAATAAATTTTTAAAGTCATTGCATATATATTTTTACATTCTCTCGCCCTCGCTTGTGCAGAATAGTTTACTAGAAATAGACTCTATGGGTTAAATGATATGTGAACATTTTCAATTTGAATAGGTCCTACCAGCTATACTTCCCAAATGGTGTAGCGATTCATACCAAGCTGGTTAAGGTTTTGTTATTCCCGCTTCTTTAACTTTTCTGAACATTCCGCGTTTTCCATACTCAGTACGTAGTCCCTTTAAAATCAGAAAGCTAAGTGCCTGGCTGGCTCAGTCGGCGGAGCATGGGACTCCTGATCTCGGGGTTGTCAATTCAAGCCCACGCTGGGTATAGAGATTACTTAAAAATAAAACCTTTCAAATAATTCAATAATATCAGAAGGACAAAAGAAAAGTCCGAGGAGGGAAGAAAGGATTTCTAAATCATATGGAACTAGACTCGTACCATCTCTGTTCTGAGAAGGCTTGCATGATCTCCCCACATCCAGCGTTCACCCCCAAGCCCATTTCCTGCCAATCACTTTATAAAGTCCAAGCACGCTTCCAGTGCCATAGTACGTAAGCATTTAAACTTTAAAGTTTGGGGGAAAGTTTTCGATACAGTAAATGAAGATAGCAGATTTCAAGATTTTGTTCTCACTGAAAGCCACGCTGTAAAACCGTATTTGGGCGGAAGGTAATATGGAAATATAAAAACCGCACAGTAATGGGGAGAGGAGAACCATTGAGAATTGGATTTATTTTGCACTCCGGCTCCCTCTGTGTGTCTAGTATGGGACCTAACCTCTCTGATCATCTTTCCTCCTCGGTCATTTGAGAATAATAACGGCACCTGCCCACAGGTCTCTTGTGAGGACTGATTAAGATGAAACTGTCAGATAGAGTACAGAATCAGGCTCTGGCAAGCCCTGGTTAAAGTAACTCTATGATTGCTGTGTCATGTAGTATGGATCAAGTAAGGACAGTAGAGCTGATTTGTCACTTTTACCATCATCGTTTCTCGATTAAAAAACGAACAAAAGGAAAACAAACGATACAAAATATCCCCAATGGGTAAATCATAGTCCCTTAACACGATAACCAGGGTTAAAAAATATAAAAAATAACGGGATGCTGGGGCGCCTGGGTGGCTCAGTCGGTTAAGCATCCAGACTCCTGATTTCAGCTCATGTCATGATCTCATGGTCATGAGATCTAGCCCTGAGTCAGACTCTGTGCTGGGTGTGGAGCCTGCTTAAGATTCTGTCTGTCTCTCTCTCTCTCTTTCTCTCTCTCCCCCACTCCCTGGCTCTCTCTCTAAAATTAAATTAAATTAAAAAATAAAAATAGGGGTGCCTGGGTGGCTCAGTCGGTTAAGCGTCCGACCCTTGGTTTCAGCTCAGGTCATGATCTCACAGCTTTGTAGGTTCAAGCCCCACATCCGGCTCTGCGCTGGCAGTACAGAGCCTGCTTGGGATTCTCTCTCTCACCCTCTCTCTTTGCCTCTCCCCAACTCACACTGTCTCTGTCTCTTTCAAAATAAACAAACTTAAAAAAAATTTTTTTAATACAGGATGCCTAGCTAAATTTGAATTTCAGATAAACAACCTATAATATTTTAATGTAAGTATACCCCATGGAAAAATCACATCTCACTTCCCCCCCATCCCAAGCTCAACAGCTCTCTGCTCCTGTACGTGCCATGATTTTTCCTTTCGCCTCTGGGCATTAGCACCCAGGGCTCCTCCTGCCTGCATCACCCTTCCTCCTTCTCCCCACCTCTGCCTGGCCAACTCCTACTCAGCTCAGACATCAACTCCTTCAGGAAGTTTCCTCTGACCCCAGGCTGCTCACCCTGATGCAGTCCTAGTACCGCTGACGGGCAGTTGCCATGACAGGAGGAAGCCTTTGTCTTGTTCATTCTTGTAGACTCCATACTCAGCTCATGCCTGCCACCAAACAGGCAGGCTCCCCTAAAAAGTCAAATGAATGAATGAATGAATGAATTTCCTTCCAACTCCCACTTGGTTCCCTCCTACCCCGATGCACCCCATCTACGGCTTCCCAAGCCATGTAGGGTTCATTCATTCCTTGCCACAAAGGATGTAATATGAGTGGTACTCACAGGAGATAGAGTGGCACTGCAAAAACCTGGCGTTCAGGTTACTCAACTAGGAGGCAGAATCTCTCTTACAAGAACAACGGCCTCACCAATTCCTGGTTGCTGTGATTGGCTCCCAACATTGAGTCCTTACTCCACATGTGAGCAAAGCCCTGTACACGCGTGGGCTCGCTGTTTCTCATCACCACCTGTGAGAAGGACGCTGTTATGATCCCGTTTTATAGATGGGAAAACTGAGGCTCAAAGAGGTTAAGGTCACCTGCTCAAGGTCACCCAGCTGAGCTCAAACCCAAGCCCCTCTGACAGGTAAGAACTTGGTGCAACCTCTTAGAACAGTACCCCATCTGAAGAAAAGTCCCCCAACATATTCCCTAGAGTGAAGGCCTGTGCCTTGCTGGGGGAAGGCTTCCTCACTACCCACCTCCCCTCATTGTGCCATCCACAGCCCTGGGCAGAGCCAGACCCTGAGCCCAAGAGAAGCCACACACTCCATTGTCCTTCAATCGACAGTTGCTGATACCATCCGAGATGAGGTGGGTAAACAGCACAGTGCTGGTCCCTGGCCCTGGAAGACCACGGTCAGGGGAGGAGACGAGAGAATATTACTCAGGAGAGGGTTGGATCCGGGCAAGGAGATGTGCAGGCTGCTTTGCAAGGTCATAACGGAGAAACGGACTGTCCTGGTTTGCGGGGCCAAGGAAGAGGTTTTGCCTGTGCCGTGCCCTCTACCTGGCAAGCCATGTTTCAGCGTCAGCTGCCGTGTGGCTCCTGGTACAACTTCCTCTGACTGCCGTTTCTAAAACAGCTGCCCTTCGTTGTCCATCCTCACCCCCTATCTGCTTCCCAGGTCTTGCGCCACCTGTGAAAACCTTATTGCTGTATGTGCTTCTTTGCTCCCATCTCTCGCCCCCCTACCATGGGAACTGTGCTCAAGCCACGATCATCCGCTCTTCACCACTGCAGAAAGTGCCCAGGACGGCAGCAGGCACCGACACAGTCAATACATACGATTCGGTGCACTCTTTGTCAGCCCAGGCCTGCAGCAGGGGGCTTGAACATACTTGCACTAGAAGTGTGTAGACGCGTCTGCTCCACCTGCGACGCAGGCCCTGGAACCCACCTGAAGACAGTGACACGGCCACCAGGCCGACTGGCCGAGGAGGGTGAAAAGTTTACTGTTGGCCAAGACATTCTCCTACGTGGAGGAGGCAAGATATAGAACAATATGTAAAGTGTAATCACATGGATGGTTTTTAGAAATTCTGTATGTTTCCATTTCTATCTATGCTCCCAAGCTAAAGAAAGCTTGGGAAGGAGCCTCAGGGGACAAGGGGAAATAGGGGCGGGGTGAGGATGAAGCCTTCACTTTTAACTCCACTATTTAATCTCCTATATTGTTGGAATTATGATGTCACCTCTACATACTACTTTTTTTTTTTAAGTTTATTTATTTATTTTGAAGGGGGAGGGACAGAGAGAGAGGAAGAGAGAATCCTAAGCCGGCTCCGCTGTCAGCACAGAACCCGATGCGGGGCTCGAACCCACAAACTGAGATCATGACCTGAGCTGAAATCAAGAGTCAGATGCTTAACTGACTGAGCTAACCAGGTGCCCCTTCTACGTAGTACTTTTGTTATTTTTTGGGAAAAAACATTATGAAATAAAAAGATTTCAGTGAGGCTTACCATTCTTGGAAAACTGCCTATCTCCCACTTGGTTGCAAGCCCACCCAGGTCCTGAGCCTCCCCCTTCCAATTAACCTCCCACTAAGCCCTTCGGTTTCTTGGTTGCCTCTGCCATTAGATTGGCAGGGTCTGTTCTGGCGTCTTTTCTGCAGGATGCTGAGCCCCCTGTGCCTGAATGGCCACTGGTTCCACTGAATAGATGAATGAAGGAGGAGGCCCAGTCTCTGTGAAGAGAACAAGGCAGAGATGAAGGTTGGTGGGCCTGTGCTTCTGGGGGAAGCTCACAGAGAGGAGGTTGGACCTGGATCCAAATCCTGACTGTAACGGTGACCACTCAGCTGCCCTACTACTGACCTCTATTGGACTTAGTTTACCCACCTGTAAAATGGGGCTGATAACTGTATCTGCCTCATTAGCTTGTATGGGGCAGGCAGAAGCCCACCAGAGCCTTAGCAGATGAGGAGAGGAGGGGGAAGTGGACAAAAAACCCCAGGGCAAAAGGTGGGGCCAAGGTGAGGCAATGCTCATTTCCCTTGTGAGGTTCCCTTGCGAGCAGCTGTGTGGGGCAGGACTTGAGAGGACAGTCTCCTCTGGAATCTTAGCAGGAAACAGTTGGGGAGCACTGAGAAGTGCTTGGAGGCCTCTGCTCATGTAGCCATGGAGGTAGGAGTGGACCAAGGCTGCCTAGTGCGGAAGGCTTGGAATTTCCAAATTCCAACTTTGCAGTTTTCTTTAAATTTTTTTCAACGTTTATTTATTTTTTGAGAATGGGAGACAGAATGCGAGTGGGGGAGGGGTCAAGAGAGAGGGAGACACAGAACTTGAAGTGGGCTCCAGGCTCTGAGCTGTCAGCACAGAGACCCACCCCACGCGGGGCTCGAACTCACAAACCGTGAGATCGTAACCTGAGCTGAAGTTGGATGCTTAACTAACTGTGCTTCCAGGTGCCCCCCGCCAACATTGCAGTTTTTTTTTCTGGAAGGCTTCCCTCATCACCAGGGTTCATGTGGTCGTGGGGGAGGGGGCCCACTCCATCATGGCCAGTACACGGAAGCCCCTGGGCTGGGACAGTAGCCTCTGGTCACAGTCACGAGGGAGGCTGGGCGCAGTGACTCTTATCTTGCCTGACCTTGTGCAGGCTGACCACTCCCTCCTTCTAGAAAATGTGGCCCCCTGCCCTCTCCGAGGCCTCTTTCTCCTTAAATCTCCATGGTTCTGGGGTGGGGCCTCAGTGCCCAATTCTGCTTGGCCAGCCACCCTGGGGTGCTTTTGCTGGCCCCACCTCACAACCACCTTCCGATGCCTTCCCCTGGAGACCCTCGAACATTTCTGGCCCAGCAGGTCTGTGCCTGCCCCACTGTCGCCTTCCTCCCCGAAGAGAAGCTCTGCAGGGCACCCTGTTGCCCAAGCCTTAACTACTGGCCACTCCCTAGCACCTCCTGCCCTCCCCCCAACCAACACTACCAATTTGAATTCCTGACTATCCCTCCCTCTGCTCTCCTCCCTAGACCAAGGCCCTGCCCCCAGGCTGGGGGAGGAATCCTCCAGATAAGGGCAAGGGGCAAAGGGACACACCTGGGTTCAGACCCTGGCTCTGCTACCAACTGAATGACCTTGATGAATGACCTCCCCTCTCTGAGCCTGAGTTTCTCCATCTGTAGAAGGGAGAAATAATTACACCATCTGGATAGGGTTGCCTGTGAGTGGGACGTGAGCTAAGGCACATGGTGAGGGCTCATAAAGGTCAGTCAGTTCTCATTTGGAAGCACCCAACGATAGCCCCAGGCCAATACTTTCTTGGGACTGTCTCGGTTACAGGCAGTTGGTGCCCCTGTCCTAAATTAGGAAACTGCCGGCCCACAGACCCCAATGCCAGGTATTGAGGGCGAAACGTGGAGTTAGACCCAGTATGCCGGGAGAGGCAATGGAATGAATGGGTAATTTACTCATTTACAGGGATTATGCCTGGGGGCTGTTCATACTCATGGGAGGGGCAGCTAAACCCGGTGAGGGTGGGGCCGGCTGGAGAACTTGCCCGGAGACTGGAAGGAGGGCACTTTTGAAGGACACCTTGGAGTGAGCTGGCTGAAGGGGCAGAGCAGCCCAGCTGGAAGACCAATTTTGGGGAAGAGGAAAGTGAAGCTGAGAATCAAAAACCTGCCTGAGGTTGCCCTACCCGAAGTAGGTGATCCAGAATTCGTTTCGGATTCAGCCCCCACCCCACTTTCAGGCTGAGCAGAAAGGGCCAAACCCCCAAGAGGGCACCCTCTAGCCAAAGCACATGATCAAGGGGTGTGGCCAGTGGGGTCTCCCAGACTGAGGTCAATGTCCTAGAGTTTCAGGCAGGCAGGTACCAGCCTGCCAGGTAGTCAGTTACCAGAGGATTTGAAGAGAGTTCACCTGGGGGTTCAGGTACACAGGCCTAGAGCCAGGTATCAGGTGCCAGGGCTTCTGAGACAGGGGGAAGCTGCAAATACGGGGCGTGACAACCCAGAATAGACCTACTGCTGACCCACCCACCCACATCCTGGGACAGGGACAGCTGGGGCTGAGCCCAGAGGCTGCCTGCACCCGTGGGGCCAGATGAGGTGTCAATAGTGCCACCATGGCCCCAGGAACCCTCTGTGCCCTGGTTCCTGGAGCCAGCTCCACCTGGTTTCATAAGACCTTAGGCGGAACATCTGATCTTCAAGCCCCCACCCATCCGACTCCCACAGGGGTGAGATAGGCAGAGGGGGGTGTGACCAAAAGGTGGAATGAGCTTAAAATGAGCCTCAGAAGTATCTCTGAATGGTTTTTTTTTAATCATGTCCTGATATTTTGAAAATTCACAGTGACAAAGGGCTCGAGGGGGCAGGTCACCAAGAGGTAAAGGGGGAGGGATGGACTAGTCCCAGGGGGCTCGGGCAGGACAGGGGTCCCTACGGCAGGTGGGCCTTGGAAAAGGCTGGAAGGAGTCCATTGGGCATCCTCATGCTGTTTTTGTGGCAGTTGCTTTTCTCTTGCCACTGGGTCTCTCTTTTCATATGTGAAGTGGGCTAACCCATAACCATGTCGTGGGGAGTGGGAGCAAGAAACAAGGTCCCTGATGAGAAATAACTGAAAGCTTTTCCTCTGTGGGGGGAGGGCTGGTGAGGTGCTGAGACTTGCCCTGACCAGAGGCCCCTGGGCAGAAGTGGACAGCACCAGGACAGGCTTGGTGACCCTTGCTCCAGAACTTTCCAGGCTCTCTGGGTGCTGCCCCTTTGCCCACTCCTTAGGATCCTCTGCCCTCTGGCCAGCTGGGCTTCCCATCCCCCAGCCCCTCCTGAGCAGGCCTGGACAGGCTTGGGGCCTCCAGGTGGTCTGGTCAGTTGAGGAGGGGCCCCAGTGCAGGCCACAACCAGGCATCTGCTCCTTCCTAGCCTACCCACTTCATTAGACCTGCGTGGCCTCCCTGTGTCTCTGTTCCAAGTCTTCAGGTTCTCAGTGGCCCTTGTAGGAAGCAAGCTGGACCCAGCCCCATCTGCCCCTGCCACCTGTGTCCCTACCAGCTTTCTTGGTCTTCCTTTGAGCCCTGACCCTGGCCTGAGAGCTCGGTACACATGATCTGCTCAAAACAACCACTTGCCCTCACTCCCAGCCCTGCCAAAGATGAAGAAACTGGGGCACCTGGGTGGCTCAGTCGGTCAAGCGTCTGACTCTTGATTTCAGCTCAGGTCATGATCTCGAGATTTGTGAGTTTGAGCCCCGCCTCAGGCTCTCTGCTGACAGTGAGGAGCCTGCTTAGGATTTACTCTCTCTGCCTCTTCCCTGCTTGCACTATTTCTCAAATAAACTTTAATGTATATATATACACATGTGTATATATATATATTTAATAAAAAAATAGCCTTAAAAAAAAAAGATGAAGAAACTGAGGCTCAGAGAAGCCTCCCAGCTGTCTGCTGGCGGGCCAGGGTTCGGACCTAGCCGGCTGGGTTTCTGAGCCCAGCTGTTCCACCACTCCCTGGCCCTGCCCCCTCCAGCCCACCAGCGCTGGAGCTTCTTTATTCATTCACTAAAACTTCCTGTGGCTTTGAGGGAACTAGGACTTGTAGGAACAGGACTGTGCCAAGAGTTCTGGAGAGCAAAGCTTTCCTATGACGGGATGTCAGACCCGCCAAGCCTGATATTGACTGGGGTGCCCAGAAGGGCAACCATTGGAGGAGGGAGGAGGGACTTCTCAGGGTGCACTGGGGAGAGGGGAGGGAGAGAACAGGAAGAGGTGGGGCCTGAATCCCAGGCCTTCAGGTTCAAAGAGACATTTCTGCTTACCCTGACACCAGGGCTCAGGGCCTAAGAAGGCAGGTGTGGGCCCAGGCAGGTCTGCCCAAGATGCAGAGTCCCTGGGGAACAGTCCTTGGTGCACCCAGGCTGCCCCCTGGTGGCGGCAGGCAGCAGGAGGCTCCCAAGAACGGTGAAGTCCTTCCAGGAGAGGGGACCCTCCCCAGCTGATATGTACCTGTCCCCAGTCTCTTTCCCCTGCCTGTGCCACTGCTCCCTGAGTTTCCCCAAATATTCAATCACTCATTATTCTCATGCCTCCGAGCCTTCCCTTCTGCTGTCCCCGCTGACCGCACGAGCTGGGGAGGGGCAGAGAGAGAGAAAGAGAGGGAGGGAGAGAGAGAGTCCCAAGCGCACTGTCAGCCCGGAGCCTGATGTGGGGCTCCATCTCATGAACTATGAGAAATCTAGAGTTGGAAGCTTAACCGACTGAGCCACCCAGGTGCCCCCAAATAAATAAACTTTTAAAAAATTGATAAAAATCAAAAATGGTCAAGCTGGTAAATTTTGTTATGTATATTTTATCACGATTAAAAACAAAAGAAATTGTGAGTTGGTCTGAGTCGTCTCCATAGGCTGGCAGCAGGGCCTTCTGAGCGTGCCTTCTCACTGTTAACATGGGTGGCTGTAAACAGGACACGGGATGACTTAGCTCCCTGTGGATGGGGAATCAGGAACAGTTTCCTTCCCAGGCTGAGACCCAGAGCAGAGCCTTCCACTCACGAGTGGTGTGTGTGCACACCACCGCTGCCACACTCCTGTGTTTTCTGAGGATAAGGCAGCAGTGTGTCAGGCTAAGATAACCCCTGGGCCCACTCTTTCCCAATTCCTGCCTTCAGCCCCTGGCACAGCTTGGTGGAACCCTCCGGACCTAATCTGCCAGCTCCCCAAGGAGAAATGCTAGTGGCTCCAATCCTTCTGCATGACCACGAATGCTTCTGGTCATTTCCTCCCTCACCCAGGACGGTGGTGCCCTTCCTTTGACATCATCACTGCACTCAGGGAAAGAAAAGAGTGTCGAACAGAAGCAGAGAAGGATGGGGGCACCTGGCTGCCTCAGTCGGAAGAACATGCGACTCTTGATCTCGGGGTTAGGAGTTCCAGCCCTACATTGGGTGTAGAGAGTACTTAAATAAAACTTAAAAAAAAAAAAAAGGAGGAAAGGATGAAGACCACCCTTCACTCTCGCTCTCCTAGAGGGAGAGCCAGGAAGACTGTGGGAGGAAGTGGCTTTTCAGCTGTGTCACCTGACAGGAGGGGACCCCCTGAGTCTCAGAGGCTCTTCTGTAAGATGGGGTAAATATAGGAACCCCCTCCCAGGGAGAAGCGCTGGGTAGAGGGGGCAATTACTAACACCACACAGAGTGGGATCCCCAGCCGGGACCCAGGGACCCAGGGACACAGGCCACATGCAGGGGAGCCTGTGGGAAATGCCAGCCTCGCTGAGCCTTTGGGGCCCTGCTTCTCAGCCCTGGCTCTTGGCTGACCCCTTGGTAACCCTTCCAGAAGACCCTAAGCAAAGCCCCCTCCAAAGAATAAGGAGGTATTATCCCCAGCTGGGAACCCATGTCTGCAGCCACTGCAGGACCCCTAGACAGAAGGGAGAGGGAGGAGAGATATGTTCGTGTTTCCCTCGGTTGTGCTTTTACTTCTAAAGTATTATTTTCCTTTTTTTCTATGAACATTTTAATGAGGGGTTGAACATAAGATAGAAAAATAACATTCTGGTCACTTTTTTTTTTTTTTTTAAGAGGCAGGCTTTTCTTGAGACTTTCATACAAGGCAATGGATGAGGACGCTCCTAAAGAAACTCCTAGAGAAAATGCATACTGAGCACAGAAAAAGGCCCTTCTCCACATACTGGTCATGGTCACTGACAATTCCAAAACAGCCTGTCAGACTCTCGTGGGCTGCTTGTTCTGTTTCTTTTTGGGAATAGCTCAGTTCGGACTGAAGCCCTGCTCCTCTCAGAGGCCAGGGGACACCTGGGGACTGGCGTCAGTTTCACACAGTGACACTCAGAGCAACTGCTGCTCACAGAGCCGAGGAGGGATGCTGGAGGTAGGGTCCTAGTGCTTGCTTCTCCTCTGGTGGGGCATGGGTGGCCAGAGGCCACTACCCCGGCAGGAGCCTTGCTCACTCTCCATGAAGGGAAAGGTGATCCAGCAGGTGGGCTGGAACCAGGCCCCTGTGACCACCTGACTCCCCATAATAGAATCCCTTGTCATCCACAGGCCCATAGACCGTGACCACATCCCCCGCCCTCAGTGACAGCTTGTCCTTCGCCTGGCCCCCTGTTCGCCCATCCTTGGGGTCATAGTCCAAAGCTGCCATCATGGTTGTTGGCGTCCACAGTGATGACCTCCCGGGGTTCCCTTGGGGCATAGGAAAGGAGCCTTGGGGGCTGGTGAGCCCCTCAAAGTCATCAAGGTGGGCGACAGAGGACAGGTGCCCTTGCGCTGGCAAATGCCACCTCCCATCAGTCTGCTCCAGGTCCACCTTCACCTCGGCCACCAGGTGCCCAGGTATGTTGCCCACTTGTCCATTGCATTCACCGTGGTAGAAGCCACAAGAGTCCTGAGAGCCCCACACTCTTAGCAGCTGCCCTTTCTGGAAGGCCAGCTCCTCCTCTGCAACCTCAGGGTTGGCAGACATCACCAAGGGGTCATAATCAAAGAGGGCCACAAAGACCCTGGTCAGAGTGTCCACCCCTGTCCCCAGTGGTGAGGGGCCACCCCTGGACCTCTTAATGACTTTGCTAGATGGAGCTGGACAAAGTGCTAGGCTGGGCTCCGGGCACTGGCACTCTCTCTTGCCCCCCAGAGCCTGACCGCTCCGTGCTGGGTCCTAAACTCCTTTCTCTGCTCTCGCCTCTCTGGGCCCCACAGGCTGAAGTGCACTGCCTCCTCCTCCTCCTCCTCCTGCAAAATGTCATGGAAGTCGGACACATATGGTTGGCTGGTGTCCAGCTGGGGAGGGGCAAACACATCGGTATCTTGCTTTTGCCTAAGGACCTTTTCACGAGCCACCTTTTGCTGAAACGGTTGTTTCTCGAGCCCATACTCTGGGAACAGATGGATGACTCCCGAGTCAGGGCTTTTTCTGGTGCCCATGTGCCAGTAGCAGTCTTCTCCCCTAGACTGTCCACTGAGCAGAGGTGGTCTGTGGTTTGGGGGACTCTTCTGAAAGAGCAGTTCCTTTCTGCAGACCTCCTGGGCCCCGACAGGCCCTTGGGCTTGGCCGCCAGCCCCCGCACTTGCACATTCTCCCTCTGAACTCAGGTTGCGCATCAGGGACCACCTCCTCGAGGGTTCTTCAGGGAATGCTTCTAGAAACTCAGCCTGGGGCTCCCCGCAGCTTCCAGGAGTGTGGGGGCTGGCTTTGGCACTCAGGGGAGCCAGTGCCAGCCTCTGAGGACAGACGGGGACTGTGACTCTGCAGGAAGATAGGTCGCCGCCACAGGTGTAGCTAAAGGAAGAAGTCTCTGGCAGTTGGTGACAGGGGAAACAGTCATGAGGGATCTGGGCTGGCACCGAATCCAGGGACTCACCGCAAAGCGACAGGGTCCTCACAGAGACATTCTGGCACATCGGGGGCAGCTGGAGCTGGGAAAGTTCCAACAGGGTGCTCCCGGCCGTGGGATCAGCGACCTCTGCAACCTTGAGCCCATCGGCATACACGGCGTAGCCAGTGACCTGGACTCCGTTGGAGGACCCAGCAGAGTCGATGGTTACGGGGAGCCAGCTGACCACCAGGAGGCCCGGTGAGGCGTGGCGCTCCACCAGCACATCCAGCGGAGGGTCAGGAGGTCCTGCCAGGGGCGTGTCAAAGGTGATGGTGGAGGACACTGTTTCCCAGTGCACCTGCAGCAAGTCCCACGGCAGCTGCACCTCCACTCGCACCTGGTACCGCGTGCCAGGGTGCAGGCTGTGGAAGGTGTAGCAGTTCACACCGGCTGGGGTCAGGGCATGCTCCTGGTCGTTGAGGTATACCATGTGGAGGTGGTTGTTGCTGCCGTAGACCCAGGTAATCTTGGCCGACGTGGCTGCAACGCTCTGCAGGTGTAGTTGCATGGGAGCCACGCAAAAAACCCCCGTGCCCCCCAGAAAGGGTCTAGAGAAGCCCTTCTCCTCCCCGCACTGCAGCGAGCCCAGCCAGCTGTCTTCTGTCTTGGCATCGGAGATCTCTACTGCCACTTCTGTCTCGGAGGCCGTCCTCACCACCGGGCATGGCCCCTGGTCCATAGCTCCCTGGGCTTTCCCAGGCAATAAGCTGTGACCAGTCTCTTCCTCCACAAACTTGCTGTGTCTACCTAGGAGTCGAGGACCGAAGTCAGGGGACTTGGGGGGCAGGCAGCCCAGGATATCACTGTCTGGAATCTGCTCCACCAGGTTGGAGGGCACTAGCCCCCGCCGGCCGTCCTCAAGCTCCCCTTCATAAAAGCCGTCTTCATCCATGTCCCCAAAGATATATATATAATCCCCGGCTGTGAGGGGCAGCTCACTCTCAGGGTGCTCATTAGGCCCCTTAAAAGGATTGTAGCTGTACCGAGCCAGGAAGATCTTGAGCTTAGGGGTCAGAGGGGCCTCTGAGTCCCTTGCTTCCAAGGTAGAGACACACTGTCAGGCTCCAGATCCTCCACCTCGCTGGCCGTGTCCATATCCAGAGTAGGACAAGATGGCACTGTGGCCCATACGGACTCCACCTCAGAGGAAGAATTCGACGGGGAGCTAGTTTTCTTGGCCCCGGACCTGCCGTCCAGAGGTCGGCTGGCCGGGACTCCGTCTGGCACTTGAGGGTCACTGGGTGGCTCCCTGATAGCAATTGGACTTTCTAGCTGAGAAGCTTCCTGATTCACCTGTTTGTCTGTACTGAGCTGTGACGATGCTTGGTCTTCAGGCGTCGGCTGGAGCTTAGTCCTTCCACTATCTCTGACTTGAGCCTCGGGGTCTTGGGGGGCCTCCCGGGGTTCCCGGGGAAGGTGACCGGTCTGACACTGCAGCGCCAGCATCTCCTCCCGAGCAGCCTGGAGATCACGCAGGGCCTTCTGCAGGTCGTGCTGCAGCTGTTGCTGCCTGTCCTGCCCGCGCGCCGCCTGCTGCAGCAGCTGCTCGGCCAGCATGCCGGCGGCGTCGCGCTCCTGGCACGCGCGGCCCAGCTGCCCGCGCACGTCGTCGTTTTCCGCCGCCACCTTCCGCGTCCAGTCTGCCTGGGCCTGCAACCGCGCGTTCTCCTGCGCCAGCCAGGCTCCCTCGCGGAGCGCCGCCTGCAGCTGAGCCTCCGCCTCCTCGCCGCGCCGCCGCGCCGCGGCCGCCTGGGCGCCCAGCTCCTCACACTCGCGCCGCCGAGCGCCCAGCTCCAGCTCCAGGGCCTGCACCTGGCGCCGCGCCTCCTCGAAGGGCGCGCTCTGGCCGTCCGCCTCAGCTCGGGCGCAGCCGGTGGACTGCTGCAGCGTCAGCTGTCTCTGCAGGCGGAGCACCTCCCGCTGGGACTCGCGCTGCAGCCGGTCCAACTCACTGATGTTGAGCCACTGGGCTTGGGCTTGGGCAGCACCTCCGCCAGGGTGCGGGACACCGCCCATGCCGGAGGCGACGTGCGCTTGCAGCAAGTGGCACTCCTGCCGCAGCTCTTCGATCTGCTTGTCCTTGGCCAGCAGCGCGCTCGCCTGCTCCGACAAGTCGCGGGCGCGCTGCCGAGCAAAGGCCTGGCACAGTTCCAGGCCAGCGCGGCTCTCGCCCGGCACGGGCGCGCTCACAGCCCGCAGGTTGGTTTCTTGCAGCTTTCGGGCCCGGTCCTCTAGGCGCCTCGCGAGGCCTGCAAGCTCCGCGTGCTTCACCTTGAGCCGCTTCACTTTCTCGTCCGACTTGTCCTGGAAACCTGCGCGCCGCAGCTGCATGTTCTCCTCCCGCAGTCCGGAGCAGCGGCGTGCCAGCACCTGCAACGCCTCCGACAGTTCCGAGTTCTGCTTCACCAGCTCCTGGTAGTCCAGATCCGGGGGCAAGGGAGTCAGGGCCTCGCAGGGCTGGCTCCCGGAGTCCTCTCCTGGAGGGTCACTAGGTCTCCTGTGCTCCGATGACGGCGGTGGTGGCGGCAGCGGCGGCGGCGGCGGGGGACTCGAGGAGCCTAAGATGGAGGCGTCTGGCGAGGAGGCCGGCTCCTTGAATTGGGGGGCCTTCGGGCAACTGAGGGTGCTGTCGAGAGAGCGGGAACGCGCTGGTGCCAAGGAATCGAGAGAGCAGGCGCGCGGCGTTTGGAGCAGGCTGTCTGGGGAGCTGGAGCACCTGGTTGACATCACGTCTAGGGAGCGGGAGCGCAAGCGGACGCCAGTGCTCAGGCTGTCAGCATTCAGGGATTCCAGTCTACAGACGGACTTCAGGGGCCCGGGGGAGTCGCCGGCGGTATGGGGAGGCGGCTCTTCCGAAGAATGCACGGCTTGGAGATCGGGGGAGCCGGGCAAAGGGGGATGCCAACGGAAATGCTCTAGGATGTACTTGAGGAAGAGCTGGCGCTCCACGTCGAGCGCCGCCTGCAGGTGTCGGATGCGCGAGGCCTGCTCGCCGTCGGTGTCCCAGCGAAGCTGTGCCAGCACTTCCTGCAAGCGACAGCGGCACTGAGCGGCAGCGACGTCGGACGCCCCCGCGCGGCCGCAGTAGCCGCGGTTCACCAACTCCTCTGCCAGCTGGCGCTGCAGCTCCCGGGCCTGGCGCATGACGCCGTCGCGCTCGCGGTGCAGCAGCTGCCGCAGCTGCCGCATCTCGGCCTCCTTCCAGCGCAGCAGCTGCCGAATCTCGGCCTCACGCTCCCGCAGCATGTCTTCCTGCAGCTGCCGCAGCTCCCGGTCGCGCTGAGCCTCCCACTTGGAGCGCAGATGGTCAACCAGCTGCTGCCTATCCCGCTCGGCCGCCTCCCGCAGCTGGCGCGCCTGGGACGCGAAGCGCTGCCTCTCCGCGCGTCCACGCGCCCGCTCCGCCTCCAGTTCCGCCCGCAGCTTCTCCAGCTCCCGCCTTTGCTCCTCCAGCACCGCCGCCGACGGACCCGGAGTACCCGTCTTCTTGGGGGTCGCGCGGCCGCTGCCCGAAGGGCTGGGCGAGTCCTTGGTCATGGTGGCCCTGGCCCGGCCAGACGCCTGACCTCGCCTGGCCCAGGCCCGCTGCTCTCCAACGGCCGCCGCCGCCGCTGCGGCCAACCGCCCCGCGCGCCCCTTCCGGCGCCCCATGGGGGTCTCCGCGCGCCCCTTCCGCCTCTGAGCGCGTTCCCCCACCCTCTGGCGCGGGTGCACTAACCCAAGCTCCTCTCCTGGCTGCCTATCCGCGGCTGGGCTACAGACACCCCTGCTCGACGCAGCCCATGACCTTTCTGGGATGCCCAGGGATCTCTCTGCTCCCGGGCCTTTCCCTGTTTCTGGTGCCATGTCCTTTGTGACCCACCGGGGATACTCTCCTGGACACTGTACAATCTCTTTCAGGCCTACTGGCACTGTGGGAAGCCTGGGCTCCATGTATGGGTCAAGATCAGGATGGGGTGTGAGTAGATCCCCGCCTGGCCCTGGCATGGGTTCAGGTGGCCTGTTTGGCCTAAGCGCCTGGGAACCATAAAAGAATACCCCCAAACTTGGGGGCGAGCCCTGAGCCCCTACTGGGGGATGCATCTGGTGTCTGCACCCCTAAGCACCTACCCTGCCAAGGACCCCTGGAAGGGCCGCGCATTTGCATGCATTATCTATGCCCATTTTACAGATGCCTATGTATCCTATGCCCATTTTACAGATGAGGAGTCTTGAGCCCATAGTCTGGGCATAGTGCCAGCTGAGATAGGAGAGAAGGCCTCCTTGGAGAACCCAAACCCTGGCCCATGTTCTCTTGGTTCATTTTTATGATCATCTTGCAAGGACACTCTGAGAGATAAGGACCTCTCCACGGTCACGCTGCCCAGAAGTAGCTAAGTAGAGAGTGAAACCTAGAAAATTCTGCCTCCAGAGTCCATGGGCATAGTTTATCTGCCCAACCTCAGGGTTACAGCTGCAAAGACCACTCCCCAGTCTTTCTCCCAGGGTCTCACACGTTGCATATGCAAAAGGAGAGAGGACCACATAGAACCCAGAGTTGGGGGCCAGCCAGGGAGGGAGGTGAGAGAATGGGATGCCATGGAGGCCCAGCCTACCTTTTGTCTGGTCCAGGAAGGCTCGGAGTTTCCTGCTTCTCCAGAAGGTAAAGTCACAGATCCTTATGGGCCCAGCTGGCTCCCTATACCCCCTCCCTGGATACAGCAAGGCCAGAGAATTTTCCATGGCTCTCCAAGGGGCAAAGTGGTCAGTTGGCACGCCTTTGGAGTCCAATAGCCCTGCGGCTTTTTGTGCCACTTTCATGTCCTCATCTGTAAAATGGGCTAATCATGCATCCCTTTTCTGTGTTGTGTGACCTCCCAGAGTTCCCTGACCTCTCTGAGCATCCATTTCTTCTGTTGGTGAGGATTTAAATGAGGTGAGAGCACACAGTGCCTAGAATAGAGCAAGGCTCTGTGTGGCAGCTCATTGATTTTAATCCCAGTCCTTTTTTTTTTTTTTTTTTTTACAGCTAGAGAAACTGTGGTCTGCAAGCAAAGATTTGGCTGAAGCCAGTCAGGGCTGCCGTGGTACAGGCAGCACAGGTCCTCTGTGTGCTCCCTAGGACTCACTCCGGAGGACTTATGGCAGATGGGAAGCTTCAGAGACCAGGGTGTCCATCCGGGCTCTGCCACTTTTTGGCTGAGTGACTGTGGCTGCTTACTTCACCTCCCCTGGCCTCTACACAATGGATGTATGGATAACAGCAGTCTTCCGTGGTTAGAGAGACACCAGGACCCTGTCGGCTGACGGCCAGGTCTGCAACAGGAGCTGCATTGAGGTCTGCGTAAGTTCCCATTGTCCCATCCATGGGTTGGCCTAGACCCTCACAAGCTTCTTCCAGGAATCTAAAGAATCCCCCTGCCTCAAAGGCCTCTGGGACTTTGCATATGTTGTTCCCCCATGCCTACGTTGCCCAACACAAAAATAACACCAATGCCCATTGCAGACCAAGAACCTACTGTGTGCCATGCTCAGTGCCAAATGCTTGCCATTCATTATTTAAACCGCCCATTTTACAGATGAGAAGTCTCAAGCTCCAGCGGATCAAGAGTTTTTGTCCACTTACCTACTGCTAACCTTGTCTTGTCCTGTAGCCTCAGCTTAGCAGTTTCTCCTCTGGGAAGGCTTCCCTGACTCTCTGGGCTGGGCCTGGACTCCCTAAAACTCTACAGCCCTGATCGCCGTACCTGGTACCTCTCCATTCGGAGCAGGGATGTATCTGATACACATTAGTGTCCTTGCTCAGTGTGGTTTCAGAGAAGGAATAAGTGAAAAGTCCCTCCCTAGAAAGGAGGGGCAGGGACCCAGGGATTGGCAGCCAGGAAGGGCACAAAGGGCACTGCCCAACCTGGCCACCCAATCTGACTACCTCTCACATGTGGGTCCCACCTGGCATCAAGGGCTGAACCCCCAGGCTCTGGGCTGCCTATCAGGGCTCTGGGCAGACAACTTAGGCTGGAGTGAGGATCAGGTGGGACACACATACATATACGCATTCATAGCCTCTCTAGGCCGGGCCACCTGTGCGGCTCGGGAACTCGGGATCCCTACTTAAATCTGGCTCCTCCCTCCCTGCTCTTCCTGCCCCAGCCACCAAGTGGCTCTGTCTCTGTGTCTGTGGCCCTCTCACTTACACAGTCGTGTTCCCAGGTAGGTGGGCAGGTGATCTTCGCCCCGCCTCACAGGTGGGGAGACAGAGGCTCAAAGAAGCACATGTTGTGTTCATTCAGCACGTGGCTCTGTGGGCGCCACTGTTCTTGCTGTACTCGTGTTTTTCTTTTTCTTTTTTAAATGTTTATTTACTTTGAGAGGGAGAGGGAGAGGGAAAGGGAGAGGGAGAGAGAATCCCAAGCAGGCGCCATGCTCAGTGAGAAGCCTGACACGGGGCTCAGTCTCACAACTGTGAGATCATGACCTGAGCCAAAATCAAGAGCTGGTTGCTTAACCGACTGAGCCACCCAGGCGCCTCTTGTACTCGTGTTTTTCAAACATGCTTCCTCTGAACCACTGGGGTGCCATGGGAGATAGATGCCTTTGGGCAATGATATGTAGCAAGAACACAGAGAATGGCGATTCCCAACGTTCTCTTTGAGAAACGAGGTGGATATGGCGGGAGGGGGGTCAAGTGGGTAGGCAAGATGGAGGGACAGCTTTACCCTTCAACCGGTGCTGGGCCACTGGATGTGGTAGCCACAGGCAGAGTATCTTCATGGAATCCCCACTATAGTTCTGTTTGACAGAGGAGACCCTGAGGCTTGGTGGGAGCAGGTGGCTTGCCAGGACACGTGGGCGGCTGTGGCAGAGCTGGATTGTCACTTCGGGGCAGTGGGTGGGGCTCCCATCCATCCACAGCCTGGATGTCTAATGCAGCCTTGAGTGAGGCCATCGGGTCAGGGAGGCAGGCTGCTGCCAAGGACGAGGAGCCTTGGGTGAGTCTCTGGAAACTCTACAGTCACCATGCAATTGCTGCCTGGGCTGGCACCACCCGCGGCATGTCAGAGGCATTCTGGAATGTGTTGAGTGGTTGAGCACACCAGGGCTTCCCACGTGCCAGGCTTCTGCCATCCCCACACTCATCACATTGTTCGGTGATTGTCCAGTGACCTGCCTGTCACCGCCATCAACTCTGAAACTCTGAGCTCAGGGAGAGCATGGACCATGTAGCTGTATTCTCTGGGTCTCGGTTTTCTTGCCTATAATATAAAAGAGATGGATTACATGGGCGGTTTTCAAACTGGGTTCCTTAGGGCCCCAGGGTTCTGAGAAATACTGTAGGATTATTGGGGGCGGGGGTATGTGCCAGAGCTGAAGGGGAAACACTGTCCCTACCTGCTTCAACAGAACACATCCCACTGTTAGGATTGTTCTTTAGATTCTCAGGAAGATTTTGCCTGAATAAAGAGGCATACTGCTAGAAGCAAGTTTGAAAACCTCTGGGTTAGGGCCCTTCTGGTCTATTAACTGCACACACATTGCCCTGACACCCAGTGATTTCCCTGACCCTGAGAGAAGACACCTGTTCCCCTCACCTTGGTTTGCCCTACATCACCAGCCTTGGACTCCATGCTGCGTCTCCTCCCAGCACCAGTCTCTGACCTCTGGGCCATGTGGTCACGGTGTGTGGGATCCTGGGCAACCTGGTTCACATCCCTCCTCTGCCAGCCTGGCCTGGCCCCGTTTCAGCTCTGCCACCCACGCCCAGAGCTTTGCAGAGCTTGCCTGGCCTTTGTGAGCAGCGAGGGCTTTATCCAGAGAGCCCGCTGGAGATTTTTAAGCTTCCAGACCCCTGTAACCCCAGCTTCCACTCCACATCCCATAGTTTTTGGTCAGTGGGTTTTCTTTATCCTCTTTCCTTCCTTCCTTCCTTCCTTCCTTCCTTCCTTCCTTCCTTCCTTCCTTCCTTCCTTCCTTCTTTCCTTCCTTTTATTTTTTATTATGTTTTTATTTTATTTATTTTGAGAGAGAGAGAGAGAAAGAGAGAGAGAGAGTGAGTAAGGGGGATGAGGGGAGCAGAGAGGGAGAGAGAGAATCTCAAGCAGGCTCCATGCTGACCTTGGTGCTCAACATGGGGCTTGATCCCACAACCCGGAGATCATGACCTGAGCCAAAATCAGGAGTTGGATGCTTGACCAATTGAGCCACCCAGGTGCCCCTCCTTTTTTTTTCCAATAAAGGGTTTTCTTTACCTTTTTTAAAAGTTCATTTATGTAAATAATCTCTACCCCCAACATAGGGCTTTGACTCATGACCCCGAGATCAAGAGTCACATGCTCTTCTGACTGAGCTAGCCAGGCGCCCCCCCGGGTGAATGTATTTTCTATGTGTTCCCTGATGTCTCCTCAGTGTCTAGAACAGTTCTAGCGCATAGAAGGTACTCAATAAACGGCAAGCACCTGTTAATAAAGGTCTTAATAATAATAATAATAATAATAATAATAATAATAATAATAATAAAGAAGTTACTCAATAAATACATGACTGAAGAAGACAGAGGCATACAGGCCAGGCATGCTCTCTGTCCTCATGGAACTTAGAGTCTAAGAGAGGACACCTGAGGCTAAACATAGACATAGCAAAGGAGTGGAGTGAAGTTGAACTGTGGGCAGGGAGTGTGAGTGGGGGCTATGGTGCTAGTGGGGTGAAGAACTCTGCCGGAGGAGTCTTCCCTAAGAGCCCAGGTGGACCGCCTAGAGATCAGACTTCAGGCAGCAGGACCTTGCAAAGCCCCCAGCTCTCTGTGCTCTGGGTGCCTACACCTGCCCTCTTCCATGCCCACCCTGCCCAGGGCACGCTCATACCCCTTCTGGCATTGATCCTTGGCAGCTGTGTCCCAGTACTCAGTTGCCTAGAGAGAAACTGGAGCTCAGAGAGGAAAGGTCACTCAGCAGAGGCCCAACCAGGTCTTCTGATTCTAAGTCGTGGGAAGACCTGGAACCCCCGGGACTGCGCCTTCCTGGATGGAGCTGTGTACCTGGAGAGGGCCCGTGCTGTGGTCTGCCTCCACTTCCCGGGCCCTGAAGCCATCTCTGGCCTGCTCCGTGCCCTCCTGGGCAGGGAAGGACAAGTGCGTGCCAGCTTTTAGCTCTCTGGCTAGGGCTCCCTGGCATGCTGGGCCGGCCCTTCACCCTGGCAGCCCTGGCCCAGCTGCTTGGGCGTGTGCCTCTGTGGGTGGCCAGGCTGCTCCTACCTGCATGTTGCAGGCCTTGGCCCTGAGTCCTCACTAGCCACAGAGGCTGGCCCCGTCCTCGCCAGAGGAGGAAACTGCTCAGGGTCACTCAAGGACTTGGACCTAGGCCTGTGAGACCCAAGTCTGGGCTCTGAACTGGTGCCAGTATAGCCTGGCCCATAAGCTCTGGCAGTCTGAGCATTCATTGTAATCCCCAAGCCTTCAGACAAATGGCTGCTGCTTCCCGAGGACCCTGTTACTGTTGGCAGCATCACGTTTCCAGCCATCCACTGTCTCCAGGACAGACCTATCTTCCATCTTCTGCCATCTCCACTTCTCTCCCCTCTGGACCTAGTCTATCTGTCCTCCTTCCTCTGCAGCCTGAAGCACAAGGCCTGATCTACTTCTTACTGACACCAGTGGCAAGACCCCTTGTCCAGTCATTTGGCCATTGCTCTAGGTCAGGGACAGTCCTTCAAATGTTTGCTGACCGCCCAATCTGGTCAGGGCAGGGCGGCCGGGCACCATGTGAATTTCTTCATTCACTAAGCACAGAGTACCCCCAATGGGATTTACTGAAGGAAGGATGGAAGGAAAGAGAGAGGTTGGGAGGGAGGATAGAAGGGAAAGAAGGAAGGAGACTTTTAGGTCAGCCGAGTCTCCTGGATCTTGGTTTCCCCCTCACAGTTCAAGAGCAGACTAGGGTTTGACCCTCCGACCAGCCAGGTGGCAGAAAAGCTGACTGACTCCTTGAGCCTCAGTTTCTTCCTTTGTAAATGAGACTGATAACGGCTCTGACCTCTGAGGGCCATTGGGGGAGTCAAGAGAACACTTGTGGGGAGCCTGGGTGGCTCAGTCAGTTGGGTGTCCAGCTTTGGCTCAGGTCACGATCTCGTGGTTTGTGAGTTCGAGCCCCACATTGGGCTCTGCGTTGACAGCTCAGAGCCTGGAGCCTGCTTCGGATTCTGTGTCTCCCTCTCTCTCTGCCCTTCCCTGCTCGTGCTCTCTCTCTCTCTCTCTCAAAATAAATAAACATTAAGAACAAAACAACACAGAACACTGTGTATTTGCACTCTTGGGAGCCCAGCACACGGCAGGCTGTCAGGTCATCCGAGTGAGCCACCATGGTACGGGGAGTCCTTAAGAATGATCAGCACTTGCCAGATGGATAAGGTAGTATTGGGGGGAGAGAATGACAAAGGTATTACAGGCAAAGGGAGCGGCAAGGGCAGAGGCAGGGGGGGTAGTGTGGCAGGACTTAGGAAGTGAGAAATGTGGGACATGAGGCTTTGGGCCAGCAGAAGGAGGTCAAGGCAAAGCCTCACCAGCATGAACCAGATCAGGGTCTAACTTCTGGAGCCCCTCTTCCTATGGGTGATGAAGGGCAAGCTACTCCTCTCAGGGCCTCAGTTTCCTCACCTGTGAAATAGAACATTTGAGCGCTGCTCTGTGGTGCCAATGAACTTGGTGGTGGCTATAAATGTTCAGGGCCCAGTGCCGGGCATACAGTCAGCCTTCCCAGGAACTCCTTCCATCCCCGGCCTCTCCCCTGACTACACTCAGCCCTCTCCTCTGGGCTCCCACCGTTCACCAAACATTCTTTTGTTTTCCTTGGTGGCTCCCCAGGATGGCAGCTGCAAGCTGCTTGAGGGCTTGATACCACCATGGTATCTACCTCTCTGAACCCGGCGGGTGAGCATCCAGGACCCTCTGCCGACTGGGAGAAGCAGCGGCATGTGGTAAGTTCTATTCCAAAGGGCTGGAGTCCGGGAGGAGGGGGAGGAGGAGGGGGAGCGGAAGTAGAGGAAGAAGAGGCCACTTTTTTTTTTTTTTTAATTTTTTTTAACGTTTATTTATTTTTGAGAGACATAGAGACAGAGCATGAGCAGGGGAAGGGCAGAGAGAGAGGGAGACACAGAATCTGAAGCAGGTTCCAGGCTCTGAGCCGTCAGCACAGAGCCCGACGCGGGGCTCGAACTCACAGACCGCGAGATCATGACCTGAGCCGAAGTCGGCCGCTTAACCGACTGAGCCACCCAGGCGCCCCAGAAGAGGCCACTTTTAATGGAAGCCTCAGGGACGTGGCACGCTAGGCCAGGTCCGAACGAACACGAGTTAGCTGAGTGGAAGGGAGCTGGCATGACCAGAAGCCAGGCCTGCCATGGGCAGCAATGAAGATTTTAGAGCAGGAGAGGGGCCCCGAAGACCAGGTGTCTTTTCCACTGGGACCAGGTACATTTTTCTGTATGCTTGTTTACAGTGGTACTCTGCTGCTTCGAGCCTTCAGTCCTCACCTGCAAGGGAGCCGTCTTGCAAGGCGATGGTGAGGGGATAGGAAGATGCCACAGCAAAGGCTAGATTTTGTCACTTGCCGTCACTGAACCTCATCTTCTATCCCCTGCCTTACATGTCCAGGTTGAGGGAGTGCACTGTGCTTCTTCAACCACCATGGAATTCTTCAGGGCAGGGATCCCAATAAAGCTGTGTTCTTTCTTTGACCTGAGCCAATGTAGTACCAGGTTCAGCGTACACAGGATGATCATGGAGTCAGTCTCCAGAGCAGACTTCCGAGACCCCCACGCCTCTAGGGAGCTAGCTAATGGAGTCCCTTACACATTCGCTGAACGTTTGTTGAACACCCACTGTGTGCCAGCCCTGGGGGGAGATAAAAGGCAAACAGAACCTTGATGGCATGAGGCTTGTCATCTAGTCTCTCCCAACCCATGTCAAACCTAGGCTCTCAGGACACTGTGAGGAAGACCGGCTCCATAATCCCCAGTTCTTTCTTCTCCCCTTTCATGGGAAACTCATTGCTCTTAGAAAGAAGAAAAATGCCTTCACAAGGCTTCAGTGTGTACGGAAGCTGTACCTTTTTCTTTGCCTACACTGCCACCCTAGGTCCCAGCCACCAACACTTTTGTCTGATTGGCTACTACGGGCTTCCAAATGGCTCCTACTCCCCTGTTTATCATCCTCTATTCTCCATTCTCCAATCGTAGTACTTTTCGTTAGACATGCATATCTGACTATGTGGCTGCTACACACATCCATCAAAGGTCTCTCACAGAGCATAAAAGAAAAGCCAAATCTCTTCTGTTCCTATAAGGCTGTCCGGGTCGGTCACCTGCCTCCCTCGCTCCCACTAATACTTCTTACTCCGTTCTGGCCATCCAGACAGCCTCATGGCCTTTGCCAGCGACTTTTCTCCTGCTTGAAACTCCTCCCAGTCTCTCGGCACTCTATCCCACCCTTCAGTTTTCAGCCTTGGCCCTGGAGCCAGAAGCTCAGCCTCTGCTCCTAGCTGGCTGCATGACCTGGGGCAAATCATTGGCCTTCTCTTTGCTTCTGTTTCCTGTGAGATGGGCTGTTAGTGGTAACCATAGCCAGGGTGGTTTCAAAGATTAAGGAAAATAAAGCACTGGAGTGGGGAGCTGCACTCTGTAGGTGTTAGCTGTTATTAATACTATTTCCTCAGTGCGTTGGAAAAGTAGGTCTTCACAGTCACTTTCCCATCACCCAGTTTTCTTTTCTTCACAGCACTTATCAGTGTCCAAAATAATCTTGTGATCTTATTTTATGCAGCCATTATTTATTGTGCACCTACTATGTGCCAAGCAGCTTCGTAATTGCCATCGGATTGGACGTCCGGTAAAGGCCGGACCTCCGCTAGCCTCGTTCACCTGTGTTCATCCTGCACTGGGGCCAGCACACAGTAGGCACTTCGCACGTCGCGGAGTGCCCCGCCCGCCCCTCCCCCGCTCCAGGAAGTGCGGGGGCTCCAGGCGCCCGGCCAGCCGCGATGCATTCTGGGAAAGCAGCAGCACCAGATCCAAGATGGCGGCCAGCAGGAGGCTGATGAAGGTAAAAGCCATTCTCCGGCGCCGGCCGGGTAGAGGGGTGCGGCGTCGCGGGCCCGGGGTCCCCGCGGCGGGCCGGGGCTTCTCGGGGCGCCGCCGCTCGGCCTTCCGCTCCTACGTGGCCCCGCCGCCCCCCGCGGACCGCACGCGGGCTGAGGGAGCTAACGGGGCCGCCTAGGCCGCAGCCTGGGCGGGAGCGCCAGGCCGCGCTGGGAGCTGCCGCTGGCCCCTCCGCCCGGGCCCGGGGCGTCCACGCCGCCCTCCGCCCGGAACCGGGAAGGGTCCTCCTCGCGGCGGCGGCCTCCCGGACCTGGGGCGGCGTTGATGTGGGGGTCCGGCCGGGAGGTCCCGAACCGGGCGCCCGCGGGGAAGGCCCGAGCGCCGGAGCTCCGGCCGGGAGCCCGCGCCGCGGAGCCGCCCCACCCTGGGCCGCAGCGCGCTGGGTTTGGTGCCCCTCTCGGCCGGGACGCAGCTCCGGAGGCCGGGAGACTCGGGCTGGGGAAGGAAGGAGGAGGTCGGGCGACAAAAGTTAGGTCAGTTTGTTGGTGGGTCGTTTGAAATTGCGTTGGGTCCTAGCAAACTGTCGCCTTGTGACTGCAGAGTCACACAACGGGCAAGTTCCAACTCCAGGAAGGCGTGGGGTCGGCCGCATTTGCGGCGCGGTTTTCCTTCCCAACCTACCACTTCTAGTTGTCCGGATCTCCTTTCCTTGCTGAAGCAAAAGTGCCATTTTTGGGGGGTGGGGGAAATAGTTCGAACTCAAACCGGCCAAAGTTTATAAAAATAACTTGGTACTTTGTATCTTGAATGCTGCGGGTGCCTCCTTGTTAAGTGGCTCCTTTGGTGAGGATTACAGATGCTAAACTGGCTTAGTTCTTTCCCAAGTATGTTTGCTGGCGCCCTCCGGAGCCGACCTCGCCAAGATTTGTGAGCCCGCGCCCCGGTAGTGCTGCCGGGTTGTACCGGGCCGGAAATAAAAAGGCCCAGGAGCCGATTTCCTGAGAGGAGATAAAGAGATGGGGTTCCTCTTGGGCAGAGCGGTGCTTGGTGGAACTAGACGTTGAACTTGGAGTTACAGACGCTGGGCCCTCCCTCTCTGGGAACATTTCCTTTCTTTTGTTCACCAAGGGCTGGAGACGACGTTTAACTTCATAAAACTGGATTGGAAGTTGGCACAAAAGAACAGTCAGCAGATTCCAAACTTCTCATCACGTTTCTGCCGGGTGACACCCCCATTCACCCAGTCGTCCAGATGAGAGGACTGTTAACTTATTTCTCTACTCCCCAGATGCAGTCACCCATTAAGCCTTGTGGATTTTACTTTAGAGAGAGTTCTTGAGTGTATGCCTTCCTTCCTAGTCTTACCGAAATTACCCGAATCCATACCCTCATCTCTCAGATGCCTTTCCAAGTACCTCCTGCCCTTTTCTGACTCCCTTCCTTGGACACCAAAGTTCTTCTAAAGCAAATATTGAATCCTTTCACTCCTATTGAAAACCTCTGCTCTTCTCCTCGGCAGTTAATCCTAACTTCTTATTTGGCATACAAGACCCTTCCTAGGCTGGTTGAAAGTAATCTGTTTAACCTCACCTCCTGCCCCTTGTTTTCCCACTACCCTTGCAAATCATAATAGCTACCTTTTTTTTTTTTTTTGAAAGCTTTTACTTTGTGCTGCCCTGTGCTTCACATTCATAATCATGTTTAATCCTCCCTGAAAAGTAGACATTATGATTCCCATTTTGTAGGTGAGAATATGGAATCCTGAGGGATTCGTTGGGTTGCCCCAATTTTCTTCGCTAGGGAGGGTGAGCTGTGACTCCAGAAGCCCCTGCTCTCCCATCCAAGTACTGACCAGGCCTGACCCTGCTTAGCTTCCGAGATCAGACGAGATCGGGCGTGTACAGGGTGGTATGGCCGTAGACGGCCCCTGCTCTTACTTACTTGCTGTGTAGTGTTCCTTTGCACCCTGAGAAAGGCTATCTGCCCCTTGCGTCTCCTCCCCTCCATGGAAGTCTTCGGTCAAATTCCAATGCCAGTTACTCTGAGGCCGCCTCCCCCATGCCCCTTCAGAATGAGTTGTTTCCTCCTTTGTATGACCACAGCACTTTGTTTCTTTTTGAGTACTTGTCCTAATCACGTTTGTGTTAGACTTGCCTTTCCTACAGGGTTCTGAGTTCCTCAAGGACAAGAATCTTGACCTCATTCATCCTGGTATCCCGTAGTCTACCCAAGTTGATCTAGTTTGGGGTTCCCAGGCTTCCAGGGGTCTGAGAGGGGAGTTCCTATGGTTTTTAAATTATTTTTGTGTTTCCAAAAATTGGAGCTTAGGAAGAACATGTATGGGGGGGCACCTGGGTGGCTCAGTCAGTTAAGCATCTGACTTCGGCTCAGGTCATGATCTCACGGTTTGGGGTTCAAGCCCCTCATCGGGCTCTGTGCTGGTAGCTTAGAGGCTGGAGCCTGCTTCAGATTCTGTGTCTCCCTCTCTGCCCCTCCCCAACTTGTGCTCTGTCTCTCTCTCTCAAAATATAAACATTAAAAAAATTTTTTTTAATTTTTATTTATTTTTGAGAGACATAGAGACAGAGTATGAGCAGGCGAAGGGCAGAGAGAGGGATATACAGAAGCCGAAGCACGCTCCAGGCTCTGAGCCATCAGCACAGAGCCCGACGCGGGGCTCGAACTCACAGACCGCAGAGATCATGACCTGAGCCGAAGTCGGCCGCTTAACCAACGGAGCCACTCAGGCGCCCCACTGAGCCACCCTGGCGCCCCTAAACATTTTTTAAAAATTAAAAAAAATGTAACATTAAGTACTTTTATTAAATTTTTTTTCTTTTGATGTTTATTTATTTTTGAAGGGAGGGGGGAGGGAGAGAGAATCCCAAGCAGGTTCTGCACTGTCAACGTAGAGCTGGATGTGGGGCTTGAACTCACAAACTGCGAGATCATGACCTGAGCAGAAATCAAGAGTCAAACGCTTAGCCCAGGCACCCCTAAATACTTTTAAGTGCTAGATCATTTACATAAACTTTTTTCCATAACACTTAAAGTTAGCATATTATCATCTTTATTTTACAAATGAGAATTATGAGTAATTCTAAGGTGGAGTAGCAAGCAGACCAGGTTGGGGAGAGAGATGTTAAGTCTCCCTAGCTTCAAATCCCAAGGTCCGTGCATGCCTCTTACTCCAAGAGTGTATGGAGGATTGTATAGTTTCTTGAGTTGTGGATGGAAATTCTTTCTATTCAGTAGAGGAATGCTGGTTACATGACTCAGATCATTGGCTCTGGGATTCAGTATTTAAGCTGGTTAGTTAAAAACAAATTAATTGATGCATGTTGATCAGTACTTGGGGTGGAAATAAAGGGGTTTTTGATAATGAAAGAAACATGTTGAATAATCAAATGAATTACATTTTAACTTTAGATTTCCTCAAACACTATTTTCCAGACCACTCAAAGATTTCTTTGTAGGGGCGCCTGGGTGGCTCAGTTGGTTGGGCAGCCGACTTCGGCTCAGGTCATGATCTTACGGTCTGTGAGTTCGGGCCCTGCAGCGGGCTCTGTGCTGACGGCTCGGAGCCTGGAGCCTGCTTCGGATTCTGTGTCTGCCTCTGTCTCTGCCCTTCCCCCTGCTTACGCGCTGTCTCTCAAAAATGAATAAATGTTTAAAAAAAAATTTTTAAAAAGAAATTAAAAAAAAGATTTCTTTGTAACAATGAACTGTCTGCTGATAGTGTAAGATATATTAATGAAAGTAGAGTGATTTGCATGTATTGGCCAAGAAGTTATTTTAGGCAAAGTGAGTATGATAAAGTCTTAATGTAAAAAGCATTTGCCAGAAAGATTGGCCTTTTTCAGAACCCTTTTAGGAATTACAATGTTAATAAAACATTAAATACATTTTAATTTGCAAGCAGCAAATTCAGCATTGATGGCAACAACCAGATTGTAACCATTGCTTCTATCAGGAAGGGAAATAGCTACAAAAGTGAAACCTGTAGGTGTGGCTAAGGAAATTGATTGCAGTCCCATCATTTCTTTTCAGCCTCTCAGTTGCACACATCTCCCCTAAGGGCCCTCCAGCTGAGTGTCTTCCCTGCAGGGCTTTTCTCGGTGGGAAAAGTTGTGGATTTAAGAAGGGGGTGTGTGACATTTTGCTAGTTATTAGGGTGTAACTGTTGAGATGAGGAATTGAGATTTGTAGCACCCTTTTAATGCTGTTTAAATGATGTTCAGTCAGAACTCCATAATGGTGTCCAGTCTCTCCCTCCGTAACTACAGGTGAATAAGGAGTCACTAGTAACAGTTCTTTCTTTGGAATTCATAAGCAATAAACTGGTTTGCTTTTGAATACAAGTTTATGTTCTCTGAAGTTGGGTAATTAACGTGATAGGGCAGTGAACGTGTCTGGTAGGTGTGTGTCAGAAGGTGAGGGGAGTTTTCAGATGATGTTATGCTGATATAAATGTCCTGAATCCACAGGGTTTTAGGGAATTGAGAAAAACATTGTATTGTATTTTTTTTTATCCTAAATGTAAAATCCCAGTAAGTTGGGACTGTTTCAGCTTCCCTTAATGATACTCATTCCCTATTAAAAGAAAATTGGGTCAGGCCCTGGGAAAGAGAATGGACTTGGTTGTTGCAACATTCGGGACCTTTTCTTAGGGTATATACTAGAACGAGAACATTTCTCTCAGGGTACTTGGTGGACCTAGTCTGGCTTTGTCATATAACTCTGTAAAGAGTTTGTCAAATTAGCATTGTATCGTACCAAGTCACTTGAAAATATTCTTATTCCATTGAAAAGTATCACTAAATGTTC
This sequence comes from Paguma larvata, assembly GCA_030068075.1. Taxonomy (NCBI): domain Eukaryota; kingdom Metazoa; phylum Chordata; class Mammalia; order Carnivora; family Viverridae; genus Paguma; species Paguma larvata. The sequence goes on from CM057835.1 coordinate 62,579,935, forward strand.
AAGAGATATTTCTGTTTACTGCAACAGTAAGTTAGGGATTAAAGCTTAGAGGACCCCAAGATATCTCTCCTGAGCCCAGACTTTGTACTTAACAGCCTGGAGAGTTTCCCTTTGAATGGCACGTAGACTTGTAGTTGTCCAAGCTTGTGCCCCCACGAGCCCTCATGTGCCCTCACGCTTCTCCTGTCTTGCCTACCTCAGTTAATGATCTACTTGTCTACTCAGCCACCCAGGGAAGAACCTGGGGAAGCCCACCTCGCCTCTTCCTTCCACATCTAGCCACTTGCCAGATTCTGCTGAACTAGGCCTTTATCTCTGGCCTCTGCTCCTCTTTTTCTACCCCCTCACTTACTTAGTTCAAGCCATCCATCTGTGGTGGGCCACCTGCACTGGACTCCTTGGTAGTTTCCTCTTATTCCTCACCAGTCTCTCCTCAGTCCCACATGATTCTTAACTGGCAGTGTGTCCAAGAGAGGTGCACATGCTCAGGGCCCAGGCAGGCCCTGCTCTGAGATTGGAGCTAAATTTGGGAGGCGAGAGCTCTGTATTTAAAAACCCATATTCCTTAACATGTTATTTATTTCTTTCTTTCTTTTTAATGCTTATTTATTTTTGAGGGAGGGGCCACAAGCAGAGGAGGGCAGAGAGAGAGAGAGAGAGAGAGAGAGGGAGAGGGAGATACAGAATCCAAAGCAGGCTCCAGGCTCTGAGCTGTCATCACAGAGCCTGATGTGGGGCTTGAACTCACAAACTGTGAGATCATGACCTGAGCTGAAGTTAGATACTTAACTGATTGAGCCACCCAGATGCCCCTAACATGTTCTTTCAAAGTCTGATCTCCCCAGTCTTCTCTCTGCACTTGCCCATGGCATCCCCTGAACTTGCTCTGCACCCCTGGGTCTCTTGATAGGTATCCCTGCCCCTTCTCTACATCAGGGTAATTTGTTGTCCTTTAAGACTCAACTCACGGGCACCTCCTCTTAGCCCTGCACTCGAGGAGCTCAGTGAGGGAGAAAAATGGCATGCGCTTAGAACAAAGGAATCCTGGTCTGTCCACTGTATGCTGGATGTCTGCCAGCTGAATAATGGAGTACAGGGGGAAAGATCCTCTGATGTTGAGAAGAAAGTGGAACTTGGTCTGGCCCTTGAAGAATAGGCAAGGTTTTGGACTGATGAAGAGGGGAGGGGCCTGGCAGCCAGTGAGGTTGAGTGCCTCTCATCCCTCACAATGGACGTGGGCAGTGGCTAGGAGAGATGCCCTGGGGAGCAGCAGTGACAGTTCACCTCACCCCCACTACAGCTGCCTGCTTCTGACCCTTGTGCAGCCCCTTCCTTTGGTTTCAGTTAGGCCAGCCCCGAGGCTCTTTCCAGAAGCACTGGGTAAGTGGCCTGGTTTTACCCTAGGTTGATATATCCAGTGCACCTGGCCCTCCAGAACTATGAGCTTTCCCTCTCTCCCTCTTCCCTACAGGGCTGCGTTCTCTGGCCAGCCACTGGAAGACTTGTCTCTCCATGAAGGGGCGTTGCTGAGGGCGACGCTGATGAGTTTAAGGACAGGTGGCAAAGAGATGCCTGGGCCTTTCAGTTGAGGGGGTCAGATGTACCTCAGCTGTAGCATCCACGAGAAGCAGCAGGCTGCTCGTATGTGAGAGCCTTTTCCTCTGGGTTTCTCCTAGCCAGTCTTGTCCTGTCTGTTCTTGAGGGCATAGGTAAACCTAGCCCTCACCCCAATAAAAAGGGAGGGAGGAAAGGGTATTTCATTGAGGGCAAAGCTATTGGGAGGGAGAATATGGTATGCTGGTTAAGAGCTCAGGTTCTGGAGGTCGTGTACTGGGCCTGCCACATCTTAGTTGGAGGAACTTGGGCAAGTTACTTAATCTTTGTGCTTTAGTTACTTCATGTGTGTGTGAAAGTGAAATGAGTCAATATATGTCACATGCTCCAGAGAGTGCTTAACATATCCTAAGTGTTAGATACACATAGATCGTAACTATTGGGAGTGAGCAAGACAGGTCCCAGGGCAATGACGAGAGCAGCCTGGCAGGAGGGTAGGGGCTTGGAAGTGGTACTGAAAAGGTGGGTTGGGCCATGCCTGGACACGACCTCACTGCCCAGGCAGAGCCCATTCTCTTTCCTGCCCTGCTCTCCTGCCTCTTAAAATAACCCATTTCTTAGGGTTAGCAAGTAGTTTCTTGAGGCAGGTGTATGAATGTATGTGTCTTTGTTAAAAAATGCTTACTTTTTCCAACAAAATTAAAAAGCTCTTGAGTTCAAAATTTTGTCTTTCCGATATCTCTGAATCTCACAGTTGTATTATCTCTTTGTGTCCTGCATGTATGTGCAGGACAGTGACCATCACTGTGTCCAAAGATGAGCCCAGGTGCTGTGGAAGGCACAGAAAGGTGCTGAGCTGGCAGTAAGCGAGGGGGGTGCGGGGGAGTTTGCAGGAAATACTTTGAAGAAGTAGTTGCAGTCCCAGAAATAAAACCGTTGCTTTTTGTCTTCTCTTTCAGCCCTGAAGCAGAAAGTTAAGAAAGATTGCTTCTGGTGGCTGACCCGTTTTTCCTCCTGGCCTTCGCCACAGTCTCTTTAGAATTCCAGAGCTGAGAGGAGCCCACTTGACAGACAAGAGGCTGAGGCTTGGGGGGTACCACCCACAGGCTCACAGTGCCTGCCCAGGCCTCCCTGATCTCAGGGTCTTGCTCCTGCTCACATGGCTGCTTTTGGTTTTTAAGAAGGGACAGGGTGGAGAGCAGGGGAATTCATTACAGGTCAGGTGGTGGTTTGGGTTTTTTTTCGTTCAGTTTGTAACAATTCCAGGTCTGTATTGATTATAGTTTTCTTCATGATCTTGTCAGATTTTGTTTCTGTTTTTGTTTTATTGTTTTTGTTTTTTTGTTTTTTTTGCCAACATAGTTCAGCAGCAGAGGAAAATGCTGTTTTGACAGCCCCTAGCCCAGCAGGCACATTTGCAAGCAAAGCATTCAGTAATGTCAAATCCGGTGCTCGTGGTCGTGCTCTGCCTTTCTGAGCGGGGACGGTGCCTGATTCTATCACAGGATCAGGGAGTGGGTGCGACTCAGAAGTTGAAGAGCCTCCGAGTGCCTTCTGCCATGGTTTGTAAAATACCTGCTTCGCACCAGAGGGCCTCTTGTTAAGAAACCTCAGCACAGAAAAGCTAACCTGTATTACAGAAGGGGATCTGCCGCGTGTCTTACACACGCAGTTCCCATTCTGGTCCCTCGTGCTGGGATGCTGGACTCAAGAATGCCATGGACAACCACATTCAGATGGAGACAGGAACATGTTCCAGGAGCCAGGCTGACACCCGGAAGCTGGCTGTGTGTGGAGCTGGCATCAGAGCCCACTCACTTGGGGCCTGGGCCACGCTTGCCTGGAGGTGTGTGGGCAGTGCATTCCTATAAGCTTGTGCCGAGCGTTCTCTTCAGCCGTGCCCTCTTAGAGTGACCTCTTGACAAGTGGCCCACCATCCTGGATCAGTGTGCTGTGGTCGAGTTCAGATCTTAACTTCTGCCACGGACTCATTTGTGCCATCACTTTGAGCCTCAGTGTCCTGATTTTTGCAATGGGAAGTTTTTGCATAACTTCATAGAGCTATGATAGTAGTTAAATGTATTAGCTGTGATAATAACTAAGTGTAAGATGGTATACTGCTGACCCATGGAAGGGGTGATGTGTTGTTGTGGGTCCAGCCTCTTTTGCTAACTATTAATCGAAATAAGAGAATTATGTTTTGGGGGCTCTGAAACCTTATGTTTGGATTTACAGTATTTTGATATAATTTTTTTTAACTTTTGTTCATTTTTGAGAGAGAGAACGCGAGCAGGGGAGAGGCAGAGAGAGAGGGAGAGACATAGAATCCAAAGCAGGCTCCAGTCTCTGAACTGTCAGCACAGAGCCCAACATGGGGCTTGAACCCACGAGTCCTGAGATCATGACCTGAATTGAGGTCGGATGTTCAACCAACTGAGCCACCCTGGTGCCCCTACAGTATTTTGAATTTAGGTCATGATTTAGTGTCCTTGCCACTGATTGCTTTGTGCAAGCATGGTAAGCACATTTCTGTCAAAATTAGTTACTTGGCTATCGTCACACAAAAAGCAGGAAGAGGCTTGTTCAAATAACTAATGTCTTCCCAGCTGTGAGGCTGGTATTTGAGAGTGATACTATGCTTAGATTTAAAAAAAAAAAAAAGCTTATTTATTTATTTTGAGAGACAGTGTGTATGTGTGTGAGCGGGGGGAGGGACAGAGAAAGAGAGGGAAGGAGAGAATCCCAAGCAGTCTCCACACTTAGCTTGGAGCCTGACTTGGGGCTTGATATCATGATCAAGCCCATATCAGGAGCCGATTATCAAGAGCTGGACGCTTAACCGACTGAGCCACCCGGGCAGCCCTGTACTTAGATTTAAGGCAGATTTGTGTAACTTCCCCTTAGACATCCAGCTCCATATGCCAGGTTTCATTTTGCCTGGACGAGACAAACCTAGAAACGTTCCTTGCATAGCATAAACCATTAACGACCAGCTGTGAAGGGCTAGGGCGAATGCTCTATATGTTCGTGCTTTTGTCATTATAAATTTTGGGAAGCTAAGCTCTGCCAGGATCCTGTTGAAGAAATAGGAGCCCCTGCATTGCCTGTTTCCAGTGGAAGCCCTCGCCACCCTCACCCACTGCTTTGGGTGGCTGAGAGAGATTCTAGGTTTGTCTCTGGTCCTGGCCCTACCCTGTAAAGGGTCTGTGATTTGGTCCTCTCTGAGCTTCAGCTTTACCATCTGTAAGATGAAGTTAATATGCCTGACTTGCCTGTCTCTGAGTGTCGTGAGCTTCCAGTCCTATTCTGTGTGCTGTTATAAACACTGCAGAGTGTTCTCGTGACCAACCACCTCTCGTGCTTCTCTCTGAGTCTTGCTCCTGCTTTCACACGGCTGCTTTTGGTGTATGCCTCCTGCACTGAAGGTACGCACCTTCCTTAGCATCTTCATTTCTGGAGATTGTCCCCAGAAATAACTGCTCTTTCCTAGAAGACTACCTCTTCTCTAGCATCCCTCCCATTTGTTTATTGTTGGGATTTTGAAGGTGGTAACACTAAGCTATTGCCCTCCGAAGGGGAGTGTGGTGGTGATGTGTTCTTAGCAACTCCTCTGCTTTGTTTCTTTTCTTTTCTTTTCCTTTTTTTTCTGTTCATTTATTTTTGAGAGACAGAGACAGCATGAGTGGGGAAGGGGCAAAGAGCGGGGGAGACACAGAATCCGAAGCAGGCTCCTGGCTCTGAGCTGTCAGCACAGAGCCCAATGCCAGGCTCGAACTCACGAACTGCGAAATCATGATGTAAGCCGAAGTCGGATGCTCTACCAGCTGAGCCACCTAGGCGCCCTTTTTCTTTTCTTTTCTTTTCTTTCTTCATTTCTTTCATTGAGATACAGTTGATTGGGTTATTTCTGAAAAAGCTTTGTGCCAACAACTATAAACGTTAATTTTTTTTAAGTTTATTTTTGAGAGTGAGAGAGAGTATAAGGAGGGGAGGGGCAGAGAGAGAGGGAGAGAGAGAGAATCCCAAGCGACTTGGGACTTGAATCCATGAACCGTGAGATCGTGACCTGAGCCCAAGTCGGATGCTTAACTGACTGAGCCACCCAGGCGCCCTAAACATATTCATTTCTAATTTAAGACCCCATGAGTTCTGGTCATAGGCTGTCAGTGCCATATGGTGTCTATTCCCTGTTATGTAGAGTGCCTTGACACTGTCTTGGATTTTTAAGAACTGCGGTATACAATTATGGAAGGGGGTTATGAACCTAATGTTAACTGACTGCCTAAGAGGGGCGTTAAATGTTAAGTGTTGTATAAAATATCTTGTAATTCTCAGTAGTGCTCTGTGAAGTCCCTTTCCTCTTTTTCAGGTAAGATGGTAGACTTGGGAGCTTCAGGTGGTATGAAGAGCGGGGTCAGGGTTTAAACCCAGGCCTGTCTGACTCCAGAGGCCCATGCTCTTTCTAGTCTACTGACAGTTTGACAGCTGTTGAAGCAACCACTTGCCAAATCAACACATTATTTTTCTGTATAGCATATAAAATTAGTGTTGAAGAGAATGTTGGGATTGCAATATCTGATTTTTTGTCTACAGGCATCTTCAGAATAGAGAACAGTAAGATAAGCAATGTAAGTCATAGTAAGCATGCACTTTCTATTTAATTTGTTTATTTTTTAAGTTTCATTTATTTAAGTTATCTCTATACCCAGTGTGAGACTCGAACTCACAACCTGGAGATTGAGTCACATATTTTTCCAACTGAGCCAGCCAGGTGCCCAGCATTCACTTTTTTTTAAGGAGTTCAGAAAGATTTCTGGGTTTCTGTTACCACAAACTTGTTGCAGCTAGGATTCTTTACATTGCTTCTGTGTGCCTGGCTTAGTGGGAGGTGTTAGCTCTTTTAAGAGCTTATTTCTAGTCATGGAAATGACACTGAATTAATCAGGGCTTCAGTATTTTCCTTTCTAAAAGACAGGATTGGATGGGCATTGTGGTTCTTAAGCAGGAGTGCAGCGCACGGTCACTGGGGGAATCCCCTGGCATAGGTGCCCAGCCTTACTCAGGAGACTGTTTCTGCAGCTCTGAATGAGGCCTCAGCACAAGTCAGGCTTTCTCCCTCCACCCTCTCTCTCTGCGCCATCTATCTCTCTGTATGTGGATGTCGAACAAAACTCCCCCTGGACCTTTGGGTACACTCTCTGATTGAGAGTCCCCTAACATTAGTTAATACTACAGCCAGACTTGGCTCCCAGCTGCTTCCCAGACACATGGAGTGATTTCTTCCTTCCATGTGTTTGCATACATTTCTTGTTTTCTTATTATTTTTTAAAGCTTTTATTTATTTATTTTGAGAGAGACAGAGAGCGCAAGTTGGGGAGGGGCAGAGAGAGAGAGAGTCTCAAGCAGGCTCTGTACTGGGATTCCTCCAGCGTGGGGCCTGAACTCATGAAACTGTGAGATCATGACCTGAGCTGAGATCAAGAGTGGGGTGCTTAATCTACTGAGCCACCCAGGTGCCCCTATCTGTCTGTTGTCTGGATTTCTTAGAGAGGACCGTGGCCACAGCTAGCTGAGAATCACTGGCTCCTGAAGGATTCTCCATCAGTGCTTCATGAGAGTTGCCCAGGGAGATTTTGAATGGTTGCTTTTCCAGGCACCATCATAGATTTCCACAGAAGAAGGAAAAAAGAAAAAAAAGACTTTGTTAAATACTTTGCCTGAACTCGGATGCACACACCGGAGTTATGTGACCGAGAGCTCACTGTGTATCGCTGTCTCCTGCTGTTCTCTCAGGAATAAGCCGAGGCTTCTGTGCAGGATGTGGAGCAGTCCACTTCTGCTGGGGCCAGGGCCGTCTCTCGTTAGTGCCTGCGGAACTGTTAAGCAGTGGTCTGCTTCTAGAGTGTGCCACACTCCTGCCTGGCATGGGCATCAAGCTCTCCGGGCTGCAGTCTGGGCGGTGGACTTTTCTCTTTTTGAAGAGCTGGGCAGCACACGCAGGCTCTTTCGGTTTCCCTCAGTACACTGAGATCCACCTCTGGGCTCAGAAATGGACCTAATTTTGAGAAGCATTGCTGTTTTTCTCCCTCATTACTTGCTCCGGCTGGGAAGCCTGGTCTCCCCTACTGGGAGAAGGGATGAGCTCACTGGCTGGTTCTGCTTTCCCTTGCACTCTACTCTTGGTCAGTACTGGTGCCATCAGCCTGGAGCAGCTGACCCACGACAGCTTCTTGCTCCTAGCAGAACTGAAACCAACTTTTGTGGCCTTATTTTGTAAGCTCCTGTCATTCTTGGCTTCGGACTTCCTGACTCTGTTCTAGAGCTGGGCCATTCACAGTTTTCCTTTGTCAGGTCCTTTTTTCCCATCATTTGTAATAATATCCTTTTGAATTTGAACTTAAAAAAAAATTTTTTTAAGGGGCTCCTGGGCGGCTTAGTCTGTCAAGCATCTGACTTCGGCTCAGGTCGTGATCTCGTAGCTCGTGAGTTTGAGCCCCACATCGGGCTCTGTGCTGACAGCTGGGAACCTGGAGCCTGCTTCGGATTCTGTCTCTCTCTCTCTCTCTCTCTCTCTCTCTCTCTGCCCTTCCCCCACTCATGCTGTCTCTCTCTCTCTCTCTCTCTCTCTCAAAAATAAACAAACATTAAAAATATTTTTAAAGTTTATTTATTTATTTATTTAGAGAGAGAGAGAGAGAGAGAGAGAGAGAGAGAATGCCAACCAGGCCCCACACTGTCAGCATGGACCCTGACAAGGGCTCAAACTCACAAACTTCAAGATCATGACCTAAGTCGAAATCAAGAGTTGGATGCTTAACCGACTGAGCCACTCAGGCACTCCTTGAATTTGAACTTTGAATTTACATTGGTTTCTTTAAATTCCTTCCCCAGTTCTTCCATTTCAGGATTATTTATTCTCAGTTATAGGGGTGCACTTTTGCTTGAGGGTTTGTTAAACCTCTTGAGCCATCTTGCGTTTTCCAATCTCAGACCTTGAGATGAACCTGTCTTTTCTCTGAATGACTAGAATCCATCTTTTTCAAGGTGTTCCCCTTGGTGGAGGTGTGATTGGCATTTTGGGCCAAGCAGTTCTTATCTGGAGGACCTGTTTGTGCAATGCAGGACTTTTAGCATCCTGGCCACCAATGGTGCCAGTGGTTCTCAGCAGCTGGGACTCTAGAGGATGTTGGGAAATCAGGGTGGGGTGGTGTCACAATGCTTGGCATGTAATCGGCAGGGCTCGGGATGGTCAAGTGCAGAGTCCTGTCTGGATGCCGACGCCACCCTGTTGAGAAACTGCCCAGCATTCCCTGGAGATTACAGGGCTGGCTTGCTTGTTTGTCTTGGTTTCTCTCACTTCTGCCTTATAATCAGTTCTTCCTTGTTGGTTAGAATTATGCAAAGGAGGTTGCCTCTTCTGCTCTTGGTGAGCTTAACTTGGCAGCAAGTTGAGAGTTTCTCTGATAAGTAGTAATTGATAAACAGAGCTTTGGATTTCTTGAGCCTCCCAGCTCAGCTGACATTAGTATCGCCCATTCTTCTCTGGCAGGGGGTGGGAGGGATGGTGTCTTCCCCACAATTTTTGTTTTATCTTTGTTCATGTATCTCTTGATATCAGAGTACCAGTAGGTGCCCTTTCTGCATCCCTGCCCACAGTACCCACTCCTTGCTCCCCTTTTTCTTGAACAAGATGCACGTTTTCACTGCCATATTACAGTTGAGTCTCATCTTGCTGTATTTTTGTACTTCTTTTGAAATTTACCTTGTGTTTATTACTGATACTCCCTATTATTAGTATGTGGATTTCTGAAGCCATAGAGTATATTTAAAGATTATTTTAACATTAGTGTCCTTCCATGAAAATTGAGTATAGTGTCATTCGTTGTCTAGTTTCAAAGTTCTATCTGAAATTGTTTTCCTACCTGTATGTGGTTTAAAACATTTATGATAGCTTGGTAGGAATTAGCTCTTAAGTGACACGTGATATCTTCTGTCGCTAGCCAGGAATCTTACTCTAGTATCTTGTATCAAGGTTCAGAAAATCAAAATACATGGAGAGCATTTCCCATCCCAGAGCCTTTTCTTTTCTTCCCCAAGCCCCAGCTTCCCGTCCCTTCACTGTCCTGATAATTAAGCAAGTGAGCATGACTGTGAGCTCCCGAGGCTTTTGGATTCGTGCCCTCAAGCCTACCCTTATGGAGCTTATATGCTTTTTGGGGAGTGGGACAGAGTGGTAGAGTGAGATTTATTTACTCCCCATTCTGAAGGCTTCATTGTCCCCAGGGAAGCATTTCTGATGAGTCCTGGGCATTAGAAGGAGGACCAGGTGGCAGTTGGCGGGTGAGTGGTCTCTTAGGTTCCATGCTTTCCTTCCTGCAGGCTCAGGAAGAGGAGCCAGACCACACTTTCCCCACCACAGTGGCCACAACCATTGCAACCAGCTTCCTTATGGAAGCTGAGTGTTGCTTCGACGTGGAGCTCATCTCCCGGTGGCAGTGGCTCTCTCCTCTCACTATGTGGCTTGTTAAAAAATCCCCATTTCAGACGCCACCCCACGGTTGCTAGACCAGAATTTCCAGGGCCGGGGCCTAAGCCCAGATGGTTGTGGTGGGCAGCTAGGGTTGACAAGCAGCAGCACCCTGTAGGAAGAAGCGTGGTCGGGTGTGTCGCCTGCCATGAAGCACTAGCACATCCCAACTGCCTGTTCTGTCTTCATTTGACACACCATCCTTCTCCGCCTACTCCATGCCAGGCACACCATACATCCTCCAACTTAGAACCTGTAACACTGGCTCACTTCCTACTTTCTTTGGAATTGTTTTCCCATGGGGCCTTGTAAACTGTTGCCTATGTGATGGGAATGTGGGGTGCAGAGAATCTTTTGGGCTTATTCAGAACCTCTGATGCCATTGTGAGCCACAGCACCACACATGGAGGGGCTTCTCAGTTCCAAAGGGGCGCGTGGACTGGACCAACAAGGAGGAAGCCAGGGCCAGTGAGGAAGCTGTTCTGCCTGCTCAGCAGAAGCAGCAGAACTCAGCTAGGTGGTGCTCTGGGAATGCTGAAAAGAAGGTACCCAAGCGATGTGGAGGAGGCTTTTGTTGAGAGGCCAGGTTGAGACGTTGGAGGGCTTGTGTCACTCCAGGTGTCTGAGAATGGAGGAATATTGGGAATGTGGTCAGGCTGCTGCCGCACAGTGGGTGGCTTGGATCAAAATGCCTGTTGATGTTGACTTGAGTTGTCGGAGAAGCAGTGGTGCACAGTTGAAAAACAAGTAACAGACAATTGTAGACTAAAGACTTCTCCGGCAGGGCCCTGAAGTAGTCATGGTGGTTGTGCTTTTTGGACCAAATGGCATTTGTGGCATGGACTGTTTGTATAATAATAATCCCTCATTTGCAAAGAGTTCTGTTGCCTACGCTGTGGTTTCCCCTTTGTTGTGTTCAATTCTGGGTCTTACTACCCCTTTTGAAGCCCAAGGAAGTGAAGGCTCAGTGAAAGGCACATGGCCCCCTCCCCACCCCAGACTGGATAGTTGTTCTCTTCCCTGTGTGTCCGTGCCAAGGCAGAGTTCTGAAATCACACTTACAGCACTGGGTAGAAAACCTGGTAGATATGTGTTTGGTCCTAGTCCCCAGTTCCGTTTATCTTTATATCCTCAGCACCTGACTCACAGTTTAATAAATCTTGGTTGGAAGAAGTCAGGTCTGTAATACCCTTCTTGCGCCCCTGCCCACGTGGCTGCCCTGTTCAGGGGTCCGAGGGTGTTTAAACAAAGGTCTGGTGACCAGCCCAAAGAGGAAGCAGTGTGTCTGCAGAAGACAGTTATTTGTCCCACCGAGTTCCGTGGGGTCACCAAGGTGGGGTTTGTCTTGGTCTGGGGCAAAGGTTGAGGGGACCACCGTGGCTCTGGGCCTCTTAACCAGACTGGGCGCAGTCTAAGTCTGCACTTTGAAATTTTGTCATTGGTGGTGTTGGCACTTGGTTTAATTTGAGGGAGTCAGGAGGGATCTTTAATGTGTGGTGCTTTCCCCTGTTTGACACCCCTTTATGCTTTGTTAATCAACAGGAGCTTGAAGAAATCCGCAAATGTGGAATGAAAAACTTCCGTAACATCCAGGTTGATGAAGCTAATTTATTGACTTGGCAAGGGCTTATTGTTCCTGTGAGTATTGAACACTTCCACTTCTTATCAGATTATTCTTCAAGGTGATGTGTGTGCCGGACTTAACTCTCTGCTCCCAAGTAGGCTCTTAGGTGAGGCAGCCAACAGACGCACAGAGGCGGGCTGTCACTCTAGGGTATAATAAGGCAGGGACCTTAACTTCGGGTTCCTGAGTAGAATCCTGTCTTTGCACTGGTTTTGTAACATTCCAGGGGGCTTGAACTTTCCACTTCTTTGGTTATCGGCCCAGGAAAGGAGTGCGTGTTTGTGCTCCTATCTTCCCTGGCTTCTCTGTGTCTGGTCCCCTTTGTCCAGACGGGGCTGCCTTCTCTGACCTCTCTTAGGAGATGGTGGCCATTCCCATCTAGATCTTTTCTTTGCTTCCCCACCTGGTTTTGCATCTGGATGTCTAACCCTCTGGACTCTTGCATTCTGGGCTTTATTTCTGGTCCCCTACAACATGTGCCTGCCATTGGTCTCCAATCCCTTTGCCTAATGGCCCACCTGGTCCCCTTACCCAGTGTCTTGTCTGGGGCTTCTGCTTCCACTGTCTGAACCCCACAGCTCATGCTCCCCATGCCTCATGGACTTCTGCCTTCGGATGGGCTCAGGCTTGCTCCTGGCAACAGCCTTCCTGTAGCCTTACTGTCCTCTCGATTTAGCATCTACTCTTTCTCCATCCTCTCATCTCCTTACCCCCCAAGAGTCTCCTCCTATACTAACTCCAGTTTGCAATTCCAGTTTTTCCTACCCTTCTGTAACCACCTCATACTGAGCACATGGGCTCCCTCTGTCCTCATGCCTCGGGCTCGGCAGCCCTGGAGCCCACTTGCCTCCTGAGCCTTTGGAGCCCATGCGGGGTCCCGGCCCCCGGCTCTGTCAACTTGCGCCACTCACACCTGTCTTCCTGCTGCTTCCTCTGCGCTCTTAGACAGGGACCTTGTTTAGTCTCTTGCCTTTCTCTCATGCTGTTTCTTGGGGCCCCTGCTTCTTCCAGCATCATAGCTTACTAGGTTATTGCTGCACATGAAGTAGTCCTGTCCTTGCCTCTATTCCTGCCCCCTCTCCAGAGCCACGCCATCTGTCCGTGAGGTAGCCTGCTTGGACACCGTGTGCCTTCTAGTCTCCCTGGCTCCCATCTGGGACTTCTGCATGAGTGCCCCCTTCCTTCCTGTTCTTCCACCTCTACTGCCTCCCCAGTTTCATCCCCACTTTCCCTGTGAGTCTCAGGCCCTTCTCCTGTGCTTGTCCTTGCCCTACTCTGTTGTACAGAATCTTTCCTCATGGGAAGAGTGGCTGCTTTGCCAAAGCAGAACATGGAACATTCTTCTTGTGGATACTTTCTTCTTAATGCTGGTTATAGGTCATACTTTTTTAAAAGTCCTTGCAACTTGAGCAGTAGATATTAGATTCCTGCTTTATTTTCATAATCATTTGGATAACTAAGGAGAGATAGGCTTTTGTAGCATTTCAGTACACACTCAAAAATTTTAAACCTGGGAGCATCCAGTCTGGCTTGGAGGACGAGTCCTTTAGGTTGCTCCAGCCTTGGCCAATGGTGGGGCTCAGGGCACAGTATGTAGATGGTTGGAGGAGCCTCTGGCTGGGAAGGTTCAGCTGGTGACTTCAGGCCTTGCCTGCTGTAGAGAACTGTTAGGTGCTAAGTGGAAGGATGGCCAGGACCATCTGACCTGTCTCTTTTCTTCTTTTTTTTTAATGTTTATTTTTAAGAGACAGAGGGACAGAGTACAAACAGGGGAGGGGCAGAGGGGAAGAGGGAGACACAGAATCCGAAGCAGGCTCCAGGCTCTGAGCTGTCAGCACAGAGTCCAACACAAGGCTTGAACTCATGAACCATGAGATCATGACCTGAGCCAAAGTCGGACGCTTAACTGATTGAGACACCCAGGCACCCCTGACCTGTCCCTTTTTTTTTTTAATTAATTTTTATTTTTTTAACATTTTATTTATTTTTGAGGGACAGAGACAGAGCACAAACAGGGGAGGGACAGAGAAAGAGAGATACAGAATGTGAAGCAGGCTCCAGGCTCTGAGCTGTCAGCACGGGGCCTGATGTGGGGCTCGAACCCACGAACTGTGAGATCATGACCTGAGCCAAAGTCGGTTGCTTAACCAACTGAGCCACCCAGACGCCCCTGACCTGTCCCTTTTCTAACTGAGATTTTGTATCCTACTGCTAGAAGAAGTGAAGAGTTAGTCCATGGATCTTTCGAAAGAATGATAAGAATGAATGGGATGGTTTTGAGCAGTCAGGCTTGGGCAGTCTACCCTGAGATAGATCTCAGTGGCCTGGAGACACAGCCGGGCGCCAAGGGTAGGTGCTGTCATCAGGCTCTGCCCAGAGTATGCCCCAAGGCCTCCCTCTGGTGTCATGTTGGTGGAGCTTGTGGAACGAGCTGTGGTCTCATAAGTCCCAAGGTGGAAACTGGCTGGTAGAATGTAACATGCCTGGGTCTAGGCTCTGGCGAGTGTCTAAGCCAAAGCCTTGCCTTTCATTTAGGGGAAGCTGGTGCCAGAGATAGTAGGCCATAGCTACTCTCTCCCCATTCCATTGTCTCTTCCCACCACTCTCTTGTGTCCTTACTTCAGTTACTACCCAGGGCTCCTGGCTTGGTGAGGAACATTTCAAGGAAGCAGTTATGGTGCTCCTGGCCACCGACCCCTCCATGGTCCCCAGTCCTACCCCACACCTGGGCCTCAGGTATTTCTGCACCACAGGGACTGGATCAACATGGGGAATCTTATACCTAGACTCACCTGGGGTCCTGCCCAGCTGGGGTGAAAGCAGAACCAGGCTAATAAAGACATAGTAGTTCAGAAGCACGCTTTGATCACAGCGTGCTGGTCCTCTGGGAGCCACTTAGTAAATAGGCTCTAGCTGTAGCTCAGAGAAGGGACAGATCTGGACCCCCCAGAGAGGGAAAGTGGGAGTGAACCAGCTGTGGTGCTACCTCGAGTCCCTTCATTGTCATGGCACTTCAGGCTTATTCCCCTTAAGTGCTCATTTTATATAAGTTTTTTTTTTTTCATTTGAAATTCAGAGGTAATATCTAAGGAAGAAAAAAAATCCCATAAGCCTATCATGAAGAAATTCAGTAAGTTTTTGGGCACCTGCCCTTTAGGAACTGGAGGCATGGTGGTGAGCCTTCTCGAATTTCGTGCCCAATTTACATGTTCACTCTTAACTGTTAGTGACTCCTCCCAGCCTTTTTAGATGCAATTGTTAATGAACCATTTGATAATTTCATAATTATCACATACTTTCATCATTTAGTCATTGCCTTGATACTCTGAACATAATTTTTGATAACGGTACAATATCCCATAATATATTTATTCAATCGTTCCTTTAATTTTTGCCATTTGGATTGTTGTTTTTCCAGTTTTAAAATAATTTATCCTTGAAAGGGGTGTCTAGCTGGCTCAGTCGGTGGAGCATGTAACTCTTATTTCAGGGTTGTGAGATTGAGCCCCAAGATTACTTTAAAAAGTTAATGAATTAAAAAAAAATGTTTTTTAAGTGAAATAATTTGTCCAAGAACATCTTTATGTGAAAATCTTAGTGTGTATCTTTATTTTTTTAATTTTTATTATTATTAAAAAATTTTAGTGTTTATTTTTGAGAGAGAGAGAGAGAGAAACAGAGTATGAGCAGGGGAGGGGCAGAGAAAGAGGGAGACATAGAATCCGAATTAGGCTCCAGGCTCTGAGCTGTCAGCACAGAGCCCGACAAGGGGCTTGAAGTCAGAAAGTGTGAGATCATGACCTCAGCCAAAGTCAGATGCTTAACCAGCTAAGCCACCCAAGCGCCCCTGTTTGTTTTAGATTTGATCTTAAAATATAGTCTGACCAGGAGGAGGAGGGTAAATATATTTATAAGCCTGTTTGTTATTATTTCAACAAGGTTGTGCCAATTTATACTCTCATGGGCACTGTCTACACCAGTGCCTGTGCATGTCCTTGTTTGTCTCGAAGGTTGCTGGGTGTTATTAAAGGAGGTTCTGAATGGCAGTACTTCAGCACCAGGCTGTGGGGTCCGGTTGCCCCAGGTGAGAACCCCAGCCCTGCCCTGACTGGTCTGGGGATCTTTGCCAAGTTAATCAGTTTGTCCCAGTATCCTCACATTTAAAAGGAGTACTTTCATCTTACCGATTGTTATAAAGTTCAGTAAGTGCATGTGTGTGAAGTGGTGCTTAGTCTCATCCTTATTATTAAAGCCTTTGTGGGGCTGTCTGCAAAGCTATTTGGCAGTTATGTAGTAAAGAGCCTGTGAAACAAGCATACAGAAAGAAATCGTTGTTGCCGATTTGATAGGTGCAAAAGTACTCAATTGGGTTTGTGTCTTAGTCCCGTTCAGGCTGTTACATAACAAAATACCAGGTACCAGGTACTGGTTAGTTTATAACAACAGACAACAAAATTAAATATCTGAAAAAAATTATTTTTCTGTACCTAGTTTATAACAACAAAAATTTATTTCTCACAGTTCTGAAAGCTGGGATTTGGAGATCAGAGTGCCAGTCTGGTGAGAGCCTTGTTCCTGGTCACAGACATCCTCTGCATCCTCAGTGGCAGAAGGAGCAAGCTAGCTCTCCAGGGCCTCTTATAAGGCACTAATCCCATTCCTGAGGGCTCTTCCCTAATGATCTAATCACTTCCTAAAGGCCCCACCTCCGAAGACCATCACCTTAAGCATTAGGTTTTCAATATATGAATTTTGGGGGGGCTCCTGGGTGGCTCAGTCTGTTAAGCATCCAACTTCAGCTCAGGTTATGATCCCACAGTTCATGGGTTCGAGCCCTCACGGTTCATGAGTTCAGAGCCCCGTGTCAGGCTCTGTGCTGACAGCTCAGAGCCTGGAGCCTACTTTGGATTCTGTCTCCCTCTCTCTCTGCCCCTCCCCTGCTTGTGCTCTGTCTCTCTCTAAAAAATAAACATTAAAAAATTTTTAAAAATTTATATGTATATGAATTTGGGGGCTACACAAACATTCAGATCTTAGTAATGTGCATTTTTAATTTTGTTATTGTAGTTCAAGGTTTTTCTTATTTACTGACTATTTATATTTCTGTAACTATTATCTTTTGGAATTTTAGTGTGCTTCTTTGTTGAATTATAGGAATTCTGTGTATTAGTCCTTTGTTTCTGGGGAAAATATACTGTTTTTTTTTGTTTACTCAAGAATTCTTAACTCGGAAGTTTCTCTTAAAATTAAAAAATCTTTCACTTCATTTTTTTAAATTGTAAAATATACAACCTAAAATTTATCTTTTTGTTTATTTTGAGAGAGAGAGGGAGGAGAGCACAGAGTGGGGAACGGGCAGAGAGAGAGGGAAAGAGAATCCCTAGCAGGCTCCTCACTGTCCATGCTTTAATCACCTTAATCTCGGAGCCCAGTGTATGATCTCTGTGAGATTTTGACCTGAGCAGAGATCAAGAGTTGGATGCTTAACTGACTGAGTCACCCAGGCGCCCCTTCATTGTGGTTTAGATTTGCTTTTTCCTCATGACTATGTATGTTGAACATCTTTTCATGTGCTTGTTGGCCATTTGTATATGTTCTTTGGGTAATATATTTATTTCTGTTAATTCAAGCAAGGCTTTGCCCTCTTTCTGTTTTTAAAGACTGAAGTTTTTTAGAGCAATTTTAGCTTCACAGCAAAATTAAGAGAAGAGTATAGAGCTTTCCTATGTATCTCCCTGGCCCCACACATGTGTAACCTCCCCCATTATAGACATTCCATACCAGAGTGGTACATTTGTTAAAATGGATGAACCTCCACTGACAACAACAACATCATCATCATCATCATCATCATCATCATCATCGTTTACGTTAGTGTTCATTGTAGGTGCTGTATGTTCTGTGAGTTCGGGAAAACGTGATGGCACGTGTCCGTTGTTACAGTATCCTACAGAGTATTTTCACTGCCCTGAAATCGTCTCTGTTCTATTTACGCATTCTTCCCTGCCCCTCTCCCCTCACTCTATCCTTCACCCACCCCCAGCAACCACTAATCTTTTTCTTATCTTCATACTTTTTTGCCTTTTCCAGAAAGTCATTTGTTTGGAATCATACAGCACGTAGTTTTTTTCAGACTGGCTTCTTTCAGTCATAGTAATATACAGTACATTTAAGTTTCCTCCTTGTCTTTTCATGGCTCGACAGCTGCTTTTTGCC
Organism: Paguma larvata; assembly: GCA_030068075.1. Taxonomy (NCBI): domain Eukaryota; kingdom Metazoa; phylum Chordata; class Mammalia; order Carnivora; family Viverridae; genus Paguma; species Paguma larvata. Next base: position 62,597,856 of record CM057835.1, read on the forward strand.
ATGGAGTAATATTCCATTGGATGGACCACAGTTTATCTTTTCACCTACTGAAGGGCATCTTGTTTGCGTTCAGGTTTTGGCAATTATGAATAAAGTGGCCGTAACCATTTTTAGTTGGGTGTTGGTCTTCTTGTTTTTTTTTAATGTATTTTAATTTATTTTTATTTTTGAAACAGAGAGAGACAGAGCATGAACAGGGGAGGAGCAGAGAGAGAGGGAGACACAGAATCCGAACAGAGCCTGACGCGGGGCTCAAACTCACAGACTGCGAGATCATGACCTGAGCCAAAATCAGATGCTCAACCGACTGAGCCACCCAGGCGCCCCTCCTTGTTTTTGAATTGTAGGAATTCTTTATAAATTTTAGATATTAAGCCGTTATCAGATATTTTCTCCCATTCTGTGGGCTGTCCTTTCACACTTTTTTTTATTATATTTTTTAATATTTTTACTTATTTTTGAGAAAGAGAGAGAGACAGAGCACAAGTGGGAGAAGGGTAGAAAGGGAGACACAGAATCCAAAGCAGGTTCCAGGCTCTCAGCTGTCAGCACAGGGCCAGATGCGGGGCTCGAACCCACGAACCATGGGATCATGACCTGAGCTGAAACCAAGAGTTGGATGCTTAATTGATTGTGTCACCCAGGTGCCCCTTCCCTTTTTTTTTTTTTTTTTTAAGTAAGCTCTGCACCCAGTGTGGGGCTTGAACTCACAACCCTGACATCAAGAGCCTCGTGCTCTACTGACCGAACCAGTCAGCCCCCCACCCTTGTTATCTTCTAAGAATGTTTATAGTTAAGGCTCTTAAATTTATGTCTTTGACCCATTTTAAGTAAATTTTTACATATCACGTGAGGTAAGGATCCACTTTCATTATTTTGCATGTGGATATAGTTTTCCCAGTACCATTTGTTGAAGAAACTGCTCTTGATCTTGGTTGGCTTTTTTGTCAAAAACTAGTTGAACATACTTGTGAGGGTTTATTTTTCTGAGCTCTCAGTTCTGTTCTGTTGGTCTGTATGCCTTTCTGCCAGTCACACTGTTTTGGTTACTGTAGCTTTGTAGTAAGTTTCGAAATCAGGAAGTGCGAGTCCTCCATCCTCCAACTTTGGTCCTTCCTCCCTCCCCTCCTTCCTCTCTCCCGTCCTTCTGTCCTTCCTTAACTCTACTCCCAACGTGTGGCTTGAACTCATGACCTCAAGTTCAAGAGTCCTATGCCCTTTACCAACTGAGCCAGCCGGGCACTCCTTTGGTCTTTTTTTTCAAGATTTTTTTTTTGGCTATTCAAGGTTCCTTGAGATCCCGTGTGAATTTTAGGATGGTTTTTCCGTTTTGCAGAAATAATACTTGGGATTTTGGTAATGCTCACATTGAATCTTGACATCACTTTGGGTGGTATTGTCATCTGAATATTAAGTATTCTAATCCATGAACCCTGGATGTCTTTTCATATATTTAGGCCATTAATTTCTTTCAGCAGTGATTTATATATAATTTTCAGTGTGTAAGTCTTATGCCTCTGTATTAGCTCAGACTGCTGTAACAAAACACCGTAGACTGGGTGGCTTAAACAACAGAAATTAATTTTTTCACATTTCTAGAGACTAGATGTCCTAGATCAAGGTCTGACAGGGTTAGTTTCTGGAGAGACTCTTCCTGGCTTGCAAATGGCTATTTACTTACTGTGTGCTCATGTGGCCTTTCCTGGATTCATGGAGAGGGAGAGCAGGGGAGCACTTTGCTGCTCTTCTTGTAAGGTAGGTCCTCCCCGCACCAATCTGTAGCTTCAATTACCCATCGTCACCCATGGTCCCAAAACAGATGATCTTCCTTCCGACATATCTTTAGGTCAGCAGTACCCTAACGCTACACTAGAATGCCTGCGCCACTTCCCTCACTTCATCTCATCATGTAGACATTTTATTGTCTCGTATCATCACCAGAAGAAGAGTACAATAAGATCTTTTGAGTGAGACCACATTCACATAACTGATAGTATATGGTTATAATTGTTCTACTTTTTTATCGTCAGTCTCTTACTGTGTGTAATGTATAAATTAAACTTTATAATAAAGTTTAATAAAGGTATGTATGTATGTATAGGAAAAAACATAGTGTATATAGGATTTGGTACTATCTGTGGTTTCAGATATCTATTGTGGGTCCTAGAAAGTATTCCCTGCAAATAAAGGGGAGCTACTGTACATTAGTCCTATTGGATCAGGATTCCACCTTATGATCTCATGTAACTTTAATTGGTTTGCTTACCCCAAATATAGTCACACTGGGGGTTAGGTCTTCAGTATATGAATTTGGAGGGAACACATTCAGTCTGTAACGGCCTCTGTGGTTAAATTTGTTTCTAGGTATTTTATTCTTTAAAATGTTATTTTGAACGGACTTGTTAATTTCCTTTTTGGATTATTCATTGTGTAGAAATGGAACAGATACCATGTTGATTTTGTATCTTGCAGTTTTGTTGAATTCATTTATTTTTTTAAAAATTTTTATTTATTTTGAGAGAGCCTGCTTGCAAGGCAACGAGTGGGGGAGGGCAGAGAAAGAGAAGGAGGGAGGGAGAATCCCAAGCAGGCTCTGCATGCGCGTGGAACAGAAAGCAGAGCTTGATCCCAAAAACCAAGAGATCATGACCTGAGCTGAAATCAAGAGTCAAATGCTTAACCAACCGAGCCACCTAGGCGCCCCTCATTTATTAGTTCTAACAGTGTGTGTGTGTGTGTGTGCGCGCGTGCGCGCGCATGTGTGCGTGTGTGGAATCTTTAGGTTTTCTATGTATAAGATCAGGTCCTCTCTGAAGAGAGGTAGTTTTACATCTTCCATTTCAATTTAGATATCTTTTACTTCTTGTCTAACTTTCCTGGCTAGAAGCACCAATGCTTTATTGAATAGAGGTGGTAAAAGCAAGCATCCATATCTTATTTCTGATTTTAGGAGGGAAAACTTTCAGACTCACCATTGAGTATGATGTTGGCTGTAGCTTTTTTATATATATCTTTTGTCAAGTTCTAGACCTAGTTTATAAAGTGTTTTTATCATGAAAGTATGTTTTTTTCAAAAGTTTTTGTCAGATGCTTTTTCTGCATCACTTCAGATGATTGTGGTTTTTTTCCCTTTATTCTATTAATTTGTATTATATTGATTGATTTTTGTATATTTAGGCCTCCTTGCATTCCTAGAATAAATCCCACATAGTCATGGTGTATAATCGTTTTAATATGCTACTGAATTCAGTTTGCTAGTGTTTTGCATAGGATTTTGGCTCAAAATTCGTAAGATTTTGTAATTTTCTGGTGTCTTTGTCTGGCTTCACTGTTAGGCTGATGCTGGCCTTATAGGATGAGTTACAAAGCGTTCACTCCTCTTTGGAAAAGAGTTCTGGAAGGATCAGTACTAATTCTTTACACATTTGGTACAATTCATCAGTAAAACCATCTGATTCAGGACTCTCTTGATGGGAGGTTTTTGGTTACTGATTCAATCTCCTTAGTCATTATAGATCTAGTTAGATTTTTTTCTTCTTGATTCAGTTTTAGCAGATTGTTTCTAGGAGTTTGTCCGTCTCATTTATCTAATTTGTTGATGTACACAATTGTTTATATTACTCTTGTTTAATTGTTACTTCTGTAAAATTGGGAGTAATGTCTCCACTTTCATTTCTGATTTTAGTAATAGGAGTCTCCTCTCTTTTCCCTTAGTCTAGGCAAAGGTTTGTCAGTTTTTCATTGATCTTTTCAAGAACCAACTTTTGCTTTCATTGATTTTTCTCAATCATTTTTCTACCTTTTTAATTAATTAATTATTTTTTTTTAAATTTTTTTAATGTTTATTTATTTTTGAGACAGAGAGAGACAGAGCATGAGCGGGGGAGGGGCAGAGAGAGAGGGAGACACAGAATGTGAAGCAGGCTCCAGGCTCTGAGCTGTCAGCACAGAGCCTGACGCGGGGCTCGAACTCACAGACCACGAGATCATGACCTGAGCCGAAGTCGGATGCTCAACCGACTGAGCCACCCAGGCGCCCCTAATTTATTTATTTATTTATTTTTAAAATTTTTTTTTAATGTTTATTTATTTTTGAGACAGAGAGAGACAGAGCATGAGTGGGGGAGGGGCAGAGAGAGAGGGAGACACAGAATGTGAAGCAGGCTCCAGGCTCTGAGCTGTCAGCACAGAGCCCGACGCAGGGCTCGAACTCACAGACTGAGAGATCATGACCTGAACCGAAGTCGGATGCTCAACCGACTGAGCCACCCAGGCGCCCCCCTAATTTATTTTTTAAATGTTTATTTTGTTTGCTTATTTTTTTAAATGTTTATTTATTTTTGAGAGAGACAAAGAGAGTATGAATGGAAGAGGAGCAGAGAGAGCCAGAGACTTAGAATCTGAAGCAGGCTCCAGGCTCTGAACTGTCAGCACAAAGCCCGCTGTAGGACTTGAATGCATGAGCTGTGAGATCTTGACCTGAGTTGAAGTCAGACACTTAACTGACTGAGCCACCCAGGCACCCTTCTACTATTTCATTTATCTCTTCTGTAACTGTTGTTATTTACTTCTTTCTTCTAGCTTTGGTGTCCAGTTAGATTATTGATTTGAGATCTTTCTTTATTGTTATTGTAGCTGTAAATTTACCTCAGCACTATTTTCACTGTATCCCTTAAGTTTTTATTTGTCATGCTTTAAATTTCATTCATCTCAAGGCATTTTCTAATTTCTCTTGTGATTTTTTTCTTTGACCCATTTTTTTTTTTTTAATTTAAAGAATATGTTTAATTTCTGGGCGCCTGGGTGGCTCATTTGGTTGAACATCTGACTTTGGCTCAGGTCACAATCTCCTGGCTTGTGGATTCAGGCCCCACATTGGGCTCTGCACTGATGGCTCTGAGCCTGCTTCAGAGCCTGCTTCAGATCCTTTGCTCTCCTTTCTGCCGGTCCCTCTGCTTGTGCTCTCTCTTCTCTCTCTTTCTCTCAAAAATAAGTAAACACTAAAAAAATTAAAAAAAAAATATATATATATGTTTAATTTCCTGGGTGTGCCTGGGTGGCTCAGTCAGCTAAGTGTCCACAACTCTTGATGCAGCTTAGGTCATGATCTCATGGTTCATGAGACTGAGCCCTGCATCCAGGCTCGTTGCTCATAGTACTGGAGCCTGCTTAGGATTTTCTCTTTCCCTCTCTCTCTCCCCCTTCCCTGCTCATGAACAGGTGTGCGCTTGCTTGCTCTCTCTCAAAATAAATAAACAAACATGTAAAGAAAAGAGTACGGGGGTGTTTGGGTGGCTCAGTTCGTTAATTGTCCAACTTTGGCTCAGGTCATGATCTTGCAGTTCATGAGTTCAAGCCCTGTGTCTCACTCTGTGCTGACAGCTCAGAGCCTGGAGCCCAATTCGGATTTTGTGTCTTCTTTTCTCTCTCTTCCCCTCCCTCCTCGTGCTCTGTCTCTGTCTCTGAAAAATAAACATTAAATAAATAAATAAGTATGTTTAATTCCCACATATTTGTGAGTTTTCCAGTTTTCCTTTCGTTTTTGACTTCTGGTTGCATTCCACACTGGCCAGAAAAGACGCTTTGTGTGATTTCAATCTTTCAAAATTTATTTAAAGACTTACTTTGTGGCCTAACATGTGGTTTATTGTGGAAAATGTTTCATAGGCACTTGAAGAATGTGTATTCTGCCATTATTAGATGGAGTGTTCTGTATATGTTAAGTCTCATTGGTTGTTCAAGCACTCCATTTCCTTGTTGATCTTCTTTGTTGTTCTGTTACTGAAAATGGGGTACCAAAATCCCCAAATACTATTTTAGAACTTGTATTTCGTCCTTCACTCCTGTCAATTTTTGCTTCATGTATTTTGGTTTATGTTTGTTGTGTATAAGTTTATAATTTTTGTATCCTCTTGATGTATTGAATCTTTATCAATATATAATCTTTGTTATAATCCTTTTTTACTTAAAAATCTATCTTGTCTGATAGTAATATAGTCACTGTAGCTGTATTTGGCTATTAACTGCGTGGAATATCTTTTTCATCTTTTCCTTCTAACTTTACGTCTTTGTAAAGAGGGTCTCTTGGAACTAGCATATAGATGGATTGCATTTTCTTATCCGTTCTGGCAGTCTCTTTTATTTATTTATCATCATCATCATCATCATCATCATTATTGTTATTTTGAGAGAGAAAGAGAGACACCATGAACAGGGAAGGGACAGAGAGGGAGGAAGAGAGAGAGACTCTTAAGCAGTCTCTGCACTGTCTGCACAGAGCCCAACGTGGGGCTTGAACCCATGAGCTGCAAGATCATGACCTGAGCTGAAATCAAGAGTCAGGTGCTTAACTGATTGAGACACCCAGGCACCCCAATCTGTCTTTTATTAAGTGGAAAGATTATTATATTTACATTTCAAGTGATTATTAAGAAAGAATTTGCTTCTGTTATTTATCCGTTTGTTTTCTAGATGTCTTACATGCTTTTTGTTCCTGAAATCTTCCATTATTGCAATATATGTATAATTGACTTTTTTTGTAGCATGCAATTTTGATTCCTTTCTTCCTTTTTATGTATACTTATTAGTTATTTTCTTCGAGGTTACCTTGGAGATTACAGTTGACATCTTATTCTTTTAGCAACTTAGTTTGAATAATACCAACTTAATTTCAGTAGTATTCAAACACCCTGCTCCTATACATTTCCATTACCTCCCACTTTTATATTGTTATTGTCTCAAAGAGCAGTTACAAACCCAAAGTGCAATAATCTATAACATTAGCTTTTATATTTTTCTGTGTAGTTACATTTATTATTGTTTTTTATTTCTTCATATGGCTTTAAGTTACTGTCCTTTCATTTACCTTGAAGGACTCTCATATTTTCCTAAAGGGAAAGTGATGATTGAGTTGTTTTTTTTTTTAAGTTTATTTATTTTTTTATTTATTGAAAGAGCATGAGAGAGGGAGAGAGAGACAATGCACGTGTGCAAGCAAGGGAAAAACAGAGGGGGGAGAGAGAATCTCAAGCAGGGTCTGCACTATGAGTGCAGAGCCCCATGCGGACTCAGTCTCATAAACTCGTGAGATTGTGACCTGAGCTGAAACCAAGAATCAGTTGCTTAGTAGACTGAGCCACCCAGGGGGGGCCCCTCTCTCAGTTTATATTTATCTGGGAATATTTTCATTTCTCATTCCTTTTTGGAGGATAGTTTTTGCTGACAGTCTTTTCAGCCCCTTGAATATGTCATCCCACTGTCTTCTGGTGTCCATGGTTTCTGATGAGAAATCAATTGTCTTACCGAGGATCCAGACAAATCACTTGTCTTTTATGGCTTTCAAGATTCTCTCTTTGGTGGTTTGACTATGTGTCTTGGCATGGATCTCTTTGAGTTGATTCTGCTTGGATTCATTAAGCTTCTCAGATGTGTAGATTAATCTTTCATGGAACTTGGGGAAGTTTTTGCTCATTATTTTTTCAAATATTCTTTCTGCCCCTTTTCTCTTTCTTAGCCTTCTGGGACTACCATAATGTATATGTTGGTCTTCTTGATGGTGTCCCATATATCCCTAGGCTCTTTTCACTTTTCTTTATTCCTTTTTCTTTTGGGTCCACAGACTGGATAATTTCAGTTCTAACTTGAGGTGATTCTTTCTGAGTGTTCCTTCTGCTTACTCAGACCTACTGTCAAATTGCTCTACCGAAGTTTTCATTTCATTTATTGTGCTATTCAACTTTAAGTTTGTTTCCTTTTTACAATTTCTGTCTATTGGTGTTCTCATTTTGTTCAGACATCATTTTTCTGGTTTTATTTATTAGCTCTTTGTCCATGATTTCCTTTACTTCTCTTAGCATGTTTTAGACAGTTGATTTTAATTCTTCGTTTAGTAAGCCCAGTGGTTAGACTTCCTCAGGAATGGTTTCTGTCAATTTGTTTTATTCCTTTAAATGGGTTATACTTGGGGCTTCTGGCTGGCTCATTTGGTAGAACATGCGACTCTCGATTCTTGGGGTTGTAAGTTCAAGTTCCGTGTTGAATATGGAGATTACTTAAAATCCTAGGGGCACCTTCGAGGCTCAGTCAGCTTGTGTCTGAATTCGGTCATGATCTCACAATTTGTGAGTTCGAGTCCCGCATCGGGCTATTTGCTCTCAACACAGAGCCTGCTTTGGATCCTCTGACCTCCTCTCTCTCTGCTCCTCCCCCACTTGCATGTGCTCTCTGTCTCTCTCAAAATAAATAAACTTAAAACTTAATAAATAAGTCACACCTTTTTTTCTTGAGAGAGGGAGGGCATATGTGTGCACGAAAGAGAGGGAGGAACAGACAGAGGGGAAGAGAGAATCCCAGACGGGCTCTACTGTCAGCATAGAGCCCACCGCAGTGCTCTGTCCCACAAACTGAGAGATCATGATCTGAGCTGAAATCAAGAGTTGGACACTTTACTGACTGAACCACCCAGGTGTCCCTTTATTTATTTTTAAAGTTTATTTATTTTGAGAGGGCGTGTGTGTGCCGTGCATCAGCAAAAAAGGGAGGGGCAGAGAGATAGGGAGAGAAAATCCCTAGCAGACTTCACATGCAGTGCAATGTACTGCTCAGTCTCCTGATCATGAGATTGTGACCTGAGCTGATAACTAGAGTCAGACGCTTAACCGACTGAGCCACCCAGGTATGTCCCTAAAGATTTTATTTTTAAGTTACCTCTGCACCCAACGTGGGGCTTGAATTTACAACCCCAAGATCACATGCTCTACTGACCGAGCCAGCCAGGTGCCCTTCTTTTTCTTTGTATACTTTGTGATTGTTATTGTTGAAAACTGGACTTTTGAATACTGTAATCTGGAATCAGATCTTCCCTCTTGCCGAGGGTTTGCTGGTTTGTTCGTTTGAAAACAAAAATTTTTTTTAATGTTTATTTTTGAGAGAGAGACAGAGCATCAACAGGGGAGGAGCAGAGAGAGAGGGAAACAGAATCTGAAGCAGTTTCCAGGCTCTGAGCTGTCAGGACAGAGCCTGATGCAGGAGTCAAACCCGTGAACCATGAGATCATAACCTGAGCTGAAGTCCAATGCTTAACTGACTGAGCCACCCAGGCACCCCAGTTTGTTCAGTCTCTACACCCACCAGAGGGATTGAACTCCTGACGCCAAGATCAAGAGTTACATGTTCTGCTGACTAAGCCAGCCAAGCTCGGCCTGGGGTTTGCTATTCTTGATTATTAAAGGTTTCACTTGTGTTCTACCAGTATTTGGGCTGAAATTTCCTTGATTGCCACAAGCTTTAAAAAAAAGAGTCTCAGTTTCTGCAGATTGGCTCTGTGCTAGGGTACTGCTTCAACACAGAGCCAAACCCTTTACTTGTTCCTTGTGTCGAGGCCGTAGTTAGACAGTGAGTGAAAGTTTCAAGTCTTCTCAGGACTTTTCTGAGCATGTAGCCTGTCCAAGGCATGTGCATGGCTTTCTCAGTTCCCCAGTATAGTTGGGCACTTTCGAATGTCCTAATTTCCCTAGATTTCTTCTTGGCTTTTCCTCCATTGCTTTAGGGAATTTTAATCGTTATCTCTTGCTCCAGGTGGCTGAGGGTTTTCCATTGCCTTCCAATGTTTTCGAGCAGTGCCAGTGCTCTTTCAGCCTGCGTGGATTCTGAGTTAGGTTAAACAGAGGTGAGCACCTTGTGTCAACCCCTTGGGTAGCCCCCTGGACGCGTTAGAACAGCACGTAAGGTCTGCTCTGCTCCCTCTGGAGCTGGGGACCAGGGCCCCACACCGGAAATAGAGCCTGCCATCTGCAAGACTGTCTGTCGCCCAGCCAAGGAGGAGGGTGGAGTAAGAGCAGGTAAAATTGTCACAAAGCTTTCCCACCATTTTTCAGTTGCTTTTTTTCTTGATTCTTCATTCATTTAGTTGCTGTAAACCTTGGACTGTTTTCCCAAGTTCATACGGAGTTGGTTCTGACAGTTTCTGCGTGCACTTTTTGTTTTGTTTGTTTTGTTTTATGTTTCTGTGGAGGAATAAGAGTTTGGAGCTGCTTGCTTTGCCAGCAGCAAAGGAGACACAGAATCCATTTTGTTGATGTTGTTCTGGAAATTTTTAAATTTTAATCAGGTCTGAGTGGATTTCATTAAAGGCCATATTATTTGTCAATTAAATTTTATAATATGGGTTTTCACAGTGACCTGTTAATTAAATCTCTCTTCCCTTTCTGGATTAACCCTTCCTTCACTGTAGACTATTTTTAAAAATATTCCATTGTATTAAGTTTACTAGTCTTTAGTGTCTTTGCCTATGTGTTCGTATGTGAGATCGGATTGTGTTTTTTGTGTTCTAGTGGATTTGGGTAAGATGGTCGTACTAGTTTTTGTTATGAAGTATAAATTTCATTCTTTTTTCTGTGTTGTGAATAGCTAATTTTTGCTTTCATGTTAATTTCTGCTTTTATATTATGATGTCTTCTCTTTCCTTGGTGTTTGCTCTTTGTCTTTTTCTAATTTTGTGATTTGAGTGTTTAGTTCTTTAAGGCAGGAATTCATTCCATCTTGAGTTCCTTTCTTGCCTGGGCTACTCTGTCCCATGTCATTTTCACCCTCAACTTGTGGTGGTACTGCTGCTAGTTTTACCTTTTTTTGAGAAGGTAGGATGTGCACAGGTGGAAACATTCCAACAGTGACAGTAAGTCTTCTAATGGTCTGTGCCTCAGTTCCTCATTTGCAAAATGGAACTCATAAGTGCCTACCTCTCACAGTGGGCAGGGGACTAAATAGGTTGACGGTGCTCCTGGGCCTGGTGCAGAGCAAGTGTTTACTTCAGCCAGTGTTGTGGTTAATGCTGTAGACAGCTGCCCTGAATATCTTTGCCTTTGGGCTTCAGAACCACAGACTGTGAGTCATCTTTGTATCCCTGAGGCCCTGTACATCAAAGGCTGCCCCAAGAATTGTTTTTAAAATGAAATGAAGGCTCTCTGGAGAGGCCTTGTACTTCCTTGCCATTCCCCACCAGCTGGTGGGAGAGGAAGTAGAGTTTCTCTGACATTGCAGTTTCTCTGGCCTTCACTCTGGCTCCCGGGGCTCACTGCTCTCCTTTGAGTGCCCACACATACCAGGTTCTGGTGAACCTCTCCAGAATATTTTTGGGGATGAGCATCAGTTGCACTGATTAATGTCTTTCGAAAACTGGAAGTACCTTTGTCTCTGTGCAAGCTTTTCCATCTCAGAAGTTCTTTGCAGCACCTCATAGGCTCATCATCAAATCTCCCTGACCTGCGCTGGATTCCAGCCTCTCTTGAACAGCTTTGCTCCCTTGTTGTGTGGGCTACCGGTCAGTGCCCTCCACCAGTTGACCCTAAGTTGGGCTGTGGCTAGGGTATTCAAAATTAATTGTTGCGTCAAATTCCTGTTAACTTTTAGGGAGAGACAATGCATTTTCTCAGGAACATGACCTCTCTTCCTGCTTAGGAGGCCACCCCTTCTGCTTACGGCACCCATCCTCCTCCTCCTGAGTCTTCTCTGAAACTCCCCATCCCCTGGTCTTTGTGACTCTTATCCTTCTGTGTCTCTCCAGTCACCATTTGTACTGGTGAGGTCACTTTTGACTCCCAAGTAAGGAAACAAACCCCCAACTCAGTTTAGCTTTGAAAAGGATAAGTTACTGCACCTCACAAAATCCTGTGGTGCATGCTCTGAGCCGGTTAATCCAGCAGCTCAGCGTTGTGAGCAAGGACCTGAATTCTGCCTGTCCCTCTTCTCCTGACCTTGGTTCCATTCAGTCCAGCTTTTACCCAGTTGTCAGATAGCTGCTGCAGTACTGCAGACTCCTGCAGGGCCCCAGTGTCCAGGGTCGGAAGAGGACCTTCTCTTCCCTTCACTTCTCGGTCTCTTCGAATTGTTTATTTTGACACAATCATCGATTCTCATGCAATTGTAATAATATGGCGAGATTGGCAGTACTCTTCACCTATTGCATAACCGTAGCACAATATCATAACCAGAAAATACAGTAATACAGTCCACTGACCTTATTCAGATTTCTCTAGTTTTAATATGTGTGTGTTTATGTTTATGCAGTTTTTTTTTTAAACGTTTATTTATTTTTGAGAGACAGAGAGACACAGCATGAGCAGGGGAAGGGCAGAGAAAGAGGCAGACACAGAATCTGAAGCAGGCTCCAAGCTCCGAGCCATCAGCACAGAGTCCGACGCGGGGCTCGAACTCACAGACAGTGAGATCATGACCTGAGCCGAAGTCGGTCGTCCAACCGACTGAGCCACCCAGGCGCCCCTGTTTATGCAGTTTTATTATACGTGTAGTTTGATGTGACCAAGAACAAAGATACCCATCCCAGAAGCTGCCCACAGACTCCTCACATCTTATCCAGAACCAGGACACGTGGCTCACCCCCCACCCCCAGCTCTCACTGGCTGAGATAGTGCCGTCCAATGGGCACATACCGTGAGCCTCAGCTGCGCTTTAAAATTTTCTAGTAGTCTCATTAAAATTTTTAAAAATTCATTTGGGAGTTCTTTTTTTGATAAACAATTTTATGCAATGCAATATATTAAAAATATCGCTCAACATATAATCAGTGTCAATAATTATTACTGAAATATTTTGCATTCTTTTTTTATTTTTATACAAAGTCTCACATCAGGGTGGTATTTTGCACTTAGCACTTCTCAACCTAGAAGAGTCACATTTCAAGTGCACGGTAGCCACTAGCAGCTGGGAGCTACCTGTCAGACAGGTTTAGACCAGTCAGGATTTACCCCTGGATTACAATGAGGGAGCAGTGCTACTGCATACAAACCCGGGGGATTTGCCAGCAAAGAAATGGGGGGAATGCCTGTTGGCTGGACAGCCTGTTGGGGCCTGCTGTGATCCACCCATCATTGTGCCCCCCTCTATTTGGGTGGGCGCTGCTCACAGTGTGACTTTTGCTGTATTGTGATATTGATATCCATCTCAGTGAGTTCTGACTCAGGTGGAAGCCTGAAATCTGTTTCCCTTCTACTTCCTGTCCCTAGCACCATGTGTCACACATAGTAGGCACCTCACAGTTTGTAAATTGAACTTGCAGTTATCCTAAAGCAGTATTTCTCAGTGAGGTTGTGTTATATGCTGCATTGCATTTTGGTATGTGTGTGGGATTATTTATGTAGTATTGTCCCTGTTTCTTGTCCATTAGATGCCAGTGGCTGACTTTGTCATTGGGACAATGCAAGGACACTCTTAGGCATTTCTAAATTTGTCTGAGAGGGACAACAGTGCCCTTAATTGAAACCCACTGTTGTTGTGTTTGCTTTTTTTTTTTTTTTTTTTTTTTTTTTTAGTTTATTTATTTTGAGAGAGAGAAAATTCCAAGTAGGCTCTGTGGTGTCAGTGCAGAGCCCAATGCAGAGCTTGAACTCACGAACCGTGAGATCATGACCTTAGCTAAAACCAAGAGTTGAACACTTAACTGATTGAGCCACTCAGGTGCCCCTGGTTTTTTTTTAAAACAGTTTTATTGAGATTCATAAACCACTCATGTCATCCTTTTGAAGTATACAATTCAACAGATTTTGCAACTATCACCACAATTTTACACTTTTCAGTACTCCCAAAAGAATCACTCCCCACCCATAGCCGCCATCCTCATCCTCATCCTCATCCTCATCCTCATCCTCATCCTCATCCTCATCCTCATCCTCATCCTCATCCTCATCCGCATCCTCCTTCCCAGGCCTGGGCAACCAAAAATCTACTTTGTCCCTGTAGATTTAGCTTTTTTGTATATTTCATATAAATGGACCTTTTGTGTCTGGCTTCTTTCTCAGCATAATACTTTCATGTTCGTGCATATTGTAGCATGTATCAGTGCTTCATTCCTTTTATTGCCAAATAATATTCCATTATAATGAATATATCATGGTTTACTTACCCATTCATCAGGTAATGGACGTTTGGATTGTTTCCACTTTTTGACTGTTATGAATAATGCTGCTATGAACATTCATGTACAGGTTTTTATGTGGGACATAGGTTTTTATTTCTTTTGGGTATTTACATAGGGGGAGAATTGCTGGGTCATATGGTAACTTTATGTTTAACCATTTGAGGAACTGCCAGACTGTTAACACAGTGGCTGCACCATTTACATTCCTACCAGCAGTGTATAAGTGTTGTAATTCCTCTGTATCCTTGCCAACATTTGATACTGTCTGTCCTTTCAACTACAGCCATCCTAGTGGGTACAGAGTGGTACCCATTATGGTTTTGATTTGCATTTCACTGTTGACTAATAATGTGGAACATCTTTTCCTGTGCTTATTGGCCATTGACATGTGGTTTTTTCTTTTTGGAGAAATGTCTGTCCACATTACCGTGCCCATTCTTCTTTTTTTTATGTTTATTTTTGAGAGAGACAGAGCATGAGTGGGGGAGGGGCAGAGAGAGAGGGAGACACAGAATCCAAAGCAGGCTCCAGTCTCTGAGCTGTCAGCACAGAGCCCGACGTGGGGCTTGAAGCCACGGACCTCAAGATCATGACCTGAGCCGAAGTCGGAGGCTTAACCAACTGAGCCACCCAGGTGCCCACCCCTACCTTGCCCATTCTTAAAATTGGGTTATTTGGGCCTGTTTTGGGTCTTTAAAATCAGTTGTAATTAGCTTTGTTTTGTTTTTTTTTTTGTTTTTTTTGTTTTTGTTTTTATGTTTATTTTTGAGAGCATGAGTGTGTGAGTGGGGGGAGGGACAGAGAGAGTAGGGGACAGAGGATCCAACTAACAGCAGCAACCCTGATGCAGGGCTTGAACTCCCCAACCGTGAGATTAGGACCTTAGCCAACGTCAGACACTCAGCTAGACTGAGCCACCTAGGTGCCCCAAGCTGTGGTTTTTAAAAAAGCAGTAATAATCAGATTTTTCTTTCTAAGAAGAACTCGTTTTTTTTCCATATAAATGACCTGGAATTGACTCCCTACCACCGAGGTTGACAGTGAGGTTCTCATACTTCCTGCTCTATTAGCCGCTCTATGCTGTGACTGGTGCCTGGGATATCCAGAGATGTGGAAATGTTTTCTGTTCTGTGTACAAGCTCCAGGCTGGTTCTGGCTCCTGGGGTCATTGTGCTTCGGGTATGTTAAACCATTACTCTGAGACCTGACCCATTCCTGGCCATATTCAAAAGAATAACATAAACACTGGCATTGGTGATTTTATAATCAAGAAGAGAATCTGAGTTTAGCAAACATTTGAGGCCTTGGGTCCCTGCTCTCAGGCATCTCTGGACTGACAAAGAAGACAGGTGATCAAAATGCAGCTATCAGTGCTGTGAGGAGCCCACGAGAACAGCAAGGCTTCCTTGCCACCACTTCCCTCTGTCTTAGATAAACCCAGGTTCCTTCCTTATATGAAAACATCACCGATCTTGTGGCTTCCCAGAGTGGGTGCTGCTACCATATCCTCACAGCTGCCCCCGCAGCCTTGCCTGCCCTGCTTTCCTGCGGTAAAGAAGGGGTGCTGGCCAGTGATGCCTCGGGAATACATGGTAGCTTTGTTTTTTAATTTAAAAAAAAAAAGTGGGATTTTTAATGCTCCCATTGGACACTCATGATACTATTTATTGATACCATCTTTACAAATGAAAGGGAGTTCACGCCCTGCAGTGGGGTAGCAGTAAAGAAATTGTGGTACATCCAGACAGCAGAATATGCTGCAGCCATTAGGAAGATGGAGGAGCTAAGTGTACACGAGTGATGAGGGTAATGGCAGCAGCCTGCAGGGTAAATAATGGCGGTTATGGCACTGTGCACACAGTTCTCCAGCGTGTGAGAGACAGCCTCGTGCGCCTTCACCTAAAAGAAAAAGGGCAAGAGTGCTATCTACTAGGGTTCTGACCCCAGGTCTCTGTCAGGGAGGGGAGCCTAAGGGAGCATGTTTTCTCCTTGCACGTTTTCTACAACAAATGCGGATTTCTGTCTCTGTTAGTATTGAGCGTTGTTTTAGCAACTCTAGAGGCCAGATTGTAGAAAGCAATGTGTGTTCTTGTCTTGCCTACCCTCCACCTGAGGATCCCTCCTTCAACCTTCAGCTCCTTTCCTCTCCCTCCTGGGAGAAGTTAGCCACCTCTGGCCAAGCCCCCTCAGCCTCTAGTGAAGCAAAACTGTAGTTTATTGAACAAAGTTTTATTGCCTCGATTTTTCCATTTGTTACTTAATGGATACAGAATGTTTGAGGGCAAAGAAAGTCTTGAAATTAGAGAGAGGTGGTTGCATAACATTATGAATTCACTAAATACCACAGAATTGTATGTGCCAAAATAGTTAATTATATGTTATGTGAATTTTGCTTCAATTAAAAACCTTTTTTTCCTCACTTGTAACAAAACCTGCTTTCTGAAGCTAGTAGGGTGTTAGGATGTCTGTGACATAAGCACCCCCTCCTTCGTTTTTTTTCTTGTTGCCCTCTGGTGACTGGTGTGGGGCTCTTAATTTAAAAAGTGTTTGGCACTCTTCCAGGCACAATATAAAAGCTCCTTTAGTGTTAGGTTATTTTTTGTCAAGGAAGAAGGAAGATTTCCCTCAGCTCCACCCTGGCCTCGAGGAGCACATGTGAGGCTTTGGTTTCCTTCGTTTACCTTTTTGTTGCTACATTCGTAGTTCTGGTCTCTCACCTTCCTTTCTGGATCCTTATTCACTTTACAGCCCATTTCACCAGAAACCCTTACCTGCCAGATGCCTTCCTTCTTTCCACATTGCCTGCCCCTCGGGACTGAGGCCGAGCCAAGTCCCGCCTCTCTCAGGGCCTGGCCCTGATCTGTATTTTCTGCTCTTCTCTGCTTTCCTGCTAATTCTCCTGTAGCTTCTTTCTTCTGCTTTTCTGTAGCTGTAATGGTTGAAGCCAATTGAGGGGAGCCCTGGTTTCTGACCCAGAGCCATACATAAAAAATAATTTTGCCATCAACCTCAGAGTACACTGGGGATATTCTTAGAGAGAAGAGGATCCCTCCGTGTTGGTGGAAACTGTTGAGCTCCTGTCCAAGCCAGGCACAGGCTTTGTGAACAGAAGCCACCGACACTGCCCTCCGTGGTCTCTTTAACATTGAGTGTGGCTCCACTTGCAAGGTGCTCTGGCCTGACAGAAATGGGGAATATCTGAATTTCAGAGTGGAAGACAATGTTTAGCAACATGAGCAGAAGTTATAAAAGATTATATAGGTAGTATGACTCCAGTTTTCTAACTACTTATAAGAACTATGTACAGAGGTCCAGAATAAAACGCCTTTGTTTACACTACATATGCGTAGATAACATAGCAGGGCCATGCAGCAGAGACTAACAGCTGTTATCCTGGGGAATGGAATGTTTAATACTTTTTTTTTTTTTGGTTGAATGTTATATTTCTATGAAGAATAACAATAAAACTACTTCATTCTTGGAGATAGTGGATTGTGTTGTGAAAAGTACATAGGAGTTCAGAGGAGAGAAAATTCCTTACTGAATTCAGTTCATGGCGATTGTGATTTTTTAAACTTTTTAAAAAATTTTTTAATGTTTATTTTTGAGAGGAGGGGGAGGGCCAGAGAGAGGGAGACACAGAATCCGAAGGAGGCTCCAGGCTCTGAGCTGTCAGCACGGAGCCCGACACGGGGCTTGAACTCATGGATTGCAAGACCATGACCTGAGCTGAAGTTGGACACTTAACTGACTGAGCCACCCAGGTGCCGCATAGAACCTGATTTTTAAATTTAGATATAATTTAGGTTGGTCATGAGAGGTTGGGAAACCAGTTCTAAAATTACTTCCACTAATATTTCAATAGGATGGAATTCTGTAGTATTGGGGTCTCCTTTGACAACTATACTGTGAAAAGCCCTATGAACCAAATTGTTGGAAATGGTACAAACAACTCATTCAGAAAGCAACATTAGTGCAGAATAAGCCCATTAATTGAGCAGATTTTATGATTTAGGCAATCAGGAAGCTTATTTTCAGGCTAACTATGAAAGAATAAATACTTGACAATTTACAAAGGGTAAAAAGACATCGTCTGTGTTCAGAAGACTCAGGAGCTTGTCTCAGCTTTTGACAAGATTCTAAAAAAATTTTTTAATGTTTATTCTTAAGAGAGAGAGCGAGCGAGACAGAGCATGAACAGGGGAGGGGCAGAGAGAGCGGGGGCGGACACAGAATCCAAACTAAGCTTCAGGCTCTGGGCTGTCAGCACAGAGCCCAACGTGAGGCTCTAACCCATGAACTGTGAGATCATGACCTAAGCCAAAGTCGGACACTTAACGAACTGAGCCACCCAGGTGCCCCAATTGACAAGATTCTAGAGTGGAGCCTGAAGGCATGAGAACCTAGAAAGCTTCCCTTTAACAACACAGCTCACCTCTGGGGGGCAGGTAGTCAGCAAGGCAGGTCTGGGTTTGGCATCGTTGTGGTAGTAAATCTCAGGCTTTTTTAACTTCCTGGGTGAGCCATGGGGAAAGGATGGGATGCTGCTTTGGTGAGGGGTCATCCCCAAAATGGACAGGAATGGATGCGATACACAGAGCCTTTAGTTCGTCTTGGAGTGACGAGAGGACAGCTTGTTCATTAGCTCTAAACCAGGATCCACTTGTTTGCATCAAGTCAGCCATGAGTTCTGCGTGCAGTGTCAGACAGTTAGCTGTGTACATGCTGTGGGGACACACCATGTGGCAGCAATCCATGTCAGGGAGTGGAAGGATTGGCCTGACTTCCTCGGTGGCTGCCAGAGAGCTGTGTGGTGTCCTTACTGCATCCCAGAGAAAGCAGTCATAGCAGTGACACAAGCTGTGACTTCTGTAGGAAAACTGAAGGAGTCAGGGTCATCGTCCAAGGAAGGGAAAATATGAAATGCAGTGGGGTTTTGAGATTCTTGAAGGGTTGTCCTGGAAGGGAAAGATTAGGTTTGGTTACAGGGTTAGGAGTAAGACATGTTGGGTCTGGTGCCGTGTTTGGAGGAGCTTCCTCCTGGTCTTAGTTGCCACAGAATGACTTTGTGCCTTGCAAAGTTGGTGTCGAGAACTGTGAAGGATCTGAAGTTTTTACCCTACTTGCAAGCTAACAAGGTAGCCTGCCACAGCTTATTGGACGCTGGCAAGGAGACATAAGACTTCTCGTTTAGGGACGGAGGGCAGTTTGTGGTGTCATCAAGCCACATGAGCATCAGCACATTCTCATCAGTGCCCTTTGCCCGCAGGTCCCACAGAGGTGACGAGGATGGGCCCAGATGGATGCCTGCACGTGCAGCAAGTTGTGTTACGGGAGAGGAAGTGTGAGTTTAGGGTCTTAGGCTGATCACTCAACTTCCACCCCACTTGTCACATTTCAGATGTAGGTGATGACAGCATCTGCCTGAGGTTGCCGTTGGGGCAAGTGAATTGGAGATAAGACAGAAAAGCAGCTAGCATGTAATGAGTCTTTGATAAAGAGTGGTCAAATCTTATTTACATGTGTGTGTGTAATGACTAGAAGCAAATGCAGGAAAGGGGATTCTTTTTTTTTTTTTTTAAGTTTATTTATTTTGAGATAGGAACCCTGAGTGGACAGAGAGGAGAGAGAGGGAATCCCAAGCAGGCTTCACACTGTTGGTGCAGAGCCCCCAAGATCACGACCTCAGCTAAACTTGAGCGATCAACCAACTGAGCCATCCAGGTGCCCCAGAAAAGGGGATTCTTAGCACAAAAGCGGTACCAAAGTTCTTTTTCCTTTTTTCTCAACCATACTGTTGATAAAATATACTTATGTAAAGGGAGAGTGGATACATGTTTGGCTAATCACCTATAGGATCTTCAGGAGAGAGTAAAATTTAAAGTCTGTGCAGTAATTTATGGCATGTTAAAATTATTGGAAGAAATTAATTTTACATCTAGAAGCTTTCCTTGACACAGCAGTATGAGCCGAAGGGAATGCAAGGCATCCGTAAAGGCGAGAATGACAGAAAGACATCGGTCAGGGTCATGCATAAAGATAAAAATACTGAAATCTTTGGTTAGTTTGATAGTGAAACGGTGTTACAGCTTGGTCTTGGTGTGAGGCAACTTCCTGGAAAGTCGTATAATATTTTCTTGCATTTCTATAATGTTTTCTTATTAAGGTCCCTTGTAGTTTCTGAGCTGCCTTTCCACAGAATAAGTTTAGGTCTGAAATGTCAAAAATTCACATGTGGGGCTTTAGCCCTTTATCCAGAAGGTATATCCTGTGTTTTAATTTTTGCACACCTTTGGCAAAAATCTCTGGGATCGGTGGACAGTCTGTGTGATTGGCACACATTCGAGCCACTCCTTTCATCATCACCAGAGCCCCAGAGAAGGACAGAGGCTCAGAGAAGTAAAGGTGAGCTTAGCCACGCTTTCTGGGTTGTGGCGAGAGGCTCAGGCTGTCCTGCTTCCGGTAGCAACAGAGCTGCTTTTCTCGAGCTTTTTGCCCAGGTGCCAGGCTCATTGGACTGTACATGCTCATACCTCATCATCAGTGCAGACTGCTGTTATACTCCCATTTTATAGATGTTCGGGAATGTCCCAGCTCCTAGCACAGAGCCCAACACAAGGCAAGGCACATGGGTGGTGACTAGTCTGGGGCAGTGAATGAATAAATCTGGCAGAAATCACCAGCCAAACAAAATTTGTAAAGGAAAGCTCTTTTCACATTGCTCAAGCAGTATAAGTGAACATGATTTTTACTTAGAAAATTTAAATCTCTCTTGAAAACCAAAAGCAGTATTCTCTGAGTTCCTCCCATTTGTAATTTGTACAAATTTGTATATTTGTAACAGTAAGTTGAGCTGTCCTAGGTCGTGATTCAGGGTGGGCAGACAGGACAAGACCTGGGAGAGGGCTGCTACTACTTTAACTTCTGGACAGTGTTTTAGAGCATTCTGTGTTCCTGAAGAAGGGTTAGGAAGGATTTGTTGGGATAAAAATGACTTCCCTATCCTGTCTTCTCCTAATAGCCTTTCCCAGGTGTGTGCAGGTCAGTCTCCTCACACAGGCATACGGCCCGGACTGTTAGTTAGCATCTCCATCTTCTTCCTGACCCTGAGCCTCCAACTGCCCTGTAAGCTTCCCCACAGGTTAATCTTCTGAGAGTGTGTCCCACTGTTCAGGGGGAGTTTGGAGCCCTAAACGCAGCCCTAGGCTTTCCTCAGGAAGACGCTGTGCAGCCACTCGGCCACGCTGCCTGCTCCCAGCCTCTTGTCTTCCTCAGACTGCCCCTTCCAAACCCCACCATCGTTGTCTTTAGTCCTGTCTGTCTGGAAGTCCTCTCTTGCCCCTCAGGCTTCCTTACCTTTATCTGTCCTCCAAAGCCTCTGCCCCACGCCTCCCTTCCTTGGGCAGGATTAGAACACAGGGCAGTGTAAAGACGTGGTGCCAGCCAGGAGCTGTATTTGCTGGAGGATGCCCGGGTGGTTTGAGGCTTGAAGAGGAAGGGCTGTGGTGTGGGGGCTGCCAACAGCATTCCTGGGCACTCTGTGAAGCTTAACTTTCTTTGGGTTGGATGTGACATGGCACACCCGGATGGGACGTAGGAGAGCCAGAGTACTAGGAAAAGGCAGTAGATGAAGGGTTTGCTCAACTCCGGAGGTAGAGGGAGAATGGGGAGAGTCTGGGGCTCTTTTTCTTGGGGCATCTCTCAGAGGCTCTTGGGCCCATCAGAGTGTCCAGGCCCTAAAATCTAGCTCTTTGAGCTGTCCTAGAGACAAGGACATGGAGCACGGTTCTGGCCCTATCTGGAAAGCAGTAGGGCAAGCTCGGTTCCCCACAGTCCAGCTGGAGTTCTACTACCTCTTTGAACTATCAGCACTCAGTGTGGTCTTGGTTGGGTTGTTATTTACCCTTGGTATGACCCTTCATACTTTGAAAAAAGATAAAGAGATATTTGCAAAAGACATATCCGATAAAGGACTGCTATCCAAAAATATACAAAAAATTCTTAAAACTCGATAATAAGACTTTGATTTTCAAATGGACAAAAAATCTGAACCTTACCAAAGAAGATATATAGATGGCAATAAGCATATGAAAAGATAGTCAGCATCATATTGTCATTAGGGAATTGCAACCTAAAGTAACAAGATACCATACACCTATTAGAATGGCAAAAATCTAAAATACTAACACCAACAAATGCTGGGGAGGATGTCTTGGTGAGGAACTCATTTGTTGCTGGTGGTAATATAAAATAGTGCAGCCACTTTGGAAGACAGTTGGTGATTTTTTTTTTAATGTTTATGTTTATTTTTGAGAGAGAGTGCGAGCAGGAGAGAGGCCGAGAAAGAGGGAGACACAGTGCCCGATGCAGGGCTCAAACCCATAAAGTTCAAGATCATGACCTAAGCCAAAGCCGGACACCTAACTGACTGAGCCACTCAGGCACCCCAGTTGATTTTTTTTTTAATGTTTAGTTTGTGTGTGTGTGAGAGAGAGAGAGGATGAGAGCACAAGTGGTCAGACAGAGAGAGAGAAAGAATCTTAAGCAGGCTCCACGCCCAGTGTGGGGCCCGCTGGAGGGCTCCATCCCATGGCCTGAGCCAAAATCAAGAGTCGGTCGCTTAACTCACTGAGCCACCCAGGCACCCTGACAGTTGGTGATTTTTTAACAAAACTAAACATAGTCTTAACCTGTGATCCAGGAATCATGCCACTCAGTATTTACCCAAAGGAGTTAGGAATGCATATCCACACAGAAACCTGCACACAGATGTGTATAGCAGCTTTATTCATAATTGCTAAACTTGGAAGCAACCAAGATGTCCCTCAGTGGATGAATAGAATAGTGGTGGTAAATCCAGGAAACGAAATATTTAGTGCTAAGAAGAAATGAGCTATCGTGCCATGAAAAAACATGGCAAAATCTTAAATGAATATACTAAATGAAAGAAGCCGTATGATGCCACCTATAATGTATGATACCATACCAAACCAACAAAATGCATACCAAGCGTGAACCCTGATGTAACTGGACTACGGGTAATAATGAGCTGTCGGTGTAGGTTCATCAGTTGTAACCACTCTGTGGGGGATGATGATAGTAGAGGAGACTGTGGAGGACAGGACGTACAGGAATTTGGTACTTTCCCCTGCTATCAGGGGAGCATTGTGGGGCACCCAACTGGCTCAGTTGGTGGAGCATGCAACCCTTGATCTCGGGGTTGCAAGTTCAAGCCCCGCGTTGGGTGTAGAGATTACTTAAAAATAAAATCTTAAAACACACACACACACCCCTAGAGCATTCCTAGGAAACCTTATGTAAGCCAAAATGATGTAATGGAAAAAATTTTTAGTGTTCCTCAGACCCCAAAAATAACCTCTCAGTCTTGTCTGATACCTTAGGACACATCTTGCCAACAGATAGACAGAAGTAGACAAGGTAAAGCACAGATGTTTACAGATACAGTTCAAACCTCTGGCGGCTTGACGCTGAGATGTTGAGTGTAGTTCCTCAAGAAGGCACTTGGCGGCGCCACCACTCTGACCGCTTCAGGTGCAGTGCTCTCTTTGTAAATGTTTGCTGCAAAACAAATGCTGAATGCTATTTTCCCTTTTTGTGCCTTTTTTGGTAAAAGCAAAAATCCTCTTCAGATTTCTTTCTGTTGGCGACCAAAACAGGTACTAACATAGGTCTTTCATGCGAGCAAAGTGGCGTCACTCAGACTTCTGGAAAGTGGGGGATACCCTTACTTCCCTCTCAGTTTTGCTATAAGCCTAAAACTACTTGAACAAAGTCTGTTAAGGATACAAAGATAAAGAGACCACATGGCCCATCGCAGACCTTTATGCAACTTTGCAGACATCCTGCTCTGGAAATACTGATCGGTTGTTGGTTGCCCTGAAGGTGACAAGGCCTCAGTTGGCATACTACTTGAAATAAATTGATTTCTCAAGTAAACAGGACAGTCCTGTCTCAGCTACAGGTGTTTGAGCCGTAGCGTGTTCATTTTGATCTTTTCTCGTTCCTTGCAGGACAACCCTCCATATGATAAGGGGGCCTTCAGAATCGAAATCAACTTTCCAGCAGAGTACCCATTCAAACCACCGAAGATCACATTTAAAACAAAGATCTATCACCCGAACATCGATGAAAAGGGGCAGGTCTGTCTGCCAGTAATTAGTGCTGAAAACTGGAAGCCAGCAACCAAAACCGACCAAGGTAAGGCATGCTTCTTGTGTCTCTTCTGGGGATGCTGTCGCGAGACAGGGGCCCCTCCTTTCTAATGCCATGTCTCACAGAGTCCAGAGAAATCTAACCTGACCCAACTTGCATGCACAAGTGCTCCTGACGCCCCGCCATTCCTTGTGGGCAGGGTGCATCTCAGTCAAACCGTTGACCTGCACAGGTATTTGAGGAGGCCCTCCTGTGCTCACAGACCCGTGGGGACACATATAAATAGACCAGGATTTGCTGCCCCTGTGGTGAGGGCGTTAAACACTGTCCCTGGAAGTTTTCATGGATTGTGGGGCTGCTTTGAGTGGGAAAGGGCGAATGGTGTTTAAGGTGACCTGACACAGCAATTAGCACATGAACTCAGACTCGAGGGAGGGAGGGAGGATGGAGAGGCCCTGCCAGGCTAAAAAAAAGGGCGCAAATCAAAGCACCTGGCGGGCAGCACAATGGCTCAGAGTGGGTGGCGCTGGGGGGAAGGGGCATGATCCCGGGCTGTGTGCCCAGATGAAAGCATGAAGTTGGCTCTAGTGGGCCTGGAATTGAATGTGGCCCTGCGTCTGGGTACCTCTGCGTGAACATATACGTGTTCATTTTTCTGGGAAAGGTACTCGATTCATTATTATGGTTGGTCTTCTCTTGTCCCATGGAAGCATCTAGATTTTGTTATGGACTGTGTCTAGTTTTTATTTCTTAACTCGAGAACTTTCTTTTGAACTTCTAATCTCATACTTTTGGTGGCTTTCTTATACGTAGCCACCTGAACCACTATACGGTCTCTTCAGATTAAAGGGAGTGAATGAAGCTCAAAGGCCTCAGATGGTTTTTCAGTGACTGCTACAGTCATTTTTCATTGGAATCCCTGGAAGATGGAGTTGAAATCCTTTTGCACGGGAAGTTGAGCCTCTTTGTTGAAGTAATCGCCATGAAAGGTGGCTGTCTGTCTTTCACAGCTGAGTAATAGAAAGGAGTGGGTCTAAATGTTGAGTCCAAGTAGAGAGATCTCCGGTGGACGTGACTCGATCATGGACAACGTGATGTTTATAAAAGCTGATGAAGTCCTTAAGTGTACATGCTTGGTGGTTTTGTTTTTGTTTTGTTTTGTTTTATGCAAATTCCTAGCTCTCTGTTGGAAGGCTGTAACTGCATTTGTTCAGGAATGCCTTGTCAGCCTCTCACACAACCCCAGGAGCCCTTGCCGAATTGTGTGTATCAAACACCATGCCCGGGGAGGGGAAATCCTTCCAGGCCTGGCTGCCCCACAGCTCAGACTGCCAGACCTCAGAGTCACAAGATCTCCCCCTTTACCTGAGAACTGGGGTGGGACCAGGGGTATCAAGGCTTGTAGGAGATACAAACACAGATAAAAGTGCTCTGTACCTCTTCAGGGGCAAGCTGCTCAGGATGGGCAGGTGTAGGAGCATAGCCAAAATGCTAGGTTCCCCTCTACCCCTAAATTAGATACCTGTCTGATACCTAAGATAGGCTTTTTTGTTTTTTTTGTACTTGACGGCAGGCTTTTTAAGATAAAAATTTTGGTACAGAGTACTGTTGTGTGTGAAGTGACAGGCAGGCTTGCTACTTTGTGATTTGGGGCAGTTAGGGTTTCGTTCTGGAAAATCATTCTGTAGCTTGTCCTCACGTGTGTCAGGCATGTTGTCCCTGGCACTTGATGCCACGCTTCCTAGTTTCTGCTATTACTATGTTACAAACTTTGTGGCTTAAAATAACAACGATTTGGTATTTCTCATTGTGTAGGTTGGCTGGGCTCAGCTGGATGGTTCTGTAGCTGGTCATCCCTGAGGTCACTCATGGCTGAGTATCTCTGTAAATTCAGCGTTCACCGTAACTTTATAGTACATAGCTACTGCAAAAAACAAAACAAAACAAAAAAAACACCTAGAATCAACTGTACCTGGAATGTCCAGAATAGGCAAATCTAGAGTTAGAACATAGATTAGTGTTTGTCAGGGGTGGGATGAGGGGATTAGGAGGTGACTGTTTATAAGAGTGGGTGTTTTGGGAATGATGAGTATGTTCTGGAGTGAAATAGTAGTGCCAGCTTCTGTTTTTCTGTTCTTCTTTCCGTTCTCTATTCTTCTATTTTTCTTCTAGTTTTGTGTATCTACTAAAAACAACTTAATTGTATACTTTTAAGATTTTTTTTTAATGTTTGTGTATTTTTGAGAGAGGGAGACAGAGAATTCTGGGGCTTGAACTCACAAACCTCGAGCTAATAACCTGAGCCAAAGTCGGATGCTCAGCCAACTGGGCTACCCAGATGCCCCTTGATTTTTAATTAGAAAGTAGAGAAGCATTAAAAATTGAGCAAAAGTACAGGGTGCCTGGGTTGACTCCGTTAAGCATCTGATTTCCGCTCAGGTCATGAACTCGCGGTTCATGAGTTCGAGCCCTGTTTCAGGCTCTGGACTGACAGCTCAGAGCCTGGGCCCTGCTTTGGGTTCTGTGTCTCCCTCTCTCTGCCCCTTTCCCGCTTGTGCTCTGTCTCTCTCAGAAATAAATAAACATTTAAAAAAATTGAGCAAAAGTAGCAGGAGGAAAGTCAAGAAACTAAAGCAAAACTATATCAGAGAGGTAGTAGAATTTGGCAATAATAATACTAGAAAAAAGGAATGTGAAAACAGAATTTTGTACAGCAGCATGTCTGGTTCTAGTAGATAGTAGAGCAAAGGCTTATTAGCGTGGTAGTTGAATAAGATTTGCCCTATAAATTGGAGTCTGTAACAAAGCCAGCATAATATGGATTCTGCGTTTACCAAATAGTAGTGACAAAATTATATAAAGAGAAAAATCAAACAATTCCTTAATTGAATGTTTCCATTCCGCCTACATTATTATCTTAAGTGGATAAAATTTAGAAATATAATAAACAGTGTAAGATTAGTTCGATTTTTCAGTACATTTTGTGGAAGGCTACTGCATCAGACAGCCTTCAGGAATGGGGGAACGTACCCTTCACTTTTTACTCTGAGAATGGAGCCCCCGGATCTGCACGAAAAGGGGGGGGACATCATGGATATTGTTTACATCCCCTATTACAAAGAAACTAAGAACAAAAACAAGGAAATTTTATAGCCTTTATTCTTTGTATACATTGAGAGTGGGAGGTAAATTTTGATCATGTTCTTTAGTCCCTGTATTTTGAGGGGGAGGACATACTTCTGAGGAGCATTTGGGTCAAGAAAGAGATTAAAAAAAAAACAGGGCTAGACCATTTGTAAAATATAATGAGTGCGCTGTTTTATGTATGAAAAATGCTGGGATGGAGCCATAGTTGTAGTTTGAAAAGCTCTTGTAGCTGTCAGTGTCCTTACTATCAAAGCAAGCTAAGCTCAGCTAGATTTTATTACGGTTTAGCTGAGGAGCCAGAAATGCATCCAAAGAACGGAGAAAGAATGAAATACTCACCAGAACCACTAAATAAATTGGAAAAATATTTTGACTTAACCAAATAAGCAAAAGCAAGTTCCCAGACAAGAATTAAATAGATACAGCAAACACAAATTGATAATCTTTTGAAAAACAGTCTTGGGGCACCTGGGTGGCACAGTTGGTTAAGCGTCCAACTCTTGATCTTGGCTCAGGTCGTGATCCCACAGTCTATGGATTTAAGCCCTGCATCAAGCTCTGCACTGATGGTACGGAGCCTGCTTGGGATTCTGTCTCCTCTCTGCCCCTCCCCTGCTTCTGCTCGCTCACTCGCTTACTTGCTCTCTCAAAATAAAAAACTTAATTTAAAAAAATTTTAAGAAAAAGAAAAACCAGTTTTAAGAGTTAACAAAATGGTTTTTATACCAATACATTAGGTATTAAGATGGGCTAGTGAACAGCAGAGAGCCTGAGTATCCGTCACAGTGGGTGACCAGGAAAACTTGAAAACTCATCAGTACTCCCCACAAAGCACTCATCCAGGCAAGAACCCTCTGAGGTTCCTGAAATGCTAACGAAGCATCGATTCTGCAACAGACCTGTTTCTGATCATGGGAGAAGATGGGAAGCCACCTGTTTATGCAGTGAGTTAGATGTGGTTCAGGTTTCCAGCCTGGAGTCAAGAGCAACAGAAGAGTGTGGAGCAGTCTCACGACCGAGCAAGGGGTGGAGGATCCGGGAGCTTGCCAAAGTAGGGCCTGGCCTGCGAGCTGGGGTAGCATCTGGGAGAGGCTGTGAAAGATGCCCTCTGGAAGATGGTTTGTCCCAGTGTGCTTGCTTCCCCTGGCTGGACAGGAGGGAGCCTCAGGGGCTTATTTTAAAGTTTGTTGATGCATTGCCTTTTGTTTATGGCAAGTGAAAGCGAGTTTCCATTGGAGTTACTAACATTTACTTTTCATTTAAAAAATATTCATATTTTTAAAAGTGAGGTGATTTAGAGCAATAGATTAGATAAGTAGTCACTGAGGCTAAATGTGGAAATACGGCAACCAGTGATTGAAATTGGGGAAATAGGGACAAAAAGCTTTATCATTGGTTTCTGCTGTTACATAAGAATAAAATATAGAAAGGATAAATCTTACATACACAGACAGAAATAACTTCCAGGGCCTGCTTTCTCTTAGAGATATTTACAGGTGGGAGATGGTAACACCTGGCCCTGAGGGTGGTGTGGAGATTGGGTTAGAAACTGCCCTAGCCTACAGAGATGCTTCCAGGCCTTTCATTCCTGCTTGCTCTCCCCAGTCCACACTTTCTGCCCACGTCCTTCCTACTCAGCGTGGACCCTATGGCCTCACCTGTGCCCACCATGGTCACCGGAACCGTCAATTGCCCCGTCTCACTTGGTAGCATTAATAGGCAGACCTGAGGGCAGGTGGTATTTGGGTGCCTGGCCAGGAGTACTTTGTGCTGTTCTCCCCACTCAGAGTGGACCTATTGGTTGGTTATGCCTTTGTGCCTGACCCAGCCAGCCGTAGCAGGTAATCTATAACTTGTACTGCTAGGGTGAAAAACAGGGCCCCCAGCAAAGGAATCCATGGCTTTGGTAATCCAGTGGAGAGATGCGTTTTTGCTAGGAACATGGCAGTGGGAAGGAACACGGCATTCTGGGAGTGCCAGTCCTGATCAGGGCTGGGTGAGGAGAAGCATGTGGGAGACACCAAAGTGGCTGCATGCATCCCACTTCTGAGGTGAGGAGGCTTGGGGTTCCTGGACCTTCCGTGCTTCCCCCTTGGTCTCTCTTTCCCACCTCTGTTCCCTGGTGGCCCTTCCATCCCAGGGCTAGCCTTCTAGTACATCTGGGACTTACTGTGCTTTGGGAGAGCATTGTGGAGCCCACCCTGAGCTTCGTGATTTCTGCCACTGGGATTGAGAGCGCAGCGCTTCTGAGGGTTATCTGCCTTCCAGCAGTTTGGGTGTCAAGTGAACCCTTTTCAGCTGTTCAGAAGCTCCCAGTGGTCTTCTAGGGTGGGCTTACTGTGTATTTACACCGTGCAGACCTGTCATGCACCTTTCATTGTCGTGCTTTCTTAGAACACTTTTATGGAAACTCCCCTGAACCTATCGTAGTGAGGGACATGTCACCCAGTCCCTACCCTGGAGAAGTGCCTCCGGTGTGTGCGAGGGTGTGTATGTGCATGTGAGTAGGTGGAGTCCTTCCTAGGCCCAAGAGCTCCACGGTTTGGGAGAAGCGGGTCGAGTGGCTAGAGGCTCCCCAGAGTGTCCGTTCAGGAAGGTTTCTGGAGGAGGTGGAGGTGTCAGTCTGACCAGTTAACCGCTGTTGTGTTAGCTGCTTGTGGCTCAGCACCTTCTCCCAGCTGCAGAGAAGAGATGGGTTGCGCTGTGGTGGTTAGAATTTTGGATGAACGGGAAGCCGCTTTCTCGTAAAAGCACATCGATGTAAATCAGTGTTGCGGTCAGAGTTGCCCTTTCTTGAGACTGTTCTAACCAGCGGTGCCTGGTCCTTTTCTTGGCAGTAATCCAGTCCCTCATAGCACTGGTGAACGACCCCCAGCCCGAGCACCCACTTCGGGCTGACCTAGCTGAAGAATACTCTAAGGACCGTAAAAAATTCTGTAAGAATGCTGAAGAGTTTACAAAGAAATACGGGGAGAAGCGACCTGTGGACTAAACTCTGCCGCGACTGATTCCAGCGGGTGTGAGCGGAGACCCTGAGCAGTGTTCAGACAGCCCGCAAAGCAGGACTCTGTGGAAAATTGACACGTGCCGCCGCCTGGCGTTTGCTTGTGGCAGTTACTAACTTTCTACAGTTTTCTTAATCAAAAGTGGTCTAAGTAACCTGTAAAGAAAGGATTAAAAATTTAAGATGTTCTAGTTCTGCTTTCTTTGTTTTAAAAATCACTGCTTCAATCTATTTTAAAAGAATGGTATTTCTTTTCTTGTCCAAATTGATCTAAAATTTTCAATTTACGTTTAACCCTTAAGGTTAAGAAAAAAAAAAAGGAAAAAAAAAAGGTTGCAGTTCCCTTTCTTCCCCTGCCCTTGCAACTCCCACTTTCTTGCATTCGGTTTAGGTTTATTTTTCACTCGTTTGCTTCCCCAGACCCAGGCCGTCTCCTCCGCAAAAGAGAAGAGACCACTCCTGGTGATTCTGGTGACTTAGTCCCTACTCCCACATTGCACCGCCCTGTGTGGGAGTTGGTTCAAATTCTCCTGGCTCCAATTTATAACATCCTTTAAAAAAATTTAAAAATAAGCAAACTACCACTCAACACCCCCCACCTCCCCCCATCACCAAAAAAAAAAAAAAAAAAGTGAAAAGGGAGGCCCAGTTCTTATGTAAAAATCTGGCCGGTGTTACCACAATAACGTTGATTAAATGGGCAAACCCTGATGTCTGTGTGCGTGATTGAACTTTGGCCTGGCCTGCTTGGGGTAACCCAGGTCTGTGGTGACCCCAGGGGAGGGCCCGCCCACCGGAGGACGCTGGCACTTGTGTGAGGAATTTCTCGCCAGAGAGGCTCCTGAGGCCAGAGTTTGACGCTCCTCCCTACAGCCATTATAGAAGATGAGCCCGTCACTGCAGGCAACAACGCCAAAGCCAGAATGTCCATGCGAAATTCCACGCTCCTCTGTCACCGAGCTCCGTCTGAATGTGCCACGGAGCTCGCTCTCCCAGCTCCTCAGTGCAGCACAGCCCCACTGCGACCCTCCCTTGGCACGGTTTGACCCTTTGCGGGGTTGGAATTGGCTGGAGTTGGCGGGACTTGGCTGTAGCCAGCACCAGTCTGGGGTTGCCGGCGCCCTGCTGGCCCCTTCCTTCGGAGCAGCCGGCCAGCCCAGGAACAAGACGGCCTTTCCCCTCCCTCTGGACTCACAGCCTTTGCAGAGTCAAGCTCCACTTGAAGCTCAGTCAGTAATATCCTTTACATGTGTTTTATATTGTTTTGACTGCCTTTTTTTGTAGAAATAAAAATTGACCTTAGAATTTATCATCAGATGAACTTGTAAAGATTTGGATGTTAATGTCTTTTCAAAGCAAGTGGGACTGCCCCTGAAATAGAGAATACGTGTCACTGACACCCAGAGGAAGCCGATGGTCCAAACGCCGTGTGTCACCAACTCCTCTTCTGCCACTGGCGGCTGTCCTTCTTGGCTCTCGGGGGGGACTAGATCCTGTGGAGAAGATGACGTAAAGAAACCTTGCTCTCTGTTTTTAGTTCTCTTACTTGAGATCTTTCTGGGGTTTACAGACCTGTAAGATGGTTTTACCTGTGTAGAGGTGGGTGTGGTGGGTAGGTTAGGCAGCAGAACCTTGTTTAGTTGTCCAGGTGCATGGCCCCTGCGGCGTGGCAATGAACTCGGCTTCTTTAGTCCTAGGTACGCCAGGGGCAGGTTCTGGAGACTCCTGTGGGCCCAGGAGGGCAGGAGTGCCGGGCCAGTGTTCCCACATCTGTCTCTTCATTAGCAGAAAGGTGATAATGGACTTTACTTCACTCACATGCAGATTTGTTAATAAAATGCCAAATTCTGTCAGAAGCTATCCAAATAAGCCACCGTTTGTTCTCGTTGCTTCTCTGAATCCAGAAATATTGCCATTCGTGGAAACTGTCCCATTGCTTCATACCTCTACCAGCGTAGCTCTGCCTGCCTGTCGCCCTCTCACTTCTGTGCTCGGGAGGATGCCTTTGTCAAAGCCGGCAGCCCCTCAGGGACTCCCAGCCCTGGCAGGGCACCCCATGGTCTGCCCCATCAGAGGCCTGGGCCTCGGAGTGTGAGGCAGCGGGTGGTCCCTCCTTCAGGCCTGGGTGGCTTACCCCCTCCAGCCCGGCAGTCCCCAGGGCAGTCTTTGAGCACGCTGGCGGGCAGCCCTTGCCGCTCCACAGCCAAACAGCTGAGTCCTCTGGAGAAGGGGAGAGCTGTCGAGCAGCCGCCACTGGCCCGAGCCTACTCAGGAATTCATAAGCACAGGGTTCCTCGAAGTGCGCCGGGTTCCCCCCGACCCCAGCTCCCTGCCAACGGAGGATAGGCTTTCTAAGATGCTGCGATCCCGTTCTGCTGCCCTTAATAAAAATGCTCTCCGACACTGGTTTGGTCTTGTGGGTTTCTTCCTTACTGGGGGTGGGCAGAGCCAGGGGCCTGTGTTCTTGGAGATGGGGGGGGTGGCCAGGGCCCAGGCTCTCCTACCTGCTCTTCTCTCCCCGCGCCCAGCTTTTCCAGAGGAGGCACGCAGAGGTATGCGGTCTTTCCAGGAGGGAAGCAGAAAGGGCTGGCGATCCAGACCATCGGGGCCTGTGGAGGGACCCATTGGGTGTCAGGGGAGGGAACAGTGGCCTCTGTATACGCATCACTTCAGTTCACCTGTCAGTCCCGAGAGAGTGGTATTATCCACATTTAGCAGAGGAGCAGACTGAGGCCTCTAGAGGGTGGTTATCTTGTTCAGCCTCGCTGAACTAATGAGGGTGCGCCTGAGGGTGGGGCTAGGCCATTTCCTTGAATGACTCCAGCCAGAAACCTGCCTCCAGGGCCTCCCAGGTCCCATGGGAATTTGACACAAGCTGAGACCAGACCTGCCCTGTCAGCTAGGTCTGCAGGTCTCCAGGAGGAACCTTCCTGGGGTGTCATTTTCCCTGGAAGCAAGGAGCCAGTCCCCTTGATCATCAGCAGAGTACTCTGCGGCGTTCCAGCACTTTATCCTCTGTGACTCTTAGCCCCATGGACACCATCATCCCTGTTTTTACAGAGGAAGAAACCAAAGTTCGGTGACAGGCGAGGACACCTGGCCTGTGTTTTTACAGTCTGGCTCCAGAGCCCGTTCCGTTCCACCACTCAGGTTCCTTGGAGCCCAGACACACAGAATCCCCCTGATTCCCAAAAACAGAACTCTACGAGACCGTCTCTCAACTTCAACTCTGGAGCCACCATTTTCTTGCCTTCCTCACTCCTGTATTAATTGTTCAGCTCAGAATATGCATCTACTTCATCACTCCTGTGCCCACTGCAGCCTGGCTCCTGTCAGCCCCCGGCCAGCCTCCTGAGGCTTCCCTGGCAAGGGTCCCCGGACTTCCTCATTGTGCAATCCACAGGCTGGCAGCCTCTCAGCCCACTCCCTCTCTTCATTTGGCAGCACGTCTGTGCCCCACCCTGCAGGGCAGCCACCTGACCCTGTCAAAGGCAAAGCCAGAGCTGGTCTAGTTCTTCCTGCCCCGTTGGCACTGGCTCTTCCTCTTCTCCCTGCTTCCCTCATGCAGTGTGGGGCAGTGGCACCAACCGGAGAAGCAGCAGAGCTGAAGGTGGCCCGGCTCAGGTGGTACTTGCTAAATGGCAGTTTCCTGGGTGACTGGGACATGTTTTTGCAGGGGGGCTCCTGGGGGCATCATACGGAGGATAGGCTCAGAGGATCAGAGTGGAAAGGACTGCCCAATGGTGGATGGAGGCCATAACCGAGGTCCAGGGAAGGAAGTCACTTCCTCCAGAGAGCATTTTCTGAGCAGGCCTGGCTGGGTTAGGAGCCCCTCTTTGGCCCCACGCTCTACTTTGTGTTGCTCCCCCCTCCCTCCCACTGCATTACGGTTCATACCAGCCGTGCCCGTGTATGTATGTGTCAGACTGAGTTCCTCGCAGGCTAGGCGGTCCGAGCACACAGTCCTGCCTGGCGCAGAGCAGACCTTCCATACATGACTGATGGGTGAACAGTAAACCCCTTGCCCAAGCCATCTAGTGCACAACAAGTTTGACATAAGGAATACCCATCTCCCCAGTGGGGTGCTAGTGACCAGCCCCACAGTGGGCACCGTGCTGCCTGTAGCCTTCTGCCTTATCACTGTCCTTCCCGTTGTGAAGTGGACCTCGGTGTCCTGGCCACAGCCTCTCTCCTCTCCACTGTTAAACACTCATGGTCCCTAGGCCCGGTCTGGGCCCTCATCTCTGCTCACCCCTCTCTTCCTCCCTCAGCGACTCCACAGCTTTATCTAGCATCTGTGCAGACCCCAAGTCTCTCTCCTATCCACCCATACCTCTGTCCTGAGCCTCAGAACCACACAGACAACTGGCTCGTCTTCTCAAAATAGCAGAACATCCCTCAAGGGAGCTTCTGTGCCAATAGGCTGCTGCCTTCAGGCCGCCCCTACCAGCTCTAGGCAGCAGCCTACAGGAATGCGGCCAGACCCCAGTGTTTGGAGGCAAGGTGAGGGTAAGGCAGTCGGAGGGGCTAAGAGGTTCCAGTTCACACCCATGGAAGAATCATGGTCAAGGGAAGGTTAGGGTAGAAATGGAGCCAGAAAAGGCTGAAGCTACAGTCCAGAGTTAAGAGGTGATAGGGACGGCAGGAAGGAGAAGTGAGATCCCACCCTCACCTCTCAAAGAAAGCTGTACATCCCTCAAGACAGCCCAGGCCAAGGAAGGGCTCTTTAGGCACCTGATTGCTCGCCTGACACTGCATGGTGAAAAAATGGACAGGTAGCTTCAAAGCCCTGCCACTCCTAGGTCTGTAAACTGAGGACATGGGTCCCTGCACATAGGCACTATTACATGAGATATTAAATGAGACAGATCATTGTTCCATCTCTCTTTCAACACTCCAGAGCCGGGCAGGACTCCGCTCCCAAGACCTCCCTACCACCTTCCCCATCTGCTCCCTGCGTCTCCTTGATCCGAGACACATGAGCCCCGGTGACAGGCCATGCACACATCACCAGGTCCGGTGAAGAGTCTGGGATCCCATTTCCACTGACTGTTCCTCTTGGAGAATATTAAACAGGCTTGGAGGACCTCCTTTTATTTGCCCCTAGGATGGCAAAGGACTGCTTGTTTAGAACAAGTGACTTTTTTTTTTTTTAAAGAGAGAGCATGCCTGCACACACTTGAGCGAGCAGGGGAAGGGCAGAGAGAAAGAATCTTAAGCAGGCTCCACACTGGGTGTGGATCTCAATCTCACAAGCCTGAGATCATGACCTGAGCTGAAATGAAGAGTCCGATGCTTAACTGACTGAGCCACCAAGGTGCCCGGAACAGGTGACTTTTTAAAGTAAATTTGAGATTATAGTGTCTCCCAAAAAGTAGCCAAGAAGTGAGACATTTCTTCTCCCAACCCTTTCCCTCCCAAAATAATAAACTTAAGCATGAACGAAACCAGAATGTGGAGTGTGTTGTGCATATCTATTCTGGAATAATGACCTGGTTTGGGCCCTGAGTTGCTTTTGCCTTAAGTGTCTGCAAACGGTTTCTGGGCACAGTTTATAAACCACCCCAAGTTTACAAGACATATATTTTATTAATACAGCGATCTCTGTCTACTACATCTGGACAAGGAAATTGCTAGCTTACATGACAACTTGAAAGGCACCAAATGCTTGGCAGACCCCAGGCCCAGATGTCACCTGTAGCCAAGATGGGTTGCCAAAGCTCTGGCCACCATTCTGAGCCATGAGGACCTGGACACAGAGGTGACAGGGTCCTGCCCAGGGAAGTTTTGTTACTGGACCCCAGCTCTCAGCCTGGTTCTTGCCTGTCCCAGGGCTTGACACTGGTCCCCTTTTTGTGTAT
This sequence comes from Paguma larvata, assembly GCA_030068075.1. Taxonomy (NCBI): domain Eukaryota; kingdom Metazoa; phylum Chordata; class Mammalia; order Carnivora; family Viverridae; genus Paguma; species Paguma larvata. Next base: position 62,633,971 of record CM057835.1, read on the forward strand.
TAAAGGGCTGGCTGTCCGGGCCATGGCCGAGAGGGCTCCAGAAAGGTTTCTAGAGTGGCTTCACCAGGGACTCCTTCTCCAGGCCTCTTGGAATCTAGGTCGTGGAGAGCGCAGAGCTGCACTCCATCCTGTGCAAGCCGGGCCCGCAGTGTGGGTGCTGTGAGGACACGCAGCTCATGCAGTCGCTCCCATGAGCAGGAAAAGGCATCGGGGCCCTTACCACAGCCGCCGGCAGGAGGCACGCTGGGGTAGCCAGGGTGTGCCATTAGCTCAGCTGTCACGGCATGGCCCATGGGTGTGCCTTCCAGGGCCCGTGCTAGTGCTCCCGATACGCGGTGAACAGACATGTGCCGGCCACAGGTGCTCAGGCCCACGAAGGCATCCGTCCACCTGTGGATGTCAGGGCATCAGAGGTAGGCAGGGTCCAGCAGGACTGTGATGGGCAGGGCTAGGCCGGTGACTGGACAGATCTGGGGTGGAGGCAACGTGAGTCGACACCTGATCCCCTTCAACGTTGAAGAACGGACATAGCTGTCAGGTGAACTGCCAGCTGGGCTCACTAGGATAGGGGACAGGGGGCAGGGGGCCTCACCGTAGGCCGTAACGGGAGAAGTAGCCCACGGCGGCCCGGGCGTCGCGCTCCACCGAGCAGGCGAAGGCACGCGCCGGGGCCTCAAGCCACGCGCAGCCGCCCACCCCGCGCTCCACCGGCAGCCTTGTGAAGCGCACCCCATTGGCCTGCAGCACCTCTGCGAACACCTTGCACACGCCTGCGGGCGGGGGCGGGGGGAGTCAGGAAGTAGCACCTTCTACTACTTGGAACCACCTCTCACCCCCAGCCCCCTTTCAGGGAACAACGCCCTCCACCTGGGAGCACGTGCACGTGCTGGTGCCCGTCCACGTGAGTGGGGTCCCCGCCCAGTAATTCCCGGAAGCGTATCAGCTGGGCCTCCAGCTCTTCCCGCACCTGGAGAGAGAGGACGAAAAACACCTTGAACGTCCCGGAGCAGTTACCTAGGAGGATTGCCTCCAGGTGCCTCCGTGTGACTGCTCCTTTGAACTAGGGAAGCATCCATCGCCAGCTCCTGCCACTAATGGCTTCACGGTACCCTCGGGGCGGAGCCTTGGGGATCCTCGAGCATGTTCCTGCAGCCGCACCACCGCACCTGGGGCAAAGATACGCCTCCGGCTGCCACCGCCTCCCGGAATCCCATCTTGCCGAGGAAGAAGCCTTCGGGGCTGAGCAGCGACGAGGCGCCTTGGCGAGCCGGGCCCACGGGGTGGCCCTCGGACAGGTTGGCGTGGAGGCCCGTGGGGATTTGGTGCCTGCAGGCGGAACGCGAGCGGGAGAACTGACTGCCGCGGGGCGGCGGCTCCCCAAGCCCGCCCCGACCCTGTAGGGGTCCTCCACTCACCTGCGGGCCAGATCCGCCGCGCTCTCTGCGGCTGCGCCGTTGACCAGCAGGGACACGCTGGTCACAGTCCCCGCTAGGAAGGCCTCTACGATGCCCTCATCGCGCCGCGGGCAGTAACCAAAGTCGTCTGCGGTGACCACCAGCCGTACGCGCGGCCCAGCCATGGATACTTCCGCAGACTGCCCGCGACCTAAGAGGACTGGATCCAGGCCCCACCCCTAGATGCAGTCTGAGGCTCCGCCCTGACGCGCACGCCCTCACGCAGCTGCACTTCGCCTTTGTTCTCGCCACCTACCGGTCTCAATGTGGCTCTGCAACGATCCCCTGGACCACACAGTGCGCTCTGCCAGATTTACGGCAACGCGGAACTTTCGGTAACTGCAAAAATGATATTTAATATGAAAAATACAGAAAAAAACCGTATTGGACAAAAAAACCCTCTCCTACTCTTCCCTAAAGTCACTACTGTTAACTTTCTGGATAGTGTCCCTCCAGCATTTTTCTAAGCAAATAAACAAACCCAATTCCTTTTCTCCCCCACCCTAAAGTTTTTGTGTTGTTTTGAGAAGATAATGATCACATCAGTGTTATCTCGTTCTTGTAATGTTTCATTTTTTTGATAGTGACTATGAACTTTTTCAAATTGCCTACTTGTCTTTGGCGATTTTTTTTTCTAAGAGGAGGTTTAAAAAAAAATTCTGGAAGTTCAAAGAAAATGAAGGAAAACATGCAGAACAATGGCTTCATTTGAGGAAGCATTAGCCCCTGATTGCCCAAATTGAGCTCTGTGCCAGGATACAACTTGTACATTCATAATCTCATTTTTTTCCCCTCTGTGGTCCAGGAAAGGTTTCCTGATTGATGACTGTATAAATAAGTACCATGGTTGACAGCGACATTTTCATTGTGATGTGGCTGTGTTGATTTTCCCAATGGAAAGTACAGCATTTGTGTCCAGCCTATGAGATTGGTAATGTCATTCCCGTTTTAAGGATGAGGAAACTGAGGCTCAGAGGGGAAAAATGGCTTGCTCAAAGTGACCCTGCTAGTAGTGGACCTGTGACCGACCTCCAAAGCTCTGGGTCTACCCTGGTCCTCTAGGCCCTAGCAACCCTCTGGGTTAGGGGCAGAGAAGGCAGAGCTGAACTTGAGAATAACAAATAATATGCTCCTTGTGGGACATTGTATAGATCAGTGTCCTCATAGAGCCCTTATCAAGCTCTTTGCATAAGGATTATTGCGTTCAATTGTGATTATTGAATTATTGGACGTAAACTATCTTTTCTCCACTGAGAAGCTGATCCTGGAAAGGCCAGAGCCCCTGAGGGTAAGCAAATTGGAAAGAGGAGATTGACATTTGAGCACTTACTGGTATTAGAAATATTAGAGATTGGGGGGGGGGGGAGGGTGCCACTGTTCCTACCCCCAAGGAGCACCATATGGTAGATGAGTAACAATACCTTGTGGCAGTCGAGAATGGGGTTTTTGGTAATTCTGTTGAGGGTAGCAGGCCTTCTTGGAAAGTGACACCTGGGAGGGACATTAGGAGGAGTTTACTGGGCAGAGGGGGAAAGGAGGTAAAGATACACAGGGCTCTTATTGGGGTGCCAGGTGTGTTGTATGCAAATTTGATTTATTCTCTATACTCCTATAAAACTATTTACAGAGGAGGAGCAGATGACAAGAGGTTGAGTCACACTGGCAGGAGACAGCAGAACTGAAGCTAGGTCTGTGACTTACAGCCGGGATTCTTACCATTGTGCACAGGGACACTGCAGAGGGAGAGGGCCGAAGACTCCCCTGAGGTCCCCCACACTGGGCGAGGGGAGGACCCTAGAAAGAAGCAGGAGGCCCAGGAAGAAAGTGCTTGTGTCACCAGAGAAGACTGTGACTTTGGCCCTTAGGGCTTCCCTCAGTCGCCCAGTCTCCTGCCCCGAGCAGTGGAGCAGTCGGAAGCATCCCCTGAATCTCCCACAACGAATGTAGGCAGGGCAAATTCCGGACGAAGTGGGGGAGGGGCCAGTGTAGGTCCCGCCCTCAGCCATTGTGCCGGGGGAATTAGAAAGCATTGCGAGCCAATCAGGACATAGCATGTAAATGAGCAAGCCCTACAGACGTGAGCCAACTCCAGAACTCGGTGGCGCCGCCCTGGAGCCGGCCCAGACTATACTGACTGGCACCGAGCGAGGCACGGACTCTGGTGAGCGGGTCGACTCAGGCAGGGGCAGACACCAGGGCTTATGGGGTCTAGGAGGAGGGAGGGTCGGAGACACCCAGGCCCAGAGATGGTCGGAGACAGGATGCGGGCCTCCTTGGGGACCGCACCCTGGACGACTCTGGACGGGGACAGTGCGCAGACACCCAAGGGATTCCGAGCAGAGGAAGGGCCCGACATGTGAAGGACCCGGGGTGAGGGGAGCGAGGAACCCTCAGACCCCGGGATTGCTGACACAGTGGCTGACAGACGAAGGGAGAGTCGGACTCATGGAGGTCTAGGGAGACCCTCATGCCATCTCCCCGCCCGGCGCAGAGAGGAATCCGTGGCTACGCTGTGGAACCGGAGAGAGAGGCGACAGCGGACCGGTTCACCCTCACCATGACTAGCTGCCGCCATCACTCGGGATACTTGGCAGACGACGAGGCCGGCCACACCACATACATGGCCCGGGTAAGTGTGTCTGGCAGGACCCTGACATTAAGACTCCCAAAATGTTCCCCATCAGTTCCAGCACGCCAGATCACAGCCTCCCTTTCTCAGTGCCTGTCGCTCTCCCTCTCAGGGCCTCTTAATGACATCCCTATCACCTTTACTACTCCTCTCACCCCCTCTGGGGCCTAGTCACCCTCAAACTTCGTTCACTGTGTCCCCTGACCTCCAGCAGCTGGGGAGGAGCTTGGTAGACTGGTACTCCAGAGGGGAATCATGGGGTCTACTCAGGACCCAAGGCTCAAAGTTTCAGAAACAGCCATGGGGAGCCCAGGGGTCAGGACTACAGGTGGTCTGTGCAGTGGAGACAGGACTGGTCTGCTCTAAGGACAAGTGAGAATTCCAAGTAGGACTCAGAGGGGTTTGTGATTGCCCGTTCCTGTCCTGCCCTGTGTGAGGGCAGAAGTGGGCTTTCCAACTCCCTAGCCACATCTTGTGTATGTGAAATGTATGTGTCAGGGAAGCGTTAGGGTGACCTGAAATCAAGCCCCACTTTGTGGAAGAGGAAATTGGACCTCGAGAGGGGCCATCATGCCCACGGTGTCACGACCTGCAGGGGCAGAGCCAGGGTCCAAAGCCAGGAACTTCCTGACTCCAAAACACAGTTCCTTCCCCTGCACACTCCCTTCCAGCCCCTGGTGCCCTAGGAGGCCCTCCAGGGACCCCTATCCCTTGTGGAGCATCCATGCCCTATATGACATGCCTGTCTGCTCTGGTGCAGCTGCCTAAGAAGCCACGGTTCCCGGAAATGGGACAAGTCTCCAAGCTGGGCCACGTGCCACACCCACCATCGAGATACACCCCCACAGACAGCTCAAGGCTCCGCAGCCACGGACGAAGCCGAAGGGACCCTCGGCCCTTTGGCGGCTTCCTGGATTTCCTTGTCGAAGGCCAGGTGCTGGATAGCCTACAGACGGTGGTGGAGGAGGCCACCGAGCGCATGGCCACCATGAAGACAAAGGCTGGAGTGCCACTGGTGGAGGTGCAGGACCCAATAGTGGTGCCGAAGGGTGGGCGGCGGGCACGTGCCCGGCCTAGCCTCAGTACCATGCACCGGCACCGCGTCCAGCCCAGCCTCTGCACTGGACGTCCCAACAACTACCCATCCTGCTCCAGCTCCATGTCTGACTCCCATAGCAGCCTCACAGCTGGCTGGCTGGGCTCCCACAGCCAGGACAGTGACCGGCTTGCCCGTGGCATGGGCTCACTGCCACCCATGAGGGACAAACTTTTGCTGGAGAAGAACCTCAAACGGCTGCTGAAGCTGGAGAACAGAGGGGTGAGATCCAGGGCCATGGCGAAGGGTGGGTGGGATGAACCCCAGTCCAGAGCCCAGGGCTAGGGGTTAAGCCTGGCTTGGCTGCCCCTGGTTGCCTCTGAAAGTCCTCTTCTCTCTGCAGAAAGGCCTGGGTCACTCCTGCTTCCGGAGGGACTCCCTGCTGTGGGACTCGCTGGGCAGCCAGGCCAGCAGCCAGTGGACCCAGGAGCCGCCTCTGTCCTGGTTCTCAGGCTTGCTGGGCTCAAGCTCAGGCACGCCTCAAACATCAGAGCTCAGCCCTGGAGAGCAGGAACTGATCTTCCTCAAGGGAGAGTTTAATAAGGAGATCAAGTCCTTGTTGAGCCAGCCCGCATCCTTCGACCTACCTGGCTACTGTGCATTACGTGAGCCCCATCGGACCCTGGACTTTCTGGCTGAGCACCACCTCTTCCCCGCCCTGCAGAGTGTGGTCAGCCAGGCTGTGGACAAGCTCAGTGGTGCCCGCCGCCATGATGGCTGCCCTCTCTTCCCATCAGAATGGAAGCCCTCAGCAGAGCCCAATTCGGACTCCAAGCCAGGGTCCAAGGCAGCCACACTCACTGACGAGGAGGAGCCCTATGACACGCTACCCACCAGAGCCTCCAGCACCAAGATGGTTAACAGAAAGAGCACGAAGGGCAAAGGACGGGCCAAGCCCAAGGAAGGTGGTTCCCCCTGTGTCTAGTGCCCAAGTGGCCACCAGATTCAGGCTTGAGGTGACACCCACAGAAGAACCCAAGGTACCCTCACCCCGCCCCAGACAGGAGGACCAGACACCACCCATACCTGCTTCGGGGCCCCTGGGCTTCACCCGGAAGTTCAAACCCTGGCGGAGGCTGCACCTCACCCTGCCTGCCCCTGGGATCGTGATTGAAGGGCCCTCCCGCCAGACCCAGGCCACTACCCAGGGTGCAGCTCCTCTCACCTCCCCCAGCCCTTGCTTCTACCACCACGTCCCGTGTTCTCACCACTTGTCTCCTCAGTAAGAAGCTTCTCCCCATCTCCTGCTTCACTGTATCCAGAGGTGACCTCAAGGGTGGGACTAGGGGGCTTAGGGAAGGGGTGCTGAAGGCAGCAGTCACCCTTAGCCACCACCACAGGTATCTCGCCCTGCCCTGTGGAAACCACCTGAGCAGGGGACAAACTGATGGGGAGCAGAAATCCCGGCCTGGTTACTGTCAGGTATTGTTGAAGATGAATAAAGCCAAGTTTTTATTCTGGGTCTTTTTGTAACGTTTGCATGTGAATCTCAGAGGCCTTTCTATGTGAGGAGGGTCCTGTCCCTTGAGGACAGCGGCCTAAGCCCAGAGTGGGGCCCCACATCCTAGGCCCAGCTCCCTGTGCTCCCAGTAACCTAGAACAGGACCCTCCAGTGTGTCTGCTGAGAGGGAATTGCTCAGGAAGGGTATGGAGAACACATAGGTGGCTTCACCCTGGTAGACCCCCAGCACAGCCCCTGACCTTCGTTCATCCATCAAGGCCTCAGAACCTTGGCCTAGGGGAGAATCTACCGGAGCCCAAGTTATCTACGCTCCAGTTTGGGTGACACTGTGACTGACATCACCAGCCTTGCCCCAGGCCTGACCAGTTTGGCTGAGTGTGAGGACAGAGTGGCAAGTGCGAGGTGTCACCCACATGCAGGACCAGTGCTCAGCTGCTGATTGAGACTGCGTAGCAGATGTGGCAAGGCCATAACCCTAGTGCAAGAAGCGTGGCATCTGTGTGGGTGATGTGGACGCAGGGTGCGAGGGTGTGAGAGGCAGCCCGAGGCATCGGGAACGGCATGACGTGTCTCCTTTTCCCTCCCCGGCTATTGCACAGAGCCCCAGTTACAAGTTCACGAAGAAGGAGCCACTGCCCTCCATCTCATCCAAGTCCACCGTGTCCCACGTCTCCAACCCCTTGTGCCAGGAGCTCATCAACTACTTGGTGGAGCAGGTCGTGTCCTTGCTCATCTGCAAGTACAAGTTCGAGAAGAACCTTTCCAAGCAGCTGGGCTTCATCTCCTTCCCTGTCACCGAGACGCTCATGGACCTTTTCCTGGGCTTCAAGAAAGTGAAGGGCTCGGACATCCGCCTCTCCTCGAAGATCGACTGGAGCTGCCTACTGCACAGGCTGGAAGAGACAGAGTGGGCCCCGCAGCTGTCCAGACAAGCATCCCAGCCCCAGCCCCCGGCCGCTTCCCAGCATAGCTCCGCCTCCCGGCGCGGCTCCCACCGCGGCGCCGCCCACCACGGCACCGCCCACCAGGGGGCGCCCCAGAGCAGCACGGAGTCCCCCTCCATGCAGCCAGAGCCCAGTGTCCACAGTGAGTTGCTGGACCCCCAGCTCCTCACGGTTCAGGAGGATGCTGTAGTCAAGGAGGAGGAGCCCAAGAGCCAGCAGGAGCCCAAGCCCTCCATGTTCTCTGGCACAGACAGGGCCTCCAGTCTGTCTCAGGAAGTCATAGACCTGAAGGACAGTCAGGGTGATGAGGAGGAAGAAGAGGAGGACAAGGATGATGACTTCTTTGGGGACAAGCCCCAGAGCTTTCCCGAATCTCAAGAGGAGACCGATGTCAGCAGCGACTCCAGAGACGTGGGCCACGGCGACCCTCCGTGAGGCCTGTCAGTTGCACCCAGTGCTGGATTCCCTGCTGCTCCTCTTACTCCAATGGAGTGCTACCTGCCCCCCAACTGGCCCCTGGCCTGAGCAGAGGTCAGAGTGGTCTGAATGCCCATGAGGAGCTCTGCCGGCCTGTCAGGAGAGCCAAAGGGGAAAATAAAGCTTGTATCGACAGAGCACACTTTTCTTGTTGAGATTTCAGCCGCACTTCCGTATGACTGAGCACCTGCTCTGAAGTCACACCACCCTCAGGCCTGGCCACAGCTGGCCTTCATGACAGCTGGCCGTGCCTTGACCCCCTGACCTCACATGCCTGCTTGAACACAAGTGTCTGCTCATGGAGCTTCTCCACCCCAGTGTGCACCTTCCCGACTCTACACGCCTCTTAGGATTCATGGTCCATTTTCCTAAGGGCCCCTGTGCGTCGTGGTTCCTGCTTCCAGAGAGCTGCTCCTCCGCCAGGGCGGCAACCTGCTCCCTTTGCCGTGCCGCCCCGCGCCCTCATGTTCCTATTGGGGAACCACTCATCCTCCCTTTCCTGATATTCCCGTGCCTACCTGTTTTCCTAATTTGGATTTCCCAGCTCCCAACTCCTGAATCTGGAAGACCCAAAGTAGGTCACGCAGGGGCTCATGGTCTGTCAAGCTGTGGATTGGCTGCCCCAGGCTGGCCCTTTCAGTAGGGCCCCTGGCCAGACAGCTTTCTCTGGAAGGGTCTGTGGGCATGGCTGGTGCTGTAATGGCAGGTCTCATCTCCAAGGTTCTCCTGGGGCTTCTGACCATCCTGGGCCACCAGCTCAGCACCCGCCTTCTCCTGCCTACCCAGGGTAGCCATTTTGTTCGGCCATCAGGCATCGTCACCTAGGGAGCCGCTCAACCTCTCTCTCCACCGCCCTGATGAAAGAACATGGGAAGATGCTCCACTCTGCCTCGCTGTGTGGGCCGCCACCCACCCGTCTCCCTGAAATGGTGGCCCACACCCTGGGTGTATAGAGCCCAAGTCTGCTCAACCGAGCCTGACCACGCTCAGCGGCCCGTATGTGAAGACACAGCGACTGCAGAGCTTCTCTGGAGCTGGTCAGGGAGGACTTTCCACACCACACCCAAGCCCTGTGGTTCAAGAAGAAAGACCTGCTCTCTGCCAGTCAGAGCAACGAGGGTCCTTAGATGGTGGGTCAGGGACCCATTTTTCCGGAGATCTCTTGAGGCAAGGATCTTGTAGGGCGTATGCTCAACTCATAAGGCCCATTCCCTGAGGCCACCCACAGTGTCAGGCCACAATGTTTTTGTACCTTTTTGCCACACCACTTGGCCACAGTCGATTAGCCCTCTTGACACATCCCTATTGTAGGTTACGCCAGTCAGATTTTTGGTTTTTTCCCCCCTAGGAGCTTCCAATTGGGATGAACCGAGAGATTTTTATTTTTTAAGTTTGTTTATTTTTAGTAATCGCTACACCTAACCTGGGGCTCGAACTCACAGCCCCGAGATCAAGAATCACATGCTCTTCCAGTTGAGCCAGCCAGGCACGCCAGGATAGACTGAGAGATTCTGGTGCAGTTTGCACTGATTGCGAAAGACAAGTGTGGACAGTGCGGACCAGCGTCTTCCACGCCTCTCTGGAGAGGCAAAGAGATCCTGTCTGCAGAACAGAGCCGGGAAGGGAGCCCTAGGGCTCTCAGAGACAGCAGCTGGCATGATACCTGCCAGCTTTCCAGGTCTCTCTGCCAAGTCCTCAAGGGAAAGAGAACATACCCCACCCTGGGGCACAGGTCTAGGGAATATCCCTGGAGTGGGAGCAGCCCCTTTGGGAACCACTGGTGCTAAAGACGTCTGACCTTAGCTCCTGTTTCAGGTATCTGTTGCTGTGTAACCACTCCAAGGCTTAAGTGGCTTCAAACAAAGTCATCATTTTTCCTGATGCTGGTGCTTGGCAGGCTCAGCTGGCAGTGGTGTAGACAGTCTCTTGTGTGGCTGCTTTCAGCTGGGGACATGGCTGAGACCAGAACATCCTGCATGACTTCTCCCCTCCAGAGTCTCCCCAAGGCCCCTCACCATTCATCCGGTCCCCTGGCCTGCACTTCCTTACAGCATGGTGCAGCAGCTGGCTTCCTAGAGAGAGAGGAATCAAGAACCACTGGTCCTCTTGTAGCTTCGCTCAGAAGCCCCCAAAACAGCATTTCTGTGCCCTTCTCTTGGTCAAAGTGAATAGCAAGGCGAGGGGAAATGGAGTCCATGTCTTGATGAGAGAAGCAGCTTACACTTATGGGGATGGAAGGAATTCTTAGTAACCATATTTGGAGGCCAGCTACTACCCCTCCTCCCCAGTCATAGCTGATTTCACCTTGAGCAGTCCCTGGAACCGAGTTGAGCAGATCAGATTCTTTTCCGAACCTGAAAACAAACTGTGGCTGGAAAACGGAAGTCTGTGGAGACACCAGAGTCGACCTTGAGCAGCTGCCAGCTGCAGAAAGTGGTATGCAGGGGGGAGGCAGGAAACGAGAACAGCTCTAAGAAGCCGTGACTCTCTGAGAAAGTCGACAGACAGCCATGTTGGCTGCTCCTACTCCAGTTCTGGGATCTCTGCTGTATTTGGAATTCTGTCTTTGCCTGTTGGGGAGATTCCCTGCTGTGTCCTCACCATCCTCGGGTCTTACATGCAATGGGAAGGTGTTGGCAGCTTTCAGCAGGTGCCTGGCATGATCTATGGTTTTTGTTTTTGTTTTTTTTTTCCAGATTTTATTTTTAAGTAATCTCTACACCCAACCTGGGGCTCAAACTCACAACCCTGAGATCAAGAGTCACATACTCCACCTACTGAGCCAGCCAGGCGCCTCTTATTATTATTATTATTTTTTTGAAGTAGGCTCCATATCCAACTGGGGCTTGAACTCATGACCCTGAGATCAAGAGTCACATGCTTTACTGCTGAATCAGCCGGGTGTCCCCTGATATATGCTTTCAAAGGTACAAAAAGGTACAAAAAGGGAGAATATATATATTCTCCCTGTTGGAGAATGACTCGGAGGGGCCTGAGCAGTGGAAATACAGAAATCTGTTGGGAGGCTGTGGTCAGTATTTGGATGGGGGATGGGGTGGCTTGGATTAGGGTGGTGATAAGGAATGCAGGAGAGATGCGTCACAATCAATATGCCATCAATATGTGTTGGATGAGACGCTAGGTATGCAGTAAAGAGAGGAATTAAAGGTAAGTCCCAAATTGGGGGGAATGGAGGTGTCATTACTGAGACTCCCCCTGGGGAGAGGAGCAATTTGAGGGAAGAGACCAGGAATTCTGCTTTGGACATAAGAAGTCTGAGACACTTGTTGGTATCTAAGAGGACATTTCCATTGCCTCCCAGATTACATTCTAGCCCCTCCACCCTGGATGGGAGGCCCCTCAAGGGGAGGGTCTGCCAATGCCAGGGCAGACCTTTAGCAATTTAGACACCCTAAACCCTGAAAAGATCAAGGGGCGCCTGGGTGGCTAAGTAGGTTAAGTGACCAACTTTGGCTCAGTTCATGATCTCACAGTTCGTTGGGTTCGAGCCCTGCGTCAGACTGTGCCGACAGCTCAGAGCCTGGAGCCTGCTTCGGATTCTGTGTCTTCCTCTCTCTCTGCCCCTCCCCTGCTCACGCTCTGTCTCTCAAAAATCAATAAACATTAAAAAAAGAAAAAGATCAAGTGTCTTATCCCATATGTAATTCAAAATAGAAACAGTATTAAACATGAAACCCCCAAAATAACATGTTTCTATAATTAAAATGGCTCTACTCTGGACTTGCTGAATGCAAAATTCTGAATGATTTAATTAAATATAAACTTGTCTCCCTGCTTTGTTGTGTCCCAAGTGCATGGGTAGTCAGCCCATTGAGTAATGCAGCCCAGAGTCAGTTCCCCAGGGGCCCCCAGCACGGGGCCTGGAGTTCAGTCGAGGTAAGAATGTTCCACGAATGAATAAATAAACAGTCGTATAAGCTTTCCCCCCTTGAAGACTGAGCTGACAGCCCTCTGAGAAGGCAGTGAGACAGGACCCACTCGTGTCAGAAACCTGGGACACACGATTACCTACACTTGTTTCCCAAAGTCACTTGGTCTGTCAGCGCTCTGATTTCCTAAAAAACTTTGGGACTTTCTGGTAAGAACCCATCGGTATCCTCACCACCACAGATCTCTGCTGCCCTCTGGTGCCTGATGGTCGAATGACCATGTGATTCGGCCCTGGAAAAAGTGAGTTGTCAGAGGAATTAAAAAACCAAGAGAATCCAGGGACTGAGGTGACCCATTGTCAGAAAGGCAATGACCGAGTGACTGGGAGATTAACTAATCCCGGATCCAGGGACTGAAGAGCCAAGTGACCCAGTATCTGAGATACATCGACCTTGTGACTACAAAATCTAGTGGTCCAGTACTCAAGACTCTGAAGCTGAGGACCCAGAGTACGAGAGGAAAGATCGTGATTGAAGGCCCGAGGATCCAAGATCAAAGGGTTTTGTGAACACTTGCCCGCAGGGTCCTCGATTCCCAGACTGGCGTCCAGGGGCTCAGTGGCCGCTGGGTGGGGCGCCCTCACCTACAGCGCGACACCGAAGCTTCTCTCCTACCGCTTGGCGCCGCACCAGCCTTCCCTTGGCATCATTCATTGGTGAGTCCTCGGAAGCGTGGACCAATGAAAACCCTCCTCGTGTCTCCAGCCCCCTCCCCAGCCGCAGCTCTGGAAAGCTGGGGGCGGGTCCCTTCCATGTCGACCCAATGACAGTGCAGGCGGAGAGCCGTGCTGTCTGGCGATTGGCTGTCTCTAGTGCCTCTGTCAGAGCCGGATTGGCCGGTGGTTGAGACGGAAGCGTCCCTTGGGCCCGAGCTGCCGAAGCTCGGCCGGGGCGATGTGGAGCGCGGGCCGCGGCCGAGCTGCGGGACCGGCGCTTGTAGGGTTGCTGCTGACGCTCTTGGTGCCCGGCAGCGGTGCGGCCAAGACTGGCGCGGGGCTCGTGACCTGCGGGTCGGTGCTGAAGCTGTTCAACACGCAGCACAGGGTGCGGCTGCACTCGCACGACATCAAATACGGATCCGGTGCGATGGGGCATCGTCAGGGGGCGGAGCCCGGGGCTGGGTGTCTGAAGGTGGGGTGGTCGTGGGGAGTCTGCAGATCCACGGGTCTGGGGGTCACCAGGGAGCCTCACTGGCCGCCTGAAGTTGCTGGGGGGTCCAGGGGAGAGAAGGACTGGCGGTTTTAAGGGGATCGTTGGGATATCGGGGGCGAGGAGGGTCGTCCGGGAGCTGCAGACCAAAGGACTTGGGACTTAAGCCAGGGGCTAAGGGCCAGGGATTGGGGCTGGGAGTGAGCCGTTGGGGTCCCAGGGTTGAGGTTGTCGGGAAAGTTTATAGTGTCCGGGTCAAGGATAGGGAGTTCAGAGATTGACTGCGACCTCGCGGTGGGGTGGGGTGTCGCCCCTCAGGCAGCGGCCAACAGTCGGTGACTGGCGTGGAGGCGTCTGACGACGCCAATAGCTACTGGCGGATCCGCGGCGGCTCGGAGGGTGGCTGCCCGCGCGGGTCTCCGGTGCGCTGCGGACAGGCGGTTCGGCTCACGCACGTGCTCACCGGCAAGAATCTACACACGCACCACTTTCCGTCGCCGCTGTCCAATAACCAGGTGAGCGCTCAGCCGCGAGAGACTACTTGTGTGGGGGGCGGGGGTGAGGGTGGGGTGCAGGGACAGAATCTAGACTCCTCCTCTCAGTGGCTCTGAGCCTCAGCTTCCTGTGTGAAATGGGCATTTCAGTTCAAACATGTTTACTGAGCACCACCTCTGCAGGCGACTGACAGGAAGAGAGATCCGGCTGGATAGCTTATTCTCTTGGGGGGGAGTTGGACTCAGGAAGGGGATCCACAAGGCCTTCGGGGTGGGGAACATGAAACCCAGCAGGGGATGAGGAACTCAGCCTGAGTCTGGAATGAGTAGAAGTCCTCTAGCCCACAGAGGGGAGACTAGGGACTTTGCAGCCCTGGGTGAGAGCTTGTGCTCCAAAGAAGTTCATTGGAACTTGGGGATGGAGAGGTAGAGGGGTGGAGTTGGGATGGGAGGGGGTTGTGGGGTTAGGGATGAGTGGGGAGGAACAGAGGGTGCTTGAGGGACTTGTCAGAAGAAAAACTATGACATAGAGACTTGTCAGAGTGAAGGGTTGGACGTCATGCTGAGTGAGTGTCAGAGAGGTTAGGACGGGGAACATGGAGGGGCACCTGGGTGACTCAGTCGGTTAAGCGGCCGACTTCAGCTCAGGTCATGATCTCACGGGCTGTGAGTTCGAGCCCTGCATCGGGCTCTGTGCTGACGGCTCGGAGCCTGGAGCCTGCTTCGGATTCTGTGTCTCTCTCTCTCTCTCTCTCTCTGCCCTTCCCCTGCTCATGCTCTGTCTCTATGTCTCTCAAAAATAAAATAAAAACGCTAAAAAAAAGTTAAAAAAAAAAAAAAAGGAAGGGGAACATGGAGAGAGGAGGAGGCTTTAGTGATGTGGGGGCCGGTGATCACTGCCCAGACAGATGAGGGTAGAGTGGGGGTGCATTTGAAGAGCCCATGCTTGGGAGAGCCTGCTGGGTGCTGGGGATGGCAGTTGTAGTGTCTCATTTTGCAGCTGTGGAAGCTGAGGCTCAGGAAGGTACAGGGAAGGACCCAAGGCCCAGTGTCCTGGGTGTGAGTGCTGGTGCCAGACAAGTGAGCACAGGGGACTCTGTGCCTTCTGTGGTAAACACTGTCCATCTGCCCCCTGTACCCATAGGAGGTGAGCGCCTTTGGGGAAGACGGTGAGGGTGACGACCTGGACCTGTGGACCGTGCGCTGCTCAGGGCAGCACTGGGAGCGAGAGGCCGCCGTGCGCTTCCAGCACGTGGGCACCTCTGTGTTCCTGTCGATCACCGGGGAGCAGTACGGGAGCCCCATCCGTGGGCAGCACGAAGTGCATGGTATGTCCAGTGCCAATACACACAATACGTGGAAGGCCATGGAAGGCATCTTCATCAAACCCAGTGTGGATCCTTCTGCAGGTCACGATGAACTCTGAGTGCCATGGATGGGCGGACGGAGGGCAGAAGGGTGGGGCATCTACAGGACCACTCTTGGTGGAGACTCTGGGTTTGTAGGGGTTGTCAAGTGCCTTTGTGATTAAAGAATGTTAGTCTGTGATTGTGTTTTGCTGTGAGCCTGGGGGTCACCAGGAGGTGCCCACCCTCCCTGACCTGGTTCACTATCTCTTCCTTAGTGTAAAGCCCCTTATCTCCAGCACGGAATGACAGCTAAACCTGTCCAAACCTTGATGCTCTTTCGTGTTCTCCAGCACTGCCCTGGGCCATCCACAACACGCCTCTCCATCCTTAGATGGTCTAATGGCGAGTGACCCTGGTTCCCTAGCCCCCGAGCTCCATGAACCTTCCTGTTAAGGGCTGTGGCCACGGCCAGGGCCTCAGCAGGATGAACAGGAGGCCCACTCCCTGCCAGCTAGAATGAACCACAAATTCTCCAGCGCCCTAATCCCTTGAGGTGGGTTCCTGTGCTCCTGCCACCTCTCTCTAACGTTTGTGGCAGTCTTGACATTCGTCTTCGATCCAGCACCAGGCCAGGACTCTGCCCATCTGTTGGAAATTAACATCACCCGTTCCCTCACTCTTGGTGCAAATGGCACCCCTCACACCCTAGCCTGCCTGTTATGCGGGCCTCTCTAGCCCCCACTACAACCTTCCAGGGTCCCGGGGAGATTACAAAGCTTCAAAAGATACTTTGAGGGAAAGTAACTGCAAAGAACTGCTATCTGCAGATATCTGAGAGGGCTTCCTGGGAGGACGGACACAATTTGGGCAGGCAAAACATTGCAACTTAAAGGCGGGAACAATAAAAAGGAGGGTCCCAATGAGGGGAACAGTTAGTTTTGGTGGTGTGTAGGTGACCCCTAGAGGTTATAGTGGAGATTACAGGCTTCCTGGATTTCTAACTTGGCCCAGGTGGGGCTGTTTATATAGGAGGGGAGCGGTTTAAGGGAGCTGCTGGGGGTAGAAAGTGCCACTTGCTACCTCCAAATGAGGTAGCAACCGGTTGGAAGGGGCTTGGAGGAATGTGGGCAGAGCATGGCATCTGCTGGCCTTATGGGGGTGGGAGAATAGCTCTAGCCAATTGTGAGACTTGAGGGGAGGAGGGTCACATGTAGGCCCTGGACCATTAGTTTCCCACCCTCCCAACCCATGAGCTCCTGCTCTGGTTAAACACAGAGCTCCTGACCCCTCACTGCCCAACCTCTCAAACACTGTCTACAAGTTTAACCTCCTCTCCCATCACTCACCTGACCTGTGACAGGATTGAAGTACAACTAGATTAATATAGCAGAGTCAAACAGTGCGCAGCACGTAGGAGTCCTTGGGGAACCACGGCTGAAGCTGTGGGAGCACATAAGATAGCTGCAGACAGAATGCAGGACAAGAGCAAAAATTAAATTGCGGTAGCAGCAGAGCACTCATGTATTGAACACTAAGTGTCAGGCGCTGGGCCAAGGATTTACACAGCATCTCATTTGCTGCTGGCGATAACCCTGAAGCAGGCTCAATTATCTTAATTTTGCAGAAGAGGCAGGAGGTTGGTAAAGATTCAAACCCAGCTCTGCCTGCCTCAAAAACATTTGCTCTCAGCCATTGGACAGAATAAAATGGGTGTGGGGGGTGTGGGAAGGGACAGATGCGATGTAGCCTAAGCACCGCCCCCCCCCCACACTCTCTATAAGCTGTGTAAGGGCTCATGTATGTATCCTTTTGGGTCATCAGCCCGGGGTAGGCACTTAATGAATGCTTATCCACAAAATGGACCCAAGCTGACACCCACTTCCCCGTACCTCCCACAGATTCACAAGCCTCCCCGGGCTCCAGGATCGGATCTCTGAAGCTCAGACCTAACCGGGTCGCTTCAGGCAAACCCCACTCTGGTCAAGCAGGACGACGAGGGGTTGGGTGGGAGGGGAGCGACCCCCAATGCAGCTGAGTATCAAGTCAGGGATGCACAGGCGGAGATGTGAGCACGCAAAACGAAGCAGCCTGCGGCCCTACTCCACAGCAGGCTAAAAAGTTTCCGGATTCCTAGGATCGCAGCCCTCTTCCCAGTGAGCTCAGCTGCGCAGACGGCGCCCCCCTCTGGGCTTCCAAGCGCTCTCACGGGCGCGGCTCCTAAACTCGCGGAGATTGGAGCGGAGAAAAGGCGGGCAAAATTCCTTTTGATAAGTTATGAATGAGGAGAAAGTGTTTGTAGTATTCATTGTTAAAACCACGGAGCCGGGGACTTGGCCCGCGTCCGGCCAATCCGGGCCCGGAGGCTATTTTGAAATCGCTCCGGTTTTAGCCAATAGGCGTGCGGGAAGCGAAGCCCCGCGCCGGCTCCGGCCAATGAGCGCGGCGTTATGCTAAGAAGCCGGGGGCCGGGCCCCGCCGACTGTCAGCGGGTTAAAGATGGAGCCGGCGAGCAAGAGGGCGCCACGAGGTGCGGGGTCGTCCTGATGGGGACGACGGGGGCGAACAACCGCTAGGACCTTTCTCCCGCTAACCTTCTGCGTCCTGCCGCGGCCTGGTTCCAGAAAGATGTGTCCCGCCGCGTGAGTAGCAGGGTCCGAGGCGGAGGGCACGGGCAGGGCGGCCCTACCCGGTGGGACAGTGCGGAGGGGCGCAGCCCAGATCTCTGGCGCCTTCTCCGTGCAGCGGACTCCAGAAGGGCGGGAAGTCCCCCCCCCCCCTCGTTCTTTTGCTTCGCTCTGGGCCACCAGGCAGAGAATCTTTAGGACTGAACACGGAGCGGAGTTGGGGACTAGGGGCCAGGAATGGGGGCGTGAGCCGGCAGGGGCGCGTGGTTCGGAATGGGGCCACCCTCCTTCTCTTGGAGCCGTGGGTCGAGTGAGGGCGTAGGGTGGTCGGGGTGTACCCACCCTCGCTCCGTGCGCGAGTGAGCTTCGGACTGCGGTGGAGCGCGGGTCCCTCTCCTTTGTGTGTTTGCCCCCTCCCCCGTCCGCTCCCGCTCCTGGGTTGGAGCTACCCCTCAGGCTGGGGTTTCTCCCGCACCGCAATGTGGAGCGTGCTGGGGAAAGTCCCGGACCTTCTGACTATCTCCAGGACAGCAGCCCTGCTGAAATCCTCCTCCCCTCCCTGAGGTCTTGGACAGGGCTTCTAACCCCACCCACCCACGGTTGAGCTTCCCGCCCTGCGCTTATTGGGGACCATGGGGGTCCCCCCTGCTGGCCCCAGGTGCTCTGACGAGGTTGCACTACTGTGCTCTGAGAAGCAGTGCAATGATATTGTCAAAGCATCTGGGGCCAGCCTTGGGGATCCCCCTTCCCCACACCACAACCTCCGTCCTCAGGCCGGGGCCCTTGGGCCTGCAGGCTCTCCCCTCCCCCCTTCTCAGCTCGCTCCCTTCTCCATGGAAACTTGAGATCCTGGTCAGGCCTGGGCCTCTAGGGTCAGAGGGCACCCTTCCCCCAGGCCTCGGGGCCCCACCCCAGTGGGCCTGCATTCCAGATCTCAGATCCTCACCGACCACCACCAGGAGAGGCGCTGGCAGGCCTGCCTGACACTCTTTCCCTGTTGCACTACTGTGGGCCGCTGGGAAGCAGTGCAATGATGAAAGGGCATCGGTCAGGCCCAGCCCACCACCCGCAGCGCCTGAGGGGAGGGAGTTTTGCTGCCTCGCTCCACTTCCTAGCAGGAGCAGGTGTAGAACTGGGCTGGACCCTCCCTCAGAGGATTAGGTGAGTGCAGAGCTTGGGGGATCATCCCACAAATTCTCCTCCTGGGTTATGGCTGGACAGGAGCAGGGGCAGAGCCCCTGGGATCAGAAAAGCTCTGGTTTGAAGAGGATCTTTCCACGCCAACTCCCTGGGGAAGACTGGGGACTCCAGGTTTGGTCATGGAGAAATCGGGACCCACTGTATTGCATGAAGGGTATGCTAGGGTCTGGCTCAGACCCAGCTCAACCTTGACCCTGTGCAGGTGAACTGCACCCAGGCCTCTCTGAGGGCTTGGGGAGGGTCAGGCTCCGGAGAGAACGTTCTCCTGGGATCTTAGGAGCAGCACTATCTGGGCTGGGTGGGTGGACTTGGGATCTGAAGCCCACAGGTGATGCCCGTCAACCATGCCAGCTTGTTTTCTTACAGGGAGGTGGCTGCCCGGAGACTGCAGGAGGGACGAAGAGATGCCTGGCATGCCCATCCTAACAGCTACGATTAGAGGGACTGCCAAGGAGCCAGGCCCCAGGAGCACTCGCAGGGCCAGCTCCACCATCAGGACCTGGCACAATGCAAAAGGCCTTTATGTGCCCCATGACAGCCATTCAAACCTGTCTCTTTAAGAGGAGGCCCAGGTTTCCAGATGGGCCTTTGGGAATATCCCACACTCCTGGCCTGAGCACATCAAGATGCCAATTTCACCCCGACCCTGAGGATAGAAGCCGGGGCAACCATGCTTGGAGGTGGCCATCCTTCTGTGTAGATGCCGTGCCCACTGGCTGGAAACTCTCATACAGCTGTCTCTGGCCCTTGCTGGGGGATGTTTGTGAACTCAGGGCTCTGCTCAAATGTTCCCTCCTAGGGGAAGGCCTTTCCTGGGCTCCACAGCATCCAATATTCCTCCAGCAGAGCCTGTTAGATTGAAATTTCTCCTCGTGGCTGAAGTCCTCATTAGACCCTGAGGGCAGGGACAATATCCCTTTTTATATCTCTCTTGGCAGTGCCTGGCACAGAGAAGGAGACTGATACAACTTAAAAAAAAATACAAATAAGTACATAAAGTGTGAAGTATTATTAGCATAAAATGGGGGGAGGATTAATTAGGGGTCTACTTGACCCCTCAGACAATGCTTGTGCTGTTTATAAAAAGGCACATACTATATAAATTTCAAAGTAAAGTCTCATTTGAAGTTACATGGGCCAGGAAGCAGGATGAAGATTTGAAGCCAGGTATATCTAAGTCGGCTTGCCCCCCCTAGGCTAGAACATTGTTCCTCCTTGGTTGTTTCCATCTTGCTCTACGACCTCAAAGCAGGAGGAAGTGAGGGCCATCTCCTATGTTGGGGACAGCAGAACCTAGAGGGTTGGTGGCTTGGCGGTGGGAGGTGAAAAAATCTCTAGACTTATCAGGTACACTCCATGGACTGTTGGCGGTGAGGGGCTGTGGAGGTGACAGGAAGGAAGAAATCCAGGGTGCACCCCCTTGTCAGTGGCTGGGGTGGATGGTGGTGCCATCTCTGACCAGATAGGAGAGGGAGAAGGGCAGCAGTATGCCAATCTGAGTGTGTTCAGCATAGATGCCCAAAAAACTTCCCCAGCGGACACTTGGATGTGTTCTGGAACTCAAGGAAGGTCTAAGCCTAAGACGTAGGTTAGGGGTAGTTGAGTCAGCCCTGAGTTGGAATCTCAGAGTGGGTAAGATTATCCAAGATGGTACCATGAAGACAGGCCCTTCTGAAACCCATAAGGAGCAGCCAGAGGTGCTGAAGAGGCAACAGCAAGTATTGAGCAAAGAAACTCAAAGTATTGAGTTATACAGGGGAAGAGGGATGACAGAAGCTGGGGAAGGGTGGGTGGATGGATTTGATGCTGGAGAGTAAATCAGGAGTGGAAGAGTGAAGTCTGGGGCAGAGGAATCAGGGGCTGAGTGAAGTCCTTGGGGTGTCTACAGACCGCGAGGAGGAAGGGTGAGCTGCCGGAATGAGGAGTGAGGTCCTAAAAAAGTTTGGAGAGTTCGGGTGCGGACCATGTTCTCTGCGTGCCCATGGCCCGCTCCCTCACCAAGCGGGACCTCAGCAGGACCGGGGTTCCGCTGCCCAAGCTGGCGTTCGCCCCGTCGAAGGCGCCAGAGCGCATGCCCAGAGCGGCGGGCATTGTCACGTGCGGCCGCCTCGCGCGGATTGGCCCCTCTGCTAGAGAGCTCCAAGGGGATTGGCTAGAGCGGTCGGGGCGGTGGCTGCGGCACGCGGAGGGAGGTGTGTCGGCGCGGCGGCTGTGGGGAAGAGAGCAGGTCGGTCCCGGCGGCCCCCGCCCCTACAGGCCCCGGCCCGCCCACGGCGACCCGACCCCGGGCCCTCGGGAGCTGCCCCTCTCTCCTGGCCCGAGGCGGGTGGGGGGTCGGTGTGCCTGGAGCCTCGGTGGCCCCGCCCCGACGGCTGCTCCGCCCCCAGGCCGCTCGGGCCAGCTCGCAGCCCCTCTCGGATGGAGGTCCTGGACGAGTTCGACAGCGAGTTCCCCCAGAGCGTGACCTTCTGCCAGCTCATCTCCGAGGAGGACTTCGAGAGGCAGGCGGCCACTTACACGGACCGCGCGCTGCGCCGCCTCTTCCGCAGCATCGACCGCAATCCCGCGCTGGCCGAGAGGGTGGTGCGCAAGGGCAAGCTGGCCGAGTACGAGGGGCGCGGGCTCCTCTCCTTCCTCTGGGTGCGAGCCGGCTGGCGGGGCTTCGGGGGATGGGGTGGGGAAAGCAGGGGCGGGTGCTGTTGCCGCTCCCGCTTGCCATCCTTTGGGGCGGAGCTCTGAAGACGGGAGGTTTGGGGCGGGAGTGGGGAGGGCGCCTTCGGGCCTAACTGGAGCTGTGCAGGGTAGGGTCTTCCAGACGCCCCAGGGGGCCCAGCGTGGGGGTGCTGTAGGCCGCCGTCTTACCCCTCCCGATTCCTCCTGCCCTGCCTCTCTCGCCTTGTAGGCGAAGTTCTTCTGTGCAGTCCAGGGGGAGCTGAATTGTTGCAACAGCATGGGTGCCCTGGAGATGCACCAGCGCCTGGAGCAGCTGAAGAGGAGCATCCACCGCGTGCACCTCTACTCCCAGGGTGAGGCCCCACCTTTGCCAGGCTCTATTAACCCAGCACACCTGACTTAGGATCCCTTATCTCTGGTCTTGTGCTTGACACGTTTTCGATTGTTTGGTGTTTATTTTTTAAGTCTTTTTTTTTTTTAAGTCTTTATTATGCAAACATACACAAAACTGGAGATTGCAGTAAACAGGTGCCGGTCTCCCTTCAGCTTCTGCAATTATCCCCGTCTTGGCCATGCTTGCTTCATCCCCCTTTTCTTTTTCCGGAGCATTTTAGGGGAAATCTCAGCCACTATTGTATTCTTCAATACTTTAGAACACTTATTTTAGATATTAAAAGAAGACGTTTGTGGGGTGCCTGGGTGACTCAGTCGGTGATCGTGGCTCAGGCCATGATCTCACAGCTCGTGGGTTTGAGCCCCGCATGGGGCTCTGTGCTGACGGCTCAGTGCCTGGAGCCTGCTTCGGATTCTGTATCTCCCTCTCTCTCCGCACCTCCCCTGCTCATGCTCTGTCTCTCAAAAATGAATAAACATTTAAAAAAAATTTTAAAAAGACATTTCGTAATCACAATGTTACCCCAGATATAACTGACAACAGTTCCATAATATTAGAATATTAGATGCTTAGTTTGCTTGTTAAGCCTCAGAGGTTCCTTTTCGCTAGGATGGTGGTATACTTTGTGTCCAGAGTAGGACATTTGTGAAAGTGAAATGGAAGGGGCCACATTAATGACCACACAGGGATGGCCAATGAGGATAGTGGCCACATCTGTTGAAGTCCCTTTGAGGTGGCATGCCCTCACCTTTGTCTCCCATGTCGTCAACTTGAAGAACTGTGTTGTCCTTTGGGGTAATCCACTTAATGGGTTTATATCTGTTGTTATGGCTCACTAGTGCTGTTTGTTTTTTTCCCCTCTGCCTGTATTTTTTTTTTTTTTAATTTTTAAATTTCTTTTTTAAGTTTATTTATTTTGAGAGAAAGAGCGTGCACGAGCAGGGAAGGGGCAGAGAGAAGGAGAGACGGAATCCCAAGCAGGCTCCCAAATCAGCACAGAGCCCAATGCGGGGCTTGAACTCACAAACTGTGAGATCATGACCTGAGCCAAGATCAAGAATCCGACGCTTAAACAACCGTGCCACCCAGGTGGCCCATTCCACCTGTATTTCTTGCACGGTCATTCTAAAACCTTGATTAGATTCAGGTTCAGTTCTTTTGGTGCATTTGTCTTCAGTGATACACTAGCTAGTGGTGGAGCTGCTTGCTTCATTATGGTAGGAAGCCTGGCTCCCCTGGGGGTCCCACTTCCCGTGACAGTGAGTGCGAGTGCTCCACGTCACCATTTCACCCCGACCCAATGGCTTGTGTAGCTCCTACCACAGCCTCCCAAGGTAGTGTTGACCGTATTTATCCTCATTTTATGGAAGAAAACATAGCGGCCCAGGGAGGGTAGCCAACTATGTGACAATGAGGTCACGTAGTAAGTGGTAGAATCTGGACTCGAACTCAGACTTCTTAGCCTCCAGGTCAGTGCTGTTTGATAGTGGCGATCATCATTCTAGATGAGCCATTCTAATGGGTTGTATGAAGCACTCGTTCACACACACCTTTGCTGGTGTCCTGTCACTCTGAGCAGTAGAAATAGCCAGACTTGTTGAATACAGGAGGAAAACCTAACATGGAAAGGCCTGAGGGACCTGCTTCTCAAAGATCCCCTCCCTGAGCCCACTCCTGTAAGACCTTGTACATACTCCTTGTACATACGGGTTTCCTTACAGAAAAAGGAGCCTTTGCACACCCCTGGGATGGCCCTGGGGCTGGGTGTAGTTGGTGAGCTTACTGTCCAGGGCCTGGATACACCCCATGAAGGTGCTGGCCGCCTCAGGAGCTTTCCACAGTGCTTGGGGGTAGGTGGCAGACTGACTTGCCTGGGACGAGCCAAGACCTCCTTGGTGGTGATACTCTGTCACTTCCCCTGAAACTCTGGCCTTGGAGTCTGACACTTGGGGTCTGGATCCTGCCTGTGCCTTGTACAGTTGGAGCTTCCAGTTCTACCTGTAAGAGGAAGATAAAAATACCCTTCCCCCACGGGGTAGTTATGGGGCCGATGAGATGGTACGTGTTGGTGCCGGTCAGCAGTGGCTTTAGGCATTATTATTTGATCCCCCTGGGGGAGGAACCTTGTGAAGACCCTACACCACTGTTTGGCTCCCACTGTGTCCTGTTTTGGCCCTGGGGTAGGCACTCACTGGTCCCTTTTGTCGCAGATGCCAAGAAGAAGAGAAGAAAGCGCAAACTGAAGAAACCAGAACCCATCCTCTTGCGAGACCGGTCCACCTCCCCATGCCTGCCACCAACCGTGCTGCCACCTCCACCACTGCCATCCACTGCTACTACCGTGGCCTCCATGGTGGCCTCATCACCCCCCGTCTACCCCTTGCCTAGGGTCTTTGGCCCCTTCCCTCCGCTGCCCAGCAAGTCGGTCAGTGAGTGCATCCCCCACTCCATGTGGTCCCAGGAGGGGTAGCCTCTGCCCCTCTGCTCGGAACCACCCTAGTGGTCCTCCTGGGCCCACAGCAGTGGCTCTCAGAACTTCGTTTTTAAGCAGCCGAACTCTATCTGCAGGCAATATCTTGGGTGGAATGGTGACGGATAAAGCAGATGAAAGGGGGTCTGCTCCTGTTGAAGGGTTGGAGGCACAGAGTTTTACCTGCTCTGCCTCAGCTGAGCAAGGCGGTCCCCAAAACACTGGGCAGAATTCTGGGGTGCCCAAAGGACAGGTGGAGAACCACAGCTGCCCCCCAGTGTCTCCAGCCTCATGCCTGCCTCGCCTCGTGAGTGGCGTTCTCCTTGCCACTCACTCTCTAGGTGCCTCTGCAGTGTGCCTTCCTATCTGCCTGCCCCTGCTGACCCCTGCTTATCCTGCACTCTCACCCCAGCCTGGCCCCCATCCTCTGTCAGCTCCCAGCCCCCGTCCCCTGCCCTGTCCCCCCAACACCAAGCTCGAGGTGGGCACTGAGGATGACGCTGACTGTATTTGCCAAATGAAGGACAGTCACGTACTTCCCCTAGTTCCCGTATAAGGTGTTTTTCTTCTCAGCGAGACCCCCAAACTTGTCCTAAGATTTCCTTTCTGTACTGCAGATGGAGAAGTTGGAAGTTACAAGGTCTGAAGTGAAATTAAACTGGGCCGGCCTGTCATCGAACCCAAAGAGGTGGAAGGAATTTAACCTTGGGGCAAACGAAAAAGGAATGTTTTGGGGAGCTCGTCGTGTGCCAACACTCAGTTGCCATTTCTTCCCCACCTTGTTAACCCTTGCTGCAGTCCCGAGGGGTTGTCATTCCCCTTTTATAGGGAAGGAATCGAGGCTCAGGGGTCTGCTCTGTATACGAGAGTCCCTGTGCCCATGTCATAGACATGCGCAGTGAGGCTGGGGATGGCCTGCCTGGGAGGAGCCCAGGGCTGATGTTCCCCTCTCCGCCCTGTCTTGCAGCCACATGGTTGACCTGACCCCCTTGGTCCTCAACCCCGGAGGCTTCCATTTCTCGTACCTGGCTGGAAACAGCGCACACCAGCTCCATTGCCCTGGCTACCCCTGGTAAGCATGCCTCTGAGCGTCTCTGGGTCCGGACACCGTCCTGGCTTGCCTGGCCTGATGGCATCATGGCAGTGTGCACAAGGGCTGGAAAAACGTCCTGCATGATAGTCCCTTGTCCTTTATGAAAGAACCCTAAGGTAATAGGGTGCCGGAAGAGTCACGCCCCTTTCCTAGTGTTCATAATGGCAAGAATCAGAAACAAGCAGCTCAGAGGCCCACTAGAAACAATTCTGTCAACTGCGGGCAGCCCTGAGGTTTACAGACATGTGTCTTGCCAAGCAGGGATTTACCAAATATGGTGGTTTGTTTTTAGTCCCCTGTTTTTCCCACTTACGGTGTCATTAAGTATTTCCCGTGTCATTCCCTGGAGTGTTACTTCAAAGTATATATTTAAACTGGCTGCTTCATTGCTTCAGATGACTGAAAAAGAAAATACTGTTTTTTAGAGGAGTTTTAGGTTCACAGCAAACTAACAAAGTACTGAGAGTTTCCATCTATCCCCAAAGCACAGACAACCGCCCACCCCCCAAGGCACAGACAACCCCACCTTCAACATTCCCCACCTTAAATCGACGGACATACATTGCCACATCATTATCACCCAGAGGCCACGCGTTTGGGCTCCCTCTTGGGGTCGCACATTCTCGGGTTTGGATGAATGACACGCGGATCCACCATTATGGTGTCGTGCAGAATAGCTTCATTGCCCTCAAAACCCTCTGTGCTCCGGCTGTTCGTCCCTCCTGTCCTCTGTCCCCTGACAACCACTGATCTTTCTGTTGTCTCCACAGTTCTGCCTTTTCCAGAATGTCCTATACTTGGAATCCTACAGTGTGTGGCCTCTCCGGATTGGCTTCTTTCCCTTAGTAATACTCACTTTTAAGTTTCCCCCACGTCCTTTCATGGCTTGGTAGCTCCTTTCTTTTTAGCTCTGAATAACATTCCATTGTCTGGATGTACTGGGGTGTATTTATCCATTCACCTACCGAAAGACTGATTCCAAATTCTGGTAATTATGAATAGAGCTGCTCTGCTCATCGACGTGCAGGGTTTTCGCGGACATAAGTTTTCCCCTCTTTCGCCGAGGAGCATGATTGCTGGATCGTATGGTGGTAATAGGTTTCGTTTTGCACAAACTACCAACGTGGCCGTACCATCGTGTATTCCCACTAGCAGTGAGTGAGAATTCAAATGGCTTCTTTTGTAAGAAACCTACACAGTTCTGTAAAGCTGATTCTAAATGTAGTTGACAGAAAGTTTATTCAAGAAGACACCCAAAGAGTAAGCAAATCTTACTTTTAAGATTTTTTAAGATTAAGAATTTAAGAATTTCTTAAATTTTAAGAAATTTTAAGAATTTCTTAAATTTCTTAAAAATTAAGAATTTTTAAGATTAAATCTTACTTTTAAGGTTGCCAGCATGTGTGTTATATACCTGTCAGAAAGCCCAAAGTAAAGAGAATCCTGTGCTATCGAGGCTGTAGGTAGAGACTCATTTTTGCTGTGAATATACTGCAAAATGGCTTTATTTATTTATTTTTAAAGATTTTACTTTTAAATAATCTCTACACCCAATGTGGGGCTCGAACTCACAGCCCGGAGATCAAGAGTTGCATGCTGCACCGACAGAGCCACCCAGGCACCCCTGTCTTTATTCTTTTAAAAATTCTTTTTTTTTTTTTTTTCTGGGGCGTCCGGGTGGCTCAGTCAGTTGAGCATTTGACTCCAGCTCAGGTCATGACCTCATGTTTCATGGGCTCAAGCCCTGCATTGGGCTCTCCACTGTCAGCATGGAGCCCGCTTCAGATCCTCTGTCCCCCTGTCTGTGCCTCCCCTGCTTATGCTCTCTCAAAAATAAGTACTTATATATATTTTTTTAATTATAATTTTTTAAGTTTATTTCTTTATTTTGAGAGAGAGGGAGAGAGAAAGAGAATCCCAAGCAAGTTCCGTGCTATCAGTCCAGAGCCCAATGTGGGGCTCGAACCCACAAATCCTGAGATCATGACCTCAGCCGAAATCAAGGTTTGGATGCTTAACTGACAGGCACCCAGGTGCCCCTAAAAATTCTTTTATTGCGATAATTTACATAGCATCATATAACTTCACCCAGTTACAGTGTCAACTTAAGTGGCATTTTGTATGTTCGCATTTGTGAAACCATCACCATAATCCAGTTTTAGAATATTTCCATCACATCAAAAAGGAGAGTGAAAAGACAACCCACAGAATGGGAGAAAATATTTGTAAATCGACGACAACAACAAATTCCCATTCCAAAAAATGGGCAAAGGACTCGAATAGACATTTCTTCCAAGAAGACCTACAAAATGGCCAATAAACTCGGGAAAAGATGCTCCAACATCACTAGATGTCGGGGGAATGTAAATGAAAGCTGCAGGGAGCTGCCACTTCCCACCTGCTGGATGCCTTGCATCAAAAAGACAGACAAAAGGGGCACCTGGGTGGCTCAGTCCGCTCAGCGTCCAACTCTTGATTTCGGCTCAGGTCATGAGCTCGTGGTTCTTGGGTTTGAACCCTGAGCTGGGCTCCGTGCTGACAGTGCAGGGCCTGCTTGGGAGTCTCTGTCTCTCTCTCTGCCCCTCCGCCCCCTCAAAATAAATAAATAAATAAACCTTAAAAAATAAAACCAACAATTTCAAAAGACAATGACAAGCCTTGATGAAGATGTGGAGAAATTGGAATCTCTACTGTGTGGCTGGTGGGAATGTAAAAGGGTGCAGCCGCCGTAGAAAAGGGGTCTGGTGGTTTTTCAAAAAGCTGAACACAGAATTACCATATAACACAGTGATTCCACTCCTAGGTGTATGCCTGAGAGAATTGCAGTGGAGACTCAAACGGATACTTGTCTATGAATGTTCACGGCTCCAGCATTGACAGTGGCTAAAAGGAGAAAAAAAGCCAGGTGTACCCAGGATGAGCAAAATGCGGTCTAGCCATATAATAGAATGTTGAAATAAGTGAGATAAGCCAGCACAAAGGACAGATTATTGTCCGGTTCCCATGACATGATATATAGAGTAGGCAGAGTTCTAAAGACAAAGTAGATGGGAGGTCGCCTGGGCCTGGGAGAAGGAGATGAGGAGTTGTTGCTTAATTGGCACAGCTTCTGTTTGGGATGATGAAATAGAAATTATCTATTTCTATCCTGGAAATAGATAACATGTGACCTGGTGATGGTCGCACAACTCTGCGAACGTATCTAATGCCACCGACTCGTACACATAGAAATGGTTAAAGTGGTAAATTTTTGTGCACATTTTACTATCAAAAAGAAGAAGAAAACCCTAGCGCCACTTAGCTGTCACCCCCAGTTCCTCTCTCCCCCAGCCCGAGGCAACCACGAACCTCGTTTCTCTGTGGATTTGCCTCTTCTGGACATTTCATATAAATGAAACCATACAGTAATATGGTCTCCGGTGACTGGCTGCTGTCACTTAGCATAATGTTTTCGTGGTCCATCCACGCTCTAGTATGTGTCAGTGTTGAATTTCCTGGTTTTTTTTTACATTTCTTTTTTAAGATTTAGTTTTTTCGAGAGCACTTTTAGGTTCACAAGAAAACTGAAAGGAAGGTACAGAAGTTTCCCTCCACGTCCCCTGCCCCCCCCCCCACATGCATATTGTCAATATCTCCCACCAGAGTGGTGTGTTAACAGCTGATGGACCTACATGGACACATCGGCATCACCCAAAAGTCCGTAGTTTACACTGGGGTTCCCTTCTGGTGGTGTACGTTCCATGGGCTGACTTATTTTATGGTTGAACAATATCCTACTATGCAGATGAGCCACATTTTATCTGTCACTTCATGAATCGATGGACATTTAGGTTGTTTCCATTTTTTGGCTCATGTGAATAATACTGTTATGAACATTTCTGTGCAAGTTTCTGTGAGGACATAGTTTTCAGTTTTCTTGGGGACACTTTTTGTTATTTTATTTTATTTCATTTTATTTTTTTTACTTTTGAGAAAGATAGAGTGCAAGCAGTGGAGAGGCAGAGAGAGAAGGAGAGTCTCAAGCAGGCTCTGTGCAGAGCCCGAAGTGGGGCTCGCATTCACAAAACTGTGAGGTCATGACCTGAGCCGAAATCAAGAGTTGGACGTTTAACCGACTGAGCCACCCAAGGGCCCCTTCTTGGGTATCGTCTTAAGAGTGGAATTGCTGGGGGTCATATGGTAAATAGATTTTGAGGAACTGCCAAAGACATAGGATCTGCAAATACTTCCTCCCATTATGTGGGTTATCTTCTTACGTACTTCATACTCAGTGGCTTCTTGTCTTTTTGAATCACAAAAGTTTAAGGTTAGTCTTTTTGAAAGGCGGTTTATCAAAACATATCAGGAGCCACACACATTCTCATATTCTTTGCTCTGGTATTTTCGATTCTGGGAACTGGCCTCAAGGAGATGATTGAGGGAAAGAAAAAAGCGATTGTGTACAAAAGTGTTTACGGTGTCATTTAAAAGGAGAACAAGTGGAAACAGCTTAAGTGTGGATTCACAGAATTACGGAATATTATGCAGACATAAAATCGTGAACGTGGTTAAATGTGACTATGTAGATCCATGAATTATGTGTAAGTGGAAGCAATGGGCTCTGTCCTCAGATCGACCTACCTCCTGGTAGGAAGGAAGGGTAGGAAGGTGACTGACTGCCAGGTGGCGGAGAAAGGGTTGTCGGCAAACACTTGTGCAGTGGGTTATGAAGCAAAATGTAGAAACAGGGCATTGTTGGCATCACCGGATTCTCAGAAGAATGGCGGGCCATGCGCCAGGGCCGGGCCATCGTTGGGGCTTGAACAGCTGCAGGACACTCCGCCGCATGGTGCCCACGGTTCCTTTAGCTATTCCCTGATGGGTGTTTGATTGTTTCCATGGTTTCATAACAGCCAACATTGCTGTGATGAACAGCCCGGAACCCAACATCCATGGGAGAACATTCTGGAAGTAGAAATGTGTTGAAGGCCATCCCACAGCCTTAAGTTTTGTCATGTGTACTTCTGATGGCTCTGCATGCCGGTATCCCACCTCATGGACATGTCTTGGCTGTCTCCTGCACAGGACCTCGGCCTGTAGTGGCTCCCCCAACACCGAGGAGACGCCATCCCCTCCTGTGAAGGCTTCCATCTTCACCCCGCCTGTCTTGGTCAAGTTCCAGCCTGTGCCGAGACCCAAAGATGACTCTGAGAACGACCCTAGCAGCACAGAGTCTGTGACTCACAAGAGGGGTCTGTAGCCTCTTTCCTACAGACCACGGCTAGAGCAATGAATAAAGTTCCCACGGAGGTGCCTTACTTGTGCTGGGCCCGCCTAGAGGCTGTGCAATCTCTTGGGCTTCCTCCTTCCAGGAGAGGTTGTCAGAGTATTGCAAGGCAGAGGCCCTTCGGTCTGAGCCTGCGTACAGTTAGTGGTCAGGTCAGTGCTGCTGTGAAGTCCCCTTGCTGGTACTCTAACATGGGCATTCAGCCGTGGCACTTTGAAAGAGAAATGAGCGAGGAGACAGCGCTGCCCTTCTCTACGGTGACTTTGTGTCCCCTTTGAGTCTTACTCGACCTCACTGAATTGCAGTTCTATCATTTTTTCCCTACACCTGGGCCCTAAACTCAGTTCTTATCTGGGTGCAGATTTAGAAACAGTGATCCGTTCCCTCCCTGGAGGAAAATAAGCTGGCACGTTCGTTTCCAACTTGGGACCTCCCTAAGGAATTTCAGAGATGTGACTCTTGTTGCTTTACACATCAGCCTTAGAGTCAAACCTGCATGTGAGATACGAGTCCTCACAAGATGCTTAATGACTGCTGACTGCAGCAGATGCTTGTTGAACCCTTGTGTATGCCCCACACCTTGCTTGGGACTGGAGATAATAAACCAAGTGGTGGGTGTCCCTGCTCTTAAGGAGCTTACATCCTATCCTCGTGTGGGAGGGGGGGGGGGAGAGAGGGAGAGAGACTGTATGTGTATGCATAACCAGTGCATCAAATTAATAACAGGGTTATAAGTGGTGAGAAGCCCTAAGGACCCTGAGTTGGTCATGTGTGCAGTGGGTGGTCAGGGAAGGCCTCTCTGGGGAGGTGACATTTATGTTGAAACTTAGAAAAAGAGGAGGAGGCAGTCATGAGATGAGAAAGGGCAAGGACAACTGGCTTCGGGTGACTAGATAGTGGTACAGTTGAGGAGAGGGGAAGCCTAGGGGTGGGGGTGGGGGGCGGTGGAGAACTCCGTTTTTGCCCAGACATGTTAAATTTGAGATCAGTCGTCCCTAAAATAGAGCTCAGGAATCTGGAGTATTGGCCATTTAACGATGAGAGTCAAGAGATACAAGCGGTATTTAAAGCCACAAGCCTGGAAAGATCACCCAGTGCTTGGGTGTAGACGGAGGCTCGGAGATTAGGCTGGGCACACAAACACAGTGATCTGGTCCAGGGAAGAAGCCGCAAGAAGAGATGAGTGAGGGCTTCGAACTTTCGGGCTTAATGGCTACTTCCCCCTAAGCCTCCCAGGAGAGGGCCCGGAGGTGGTGGAGACCGCATGGGAGAACGGGTAGACAGCGAATGTGGACGTGGCTTTGAAGACGTCTGCCGTGGAAAGAAGCAGAGGTGAGGCCGAGCCTGGTGAGACTTGAGGTTCCAGGTGGGCTTTTTCAAAGACCTGAGAACCCAGGTCAAACCAGGGCAGGCTTGAGCGGGGATGGCGTGTAGCCAGAGCTGGATGGGTAGGAGAAAAGGTCTAGAGAGAGCCTTCCCCGTCCGTCCGAGGAGGTAGGGCTTCAAGGCCCCTCGGCCCCAGCAGGTGGCCAATCCTACCACTAACTCTGCCCAGGTGCGCAAGGGCTGGGTTTCGCCAGCTGGGCATGCGCACTTGGCATCGGGCGCCTCTGTTCCCTCACGCCCTGCGCCCGCTTCCGGGGCGGGTCCACGGGACCCGGAAGTAGTTAGGGAACTCGGCCCAGAAGTCGGAATCTATATTGTTTGCTGTCGTTTTTCCGCACTCGCTGGTCCCGGCACTGCCACCGCTGCCGCCGCCATGGGGAAACGGCAGCATCAGAAGGACAAGATGTAAGTTGAGCCGCAGCCAGGAGCGGGACCCCCCTCGGCCTCGGTGCCCCCCTGCCCCGCATTCCGCGCCGCCCCACTTCCCTCTGTCAGAGCTGGTTCCCAGAGCCACTCCTAAATGCTGCTTCGTCTCTGAAGCCTCTGTCTCCTCCCCAGGCGGGGGAATTACCCCCCAGCCGCCGAGGTCGGCCGGGCTCCTTGGTTCTAACATCCCGACGGTGCTCCTGAGCGCGGCCCTCCTACCCCGTAGGCGCTGCGCGAGCTCGTCCCCTGGGCTTCTCGACTGTTCTCCTGGAACACCCCATCTCCACTCTCGAATTCTGCCCCTGAATTAGCCCCTCTTTCTCCTGCACCTCCAGTCTTCCTGTGCGCAGGTTCATCGGCTTACACACATCCTCCGGAATCTTCCGTTTTAAAACCAGCCTCGCCCCGTGCTCCCCTCCTTCTGCCACCGTGGGGTGTTGGTTTTTCTTCCGAACAAGACGTCCCAGACCTGTGTCTACTTGCTGTTTTCTGCCGTTTCTTGAAGCCACTCCAGGCAGGCTTTTCTCCCCAGCACTACTCCTGTCAGGATCCCGGTAACTTCTCTGTTGCTGAATCTAGTGGTCAGTTCCCAGTTCTCATTTTGTTGGGCTCGTCAACAGCATAGGACAAAGTTGACCACCTCGCTCCCTCCGAACCCCTTCTTTGGTATCTGGGACCCCATATGCTGTTGGTTTTCCATCTGTCTCAGTGGCCTCTCTTAGTCTCGGTTGCTGGATCTTTCTCCCTCTCTCCCAGACTTCACAGTCCATTGCCCCCCACGTTTCTTCTCCTCTTACATTGTCCCTGGCGATCGCTCATCTTGCAGTAGTCAGCTGCTTAGTCGACATCTCCAACTGGTGGTTTGATATCTCACCTTTACTTTAAAAATTTTTTAATGTTTTTATGTATTTTTGAGAGAGAGTGAGAGAGAGAGAGACAGAGCACGAGTGGGAGAGGGGCAGAGAGAGAGGGAGACGCAGAATTCGAAGCAGGCTCTAGGCGCCGAACTCTCAGCACAGAGCCGGATGTGGGGC
The DNA here is from genome assembly GCA_030068075.1 of Paguma larvata. Classification (NCBI taxonomy): domain Eukaryota; kingdom Metazoa; phylum Chordata; class Mammalia; order Carnivora; family Viverridae; genus Paguma; species Paguma larvata. The sequence goes on from CM057835.1 coordinate 62,667,541, forward strand.
TTGAACCCACAAACTGTGAGATCATGACCTGAGCCGAAGTCAGAGGCTCCACCAGCTGAGCCACCGAGGCGTCCCGACATCTCACGTTTAATATGCTGCCCCCTCATTTTCCCTATCTCGTTGGTCGTACTGCTGCTTAGTTTACTCAGGTCAGGAGTCTGGGAGTTCGCCTTGGTGCCTCTTTCCTGAGGCTCTCTCCTCCCCCTGTTCATCGGTAAATCCTGTGGTTCATCCAGGGAGTGAGTGCGGGACAGGGAGGCACTCACCAGCATACGGAGTGGATGCCGTCTCCTCCTTCGACCTTTTTAGCTGCCTCCTGATTGGTTTGCTGTTGCCTCTCTTGCCTGCGCCTCTGTACACAGCTGCCGGAGTGATGCTTTGAGGACTGACGTCAGGTCGTGTCAGGGCCCTGCTCAGAACCCTCCAGCAGCGTTCCAAACGGCCTAAAGCAAATCCGCAGCCCTTCCACGGCTTGCGGGGGGTGGGGGGGGGGCGGGGGGGGGGGCCCCCGTGATCTGACCACTAGGCTTCTTCGCCTGCCGCCACGTGCCCCCGTGCGCACTCTTCTTCAGTGACGCCACCCTTTTCTGAAGACGCACCAGCTTTTCCTGTGTTAGGGCGATTGTATGTGAGAAGCTCGCTTGGGCCCTCTGCCTGGGAGGCTCTGTCCGCACATCTCCACATGGCTGGCTTCTTCGCATCGTCAAGCCTGCAGTTAAAGTCTGTTCATTTCCCTCAGAGCCAAGCAGGGCTGTTTGTGTTCGCTCACTACTGTGTGTGACACACTGTAGGTGTTTAATAAGCATTTGCCAAATGAGTGAAGTGATTTAGTCGTCGGTTCTCTCCCAAGACTGCCCGCTTTATAAAGGGGCGTGACAGTAAGACAGTGACAGATTCCCTGTCTCTTCTTTAGGTACATTACCTGTGCCGAATACACTCACTTCTACGGTGGCAAGAAACCAGGTGAGGCATGGAATCCTTCTGTTTTCCTTGCTGGGAATGTGGGGAGGTGTTGTAATGAAGGGATGATGTCTTCACTACACAATGAGACTAAAAATTAACAAGGCACGAGAACACAGAGTGTAGCAGACAAATGAGTCGAGAACACAGATGATTCACAAAAGAGGAAATACACGCAACACCAGAAAATGTTTAATCTTGGTGATATTTTGCCATAGGTTAACATAACATTCTCTTCTCTGTCAAGTTAGTGAAGAATAAAAACAATGATAATACCCAGAGCTATCAAGGCTGAAGTAAAAAGAGCACACTCTCATCATTGCTGACGGGGGTAAAACCAGCACGGCATTCTTGGAAAGCAAAGCCAGGCCCCACAGCGAGGGTGTTAGGGTTATGGGAGAGACCCAACCCCGGCGGTGTGGCAAGTGTGTCCTTTCTCCTCTAAGTTCTTTCTTGACGTACTCCAGGCGTCCTACCTGTTGAAAGGTTTTTAATCTACAGCAGTTTTTGCCCTCGGTAATTCCCATGAACTTTTTCTTATTTATTTATTAAATTTATTTTTTAAGTATTTATTTTTGAGAAAGAGAGAGCGTGAGCCGGGGAGGGGCAGAGAAAGAGAGGGAGAGAGAGAGAGAGACAAAGAATCCAAAGCAGGCTCCAGGCTCTGAGCTGTCAGCACAGAGCCCGACACGGGGCTCGAACCCGTGAACTTTGAGATCATGACTTGAGCCGAAATCAGACGCTTACCTGACGGAGCCACCCAGGCGCCCCCCTGCACGTGAACTTTTTCTTAACGTGGAATTGAATCGTTGGTAGGAACACACACATGAAGTGTTTTACAGAACAAACTTTTGGTCTTTTCTTTTCATCTGAAACAGATATCCCACAAGCGAATTTTCGTCGTTTACCTTTTGATCACTGCAGGTAAGGGTGTCGAGTGTTTATCTTTCCCTCCTCGTTGTCCTCTGTTACTCAGTATTTGACCGTGAATGTGATCTTCGGGGATGCAGACGCGGGTTCCGTCTGTGTTCTCCCACCTAGATTTTCCTTGGACCGAGAGAGGGTGGCCTAACAACGATAACAACTAATACTTTCTGCTCATTCTGTGTCTGTATTTATGCTTTTTTTTTTTCAACCCCTCTCTTATCCTCCAAGGTGGGTAGATTCTGTTGCTAAGCAGGAGAGGATCAGTGTTTAGAAGTGGGAAGTCCCTCACCCAGGTGTCACATCCAGGAAGTAATGCCACCGAGGCTCGGACCTGGTGGTCTGACTCCGGCCCCGTGTCTTTCACGCTTTACTTTTGGTCCGCAGTCTAAGCAGTAACAGCAGCCACAGTAGTCATGATCCTGTGACCCCCTCCCCGGCGAGCACAGGTTATTGGTGAGAATGGGGAGGGACCCACGTGCGGAGCCACTCGGATGCTTCTTCCCGCTGTGGTTGGGACAGGGTGTGTCCGCTGGAGAAGTGGGGCTAAGACTGATGAACCCCAAGACATTGGGGGTTTGGGGGTTGGGCAGGTCCGATGGTCCATTTGGGCCTGAGTTTCTCCGGGCTCAAGCTGGGATCATCTTCGCCCTGGACACGTGCTGTGTGTGCGTGTGTCGGTGCCCCTTGGCCATGATGAGCCTTAAGAACTGACAAAGCTCTGCTGGTGATCCCAGGACCCCTGATTGGGGCAGGTCATCCAGACTCCACAGGGCGAGAAGGGTGCACGGAAGGCCGGGGTGCGTCCACCGGGCCCGCCCCAGGAGGCTCCCCCGCAGCCCTGAGGGAGGGCTCTTGCCTGCTCGCAGCGCTCGCTCAGGGAGCGTCAACGAGTGAGACCCAGGCCTCACTGGGTGGATTTCTCCCCACCCCCACCAAGTCTTGTCGTCAGCCTCATGGGAATGTGGTCTCCTTCGGAGTGGGTATGAATGGATTTTACGGAAATATTTTGGTCCTTGGTTCCCAGTTCCTCCGAGAGGTCTCTGTAAGCTGTTTCATCCACTTTTTAACGACCTTGGGTTCTGGGTAAAAAATGGGCTTTGAGAATGTGCCCTTCAAGGCCCGTTTGGGAGAAGATGAATGGGCAGGGCCTTGCCGTTTGGAGCTTGCTTTGGTCCTGGGTCCTACTCTCGTCAGTCCCCCGCGGCACCAGGATCACCGCTGGGTCAGAGCAGTAGGTCGGGCCAGAGCGGGAGGTGGTGAGGTTGCCCCACGGGAGCTTTCCGGGGCAACATCTGGGGATTCCACTGGCACCAGGTGGTCCAGGTCCAGGGGACTGGCCTGTGCCGACTGGACTTTTAAGGTGACGAGGGTGCAAACAAGCCAGGTCTGCCGGGGCTCTTAATGGCTAGTGGTAGAAACCCCACGCAAGGGGAAAGGGCACCGGCTCAAAGAAGTTCACCACGTACAGTCTCCTTCATCCGTGGGCGCTGCTTTTCCAAAGCCGACCCTCCTGAGGTGGCACATGGGTTGTGGCACTCTGGGTCTCTGCCCACCCCTCTACCCCCGCATCCAGGTATTAGAACTTACCCAGGGCTCCTAGGGCAGCAGCTGTTGCCCGAGTCTCATGCCTATCCCTTGGAAATGTTGGGCTACTGTGTGCACACTCTGGTCAGGAGCAGACAGGGCACCCCTAGGCCACAATAGCTCCACAGAGTCTCCTGGGATGGGCGACGGTAGTTTTCAGTAGAAAAGTGTGGCCTGCCTGCCATGTGAGGTTTTGGGGAGTAAATTCTAGTCCCGCCTCCCCAAGGCCACCTCCAGGAACTTGAATGTGACACGGGTGTTACATGACACAGCAGAGGGTGTGGGGAGAACCAGGCTTTTGTCATCCCAGGGACCCCTGCCTTGTGTTTATTGGTTTGCGCGGGGAGCTTCTGAGGGGCAGGGCCGTGGAGTCACCTCTGTACTGGCACCCAGCCCCGGCTGGGCAGAGGGGCACCGGGCCTGTTGGAGGAATGAGGGAAGGAGGGAGGAGCAAAGGGAGAAGTCACGGGAACCACTATATGACCCGGAGTGACTCCGTTCTTTCTTAGTCTCTCTCTGCAGCCCTTCGTCTACCCAGTCTGCACCCCCGAAGGCGTCGTCTTTGACTTGCTGTGAGTTTGCCCTCGACTTTTTTTTTTTTAATGTTTATTTATTTTTAAGAGTGAGACAGAGAGAGAGCACGAGCGGGGAAGGGGCAGAGAGAGAGGGAGACACACAATCCGAAGCAGGCTCCAAGCTCTGAGCTGTCAGCACAGAGCCCGATGTGGGGCTCGAGCTTGCAAGCTGGGAGATCATGACCTGAGCCGAAGTCGGACGCTTAACCAACTGAGCCACCCAGGTTCCCCTGCCCCCTCGACTTTTGAGCTAAGAAAAGGGGTGAGATTGTTGACACCCACTCGGCAAGGAGGTATGGGACCAGCTGGAGGGGTTATGGACCACAGGCCATACTGATGTCGTGGCAGCCTCGGCACCTGGGTGGGCCTCTTGGGGAACCAGGAGGGACTTCCGGGGCCTCAGGGATGAGCCAGCGGTGCTACTGTGACTCCTGGGCAGACAGCCTTGCTGGCAGACGCTGCTGTCTCTGCCTGCGGTGGCACTGACCTCTCCCCACTCATGGGGGGGCTAGTGTTCTAATCAGCCTATCCTCTTCTGGAATGCGAGTGAACGGAGTTCTTTCCGCTTCATGAAAGTAGAGCCGTAATTTAGGTACATGCTTTCCGAGGGCGGTATTTTGAAGCATGTCGCTTAGTCTGTTTTCTTTTTAATTTTTTTTAATGTTTAGTTTTGAGAAAGAGAGAGAAAGAGAAAGAGGGGGAGAGAGAGGAAGACACAGAATCTGAAGCAGGCTCCAGGCTCTGAGCTTTCGGCACAGAGCCCAGTGTAGGGCTTGAACCCACCAACCCTGAGATCGTGACTTGAGCCGAAGTTGGACACTTAACTGACTACGGCACTCAGACACCCCGATGTTTATTTATTTATTTTTGAGAGAGAGACAGACAGACAGAGTGGGAGCAGGGGAGGGGCAGAGAGAGAGGGAGACACAGCATCCAAAACAGGCTCCAGGCTCTAAGCTGTCAGCAGAGACCTGGACGAGGGGCTCGAACTCATGAACCATGAGAACGTGATGCTTAAGGGCTTATGTTCCAACAGAAACCAGCTTCTCTCACTGTCCTGTGTTTCAGTCTCCTTTTAGAAAATGTGGAAAATACTTGAAAGTGAAGGGAAAAACTTAACCGTACTCACACTGTGCAAGACCACCACTGTCAGTACTTAGATTCCTCTCTTTCCGTGAGTTTATTTGTGGCAACATGGTTGCGGTAATCCTGCAGGGATGGTTGTCAATCCGTTTTTCACTGAGTTGTCATTCAGAATTCTCTAGAAGTACACTTTTGTGTTCTTGTTATTTTTTATTTTTTATTTTTTTGAGAGAGAGAGGGGGCTCCAGGCTCTGAGCAGTCAGCAGAGCCCAACTCGGGGCTCGAATTCATGAACTACTAGATCATGATCTGAGTTAGAGTTGGAGGCTTAACCGACTGAGCCAGCCGGGTGCCCCTGGAAGTATGATTTTTGATGCTGGCTCAGCATCTCATCATATGGACGTATCAGCATTTACGTATGTCTTTTTTTTTGCCAGTTTGTGTGGTTTTTATGTAACCACAATAAAAACCCTGCACATATATTGAAACCAGTATATCCAGAAGCACCCCCTTGCTTCCTTGGTCAAGGCAAGGCGCTCCTCTTCTTGGCCTCTGCTAGCCGCTGTGAAGTAGAGCAAAGCCCGTCGGTAGCCCTCACTCGGACGCCGCCCTCCTGCCCTGTGGCCCCTCCCCAGGCTGCACCTGACCGCCTTACTGACACTGTCTCTTCTCTTCCCTTCAGTAACATCGTCCCTTGGCTTAAGAAGTATGGGACCAACCCCAGCAATGGAGAGGTAGGTGGCCGGCCAGGAGCTTAAGTGACAGCCACTGAATGCTGTCCTCTCGTCTGACCTTTTGTTCTGTGGTTTTCGTGTACACGCAGGCGTGGTAGAGGACTGTTCACGGGGCACAGTGAGGGGGACTGTCCTCCTCCCCCACCCCCACATTGTTCCTTTCCAGAAATGTTCCCTACGTGCACACGCATGTGTACAGATGTACATCTTTCCTTGGGCCGTGGATGCGGTCACAGGCACGAACTCCCCTGTATCTCGCTGTCGCCCCCCTCGGCGTGTTGGAGCCCTGAACATCAGTGCCCAGAGCCCTGCCTGCCGCGTTCCAGGGTGGCCGCATGCCTCCTGTAGGGCTGCGGAAGCACATCCGGGGTCCCCGGCTGGTACCGACAGCGGATAGGGACTACCCTCGTGCACGTTTCTTTGGGCACATGTACGAGCCTTCCCGGGACGGCTGGGTCACAGGGTGGGTGTGTTTTCAGTTCAGGTAGCTGGTGGCAAATTGTCCTCCAGAGGAGTTGCAAAGGGCTGTTTTCTCCATACCCTCAACAATTACGGATATCAAGTTTTTAAAAAATTTTTGTTGCCTCAGGGCGAAAACACTTTTTAACTTTTTTTTTTTTTTAAGATTTTTATTTTTATGCAATCTCTACACCCAGCGTGGGTTTCTCACCCACAACCCTGAGATGAAGAGTTTCACACTCCACTAACTGAGCCAGCCAGTCACCCCTTAATTTGTATTTTTATCATGAGTGAGGTTAAGCGGCTTTTTATATGTTATGCGTACAGGTCCAGTGACACGAATTCTGTGTTGTCCGGGAAGAGGCTCCCAGGGCCAAGTTTCAGCTTATTCTCCCCTTTTGCCCCCTGCTGCACATCTCCATCACTGACCCGTGGTGTTCCTACGTCTTTCGCATTCTGTTGGTCCCTTTTCTTCCGAGAGGGGTCTCTCCTTCCCTCACACTGCAGCCCGGGCCGTCTCTTCATTTCTTCAGTTGCATCCATTTATTCAGTGTGGTGGTAGCACCTCCTTTGTGTGCGGGGCTGGTGAGCTGTGAGCCGTGGAGGCAGAGGTATTCCCAGCAGTGAGGCTGAGGGTGGGGGGCTTGGGGAGTGTCTGCGGAGCTGAGACCTGGAGACGGGGGATGGGGAGGCGGTGGCAGATAGAGGCCTCACTGGGGGGCCTCCAGGGCAGGGTGCGGGAGGGAGGAACGTGAGTTTGTTCTGGGGGTGGTGCTGGAAGCCGGGCGGGGTTTCCAGCAGAAGCGTGTTGTGATCCTGCCTGTGTTCTTAAGCATCACTCCGGCTGCCGTGTGGAAAAAGGGACTGTGTGGAGTCAAGGGAGGAAGGCGGGAAAGCTGCCAGGGAGGGCGCCGTGCCCTTGTCCGTGTAAGAGGAGGTGTGCGAGCTTGGACCACGGTGGGGCTGGGGACGTGGCTCAGAGAGGCCGCACCCAAGATCGCTGTGGGGGGGTGGGCCTGTGGGACTTCCTGGGCCATCATGTCAGGGTCCGTGGCTCTCCGGGCAGGGGAGAGCTCAGTAGGAATCTTTAAACGCAGCCACATCTCGGGAGGACTGGGTCGGTTAGCGTGTCCTGGGCCACGGACAGTGGGTGGAACCGAGTGATCCAGCCTGTGCTTGGCGCTCCAGGCCAGGGCGGCGTCGGCAGGAAGGTGGGTCCCTCGGGAGCAGAGTCACAGGCAGGGCGTAGGAGGGGGCTGGGTGCACGGAGTGGGGGCGGGCAGTGGGAGCGGAGGGGGGGAATGAGGAGGGCCAGCAGGGAGGGTAGCGACTCCTGTGGGACTCGAGAGGACAAGTCGACTCCGGGGTGTCCGGGGGAGGTGTTTGAGGCTGAGAGGTCGTCCTGATGAAATATGGGCTGTTTCAGGAGGAGGAGTGTGAGGACGGGGTGGGCAGCGTGGGTTCTGGCGCAGCGGGGCGGAGAGCCAGCCCGGGGAGCTGGGGTGGGAGCCCTGTCTGCTGGGATGACCGACTGGGAAGAGAGCAAGCTGGGTGAGGCCCAGTCAGTTCTGGGACAGAGACCCTGGAGGCCACAGCGTGGAGGCCATCGGAGGGGAGGCCCGGGAGGACCTGGCTGCTGCGAGGCTTGAGGGGGAGGTAGTGAGAGGGCGAGCGATGTGAACGGTACCCGGGTTGGCAGCCTGGGACAAGTGAAATGTCACTGTTTCTTTACTTAGCTAAGGTCTTATTACCTATTTTCTGGAGGCCTTTCTGTGCTGTCTGGGGTCCTCTAGCCCTTGTGACAGAGCGTAGGGTGCTGTGGGCCCCTCGGATCAGGTGGGCGGCTCCCTGCCCTCGGAAGAGACGGGGCTAGACCAGTGGTGCGCGTTCTGGGCCTGGCCGCCCAGAGCCTGTCGACTTTTCTCTCAGGTGGTCGAGGTGCTGCTTGCGGCCTGGCCTCCCTAAAGAGAGTGCTCTCCTTCAGGTGTCTGCTGTGTCCTTCCTCATTTGTTGTCATTTGAAAGTGTGACTGGCGGTGTTTTCCTGTGAGGCTGGCTGCGGGTTTCCTACGGGGTCCGTGCTGCCCGCCTGTGCCCCGCGTGATTGACTCGTGTTTGGGGTACATTGCCTTCCCTGACCTGAAGGCCGCATCTGCCTCGGCGGAGCAGCCGGCGTCGGGCCCCTCTGCTGCTGAGGGTCTGCGCTTTGTGCCGTCAGTGGTGGCTTTTAGGCCCACTCTGCCCCTGACCCCCCTCACGTTTTCTTGTCCGTACTTGTCCCCGTATCCTCTGTCTCCTTCCCAGAGTTGTCTCTGGGGCTCTCTTTGTTACTTCGGGCATTTTGCTTCACAGGTGCTCTTCAGGGCCCCCGAAATGTGTAGATGTCCCGGGCTGGGCCTCCCGCCAGGAGCCGTTGTGTATGGGGTCTCTCTGGGTTGGGTCATGTGCCTGGGTCTGAAGGGGGAGGAACGTCTGAGGGGAGCAGCCTCAGAGCGAGGACCCCGTTGTCTGTCGTAGAGGCTGATGCTCACCTGCACTGGTGAGGAGGGCCATTGAGTGACCAAGGAAGGAATGAAACCAGCCGTGGAGACACAGCTGTGGGCTGGCCAGCAGGCAGCGGCCTCACAAGGCTTCGCGTGTGGCCCGGCCACTCAGGAGGGCGACGACGCGGGGGCCTGGCCCAGGGATGCCCACTCAGTGTGTTCTCTCTGTGCGTTGGGTAGTCAGGGCCGAGCCCGTACCAGAGTGCCAGGGACCGCCGGGTTGTGGGCCCTCCGTCAGGTGCTCCTGGGTACACAGCTTTGCCTCCCGTTCTGGGGTCTCCACGGCCCCTTTCACTTCCTCCAACCCAGCCCTCCCACCCGGAGCAGCTTTTTCCCTCTGGCCGCCTGGACTTTGTTTTGTTGTGAAGTTGCCCACAGAAGAGGTGCACTGCAGACACGGTGCAGGAACCTTGGAAAATAGAGGATCCCATCACAGTCATTTGGGTGTATTGATTCCCCTCCCCCCATTTTTTAATATTCCGTCTTAAATAGCCGTACAGCAGAATTATAGATGCCCATCTGGGTACCCCCACCCAGAAGAAGAAATAAATCAGTGCTCACAGTGAGCATGTCTGAACATTTGAGAAGTGCAAAGCAAACCTCCACCCTCAGCCCCGACCTCCAGCTGGGAGATCCGCCGCTGCGAGCGGTTCGGTTCGCCCACTTAGAGCCTGGGTTGTGCAGCCCATCTTGCCCAGCTTCCTGCTGTGTCCCGGGGCCCTCGGGTCAGCGCCGGTGTGGCTCTCCCTCCTGCCTGCAGCCGTGAAGGCTTGCATGGGCAGAGACCGCCCGCCTCTGCTTCACCTCGCCTCATAGCCTCGGGGTTTCTTCACATTCGCCACTTACTCATTATTACTAACTATTATTTTCCTTCCAGAAACTGGATGGGAGGTCCCTGATCAAGCTGAACTTTGCAAAGAACAACGAAGGTGAGTGATCCCTTTGACAGCCAATTCAAAAGTTGGCCCACAGACCCCAAAGCCCCTGCCTCTCACCAGGTTCTCTGCAGAATTCACCATTTCTTTCCAACCAAGCCAGACGTGGGGTGTTTTTTTTTTTTTTAATGTTTATTTTTGAGAGAGAGGGAGAGAGAGGGAGTGTGTATGTGCGAGTGAGAGAGGGGCCGAGAGAGGGAGAGAGAAAATCCCAAGTAGACTCCATCATGTCAGCACAGACCCCGACACGGGGCTCGATTTCATGAGCCATGAGATCATGACTTGAGCTGAAATCAAGAGTCAGATGTTTAACCCACTGAGCCACCCAGGCACCCCATGCCAAGCACTTAATTTCTCAAAGATGTAGGGGCGTCTGGCTGGCTCAGTCAGTGGAACACGTGACTCCTGATCTTGAGTTGTGAGTTTGAGCCCTATGTTGGCGATTAAATAAAAGATTACTTAAAATTATAAAATGGTTAAAGTAGCAAAGGTTATATGTGCTTTATCCTAATTGAAAAAAAAAAAAAAAGATGTATAATTTTTCCTTAAAGATCCAAGTAGTTTAAATTTTTTTTTTTTAATGTTTATTTATTTTTGAGACAGAGAGAGACAGGGCATGAGTGGGGGAGGGGCAGAGAGAGAGGGAGACACAGAATCTGAAGCAGGCTCCAGGCTCTGAGCTGTCAGCACAGAGCCCGACGCGGGGCTCGAACTCACAGACTGCGAGATCATGACCTGAGCCGAAGTCGGACGCTCAACCGACTGAGCCACCCAGGCGCCCCTAAATTTTTTTTTTTTTTTACATTTATTTATTTTTGAGAGACATAGAGACAGAGCGTGAGCAGGGGAGGGGCAGAGAGAGAGGGAGACACAGAATCTGAAATAGGCTCCAGGCTCTGAGACATCAGCACAGAGCCTGATGCGAGGCTCGAACTCACAAACCGCAAGATCATGACCTGAGCTGAAGTCGGACGCTTAACCTCCTGAGCCACCCAGGTGCCCCAGAGGTCCAAGTAGTTTAAAGCTGGGGTTGGGGTGGGGCATTTCTTCCTACAGGGGCAGTGGGGGCCTTGAGGGTTGCCGGTGGCCTTTGTGTGTGCAGTTGGGTCCTGTGGGCATGGACCCTGTCTGGGCGAGGCCCTGGTCTGCTCATCACTGGGGCCAGAAGCTGCTCAAACCGAGGCCCAGGGCAGTAGCTGTGGGCAGGGCGCTGGCCCCGCCAGGCAGCCGTTAGACTTGGCTTCTCCTCACCACTGGTTGTAAAGCCCACCCCAGCCCTGGGGTCCTCCTGCTGTATAGCTCTCTGCGCCCTCAGCCGTTCTTTTGTTTGTTTGTATGTTTGTTTTTTAATGTTTATTTTTGAGAGAAAGTGCAAGTGGGGAAAAGGCAGAAAGAGGGGGACAGAGGATCTGAAGCAGGCTCTGTGCTGGCAGCAGTGAGCCCGCTGCCGGGCTTGAACTCACGAACCGCGAGATCATGTCCTGAGCCAAAGTTGGACACTCAGTGACCGAGCTGCCCAGGTGCCCCACCCTCCACCATTCTTATTCGTCAGATACCAGAGGTGAGGTGACCCCCACAGGGGTCTTGCCCTTGGTTCTTTGTGGGCCTGGCCCGGTTCTCTTGGCCCATGCAGATGCCACGGTGGAGGTCGTGTCTGCTCCCCGGGAATGTGCATTCTGGGGAGGTGCTGAAACCCGTGAAGCAGTCCTGTCTCACCACAGAGCCTGGCCCGCAGCAGGCGCTGGTTCACTGTAAATGAGTGAGCGGGCCTCGACAAAGCAGAAGCACGACGCTTTGTGGACAGTCCCTGGAAGTCAGGGACCGGTAGAGCTTCCTCTCTGAGATCGGCTGAGTCAGAGAGCCCCACACTGTGCCTCGCATTCAGCAAATACTTACTGAGCGCCTACCACGTGCAGAGAGGAGAGCAGGCCAGATCCCTTCTGGAACAAAAGCTTCTGGTATGGCGAGGAAGGATTCGGAACACAGATCACTTTAGTGTGTCAGGTGCGGCTTCTACCGCCAACCGAAGTTAAAGATGAGGGGCGAGAGAGAGTCATAGGAAGACACACTGACAGGATTTGAGTGGGAATCTGATGAGAGAGGAGGCGGGGCAGGGGGAGGCGGGGGGAAGCATTCCAGGCAGGGGGCACAGCCAGTGCAAAGGCCCTGAGGAGTCCAGTGTTGCTGGAACACTGCAAGGGGCGGAAGCAGCGGCTGTGGCTAGAGGGGTCAGGGCTGGGGACGGTGTCGGGCAGGGTCCAGGCCGCCATAGGACTCTCAGATTCCAGCCAGAGAGGAGAGACAAGTCTGACCTTTCACCTGTTCTTTTTTAACAATTTTGACCAGTAAGCATCTTTTTTTTGCTTTTTTTTTTTTTTTTTAATTTATTTATTTTGAGAGAACCAGCGTGTGGGCGAGCAAGCGAGGGAGGGACAGAGAGAAATTGAGAAGCCCAGGTGGGCTCCATGCTGACACAGGCTCAACCCCATGAACTGTGAGATCATGACCCTAGGTGAAATCAAGAGTTGGACGTTCAGATGACTGAGCCCTCCGGGTGCCCCTTTTGCTTTGTTTTTAACTGAAAACTTCAGACACATGAAAGTGGAATTAGCACGGTCACCCCCTGCCCCACATCCATCACCCAGCTTCGTTCCCATCCACGCCTGGCTGTCCGATTTTATCTGTGCTGCCATGTCACACCTGCACAGGTGATTGCGAGGGTGCCATGTCATTTCATGCTTAAGTACTTCAGTGTGTATCTCTAAAAGATCAGGACTTAGAAGCTAGTCATAGTACCATCAGCCCGCCTAAAAAAGTAACAGGAATTCCTTAGTATGGTCAAAGATCCAGCCAATGGTCAAATTTCTGAAATGCTTTCCTTTTTTTTTTTTAGTTTTCAAATCAAGATTTAAAAAAAAAATTTTTTTTTAACATTTATTTACTTTTGGAGAGACCGAGCACTAGCGGGGGACCGGCAGAGGGGGAATGAGAGAGGGAGTCACAGACTCTGAAGCGGGCTCCAAGGCTCCGAGCCGTCAGCACAGAGCCCAGCGTGGGGCTCGAGCTGCGAGGCCGTGACCTGAGCCGAAGTCGGAGGCTCAGCTGGCTGAGCCGCCCAGGCGCCCCTCAGGATGTTTCTTAAAGTGCGTACAAATCCGTGTCTTTTAATATCGAAGTCTTTTAATCTGTAAATATTCCCCTGCTCTTTTTTCTCAGTTTATTCGCTGAGACTTACTTGAGTAGGCTCCCTGGCTGCCTGGTGCCGAGTTGGCGGGGCAGGGGCAGGGAGGGCAGTGGGAGTTTGTTGCGGTAACATAGGCAAGGGTACAGGAGATGAGGGAATGTGGCAAGGTCCTGAGACTGAGGATGGGGCCAGCGTGGTGGTGGTCAGCAGCGGGCGGGGGGCCGATGGAGCAGACTCCTCAGGAAGGACGGTCCCTCTGGGTCTCCGCTCTGGGCATGCTGACACAGGGTTCTGCCGCCTTCCTTTCTCTGACCTTGGGCCTTTCTCTGGTCTCTGTGTGTCCTCCCTCCCTCCCTCCCTTCTTTCCTTCCTTCCTTCCTTTCTTCTTACCTTCTTCATTTCCTCCTTTCCTTCCTTCCTTTTTCTTTCTCCCATTCATTCATTCATTATTTATAATTTAACATCCAAGGTAGCATATAATGCAATAATGATTTCAGGAGTAGAGTCCAGTGACTCATCCCCTACATATAACACCCAGTGCTTATCCCAACAAGTGTTCTCCTTAACGCCCCTTGCCCATTTAGCCCATGCCCCCACCCACAAGCCCCTCCAGCAACCCTCAGTTTGTTTTCTATATTTAAGAATCTTTTATGTCAGGGGCGCCTGGGTGGCTCAGTCGGTTAAGCGGCCGACTTCGGCTCAGGTCATGATCTCACGGTTTGTGAGTTTGAGCCCCGCGTCGGGCTCTGTGCTGACAGCTCAGAGCCTGGAGCCCACTTCAGATTCTGTGTCTCCCTCTCTCTCTGTGCCCCTCCCCTGCTCACATTCCATCTCACTCTCTCAAAAATAAACAAACATTAAAAAACAAAAACAAAAAAAGAGTCTCTTATGTTTTGTCCCTCTCCCTGTTTTTATGTTATTTTTGCTTCCCTTATGTTCGTCTGTTTTTTTTTAAATTTCTTTTAATGTTTATTTTTGAGAGAGAGAGACAGAGCATGAGTGGGGGAGGGGTAGAGAGAGCGAAGGAGACAGAATGTGAAGCAGGCTCCAGGCTCTGAGCCATCAACCCAGAGCCGGATGCGGGGCTCGAACCCACAAACCATGAGATCATGACCTGAGCCGAAGTCGGCTGCTTAACCGACTGAGCCACCCAGGCGCCCCTGTTCCTCTGTTTTGTATCTTAAATTCCACATGTGAGTGAAGTCATATAATATCTGTCTTTCTTTAACTGATTTCCTATAGCCTCGTATATTCTAGCTCTATCTACGTTGTTGCAAACGGCAAGATTTCATTCTTTTTGATTTCCTAGTAATACTCCACTGTGTGTGTGTGTGCGCGCGCATGTGCGCGCGCACACACACACATACGCATATATACCACATCTTTATCCATTCATCCGTCAATGGACATTTGGGCTCTTTCCATACTCTGGCTATTGGCGATAGTGCTGCTGTAAACATTGGGGTGCATGTGCCCCTTCGAAACAGCCCATCTGTCTCCCTTGGATAGATACCTAGTAGTGCAGTTGCTAGGTCATAGGGTGTTCTATTTTTAATTTTTTGAGGAACCGCCACAGTTTTCCAGAGTGGCTGCACCAGCTTGCGCTCCCACCAGCAGTGTAAAAGGGTTCCTCTTTCTCCGCATCCTCGCCCACATCTGGCATGAGTTGTTAATGTCAGCCATTCTGACAGGTGTGAGGTGGTGTCTCGTGGTGGTTTGGGTTCGTATTTCCCTGACGACGCGCCTCCTTCCTAGGAAAGTACCACTGCCCGGTGCTGTTCACCGTGTTCACCAACAACACCCACATCGTAGCCGTCAGGCCCACGGGCAATGTCTACACCTATGAGGTGGGTTCTCAGGAGCTGTGTCCCATGCAGGCTCTTTGGGTGTATGCTCCAGGGAAACCCTGGGCGGCCATTGAGGTTGCACTGGGCGCGGTGGGCACAGCCTGTCCCCGGGGAGCCTCCATTCGGAGAGCCGCCGGTGCAGTCAGGAAGAGGTGTCCCCTTCCTGTGGCCTCCAGACCGGAAACCTGGCCAGTTCTTTTGTACCCCAGGGGTCCTTTCCACCGTCTTCGTCTTCACTGCCAGGCCCTGGGAGGGAACCTGTGCTCTGAGGGCGGGCCTGGGGCGGAGGGGAGCACGGAGTCCCCAGGAGGAGCGGGTGCAGGCTGGTGGTGAGCAGGTGCGAGGGCGAGGAGGCCCCGATTTTCACACCTCTCCACCTGCTCCCGGTGTGCCGGCACAGGGTACAGCAGCAGGGTGTGGGCCCCATGTTGCAGGGTACCTCCCTGAGCTGTTTTCAGACCTGTCACCAGCTGTTGGCAGGTTCCTGGTGGCCAGTGCCGCCTTAGGGGCTCCAGGGGTCACTTTTGCCCAAAGATTGCATGGATTTGGCGGAAGGGGTTTGATGGAGATGCATGGCTGGCCTTGTTGAGGCTGTTTATTGACATACGATGTGTATCATGAGAGTATCCTTGCTCAAAGGGCTGAATTTGAGTCTCCCAGGCTCAGCGAGCTCCACCCTCGGTGGTGGGGCTGCTGCCTTGAGCCCTGGGTGGGTCCCGTCTTTTTCCTCATCTCCGGGATGGCACTGTCATCTGGGTGGGCTCCAGGCTCCCAGTGCCAGCAGTGGGGGGCCGGCACCGTAACAGTGGGCGCCCTCTCGATTGTAGGCAGTGGAGCAACTAAATATCAAGGCCAAGAACTTCCGAGACCTGCTGACAGACGAGCCCTTCTCTCGGCAGGACATCATCACCCTCCAGGTGGGTGTCCCCTTCCCACCGCTGTTCCCAGGAGGGACCGCGGCACCCCTCTGCCAACCCCACCTCTCCCCCCAGGCTCTGCGACCTGCCTGGTTGCGGTTTCCCAGCTGCCCTCAGCTCCTGGCAGCGCCCCTGCTCTCTGTCAACCTGGGCCCTCGCACGGTCGGTTCACACCTCTTCCGGTGCCTGCCCTCGCTGCATCCAGGCCGCTCCTCTCTGCCCCCAAAGCCATCTCCATATCCGAGCGGGAGAGGATGGGCTGCTGTGTGCTCTGCCCCAGCGCTGAGCGTAGGGCGTGCCTCTGAGTGTCAGAGAGCCCTGAGTGGGTGCCTGAAAAACCTGGACTTAGAAACTCAGGGGGTGGCCTTTGTGGGCCCCTCCCATCCAGGGCTTGTCCCGTCCTCATTGGAGGTCCGTGTACGTCCCCTCCCTCCTTGCCGTCACCAGGGCCCCTCGACGAAACTCCATCCGTCCCATGGCTACCTAGTGCACCCGTGTGCCAGGGAGAAGGGGCACAGATTGGAGAGCAGCTAGCCATTTGTGCCATTGTCCCCACCCCACCCCTGCTCGGGGCTGTGCTCGGAAAGAGCCCTCTCCTGACCCCGGGCATCCTCCCTCCATTCCCTGCCCGACACCCCAGATCCCTGTGCCGCCACCGGCCTCTCCTTCCCGGCCCCAGCACCCAGGCCACCTGCCCATCCCTCGCTGCCTGCCTCACTGTGTTGCGTGTGTTCGTTTTGCTGCAGGACCCCACCAATTTGGACAAATTCAATGTCTCCAACTTCTTTCATGTGAAGAATAACATAAAAATAACAGATCCTGGTAAGTGCAACCACAGCTGGTCTGGGTGCCAGGGGTCTAGGTGCCAGTGTTTTCTGGGTAAAACCCTTGCCTTCCCGGGGGCTGGAGCATCCAGGAGTCTTGCGCAAACCTAGACCGGCTGCACGTAGCTTCTGTGCTGAGGTTGGCGGGACCTTGCTGGCCCACGCTCGCTCGTAGGTGGCGTGATACGGGCGTCCCAGCTGGGGCCAGTATGCTTGGTGCCCACAGCCTCGTGCTGTGAAGGCCTGGCCTCCGCCTCTTCCCCACTTAAGACCCAGCTCCAGGGCCCTTCTAGGCTGCTTCCTCTCCCAGGTCCTCCCCTTGCTTCTTAGAAATTGGCTCTGTTCCCATTGTGAGGACAGGTGGTCAGTGAGGAGTGGCGACTGTGGCTTCTGCTCAGCTAGTTGCTGCCCCCAGTGTCATTTGGTGCAGGGCTGTGCGTGAGCCACTGGGGCTAGGTCGTGGCTGGGGACAGACCAGAGTTGACTGCAGGGGAGGCTGTGGGCAGGTCGACTTGCCACCCTCGTGGGCTATTTCCTTGCTCTTTCTTCCTCCGCACACCTTTTTCTCATCATAGCTCCCAGCTACCAGGAAAGCAGCACTGTGATGGAGGTTCAGGTTACCCAGCCTGTGTCCTAGCCTGGGCTTCCACTGTCACAGCGGGCTCTGGCCTCCTGTCCTCGTCACGCACATCTAGGGACACTGCTGGGGGCTTGGCTGATTAGGGCCACTGTGCTGTTTTATAGATGAAGAAAAGGCCAAACAGGACCCGTCTTACTATTTGAAAAATACAAACGCTGAGACCCGAGAGACGCTGCAGGAGCTCTACAAAGAGTTCAAAGGGGACGAGGTTCTGGCGGCCACCATGAAAGCCCCAGAGAAGAAGAAAGTGGACAAGCTGAATGCTGTGAGTAGGCAGAGGTCCACACAGCTGCCGGCTCAACCAGTCTGCCAAGCTTAGCCCCTCAGAGGTCCTGGTGGAGGGGCTCGTGGAGGCCCGGGATACACTGGGAGGGAGGTGGCCGGGACCCCTCAGAGCCCACGTGCCCCTTGGAGGCCTAGAGGAGGGCTGCGTTGAGGATGGGCCTCCGGAGGCTGGGGGGTGGCAGGTGGGGGCTAGGGAGCCACACACAGCCTGTTCAGGCAGGGCCGTGGGGGATGAGGAGGATAGAGGGGGCTCTGAGGCTCCATCCTTAAAGAATTATCCAGGAAAATTTGCAGAAGTAGGAAAAGAAAGGTTGTGGTTCCTAATTCCATCCTCCCATCCCTCTAGAACAGCAGCACTCAGCATTTTGATGTATCTCCTTTTATTTTTTTATTATTTTTTAAAATGTTTTATTTATTTTTGAGAGACAGAGCATGAGCAGGGGAAGGGTAGAGAGAGAGAGGGAGGCACAGAATCCGACTGTCAGCACAGAGCCCGACGCGGGGCTCGAACCCACAGACTGTGAGATCATGACCTGAGCCGAAGTTGGCCGCTTAACCGACTGAGCCACCCAGGCGCCCCTGATGTATCTCCTTTTAATGGGGAGAAATCTTTTTCCCCCCACTGTCTTGGATAAAAATATAACCTCTTGGGGCCTATTTTTTCCTGATTAAAAAGGCAGTGTGTTTACTGGAAAAAAAATGAAATTTTTGCAAAAGAACTAGAGTCCCTGGTACTGTGAACACCAGAGGTGACCGGTTTCTACTTATTTCCAGGGTTTCAGTTTACATGAGGGCCTTGGCCATCTGCCTCCTGTGCAGGTGGGGGGGGCCCTGTGTTGCGGGCACCCTGGCTCGGTCCCCTCAGTCCATGGGCTCTTAGAGGCCGATGCAGGCCGGGCCAGGTGGGCCCGGCCCCCAGGAGGTCCCTCCTGGGCTCTGTGGGCGGCGGCGGCCAGGGACAGTTTCTTGGAGGAAGGGCACTGAGCAGGGCCTGAGCAGTGGGGCCCTGGTCTCAGAGCACCCCTGAGGCACCCACGTGGTTTCCTCTCCAGGCGCACTATTCCACCGGGAAGGTCAGCGCCTCCTTCACCTCCACTGCCATGGTTCCAGAGACCACGCACGAAGCAGGTAGCTGCCTTTGCTCCTTCATCTCCAGCAGCGCTGCCTAACAGCGGCCAATGGCAGGGCGGCCCCTTGGGTGTCACTCCATCGTGCCCGGCCTTCACGGGTGCTTAGGCAACTCGGGCATGGTCAGGCAGCAATGGGCCCTTTTTGAAAGTACATTTGTCCAGGATGGCAGGGGCTGCGGTGGGGGCCAGGCTGGGAGGAGGAGGTCCTCCCTCTACCTGCCGGGGCTGCCCTGCCTTGGGCTCCAGCCCACGTCCCATCTCGGCACTGTCCCCACACCCCTTTCTCTTGTCTCAGCCTGCCAGGTCCCCACCA
The DNA here is from genome assembly GCA_030068075.1 of Paguma larvata. Lineage (NCBI taxonomy): Eukaryota > Metazoa > Chordata > Mammalia > Carnivora > Viverridae > Paguma > Paguma larvata. Next base: position 62,686,480 of record CM057835.1, read on the forward strand.
TCCCCTTTGTCCCTCCCAGCCTGCTGTGTGCAGGCTTTCCTGGTACCCCCTTAACCTCCGGGCCCCTCCTCATCCCGCTGCCCGTACACTCACCCTGTCCTGCCACTGTGGCCCCTGTGAGCCTGTGCTCAGCCCGGGCAGAGCCTTGGGCTCCCCAGGGCTGGGGCTGGGGCTGCGTCCCGGGCCCTAGAGCCTGGTGTGGGGTGGGCCTGCCCCGATGGAGGGCAGCACAGAGCTCGGGCCTTGGTCTGCAGCTGCCATCGACGAGGACGTGCTGCGCTACCGCTTTGTGAAGAAGAAGGGCTACGTGCGGCTGCACACCAACAAGGGCGACCTCAACCTGGAGCTGCACTGCGACATGGTGGGTGGCCGCCGTCCCCTCCACCCGAGTCCAGGCCCTTGCCGGGGTCTTAAATACATAGGTGCACTTGGCGCATGCTTGCCGTAGAAGATTCCACTTGGTCCCTAGAAAGTGTGGTGCCCCCCCCCCCCTTTTCCATTAGGGACCCTGTTAGCGGTACACTGCATTTCCTATGTCTGCGCGCCGAGCCGCGGTGTGCACACCCTTCACATGAAACGGGTCAGGCTGCACACACACACCCCTGCCCCCCACTTGTTCGAGTGTCTCTCCGCGGCCTCTGCTCAGGGTCACTGCAGATGCAAGTGTCTCGTCATTCAGCGTCACGGGTTCTCCTTTACCACGTCCAGGCCGGGCCGCCGACCGTTGTCCCTGCGTGGGAAGGGCCCGGGCGGTGGGTGGGATCCTTGCGCCAGTTGCTCCTTGCCTCACAAAGTGTCTGTGTCTGGGCTATTTTGTAGACACCAAAAACATGTGAAAACTTCATCAAACTCTGCAAGAAGCAGTATTATGACGGCACCATCTTCCACAGATCCATCAGGAACTTTGTGGTGAGTGACAGGAGTCGGCACTGGCCGCAGGTTTGCTCCTCTGTGGGGGCCATGTGACTCCTGGCCGGGACGAGTCCTGCAGGGGACTCCTCGGAGCCATTGCTCTGAGCCCCTTCTCTACAGGGCAGGGAGCCTGTAGGAGTCCCCAGCCTGGCCACGCGAGGCTTGTGCAGAGAAGCGGCCTGGGAGGGCCCTGTCCAAGAACTCCCTGGAGCACCCCCGGCTGGGGGGGAGTTCGTTCAGCCAGCGGCCGGGGGCAGTGGCGGGAGGGCCAGGCAGGGCCCCAGGCTCCAAGGGTACAGCTTGCTGACTGGCTTTTTTCCTTCTCACAGATCCAGGGGGGAGACCCCACTGGCACAGGCACAGGTGGGTACCGGTAAGGGGGCTACCCTGGCAGCTCTGGCTGCTTCCTAGGCCTCGGGGGGCGGGGGCGGGTAGGTGGGTTCAGGCTGTGCCGAGAGCTCCAGGTGTGGCATCTGATAGACCAGCCACCAGCCTGCCGTGTGACCTCAGGCACGTCCCCCAGGGTTTTCATTTTGAGATGGTCGTAAGGCCCGGAGAGATGATGAAAGGCAACATGATGCCTTCTTGCTGTCTCTCGAGCCCCTTCAGCCTGTTGGCTCCTTGGGCCCAGGCCACTCCCTCACCCCATGTGGTGCGAGCTGTAATGACCTGCGGTTTTCACCCTTTCCTCCTTGTACTAGGGGTCTGGCCCCATGCAGGGGCCCTGAGGGGCCTGGGGGCTGGGAGGGCTCCTCGGGGCCAGGGTTGCCCTCCGAGGTACTCGGCAGCGCCCCTTGGGACTCAGCACACGTTTCCAGAGCTGGGATGCGTCCTGCTGGCTGCACTTGGCCGGGACCCAGTCGTTCTTGCTGCCAGCTATGCCGCTTCCTCTTCCAGGCGGGGAGTCGTACTGGGGAAAGCCCTTCAAAGATGAATTCCGGCCCAACCTCTCGCACACGGGCCGGGGTATCCTCAGCATGGCCAACTCGGGGCCCAACGCCAACAAGTCTCAATTGTGAGTCAGCGGCCGCTGTGGGTGGGTCCTCCTGCTCAGCTTCACCCTAAAAAGCATACACAACCCGAATCCCACCCAGAAGGTGGGCAGCACTCCGGGGGTAGACTCACCGCACCCCCACCCCCCCGAGTGTGTGTGCCTGTGGTACATGCCCGTGAAAGAAGAGCCGTGGGTGGTTACAGAGATCCAGAGAGGCTGCAGGAGGCAGCTGCGGGTGTGGGTGTGGCTGGCCGGGGCTGTGGGGGGAGGGCATGGTGGGGTGCGGGGGCAGCTAGAACTTGTAGTGCATTTCTAGAAACAGGGAGACGCAGTGAGGGTGTGAGAATTCCGCTTGCAGCATTGAGGTGTGAGGTGTTTGGGACGCTCAGCCTGGTCCTAGCGGGTCAGTCGAGGGGGGGAGAATGGGCTGGAAGTAAAGACCGGGCTGCCCTGGTCTAGATGGAAAGGCGAGGGGTGAGTGTGGGGAGGGAAACGGCCAGACCCAGCCTGGGGGTGCAGGGGTGGGGGCTGTGTGGGGCGGGCAGCAGCAAGACAGTTTTCCAGAGGAGCCTCTCGAAGCGTGGTGGGCAGGGCAGGGGAGATCGGTCTGTGCAACCTGGGGGCAGGTGACGGTGGCGTTGAGCGGGGCGGGGGTGGCGGCTTTCCTGGACGTTTGATGGGATTCCCCTGCAGAAGCGTCCAGCTGGGTGGAACGGGGGTGCCCAGCCAGCCAGGGCTGCTCTCGGCCTCAGTCGTTCCCTCTCTCGGGAGCAGTTCACCTGAGTTTCCTTATTTCTGATTTTTAAAAGTCTTTAGTTTCTTCTTGTTCTTTGGCAACTCTTTCCTCTTTGCTCACTTTTTATGAGGAAGCGTGTGTGTGTGTGTGTATGTATATAGAATCTGGAATTAGGTAGGCCCTGATGTACACAAAGATGTAACACGTGCCCGGGAGGAGTGGGGACAGGAGCCGGGCCTCTCCCAGAACACCTGCCGGAGGAGGAGCGCCTTCTCTGGGGGAAGCACTCAGCGGGAGCGCCCTGGCTTAGGAGGTAGAGGATTTATGGAAAATCACCTGGAACGAGTCACCTAAGCTAGGGGGACCATCGGGGTACAAAAGGGGCCTCCCTCGAGAGAGGACACGCTGGGGTGCAGGTGGTCCCAGCACCCTCCTACTCCACTGTGACCATGGTGGCCGGGGCCAACCAGGCACTTGACGAGAGCTCTGATACTAGGGGTGAGTCAGCGGCAGGGGCGCCCGGGTGGCTCCGTCGTTTGACTGTCCAGTTTCAGCTCAGGTCATGACCTCATGGTTCTCAAGTTCGAGCCCCGCATCGGGCTCTCTGCTGTCAACACAGAGCCCACTTCAGATCCTCTGCCCCTCCCCTACGTTCTGTCTCAAAAATAAACATTAAAAAAATATCTGGGGTCTTGCCAAATGGAAAATACCTGGAAAAAACATCTGGAATATCAATGATTAAAAAGCTCTTAAAACTACAGGGGCACCTGGGTGGCTGAGTCAGTCGAGCGTCTGACTCTTGATTTCTGCTCAGGTCCTGATCCTCAGGGTCACGGGACCGAGAGCGCCGAGTCGGGCTCTGGACTGACGGTGTGGAGCCTGCCTGGGATTCTCTCTCTCTGCCTCTCCCCAACTTGTGTGCGTGTGCATCCGCGTGCTCTCTTTCTCAAAAATAATCATTGAAGAAAAAAGTTTATTTTTAAGAGAGAGAGAGAGGAGAGCGCAAGCAGGGGAGGCGCAGAGAGGGAGGGAGACAGAGGATCCGAGGCGGGCTCTGTGCTGACCGCTGACAGTCCAGTGTGGGGCTCAAACTCGAAAACCACGAGATCATAACCTGAGCCAAAGTTGGAACCACCCAGGTGCCCCAATTTTATTTTTTTTCAAGTAAGCTCTACACCCAACGTGGGGCTTGAACTTAAAACCCCGAGATCAAGAGTTTGTGCGTCACTGACTGAGCCAGCTGTGCGCCCCAGATTTTAAGATCATTTATCTGCAGCAGACTGGGGGGGGGGTTCTAATTGATACTTTCCATTTAAGGATGTGGCTCGACTTTCCCTGAGGCTGAGTTTTACATCTTTTAATGCGGCTTTATGGTTTCCTTCAGCGGGGCTCCCCGCCTTCCCGGATAAGCCTATTCATTAAGGATTTTATGATTTGTGATACTTTTGTAACGAGAATTCTTTTCCAATTCTCTTACACATATGGAGAACGTCTATTTCATAGCTCGCTATATAACTCAAATTCTCTCATAACTCAAATAGTTTTTGTTGAGTGTCTCGGGGTTTCTAGATGCTCCCGTCTATCAGCACGAGGGGGTGTTCTGTCTTCTCTTGTGTGTGAACACCAGTCACCTCACGGTCAGGCCTGCGAGGGGAGGACGTGGGTGTAACGTGCTGTGTTGCCGTCTGACCCCATTCGTTGTTGGGCCTACTCTTGGGGAGAGACCGTGGAATTTCCAAATGCTCTTGTCTCAGCGTCTGTTGCTAGGGTCCTGTGGTTTTCCTTTCCTCCTGGAATCTGTGGACGTAACCTCTGGGTTGACCAGCCTTGCTGTCACTCCTTCATCCTGGAGTACACCTGTCTGGCCCTCGCTGTGCGGCGATGGTCTGCCAACCGCGACTTTAGACCGGGTGCCCATCTTCACCCCGGAGCCAGGGCCGGCTTGTCGGAACTGGTTTGGTGGGACTGCAGTGTGAGCGAGCCGGCCCTCGCTTTTCCGGCCTGGGGTGTCAGCGGCCATGGAGCTTGTCAAGGACAGCTGTTAGTGGATCGTTCACTCTAATCCCTTAGTTGGATTCCACTTTGCAGGCCACCTGGGTAGTTTCGGTTTTGCCAGAACGTAGCTGCTTCATGTCTAGATTTCCAGACTTTCCCGTTGCTCACCGAATCTGCCTTCCCGCTCTCCTTAGGGGTTCACGAGGGCGTCTCTGTTTTTATTTCACGCAAGTTCCCTCAGTTTCCCTCTTTTAGGGCTTCTTGTTTCTCTTGTCTCTCTCTCCACAGGCTCAGTCTTCCCCTCCACCTGAAGACGTGCGTGCGTGCGTGTGGGTGTGTGTGTGCGCGCGCGTGTGTGCGTGTGTGTGTGCGTGCGTGTGTGCGCGTGCGTGTGTGCGTGTGTGGGGCCCGCAGGCACTTCCCCGTTTCACTTTGTTCTTAGGTCGGAGAACTAATTTGACACTTCACTTTCTTTCCGTTCTATCTTTGCCTTTTCAGTGTTTTTCTGTTTCCTTCTTTTTTTCTTCAGGACTATGTCATTCCCTTTGAAGCTTCCCCACCTGTGTTAGAAACAAGTGGCAGAGAGAGACCCACTCGGTGGCCAGAATTCAGGTCTGCACACTTGTGGGATTTGATGTCTGTGGACACCTGCCCGCTGGCCTCGTGGGGTCAGATCTGGTGGCCCCGAGGGAGTGCTGTCCCTGGAGGAGTGTGCTTCAGCCTCTGTCCCTGCCACCTGTGCATGCTTGTGGGTTGTCGGGGATGTGGGTGGCACTTCACGGTGTCCCGGCAGGGCTGCCCAGCCCGCACCGCTTCCGGGGAGGGTGGCCTCGTGCCCTTGCACTGAGACCCACCCCGGAATGCTTTTGTCTCCCACTCTTAAACATCTCCTTTCATCCTTCAACTTGGAGCTTTCCAGATCCTTGAAGTCTTAGGGCAGTCTTCCTAACGGCACGCACTGGAGCGGGGACTGTTTTACCTCGGCCTGACAGTCGCGAGCGTGTACCTAACTTTCCAGACAGCATCTGGATTGCTTTCTGTTACCTTCCTTTGCGCTTTGTAGGCACCCTTTTAAAAAATATTTTTCATTTCTTCCTTTCCTCTTTTCTCCTGATTTGGAAGTTAGTCGTGTCACTTCTGGTCTTAAGTAAATTTATTTAACGTCTGCAGTACTAGTTAGGCTCTCCGCCTCCCTTCCAGCCCTGGCCCCCCAGCTCCGCCATCTCAGGTTAGTATAGTTGGGCACTTAAATTTCACTCATTTTGATAATACCAAGTTAGATGTGAAAATTTCCTTGGTCAGTGTTTATGGGTATTTACTCATGTTCCTCAGTGTCTTTGGCTCCCTCGCCTGCTCGTGCCCTCTCTTGCACTTCAGGGTCCCTGCTCCTTCAGCTGCTGTCACACTGGTGTGGGCTCTGGCGTCCGGCCTCCCCTGCCACTCTCCCGGCAGCCTCTCCCTGCAGGCTCTGGCAGCGTCTGCCCGACAGGAGACAGGCAGAGCGTCTCCTCCTTCCCACGCAGCTGGGCCCTGGGCCTTCTCCTGGGGAGCCGGGGGTCCTGGTCCCCTGGACGGGCAGGGCCCGAAGGCCACAGAGACGAGTGAGCCCCAGCTTCCCAGAGTAGCTCTGGAGGGGCGGGGACGCGCCTGGTTTGTGGCTGGGCGGGGGAGCTCGCGCGCTCGTCCTGACGCCCTCTCTTCCTCGCCAGCTTCATCACCTTCCGCTCCTGCGCGTACCTCGACAGGAAGCACACCATCTTCGGCCGGTAAGAGGAGCCGCTGCTGAGGTCGGGGCTGCGGGTGGGCTCCTGCCCCCGTGGGGCCCTCTCACTGCCCTGCCCACCCCACCCCCCCCCCGGCCTGGCTCCGTGCTCGTTTGCCCTCGTGACGGTCACTGCCGCGGTCATGGCCGTGCAGACCTGACGGCTGAGAGGAGCGCAAGCTCCAGCCCCGTCTGGCCGGCCGCCCTCCCCGCACTTGTCCCCCTCGGGCTCTCCTCTGGATGGTTCCAATTCTCAAGTTTGGTCAACATCCTCTGCTCCTGTGAAGGCCCGGACGGGATTTCCAGCTTTGTGGCTTCATGCTCTGGCGCACGCCTCGGCTCAGCTGTCAGGAGCGCCAGAGGCGCCGGCCTGGGAGCAGTGGGTGTGGCTCTGTCCCAGTAAAACTCCGAATGAGTTTTTACTCATTACTCATTTACTCATTACTCCGGTGGCCTACTGGCCCTGCTCTTACCTCTCCCCTCGGCCCCTCCTCCTCAGGCCATGCCCCTCACCCCTGTGGGACCTTCTCAGGCCCATCCCCTGCCCCTCTTCCTGGCATGCCACAGAGACTTGGCTTTTGGGGGTTCCCCGCCTGGGCCCCAAAGGTAACCCCCGTCTCTCTGCTGCAGGGTCGTTGGGGGCTTTGACACGCTGACAGCCATGGAGAATGTGGAGAGTGACCCCAAAACCGACCGCCCTAAGGTACGTACTCAGGGAGAACAGAGGGACCGCCGCTCAGGCCCGGCGGGAGGCAGGTGGGTCGGGAGGGGCCCGCTGCCCCCTGCCGGCCCCACTCACGTGCCGCCCTCGGCCGCCAGGAGGAGATCCGCATCGACTCCACCACGGTGTTCGTGGACCCCTACGAGGAGGCTGATGCGCAGGTGAGGGGCGCTCGGCCACCAGGCCGGCAGGGCTTCCGGGGAACTTGCCCGGCCAGAGAGGCTCCAGGCCAGCCGTTGCCCTGCTGCCTCGCAGATTGCTGAGGAGCGGAAGAAGACGCAGCTGGAGGAGGCGGCCCCAGAAAGCACAGTGAAAACAAGCCAGCCCAAGCCGGGGAGCCAGGGCCCCCAGACGTACCGCCAGGGGGTGGGCAAGTACATCAACCCGGCAGCCACGTGAGTGGAGCGAGGGCGGTCGTCCCGTTTTGCACGGCGCTCTCCAATCTGACTGGTGCCCATGGGTCAGAACCCACCAGCGGTGAGGACGAGCACGTGCCGTGGGGGCCACTGTGCAGGCTGGAGATTGAAGACTCAGGGTTTGGGGGAACGTGACTGTGTGACATCACGCCGAGGGGCGCCATGGGAGGGTGGGGGCTCCCAGCTCTGGGAACTGGTACCCAGACAGCAGCCCGAGTGGTTCTTCTCTTTCCAGGAAACGTGTAGCAGAGGAAGAGCCCTCAACCAGCGCAGCTGTCCCTGTGGCCAAGAAAAAGCCCAGCCGAGGTTTTGGGGACTTCAGCTCGTGGTAGCAGCAGGTCTGTCACTCTGGATCCCCATAGGCACTCAGACCTGGGGACCTGTATCCATACCACGGAGTTTTCTGCCCTCCTGACCACAACTCACTAGAGCTCCTGCCTCTTACCCGGGTCCCCTTTCCTGGCCCCCGGGCCTTCCCAACCTTCACTTGGTACAGTGGCCTGGCTGTGCCCAGGCCTGGGCCTAGCCGGAACCCGCGCCCCAGACCGCCAGGCATGGGCTGTGGCCCTGAGATCAGCCTGCAGCACAGGCCTGGGACAGGGAGGAAGGCTGTCTCCCGACTCCGGCCTTCCTCCCCGCCCTGCCCCATTTCCGTCTGGGACTCAGTGTATCAGCTGGGACCTGAGTCGAAACAGACTCTGAGACTTCGGATCTCCTGACCTGGAGACTCTGGGGGCAGGGGTCGGCGTCCAAACCTTGCAGGGCTCCTGCTGCCGGTGCTTGAGGACCCTAGAGCCTCAACATCAGTTTCTGAAAACCTCTTCTGCCGTACGCCTGAGCTCACTGAGGCCCCGCCCATCAAGGACCGTGGGTGGTCACAGCCGTGTTCCCCTGTGGGCCGCACCCAGGACTGCCCGCCTCTCCACCTCAGGACAGGAACAGGCACGTGGGGGAAGCCGGCCAGCGCCCACTGTTGCTGCTGGACGTGCCAAAGGCCCCGGCGAGCTGGCATACCCTGACCCTCCACCCCGCACCCCAACACTAGGACTTCCAGGCCAGCCTCACCAGCGTTTCCGGACATAGAAATCCCTTAACTCTATTTTTTTATAAATGTCTTTAAAAAAAACATACTTGCTCGCCTGCCAACCCATGTGTTCTGTTCATTCGGTAGCTTGGGTGCCAGCCTGGCTTCCGTGCTCCTGACCTTGACACGGCTACCTCGGCCTTCTGCACAAGGGCAGGGACAGCTGCCGCCTCCCGCCGCCTAGCTCCTTTGGCCCCAAGGCTGCCCGCTCCTCACACCCACTCCCGAGGCCTGTGGTCTTCAGGTCAGCACAGGCCACCACCGCCCTCCCCGCCAGCTTGTCCCTGGTTCTCTCCCTCACCCAAACTTGAGCTTCGTCAGCGAGCGTCAATAGCACTTCCGGCACATCCTGGGCTCTTCTTTTTCTGTCTCTGATGCAGAATCCCAGGCTTAGGCGTTCTCTCACCGGCCTCTGTCCAGGCTCCTCGTGCATATCCACAGAGATGTCATTGCTGTGTCACCCTCCTAAAGCTCGTTGTCATCCTGCTTCAGGCCTGCCACCGGCCTTCCCCTGTGCCGAGAACAGGGTCTGGGCCCCACAGTCACCCTCTCCCTCTGCAGTCCCTTGCTTGTGACTATAGCTGGAGCCAGGGACCTGGGCTCTAGAGAGTGACCTCTCAGCCTCTGCCTTCGGCCAAGCCCTCGTCCCTCTTCTTCACGCCCTCCTCGGCACTGCCATCCCGGCCAGCAAAAAGTCTTACACCTCAGTGTTTATGCCTGAAGTGCATCCCAAGAGGCTGGTTCACCCAGGAGGAGAGGGCTGGGTGGAGCGACGGCCGTGTAAATGCACTTGCAGGCCACCGACTAGTCGCTGGGGGGCTCAGGGTACCTGGGGGTGAAGGCCCCGGAGAGGGCGTGTCCCAGAGGGCTCCTAACCCCTCAGCGTTCAGAAGGAGGGTGAGCTCAGGTCAGGCCCCAGCCTGGTAGGGAGCCCGGCGGCACAGAGCTCGAGGAGACGACGGGCCGCACGGCCCCACGTGGGACCGGAGCCGTAGCCGGGGAGCCTCTGCGGTCTTATGCCTGGGCTCACTGAGGCCTGTCCACCCACCTAGCAAGGGCCATGGGTGGTCACAGCCATGTTCCCCTGTGGGCCGCACCCAGGACTGCCCGCCTCTCTGCCTCAGGACCAGAACAGGACCGCACGTAGAAGCCGGGGGCAGTGGGGACTGCGGGAATCCAGGGGCCCCGGCGCCTGCGACAGGAGGTGCTACTGGGAAGGACACATGTGACATCGGAAGCTTTATTTTTCAACCTTGCACAGACACAGGACGGAGGGCTGGACATGGAGGCTGAAGGAGACTTGTGCACGTGAGCTTGGCAGTCCTGCTCCAAGGGGCAAACCTTCGGGCTGCTGTCCATCGGTCCATCCCTCCAGCTGCACCCGGTGACCACAGGCACGTGGCCCAAGGCCCGGCCAGGCCCCCCTGGGCTGCAGGTCCACCCCAGAGCCTTTGACGAATGAGGGTTTACATTTCCGTAGGTCGTTTTGGAACTTCGTTTTCTAGGTATTAAAACCACTTGGATTTTGTAAGTACCTGGTGAAGTCATCAGGTAAATTAAAGGTCTTTTGAAAAAAAATTCCCATTTCTGATTTCGCCTAGTATCTGACAGATGCCATCAAGAATAAGCGTTAAGGTATAAAAATACTATATATGTGTACATATAAAACGGCAGCAAAACTAAACCGCGCTTCTAGAGCAGATGTACCGTGCCAGAGACCCCACGCAGTTCCAGTTAAATGCATTTATGATCCTGGCATCACCTCCCTAACTCCAAGGAAAAAATATTTTAAATAATTTAAATAAAAGTCACAGGATATTTACTGTTTAGGAATTTAAAAGGGTGGAACACTCCAACACTTTACCAGCACATCTGGTTGTGGTCTCGCGCGTGAATGTCCTTCCCTGAAGCCAGCTCACGGTCCGTTCTTTTGGTTTCGAAAGGAGCTTGGATTTTTCAGAAGACCAACAGAAAAAGTGGTAAGGGTTTTCGCTGGTATCAGTTACCAACAAAACCACACAAAACAAGGCATAAGACCACTAGTAAAAACGTTTCAATGCCATCATCACAAAAGACAATACAAAAACGAAAGTGCTCAAATCGAAGGAGCAGTAAACTTGCCCAGAACATATAAAAGCTTTAAATAGAAGTTTAGTATATACAAAAATCGGTCAGAAGAACTCGAGAATATTCTTCAGCTTACGTGAAGATCCTGTGGAGAAGCACTCAGGAGCCTTGCCCTCGGCGCCCCCGGGGACCCCCAGTTCCTTCATCCTCTCAGAGCCTCAGACGCAGCACTGAGGCTCATGGAGGCACCAGGCAAGAAGGGGGGGGGGTGTCAGTTTAGGCAAAGTTTTCAAAGAGGAGTACTCAACGAAGGCGTCTCTCTGTCCTTCCGAAGTTGCCACTAAGGATCGAAGCCTCAGATGACGGCGCTTCACGCGCCAGCTCGAGGCTGCGGCGTCTTCGGGTTTCCGACCGAGGCAGTGAGCGCGCCGTGTGCAGGACGGTGTCCCAGGAGCCTGAGGCCGTACACCTGCACATGAACTCAAACACGGGGCTGCTCTCGGGACAACCTACATCTGTGCGGGGGCGGGGGGGGGCGAGGGAGGGGGAGGTGGGGGCAGCTCAGGAAGCCGCGGCCTGCTGGGGCACCTGTACGCACAGAGGCCTGCATGGCCATACAGAATCTGCCTCTGAAACGCGGAGACGTGCGTACACCAGCTCGCACTCCTGTGGCCTCGCCCACGGCGGGGCAGCGCCGTTTCTCTACATTCCAAGGCTTCAGCCAAGAGATGTTGCCAAAAAGGAAACTAGCTGAGCAGCCGTGCCAGAACCAGCCAGGGGAGCCCGGCGCCTGCACGGGCCATGGGCTCTGGGGTGCAGGGGAGGGCTGGAGGCAGGGGAGGGGCCTCCCACCGGGCCTGGAGCCATTCTCTCCCAGTTCCCAGCGCGCCGGGCTGCCCTCGTCTGCAGGTACTTTCGGAGCCATTGGCCGGGCTGAGAAACATCTGGGCACACTGCCCTTCTCTCCCCCTGCCTCCCTGAGCCCTCTCTTCCTGCCCCCTCCCCCAGCACTGGGGGCTCAAGGGTCTCCCCACCAGACCCCTGGAGCGGCTGGCCGGGCCCGGCAGCCAGAGTCAGGCTAGAACACCAAAAATCAAAACTCGCTTGGGGATGATTTTTGGCCTCCATGCTCTGAACATGGGCCAAAATTCTGCAGTGCCCTCTCCTTGCAGAGGCACAGGTGGAGGGCTGAGACACAGGACTTAGAAGCTGCCCAGGTGCCTTCAGCTCAGGGGACAGAACCCGTGGGGCACGGGAGACCCATATTCATAGTTTAAATCGGTCTTGGAACTTTAACCTTTCCTGAAAAAAATGTTAAGACAATCTCCCTAAGCTCAAGTTTGGAAGTTTATCCTGCTCAGTCTGGCCTCTTTCATATGCAGAAGTAATTCTTTTTCTTCAAGTACATCAGAGTAGAAAAGGAAATCCGATTTAACTCGGTCCAGTGCGTTTAACTCTGTGGACCACCCGCCCTCAGCAACTGACGCAGAAGCCCCACTGCCAGGGCCCCGCCGGACCGCGGCCTAGGCAGCGTGCCCCTGCAGACCCCCGGAACTGTCTCCGCTAACGCTTGCTTTCTAGATAAGGAAGCTGTTGGCTTAAATAAACAAGATGTTCCAGTAGACATATTTCTCTATTTATAGCTTATGTAAAATGTAATCGGTGGTGTCTTCTGTTTTTGAGCAAGGCTTAAAAGAAAAAAAAAGGTCCCTTGGTGTATAGATTCATTGACTGCTTCTGGAAGATTCTTAAATGAGCACTATGCCTTAACAGTTCATCTGCAAGAGGAACAGCCCATTTGTAGTTTCACGAATTAGAAAAAAAGTGGGCTACAGAACCCTCACTCCAGAAGAGAGGAGTGAACTTGCTCTCTAAAGAGACCCTAACCCTGTGGTCCGCAGAAATTCAGTCTGGTTTCCTATCAAACGTGGAAGAGCACAGCCAAACTCTATCGCAAAGGCATAGGTTAAAAGAAAGTATTAACTAGATGGGTACGTTATCAGTTGGTTAATTCTTTCTCTGGAACTTGAGAAGTTAAGAAAAGGTCATTGAAACATTTCGGAAACAGCCATGTACATGAACAGGACAGAGGCTGAGGGGACACCTTACCACCGGAACGGCTGGAAGAGGCCAGCCCGCAAGGTTCAAGTTCAAGCAACACTGTCATCCAGGATGCGCCTATGCTTCCGTTACATTTACAGTTTCTTTCACAAAATAGTATTCAGAAGAGAACAAAGTTTTCACTTTACTCCCAACCATTGTCTTTGATCATGTGGGCAAGCTCAATAATAAATTTTCCTTCCTTATATTTCTGACTGCTCTCAAAGGCATGTTCCTTAAAAAAGAAAAAAAAGTAGAAAGAAGGTCTCAGGACAGAATCGATTTCACTTTGCCTTCATTACACTCTCGGTAAAGAAAATAAGTGGGTGGTATGAAATCTCCCCAGGTGATCCCTGTGCAGTGCTGACCGGGGCGGGGGGGGGGGGCGTCTGTCTTGTGTGACAAGTGCACCTAAGCCAGGACAGGTCACCCCTACTCGTCATGAAGTTACAGATAAACTCGCAGGGAAAGGCTAATTCAAATTTGCTACCGAGCCTCTACGACGTGCGAGGCAGTCCCGGAGGCCGAGCAGCCAGACCCCCCTTGCAGGGACTGCGGGGAAGGGGCCAGTGAAGGGGACGACACCAAGTGCCCTGGGGGTCGTTCAAGATGTCGGGAGAAGGCGCTCGGGTGGCCAGTGGGGGTGGAGCGCAACCGGCTGGGGGTGGGGGCGTGTGCAGGCCTCGCCGGGCCATCTCCGTGTGTGATGGGGAACGCGGAGAACGGAAACAATCGGGAATTCCAGAAAGGGCGAGAGCAGCTGGCCCCGACCAGGACGACCAGAACGGCCGCAGAAGAGTGTGTCATGGGGGTGGGCGCCAGCCCCACCCAGACGCGCCTCTCAGGTGCCAGAGCCGGGGGTGGACATGCACTCCAGGGCCGGGGTCACCAGGTGTGTGGGCCACAGGGACAAACCTGGGAGTCCACAGGAGGGGCGGGGAAAACGAAGTGGAAGCTGCCACGGGCCACACCTCTCCTGGGCGTGGCAGGAACTTCCGTACTCGCCATCACTGCCACAAAGTTGTGTCAGCGGCCACGCCGGGCCTGGCCAGTCGGCGAGTGTCCCCCAGACAGGCGGGAGCCTCCCCTCGTCCTGGGGGCCCCTCGGGGGTCCAGGTCTGCAGGGTGGGCCTGGGAGTGCAGGGGGGCGCTGGTGTGCCTGCGTGATTACACCCCTCTTTAATCGGCTCAGAAGAACTTCTATTTTAAAACACGGTTTGACACTTCCTTCCAGGGGGAGGCCTTACTCCTGGGTGAAGTTTGTGTCCGTCTGTAATGGGTTTTATTTGGTAACCTGTGCGGTGTCCGAGGGGTGGGAAGAGACGGTTACTCACGTATTTCCACCCGAGCGTGGTTTTGCAGTTTTCACAGTAGATGTCTGCGACCGCGTGCAGGCCGGTAAGAAGGACCCTCTCCTCCGCGGGGCCACAGCCCACGTTCACCCTGCAGGGGAGGCGGCGGGACATCGCTGGCGACAGGGGCCCCCGCCTCGGGTGGTGATTTCCCCAGCTAACTGCTTCCCAGAGGCCCGTGTTTCTTCCTAATGCCCTGCCGTCGGCCCCCTGCCCGCCACCGCCTTTTATGAGAAGGAACCACTGTTCGCTTCCCCAGAAGCCTCCCAAGATGCGCCGGGCTGCTGGGGAGGTGACCGCAGTTCTGCGGTACGCAGCACAGTAAGATTCAAACCCACCACAAATGGGGCACAGACCACACCTCGTGTGGGGGCTGGTTCCTCGGGAAGGAGCACACCCCTCCCTGAGTCTCTGACTGGAGGGTACAATTCTTTAAGATCACTTAAAAACACTCAATCAGGGGCGTCTGAGTGGCTCAGTTGGTTAAGCGTCCGATTTTGGGTTTTGGCTCAGGTCGTGATCCCAGGGTCGTGGGATCGAGAGCCCCGTGTCAGGCTCCACACTGGGCATGGGGCCTGCTTAAGAGTCTTTCTTCTCTCTCCCTGGCTTGTGCACACACTCTTGCTCTCAAAATAAAAAACAAAAATAAAAAGGGATGCCTGGGTGGCTCAGTCAATTAAACATCTGACTTCTGCTCAGGTCACGATCTCCCAGTTTGTGAGTTCAAGCCCCACGTCGGGCTCTGTGCTGACGGCTCAGAGCCTGGAGCCTGCTTCGGATTCTGTGTCTCCCTCTCTCTCTGTCCCTCCCTCACTCACACTCTCTCTCAAAATTAACGTTAAAAAAAATTTTTTTTAGTGAAAATAAAAATAAGTTTAAAACACCCCATTGGTCATTCTAGCCTCCCAGGGAACTCTAAGTATTCCAGCTTTGAGTAATTATTTGCTTGGATGTACGGTAGCAATCAATGTGACCATGCACACAGCAGGCCCAGGGGCCAACGGCAGTGGTACTCACACAGAGTTGAAGAGGTAGGCTCGTCCCTGACTTCCCTGAAAAGACTGCAAAGAAAAAAAAGCTGTCACAGATTCGTCAAGGTACGATGGGAAGGGACGGGGGTGGGGGGGCGTTTGCCTTCTGGAATGAAGGTGGAAACACTGTTTCAGGTCATGGACCTCAACACGGGGGAAAGGGCCGAGCCGAGGAGCACAGACCACAGGCCTCCAGGGCTCTGGACCCCACGCGGGCCCCGGAAGTCGCAGTGCTCCCAGAGCCCGGGAGGGGCTGCTCGGCGCCCCGATCCGCTCCACCAGGACAAGCCGCACCACCGGCCCCCACACAGGAGGGGCAAGGGGGAGTTTCCGTGCTTTTCCATCGAAATTTAAAACAAAGCCATATCGCAAGATGGCCCCGTACGTGGAGGGAGGGGCCTTGCAGGGACACCTCAGGATGTGCTCTCGGTCAGTCCGGGAACAGCCCGCAGCACACCCACGCAGTCCGGGATGGGGGAGGACACAGGAAGGGGGTGTCTGTGCCTCCCGGCCACCGTAGGGTCAGTCCCAGACTTGGCGCCCGCACCCTTCACCCTCAGGACCAAGGGGGAAGGTGAGTTCCCTCTTAGCCAGACGGGGGGCTCGTCCGCTCTGATGCCAGGCTCGAACGACCAAACAGGGGGCGGGGGGGGCGACCTCAAAAACAATGAAATCGAGAACACTCCTGTGTTGCTCTTGCTTCTTTGTCGAGCACCTCAGCTCACATTCGAGACTGTGAGCAATGCTGACTGGAGCGCAGGTGACCGTATCGAAATGTAAAAGGCACACGGCGTGTGACCGGCCGACGAACGAACCGGCGGGCCTAAGAAAATGTGACCAGAATGATCGACATTAACTGTTGGCAATCGCAAAACAGGGGACGCGCATATCCACCCCGAGTGAGCAAACAAGGGCCCTGCGTCCGTCCGGCATCAACAGGGGGACGGAGCGGGAGCACAGTCCCGGCAGTCCCGGTACCGGGAGGTGGAGGAAAGCCGTCTGAGATGCCATGTGGCGGGAGCCGTCCATTTAAAGCAAAAACCATGCTCCTGTAGACACAAAAGAGAAGACCACGTACGCCCGACCCCTAAGGAGGAGCCGCGCCACTGCTGCCTCGCAGGCGCACGTCTGCAGTCACACAGCGGCTTCCGCCATCACGGCAGCGCCCCCAGCGGAGCAAGACCGGGTGCTAAGCCACTGTGACTTGGGGGTGTTTTGTTACTGTGCCACAACCCGGCCTGAGGCGAGCAGTGTTTTGACTGAGATATACAGCTTTTAGGGCACTTGGGTGGCTCGGTCAGTTCGGCAACTGACTCTCGGTTTTGCCTCAGGTCATGATCTCTTGGTTCCTGGGTTCGAGCCCCGCATGGGGGGCGGGGGAGGGGAACCGTGCGCTGTTGATAGCACGGAGCCTATTTGGGATTCTCTCTCTCCCTTTCTCTGTCCCTTCGCTACTCGCTCACACGTGTGCTCTCTCTCTCCCTCAAGATAAATAAACTTAAAAAAAAAAAAAAGAGAAAGAAATCTACAGCTTTCAGACTGAGAAGAGTTTTCCCTTCAAGCGGCTTTCTAGAATGAGGAGTATTGCTTCGTGGCCAATTTAACATAATCCTCTCACAGGCTTTCCTGTACATCCGGCTCAGCCTTCGATTCTGCGGACCTCTTTTCCTGATTCTCCCACCTCCTCTGCAAACCCTTGCTTGTTTCAACAGGGTGCAGATCAGTGACGTGACCAGCTCTGCGGTCCGGGTCTCGACGGAAGTCCGACCAGAGCGCGGGCCTGCAAACTTCCATAAAGGAGGCCAGCCGACCAATACTTTAGGCTCCGGGGGCCACGCAGCCTCTGCTGCAGCTACTCTGGCGTGACACACACAGAGACGAACGCGGCTGTGATCCGGTAATACTCCGCGGAAGACAGGTGGTGTGCCGGACGGGCCCACGGCGGAGGCCAGAGCCTTCTAACAACGAGACGCGCCTGCGCCAGGAGCGGCTCCCTCGGACCAAGGCATCGCGGCCCCGGAGGCTCGTGCACACCTGCCAGGACACCGGCTCTCTCCTCGTGGGAGCTGGCCTCTGCTCCACACGGGAACTTACGATGAACAAGGAAGAGCAGCAGCCTCCTGGATCACCAGGCGGAATCCAAGGTCTGATGCCTCCTGGCAGACTAGGTGCTAGGGGCGTGTAGGTTCTCAGCATGACTTTCATCCTGAGATGCTCAGTTAAGGTCACGGCTGTTTCCACCTGGCAGGCCTCTACGTCCAATGTAATTTAAAACAACAACAACAACAACAACAACAACAACAACGGTCTTCCGGGCTCGCTGAAAGGAGCATCCCAATTCCTTTCAGCCCGCCCCGTGACCAACACCGTGATGACACCTCCGCCTCCTGAGATGGCACAGGCACAGGGAGGTTGCCAAGCCACACAGCCCCATCCGGAGGCCACGGACCTCGGACACTGTGACACGCACGGAGCCTGCCTCGGAAGGCGCCCGAGAAACCAGGAGCCGAGGCCCTCCCGTCTCGGACTTAATCTTCTGAGTGGACAAAGGAGCCCCAGCAGCACCGGGAGCGCAGAAACTCGCTGCCTCGTTTCACAGTGTTCAGGGCAGATGAAGAACAGAACTGAGACAGCCGTTCGTCACCCCCAGCTGAAGCCCAAGGAGGGAAGCGTTCTTGAGTCAAGTGCGAAGCCTGAGCAGGGAGGCCCGAAAGGCGCGACTTCCTGACTTTGGTTTTGAAGGAGCGCGAGGTTCACGGTGCCCAGGAAGGCAGACCCGCGACGATGGGGGGCAGTGGCCGTGACCCGTGAGGCCGGGCAGGAGAGAGCGGTTACAACTTCCGCCCACTAGGTTTGAACCGTTGTCCGTGTTCACGAGTGGCTGATTACAGACCTCGCGCACTGCTACAGGAGAGTCCAACTTAAGAAGGAACTGGGCTGTTCTTTTCTCACCTACGCGGCGGCCCCCCGTCCTCCAGAGAGGGCCCGGCGCAGCTGCACGGCCCGTGCACAGCGTCCGTCCCGAGGACTTTTCTAAAAGATCCTCGCTTCAGGGCGCCTGGGGGGCTCAGTCGGTTAAGCGTCCGACTCTTGATCTCGGCTCGGGTCAGGATCTCACGGTTTGGCATGATCCGTGCTTATACCCCGACAGCACTTACAGCACAGAGCCTGCTTGGATTCTCTCTCTCTCGGAATAAATAAATAAACAAACATAAAAAAAAAAGATCCTCTTCCCCCATTCCTCTATGACAGCCTGTTTTCCCCTTAAGCATTCTGACCTTTTAAAATTTCTTAATTCCCTTATTAAACTCTTCCTACAGATTCTCTAGACTTCCGGTGTTCCTTCGACGTTTTTTGGTTTTACAGTAACTTTACTGCTCCGGCAAACCAACCTACTCTTGATTTTTGTGATTTTTCTGTCCATCCCAAACCCACCCACTGCACAGACAGCACGACCGACATGCCGAGCACACCAACGTGACACTCCGCCACGCACGCAACTGCCCTCGACGCTGCCCAGGAGGCTCTGCACTACCGGGACACGACAGACCCCAAAGTCACGCGACGGTTAAATGTTCGTCTACGAATTAGGTCTGATCATCCTTAGGGGATCTCATCATCCTCTGGGCACGAACCACTTGCCTTAGAGATCAGCTCATCGTGATTGGCCAGGTGGGCTCTGCAGTGGACACAGCTGTACGTTCGGTGACAGTTTGGCAGATAAGCTTGGAAAGTTTTGGATTTTGTCATCTTCACCATCTCGGCGGGGCACTCCTCGCTCAGCTCAGGGCTGGCACCGGAAGAACCGCGGCTCTGCTGGGCTCTCTGACAAAAGAGACACTGAAATATGCACGCAAGAGCCGTTGTTGTTCGGAGGGCGTGTGGCACTGTCCACACAGCTGGGACGAGAGAAAAATGTCACAACCTGTCGAAGAATCAAGACAAAGCAGTGGGTTATGGAGGGAACGAAGCACGTCAAGCAGGCGCTGTTCGGGAGGAGAGTGTTTTGAGGAACAGGGTGCGGGGCCAGACCGGGAACATCTAATGCTTTCATAGTTTACCTAAAGAAAACTCATACTCAGGGCGCCCGGGGGGCTCAGGCAGTTAAGCGTCTGACTTCGGCTCAGGTCATGATCTCATGGTTTGTGGGTTCAAGCCCCGCGTCGGGCTCTGGACTGACGGCTTTGGATTCTGTCTCCCTCCCTCTCTCTGCCCCTCCCCTGCTCATGCTCTGTCTCAAAATGAACCAAGAAAAAAAAAAAAATTACATATCAGTCCCAAAATAAACTCTTGTGTAACATTAATGTTTAATGAATAAACATTAAAAAAAATTACGTATCAGTCCAGAAATAAATCCTTCAACAAGGGCGCCAAGATGAATTCAAAAGGGAAAGGGCAGTCTTTTCAACAAGTGGTTCTGGGAAAACCAGATATCCACATGCAAAAAAATGAAATCAGACCCTTATTTAACACCACATACAAAGATTTACTCAAAAAAGGGCTGCCTGGGTGGCATAATGGGTTAAGTGTCCAACTCTGGCTTGGGTCATGATCTCACGGTTCCCGAGCCTGCACCGGACTCCCTGCTGTCAGCACGGGGCCCGCTTCAAATCCTCTGTCCCCCTGTCCCCCACACATCCCCTACTTGCTCTCTCAAAAAAAAATGGAAAAAAATTAACTCAAAATGGATCAAAGACCTAAATGTATGAATGAAAACTATAAAACTCGCAGAAGAAAATATAGGGGGAAGTGTTTACAATATTGACGTGGCTTGATTTCTTGCGAAGGACAGTAAAAGCTCAGACGAAAATTTAGATTTACAGAAGGTAAAGTGAGAGAAGAATGGGGCAGAGCACCTGCAGAACACCAAGAAGAAGAAATAAAAGTCTTAGAAGCGTCCAGAAGGGGCGGGAAAATTACCCTTCAACAGAACAACTTCCCAAGTAAAACAACAGAATCCCGAGGGCAGCCAGGAAAGGTACCTTTAAGGTCCTGAAAGATAATAATGGCTATTCCGGAATTCTATAGCCAGTGAAAGCATCTTTCAAGAATTCCGGAATGACATTTTCAGACAACTAAAAAGGCTGACTTCAGCAAGATGGCACTAAAGGAAGTACAAGGATGTGCTTCGGACAGAAGAAAAACAATCCTATGGAAACGTCAGAGTCTAAAAAAAGGAATGGTGAACAAAGACGGTAAGTAGGTGGGTAAAAGAACAGCAGCATGTTGCGCAGCTTTAAAAAGATCGGACCGTAGGGGCGCCTGGGTGGCTCAGTCGGCTCAGCTTCCAACCTCGGCTCAGGTGTGATCTCGCAGTTCATGAGTTCGAGTCCCACGTCGGGCGCTGTGCTGACAGCTCAGAGCCTGGAGCCTGCTTCGGATGCCGTGTCTCCCTCTCGCCCTGCCCCTCCCCTGCTCATGCTCTGTCTCTCTCTCTCTCTCTCTCAAAAATAAACATTAAAAAAATTAAATTTAAAAATATAGACAAAAAACAAGACACACAGATCAGTGGAATGAATTGAGAAAAACACTCATGCATACGGTCAATTAATTTATTATTTACAATTTAATCAATTGTATATTGTAAGAATATACAACAAACGGTCTTTGGGAAAACTGGACAGCTACATGCAAAAAAAAATGAAACTGGATCACTGTCTTACATCATACACAAAAATAAATTCAGAACGGGTGAAAGACTTGAATGTAAGACCAGAAAGCATCAAACTCCTCAAAGAAGCCAGAGGCAGGAAGTTCTTTAACATCGTTCTTAGCAAAATGTATTTGGGACCAGTCTCCTCAGGCAAAGGCAATAAAAGCTAAAATAAACAAACAAGATTACATCCAACCGAAAAGCTTTTCACAGCAAAGGAAACCGGCGACAAAACAAAAGGCCGCCCAGGGAACGGAGAAGGTATCTACGAATCATGCCTCTGATAAGGGGTTAATAACCAAAATGTATCAAGGACTCACACAACTTAAAACGGAACAACCTGATTAGAAATGGGCAGAGGAGGGCACCTGGCTGGCTCAGTCGGTGGAGCACGTGACTCCTGATCTCGGGGTCCCGAGTTTGAGCTTCACGTTGGGTACGGAAACTACTTAAAAAAATTGGGCAGAGGGCAGTAGACATTCTTTGAAAGAAGACATACAAATGGCCACCAGACACATGAAAAGCTGCTCAGCATCACTCAGGGAAACGCAAATCAAAATACAAGGAGCTGTCACCTCACACCTGTCAGACCGGCTATTATCGACACGCCAAAAAGTAACAAGCGTCGGTGAGGAGGTGGAGAAAAGGGAAGCAATGGGAGCAGCCCAAGTGTCTCGAGAGGCGAACGAGGGAAGATGCGGTGTATATGCACAGTGGACTACCGCACAGCCACAAAGAAGAATGAGACCTTACCATCTCACCATGAAATCTCACACGGACCGATGGCAGTACTACGCTAGGTGAAATAAGTCAGAGAAAGACAATACCATTCGATCTCACTTACATGTGGAATCTGAACAAAACACAAAAGAAAAAAAAAATCCGAAACAGACTCACAGATCCAGAAAACAAATGGTTGGTTCCCAGAAGGGGCAGGGGTTGGGGGGATGGGCAAAATAGGTAAAGGGGATTAAGAGGTATGAACTTCCACTTACAAAATAAAGAGGTCATGGGGATGTAACATACAAAGAATACAGTCGGTAATTTCATAATAACTTTGTATGGGGACAGAGGAAAGCTAGATTTATGGTGGGGATCATTTCATAACATAAAAATTATCCAGTCCAGATGATGTACAAGCCAATAGGATATTGTATGTCAATTATACTTCGGTTTTTTTTAAAAAGTATAATCCAAAGAGAAAAAAAGAAACCTACTTCTCATACCCATGGGTCTAAGAATAATGGAAATGAGAAGATATTTTGAATTAAACCATAAGTACTTTCGAGCACTTAAAAGCAAACATATAATCTTCTAGGAGGTAGATTAGAAAATAAGACAGGTGGAATTAATGAGCTAAATACCCATCTTTAAGAAGTCAGAAAAGTGACACAGAAACAACCTAAAGAAAATGAAAGGAAATAGGAAAAAATTTAACGCAAGAGACAAGAAAAACATGGGTAGACAAGACAGGATCAACGAAGCCAAACGTTTGTTCTCAGAAAGACTAACGAAACTGACAAAGCTTTGTTCCACTGACTGGAGGGAGGGTGGGGAGTCTGGGAGAGATCAGATCCAAGTAATAACCTGGCAGAAACAGAAATGGGATATGACTTTCTCTGGGTGAGATTTATGGGTAATAGGATGTTGTGATCGATTTAATATATTTGAAAATGTAAACCACACAGATATATTCCTGGAAGAAATACAACTGAAAAATAGGACTCAGGAAGAAAAGAGCAAACCTGAACTCAGACCTGATAAACATGGATGAAATGGAAGTGAACGCGGCTAGCTTAACTTGATACTAAACCTTGATCGGGGCAGTGAAAGAAAAAACTTCACTATAACGTTCTTCTCATGAGCCAAAATGCAAACAAACATCCTAAATCATACTACCAAACAGAATCTAATACTATTTTAAAAGAAGAATAAAATACAATTAGGCTGACTTTATCACAAGAATACAAAATCATTCAGCGTTAGAAAATGCAGCTAATAAAATGTACCGCCTATGTTCTCTCAATCTGTTCATCTCAAGAGACGCAGAGAAAGCATTTAACAAAACTGACCATCCGCTCGCGATTTTCACAACATTCCATGAAGACTAACGGACATCAGGAACTTCCTTATCTGCGAAGATATGAATGAAACAAATGAAACAACCAACCAACCCACAGTGCACTTCATGCTTAACGGTAACACTTAGGAGACGTTCTCCCTGCAATCAGGAACGAACCTCCATACCACCGCTTTCATTCAGCACTTCCAGAAACCCCAGCCAGCTGGGGAAGGCAGGGCAAGAAGGCATACAGGTTAGAATGGAAAATCTACACTTCCACAACAGGGTAACAACACAAAGTATCTAAGAATAAATTTGAAGACCTGAAAATGTTTTTACAGAGAATAGTATACAACTTTGAGGGACAATGAGGAATACCTTAATAAATGGAGAGATATACCAAGATCAGGACTGGTATGAATATGAATTCTCCTCAAAGTAATTTTTATTACTTTATGTTTAGAGTTTTATTTAGAGAGTGTACACACACGTGCAAGCGGGGAAGGAGCAGAGAGGGAGGGAGGGAGAGAATCCCAAGCAGGCTCCGTGCTGTCAGCGCTGAGCCCAAAGTGGGGCTTGATCCCACAAACCAGGAGATCATGACCTGAGCCAAAACCAAGAGATGGATGCTCAACCTACTAAGCCCCCAGGCCATAGGCGCCCCTCGTTGTTTTTAAGCCCCCGCCCAGTGCGGGGTGTAAATTCACGACCCTGAGATCAAGACCTGAGTTAAGATCAAGAGTCAGACGCCTAACCGACTGAGCCATCCAGACGCCCCAAAGACATTTTAAAATTAAATGCAATTCAGATAAAGATCCAGGAAGATGTGTTGGGGTGTGTGTGTGTGTGTGCGTCTGCGCGCGCGCGCAAGCCAGGGACCCAGCAAGAAGCAGAAAGAGAGACATGGTTTTAAAACTTCTCCCAGAAGTGTCTGTAGGGGAAGGAAAAGTTTCCTCAACCCTCTTAGGGTCCCTGGCTGGATCTAAAAATTAAACAGCCCAAAACAGATGGCAGGAGGAAAGCACACAAACTTTACTGAATGTTTACATGTACCCGGAGCCTTCGCAAGGGGATGAGGACCCAAAGAAGTAGCAGAGCAGGAAGCTGTTCTACCGCTGAGACAAAGAAACGATTTACTTGTGGCGCACGGACAAGGCAGAGGGGTGTGGGCTGGGGGCAGGCCATGGCGAAGAAATAATTAGGAAGGTGGGGTAGGTTCCACAGGGTTTGTTGATACAGAGTTCTTGGCTCCCAACCCCCGGCCTCTGGTGAGAATCTCCCTCCCTCCTGGTACGGAAGGGCACCCTCCACACGGGCGTTTAGTGACCTGTTTCAGGGAATAAGGGCAAAGGGGGAGGTCAGAGTGACCGTCCTCCTCCTGCCATTTTCTCAGATTCCTCCAGCTAGAGATACTCAATGTGGTGACGCATTTTACGGTAGCGCGCCCCGAGCCCCGGTCACGTCAAAGGGCAAAACGAGTGAGGACAAGGAGCCCCTGGGGGGCTCAGTAGGTTGAGGGTCTGACTTCGGCCCAGGTCACGATCTCTCGGTTCGTGAATCTGAGTCCCGCATCGGGCTCTGTGCTGACAGCCCGCTTCGGAGCCTCGGTCTCCCTTTCCCTCGGCCTCTCCCCCACTCGTGCTCTTGCTCTCTCAAAAATAAAATAAAATTAAATTAAATTAAAATAAAATAAAATAATAAAATAAAATAATAAAATAAAATAATAAAATAAAATAATAAAATAAAATAATAAAATAAAATAATAAAATAAAATAATAAAATAAAATAAAATAAAGTTGAAAAACTAGTGAGGAGACTCTTGAAGGTCATGAAGGAGAAGCGTGTATTCTACCGGAGTCTGCCGGAGAGCTAGTCCTGCCATTTTCCATGGTCATCAAGGCAGCGCAGTCCTGGCACAGGACAGGAAAACTGACGGTGTGACCCGAAAGAGAGCCCAGAAACAGACCTCTGCATGGATGGGACACCAGATATAGCAAAGTGGTCTCACACTCGCTGGGAAAGGGAGGTTTCCAAAAATGGTGCCGGACACTACAGGCCCATCTACAGGAAAAGAAAAAGCTGGATCCTATTTTATGCCATAAACACAAAGTAATGGTTCATCCCATTTCCCAACGGAGAAAATCAACTAGCAAGAATATCGGGGGGGGGGGGCACGTGGGTGCTCAGGCGGTTAAGTGTCTGACTCTTGATTTCGGCTCAGGTCACGAGCTCACGGTTTCTGAGATTGAGCCCCTCGTCCAGCTCCGCACTGACAGCGTGGAGCCTGCCTGGGATTCTCTCTCCCCCTGTCTTCCCCTCTCCTGCTTGTACCCTCTCTCGCTCTCTCAAATTAAGTAAAAAATAAACAGTAAATTAAAAAAGAGTATTGTGGGGGCGCCTGAGTGGCTCAGTCGGTTAAGCATCCGACTTCAACTCAGGTCATGATCTCACGGTTTGTGAGTTCGAGCCCCGTGTCGGGCTCTGTGCTGACAGCTCAGAGCCTGGAGCCTGCTTCGGATTCTGTCTCCCTCTCTTTCTGCCCCTCCTCTGCTTGTGCTCTCTCTCTCTCTCATAAATAAACATTAAAAAAAATTAAAAAGAGTATTGTGGAGGAAATTTCCACCAGGGACCCACATCCACACACCTGTCCTCCAAAACGAAGGTCCGTTTCTCTCTCTGAAATATGGTCTTCTCAGCCAAGTGTGAAGGCAGCTCTGAAGAAGTGTGATCACAGGAGATGTTCCCGGTCAGTGATTCCCCAAACCTTCAATACATTTTATCAGGTTTCATCTGCTGTCCCAAACTACTGAACCTGATCCCTGGTAGCCCTCCCATCTTCGAGGGAGGTCACGGAGGCAGGTCACAGAGGTGAGGGTCAATTCAGATACCACCTGCACCAGCCCAGCTGCGTCTCCTGTGTCCCCCACCCAGTGCCCATACTGGCCACACAAAGTCAATCCACACACATCTGCACCACCTCTATCAGTAATGACCAATAAGGAAGGTTGCACCTGTTCTGACTTTTTTTTTTTTTAAGTAGACTCCACACCTGAACTCACAACCCTGCGATCAAGAGTCACATGCTGGGGTGCCTGGGTGGCTCGGTCGGTTGAGTGCCAGATTTCGGCTCAGGTCATGATCTCACGGTTCATGAGTTCAAGCCCCGAGTCAGCCTCTGTGTCAGTGCAGAGCCTGCTTCGGATCCTCTGTCTCCCTCACTCCACTCCTGTCTCTCAAAAAGAAATAAGCATTTAAAAGAAAATTTAAAAAAAAAAGAGTCGCATGCTCTACCGACTAAACCAGCTGGGTGCTTCCTGACTGGACTTCTTACCGAGCTCATGTTGTCTGTTTTAATACCTTCACCTAAGTTCTCTCGTTTTATTGAAAGGAGGCTTAAATTTTGTCCCTTCTTGCCTGCCTTCTGACTCCCTCTGATTCCAAAAGATTCTGAAAGCACACGGTGAAGGGGCCAGGAGACAGGAATCTCAGATTACTGGCGAGCTGGCCGGTCAGGTCTTTAGCGTCCTGCCCCGTTAGGGGCAGAAACACGGTTCCCCATGGCTGGAGAGGTGGAGAAACTGCCCTCCATCCTTGACACGAGTGATTTCGGGGCACCCGGCTGGCTCAGTCGGCAGAGCATGTGACTCCTGGATCTCGGGGTCACGAGTCTGAGCCCCACGTCAGGGGGTAGAGTTTACTTGGAAAAAAAAAAGTGACTTCACTTTTATTCATAAGAACAGGGGTAACCTCTCATTTTTAGCTCGCGTACAATTCCCTCTGTATGGGACAGCACCTTTCAGAGAGGCAAGTTGCCAGGGGTTTTCTGTTTATTTTGAACTGCTCAGTGCCATGGATGTGTGCCATCCCCTGCAGGCCTCCACTGGACGGCCCCCGCCCCAGCTGGCCCCTCCCTGAGGAGCCGCCAGCATCCAGGAGGCTTGCCTCTGAGGAACGGCCCTGTCACCTTTCCTGAGCCTTGCCCACGCTCAGCACTCCTGGCCAACCTTTCAAAGGCAGGAGTGTGCCTCGTGCACACACACATTTCACCATTTCCGTCCTGACCTCCACCCCTGTCGCCACCCCTCAAAGGGCGTCCTGGCAGAGCAACGGTCAGGCCTGGATTCATGGTCACTGAGCGGCGTGTCACACTGTTTTCAGCTGGCTTTTTTTTTTTTAATGTTTATTTTGGGGGGGGGGAGGGGCAGAGAGAGAGAAACAAGAATCTGAAGCAGGCTCCAGGCTCTGAGCCGTCAGCACAGACCCTGACGCGGGGCTCGAACTCACGAACCGTAGGATCATGACCTGAGCTGAAGTCGGCCCCTTAACCGACTGAGTCACCCAGGTGCCCCTTCTTCTGGCTTTTAACCTGGATATCCAGGGGCGCCTGGGTGGGCTCAGTGGGTTAGGCATCCAACTTCGGCTCAGGTCATGATCCCGTGGTTCACGAGCTGGAGCCCCACATTGGGCTCTCTGCTCTCAGCACACAGCCCGCACAGTCTCCCCCGCTCTCTGTCCCTCCCCCCATGTGCACTCGCGCTCTCTCTCAAAAATAAACAAACATCAAAATAAATAAATAAGCTGGATATCCCCTGTGGCACTGGGGAAATCGTGGGCAAGTTTTCAGGCAACCAGAGTACAAATGGGCTTTTACAACCAGATCTACCGGCAGGTTAAGAACCGCCATGAAGTTAACTAAAAGGCAAATGCATTCGGTGAGTCACGTTCACTACAGGACATTATGTTTCCCCTGGGTTCAGAGGGCAGCAACCATCCCCCCAGAAAGGTATTAGAGCAGGGTAATTTCTTAGAGCAAAAACAATATTCAGGATTCCAGAAATTTCTCTCCTAAAATAAACATGTATAATTATTTTAAGAGAACGTGAATCAGGCCCATGTCCATATGGTGCCGTTATCACACTTCTGAAGACAAAAACACTGAGAAAGCCAGCCCCGACCAAGCAGCTCTGGCATTTACAGGGCGGAGTGGAGGCTGCCCGAGGGCTGCGGGCTCCCTTCCCCACACCCGGGGTCGCCCGTCCTCTTTACTCCCCGCGCCCTGCGTCACCTCCCAGCACTGCCACGGCCTGGCACGTAAGCTCCAGTCCCAGCCCTCCACTTGCCCTGGGAGGAGGAAGGGAGGCACCAGGCAGAGAAAGCGTTCAGCTAGAGTTCATGGGGAAAGTGGAACCCCAGGTGGGCGGCAGGGACATTAACATCTAGCACGGAAAAGGAAACGCAGGGGCTTTGACGAGGCTCCCAGCCCGAACCAGCGCTATTTTAAGCTGCTTTAAGATGAGAACCAAAGGAACTGGCAGCAACCGTAAGAGATGGGTGTTCTTATTACCCCCACTGAGCAGATAGGGAAACTGAGGCCCAGAGAGGTTAACCAACCTGCCAAGGTTGCACAGCTAGTAAGCTGTGGATTCCAAGTCCAGGTCTATGCCCTGGACCCCTGTGGCTGAAGACATGAACGGGTGTGAACTTCACTCATCGCTGCAAATTAAAGGCAGCCTGGTAGGTCTTACAACCCAGCAGGTGGGCACCAATTTGTTTTAAAAAGATACCACCAGGGCAGCTGGCTGGCTCAGTCAGAAGAGCATGTGACTCTTGACCTCAGGGTCATGAGTTTGAGATGTGGGATGTTGAGATTGCTTAAATAAATAAAACTTAAAAAGCTGAGGGGCACCTGGGTGGCTCAGTCGGTTAGGCGGCCGACTTCGGCTCAGGTCATGATCTCGCGGTCTGTGAGTTCGAGCCCCGCATCGGGCTCTGTGCTGATGGCTCGGAGCCTGGAGCCTGCTTTGGATTCTGCGTCTCCCTCTCTCTCTGCCCTTCCCCTGCTCACGCTCTGTCTCTAGGTCTCTCAAAATTAAATTAAAAAAAATTTTTTTTAAAGAAAAAGAAAAGTTCATACTACCAGTGGTGAGGGCTGGTTGTAGCCATCTGGTAACACACCCCTAGATCTAGGGCCCATCTGGGGTATTTAGCTCCGGACTGACATAAAGGTTGTTACAATGTTGCCAATAATAACAAAATATTAGAAACCATCTCAAGTCTAACCAAGGGAGTCTGGTAAGTACACTGATAAACATTTCCAAGGCCAGCCCTTGGAGGTAGGAAGGACGGGTTACACTGTCTGCTTTTTGGTAACTTTCGATACCAAGTGTATGCACTCACTGTTCAAACGCACCCACAACACCTGCATGGAAAGGCCTGGAAGGATTCACATCAATGGGCCATAGCATGAGTCTAGTTTGCCTTTAGCAGAACCAGCTTCCCTTCAAACGTCTTCCTTCTTACTTGAATTACAGGTTGAAATGCTTTCCTCCGCATTTCAGGACCTGCAGGCTTGGGGATCAGCGGGCCCACTGGGAGGGAGGAGACTCCCTCCCCAGATAAAGCCCCCTTGGCCCTCTGTGGCCTCCCCCAGCCTCTGCGTCTCTGGGGAATCCGGGAAGGGATGTCTGGGCTCTTTCGACACCCAGCGGCCCGGCGCCTCGGCTCTCCAGGCTCACCTCTCCTCCCTCCAGCCCTGCCTCCACCATCTGACTCCCACCAGACTACTGAGGAAGGTGCTCGCACTGAGCCCTTCTTTTCCAGTGACTTGTGATACCTTCTTTTTTATTTCTCCCGCTGGTAACAAAGTTCCCCAGAGCCAGGCCCTTGGGACGCATCCTAGCAGAAGTTACTGGTTTCCTGGCTATTCACAGGGAGAAAGGCCAAGGCACGACCCACACACCACTGCCCTTCTCACTTGAAAGGGTGGGCTCTAGACCCAGAAGGCCAATGAAAGTGGGAGGACGGAGGATGCGAATCTTAACCTACAATTATTTAATTGCATACTAGAAACAACATAATGGGGAGGGGGGCGCCTGGATGGCTCAGTCAGTTAAGCGCCAGGCTTCAGCTCAGGTCATGATCTCACGGTTCGTGAGTTCAAGCCCCAGCCGGGGGCTCTGGGCTTAGCAGCACAGAGCCTGCTTGGATCCTCTGTCTCCCTCCCTCTCTGCCCCTACCCCGCCAAATAAATAAATAAATAAATAAACAAACTTCAAAAAATACATAATCGAACATTTGATGCCTGTGTTGGGGCAAGAGACAGAAAAACTAGAGCTGCAAAGAGCCATCAGAAGCAGCCCAGTGCTCAGGAGTGAGAGTGTGGCACCACGAGGGAGCCAGCAGGTGAGGTCTGGAAAGAGACAGGCTGCCGCCAGGGGTGGGGGACAAAGGTACAAGAGGGCTGGACTCACACTGTGCCACTTACTTGGCGGCCGTGGAACCTCGAGCCAAGCTGTTAGCTTATCTGTGGGTAAACTGCGATTCACAAGGAGGCTCAGAGAATCACGCAAGACGTCATGTCATTGCTACGGTGTGACAGAGGCTCGGCCAGAGCGTCGCCACACCTCACAAGCCCCAACAGGAATCCTGGCCCTGACTGTGAGGCTCTGCAGGGGCCAGATTAAGGGGCCCTTCCCTGGGTGTGGACGGCAGCAGGCTGGCTCCAGGATTTCCATTTGACTGTCACCAGCACCCAGCTCTTCCCGGAGCCCCAGGGGGTCTATCACAGGAGGAATGGGGACTGCTCTCCCGAATCCACCTCGTGCTGTCCTCCCCAGAACCCTGAGCCCTCCGTGTCTTGGCTGTTCACAACTTTCTCCAACCTCCCCGGAGATCTCCTGTCAGAATTTCCACCCTCCCGAGGTTCTGCCCATGATCAGATCTAACTACTCTTCTACAAACATAAAATCAAATGAATCTCAAATGAAGAGCATCAGAGAATGGTTCGAAAGCACTTCTATTGCTGCCTTTTTTTTCCCCCAGGGTTCATATTTTCTACGAATGTAGGTAAGTTGCTAGTGAAGCTACATCTAGTACCTAGATCGAACAGAACACGTGGAAAAGGCAAAATCAAAGACCCAGCAAGCAGAGAACTGATGTCATTACACAGTCCGACAAGCCCTTACAAATTAAAAGGGACAGCAACAAACAGCCACAATGGGCTTAGTTAACACTAGGGGGTTCCTCGCTCATCTGTGTTTTAATCAGGGCTCCACGGGCAACAGAATTTGTGTTATTCAAGTTTAGCAGGGTAGCTTCTTGAAAGGCCAATTTTATATCTTCCTGGCATTCAATCCGCCCAGGCAGAGTCTACTGGCAATCTGACCTCCGGATTTAAGGCATTCCCAGCCGCCGAGTATTGGTTTCGCCAGCTTCGCCTATCAGAACGGCTCTGCAGGGCTAACGTGGTTATCCATGCTCCTGAAAACTAAGAATCCGGCTTCTTCATCTGCTAAACTAGTTTTCATTGATCAGTCTCCGAGGGTTCGGAAAAATACATTACAACTCTACTGGCAGTCAGTCCCCCGCCGTCGCCCCCATCATCCCCGCCCCTCGACATGGCAGTCCTTGTGAAACTTAGGGACAGGACGGGCAGGAATCAAAGAACAGGCATTACGGGAACACTGCTTCCAACATACAGGGCTTCACACACTTCAGCGCTTCAAAAACAGAAAGATGTAATGCCTGGACTTCAGTCACAAGGGT
Organism: Paguma larvata; assembly: GCA_030068075.1. NCBI lineage: Eukaryota > Metazoa > Chordata > Mammalia > Carnivora > Viverridae > Paguma > Paguma larvata. The sequence goes on from CM057835.1 coordinate 62,717,909, forward strand.
GTATCTGTGTCAGTTGTTCATTTTGGCACCACGACACCGTAGAATAGTAACAATGGGGAATGCCGAGCGTGGGGCATATTGGGACCGTCTGTGCCATCTTTGCAACTTTCACGGAAATCTCAAGTTAGTCCCTAACAAGAAGTGCGTTTAAAAAGCACAGGCTATTGGGGCACCTGGCTGGCCCAGTCGGTAGAGTGTGCAACTCTTGATCTTGGGGTTGTGAGTTTGAGGCCCATGGTGGGTGTAGAGATTCCTTAAAGATGAAACCTTCAAAACAAAACAAAACAAAACAAAACAAAACAAAACAAAAAGCTTGGGCTACTACTCAGGTTGGCAATTGAGATCAGTTGTTTCTTTCTTAAGTGCCCAATACAAGCCAGACCCTGTGCTGCAGGTCCATGGTAGGATACGATTTTGCCCTGGTCCTACCTCAGAGAGGTTCCCAGGAGGAGACACTCTATCCCTGCGAGATGGAAGGGTTAGACCATAAGGGTCTATGACAGCCCTCAGTAGGAGCATCCCTCAATTACGCCACTACTGCCACCCAAGAGTCCAGGACTGGAAACAGGGGAGGACCAGTGCAGGATTACAAAACTCAACATCAGCCTCCAGCACAGCTCCTGGCACGGAGCAGGGACTCCGCAAACCTTCGTCACACCTGCTAGATGGGAGCAGAGGTTGGAGGGTGCATGGGTGTGGGAGAGGGGCAGCTTGCTCAGACGCAGCACCTGAAAGGGCTCCCTAGAGGAGATAGGCCTCCTCTCGAGGCTTGGGTAGGAGTTTAGGAGGTGGGTGGAAAGAATATTCTTGGCAAAAGAAACAACAGGTTAAAGTGTCTATGTTCTAACTACAAAGACGAAGAAGAAATGCAACTGAACAGAAAAAGCTTGGGGGTGGGGAAACTGAGGTCTTCCAAAGCCATTATGTATCCAAAATGAAATTACAGCTCCCCCCCCCTCATCCTGGAACTCACGCATTATCTGGACATCAAAGATGTCAGAGGCAGGCCTGGGGGAGGGGGACCCTACTTGGCAGGTTTCTCAAGCTAAGGCTTTTGCAAGCTCTGCTTTAATAAAATCCTAGTGCCACAAGCGGGGAACTGATACGGAGGACAATTCATTTTAGTCACGATCTTTATGTGGGCAACTTGAAAACATCCCCCCCTTTGAATAAACATTCCTCGGAGACCTCTTTTGTCCTCATTTCCCTCCCCAGTAGCAACATTTTTTTTTTTTTAAGAGGGAAAAGCCTATGACACATCAGGTATCTAGTTCATTCTGTGAATTTTTTTGTAGCCGAAGTGGGGAGGAGGCGATGGGGGCGGGGTAAGGGGAGCAAAATCGAAGATTAGGCTTTGTGGTCTGTTCCAACACGGAGCGAGCCAAATAGCAAATTAAAAAATCAAATCAGAAGAAAAACATCCACAGGTGCAGCCCGCTCGCGCCCCGCCCGCCGGCCCGGACGCCCAACAGGTGCCTCCGGGCCCCGCCCGCAGCCGCAGGAGCCTCGGGTCGCCACAAAGTAGCCGCCCGCGCAACAGTGTCCAGGCCCGCCCGTACTCACGGCCGCTCGGCGGTCCGCGCCCCGGCCCGCAGCGCCCATCCGGCCCGGGCCCCGGTCAGCGCGGGCTCGGCTCTCAGGCGGCCCCGGCGCGGCCCGGGACGCGCTGCGGCCGTTGGCGCCTCGGCAGGGCGCGAGGCATCCTCCCGCCGCCGCCCCGCGGGCCGCCTGCCCTTTGTTTTGGAGCCGCGGCCCGGCCGCGCCGCCGTTAACGGCCTCGGAACGCGGCGCCGGCCAATCAGCGCGCCGCAGCGCCCGCGCCCCGCCCCGCGCCCCGCCCCGCGCCGCGCGTTCCCGCCCCGCGCGCTCGGCGCCCAGGAGCTCGACCGGCTCGCACTCGGCCCGGCTGGGCGGGGGCGCACGTGCCGCGGGGCGCGACGCACTCCCATTGGCCGGCCTACCGAGCGCGGCCTCGGAGCCAGCCTATGAGGATTGAAGGGCTAGGGGGCGGGGCCGCGCCGGGCGAGGCGGGGCGCGGGGCGGACTCAAAGATGATCTCAGCACGCAAGCGCCGGTTGGCCTGGACCGAGGCGCTCGGCCGCAGGTTTCCCCCCGCGGTGAGGATCCAGCGGGTCACTCGATCTCCCCGCACGCCGGCAACGGCCTAGGGGACGGACGCCCGGCCCACAGCTTCCAGGACGGAAGCAGGGCGCACGGGATGGTCGTGCACGGGACCCGGGTTTCCTTGGCTGGACCACTCAGAGACTCGGTCCCCAGAATACGGGGTCCTCCGCTCTCGCCTACCCTGGACTCTCCAAGCCACTCTACTTGAGAACCTCTGTATCTGCATCTCGCTCTCTTCTGCTCCAGAGCCCCCAAATCGGACCCGACAGGAAGCCCCATCCTCTGGGTAGCCGTCCTGGCCCCCCAGGCAACCCGTCCCATCTCGACGTCCACCCTCCGTCCCCCAACGACCCTCATGTCCTTATTTTGTTGGTCCCACAGCCTTCCTGTATAAATTGGTTTTTGAATTACATAATAATGTTTTAAAAAGTGCTGCGGTCACAATGTATATAACGTTTTTATACATGTTAGCATCCTTTAGATCTTTCTTTTTTTGCAATGCAGTATACCTTTTAAAGATCTCTCTAGGTCAGACCTTAGCCATTTTCCTAGCGATGTCTCCAACTCCCCTCCTTTTACAGACCTGGCTGCAAAGTGGAAACTCATGATCATTTTTCAGATGCGTTTTTCAGATGAGTTGTTGACATCTCTTCATTAACTGTTAAGCATTTCAGATCTTCAATTTCCAACTGGAGGTGGGGATGGGGATGTTCCTTTTTCTTTTCAAGATCCCTTAGACTGTCTTTAAAAACTTATGATTTTTTTGCCTGCAACTATCTGTTTTCAGTCCTTTGTTGAAAAACAATTCCTAATTTTTATGTGAGCCAAGGTTTAAAATGTATATAATTCTGCATCCTACTTTAGGAAGGGGCATTTTTCTATTATTACGGTTTTTAATGAGTAATTTTAGTGGCTGCAGAATGTTAAACTTAACATACCCAAGTAACTGTGTGGTAGTTTGGGTGCATCAATGATTTCTGCTCTGTTTCTTCAGAATCTTTTTCTTTGAAAAATTTTGCACCAGATTTTCTATCAGTTTTTGGCATTATGGTTCCTGGCTTCATTCTTAGAGATTACATCTTTCCCTTAGTGTCTAAGTGACTGAATCACAAAGGATTCTGTCCGTGCCCTTGGCCTGTCAGTTCATTGTCACCTCTCCTGCAAGGATCTTGCCTTGTGCGGGACCCCAGACATGGACCCCTTTCCTGCCCACTGTCCAGTGCCTTTCAAATGTTTTAAACTAGGACCACAGTAAGGAATACACATTATTGGGGCGCCTGGGGGGCTCAGGTCAGCCTGGGTGGCTCAGTTAGGCGGCTGACTTCGGTTCAGGTCAGAATCTCAAGCCTCTAAGGCTCCGGAGTTCGAGCCCCGCATCAGGCTCTGTGCTGACAGCTCGGAGCCTGGAGCCTCCTTCCGATTCTGTGTCTTCCCCTCTCTCTGTCCCTCCCCTGCTTGCATTCTATCTCTGTCTCTCTGTCTGTCTCTCTCTCAAAATGAATAAACCTTAAAGAAAAAAAGAATACACATTATAGGCAACACCTGGGTGGCTCAGCCGGTTAAGCATCCGACTTCTGCTCAGGTCACGATCTCAAGGTTCGGGAGTTCAAGCCCTGTTCCGGATTCTGACTGCTTCGGATCCTCTGTCTCCCTCTTTGCCCCTTCCCAGCTCATGTGTTCACTCTTGCTCTCTCTCTCTCTCTCTCTCAAAAAATGGATAAACATTAAAAACAACAAATTTCATGAGTACAAAATTTGTGGGGTGATGAGAAATTTGGGGGATGGTAGGGATGCTTGCGCAATGTAAATGTACTTAATGCCACTGGATTATACACTTAAGAACAGTTAAAATGGCAAATTTTATGCTTTATGTAAATTACATTATGATCCAGTACACACATGAAAAAGGTTTCATGGTTTAATATATACTCTTGTGCAATGTGCTGACATTGTTTAATCCTTTTCTGTTTTCTTTTTATGGACAACATCCTGCACTATGTGATTTCATGAGGCGTCTATCAACCATGACCTGCAGTCTGCCACCCACCGGCTGGTCCTTGTTGTCACCCCCAACCCATAAACTCAATTTCAGACAGCCATGGGGCTCTCTGGCTCTCCCCTGTTAACATCGGGACCACACCTGCCTTTGTCTGTGCTAGGAGCCACAAGTCACTGTCCTCACCACCTCCCTACCTGGTGGCTGCCCTCCCTCACGTGTTCATTTCCCTTGAGCACCTTCCTCACACCACAGACTTGTCTGGTGAACCCCGGGCCTAGGCAAATGTGACTCTCCGCGTGGTTGCAGAAATGTTTTCCCTTGGGGAGACTAGTTTTAAGGCAGGGCAGTCCTCCTGGCAGCCCTCCACCTGCTCTGGCCATTCAGATTCCCACCTTCCTGGGAGGTGGTCCTACACCACCTCCTGCCCCCCCCCCCCTGCTGCCTGGACTAGCTCTGTGTCCTACTTCGCTGAAGACATGGACGTCGGCAGGAGATCCTTCCTTGATGCTCCCACACTAGACCTTTCTGCTGGCCCATGCCCGCTACGCATACATTGCTGTGTTCTCTAAGACCAGGGGGTCACTGTGCATGCAGCCCACCCCCCCACCCCACCCCCGCATGCCTGTCTGCCTCAGTCACAGTGCCCTCTTTAAGCTGCCTCCTCCATCCCTGCTTTACTGGGCTGTCCCATCAGGACAATGTCATCTCCTTATATCCATCTTTTGCCATCACCATGCTTCTCTCCAGTTCTTCAGAGCAAGATTGCTCAAGAGTCGCTAAGCCGGGCTCCTCCCACTCCTGGGCTCCCTCCACAATCACTGCACCTGTTCACTGCCAAAGCTCACAGCTGGGCTCAGCCATGTCTCTTTGGTGGTCAAGAAGCACTTCACGCGGCCTGATGCCTCCCAGCATGTGCCTCATCACAGGCCCCCAGCCCCCAAATTCCAGGCTTACAAGGCCATCTGCACACTCTAAAGCACCCTCAGAGCTCTAGGGGACACCTCGAAGCCAGTGTGCCCTAAGTTAAGCCGCAGCCTGGGACACCTGGGGGGCTCAGTCAGTTGGGCATCCGACTCTTGACTTTGGCTCAGGTCACGATCTCATGATTCATGGGATCGAGCTCTGTGTTGGGCTCTGCGCTGACAGCACAGAGTCTGCTTGGGATTCTTGCTCTCTCTCTCTCTGCCCCCTCCCGCTTCTGTGCTCTTTCTCTTAAACATTTTTAAAAAAAAATAAAGCCACAGCCCTCACCACCTCGGTAAAAGGCACAGCCAAACTTCCAGCCCAGTCAAAACCCCATAACCCCTCACTTCGCCTCTCCCCATCATGTCCAACAGCGGCTTCTCAGCAGGTCCCTCTCCCGCCACCAGTGCCCAGTACCCAGGCACCTCTCATCTCTTGCCTTGATAATTGCTATAGGTGAGTAGCAAGCTTTGCCCCCTTTACTCTTCACACATTGAGAACAAAAGCCAGATATGTCACTCCTCCAAAGCCTCCAGAAGCTTCCCACTGCACTCAGACTAAAAGCCAGAGTCCTGCCAGTGGCCCCCCAGGGACTTGGCACCTCCCATCTCTCCTGATTTCCTACTTCTGTCCCTGCATTTGACCAACTATGACATTTGGAGGGACCAGTCTGCATAGGACCACCCCCACTTCTGACACCCAGCCGCAGGTTTGGGAGTCCCCAGGATGAACCTTAGTTAAGGTTCCCTTAGAGGAATTCGCGGCAAGCTGTTACACTCACGGTTACAGTTTCCAGCAGAGGAAGGATGGAGATTAAAACCAGCCGCAGGAGAGCACCCGGGGGCAAGACTAGGAGAGTGGCAAACTTGAGCTGCCAGCTGTCCTGTCCACAGAGCCACACACAGCCCCCTCTCCGGCAGTCACGAAGGACGGCACGCACAGGACTGCCAATAGAGAAGTTCATCAGAGCCAGGTGCTCAGAGCTTTTAATGGGGCTCCATTGCACAGGTGTAATTGATCGAGTGCCTTCCCAGTGATCTCAGTCCGCAGCACCGCCCCCCACCCCATCCCGGCCCCAATCATGTGTGGTCAATTCCACCTGACTATTATCTGCTGTGATGTCCCTACTTTAAGTCACATTGTTAGGCTATCCAAAGGCCCCGCAGGCAAACATTAGAGCTTAGTAATTGCCTCCCCAAGGCTGAAGGCAACGAACAGGCTCTTTGGGGATGGGGTTAAATTCTTTCCTCCCACCTCCCTTGGCTTAGCGCCCTTCAGCACATCCTTGCTGCCCCTTCTGGGGGACTCGGCGCTTGCTGTCCTCTCTCCGAGAGGCCCCTCTTGCTTTAGGAATCTGCTTGAATGTGTCCTCACCACAGAAGCTGTCTCCTCCGGACTCTGGGGACCAGTGGCTCTTGCCCACCACTCCCTCTACCCCGTCACTCAGCTTTGATTTTCCTCAACACCCCCCACCCCGACCCCCACCCCCGCCACCACCGTTTTCTTCTGTTTGGTTTATTGTCCATCTCCCCCCACCAGGATGGGAGCCACCTGAGGGCAAGGACTTGGTTGTTCTCAGGTGTACCCGCAGGGCTTGGAACTTTTGCTCCGTGAGCCATTCCTACAGGGTGATTGAGGAGTAAAGGAGCTCTGAGTCGCCCTGCTCTGTCCTCCGGGATGCCCAGGGCACTGGCCACAGCCCCGAGGAGAAGGGATGGCAGAATCCGTGAGAGCCTCGTGCACATGGTGTGGCGTCTGGTGATTATGGTCTCCAGCCCAACAAAGGTGAACGGATCCGGCTACGCACCTCAAAGGTGGATTGGAATATGGAATCCGTGACATTGCAGTTGTCTCAATGCCCGTGGGAGGCTCTCCAGAGCCGTGTGTGACCACAATGGCGCGGCAGCTGTCACGCACTGGACCTGCCCGGCTCTCACACACGAGGGCACGGCCCGCCTCCCCAGGGGATCCGGTGTGGCTGGTTATTACATGCTAAATTGTGTCCTTCCAAATGTGACTGTATTTGGAGATAGTGGTTGGTTTGTTTTTTTTAATGCTTACTGATTTTTTTTGAGAGAGAGAGAGAGAGAGAGAGAGAGAGCACGAGCGGGGGAGGGGCAGAGAGCAAGGAAGACACAAAATCCGAAGCAGGCTCCAGGCTCTGAGCTTTCAGCACAGAGCCCGACACGGGGCTCGAACTCACAGACCTCGAGATCATGACCTGAGCCGAAGTCGGACTCCCAACCGACTGAGCCGCCCAGGTGCCTCTAGAGATAGTCTTTCATAGGTGGTAAGTCAAAATGAGGTCGTTAGGGAGTGCCTGGGTGGCTCAGGAGGTAAAGCATGCAACTCTTGGGGCGCCTGGGTGGCTCAGTTGGTGAAGCCTCCGACTTCGGCTCAGGTCGTGATCTCATGGTCGGTTTTGAGATCGAGCCCCACGTCGGGCTCCATACTGAGCACGGAGGCTGCCTGAGGTTTTCCCTCCCCCTTTTCCTTCCCCACCAGAAGAAACAAAATGAGGTCGTTAGGAGGGGCCCTAATCCAGTCTGACTGGTGTCCTTATAAGAGATGATTAGGGGGCACCTGGGTGGCTGACATGGGGCATCCAACTCTTGATTTCAGCTTAGGTCATGATCTCATGGTTTGTGGGATCGAGCACCACGCTGGGTTCCGTACTGATAGAAAAAAAGATGATTAGGAAACAAACGCCACACAGGTAGAAAGTGACGGTCCGTCGACACACCCAGGGGAGAGGCCTCAGGAGACACCAAACCTGCTGACACCGTGACCCTGGACTTCCAGCCTCCAGAACTGGGAGACAATAATCTCTGTTGTCGAAGTCCCCCAGGCTGTGGTACTTTGTTAGGACACCCGTAAGTGAGTTCCTAAAGGGTCTTCCAGCCTGCCTTTGGTCCCGAAATCCTGCCTGAAACCCTGGGTTTACCCGACGGAGAAGCTCACTTAGGTGTGAGTTCACAGCAGGCTGGCAGGTGGCCATAGAGCAGATAGGGAGCCTCGCTCACCTCCCAGCCCCAGGGCCCTCCTCGGCCACGGGAGGGCACGAAGTCTCTCTGTAGCCCCTTGGGGTCTCAAATTCTTGGACTTGCTGTTAACTCTCCTTTAGGAGAGCCAAGCCCATTAGGAAGTGTGTGGTTGCTGTTGGCATAGCAACCGCAAGCCATCTTAGGCTCTTTCCAAATTAAAAAATTCCCAGCTTCAGGACTGCGGAGAGAAAGATGTAAAAGCAGAGATGAAATTAAGTTACTGATGGAAGACGTTGCCATGGCATCATGCTGTCCTTGGAGTCTGCCACCTGTCACTGCGATCTCTCCATTCTTCGTGCAAAGTAGGGAGTCCAAGAGAAGAGCAGCCTCCCACAGTGAGGGAGAAAAAGATTTGCTTTGATTAGAAGTAGCAACTAATGATGGGAATTTATATTTTAAGAGTAACTATACATCCAACACACACGGGTTCTCAAAATGTAAACCTATCACCTGGGAATTTGTGAACACGAGTTTGCTGAATGCAGTGTGTCTGAGGTGGGCCCTGAGATTCTGCATTCTAATTTTTTTTAAGTTTATTTATTTTGAGAGAGAGAGAGAGCGAGCGTGCGCGCGTGCACGACAGACAGAGGTAGAGCATGAGTGGCGAAAGGGCAGAGAGAGACTCCCAAGTGGGCTCTGCACCATCAGGGTGAGCCCGACATGGGGCTCGAACTCACAAACTGTGAGATCATGACCTGCGCCAAAATCAAGTCAGACACTTAAACGCCCACCCAGGTGCCCCTTGCATTCTAATTTTTAATCTTGGTAACATATACTTAACATAAAGTTTACCCTCTTAAACCAGAGAGGTTTTTTTTTAATGTTTATTTTTATTTTTGAGAGAGAGAGACACAAACAGAGGACAAGTGGGGGAGGGGCAGAGACAGAGAGGGAGACACAGAATCTGAAACAGGCTCCAGGCTCTGAGCTGTCAGCACAGAGCCTGACGCGGGGCTCGACCTCAGGAACGGTGAGATCATGACCTGAGCCGAAGTCGGACGCCCAACCGACTGAGCCACCCAGGCGCCCCAAGAGGGTGAGTTTTTTTTTTTTTTTAACATTTATTTATTTTTGAGAGACATAGAGACAGAGCATGAACAGGGGAAGGGCAGAGAGAAGAGGGAGACACAGAATCTGAAGCAGGCTCCAGGCTCTGAGCCGTCAGCACAGAGCCCGACGCAGGGCTTGAACTCATGAACTATGAGATCATGACCTGAGCTGAAGTCGGCCACTTAACCAACAGAGCCACCCAGGCGCCCCAAGAGGGTGAGTTTTTAACAGGCTCCCAGTGATGGCGATGCAAGGGGTCTGTGACCCACAGTTTGCACATCAGCCTTTGCAGAGCCTTTCTTTGTACCAGGCGTACCGAAACCAGCAAGCCACACAGTGTGCTTTCCAGGAACTTCCTGCCAAGCGGACGAGAGCAGGGGCAATGTCGTTTCAGGGGAGTGGACAGAAAACTGACTCACAAATGAGGCTGGGATTTGCATGTTGGAGGATCAAAGCATGGGGGTGGGCGGTGGGAACATGAAGACTCTGTAACTGCTGGATCGACTTACGAGGTGGCCAGGCCATTCCCTAAAGTTGGGCGTGGAGGTGATTCCTTTGGGTATCTCAGATGGTGCTGGTACAAACACCTTTGTCCATGTGGCTGCTCTCTCTTGGATTGTTGTCCGGGGGGAAAAATCCCTGTAATGAAATTAACTGAGTCGAAACACATCTGGCTGGCTCCAGTCACAGTTGCCAGATTCCACTGTAGTGAATTACGGCACTAAGAGAAATGTCAAAGGGCACCTTCCCTTACAACTTCACAACATTTGGCTTTGATAATTTTGCTTCCGCTAAAAACACATGGGCAAACAAAACGAAAAAAAACCAGAAAGTAGGGTATGCACAAAATGGCACTTCATCTTTAATTTGGTCATTTCTATTTTCTTTCCTTTTTTTTTAAGTTTATTTGTTTATTTTGAGAGAGAGAGAGAGAGAGAGGGAGAGAATCCCAGGCTTCGTGCTGTCAGTGACTAGCTGGGTGTTGGGCTCGATCCCATGAACCATGAGATCATGACCTGAGCTAAAATCAAGAGTCAAACACTTAACCGACTGAGCCACTCAGGCGCCCCAGGAATTTCAATTTGCTAATGGCACTGGATGCTTCTCTTCATGAAAGTAGACAATATTCTTTGATTGACCATCAATTAGGAATGAGGCAAGGTGTTTGTTCTTTTATGATTTTTCTATGTTTTGGAAAACAGATTTTATTATCGGTCACCCATGGCCAGAGGTGCCCCAGCTCCTGTGGTTATTACCCCTCACCGTTGCCTACACTGGCCGGTGTTAAAATCAGATGCAGAGATCTTTCTTCATAGTTTTCTCCGACCACACTTGCTGAGTGTCTGTCCTTCCAGAAACACTTGCTAGAAAGGCATTTTAGCAAGCCTAAAAATAGGAATGGCCTTCAAGTTTAGCTTCCACACGTAGAGAACTTGCAAGTCATCACTCCTGCCCTCAAAACAAGAAAAAAGATGGAAGAACTGAAACTCAAGCATGGATATATATGTAATATTTGAGAGAGAGAGGGAGAGCATGAGCGGGGGAGGAACAGAGAGAGAGGGAGACAGAGGATCTGAAGCGGGCTCTGCGCTGACAACAGAGAGCTTGATGGGGGCTCGAACTCACAAAGTGTGAGATCATGACCTGAGAAGGCAGATGCTTGACTGACTAAGCCACCCAGATGCCCCAAGGACTTTTTTTTAGATCCATCAGAGAAATGAGGTCATGGGACCACACCCTGTCCCCAAATCTGTAGAGACTTCAAAGACAGAGTACCACAACTTATCAGTAGCAGAAGCCACTGGAAGGAACTGGTAGGAACACCTCATGTGACCCCTTACATGGGAACGTCAATGAAATGCTAGAGGCTGAGCGTGGATGAGCTTGAGAATTAAAATCTCGCTCTGAAGGGAACCATTCTAATGGGGGCGGGGGGAGTGTTTTTATGGGTTTTACCTCCAAGGAGCCCCACCGGGTCCTCACAATGAAAATCAGAGCAAAATTCTTTTGTGTACGACACAAGGAGAAGGGGAAATATAACCAGTTGAAATATGCCCAAATTGTTCATTGTCCATCTAAAAAAAAGTCCAGCCAGCAAGGAAGACAACTTCCTCAGAGCCTCATCCAACAAGGGGGGAATGGATACACCTAACCCCAGCCCCTTGTAGCCTTTGTCTGACCCTAATGGGACAAAAAAAAAAAAAAAGCCCAGAGGAGCAGCACTTGCAAGAATCATGGACTGGGCCACGGGCCCACTAGGAGACAGACCTAATCATACAATCCTGGGACACTTCCCCTCCCTCCATGCCTTCCTGCCCCCCTAACAGGGCTCCTGCATACTAGAGGATTCCTGCTGAAAAAGCTGCAAGGCCGATTCTTCATGAATTGGCGTGTCATCCTTGTGCAGGGGGCCATACTCATTTTCTCTGTGTCATTCCGACTTCCGTATATGTGCAGTCCAAGTGAGCACTGCCGCAAGGCTGGTTCTATTGAAGAAGGAGTCTCTAGGGAAACCCAAGGACAGCAGGGGAAACACAAGCAAGAGCAGGAGAGGAAATTTCAGTCTCTGAGCCTAACTCCAAGCCAGAAAAACATAAAGGCCTCTCATTAAGGGGCGCCTGGGTGGCTCAGTCGGTTGAGCGTCCAACTTCGGCTCAGGTCATGATCTCGTGGTCTGTGAGTTCAAGCCCCATGTCGGGATCTGTGCTGACAGCTCAGAGCCTGGAGCCTGTTTCAGATTCTGTGTCTCCCTCTCTCTCTGCCCCTCCCCCACTCACAGTCTGTCTCTCTCTCAAAAATAAATAAACATTAAAAAATTTTTAAAAAATGCTGCCTATCTCAGTTCTATTACCCAATATATGTCTGACATTTAACAACAACAAAAATTACACGCATGCTACAGGAAAGGCACCGTCTGAAGAGACAAAGTAGGCAACAGAACCAGGCTCGGCTATGGCAGAGATGTTGGCATTACTGGACAGGAAATTTAGAGATTTTATTTTGGGGGGGCGTCTGAGTGGCTCCGTCGGTTGAGCATCTGTCTGTCTTCAGCTCAGGTTGATATTGTGGTTCACAGGTTCGAGCCCTGCGTCGGACTTTGTGCTGACGGCACGGAGCCTGATTCGGATTCTCTGTCTCCCTCTCTCTCTTCTGCCCTCACCCACACTCGAGCGCTCTCAAAAATGAATAAGCATTATGGGGTGCCTGTGTGGCTCAGTCAATTGGGTGTGCAACTTCGGCTCAGGTCACAATCTCATGGCTCATGAGTTCGGGCCCTGCGTCAGGCTCTGTGCTGACAGCTTTTTAAAAACATTTTAAAAATGAAAAAACAGGGGCGCCTGGGTGGCTCAGTCGGTTAAGCGTCTGACTTCAGCTCAGGTCATGATCTCACAGTCCGTGAGTTTGAGCCCCGCGTCGGGCTCTGTGTTGACAGCTCGGAGCCTGAAGCCTGCTTCAGATTCTGCGTCTCCCTCTCTTTCTGCCCCTCCCCTGCTCACACATTCTCTCTCTCCCTCTCTGTCTCAAAAATAAAGATTAAAAAAAATTTTTTTTAATGAAAAAACGTTAAAAAAATTAAATATTTTATTTTTAAAGTAAGCTCTACACCCAGCATGGGGCTTGAACTTATAACCCCGAGCTTAAGAGTTGCATGCTCTTTCAACTGAGCCAGCCAGGAGCACCCCACCCCCCTTGGACAGGGAATTTAAAACAACTCTGGTTCATATGCTAAAGGCTCTACTGGAAAAAGTGGGCCACATACAAATAGATGGGTAGTGTAAGCAGAGAGATGGAAACCCTAAGAAAGCATCAAAAGGAAATGCTAGAAAAAAACATGAACAGAAATGGAGAATGGCTTTGGTGGGCACATAGGTGGAAAAGAATCAGTGAGCTTGAAGATATGTCACTAGAAACTTTTCAAACTGAAATGCAAAGAGAAAAAAAAAAAAAGTAACAGCATGTCCAAGGACCGCAGGACAACTATAAACATGTCACATAATACAAAATGGGAATTCCAGGAAGAAGACAGGAGCAGAAGATTATATATTTAAAGTGATAATGGCTGGGACTCACTGCCCACGTCCCGGGAGGTCAGTGGTGGCAGACACGTGGCTCAGAGGCCCAGGCACCCGCAGCAGCAGCTCTGGGCCGGGTGAGCACACTGTTACTGTTGGGGGTGGACCCAGGATCGCCAGCACCCCTTCACAGGCTGTGGTGTGGGGGGTGGGCACCAGCCTCGGGGTGCTGCGTCAGGGAGTGCGTCCAGGCACCAGGCGCTCTGGGCTTGGTGGCTGAACCACTGTGAGCCCCAGATATGTTCCCAGCTTCTGGTGAGATGGCCGGTGTGCTCACGACTCACAGACCCCTGAGCAGCATCCACCACGGCTCTCTGGGAATGGGTGGCTGGACGGAATCGGAGCCGGTAACCCAAACCCGGTGGGCATTCTGGGCCCCTTCTCTGCACAAGAACACACAGTATGGATGCATCACAGGAACGGGACACAGAAAGGGTCAGATACAGCCACAGAAGCCACAGGTGGAACCCTGGGTCCCCTCAGCCAGAGGGTAGCCGACCGTCTAGCCAGGCATCACCAGCCCCTCAGCGATAGTGAGCTTTTGTCCTCAGCACAGAAATGAGTTCTCCACGAGTGACATAAGCCATTTGCAAAGTGGCATTTGGGACAAACTCATTCTTGCAATAAAATAAGTGCTGGGAGGGGCACCTGGCTGGCTCAGTCAATGGAGCATGCAACCCTTGATCTCCGGGTTCTGAGTTCGAACACCAGGTTGGGTGTAGAGATTACTTAAAAATAAAATCTTAAAAAAAAAAAAATAAGTGCTGAGAAAAACAGTGGGGCCCTGGCTGCCCAGAAGGCAGGTGCATTGGTGTGTCTCCATGGAAAAACAAAAACCAAAAAAAAACCCCCCAAAAACAAAAAAACCCAAACAACAAACTGAGAATATTCCAAAATCAATGACAGAAACCAAATCACAAATTTAGGAATCTTAGACAACATTTATATTTTTAAATATAAAAAAACCTCCACCTAGGCATATGATATTCAAACTGCAGAAAACCAAAGACAAAACACAACCTTGAAAGAAGCCAGAAGAAAAAAACCAAAACCAAAAACGAAAAATCAGCTCACCTATAGAGAAATAAGGATGAAAATCACTTCAGATTTCTCGTCTGAAATCTTGCAAGCAAGGAGAGGGAGTAGAATATTTTATTTATTTATTTATTTATTTATTTATTTATTTATTTATTTAATTTATTTTTTTTTAACATTTATTTATTTTTGAGACATAGAGACAAAGCGTGAGCTGGAGAAGGACAGAGAGGGAGACACAGAATCTGAAGCAGGCTCCAGGCCTCAGCTCAGAAGCTGTCAGCACAGAGCCCGACGCGGGGCTCGAACTCACAGACCGCGAGATCATGACCTGAGCCAAAGTCGGCTGCTTACCCGACTGAGCCACCCAGGCGCCCCGGGAGTAGAATATTTTAAAAGGTTTATGTAGATCTAAGATTCTGACCTATAAAATTTTCCTTTTTCTGAAGGATTTTTTCTTTAAAAAAATTTTTTTTTAATGTTTGTTTTTGAGAGAGCAAGCGAGCGAGTGAGCACGAGCTAGTGGGGGAGGGGAAGAAAGAGAGGGAGACATAGAATCCAAAGCAGGCTCCAGGCTCCAAGCTGTCAGCACAGAGCCCGATGCGGCTCGAACTCACGAGCTGTGAGATCATGACCTGAGCTGAAGTTGAATGCTTAATCAGCTGAGGCACCCAGGCGCCCCTGAAGAATTTCTTTTAACATTTCTTGCAAAGGAGGTTTATTGGCAACAAATTGCTTCTATTTAAGAATTTTTATCTTTAAAAAATATTTATTTCTTAAAAGTTTATTTTTTATTTATTTAGAGGAACAAGCGGGAGGGTAGCAGGGGGGTGGACAGAGGATCTGAAGCAGGCTCTGTGCTGACAGCAGAGAACTTGATGTGGGGCTTTGAACTCATGAGCACTGAGATTGTGACCTGAGCCGAAGTTGAATGCTTAACCGACTGAGCCACCAGGCGCCCCAATTTTATTTTTTAAAATTTTAAGTAACCTCTATACCCAACGTGGGGCTCAAAGTCATGACCCCGAGATCATGCTGTACCTGCGGCCAGCCTGATGCCCTGAATTCCTTTAGCTTTTGCCTAAGTATTGCTCTGTTTTTGAAGGATACTTTCACTGGATACAAAATTCTAGGTTGGTGTTTCTCTTTCAATATGTTTAATAGGAGTAGTGTGAGGGGACATGCTTGCCTCGTGCTTGGGAACACCTGTAACTTCTCATCACTAACAATGTTGCGTACAGGTTTTGTTCTTGTTGATCATTTAATCGAAGTATAGTTGACATATGCCTACAGGATTTTTCTAGATATTCCTTGTCAAGTTGGGAAAGGTCCCCTTTATTCTTCCTTTGCTGAGTCTTTATGACGAAAGGTGTGATTTGTTAAATGATTTTTCTGCATCTATTGATAGGATCATGAGATTTTTCTTTTTTAGCTTGTTGATATATTACATTGATTTCCTAATGTTGAACAAGTCTTGGGTGTCTGAAATACATCCCATCTGGTCATGGGATATATTCTTTTTTACAAAGATTTATATTAAAATTTTTTTTTTCATGTTTGAGAGAGATGAGCGGGGGAGGGGCAGAGAGAGAGGGAGAGAATCCCAAGCAGGCCCCATGCTGTCAGCACAGAGCCCTATTTCAACTCATGAACTGTGACATCATGACCTGAGCCCAAACCAAGAATTGGACTGAACCACCCAGGTACTATTTTTTATTTTAGAGAAAGAGCATGAGCAGGGGAAAGGGGCAAAAGGAGAGATAGAGGGAATCCCAAGCAGTCTCTGTACTCATCATGGAGCCTGACATGGGGCTTGATCCCACGACCCTGGGATCATGACCTGAGCCAAAATCAAGAGTGGGACATTCAACTGACTGAGCCACCCAGGTGCCCTGATTTTATTTTTAGTTTTTTTAATGTTAGAGAGAGAGAGAGAGAGAGAGAGAACATGAGAGGGAGAGGGGCAGAGAGAGGGAGACACAGAATCTGAGTCAGGCACCAGGCTCTGAGCTGTCAGCACAGAGCCCGATGCAGGGCTTGAACCCACTAACCATGAGATCATGACCTGAGCCGAAGTCTGAGGCTTACCTGATTGAGCCGTCCAGGTGCTCCTTAAAAATTTTAAGGAATGTCTACATCCAATGTGGGACTTGAATTTACAACCCTGAGATCAAGAGTTGCATGCTCCACTGAGCCAGCCAGGCGCCCCTATAATATTGTGCGATTTCATCATCTAATATTTCGTTGAACGTTTCTGCATCTACGGCCATGAAAGACATTGGTTTGTAGTTTCTTCTCTTGCAGTATCTTGATCTGATTTCGGTACATTAGGGTAACGCTGGTTTCAACACAATCAGCTAAGTGCGTTCCCTCTATTTTCTGAAGAGACTATAGTAGAGAATTCGTATCATTTCTGCCTTAAGACACACGTGGTGCAATCACATACCACTGGCTAGGTATTATCTGAATGAGTTGCAGCTTATGTCCACACAGAAACCTGCGCATGAAGGTTTATAGCAACTTTATTCATAGTTGCGCCAAATGGGAAGCAACCAAGACGCTCTTAGAGGTGAATGGGCAAACTATGGTATATCCACACACTGGAATAGTATTTGATGATGAAAAGAAATGTGCTGTTGGAAACAGAGAGCAGAGCGGTGGTTACCAAGGGCTGGGCGGTGAGAGAAACAGGGAGATGCTGGCCGAAGGGTACAAGCCTTCAGTTAGAAGATGAAGGGGTTCTGGGATGCAGCGCACAGCATGGTGACTGGCTCCTAACACTGTGTCGTATGCCTGAAACTTACCAGTAGTCTATTTTAAGTGTTCCCACCACAGACACACACATACACACACACACACACATGCGCGGAAGTAACTGTGTGAGGTTGACAGATGTATTATCCTGAGAGTGGGGATTATTCCACGAAGTAAATGTATTTTGAATGATCATGTTGTACACGTGTGAATATATATATTATACACACACACATATACACACATACATATACATACACATATATACAATTTTATTTGTCAATTAAATCTCGATAAAACTGGAGGGAAATTGAGCTATCAAGCCATAAACAGACATTAAGTGGCCTTGAACACACATCGCTAAAAGAAAGAGGCCGATTCTGCATATTACCAATTACACGATGTTCTGGAAAAAGCAGAAGTATGGAGATTGCAGAGCAAAAAGATCTGTGGTGGCCAGCAGTGCGGGGGAGGGGAAAGGGGAATAGGTATACTGAGGGGAGACGGGGGACACGGAGCTCTGCGCGCTAGCCACACGGTTATTCTGTCCATCCAAAACTCCTAAAAACAAAGTCTACTAAAAAAAATAAGGAAACGAGCAAGAGGGACTGAGTGGCTAGACTTGGAGGAGAGGAGGTCTCAGGAGACGCAGGGGGCAGGAAGTGACTAGGCTGGTTTGAAAACCACCAGTGAGAGAGAAGGGCGCCCCATGACCCAAGAGGATTCTGGTGGAGGTAAGTTAACTGCTTTCTGAATCTGAGGCACGGATTAGAGTCCCGGGGAGCAAAATGCGGTCATAAATATAGCCCAAGTTCTACGTTTTGCGCAGAGTAAACCTAAGAAAGCAGCAATGGAAGAGAGAAAATGATTTTGGGGGACAGAAGGACCTGGAATTCTCACGGCTATAGCTGAGAAAAGGGAAGACATGCCTCAAGTCTGACTTGTTCGTAGAGACAGAATTAAATCTTAAACTGGGGGACGTCTGGGTGGCTCAGTCGGTTAAGCATCTGACTCCTGGGTTTTGGCTCAGGTCATGATCTCATACTTCTGAGTTCAAGCCCTGGGTCGGGTTCTGTGCTGGCAGCGCAGGGCCTGCTTGGGATTCTCTCTGTGCCCCTCTCCCCACTTGTGCACGCACACACACACACTCTCTCTCTCACAAAATAAACATTAAAAAAAAAAATCTTAAGTTGGACAGCAGGCACCCAGGGCTGGCCCCCGCCCCTCCCTGGCGGAGTCCTGGTTCGGTCCCGGGAGTGGCCGCAGAGATGAATGCACATGCGCCCCTGAGTTCATCTTTGAGAGATGTACAG
Source organism: Paguma larvata (assembly GCA_030068075.1). Lineage (NCBI taxonomy): Eukaryota > Metazoa > Chordata > Mammalia > Carnivora > Viverridae > Paguma > Paguma larvata. The sequence continues at coordinate 62,736,264 of CM057835.1, forward strand.
AACGGGACAGAACAGAACGGGAGCTGAGGCATCCTGTTTCCTCTTCTGTCATGACATCATCTGCCTTTTTTGTCCTTCTGGTTTCACTAAAATACTTTGTCTCATCTGCATATTGCTGGCAGAAGCTCCTTGTCTTTTTGGGGACTGAACTCTGGCAGCCCGGGCCCTCCTGTGACTCCTCCTGGTTCTGTGCTCCCCCGCTGGGCACCATCCTGGCCTTCCAGGGGCCCCAAGAGCCAACACTGTCCCCATGGTGCTATCCTAAGGCAGGCCATCCCTGATGGTGCAACTCTTTTTTGAAACCTGCTCTGGGCCACCATTTCCCTTCTAGCATTTCTCCATTCAGAGCCAGCGCGGCTGTCTTTACAGCCTTGGGGACTTTTCCACCTAGCAGGGACGGTGCCTCGTCTGACGCTGGGCGAGTTCGACGCCTCTCATTCTTGTTTGCTCTCCTTTAAGCAATTGGCACATTTGTGGTTTTTACTTTATAAATAATTTAATGCCTGTCTTCCCTGCCATGGGACGGGCACCACGAGGGCAGCTCTGCTTTTGTTCTCTGCAATACTCGCTGTGCGCAGTGGGTGCCTGGCACTCGCCCGAGCGGAGCCCGGGGTCAGCCCCAGGCTTTGTTCTCTGCTGCCTTACAAGCTCGTCTTTCTTATCTACTGCCCCACCCCAGCTTTATTTGTACTTCCTCAGTGGTCTTAATTTTCCTGCACTTTCAGGATGCCTTCCCGAGCCTACCCGCCGCGTACTCCTGCTGGTAACTCTCGAGCTGTGGGTCCACCCCTGACCACTGTTAAGTGCTATCACCCAGGGCCTTGTTCTGTTTCTTTGGTTCCGGCCTTTTGTAGCACTTGCTCCATTTTTTTAGTCGTCTAGGGTAGAAAGCAGCATGATGCTGCCCACGGGAGGGTGACAGGTAGGATGCCGGGTAGCCCCACCCTGGCTTACTCAAAGCAGGCCAATTGTACTGATCTCACAAAAGGGCTCTGGTGATTAAAATATTTGAAAATCACTGCTGTGTGGGATGTGTGCGCACAGCAAAGACTTTCAGAAGCAATTAAAAAACCAATTCCTAAAAAAATGCCAGCATCGGCTCCTGGGAGCTGGCTTCCCACATCTCCATCCGTGCCTTGCTTGCACTAGTGCCCTTCTCCCCCCTGGGGAGTTGGCTCAACCTCAGAAACTCCACATTTTCTAGCCTAGAGAATCAGCTGGCTCCCCACAGAATGGGAATACCTTAGTGTGGACATAGTGGCAAAGAAGGAAGTAAAAGCATGGTCTAGGGTTTAGAAAGGGGGAAAAAAGGGCAGCGATTTCTGGGAGTGGTAATGGGGCCACTGGTCCCTGACTCTCCAAGGTGGTTTGTCGGCTTGGTGACCCCCTGTGAGGAGACAGCCAGCTCGTGTGCCCATGACGGCTGTCTGCAGCGGAACTCCCACTAGAGCTTGGGCCCAAAACCTTTGGTCCTGGTGTTCCAAGTGACCCGGACCCCTGCACATCTCCTCATCCCCTCCTCCCAACCCGAGATGGCCCTCCGTGTCCACCCATCATTTCCACAGCTGATAAGAGGCTTTGTCACCTTTTGGTCTTACTAAAAAAAGGGAGAACGGCTTCCCTGCTCCTCTGGCCAAGGAATGAAAACAGAAAAGCATCTCCATGTACACCCAGCATGTGATGGACCTTGTGTTCCCATCAACTCATGGTCTCCCCCTGGCCTCCTTGGGCCTCTGTTTTGCCCAACGCTGCAAAAACAGCTAACGACACCGCCCGGCGGGAAGAATATCCGAGCCCCGCGGATCAGTACTGCACAACAGACTTATGGGCAGCGCCTCAATCAGAGCCTCACAGAGACAGGCATTCTGCTCGCTTCTGCTTCTCATACCGGCTCTTCCTTATTCTTGACAGACACCCTGTTTCCCACTTCACATGAAAAAGACCTGTCAAGGGACGCCACCTCATTCCATTTCCTCCTTTCTACATTTTCTTCAAAGGACTTTTGTCTTCAGCTCTCCTTGGCGCCAGGCTCAGAGAAAGAGCCCCTTGTGCCGTGTCCTGCTCGACCCGCCCCTTACCTGGCCCTCGGCCCTGTGAAGCCCAGCGACACTGTCCTGCCTCTTCCTCCTCAGACTCAAATATGGGCGAGCCCGTCACCCAAGAACACCCTTCCCCTCATACCCCTCTGTGGACACACCCAATCCCTCTCCCTCCTGCACACTTGAGGTTCCAGGTGGGTCCGCGCCTGCCTCCACCTGCTCTGTAACCCTGTGACCTGGGCTTGGCTTCTGCTCTTCTTAGAGAGCTGCTCTGTGGCCACCGGTCAGCTCTGAACGCTCTGGTTCCGATTAAACACAGAGAACCAACCAAGATGTGAGCCTATGCTGCCAACTAGAATGGTTGCACTACTGTTAGGGTAAGAAGCTCATCATAACTAATGCGGAAAAAATAGGACTATTAATACCTTGTGCTGAATAAGGAAGATGATCACTATAATTGATTTCTGTAGGATATGGACAACACCACGGGGTGTTAATCTCTCAAAGGGGAAGTGAATGTGATAATCCCATAAGCATTTCAAATACCTATCAATTTAGGTGAGATCAGCTCACGTCCCTGAAGAAACTTTCAGACAGGTGCTCCCCTTTCAGGTGAATAGAAAGCAGTCAGGTGCTACCTTACAACAAACAAACGAAACCAATTAAATGAATAAAGCATTTAGGAAGATCTTTCATTTACTGTTTGTTTTGAGGTACTAAGCTAGAAACTTTAAATATATTTGTGTGATCTTTACGACACGCAAGGTTCCGCTTTACAGTCAAAGGTCTGAGTGTACAGGCTGAAGCACAGAGCAGCACAATGACTGGCCCGAAGCCAGCTGCAGTTATAAGCAGAGGGCAGGTTTTGAACCCAGATTCACGGGCCCAAAGCCTGTGTCCTTTCTGCACCACCAAACCAGAAAATTTTCCAGTGTTTCTGTCCTGTAAACAGGTCACTGTGTGATGCCCCAAAACTGAGAAGAACCAAATGTCCGAGAGTTCCTAATACATTCATGACATCTTGATCTGAAAAAAGAGGCTGCCGAGGACACCTGCCCTGGCGGCAGTGGCTGAAGTGTAGGGAGACGAGAGGAGGTGCGCATGGGTGCTGTGTCAGGACTCCCAGCACTGCCTTCTTCCCCCCTCTGTAGCCAAGTGTCTGAAGAACAATCTGGAAAACCTGATGAAGTGCTAAAATCCCACTGACCTCCAGAGCACCAGCTTATGGTTCTATCACTGATTACTGTAAGCAAAGTCAAAATACGAACACACTTACTTGGGAAGCACTGTAATAAAGGCCTAGATGACTTCACATTTTCACATATGATATTCCAATTAAACTATACATGCACAGTACTATGTTATTTTGGTAACACAGGGACACAATTTAATGATTCTAATTTTTTTTGTAGTTTTTTTTTACAAGTCAGGTGCCATAAACATTCAAATAATCCATCTTTTAAAAAGTACGTTTACAACATCAAAAGAATTAAGATGAAATATAAACCTTTCTACTTACAATTTTTATACAGATTAACCAAATCACAAATACCACAAATAAATGTTAAATTGTAACAATATAATGAATAAACATTCAGATTATTAATAAAATCTTCCTTTAACATTTTTTTAACTTACCATTATACTAAATAATCTATGCAGAGTTTTGGGGTACAATACCAAGAAGGCACCAACAGTACAAAGCAGATACAAAGCAGTTTCAGAACTTTCTCGAGTGCTCTACACAGATAAACAGCACAAAAAAGGCAACGAGCTTCAGGTAAACCTGGTGCAACCCCAGAGAATTCCCTCTGGATTCTCAGTCGTTTCAGATCCATGACGCTGAGCTGGATTACAGTGAGAGAAACCACATTATCTACTGTTACATGCTTCTCATCCGCACTACAGGAGTTATCATATTTCAAACACCAGCAGGACAATTTTAAAGCATAAATGCTTTAAAAATGTATAAGCAAAAGGATTACTCAGATTTTCAAAACCACTACATTTACAAAAATATTTCCCTTAAACTTGGGATTGCTCCAAAACATTGATTTACAAATATAAAAGTATTATGGAAGGACCCAAAGCATGTGTGCATATGTATGTGTGTATTAACATACTGTTACCATACTATATAAAAGTTACCAATTTAAAAACCGTATTAACATATAAGCAAATAAAGGTAAAAGAGTCCCCTCTGAATGGCCTGAACACCATGTGGCCTGTGGCGTGGGCGGCATACCTGCGTGACTCCTCACGTAGATTGAACCACTGACGAGCCACGTGTGGCTCCAAAAGCTGACAGGACTCTGCACACCCATCTCCTATGCCTGCAGCAGCAGGACCGTGGACACGCCACACACTGTCACCACGCAAACACCACAATATTCTTCTACCCATGCATCAAAGTGGGCTGCGTGTCTCCATTAGCTCTGAAGACCTGTGTCAGCACAGGGTCAAGAGTTCTCTTAAATTCATTCCACTGGCTTAGTTAGGTATTTTGTTTCACACTAAATGAAAAGACTGGAATGTTTCAACAGGAATTTTTTGCTTGCTTTTTAGACACCAAAAAAAAGCCATTAGTCTGAAAGCTTATTTGAGCTTGCTAAGAATGGAGGCATTCCGTGTCACCAATATGAATTTGGATGACTTAATTGGGACATTTTTAGAGATGTTAAGAAGATCCAAATGATAAGCCTATCACACATAACAGCTAGTACTTTTCACAGGTACCTTGATTAGGACAATTCTCTAACCTGTTAAGCCAAGTTTGGCATGATCAAAACAGCACGCAACTTACAGGCTACAGTGATGCTGGAACGCAGTTAGTGGTTTCATGCCAATCTGACTCCACGGTACCGCCGAGGGGGATGGGAAAGCCCACAGTCCTCAGGTATTAGTAACCAAGGCTATGGCTTTCTGGTTAGAGGACTGCAGATTAACCTCCTAATAATACTAACATTCCATTTAGAAAGTACAAAGAGAAAGAGTAGGAAAACTGTCAATGCTCCTTTAATAATGGAAACTGACTCATCAATGTATCAAGGTAACAGTCAAACCTCTAGCCTGTCAGTGCCCTGCAGACCTTTCCCCGGCAGCTCTGAGCATGAAGTGAAAAAACCACGTATTTTCGGGCAAGAATCTAGATATGGTTCTGATCTCTGAGGCGGAGTCTGCTATCCTTCGTTAGCCTGTGAAGTGTGAGCACCAGCAGCCTGGGCCAGGTGGTGTGGACCAAGAGACACCCGGCAGCCCTTCCCAGCACCCAACTGTGCCCAGCAGGAGGTCTGGGGCACACGGGCAGGCCCTCTTTAGAAAGAACCAGAGAATCCAACCTGAGACGCCTGGGCTTCTTCATCAGAGTTTGACAGTATTTTAGACCTATGATTTGAGTAAAGAAACACGTCAGAGTTGAATCTCCGCTGTGCAAAGGGAAACTAGGACCCTACAGAAATGCCTTCTAAACCATCTTATGTAAACCAGTGTCAGGGCAGGGCCCGGTGGGAAGGGGAGGCCCATAAGCATTTCTGCTCCAAGCACAAACTGAAGCTGACTGTCCATTTGGACACGCTGATCCAGAGGAAATCAACACTGAATCTTAACATGAATATGAAGATCGAAGATGTACATTTATTTCCATGAATTACAAGTGCATTTCTGTTCATATTAGCAGGCAGTCTTTATATAACCCATTCTCCATTGCTGTCAAAAATCAAACAGGAAAAAAAGGACAGCTGAGAAATAAAAAGCTAAAAATAGAATTATTTTTCCTAAATGATCTGCTGGATAGCATTTTCCTGTGGAACACAAACTCAGAGGTAACAATAAATTTTTCGGTTCAATCATAGGCATGTGGCACTTGGACAGTCATCTCTGCACAGAAAGCTGTAACAGTCATGCGAGGGTACAGTAATTATTGAACAAGGCAAATTTCTCACCACAGAGAGCAGTGGGGGAGTCAGGAGGAGGCACCGCACTGGGACAGAACACCAAGTCAACGCCACAGTGTGCAGTGGCAGGAACAAATACTTAAAGAGATCAAGATAAGATGGGATAGAGCTCCAAACATGACTTAGTGCTAGCTTTTCTCACGGTCTTAGCGCAGCAGTATCAGAAACATTTGGGAGTACTCGATGACAGAACAGTGCTTCGCGTCGTGAGCTCATGAAGGCTTTCTTACAAATTGTTATATCGTAGGTTGAAAAATGAACTTGAGATGCTGACATGCTGTAGGAGGGAAAAGAATTGTACACTTTCTCATTTAAAGACGCAGGGCTCCTCTCTGCTAAATCCTGAGGCAGCGAATGCGGTTACACTGGATGTGGCACGCCACATGACAGAGCTCGGGGGCATCCGTATACCTGCGTGTGGAGCTCTGCCCCGTGACGTTCAGGTGGCCTGCTGGCTGCTTCTCCAGACACTTTCCTTAGCACCCTGCTGTGACCCGTGTACATCTCTCACTAAATCCCAGGTGCAGCTGCTACTTTAAATCTTTTTTGCGTAAGCCTTGGAAACAGTACTGCAGATAACACATTTTGGCAAGTGTTGTACCTCTGTAAATGGTACAAGCAACCACAATAAATCTACAGAGTGAGGCTGCTGGATGCAGTACTTCTTTCTTTTATTTAGAAAAATGATTGAATTTCCTAAAAGCTGGGCAAATAGCACAGAACTTAAATATGTTAGTGACTACCATGATATGAGAAAAGACACAGGCAAGCGCCCCCAAAGATTCCCGAGACAGGAGCACTCACTGCAGGCTGCAACGTCATCCCAGGTGTTTCCACACACTCCTGCTCTGGGGACACGCTTACAGTGAAAAGGTGAAGTGCAAATAAGGGGCTGTCACTGACTTAAAGTGCCCTAGGTAGTAGCCTTCCCTATCATAAAGTGAGATGCCAGTGACGAGAGCCAATCTGGAAAGAACTATCTCTGGTGTGACTGCATGGGTCAGCAGGGCGTCACTTAGGAAGGATTCAGGAGAGGGAGGAACCACTGCATCTTTCAAACCAGAAAGCGATTAGTGACTAAAGCAACGGTAAGCAGTAGGTGCACTGAAAGTACATACTGCCACAGGTCACCGGTGGGTGACACACACAGGGATGCCAGGAACAGTTCTCTGGACTGAAGGAATTCTTTGAAAGCATAAAAGCCACAACTACCAGAAACCGCCCCTCCGAACGGCTCAAAGGAGTCAAGGTGGATAAGCCGAGACGGGCTGGAGACAGGACCGGGGTCAAGAACTGGGAAGAACACCACCGATGTCTGAGCACGTCCAGTCCTCTGGGCCCTTGTCCTGTTGAAAAACAAACAAGCAAGCCTATGAGTTAAGAATGACCTACATTAAAACAACATTAGCAACACCATTAGGGAAATATAGAAGTGAAAAGAATGAACCAACGTCATTACGAAAACTGGAAAAGTGAAGAAAAAAAAGCAAAGGGAAAATATTCCGGCAATAAGGTCATTTCACCTGGAACCACTTGGTCTGTTCACCACAGGGCAGCTCGTAAGGGGCAGGCTCTGCCTCCAGTCTGTGGGCGTTTCTTCTTGGGACACCTCAGAGGACATTCTGTGACGCTCACAGGGAACACACATGCATGCACTCCATGTTCCCAAGATGCCTTTTATTAACTACGATACCTACCACTCCAATGGTCAAAACCAGAATCTGAAGGTCTTTGCAAAGATCACACATTTATGCAAAATGTTTGTCCGCTGTCTCCCCACCAGGCCTCCAGAACAGCACCCTGAAAGGCAGCAGGTGGCACCCTAAAGATAGCCTTAGCTCATTTACTCTACTATAGGGCCCACCAGGCTCTTTAGATGGCTGCCTATGGGTCTCCTGCAAGAGGTCCACTGGGAGCGTCACACTGTCAAAGTACATGTAGCACACATCCCCCCTCATTATTGTGGTATCTCTATTTTCCTTGAAGAGATTACACTACAGATCAAACCTACCCTAACCCTTTACAGGTTAGCAGTTCTCAAGGGTGGGCATCAGGATCCTCTGCACAGCTTGTTAAAACACAGATTGCTGGGGGTAGGGCACAGACAGGTCACACTTTTGGGACCAACTGCCTAAGGCATCCCCGTGTAATGAATTAAGTTCATCCCCAAGTCTCTGTTAGTTTTGTATCACCCTAGGGAGAAGTGAAAACATTACTACCCAGTCATGTTCTGTGTTCTCCGTTCTGATGAAGAAGCCTGCTTGAGATGGCTGGGAGGAAGCTTAACAGTGTGTCAACATGGAAACAAAATAGACCTTTTCTTTGGAGAGACCCTTACTGTTGTGAAATGTTTGCTACTATGATGGAGCAGAATGTCACTTTAGTATTTCACAATGTACTCTCAGACAAGATGCTTTCACCTACCACTCAAGAGTCAGGGCAGGAAGGATGTCCAAGTCTGTGACGGGGAAATGGGCCTCAGAGATGGGAAATGACCTCCCTCTAGATGTACGCTGTTCTGAACTGCAGCCAAACCTACCGGCTGAGAGAAAATTAACCAATCTACCTGAGAAAATCCACCAACAGGCAGATGACGGAAAAAGTGAGGTACTTAGCTTCACCAGCCTCTGAGAACAGGACTTTTGTCACAAAGTTAACCACTTACACATTCTTAACTTTCTAGTGGACACATTTCTAAAACTGATGCACTTAAACAAAATACAATGAACACACTTTGATCCTTTAAGATCACTCAGGGCATCAGTAAAGCCTGTGACCCAGCAAGTAGGGTCTTTCTCTGGAGTAGTCTTTGTCATCCCCACCCCCAAAGGGGTCCCCATGGCTGTGCTCTGAGGTCCTGTGTGGGCATGTTTTTCAGTTCTTTCCTATGTAGCTGGGCAGTCGACATCACCCTTCTCTAACGTTTCTGTATGCTCCCAACATCTGCACCTCGCTGACGCTCCAGTGTGCAGCTTCTCATCTTAGTGCTGTAGGCTGGGAACTCAGCGACACTGCTGCACAGCATTGTGAATGAGTTCCTTAACCTTTTCCAGGGCACAGAACTACTCCAAGACAGTGTGGAAAGAAAGCTTACAGGAAAATGGGATTCTTGGTCCAAAAGACCTGCGCCTGCCTAATTTTGCCACCGGCATACAATCTTCAGCAAAATGCTTAAACATGTGTGTTTTCAGTTTCCCCAATCATTAACACGGGCTGTGTGCTGACTTGCTGCTGTGATCATCCAAATAATGCGTGTCAAAGAACCTGCCCAGAATCTGATGAATGCCCCCAGCTCCACTTTCCTCTGGAGTCACTTTTATATTCTAGGTGACTAAATTATAAGCCAGTCCTGATGCTGCCAACCTCCTCTGAAATGCATAAGAAAAAAATAAGATAGACTGGTAAGTAGATGGAGGAACAGATGGAACAGATATGTGAGAAAACATGACAGCAAAGTGTTAATCACAGAATCTAGGTGGTGGGAATGTGGGTTTCTACTGTAAAACTCAACTTTTCAGAACAGTTGAACATTGTAAGTTAAAAAACAGTGGAGGGGTGCCTGGGTGGTTCAGTCAGTTAAGCGTCCGACTTCGGTTTGGGTCATGATCTCATGGTCTATGAGTTCGAGCCCCACATCAGGCTCTATGCTGACAGCTCAGAACCTGGAGCCTGCTTTGGATTCTGTGTCCCCCCTCTCTCTCTGCCCCTCCCCTGCTCACGCTCTGTCTTGCTCTGTCTCTCAAAAATAAAAAATGTGAAAAAAATAAAATAAAAAACGTGGACATTTTTCCATTTTCCATTACGTGGAAGTAATGTATAAAAATCCAATCATTATGCTTACACCTGAAGCTAAGATTGTTCTGTCAATTATAATTCAGTAACAAAAAGTTGGGGGAAAAAATCATGTTATAAAAATGAACTAAACGCAGAGTGACTGTCTTTGCCACCCCTTTCCCTGGTAACAGGCCCCAGCTCTGGACTCTCAGAACTAGGGTGGACCTTGGCGGCTGCTTGAGCCTCTGTCTGCTAACTGGGACTTCAGGAGACAACAGGCCAGCAGCCATGCCCTGAAGCCCCAGGAACATCCTTGCCTTTGTCTTGCCCTGCTCTGTGGCTGCTGCACTGCCCTTTTTCTCTAGTAGCTGGGCCGGTGGTCCCAAGACTGCTTGCTCTCTGAGGTCGCCCAACATCCTTACTACCCTAATGCTTTAGGACCGGAAGCAGCCTGGGAGAGGAGGACTCCTTGGCAAGCCTGAGCTTCAGTCTCCCATGCGGGCCTGACTCCCTGCACTCACACTGCCCAGTGCCTCCCCGGACGGCAGAGTGCTCCCTTTCCAGCACTCTGATGCTGGCCCTCCTCAGTCTTTGTGGCCCACACCTACCCTGTACAGCACCCACGACACTGTTTCTGACTCCTTGTTGTCTACAAAAGAGCAAAGCCTGGGTCTTATTCATCTTTGCTGCCTTCCCACCCGGAACTAGGAAGTACTCAATGGTAAGCAAATGAATAATGAAAAACTGCTAATTATGTCAGCCCTGGGTAAGCCTATTTACACTAAAAACATGCATGGCAGTTCTGTGAGTCTTTGTTCCTTACTAGACTGTGTGCTCCTTTGAGGCCAGTTTCAGGTTTACTTGTTTTGCTCACCCAGGGAGTCTAACATGCGCCTGGCTCAGAGGAAGCATGTGGTATGTGCTGAGCTCAAACAAGAATAAGATGGGTAAAAACAGGCCATCAAGTGATTTCAGGGAAAAGAGCTGTTAAAGGGACTGTGAAGGAAGAAAAGCAACTGAAGCAGCTCAGCTCAATATTCTAGGTCAGGGGCCAGCAAACCTCTTCATGTTAAGGGACAGATAAAACTTTATCTGGAGGCGACTGACCTGACCTTGTGCAGACACGGAGCACAGCAGGGTCTGGGAGAGGGAAGATTGTTTCCACTATGAGCAGAGAGACCAGGAAGGAGAACCCAGGGAGACTCAAGGGGTAAAAGTGGCTGGGGTCCTGGGGATTGGCTTTCTGTCAGTGAGTACCCCTGCAGATTGTTGTACCTAACAAACACTTTAACAGACTGTCACGCCATGAAGTATGAAAGGATAAATGAATCCAACCCTTGCTAGGCTGTCCTCCTCAGCCCCCCTGCTAAGACCTTCCCACCTTCCCTCTCTCCTGTGGACACTTTCCCAAGGGCCTGCTTACCGGCATGCTCCTAATGTCCTGTGAGCACATGCTCCTTCCACACTTCACTTACTTTGAGTTTCTCTTTTAGGACACGTCCAGTGTGAGGCTAAGCTCCCCGGCCCCTGGATGCTAGGGCTAGGAAATGTAAAGTCTTGCAGACTTTGTGTTCCCTGCACTCTCCGGAACACACTGCTTCTTGCTTCCACGGTCCTTGTCCAAGCCTCTAGCCCTTGGTCTGGAAGCTCACAGATCTGTTTTGAACTCATCTCCCACCCAGTGTTCTCCAAACCTCCCTCTCAGACTTTTTCTGAAAACCACATTTTTTGTCCCCCACACCTTAGAAGAGTGCACCCCCTACTGGTCCCCACCCTTACTCTGGCTGGCTCGGCTTCTAGGGCTCTGGTGCTGATCTGGGCACGTTTATTCTCAGATCCTTTCTATCTTCCCTCTATCTCCTTTCTTAATGACAGGGTTGGAGCTTGTGAACTGCACTGCTCAACTTCATTGGCGACTGGCTTCTGATGAGATTCTGCCAATGGCTGGCACACAGAAATAGTTGGGTTTCTTTTTTTCTGCTTCCTAGTGACACGGGACTTTTTAGGAGGAGGGGGGCTCCTGGCTTCAGAGGTAATGGATGGTGATGGTGGCTCCAGGCTCCAGAGATAACCCACATCAGTGGCAGAAAAGGCTCCTGACCCCTCTTCACGGAGGGTGATGCTCTAACAGCTGCAGTTAAAGCAGGCGCCCAGCACCTTTGCTGTGTGATGATCAAGGACCCTGGCTAACACCATTTTTCTTTTGCTCCTTTAGCTGGAGACCAGGAACAACTTCCTGTTGTTTAACTAATCGGCAGGTAACCCCACCTGCTTTGCTCTCTGGGCCTTCTAATACCCTCTGATCAGTTATAAGCCCTCTTGTCAAACGCCCCAAGCAGCTTTTGCTTTCGAGCCTTGTACTGCCAGCCTTCAGCCTGAACCATCATCTCCAGATCTCAATACATGAAAACAGAATGGACAGGGCAGAAAAGAATGGAGCAGAGAAACAGTCATACCAGACGCCTATGGTCACAGAACCCACTCTTCTCTACCTGCCCCCAGAAAGCCTCCAGTTCCGGTGCAGGCGCAGCAGCCCCACGGCCACTAGTACACGCTGCACGTGACATGGGTGCCTGTGGAAAACCACCACCAGCCCCTCCCATGTCGGTCCGTCCAAAGCATTTCCCCAGCAAATACTCCGGGCACTGGGTCGTCTTTTACAGCTCATTTCTACAGGGTTCAACATAATTCTTACTCCTCTGCTCACTCGGGAGTTCTCACACAATTCCTTCTCCTTTTTCTGTATGTTCTCTAAAATTAAGATCTGTGTTTCCTTTTTTCTTGGAATGCAGTTTTTAAAAACCTACTGATATCACTGCATTGTCCACCACCCTTTCTGTTAAGCGCATGAAGCTGCCACGTGGAGCTCAAGGAAATTCCTTTTTCTTTTTAGTAATGTTTAATTTATATTCTCCCTGCACAGCCAGGGTTTACCATACGGCTAAAGTCCTAGGTACCTGACAAATTTAAGACCTGTATCCCGGCTGGAACCTGGCCGTCTCTTCGAAGATGAGCTCTTTGAGCTTTTCCTTGGGCAGGTCGTCCAGCTCCATGTCGAACTTGAACGGTGCCTCAGCGACGGGCTGCAGGAGAGCACAGGACACAGCGTAGGCAGGAGCGGCTATGGCTGGGGCAGTCACGCACAGACTCGTAACGGCTGTGGCTTAGACTCTGAAGTGTACACAGTGGCACTGACATCCAAGAAAACCCAAGAGCTTCGACGCGCACCTACGCACCAGCATCCTGCCTATGTGCTCCATAAGGGCACTTCGTAGGAGCATGCAATAATCGACAGGGAGCAACTAAACTCGCTTTGAGCACTCTTTTGAAATTACCACTAATCCCAGAATCATTTTCAATTTTTTAAGGCACTAAGTGTTGAAAAATAATAGAAATTTACTGTTGAGGGGGTGATGGTGGTACATTTATACAAACAAAATGGATGATACTCAAATAAATGTACTTGATTAAATACATCGTATGATTAAATACTTCATATGAAGAAATATTATGGAACATTAAAAATGAAGCTATAAGGAAGATTAACATCATGGGGCAACGCGCAAGTTTGTTAAACAAAATGAACTCTATTCTTTAAAAAATTTAGATTTAGAAATACAAGACTGCAAAGGAAATATTCCAAAATCTTAGTAACTGTATCACAAGACTACAAAGTGACCTATGTTGTAGTTTCCTGAAGTTTTCATTTTTTAGCAAATCCTGTATTTAAAATGCTTATGATCAAAGAATCCTCAAGTGATGAAAAATCAGTTGATATTATTTAAATTTTGATTTTTAAGGACCCCTAAACTAATGCCATGTTAACAGAACTAATCTGATAAGGACACCAGCTGTCACCAGGCACTCCTAGATTTTTATCCACATGATGCTCACACTAGGCCTTTAGGGTAAGGAAACATGGACCCCAAATTCTGCACTAAGCTTCATTCTCTTGAAAGGGGGAAAAGGATTCATGTCCATTAGAAAAAAAACAAGTAGCTAGCCCTCTCTGAAGAACAGCTCTATGTGTGGGGGTCACACTGGTGTCCTATGTATGTCCTACTGGGTTTGGGGTACTGCCCAGGCTCACAATTTGGACACGGGGGGCTCACAGGGCTAGTCAGAGCCCCAAGTCTTACACTCTCACCCACCTCCTTGTTGTACATATCTTTGCTAGCTGTCTCTATGATTTCTGAAGGGAGGGGGCTGATTGAGAAATACTTCCTCTTTTGGGTTTCTTATCAGCTTTTAACTTCTGTATGTTTCCCCTCTCCTCTTCCATTTTCTCCTTTAATATTAACACATTCCACTTGGTTCTCCCCCCTACCCCCCATCTAAAACAAGTGTAAAGAAGTCTTGCTGTCTATGACTGATTCTCAACTAGAAAGATCCAAATTTTGGCTCATAATTGCATTTTTCCTCATCACCACCCAGAGAATAAAGTTAAAACTGAAGCCCCAGAAGAATCAAAGAGGCCAAGGAACTGGGACTTTCCTGGAGAGAACATGATACACGGTATCTTCACCTGGATGTCCAATATGTTCCAGGCGCCTGCCACATCCACCTCTAGACTCATCACAGCAGGCTCCTGTGTCCCCATCCCAAGGAGGCATCCCAGACATGAAGTCATCGAGCCCCAGTGGGAACTGTCCACGCTGGCCTCCTCACTCTGTAGTGCCCCTCCCCAAGCAGGCAGCGGACCTCCTTTCTACCCTCAGGGCAGGTGCTTTGATTCAGGTGGCTCTTCCTGCCACAGACCACAACAATGATCTCTAGTCTTGGACCCCTTCTTTTATCCATGCTCCCCATTACCCACCTATTTCCCCTGCCCCACCCCTGCTGTAGATGGCCTGGAGGAAGTTTTCTAAGATAGAAGAGGCTTGGGGGGTAGGATGGGGAAGAGGTTTCAAGCTGTGCTGACAGCACTAGTCCTCAAAGCAGACAATGTGGGCTGCTGAGAGGACCAGGTGTGGTACCATGCACCTCTCAGGACAATCTAAGCATGACATCTGGGCCCTTCCTGTTTGGGCCTTCTGCTGGCTGATATCCCTGCCGGAGCAACCAGGAGCACAGGTCTTACCTCATCGCTTGGGTCATAATACTGCTCCAGATACGGATGGGCCAGAGCCTGTTCTACTTCAATCCTCTTGTGAGGGTTGAATGTCAACATTTTGTCCAGTAAATCCAGAGCTACAAAGAAAAGGATTTTGCATTGATGAGATGTCAAAGGAACAGTCACTGAATTACCTTCCATTTCCTGTTAAAGTAAACTGACCCACAAAACAATAGAGCTAAGCATCACCATGAGGAGAAGAGCCAATACACTGGGTGCCTCTGACCTTTTTGAGACTGACCATCTGACAATCACCGACTCAGACTCAGAAAGGTAATGTTATAGCCGAAGGCCAAAAGTGGAAGACCAGGGTTCAAACCCAAGTCTGCCTACAAAACCTAAACCTTTCCCAAATTACTACTCTGCTTTGCAGGCATCCGAAGCAAAGGTGTTGTATATGTACTTCTCTTAAGTCAACTCCAAAGTCAGCTCTGCAATGGTCCATTTATCTTTCAACACATAGAGAAGGCCTGCAAAGTCACAGAAGACAACAGTCACTTGTCCTATTGTGTGGCTTCTGGGTCCTGGGTGAGATCCATGTGTGAAGTACAGGTCCCCTGGCTCAATGTGCAGCTTGGCATCTTTCTCCAAGGCCTAAAACAAAGTATTCTCTTTCTTCTTGAAGGAAGTTTATTTATTTAAGTAATCTCTGTATCCAATGTGGGGCTCAAACCCATGACCCGTAGATCAAAAATCACATGCTCTCCCAACTGAGCCAGCCAGGCACCCCAAAAGTATTCTCTTGATCTGGCCAGTAGTCAGCAGCCGAACATTTCTTTCATGTGGAGAGTGTAGGAATAGAAAGCAAGTGTGGGATCAACAGGACCAAGATGGAGGAACAGCTAATGAATAGCTGCCCCTAGTGGCCTCCATGGCTAGTATCCAGGCACCACCTCAAGCCATGAGAAAAGCCAAAGGTCATGGCGGACAGCGGCTGGAACACGGGTTAAGGGAAACGTGACCAAACAGCTCCTGTATTTACTATCAGGAGCAGGTTTCGATGAGAAAGAATACATGCTAGAAAAGACATTTTTGCTCTGGAAAAGTAGCAGCAAAGGGGGCTTCAAAAAAATGTCTTTAATGATGCCTAGAACAGTGTTTCCAATTTATGCAGCAAGTCCTTTCCTCAAATTAAATTTTTTTTTTTACATTTATTTATTTTTGAGAGACAGAGAGAGACAGAGCACAAATGGGGGAGGGGCAGAGAGAGAGGGAGACAGAGAATTCAAAGAAGGCTCCAGGCTCTGAGCTGTCAGCACAGAGCCTGATGCAGGGCTCGAACTCACAGACCATGAGATCACGACCTGAGTCGAAGTCAGACACTTAACCAACTGAGCCACCCAGGCTCCCCCCTTTCCTCAAATTAAAGCCTCCTGACAGGGAGTAGATAAGGAGCTACCCAGCTCTCTTAAGTCTTAGCTCACAGCCCTGTGGCACCCTTGAAAAATCCAAGGACTTCAAGGAACAAGTCTGATAATTTACTCCAAGTCTGACTACTAGGAATGTAGTGACCAATAAACAAAACCAAAGATAAAAACACTGCCGTCTACGCAAGGAAGCCTCGGAAGCCTCGAAGCCTCGTTTCTTAGTGATAACCTATCTGCAAGTTAGCACACCACTAAGTCCTGAGAGCAGAATGGTAAAGGAAAATCATCTTAATCATTTACTCACTAAAAACATGTGTTCAACTGTTGAGAGCAGCTGGTCAGTACACAGTCTGAATCTGAAATGACCAACTGCTTGTGTGCCAGGAAGTCATCCTTGAGAGAGCACACGGAGGCTGGGGAAGCACTTACAGTCGAAGGTGACTGAAAGGGCAAGTATGAGAGTATGTGTATGTACACGCACGCGTGCATGCCTGTGTGTGCATGCTCAGCCCTGGCTCCTACTTGTGCCTTCCCTTGTTGCATGTTACCCACCCTTCATCTTCAAGACACTGGGAGATAATAAATGTTGTAAACCACATGCTAGATGCCATGAGAAATTTCACAGAACACAGAACTTTCCTCATGTCCACAAGGTTGCATTTCTATAAATAGTACATTTTCCAATTTATTTTTGTCTCTATAATCTTTTCAATACACACAAGGGTACCTTAGGAAATTAGGAAACAGTGACATTTTGCTTTATAGGTTAGAGAACTTTTTGGAGCAGAGGAGGCTCTTATGAATCTAGAGCGTTGGGCACTGTCTGGGCAGGAGAGGTATTCACCCCTGAGGCCATGACATGGGTTTCAGGGGCCCACAAATGGGCTAGCTGTCAGAGGCAGCTCTCTCAGAGGTCAGTACAGTACAGCCTAATGGTCAAGAACTCAGGCGCCTCTGGCCCCAGTGCAAGTCCCACAGAACACCTGGTAGATGTGTGAACACGTGACGCATCACTTACTGGGCATTAGAGTCTAACTATCTGTAATATAAGTAACAAACCTACCCATTTATGGTTCCCAACCACCACCTGCTCCCCCTCACCACTGCAAAAGAACTCATAGACATTTCCCCAAGAAGTTTCTTGAGCAATTAGAAGTCATTTGGCCTTTTGCCCAATTAAACACTGTCTGTCAGGAAAAGTCCAGGAGGGTCTGGCCACAAGTCAGATTCTAACAGCATTATTTCTAAGCCATTTAGGGATACTTTTCCCCTCCAAATATTGTTGGTACTAAGTCGGGAGCACTTCAAGGCAGTTGATATTTGGCAGCTTAAGCAGCTCTAAAATAGACCTTTTACAGTTCCTTCGAGTTAAATTATAAGCCCTTAAACCTACAGGCAAAAATCACAAAGGAAGACGGCTTTTTTTTTTTTTTTTGCTACTTGAAAAATAACTGCATCTCCAGCTTCCTTTTATTGCTAGTGCCATTTCTGCATTATTCACAGCAACAGAAGGGGAAAGGAGAGAAACGGGAAGCAGCTGGCAGGTTCTGATCCCATACGCAGAGTGCCTGGCCTCCCTTCTCCCACGCCACACAGCAATCCACTGGCACCCCTCAGATGGCATGAATCACTATGCCTGTGCGTATGCTTCCTTGGATACAGGTTTTATTTTCGCCTCAAAGACTGGAAGTCCTTTCGAGGCTGGGGTTACATCTGACTATGATCTCTGACGCTCTGCGGTATCCTCTTAGAATCCCATACGTTCTTTTTAATTTCAGTGGGTACATAGCAACATGACCCTGGCCTTCTGGTCCCTCAGCCTTTTTTCCTTTCCATCTTGGCCCAAACCCTGGGGTGAGTCATGCGACTGAGTGACACATATACCACTGGGTGAGACATGCACCACTGAGGGTCCATCTCACCTACCCAACAAAACTCTCATTCAAGAGCAAGGCTGCAACCTGTCACATCCATCCTCAACCAGAATTTCTAAGCAAGGCCAGAGAAAAAGATCTAGTTGTTCAAACTGTGCAACTGCAACAATGCTCCTCAAACTTTTTTTTTAGCTTATTTATTCTGAGAGAGAGTGAATATGGGAGGGGCGGAGATAGGGGGAGACAGAAAATCTCAAGCAGAGTTCACACTGCCAGCGTGGAGCCTGATGCAGGGCTCCAACTCACAAACGGTGAGATCATCATGACCTGAGCCGAAATCAAGAGTCAGATTGCTTAACCGACTGAGCCACCCAGGTACCCCTCAGAACCCTAATCTTAAAACCAACTAACTGATGATTAATCTTAAAAAGCAGTTAATTCAGCCACAGTTCAAACTGTACAAGTACTTTCCTTTGGGGGAAAAAAAAACAACCACTGCATTCAGTATGTGGCAGACAAGCTCTATGTATCTATATTTTCATTCTGTCACAGAGAATGTGCAAAAGACATGTGTGCAGGGTGGGATATAATAAAACAAGTACTTTTTATTACTGGTCCATCAGAGACATTCTTACGTGCAGTTGGCACTGGTTTTTAGCTGGGAAGGCATGGCTGTGCCACTGCCTTATCCTGGGCCGAGGTGCCCAGGTGAGGTGAGTCTTGCTCGCCAGCAGTTCTGCACCAAGAGTGCAGAGGGCAGCAGAGAAAGTGTGAGAAGACCTTAGTGTTACTGTGAGAATAGTTTTAACCCCATGGACACCCTGAAAAGGCTTTCAGGACCTCAGAAGTCTAAGGAGCACAGTATTGAGAACTGTTGTACTACAAAAACTCAAGATTTTTTTTTTAAAGTTTATTTATTTTTGAGAGGAGGGGGAGGGAAAAGAAAGGGGGGAGGGGTAGAGAGAGGGAGAGAGAGAATTCCAAGCAGGCTCTGCGCTGTCATCACAAAGCCTGATGTGGGGCTCGATCTCACGAACCATGAGATCATGACCTACGCTGAGATCAAGATTTGGACGCTCAACTGAGATCAAACCAGATTTTTAAATCTCGTCAAAGCCCCTAAAAGTTCTGGGAAATCTATGCTCAGCTGCTGCTCTAAGATTCTTCTCGGGGCGCCTGGGTGGCTCAGTTGGTTAAGTGTCTGACTTTGGCTCAGGTCACGATCTCATGGTTCATGAGTTTGAGCCCCACGTCAGGCTCTGTGCTGATAGCTCAGAGCCTGGAGCCTGCTTCAGATTCTGTGTCTCTCTCTTTCTCTGCCCCTCCCCTGCTTGCTCTCTCTCTCTCAAAAATAAATAAACATTAAAAAAAAAAGATTCTTCTCAACTCACACAGCTTGAATCATGCCCTTCTTGCCAACTGAGCCTTACTACTCTGTGCAAGTCTTACTAAGGGTGCTACTGAGAAAACAGAGGTTTTCAATCTTCCTGGATGACCCTGCACCAGATCCACACACGTCCTTACTGTGGAACGAGGAGACCCTCTCCTTGTTCAAAGCCAAACCTCCACAGTGTGTGGCCTGATCACACCCAGCTTCCCCTCATGTGGACCAGTTGTTTCTGTCTGCACTTTCCATTTCAAACTTTGTACTCACACTCAGTGCTTCAACTACACATATGTGGTCACTAATGATCCCTAATTGGAAGCCTCTCTGTTCCATGGAGACTGCTGAACAGAACATGTCTATTTTCTTAGGATGCCATCTCCTCCTGCTTCTGTGAAATAGGCACTAGTTATCTTCTTTGTCCATTCTTTTTATTTTCAAGAGTTTCTACTTCTATTCCACTGGCCACTGAAAGTTCGTGTTCTCCAGCTCTGACACATCATTCTTCTTACCCTCTCAATCTCCTGCATGATTTCAATGCCGTTTGTGAAAAAAATTCCTAAATCTATCTTTAGCCTGGAATGCTGATCTAAACTTCAGACTGATAAACACAACTCTCTGTAGGCAATAAAAAAGTATATAGCTTAAAAAAAATTATATAGCTTATGACTCCGTTTACAATTAGTATATGTATTTATAGGAGTAACTACAGGGTCTGGAAGCTTTTCAAACAGGTTATCTGAAAAATGGAGACAGACTTCTTATAGGAATTGCACTTTTCTTAATTTTAAAAAATAAAAGCAGGAAGAAAAGAGCTGTTGGTTTTCCTGCCAGTGCCCATTGCCCCTCTAATCCCGTGAAGCTGTGCTTGCCGCGGGGGAGTTCTCAGACTCGCCCACACCTCCGGGGTTGTGCCATGGGAATGGTGACACTGGGAGAGGAAGGCAACACTGAACGACAGAGAGGTTCAGATTCTGTGCCCTGGAATCCAAACACTACTGGACTTGTCAGCTATAAGAGCCAGTACAGTCCTTCTTCAGGCCTAACCCACTGGCAGTAGGATCTCGTGAGGTGGAACCAAGAAAGCCTCAAATAGCTGACCCTTTAGTCTGTGTGAATGAGTCACCTAAGATTCTACCTCTCACCCACAGCCCCATCATTCAATGTAACCACTGCTAATCTTTTGACATATTTTGTAGAATTTTTCTCTGCATTTTCTTTTACATACTTGAGATCATATTATATATAAAAAATGCCATATGACTGCCCTAGTAAATATTGCTCATTAGTATTCTCCCATGCTATAAAAACTTTGTAAAAATCACTTAAGTGACTTTATGACACTCCTTTAAGTAGAAGCACTAGAGTTTCCTTAACCATTCTTAACCTAAACTTAGCATTTAGGTTGTGACATCCCTCACAGGTGTCCTTAAATTTATCATGTCCAAACTAAAGTCTCAATTGCCACTCTCCGAAATATTCTCCCTCCTTTTCCTCATCTATTTCTTCATGTAAATTGTGTGTTCTTGTCCTTTGCTCATTTATTTACCCATTGAGGTCTTAGATTTCTCTGTTCTTTACATACTAATAATATATTAATCATGAGTCTAACATCAACAAACTAATAATTCACGTTAATTCTCCCAAATTATCCTATGAGGTGGGAAATACAATTTCTTCCAATTGTGAGATGAGGAAATTGTGAATCAGAGAGGTTAAGTAACTTGTCTGAAGTCAAAGATTTGAGGAGGTGCGGCCCATCTGAAATCAGGAGGCTGATTTTGGAGCACACGGCCTAAATCATGGTGCTATGCTGCCTTAACATAATACTTAAGATAGGGATCCTTCGAATGTTATTCAATTTGGAACATTTTATACCTATTGGTCACACCTCTAATTTATTTTAAGTTTTAAGTTTTTATGAGATAAAATCTACTATCTTTCTTTTGTTTGTTTTCTTGGTTTGTTTTTACAAGTTTAGGAAGATAGTCCTTCTCCATGCAGAGATCAGAAAAATACTGAACACTCCAAATATCGCTGGGTTTTAATTGTGTGATTTTTTTTTTTTTTGCGACAGAGTGAGAGCGACTGAGCGAGCATGTGCATGAACAGAGGGAGAGGGAGAAAGAATCTTAAGCAGGCTCCATGTTCAGAGAGGAGGCAGATGTGGGGTTCAGTCCCACAATCTGGGGATCATGACCTGAGCCGAAATCAAGAGTCGATGTTGGACCAATGTAGCCAGCTAGGCACCCCCTGGTATGATTTTAAAAAATGTATTTAATTCTTTTTGAATTCATTTTGAAGTGTGAGTAATGATTTAAATTGATTTTTTTCCAAATACTTATTCAAATAGCCCAGCACCATCTGTTGAATAATAATCATTTCTTTCCCCTCACTGGAGTAATTTTGGAGACAATCCTAAGCTAGACTCCTGTAAAGAAAAATCTATAATACTACTGGTTCAAAAAGGATTCAGAAATCAAATATCTCCAACAAATATGTAAAAAATATTCAATCTCAGTCTTTTTTTTTTTTTCTTAAAGTAAACTCTATGCCCACTGTGGGGCTTAAACTTGAGATCAAGAGTCACATGCTCTATTGACTGAGCCCGCCAGGTGCCCCCATCTTAGTCTAATTAAAGAAAAAACAAATAAAAATGCCACTTCTCCCCCATTTGGTTGGCAGATTCAAAAGTTCAATACCCCAAACTGCCACAACAAAAGCTGTGTGACATGAATGCCAAACTGCCCTCCAGAGAGACTCCACCAATTTACACACCACCAGATGTCCCTGAAAACTTCGTTTTCCCCACAGCCTTGACCACATGGTGGATCATCAAGCTTTTGATGCTTTCTACTGTTATGAGTGGGGAAGAAGAAAATAATTACCGATCTTTCCAACTATTTACTCCCTGCAGGCAGGTAATCAGTTTGATTGCTGTTCTAAGTCCAGGGCCTTAGAACCCTTGATGGCACGTACATGCAGATCTGTTTATTAAATAAATGAATTTATGTACATTACAGTAGAAAACTAGAAACAACCTGGGGGCAGATTAATTATGGCCACAAATTATTTGCAGCTCCTCACATCGATGGGTGGATTTATTTCTCCACCACCGGAATCTGGGCCGACCTTGCAATTTGCTTTGACCAACAGACTATGGCAAAAGTGTCTCCTATTCTGAGACTTGCAGCTTTTCTGCTGTTTCTCTTTTGGAATATTTCTGTCATCCTAAGAAGCCCAGTCTGGTCTACTGTAGGGTGACAGGCAATGGCACAAAGGAGAACCAACTGTAAGATGCAGTGAGGTCGCCTTAGACCATGCAACTTGTGGCAAACTAAGCAGACCCACTGAGCTGCGCCAGGCCCAATGGACTTATGAACAAACACAGTGGTCGTTACAAGGCCCCAAACTGTGGAGTGATTTGTTCTGCAGCAATAGATAAGTGACGTGACCTTCACTGTCCAATACATGACTGGTTAAAGACACTCTGGGTCATCCCTACAAGGGAATACTATGTAGCCACTCTTCGTAACTATAGATACAGAGAGATCTCCAAGATGTATACATGAAAACAATTCAGTCTTGAGATCTCAGAATCCAGACCTACAAATGCCAGTGGTCTGGACTTTCATACGACCCTGTGATGCATGTACTATTATTAACTCTATTTTATAAATGGGAAAAATGAAGCTTAGAGAGGTTAAGTAGTTTGTCCGAGGTTCAGTAAGTGGCTGGGCTGTGAATTGAAACCAGGAGGTCTGGCTGGAAAGCCCATGTTCCTAACACATGATACTAAACTGCTCGTTCCAGCACTACCAACTCCCATTTTTCCATTTTCTTTATTCTATTTATAGTCCTTCCCTGCTTCATTATTTTCATCCAAAGCTTACATTTCAAAATTAACTTTCTGGATTTTAGTAATGTTAATTGTTATCTAATCAGCCAGTCTCAAAGTTTATAGCTTTAACCTGAGGACAATAAGCTAAATAATAACTCCATATAATTTGACATAAATCACAACTAACAATAAAAAAAAGTGAAGAAACATATAGGAGGGAAGCCTGGAGGTCTACATATTATAAAGTCTTAATTTTGCAGTTTTGGCAACTTAGGTGACATTCCAATCTATAAACCCATTCCAGTATACAAACCAAATCTCATCAGTAACATATGCAATGTTTATAAAGGTAAAATTTAAAAAAAATCTTATACTTACAATAGGTTATATAATGTAATTTTATATATAATCATATAATATAATTGTATATATAATTACAACTAAGTAAGTAAAAGCTGTGTACACTTTGGCACAGCAAAATAAAGGTTATTTTGGGATTCTGATAAGAGTATTTCTTACTCTCTTACTTATTCATTTTTTCTTTCTTTCTGTATTTCTAAACTGTCTTCCAGGATAACATACCACGTTTATATCAGAAATTTTAAAAGACAGTTCCTCCTATATCCAAAAGGAATTCAATTTTAAACCACCAAATGTTTCTGAATCTCGACTCAGGTCAGTATATAGTAACAAATTCAACATCTAAGTTTTGTGTGAACTAAACACACAAAAGAACAAAAGTCAGTAAAAGCTAAATTTGCAAGAGAAGACTGGATGAGATGTTTTAAAATCATTAAAGACAAGCCAGTTCTATGTACTGACATGGAAAGATACTCAGACACAATTATATTAATAGTGACCTTTAGGGAATAATTACAAAAGAATTTCACCTTTTTAGTTGAATATTCCTAAGACTTTTGAATTATTACCAAAAATGTTAGCTTATATAATACTTATAAAAAGTAAATTTGAGGTAAAAATATGTATATGTATGGAGATAAAGCTATGGAAGAACAAGCACCAAGGTGCTGGCAAGCTGTTCTCTCTCTCTGGTTCCCTATTCTGATTCCTTCTCCCATTTAAAAAAAAAAATTTTTTTTAACGTTTTTATTTATTTTTGAGAGACATAGAGACAGAGTGTAAGCAAGGGAAGGGCAGAGAGAGAGGGAGACACAGAATCCGAAGCAGGCTCCAGGCTCTGAGCTGTCAGCACAGAGCCCAACGCAGGGCTCGAACCCACAGACCGTGAGATCATGACCTGAGCTGAAGTCGGCCGCTTAACCAACTGAGCCACCCAGGCACCCCTCCTCCTTCCATTTTTAAGGACCCTTGTGATTATATTGGGTTCACTGAGATAATCCACAATAATCTCCCCCTTCTTAAAATCAGATGATGAGCAACCTTAATTCCAACTGCAACCTTAATTCCTCTTTGTCATGTCACCTAACATACTCATAGATCTTGGGGATTAGGATGTGGACATCTTTGGCAATGGGACCATTATTCTGCATACCATAATTTTGTTAATAGTATGAAGTTTTTAAAAACAGCTACCTATTAAAAAACAAAGAAACAAATTAACCACCTAATATATTTAACAGATATACAGTACATGGGAATAAAGAATAACATAATTGTTAAACAAAGTTAACTTAAAATATAAAAGGGTAAAATGAAATCTATCACCTTTTTCTTTTATGGATGAGTGCTCTTGGTGTTTTATCTAAGAAATCTTTGCCTAACCTAGGGCCGTGTAGATTCTATTCTAGTTTCTTCTCAAAGTTTAATAGTTTTAGGCCTTATGTTTAGGGCTATGCTCCATTTTCAGGTTTTATTGGGGGGCATATAGATGTCTAATTATTCCAGCACCACTGGTTCAAGAGATTGATACAAGCAATAATATTGAGAACTCTCAAATGCATTATGCTAAGTGGAAGATCCAGATATAAGAAGCTATAAACCATATAACTACATTTCTATGACACACTAGAAAAGGCAAAACTATAGGGAGAAATGAGATCTGGGTTGCCAGGGACTAGGGAAGATAAATGAGTACAAAGGGGCATGAGGCAACATTCGGGGACAATGAAAATATTCCATCGTATCTTGATCATGGTGGTAGTTATGTGACTATATACATTTGATAAAATTCAAAGATCCACATGACTAAACAGGGTGAATTCTACTCTCTGTAGGTTATTCTTCAAAAAAACCTGATTTGAAAAATTATTTAATGACAAGATGAAAAATGTGTAATCTATTCTGCAGGCTCCTAAGCTTTCTGAATCCTGAAAATGTGAACTTTATCCAAGTTAAAAAGTAGTAAAGAGTAGGGCACCTGGCTGGCTCAGTCGGTTAAGCATCTGACTTCAGCTTAGGTCATAATCTCGTGATTCTTGAGTTCAAGCCCGGGGCTATCTGCTGTCAGCACACAGCCCACTTTGAATCCTCTGTCCTCCTCCCCCACCCGCTGCGCCCCTCTGCTCACACTCTCAAAAAAAAAAAAAAAAAAAAAAAAGGGCAAAGAAGGGCGATGGGGGGTACATAAAATGAGTGAAGAGGATTACGAAGTACAAACTTCCAGTTCTAAAATAAGTAAGTCACAGGGATGAAAAGCACAGTATAGGGAATACAGTCAATTATACAGTAATGTACTTATTGTGGTGAGCATTTTATAATGTATATAATTATGGAATAGCTATGTTGTATACCTGAAACATGTATTATTACATGTCAACTACTATTAAAAATCAGGGGGGCCTGGGTGGCTCAGTCGGTTAAGTATTAAACTCTTGATTTCAGCTCAGGTCATGACCTTGCGGTTCCTGAGATCAAGCCCCGTGTCAGGCTTTGCGCTGACAGTGCAGAGCCTGTTTGGGATTCTTGCTCTCTTTTTCTCTTGCTCTCTGCCCCTCTCCTACTTGTACACATGCATGCTCTCTCTCAAAATAAGTAAACGTAAGAGCTTGTGACTTTTGATCTCAGGGTCATAAATTTGAGTCCCACATTGGGAGCAGAGCCTAATTAAAAAAATAAAGTAAAGGGCACCTGGGTGGCTCAGTCCGTTAAGCAGCCGACTTTCACTTAGGTCATGATCTCGCAGTTTGTGAGTTGGAGCTCCACATTGGGCTCTCTGCTGTCAGCACCAAACCCACTTTGGATCCTATGCCCCCCCTCTTCTCTCTCTGCCCCTCCCTTGCTTGTGCTTTCTCTCTTTCTCTCAAAAATAAATAAAATAAACACTAAAAAATAAAAATTAAATAATAAAAAGCAAAGAAATGAAAAGGTGGAAAACTAGACGGTCACTCCCACACTTCCTGACCCTACTACCACTGCTTGAAAATGAAAGAAAGCAACAGAGTGAGCACTAAATTAGGCAGTATCCAATTGCCACAGGCTAACTTTTCAGGCTAGTGACCTAACAATTTACCCAATAAAACAAACAAACAAACAAAAAGCGAAGTCTAAGAAAAACAATCAATAAAATAATATTTACCTTTGGAGTCAGCATTTGGGAACAGCCTGTTCCATGGCACCTTATTTTTGTGTGGAAGAGAAAGCAAGTAGTTTCTAGCTTTTAAATTTATTATACAGTTCAGGTCTTCCTGTGATGGGGATCCAAGAATACCTAACAGATAAAATAATTAGCTGTTAATTATCAAGACCCAGAAAGGCTAATCACACACTATCGGCCATGGGGCAGAATGGATCCTACTAATTGTTTCCTCACCATGTCCCTCCCCATGGTTACCTTTCTCATTCACAAGTTTTTGTAAGGATCCTTAACATTTGAAATCGAGCAAGATTAAAAACTCATATCTATCTTGGATTATAGAGTTGTCAGAACTATTCTTCATTTCATGAAGTGACTCTGATGTAAACTAGGGCAGGTGAACAGAGTAAATCTAGCCCCTAAGATGTTCAGTAACCTTACCCAGAATGTGGTTCAGCTGGTCGAGATAATGCTTCCCCGGGAAGATGGGCCTGTTGGACAGCATCTCTGCCAGAATGCAGCCTACAGACCAAATATCAATGGACTTGGTATAGCCCTGCAGTGGGAAGAGAGAAAAGACTAAGAATGACATGTAATGTTACATGACAAGTGAGATTCTCCTGCAGTACAGGTACATGGCTCACAGGAATTTTACCTTCTCCTTTGGCCCTATAATTCAGAAATAAGAGGAGAGAGCATGCAGATACAAACAGTATTTGGCTTTCTTCTAAGTTGTTGAACAACCAAGATTACTTGATTTTATATCTCTCTTCAAAGTTGATTAACTTATCGTTAGATGAGAATTTCCAAAGTATATTTCATTCCTTTTTTCAAATGATTTGAGAGAAACAATCTTTATAAGATGAAGCTGGAAAAAGGAAAAAGCAGTAACATCCCCTGCTTTAGGACATCTGTGGCCCATTTATTCATTTTGAAAACCTGGAAACCAACTCAAAAGAAGAGTCACTGCTACACCTCCAGAATATCTTTACATATTTTGCAAATCATTTTCAAAAAAGTCAGGCTGAAAACACTTGATCTCTTGTGGGGGGGGGGGTGGGCAAAAGTATGCGCTGGCTCTATCATATTTTACCAACCCATATTTCTCGTTTTCTTTTTCTATTCAATTTTCAGCTATAAATTTTTTCTTTTTTTTAAGTTTATTTGAGAGAGAGAGAGAGAGAGAGAGAGAGAGAGCATGCATGCACACATGAGAAGAGGAGGGCCAGAGAGAGAGAATCCCAAGCAGGCTCCGCACTGCCACCACAGAGTCAGTGCAGGGCTCAATGTCATGAACCATGAGATCATAAACCTGAGCCGAAACCAAGAGTCGGACCCTTAATCAACTGAGCCACCCAAGTGCCCCAGGTATAAATTTTCTTTTAAAGGAATTCTGTAAAAAGAGTTGGGAATAATTATGTCTAAATCATACAACAGTGCAAAAAAGATAGCTTGGTATAGTGATAGAGAAAAAAACCTGTTTTTGAAAATCAAACACAGAATGATCAGATCTACAGCTATGATAAAATGGGGTTGAATTTCAAGATCATTATTCCCAAGATTCCTGTAATCCAAAATAACTTTTGCTTTGGGCCAACACTAAATAAAGAGAAACACTTAAAAACTTACAAAAAATAAATAACTAAAAGGAGCCGGGGTCCCTGGAGAAATGGCTGCTCCAAGTCTGGGACAGGGAAAGTACTAGGAGGTAAGCCTGGAGCATCTAGTGCCAAAAAAAAAAAAAAAAAAAAAAAAAAAAGGCAAGGAAGTGCTCAACATTACATTAGCGGGAACAAAGTGACTCCCCACTAGAAAATCTGGGATAATTTGAACATCAAATACAGAATGGTAGCTATGGAATAGCCATTGAATAAAATAAACATGAGTTGGGGCGCCTGGGTGGCTCAGTTGGTTAAGCGGCCGACTTCGGCTCAGGTCACGATCTCACAGTCTGTGAGTTCGAGTCCCGCATCGGGCTCTGTGCTGATGGCTCAGAGCCTGGAGCCTGCTTCGGATTCTGTGTATCCCTCTCTCTCTGCCCTTCCCCTGCTCACACTCTGTCTCTATGTCTCTCAAAAATAAATAAACGTTAAAAAAATTTAAAAAAATAAAATAAAATAAACATGAGTCAATGAATGGAAAGAACTAAAACAAAGAAATGACAGAGCTAGAAAATCATCAATGGATGGTAAAACTAGTGATTACAAGTCTGATGAAGATAACTTACACAACTTAAAGTATTCCCCACAAATTCCTATTGACCTAATAATAATAATTATCATAATTAACCACAATTATCACCACTATATGGTGGAGAACCAGAGGACACCATTTAACCAAAAGATCAATATGAACTTCACCAATACAGACATAAACCAGATATGCCTCCTGATAGGACACAATGAGAATAAAACACTGTTTTCTGAGATATTTGTGCTTGGAATACATGACACAAACTTGAGGTGCATCTACAGAATAGCCAAAAAGGGTCAAGGTCAAGAAAGGCTGAGGGACTATTACAGAAGAAAAGAAACTAGAAAGGGGTTCCTGGGTGGCTCAGGCGGTTGAGTATTCGAGTCTTGATTTTGGCTCAGATCATGATCCCAGGGTGGTGGGATCGAGCCCTGTGAGGCTCTGCACTGATCGTGGAGCCTGTGTGAGATTCTCTCCCTCCCTCTGCCCCTCCTCTGCTCACACACGTTCCTTCTCTCTCTAAAACAACAACAAAAACCCACACGGAACAACAAAACATTAAAAAAAAAAGAGAGACCAGAGGAACAATGCAGTGTGTAAGTCTGAAGTAGGGGAGAAAGCTATAAAGATGATTATTGGGGGGCACCTGGGTGGCTCAGTCGGTTGAGCGTCCGACTTCAGCTCAGGTCATGATCTCGAGGTCCGCGTCAGGCCCTGTGCTGACAGCTCAGAGCCTGGAGCCTGCTTCACATTCTGTGTCTCCCTCTCTCTCTGCCCCTCTCCCACTCATGCTCTGTCTCTCTCTGTCTCAAAAATAAATAAACATTAAAAAAAAAATTAAAAAAAAAACCCCCCACACAACAACAACGAAACATTAAAAAAAAAGAGAGACTAGAGGAACAATGCAGTGTGTAAGTCTGGAGTAGGGGGAGAAAAGCTATAAAGATGATTATCGAGACAATATCCAACATTTGAATACAAACACATCAGATACTGGATCAGTGTTAAATTTCCCACTTTTTAAAAAAATTTCTCACTTTTGATCACTGTACTTGGTCCTATCAGGGAACCTCCTTCTTCTATGGCAGGGTTTCTGAACTGTGGCACTACTGACACTTGCGGCTGGATAAGCCTTTGCTGTGAGGGCTGTCCTGCACACTGCGGGGTGTTGAACAGCATCCCTCACCTCTAACTACTTGATGGACAGTAGATAGCATTCCTCTCCCAGTTGTGACAACTGAAAATGTCTCTAAACACTGCCAAATGTCCTCGGGAACATGAGAACTGCTATTCTAAGAAAATACACACTGAAATGCTTAGGTGTAAAGGTGCACATCTACAACTTACTCTCAAATGACTCAGAGGGGAAAAAATGCACACATCTACAGAGAGAGAAGGAGAAAACAAATGGGACAAAGGATAAAGAACTGGTGAGTCCGAATCTGAGGTGAAGGGTATTACAGAAGTTTATCCAGAAGCTCTCCCAAATGGTTCAGGGTCCTGTGTGGCTTCCCTCTAAGGATCTGAAAGGTGACACTACTTTTGTACTCCTAAGGTGTTTTCCTTTTCATTCATTCTCTCACAAGTGCACACAAATTTTTTCCAGAGGCTCTGTGACATGAGAAGATACCAAACACGAAATAGGACATCTGGAAGATCTGGATAACCCAGTGAACCAGTATTTTCCAAAAGCCTGATTCCAAAAGCATGCACCAGTGAAAGTGTAAGGTAGACCAAAGGATTTCAGTAAGACGGTACAAAAAATTCGGTGTCATGGTTTCAGATTCCACAATTAACCTTTCATTTTGTTGAGTTTTAGCGCAGTATCAAAAAGGAACTGCCAAAGCAGCTGAAAAGACTAACATACATACCCCTTTCCCAACTATGTATCTTTGTGAAGATTCTTCTTCATGGACTTAAACCAAGTCGACCTACTGGATAGATGGACTGTGGAACCAGGTGAGATTCCAGCAATGGTCTATTAGGCCACATGAAATTTGCAAAAATGAAAACAATTGCCCCTCTTCTAACTAAAATGTTTTTGTTGTGGAAAGTAAACACACTTTTTACGAATAAAACTTATGTTAACAAGCAGTAGGGTTACTATTATTTAGAAATTAACACTTCTTAGGGGTGCCTGGGTAGCTCAGTCGGTTAAGCAGCCGACTTCAGCTCAGGTCATGATCTCACGGTCTGAGGGTTTGAGCCCCGCGTCGGGCTCTGTGCTGACGGCTCAGAGCCTGGAGCCTGCTTCAGATTCTGTATCTCCCTCTCTCTCTGCCCTTCCCCTGCTCACGCTGTCTCCATGTGTCTCAAAAATAAATAAATGTTAAAAAAAAAAAAGAGAGAAATTAACACTTTTTAAAAGTTTTAGTTTTAATTTCTATATGGTAAATACTGATGGATAGAACCCACATAGACAAATCTTGTTTAGAGTCTTTGATACTTTTTAAGAGAGTGAGGGGGTCTTGGGGCTTGAACGCTTGAGAACCACTGCCTTATACTTTTCTTGCAAGCTGGAAACTCTATGAAAATAAAATGTTACACACACACACACACACACACACACAGCACTCTAGCCTGTCAAAATGGAGACAATGAGTATAAAAATAAAAAGATGATAATGGACAACACATATTTCATTAATCCGTAATAATGGCTTTTTTTTTTAAGTTTGTTTATTTTGAGAGAGACTGAGCAAGTGTGAGTGGGAGAAGGGCAGAGAAAGAGGGAGAATCTCAAGCAGGCTCCAAACTCACGAAACTGTGAGATCATGACCTGAGCTAAAAATCAAGACTCAGACGCTTAACTGAATGAACCCCCACCCAGGCGCCCCTATAATAATGTTTTAAAAACAAAAGTGGGAGTCATAGGAAGAGAAAGAGAAAAAAAAAGGAAAGCTCTTCAAGGAAGAATGGCAGCGAATTAATGGAGAAGGAATAATACATCTAGAAAAGTACCATTTTGCAACCCCCAATATGGTAAGTGATAAAGGCCAGGAGTTACCAAGGGAAGCACCACCCTGGTAAGCATGCTGGGAAACAGGAGCTCCATACACACGAGTTCCAAGAACCTGCGGGGTTCCTGCCAGAAAAGTGTGACCTAAACTGAATCATAAGGAACCAGTCTGTACTCTGCAAAGCATTCAAGGTCATGAAGAAGACAGAAAGGGTGGGAGGACTGTTCCAGAGTGAAGCACAATGCACGAAACTTGATTAGATCACAGAGTGAAAATAAGACAAAAACAGCTGTAAAGAACTTTTGGGTGGGATAACTGGGATGTCACTGAATTAATGCTGATTGTCTCAGTGTGCTAAGGGTACTAGGACTGTGGGGAAAGAACACTCCCCGCCCTTTAATGAGTATCAGTATGCTCCAAAGGGTCTAGCAGTAAAGGAGTTTACGTTGGTGAAGTGTCAGAAAGTTTGACAAAGGGAAGAGAGAAGAGAGAGAAGCAGGCAGAGACAAAAGCTGGCGAGGGAGGAGTAAGATGTTAACAGCTGGTGAACCCAGGGAAGGGGTATATGGGTGCTCACTGTACTCTTAATTCTTCTAAGGGTTTGAAAATGTTGTAAATTAATAATAAGAAAAAAAATGAGTACAACACTAGAAGTAACACTCTCAAGCCAGAGGTGCTATAAATAAAAAATAATTCACACTCAGTTTTCATTACAGTTAACTCTACAAGCAAGAAGTGCTGGTAACCTTGTGGAACAGAGGCCACCTTCTTTGGTTATTTCCCCCTGGAGGGTGAAGACAGTAATCTCAAGTTGGGATGGAGGCTGCAAGACCACGAAGGCACCAGGATAAAAAGCACACCGACAGCTCTCCTTTACAACCAGCAGGCACCGCACACGCACATGCAAATGCTTCTGGTTTGGAATGGCTGTCACATGGCCAGTCCAAAGAAAGAACCTGCTATTTGGGATTATGTGTAATATAGAATTATGAGAACCAACACGGCATTTTCTTCTCTGAAACATCTGTTACACCAAATCTTTCTTTATAATGGAATTTATTTTAATGTGATTTTACTTTTATAACTTAACTGAACAAACATATATCAAGAAAAACTAACTGCTTTAACCAAATTCCATTTCCTCACAAAGCAAATTAGTGTTCATCTCAAGCCCTTTTATTTGTAAACGATGGAGAAGAGACTGAAGCCCATGGGCTAATTAATTCCGTTTAAGCTTCATAGGTGGATTTCTGGTTCCTAGAGTGGAGACACAGGCCCAATGTCTACTTTTATTGCTTTTTTTCATGTATCTTAATATTACATTAACAGTAGGCAGTGCTGAAGGAGGTCATCAAGACAATGTGACTGCCAGCTGACCCTTGAGCTGGACCTGGACAACAGGAGGCTCCTCACTCCCTCCCCTATCCTTGGGATACATGCTCTGCCCACTGTTCCCACAGTGGGCACCATTTTCAAGGATGTATCAGTGAGAGAGCAGCTGTTGTTCAGACCATCTGGGCAGCATATGTGACAGAACCAGTTAAGGCCTGTATTAAACTTCTGAGTTTTGGCAGGTGAGGACATCTACTCACCTTGCACCTGCCCAAGACAACACTTATAACAAGTTCCTTTACTTCTTAAAACTGCCACGACCAATTTGGAGTGCTCTGCCTCTTCAGTTTCTCCTTGCCCACCTTGTACTGGGGCAGTTTGCAAACCAACAGATAGAATTAAGTTCAAAGTACTGGATGTAGTATGTCGGGACCACTTACTTTCTCAAATCTGACACTTCACTCATATACTATTTGTAAATGATATATTAAAAATACTGAATCTCAATCTCCATAGCAGCCCTCAATGCTTGCCACCTGGCTTATAAACCTAACAAAGATGTCATACTTCACTTTTTCTTGCTTTTCTGAAAGAATCCATAGTAGTTCCTATTCTTTCCACACCTTTTTTCAAACTATGGTATAGTTTTGCTGAAGACACATTCTCCATTAGACAACTCTGACCTATGCAGAACAGCATTGGTCCACCTTTAGAAAAATACACACTATCAGAGAACCTCTAAAAAAGCCAGCCTAGCCTGCACTCGCTGTGGCAGTAACAAGTGTAAAAGCTGCCACAAGGAGGAGGACTTCAGGAGAGCTGACCAAAGGCTAGAACAAAGATCATTTATTGTTAACAGTGACCAGACAGGTATACACACACCCTCCAGCTCTATAGCACATCAGCACTTCTTCAGCTGAGGTGGAGAGGTCAAAACCCAGGCCCAGAAGTTCAATGCTGACCTAGAGATTAAGACAGCACCTTGGTTCTGGGTCAGACAAGCCAAGCCTCAACACAAACAGACATAGGCTTCCAAAGTTATTTATTTCCTGGTTTTCTTTCTATGCAAACCTGATTCTTACCTTGGAATTCAACATAATTTCCGGAGCCCTGTACCAACGTGTGGCTACGTACTCCGTCAGGAACCCTGTATGATCATGGTCTGGATCTGCAACACGGGCCAAGCCAAAGTCACAGATCTAAGAGAGAAAAAAAAATGGGACATCTTAGAGATTCTAATGCAATTAATATCAAAAGATCATAAAAACAAAAAAGATAATAGCAATAATGATAATGGCAAGTAGTTGCTGCCACTCCTATGTGGCAGATACTTTGCTGGGAATTCTATATACTCATTCTTATTTAATCCTTACACAACCTGAGCAGCAGTGATGGCCATCCACATGTTGGAGACGAGGAACAGGCTGGAGGAGTCTGTTAAGAGGTATCCTCACCTTTCATCATCTGCTTATCCCACAGTAATCTCGCTTAGGTCACTTGACAAAAACTGTTCTGGATAAAAATTAAGTTACCAGAAACTGTCCAGGGTCCCTTCTCCGGGGCTCTCCCGCTGGCATTCCCAGGATCATCACTGTCAGATCAGCTCAACTCACATCTGCCTTGTTTCTAGGTTTCACTTCCTGCTATTCTTCTACCTGTTCCACAAATGCAGGTACTTCCAAAGATTTTTTTCCACTTCCTTCCCTTCCATGTATTCAAATCCACTCCCAAAGCCTTAAAAGATGTTTCATATACAAAAGATGAATCTGTTTTTAGGTAAATATCCAGCTTCTAACTTCTCCTGACTCACAAAAGTACCTGCCGGCCTTTCATCATCTGGTCATCCAATACTTTAGTGCTACTCCAAACTCAAACATATGTAAAATACCACATATACTGTATAATACTGTACGGATAGTATCATATTATAGTATATACTATCCTATACAACTATAATATACAGTTGACCTTTGAACAGCATGGGTTTGAACTGTTCAAGTCTATTCATACATGGACTTTTCAATAAATATATTGGAAAATTTTTTGCAGATTTGCAACAATTTGAAAAAATTCGCAGATGAAACCACACAGCCTAGAAATATCGAAAAAATTAAGTTAGGTATTATTGCAGGAATACAGTGTGTAATACATATAACACACAAAGTATGTGTTTAATTGACTGTTAGTGTTATCAGTTAATGCTTCCCTCTGGTCAACAGGCGGCTATTAAATTTTGGAAGAGTCAAAAGTTATATGCAGATTTTTGATTGTGTGTGTGTGAGGGGCAAATCGGTTCCCCTAATCCCTGTGTTGTTCAAGGGCCAACTATACTTAGACCCAAACGATTGCAGCGTACTTTAATTCCTTGGCATCTGGGGAACTAACCTGAGAAAGAGACATACTAATAAAGCCAGGCTAGAGTACAATACAAGGTAGCCTGGAAAACAGATGGTTTTGGAGGCTTACTACTTTAATTTGGCTAAGAAATTATAAGGGCCTGAGTTCAGGCCATAAAAATGGAGATGAGGACGAAAGGACATGCTTAAGAGATACTCACAGGACTTAAATGGATGGAAAACAATCTCTGCTTAAATATCCCATAGTTTAGTGTTTCAATAATTTGGAAAGATTCAAAAAGCTCCCATCCACCTCACAGATGCCTTCCCCTAGCCTTGGACACTGGCATCACCACATGGGATCTTTGATAAGAGTATGTATCTGTGCTGCATAATCTCCACCAACATGCTGTATCTTCCAAAGGAACAAATACCGCATCTGCTTGTCTAGTTGCTCTTCCATAGGCCATTTCTAGATGTGCTCTCAGAGTTGCACAGCGAGGAAATCCTGGGTCCTAGTCCGTAGCTCTAATAGCCAACTCTGGCCATTGTACACTCACAACTTCAGTTTATGTGACTTTCACTGTAAGTACTTTTCGAAGTTGGCTTGGTTGTCAATGCCAT
Source organism: Paguma larvata (assembly GCA_030068075.1). NCBI lineage: Eukaryota > Metazoa > Chordata > Mammalia > Carnivora > Viverridae > Paguma > Paguma larvata. Next base: position 62,772,546 of record CM057835.1, read on the forward strand.
TACACTCCTAATAGTTATGGGCCTATCAGAGAATCTGGATAAGGTATGGCCATAAGCTTGTATGTGGGATCACAGGAAGTTTTAACTTTGGCCTGGCTGGTCTTATGCTTTCAATATACCTGGCACCCTGTTTCTTTCCGGCATTTTCTACAAATTCCAGTGACATGAACTGCAGAAAGGCTCCCAGTAACCATGCACAGAGGTTCACTAGCAACATGGTCCTACTTGTGGCATGATTCCCAACTCAGAGAAGCAACTAATGACTGATTTCTTCTTACATCCAGAGGTCAGTCCTCTAAGCCATTTAAGAGCCATCACTGGCCATGTTGCCCCACCACCAATCCATTTCAATTCTGTGGCTTAAACTTTCAAACCTGTGACCCATAGTTGTTCTTTTTTTCAAGGCTAACACTTCATCTGATTTAAATTCAAACAAACCTCACAGGTCTGCTTTCTGCTGTATAAATGGGCACCTAAAAGCCACATTTTGAATTGTGCAGAGAATACTACTTCTTATCAGAACAAAACCAGCATAAGCTCCAGACCATGGCCACAGATCCTTCACCACCCCCTATGCCTGGTATCATACAGACTAGGTGGGTTTAGACTTGATACATGGCTTTTCACTGGCTAGCTGAATCAAAATATAAGTCCCAAATAGATTTAGAAAGCCACAATATGGGGTGCCTGGGTGGCTCAGCTGGTTAAGCATCCAACTTCGGCTCAGGTCATGATTTCACAGTCTGGGAGTTCGAGCTCCACATCAGGCTCTTTGTCAACAGCTCTGAGCCTGGAGCGTGGTTCGGATCCTGTGTCTCCCTCTCTCTCTGCCCCTTCTATGCTCGCACTCTGTCTCTCTCTCTCTCTCTCTCAAAAATAAAATAAAAACATAAAAAATTAAAAGAAAGCAAGCCACAATATAAGAAATTCATAGATCAGGCAGATTTATTTTCTAAAGAGGGCCATACCACTAAAACTCATCCTCCACGGTCTTCTTATAAGGTCTCTGAACTTGTATCTAGAAGGTAGGGTCCATCTTCCCTCCTCCTGAACCTTTGTAACAGCCCGAACCAAGAGAATATAGTGAAAGTGATACTATGTGACTTCTGAGGCTACATCATAAAATATAACACGGTTTCCATCTGGCGTTCTCTCTACTGGGGAATTTGGAACTCTCTGGTCACCTTAGGAGGAAACCTAGGACATGTGGGCTACATATCGTCGGTGTTCCAGGTGACAGCCAGTATCAACTGCCAGGTACGTGAGAGGATTCCAGCCTTTACCTTTGTGTCTTGTAGCTAAAGTCCAGATATGAGAGCAGAGAGCAGTCATCACTGCTACCTCTTGACTAAATTCCTGACCCACAGAAACTATAAGCTAACACACTATTGTTTCAGACCACTTTCTTTTCAGGATATTTGTTACAGAACAAAAACAGCTAACAGAGTGGTAGTGGCCCCGTTGATTGTGATGGGATAGGTACCCTTTGAGGAGGCCCTGTTGAAGTGATACTGGAACACTGAAGAGACACTAACCACGGAGAGACCTTTACCAACACTGTAAAGAACCTAGCTGGGCAAATGTGAAGTGGCAACTGAACCTGAAACCTCCTAAAATGGCTCTTGAATTGGCTGCTTCTACATCTCAACTGCCATGGCCTAAGTCAAGATTCAGTTTAGTTTGTCTGGAATTAGGGAGACTAGATTTTACCTGCCTGCAAGCTAATTCATCCTCTAAATTCCTGCCTAAATGTTGTTTCCAAAATATAAGTCACCTTTCTGGCTCAAAAATCTTGAACCAATCCCTCTTTCTATTGAAACGAAACCCAAAATTTTTAAGTGTGACTTTTAAGACCATTCACATGCTGCCACCAAACTACCTTCCTGATCTCATCTCTCCCACCATATTCTCCTGTCCACATCTGTTCCTATTGGCTCCAGACTATACCTGCTTCTAGGATCTGACTGTGCAATGACTTCTCTGGAGTGCCCTATCCATGCCATTCCTTTACCTTAAACCTCCAGCTTGAAAGTTATCTCTTCTGAGAAATTTCCCAAAAACCAACACCATGCCCGCCCAAGAGCTGACTGCTCACTCCTCTAACCCCGCTAATACTTTGTTAGAGGTCTGGTAGTCAGTTTTGCACACGCCCATCTCCCCAGCTGAGACAGAATTGAGTCCCTAGAAAAAGGCAACACTTGACTTACTTGTTAATCCTAAGTGTCTAACACGTGGGGGTCTCTCAACATTTGGTCAATAAATGCCTTACTTTAAACGTTTACAGGAAGCACAACTGGGATGGATTAATTGACAGATACTCTAAGAGTGAATTTTACAGTATCTGAACTACTGATAACCTCTTAAAAAATAAAAATCAAGGGGTGCCCAGGTGGCTCAGTTGGTTAAAAATCCAACTTCAGCTCAGGTCATAATGATCTCATGTTCATGGGTTCGAGCCCTGCATTGGGTTCTCCACTGTCAGCACAAAGCCTGCTTCCGATCCTCTGTCTCCATCTCTCTCTGCCCTTCCCCTGCCCTCTCTCTCAAAAATAAATATTCAAAAAGTTTAATAAAAAAAATCAAGGTACAATTATAGGGTTAAATCTTATGTTAAATAATTAATGTTAGTAAAATTACACCATTCAAAGTGGCAACACTGAAGAGAAGGGTCACATGAGTGGCTCAGTCAGTTGAGTGACTCTAGATTTTGGCTCAGGTCATGATCTCGTGGTTGTGAGATTAAGCCCCACGTAGTGTGTCATACTGGGCATCAAGCCTGCTTAAGATTCTCTCTCTCCCTTTCCCCCTCCTCACTCACATTCTCTCCCCACCACACCCCCCAAAAAAGGGAAAATTGAAAATTGGAATTACTAGCATTCCTTTACTAGGAAAGACAACATAACCCTATCACGCTGAATGCTGCAATAAGCAATACATCTATTTTCCTATAATTACAACTAAAGGTGCAGTTGTTCTTCCTCATCCTCTCCTTCGAGGAAATCCAGTCCTAAAGTTTTTATGGGGGGGGTCATGTGACAGTAAGGGTGTCTGTGGGGATGGGAGAACCTTAGCAGCCCAGTGGGGTAGGTAATATCTAAGTGGAGTTAAAAGCGAGCTCCAGATCAGAACATGGCCTAAGTGCGAGGGGAAGAGGGTGTTCATGCAGGGAGCCAGCGGCAGTCTGCCCAGGGTATTAGAATCTGAGCAAGGTTAGCATATAAGCTGTGGGTTATATTGCACAAACCAATTATTTCATTGGAAGTTGCAAAATGGTGACTTCTCTAATTTTATTATTTCTTCTGCATTTATTAGCCGGCATTCTCAACTGGAACTATGTACCCTGATGCACAAATCCCACTGGAAAGACAGGAAAAATGTTTAATCCCTTTCCTTTAGTTACAAATTTTCAGAATAGTGAGTTGGTGTTAAGGGTAACCTTGCTGTATTATTTGTATCCCCCACACCTAGTACAGGGCATAGAACCAGCAGGCTCTCAAAAATTAGTGGTTACGATTTAAAAAATACAGCGATGTGGGGTTTAGAGCTCTAAAAGATGCCACAACTCCATTCATGGTCGTCCATGAAAAGCTCATATGATATGAAACAAAAAACAAACAACACAAACAAAAAACAAAAAAAGTTAATGCCACAACACTGAAGACTAGCTAAAGTTATATGGCATTAACCAAAAAATTACCAAGGCTATTTAAAAAAAAAAACAACTAGTAATATTTATTATAATTCCATACAAAGGAAGATATAGACCAGTAGGATATGGTACAAGAAACAAAATGACCCAAAGCACTCTACTACCTGGCTACTTTCTGGGCTGTGTAAACTGAGATTTTCATTAAACAAAGGAAGCCCCAAGGATAGGTTTCATTTCATATCTTCCAGAGTCCTCTTTCCTAGGCACACCCAGAACCATAAACACTGTGACTCTAGCATCCTGTGACTAGGATTTCTGTGGGCTCAGTCTAGCAAATAGCAAACATCAAGGACAGAGACTGGTAGAGACCTCATTCCCCTGCAAATCCCACTAGAAATATGTCAGCAGAATCTCCAAACAGGATCTACGACCCTTGTGTTTCTGTGGTCCTGAGAAATAAAGAGGGAGTCTATAAGAGAGGCTCCCAGAAGGGTTCTAAGAGGTCAACATCTACTTGTCTCAAGGCTTTAGATAACAAGTACAAAGTATGTTTATGGAAGCAAAAAAAGAAATCTGAACTGCTGTTGCCCTTGACCGGTGGGAGAGTCAAAAGTTAAAGGTCTAGGACACTGATAATAGCTGACATCCTGAGAGCTCAAGAGAAGGAAATACTTTAGTAACACAGAAGCCAATAGAAAAAGGAAGAAATGACATACATAATTGTCAACTTGAAATTTCAGAAAACCCTAAATAACAAGAGAGGAGTAAGATCACAGGTCACAAACCTAAACCAGGAGCCTGTGGCAGAGGCATCATGGTCACCTCAAGGTACTGAGGATATGATGGATATACAGTAATTTCAGAACTCAAGCAGATAAGGCCCTTTTCCCCACTTCTGCTCTTTCAACCCTCATGTATGTACCTCAACTGCCACCGTGCCTTTACCTGCCTTTTGGACATGTTCACCATGACAAATTAGACATGACATATCACACTCATCTTTACAAATGAGATTTTCTCCTATATATTTATACCTATGTGAATGAAGCACACCTCATATGTACATTTCAAAACATGGGTGAATTGTACTGCTGTAAATATCTAAAATATCCTATTGTGTTTCTGAATCTGTGTTACACTGGGTTTTGAAAATAATACTTGGATTGTGCAGATGGCCACAACACAGATATATTAATGTGGGTGTAAATTTTAGTGAGCAGAGAATAAAATGGCCCCAGGTAAAGACAAGCCCGCAAACAATGAACAGACAACAAAGTACTCTGGTTCTGTTTGTTTTCATCTTAAGGATGAGCATTTTCAAACAAAAGTTAAAAGTCAACTTTTCCCAGAAATACTATGTACTGAAAATACTGATTGAGAATGTTTCTCCAAAACCAAACAAAAATAATCTGTCATAACAGAGTTGTGATAAGAAATGGAAAGAAAAAAAGAACTAGGAGACATAAAAATACTATTTTTCAAGAAAATCACTAAGAGCCAACAAAGTGTGGCCAGTCCTAAAAGCAGCTTCATTACTTTTGTGCCCACCTGGCTTTTAGTTACATGGAAAGGATCTGGTTACACCCCACGTAAGAAGTATATTAATCTAACTGTAGGATCCCAAGAGATGACAGTCTAAACCAACTGTATCTAATGTAGGATGCTATCCTCACCACATCTCACAGAATGCTGGGCACCCTGTTTTCAACACTCAATGACTGTGAGTAAGCTATCTGACCACCTAGTAACAGAACCCACTGACTTTTTTCAGATAGTTTCAGAAGCTTCTCCACGATCTTCTTCCAACCAATATCACCACCCTGCGTCCAATGACTTTCTACGATACCCTACGCCCAAGATCGCCACTCTCTTACTAAAAGCCTGCTCATCTTTGGAGGGTCAGCACAGATGCTACGTTCTTCCTGATACCTCTCAAAGCCCTAGATAGAACCCACCTCTCTCTTTTATATCTGTATACTATTCTTTTCAGTACCTCAGTTACAGCAGATATTATTACAATCACCTATTATTTATCAGACTTCTGGTATCAGTTTTGAGAATGCAGGTACAGGGGCGCCTGGGTGGCTCAGTCAGTTAGGCATCTGACTTCGGCTCAGGTCATGATCTCTTGGTTTGTGGGTTCAAGCCCTGCATCGGGCTCTGCTGACAGCTCAGAGCCTGGAGCCTGCTTCAAATTCTGTCTCTCCCTCTCTCTCTGCCCCTCCCCTGCTTGCACTCTGTCTCTAGCTCAAAAATAAACAAACATTAAAAAAAAAAAAAAAGAAGAAGAGGAGATTGCAGGAACAGACATTCCACCCTCTACCTTGTTAAGTATACCCTAAGGGCTTTTCACAGGAATGTCTGTTGAACTGAAGTCCAAGAAATTATCATTCCTATATATCTAAATGCACTTTTTAAACAGTTTTACTGAGATGTAATCCACATATCATATGATTCACCCACTTAAGGCATACAAGTCGATAGTTTTTGGTGTTATAATCACAGGGTTACACAACCGTTACCACCAACCAATTTTAGAACGTTTCTGTAACCACAAGAAGAAATCCTGAACCCATTAGCAGTCTGCCTATTCCTCCCCAATTCCACTAGCCCTAGGCAACCACTAATCCACTTCCTGTTGCTACATATTTGTCTATGCTAGACACTTCACATAAATAGAACCACACAATATGTGGTCTTTTATGACTGGCTTCTTTCACTTACATAATAGTTTTCCAAGATTTATGCACATTGTAGCATGTTATCAGTATGCTATTCCTTTTTATTCCATTGTATGGATCTACCAAATTTTTTTAAAACTTTTTTTGAGAGAGAGCGAGCGTGCGCACGCAAAGGCAGAGAGAATCCTAAGTAGGCCCTAGGCTGTCAGTGTGGAGCCTGACGTGGGGCTCGATCTCATAAATAGGGAGATTGTAACCTGAACCAAAGTCAAGGGCCAGAGATTTGACTGACCAAGTCACCCAGGTCCCCCTGAATCTATCATATTTTATTTATTCACCATTATATGGACATTCAAATTACTTCCACTTTATTATGCTACTTTAAATATTTGTATGCTAGTTTTTTGTGCGGACACATTTTCATTTTACTTATACACCTACAAGTGGAATCCTCACCAACACTTTATCATCTGACTTTTGATTACAGCCATCCTAGTGTGTGTAAATTGTTATCTCATTGTGGTTTTGACTTGCAGTTCCCTACTGACTCAGGATTCCAAGCATCTTTTCATGTACTTATCGGTCATTTGTAGAACTTCTTTAGAGAAACGTCTATTCAGATCCTTTGTCCTATATTAAACTGGGCTATTTCTCTTTTATTGTTGAGTTATAAGAGCTTTTTATATTGTAGATAAAAGTCTCTTACCGGACACATGATTTGCGAATATTTTCTCTCATTTTGTGGGTTGTCTGTTCACTTTCTTGATGGTTTACTTGTTAAAAATTTAATTATTTACTTTTTTAATGTTTGTTTATTTTTGAGAGGGGGGAGGGGTAGAGAGGGAGACACAGAATCCAAAGGAGGCTCCAGGCTTTGAGTTGTCAGCACAGAGCCCAACATGGGGCTCAAACTCAAGAACTGTGAGATCATGACCTGAGTCAAAGTCGGATACTTACCCGACTGAGGCACCCAGGCGTCCCCTCCTGATGGTTTACTTTGTAAAATAGGTTCCTAATCTACATGAAATCCAACTTTCCCCCTTTTGTTGCCTTTGCTTTTGGTGTCATGTCTAATAGGATTTGCCTAATCTGAGACTGCAAAAACTCACTCCTATGTTTTCCAAGCCTATTCTACTACACCGCTTAAATTTAGGTCTTTGATCTGTTTTGTGTTAGTTTCTATACATGGCCGGAGCATATATCCAGTTGCCCCAGCACTATTTTTTGAAAAGAATGATCTTGGCACTCTCATCAAAAATCAGTTAGTAGGGGCACCTGGGTGGCTCAGTTGGTTAGGCGGCCGACTTCAGCTCAGGTCATGATCTCATGGTCTGTGAGTTCGAGCCCCACATCAGGCTCTGTGCTGATGGCTCGTAAGAGCCTGGAACCTGCTTCAGATTCTGTATCTCCCTCTCTCTCTGCCCTTCCCCTGCTCACGCTCTGTCTCTATGTCTCTCAAAATAAATAAACGTTAAAAAAAATTAAAAAAAAATCAGTTATCATAAACATGGGTTTATTAACTCTCAATTTTATTCCACTGATCTATAATGCCCACTCTTATGCCAATATCACAGTGTCTTGAATACAAAAGCTTTTGTATACAAAATCAAGAAGTGTGAGCTCTCCAACTTTGTTCTTTCATAAGATTATTTTGGCTATTTTGGGTCTCTTTAATTTCCATATGTATTTCAGGAGCCTGTCCATTTCTGCAAAAAAGCCACCTGGAGCTTTGACATAGTCACCTAGACTATGAAGACCAATTAGGGGAGCACTGCCACCTAAACCAGATTAAGTCTTTCAATCAATCCATAAACATCGGATTTCATTCCATTTTATCTAGGTCTTCTTGAATTCATATGCATTTTTATCAGACTGAACCCATACCCTTTCATATCTAATACATCTGTCGATTTCTCTCCTTATTTATTAGCTCTGCTACTATTAAAACAGAAATACATGCACACAAATGCTGCCCATTTTTAAGAGAGCTCTGAGGGCTATAAGGATCTAAGGTTTCCCTATTTGTTGGGAATACCTTATTTAGGTATTAAACTCATTAAGGTTGGTGCTGTTTTCTGAGTGTGGGTTTTTTTCTGTTTTTGTTTTGTTTTGAGAGAGGGAGCAAGTGAGTGAGGGGCGGGGGGGAAGGGGGGAGAGAGAGAGAGAGAGAGAGGGAGAGGGAGAGAGAGAGAGAAATAGGGAGGGAGGAAGGGAGGGAGGGAGGGAGGTGGGGGTGACCCAAAGTGGGGCTCATGTTCACCAGAAGCAGGGCTCGAGCTCACCCAACGAGGGACTCGAACTCATGAACCATGAGACCATGACCTGAGCCACAGTCGGATGCTTAACGACGGAACCACTCAGACATCCCTTTATGAGCATTTTTTGTGTAAAATTTATTGAATAAAAAGGTTACCAATGAAATGGATGATTTTTAAACTTACATATAATGCACATGATCCTGCTTTTATATATGCAAGCATAAACGTACACATATATGTAAAAGCACAGCAAAAACTCTGGAAGAAAATACGCCAATATGTTATAGTGTTTACCTCTGGAGAGCAGGAAGAAGGGAATGAAGAAGAGGACTAACACTCTTTATTTGCATTATTTTTTGTTTTTAAGCTATAAAAATGTTTTCATTTATTTCTGGTGTGATTTTAAGTATGAATGACAACATAAATATGCCCCAGTGAAAGAGTTTTTCCGACATTTATCATCCTAAGAGTAAATGACCTAGCTGACCTTGAGATCGCAGGTGGTGTTGAGCAGCAGGTTGGAAGGTTTGAGGTCACGGTGCAGTACATTAGCTGAATGGATATATTTTAATCCTCTGAGGATCTGGTAAAGAAAATAGCAGATATGGTCATTGCTGAGGTGTTGTGTCTTCAAGAGCTTGTAGAGATCTGTTTCCATGAGGTCCTGAACTATATATCTGTTTAGACAGGTTAAGGTAACATACCAAATATCTGGTTACACATAGCAAACCACTGAAAACAAAGTGAATCCTCTCCCCAAATGGTCATTATATTATGAGGCCACAAGGGAAATGAGAAACTGATGAAAACTTAGTATACCTCTACAGAAGGAATCTAAAGTAGTTAACTCCTTCTTAGGTCCTGTGACACACAGGCATTAGAATCTGCCTGATGTGCCCAATAACGGGCTTAGACTGAGCTGCGACAGGCTGTTATGGAAATACTGGCTAATCGTGAAGTCTCAGTCTCCTACTCCTGCAACGTGTCCACCATCAACAAACCCTCTTCAAGGATTACTGGAAAGGGCTGGGAAAGGGAGGTGGCCAGCAAGCATCATATACTCCTTCCTCTCTTTCACCCAGCAACGACTTGTAATGCTCTTTGTGATGTTCTTTTACCTCCCTTCTTGTCCCCTCTCCTTCTCCTTAAGAATCAACCATAAAATCTTTGGAAACACAGACCTAGAACACACCGCTACTAAATTCAGCCCTCTATGTGCTTGACTCTTAAATTAACATTAAGATAGTAAATACAAGAGAGTATTGGGAAGTCATGCTAAGGAGCTCACGCTGGTTTCTCTCCCCTTTCTTTCTTGACTCTCCATGTATCCAAGCCATCCAGAATGTTATCTATAGCTGACTTCTTTCGTACAGAAATTAAATTATAAAACCCTTTAGCTTTTAACTTTACCATATTATTATTTCATTAGCAGTGTTGTTGCATTTCTCATATGCATTTCTGTGGGAGTACTATAAATATTACTGTATGTCCTCTACAGATTCATGGAATTCAAAGGAAACAGGATTTGAAAACTTGTCATCTTGAAAGAGACTTGATTTTCCTTGCAAAAGGTAAAGCAGGACAACAGGTGGTAGCAGCAGGGGGCATTTCACTTAAAATAGCACCACAACTTGATAACAGAGCAGTTTAGAAATGAAAAGGCTGCCTAGAGATAGTGAGCTGCCTCCCAGTCCCCAGACAGGCAGAATGCAAACTGGAAAAACTGGTATGAATGCTCTTCTAGCCTGAACAGCAACTTTTTTTTGGCAGACCCTCTTCAGTATACTTAACACTTCCATCGTTCAAACACAATCTTTACCCAGGCAGCATCCTCTGGACCTGCTTAGTCCAGATTTATAAATGTTGGTCATAATTAAGAACATAAATTTAGAGCTGAGTCGGCTTTGAAGATCATGAAAGCTAGTACCTTAATTCTAAAGATGAGAAAACAGACCTAGAGGTGAATGACATTGTCTAAGACCAGGACGGTCTGGATTTGAGCGGGTGATATCCAGGGCACCCACTTTCTTAGTCTACTGTTCATTTCTTTTTACCATAACAACCCATACCTTGAATGGAAAAAGAAAAAAAATGACTGGAAATGGTGTTAAGATTTTCCATAACTACACATAAACTTTTTACTGAAACACGGAAAATACTGGATTTGCCGAAAGACACTAAAAATAGTTACTGACAACTGATAAAATGAATCAAAGATTAAAATTACGCAAATCTTATACTAAATAGCAACCAGATTACAACTTCCCCTTTAATGTGCTTTATATATATTTTTCCTTTACTCTGACAAGTCCAGGTATTTCAAGCTACATTTACTCAACAAGGTGACCTATCAGTGGAGTCAGCTGCCTGAAAAGGATACACATCTTTCATTTGCTCGATGGTTGGCGCTCGAATAATATCGTTGATTCCAATAATGTTCTCGTGTCTGAAGCGCAGTAAGATTTTTATCTCCCTCAGGGTTCTCTGGCAGTAGGTCTGGTGCTCAAAAGGACTGATTTTCTTGATAGCTACTCGAACTTTGTTGACATTATCATAAGCAGAGCTAAAAAAAAAAATATGGGGGGGAGAGATGGCATTTAAAATAGTTCTCAAAACATCTTTGCAAAAAAGAAGAAAAATCAGTAAAATATTAAACATTAGCACGCAGGATAAATGCTTGTTTCGTACACATGAAATTGCTATATGGATTAGCCACAAAAAAAGCCTCAAGTTAGGAAGGATGCAGCTGGCACAATATAGCACATATTCAATCCCAAACTTATCAGAGGGCCCAGCCCTGGTAAATGTGTAGATGCCCACAGTCATAAGCCCAGGCACATGGGTTCATGTCACATATGCGCACAGAAAACATTTTCCCACTGTTTTTAACAGCAACTGCATTCTAGTGAGAGTAATCATTTGTCCTCCAAAACAACTTCCTATTGTTGCATCAGATTCCTCTGACTCAGCAGAAACATCCACGTGACCATCAACCACATCTTTATCCCGAACAGAAATGGACCCAAGAGGATGCCTTGATTACTTGCATCTACTTTGTCTCACTTGCAAAATGATAGGACTCTTCTTTCTTTTTTTAAAAGAAACTATTTCAAGTAATCGATTTGTGTAGGCTCATACAGTTCTAGGACTGACCTTCATATAAACGACAAGCAAATTATTCCTGTTGAAGAAAAATGATGATTCTATGTATACTAAAAGGATATTTAACCATAAAACACAAAAGCCATTGGGAGGAAAAATCACATTTTAAATATAGTGTTAATGATACTACATAATTTTAAAATTTATTATAACATCCCAATTACAAAAAAAAATTTGCCTTTCAAAGCTCTTCATATACTTCACTACATTTTGTCTTCACAATATCTTTCAAAGTGGGGGACAGCAATGTTTTTATATATTGTCCAGGTAAGATTCCCATAATTATATAGAGGATAATTCATTTACCCAAAAGATTAATCTCCCTAGGCCCACTTTTTCCAAAGTATCTTAGGCTTACATTCTTTCTCAGGTCAGTTCTCTTTGTATCTCTCTACCCGGGTACATGCTGAATTAATAGGTTGCCACCAATAGTTGAGCCTGACAGCTCAACTAAAGTGCTGTTCAAATTGTGGTCCCCAGACCCTGCATCAGGATCATTCTTGTTAAAAATGCTAGTTTCTGGGGGCACCTTGGTGGCTCAGTCAGTTAAGCGGCCGACTTCAGCTCAGGTCATGATCTCACAGTCTGTGGGTTTGAGCCCCGCATCGGGCTCTGTGCTGACAGCTCAGAGCCTGGAGCCTGCTTCAGATTCTGTATCTCCCTCTCTCTCTGCCCTTCCCCTGCTCACGCTCTATGTCTCTCAAAAAAAGAAAAAAAAAAGTTAAAAAAAATTTTTTTTTAATGCTAGTTTCTGGGCCTCATCCCGGGCCTTCCTTTTTAAAAAAAAAAATTTAATTCTAGTAAAATTAACATAGTTATATTAGTTTCAGGTATACAATAGACTGTTTCAACAATTCTATACATTACTCAGTGCTCATCATGGTAAGTGCCCCTTCACCCATTGCCCCATCCACCTCCCCTCTGGTAACCACCAGTTTTTTCTCTGTATTTAAAGAGCGTCTTGGCAGGGGTAGGGCGGTGGCTCTATATTTTTGTTTGTCTCTTTCTTTGTTCTTTGTTTTGTTTCTTAAAATTGCACATATAAATGAAATCATGGTATTTGTCTTCACTGACTTAATTTCACTTGGTGGCATGCCCTCTAGATCCATCTACGTTGTTGCAAATGGCAAGATTTCATTCTTTTTCATGGCTACTTGAGTAATATTCCATTGTGTCTATACATTTTCAACCATTCATCTACTATTGACGGACACTTCGGTTGCTTCCATATGTTGGTTATTGTAAATAATGCTGCAATAAACATGGGGTGCATGTATCTTTTAAATTAGTCTTTTCATATTCTTTGGCTAAATATCCAGTAGTGGAATTACTGGATCATATGGTAATTCTATTTTTAATTTTTTGAGGAACCTCCATACTGTCTTCCACAGGGGCTCGCGCTTTTGTTTTTTTTTTTTAAGAGATTTAACCGAAATATTTAGGCAATCTTATAACAAAACCTATAAAGTATTTTTCAAAAAAGAGTTCCAGGGGAGTCTGGCTGGCTCAGTTGGAAGAGCATGTGACTCTTGATCTCGGGGTCATGAGTTCCAACCCCATGTTGGGTGTAGAGATTACTAAAAAATAAATAAACTTCAAAAAAAAAAAAAAAAAGAGTTCCACAGATGTTACACAGGGCTGCCAGTTCTTTCCAAGTTGACCTCAAGGTCTGACTTAATAGAATTCCAAGCAGAAGCAGTAATAATTATGCCTTCAATTTTATGATTAATTTTAATCTTGAGTGTTCCTGCTATCTTATGATCAATATTCTATTTAATCTTTTCTATAAAAGCTTTTCATTTTAATAAATATCAAAATCTGGCAGTGCCTAGGTGGCTCAGTCAGTTAAGTGTCTGACTCTCAGGTTCGGCTCAGGTCATGATCTCACGATTTGTGAGTTGGAGTCCTTGGGCTTTGAACTGACAGTGTACAGCCTGCTTGGGATTCTGTGTCTCCCTCTCTCTGTGTCCCTCCCCTGCTCTCTCTCTCTCTCTCTCTCACAAAAATAAATTTAAAAAATAATAATAATAAATAAATATTAATAACTGGTCCACTGACTGAAGCAATGAAGTAACACTGGCAGACAATAAGACACTGCGCTTTTTGTTTGTTCAAGTAAGTTCTAGAAATATAAAATAGTAAATGGGTTTATTCTCAAGTTTGTGCTCCTAAAATGTTATTTGTCAGTCTACTTATTCTGAGAATTACTGATGCATTTCTATGACTCCATCACAAAACTATGCTGTAGGAGGCCTCTTATCTTACTCAACTTCAATTCTCCCACATTACCATTAATAAACTGGACTTGGGGGCCCCTGAGTGGCTTAGTTGGTTAAGTGTCTGACTTTGGCTCAGGTCATGATCTTGTGGTTCGTGGGTTCAAGTCCTGCATTGGGCTCTGCGCTGATGGTATGGAGCTTGCTTGGGATTCTCTCTCTCCCCACTCTATCTCTGCCCCTCCCCCACTTGCACTTTCTCTCTCAAAATAAATAAATAAACTTAAAAAAAAATATATATATATATATAGGGGCACCTGGGTGGCTCAGTCAGTTAACTGTCTGACTCTTGATCTCAGCTTGGGACATGGTCTCATGGTTTTGAGCCCCACATGGGGATATGCACTGTCAGTGCAAAGCCTGCTTGGGATTTTCTCTCTCCTTCTCTCTCTGTCCCCCCCTTGCTCATGTGCTCTCGGTTGCTCTTGCTCTCTCTCAGAATAGATAAATAAACTTAAAAAAAAGTTTAAGGGGCTCCTGAGTGGCTCATCAGTTAAGCATCTGACTCTTGATTTCAGCTCAGTTTATGATCTCATGGTTCATGGGTTCGAGACCCACACTGGGCTCTGTGCTGACAGCATGGAGCCTGCTTGGGATTCTCTCTCCCCCCCTCCCCTGCTCTCTCTCTCTCTCTCTCTCTCTCTCTCTCTCAAAAATAAACAAACAGGGGCCCCTGGGTGGTTCAGTCAGTTAAGCACCGACTTCAGCTCAGGTTATGATCTCACAGTTTGTGAGTTCGAGCCCCACGTCGGGCTCTGTGCTGACAGCTCAGGGCCCGAAGCCTGCTTCGGATTCTGTATCTCCCTCTTTCTCTGCCCCTCCCCCGCTCACACTCTGTCTCTGTGTCAAAAGTAAATAAACATTAAAAAAAAAACACTTAAAAATAAACAAACTTTGAAAAGATAATTTTTAAATAAAATATACATATTGCACTCTGGTGCCCCCAATACTTTGAAATGAAATATATTTCTTTTCTTTTCTCAAAGATTTTTTTTTTTAAGGTTTACTTATTTTTTTTTTAACTTTTATTTATTTTAGAGAGACAGAGAAAGAGCATGAATGGGGGAGAAGCAGAGAGAGATGGAGACATAGAATCTGAGCTGTCAGCACAGAGCCCAACATGGGGCTTGAACCCACAAACTGTGAGATCACGACCTAAGCGAAGTCGGATGCTTAAATGACTGAGCCACCCAGGCGCCCTATTTATTTATTTTGAGAGAAAGAGCAACCACAAGCAGGGGAGGGGGTAAAGAGAATGGGAGAGAGATAATCCCAAGCAGGCTCCACGCTGTCAGTACAGAGTCTGACACAGGGCTCAAGTCTACAAACTGTGAGATCACGACCTGAGCCAAAATCAAGAATAGAACACTTAACTGACTGGACACCTAGGCACCTTATTTTACTTTTATATTTTATTATTTTATTTTATTTTGAGAGAGCACAGCACATATGTCCATGAAGGTGAGAGGGGGAGGGGCAGGGGCAGCAGGGAGGGAGGGGGAGAGGGAGACCCGGAGGGGGAGGGGAGAGGGGGAGGGGGGAGGGGGAGAGGGGGGAGGGTGAGAGGGGGGAGAGGGGGAGGGGGAGGGGGAGGGGGGAGGGGGGAGGGGGAGGGGGAGAGGGAGGGGGAGAGGGAGAGGACTCTGGGATCATGATCTGAGCTGAAATCAAGAGCTGGATGCTCAAACGACTGAGCGACCCAGGTACCCCTCAAAGATTTTATTTTAAAGTAATCTCCACACCCAACATGGGGCTTGAACCCACAACCCTAAATTCAAGAGCTGCATGCTCTATTGAGTCTCCCAGATGCTTGGAAGTACACTTCCTTAAATAAAAGAATCACTACTCAAATCTTATTTTGCTTTGGTTTGCTGCATGAAGGCTTAAACCACTGATTTTCAGTTCAGCAGGCAGGGGGATATGTCATTCAAACAAGCTTATTCAATATTGAGAATACCTTCAGAATTTAAAACGGTTGAGTAATTAAAATAATTAAGTCCAACAAAAGAGAACACAGGTTAAAACAGTTATAAAATACTGGTTTAAATTCAACATTATAAATTTCTAGTTTTACTTAAACAGGGTAGTTAAACACAGCCATAAATTTGCTTTTAAGCACAAGATTGCTGGGAGAGTGCTTATGTTCAAGGCTGGAGGTGGGCACACTCGATACTCAAAACAGAATCCTACTATTCAGCAATAAAAGGGAATGAATTTGATAGAAACAACAGAGAAGAATCTCAAAATAATTATGCTGAATAAAGCCAGACCATGAGAAAAGTACTTCCATTCATATAAAATGCAAACTAATCAATCGCTGGGGACAGAAACCAGATCATAGGGATGCTTGGGGCTGGGGAGGAGGGAGAGCTGGTGGGCCAGAAGGACTACACAAATGGAAACTAGGTACTCTGGAGGTAAGGAATATGTTATCTTGGTTGTGTTGATAGACTCATTGATGTCTAATGTATTGTACACTTTAAATATGTGCAGTATATTGCTGATCAATTGCTCTCAAGACAGCAGTTTCTAAAAAAAGGAACCAAGGCCCTCTGAATATGTAGTCAATTCCTGAGGCAGGGTGGGTGGGAAAAGAGATTCCAGAAACATATCTGACCAGTAAATGTGGAAGGAGAAGCCCACAAAATTCTGGAGTAGATTATTTAACGGATGTTTTATGATCACTTAGGGAAGAAAAGGGAACCAGCATGAGTCAATTATGAACAAGTCATGCTAAACTAACTTCATTTCCTGTTTTGATAGGGTTACCAGAACAACACGAGAATGACGCCAGAGCTATGGTGGACTCAAGTCTCACTTGTCAAGCGCTTCCCATCTGTAAGACTTCATGTTAGGACTGGTGATGAAAACACCTAACGATCCTGCCCTTAAGAAGTTTGTAATTTAGTGAAGGAAGGAGACAAGAACAGACAGACAACATATAATGCCTTTACCACAGTAAAGCACTTCTGAAACCCAAAAGAAGTTGGATTTGGATTAAGTACAAATAAGGGTATCAGGATAAGATTAAAAGAAGATGAGACCTATAGAAACCATATCCTGAAGGATGAGCAGACTTCTGAAGGAGAAGCAAGGGCATCAAAGAAAAGCGAGAGGTAAAACGTGGGAAGGAAAACGAGGAGGACATCCATGCGGACTGTGGCCCTCACCCAGCCAGGCCCCTCTCCATAGGAGAAGTGTTTACGGGGTCTGAAGAACATTCCCATCAGGAGCTCCAGTATTCCCCATCATCTGAATCTGCTTCTGAGCAGACTCTGAGGCTGTGCAGGCCTCTTCCAAGCCAGTTCTGCTGAGAGAATGCTCCTCTAGTGTGTACACCACAGAGTGACCAAAGGGCAGCTGTTTACAGGGTGTGCACTGCACCTGGACTGTCATGTCAAGCTGGGTGTCCATGCACACAAGCTCGAGCTCACAGCAGGGTACAGCCCTAGGGCTGGGAAGAGAAGAGGCCTGTGCTGGAGGCCTGCTTTCCTGGAACTGCTGGCACCAAACTCCATGAGGTCCACAAAAGTTTGATTTAAAGCTGACCTTACAGTCTTTAAGAAGGTTTATCTCTATGGTAAAAGGAGAATACATTATATTTAAGGTTTCTTAATTTGATTTATATGGTATATGGGGCTCCACTTGAATTCTTCCTGCCTTCCCCCCCCCAGCCATTTGTATTCTTTACACAGGCCTTGCATACATCAGGGCTGGGTTTGAGAAGTACAAAATAAAGATGGGGATTGGGGAGGACAAGGACTGTCTTCAACTTCCTGATTTTAAAGATCTAAGGATGCTTGTGGGTGATTCAAATGGAGGAAGTGAAGGTTCTCTGCTTCCAAGAGCATTAAGGAGAGCTCAAGGTTGGGAATAAGATATCGGAATCATTAACAGAAGCCAAGTGGGTAGCACGCTGAGGAGAGATCATGTTGAGAAAAAAGGTCTGAGAATAGAACTCAGGAGCAGTCAGAGAAAGAATAACTGGCTAAAGAGAGAAAGTAATAATAATGGAATGAGAAGAGAACTCTTGTTGTCCAACTCCAAAGCCACATGCTAAACCACATACTAGAACCTGGAGAGAGTAGGGTTTCAGAAGCTAAAAGAGGAAAGAGTTCCAAACAGGAGATACTTAACAAAGATAAAAGCTGCAAAACATTCATGAATCTGCAATGAGATGATCTGTGGTAATGTGGGTATAAGAAAGTAAACGGAGGGGAATGGGGACAGCAGCGGAAAGACTATAGCTGACTATTTTTTAAAGGCGAGGAGGAGAACGACTGGCAAATCCAGGTGAACATCTGAGAGGCACGATGTGTTATGAAAGCAGTGGGTGGTGTGAAAGTAAAGGCTCCCCAG
Organism: Paguma larvata; assembly: GCA_030068075.1. Classification (NCBI taxonomy): domain Eukaryota; kingdom Metazoa; phylum Chordata; class Mammalia; order Carnivora; family Viverridae; genus Paguma; species Paguma larvata. The sequence continues at coordinate 62,790,931 of CM057835.1, forward strand.
AGCTAGCCAAAGGGGAAAAGAGAGCATGTATTACAAGCAAAGCGAGTGCAAAGGTGCAGAGGCCTGACGGAACATGGGACAATGGAGTGTGGGGCCCAGGGGGACATGTTGGGGTTGAGGCTGGAGGCGTAAGACTAGAACAGAATTCGCTAAGGGAGAAACAGTAACTTCACAGTGGAGAAATCCAGCAGATATCACCTCAACCCAGTGATTACAGTTCATAACCATCAGTGATGTCACATGAATATTGTGAATTCCCTGATAGGATGAGATAAGAAAGGCATTTCACCTCTGTGATATTCTTTCTCTAAACCTGTAACCCCAGTTGAATAATGAGAACATGAGACAAATCCAAACTGAGGGATGTTCTATAAAATACTTGAGCAGTACTCCTTAAAACTGTCAAGGTCATGAAAACAAAGGATGAGAAACAGTCACAGATCAGAGGAGACAGGACGACAAAATGCATGTGGTATCTTGGGGACAGAAAGGGCAATCAGTGAAAAAGTGAGATGTGAATAAAGACTAGAGTTTAGCTATACTAATGTTGGTTTATTAATTTAAGCTTACTACAGAAATGTAAGATATCAACATCAGGAGAAACAAACTGGGTGGGGGCATATGGGAACCCTCTATACTATCTTTGCAACTTCTCTGTAAACCTAAAATTATTCCAACATAAAAGTTTCTCTGACAAGGGTATCCCACTAAATGATACCTCCAAAACTGATGAATTGGCATGTAGATAACATGGGCTAAATTTAATAAATAGATAAAGAAACATACGCAGTTCATAAATTGCTATTTTAATCTCCCATAAAAATAAAGGTGAATGTTTGATGGAATAAAAATATTCCTAAAAAAGTAACTGAAAACTTTACCTATCTGAACTTTGTAAGTTAAATTAGTAATTAAATTAAATTAGCAATGATAAACATTTACTAATAAATACCTAATGTAGCCTAAATATTCATTGCAAATCAAAATAAATTTGTGCCTGGTGGCTCAGTTAAGTGTATGACTTTCTCTGTTCCCCTCACTCTTTGCCCCTCCCCCGCACTCTCTCTCAGAAATACATATTTTTTAAGAAGACAAAAAAAATAGGGATAACAAATGAAGAGAATTACTGCAGCACTATGTAAAAGAGCAAAGCTTGTACTGCCAAAAATTAATACATTATGGAATATTAATAGAAGTCATTATGCAACCATTAAATGAAGTATCAAGATTATGTTAACTAAAGGTAAGATTCAAATTAAATCAAAGACTGAAGATTAAAAATATTTATCTAGAGGAAGTAATTTATGAAACAAGCTACAATGATGGGATCATGAGTGATATAAAACATAATTTAAACCATCTTTTGTCTCATATCTGTCTACTTCGGTACACCAATAAAGTGTAAGTTATATAAAACAAGAAGCCTAGGGGCCCCTGGATGGCTCAGTCGGTTGAGGTTGAGGTCGAACATCTGACTCTTGATTTTGGCTCAGGTCATCTCATGGTTCGTGGGATCGTGCCCCACATCGGGCCTGACACTGCACTGATGGTGCAGAGCATGCTTGGGATTTTCTCTCTCCCTTCTCTCTCTCTCTCTGCTTCTCCGTCTCCCACTTGCATGTGCTTTCTGTCTCAAAATAAATAATTAAAAATTAAAAAAAAAAAAACAAAAAAACACGAGACAGCTTAAAATAGGCAATAACCTGAGAGTTCCTGAAGTTCTAAATACCTTCACAGGCTTTTGCGTCTAGCCATGATGAATGAACACAGGCTGATGTATTCTCCTACCTTAAACAAAAAAATTCAGACATGTGAATGTCTGAACTGTATGTGAAACAGTTTTTAGACATCCAACAATGGGGAAGATTAGTCTTATGACTGCCCCAGCTCGAGTTTCCTGGCTGCAATGAAGAAAAGGGAAACTCAAATGGAGCCTGGCTGTCTCCACGAGTGTATAGGACAATTCAAATTTCAAGAATCAAGTAAGAATTTGCCAGGCAACCTACAGGACAGGAGAGCACTTCAGAGAAGGTTGAGATCAGCAGAGAATTTTGAGTCTTCAGCTGAATAATGATCAGAAGCACATGCATAATGAAACTCCAAGGCTGGAGAAGGAGCCATTAGAAAGGAGCTGATGGACTAATTAAATCCATGTGGAACAGGGTTGGGACTAGTTCCTGTCCTATCACCAGGAAGAGGAAAGACCTCCTAATACACAGGCAAAAAGTTGAGTCTTCAGAAAGATACTGACTCAGTGCTGGGGCCATTTCTGTCTTTGATCAAAGGCTATTCTGAACCTGGCCAAAAATGCTTAAAAGTAAGCTTTGAAAGAATTGGACTGTACCTTAATTGCATCCCAGAATAAAAGCCCCAAAATATTTAAAGGAATACCAAAATAATCTAGCACTCCAGTAATGTAAAATCCATGATGTCTTACATCTAATCAAATCTTAACCAATATTCAAAAAAAAAAAAACAAAAAATATAATCCATAATGAAGAGAAATCCAATAATAATAAAAAGACCCAGAAATTACAGAGATGACAGAATTAGTAGACAAGAATGTTAAAACAATTATATGTATATAAAGAAAAAGAAAGTAGAGCATGACAAAGAGAGAAATAGAAAGTATAAGAAAGACTAGAATTGGGGCGCCTGGGAAGTTCAGTGTCTACCTCTTGTATTCTGCTCAGGTCCATGATCCCTGGTCGTGGGATGGAGCCCTGTGTCTATTCTCTCTCTCTCTGTTCCTCTCCACCGCCAGCTCAAACACTCATGCGTGCATGCTCTCAAATTTAAAAAAGAGAGACTCAAATTTATAGAGATGAAAAAAATACAATGGTTGGAATTAGTAATCACATGCTGACGAAAAAGCTGGTGACCCAGCAAACACTGCAATAGAAACTAGTCAAAATGTAATACAAAGAGAAAAAAGATTGGGCATGAGGAGAAAATGAGAGAGCATCATCGGCTATGGAACAAGATTAAGTGGCTTCACATATATTTAATCGGAGTCTAACACCTTCACATGTACAAAATCTGAGAGAAAGTAAACACCAGTGTCTATAAAAGTATTAATATAAAGAAAAAAAGAGAAGCATACAAGTGCTCTCTCAACACTAGTTTTAAAACTAAGCAATAGGCACTAGTTAAGAGAGGAAAGAGACTGTCACTACAACAGAGAGTGAAAACTTATTCTGATGTCTCAGTAAAAGCCCAGAGTGGTTACAGTTGGATACTTAAAATATTTATCTCTTAGACTATAAAAGGAAGCAATTATTTCCAGATTCCCACTTGGACTCATAGGAATACCTTCATATATTCTGGATTCTGGGAAACAGAAAAACCATTTCAAATCTGTTTGCCAACTAGAACTGACAGCAGCAGTCTTGTTTGGGGGGAGAAATGTGTGGAGGGGGAAAAAAATGACCTCCAAATTGCTGTATAAACTTTTTATACTTTAAAAAGGCATTATTTCAAAGCTTCAGATTTCTAATTACTTATTTGGTTCTTAGTGGTTAGGAACTAAATTTTATTCTTAAGACTTTATTCATTTGAACAGCTTTACCTTTGTGGTATACTTCCTTTCACTGACAGTATTTCTTTGATTGTTTCTCATCACACTGTCTCCCCTCGCTATCTTGAACGTACCTGCTTTTTTCTAGATACATTTGGGTCTCTCCATGGGCCTGAAAGTAGGGCACTTCACACTATTAGCTTTCTCTAATGCTGCTAGTGCCCACAGAAGCTCGGCGAGTAGTGAGCAGTGAGCCAACTTGATGGCTGCAGCTGCTCTTCCAATCCTGTATTCTTATGTAAGCTAAGTTCTGAACTGCTCCACATCCACCGGCTTATCCTGAGAACTTTTCATACCACCTGGCTTCTGATCACATCTCCTTTCTAGGTCATATTTACTAAGGTGTAAAAAGCAACAACAGTTAACACAGTTGGTACAGTACTTTCAAGTCTTGTCTGCCCCATGTCAAGACTTGTTTTTGGTGTATGTTATGTATGAGGCAGCAATTAAAGTACTGGACGGAGATAAGTACTGGGCAGCAATTAAAGCACAATAAAAATGTGGGAAAAATACAATTCTTATGAATTTGAGGGCTTTGTTTTATTAGAAATGATTCAGAGTACTCTAAAATTACCATACCTCTAAGGATTTCTGATGGGTTTTGAGGTAACCAAGTATAAAGGATAAGAAATATCCAAGTCTATTAAATCGTTTTCTCATTGGGCTCTGACGTAATACTGATAAACATTCAAACTAAGATCAAAACAAAATTCTAAGTATTAATCACTTATGCACTTACTTTGTATTATGCTTGCTTACAGTAGCTGATATATTGCTTTGCCTGTTTCCTATATGTACATCACTCAAAATGTTTACGGTTTACTTACTGGGAACTAAGTGGTGGTGATAATGAAAAGTTTTACAATTCTTATTTAATAATAGCTACAATTTATTGAGTGTTTATTATGTGTTAGGCACTGCTCTATGTTACTGTCTGTGGATCTCTTTCAGAAAGTGGCAATTTAAGAAAAGGAGGCAGAATTTAAAAATACGCAGTTTATGAAAAAGGCTTATAGGAAGAAAGAACTGCAGAAGCTAAAGCATGGAAGTCTGAGTACAAGTGCTGAGTCCTTCCATACGGCTGGAGTTTAGAACCCATGTAGGGAAAGAGCGAAAGGTGGTGTAAGACAGAGAAAGCTGAGAAATCTATGCTTTATTCTGATAATAGAAAGAATCCTTGGGCTCTAAGAGTGACACTATCAAAACTACAGGTATAAAACTGATGAAGGAGGCTAAAACTAGAAACAAGAAGACTAGTGACAAGACTACAACTGTAATTCTGGAAGTATTTATACTCCTCACTACTTTGAAGTTATACTAGTTGTTATACCTGCTGCTTGATCTTATTATTTATGACATTAATAAAGCGGCATATATATCAAGATTAAGAGTATCCTTATTGGGGCTCCTGGGTGGCTCAGTCGGTTAAGCCTGCGACTCCTGATTTCAGCTCAGGTCATGTCATGGAGTTCAGGAGTTTGAGCTCCACATTGGGCTCTGCACTCTCCTTCAGATCCTCTATCTCCCTCTCCCTACCCCTCCCCCATGCACAGGGCGCAAGCTCTCTCCCTCTCTCCCCGCCCCCTCAAAAATAAATATATGTTAGGGCACTTGGGTGGCTCAGTTGGTTAAGCATCCAACTTCAGCTCAGGTCATGATCTCACAGTTTGTGGGTTTGAGCCCTGCTTCAGGCTCTGTGCTGATAGCTTGGAGCCTGCTTCAGATTCTCTCCCTCTCTCCCTGCCTCTTCCTGGCTTGAGCACTCTCTCTTTCAAAAATAAACATTAAAAAAATTTTTTTACATAAATGTTAAAAAAAGAGTACACTTATCATAAGCACTGAGTAATGGATAGAATTGTTGAATCACTATACTCTATGCCTGAAACTAATATAACACCGTATGTTAACTATACTGGAATTAAAATAAAATCTAACATAGTTTTGCTGTCTAAAAGAGCCACAGCACAAAAAGATTAAGAACTCTTGTTACTATGACAATTTACAGATTCACTGGATGTGACAGAAATAGAAAACTAACATATATATTCAAGAGAAAGATATGACAGTTCAGGATCTTGAAGGATGCACCTTTAAAACATTCAATTGTTTAACATTCGAATGTTAAAATTAATTTTATTTATTCATCAGATATCTATTAACCATCTACATTGCATTAAGTGCTATGGAGACAGCAGTGAAAATAGAAAGCTCCCTGCTCTCATTAACTTTATACAATGTGGGGGAAATAAAGAGAGACATGTATTAATATATATTTACTTACATAGAATATATATTATTATATGACTAAAACGATATAAATTATGATGGATGCCAAGAAAAAAAGCAAATAATATAATTAATGTCATCATGGACAACTAGAGAACTTGGTTTAAATGGTTCAGAAAAGGTTCTTCCTTTTGAGGAAGTGGCATTTAAAACAGACCTGAGGGGCGCCTGGGTGGCTCAGTTGGTTGGGCGGCCGACTTCAGCTCAGGTCAGGATCTCACAGTCTGTGAGTTCGAGCCCCATGTCGGGCTCTGTGCTGATGGCTCATCAGAGCCTGGAGCCTGCTTCAGTTTCTGTGTCTCCCTCTCTCTCTGCCCTTCCCCTGCTCACGCTGTCTCTATGTCTCTCAAAAATAAATAAAACATTAAAAAATTTAAAAAATAAAAAAATAAATAAAACAGACCTGAAGGGATACCTGGGTGGCTCAATTGGTTAAGTGTATGACTCTTTTTTTCTCTTAAGTTTATTTATTTTGAAAGAGAGAGAGGTGCCTCTGTTAGCACAGAGCCCCACACAGGACTCGAATGCTTAACTGACTGAGCCACTCAGGTGCCCCAAGCATCCGACTCTTGATTTCAGCTCAAGTCATGATCTCATGGTCATGAGCCCCAGGTCCAGCTCTGCTGAGCTTGAGATTCTCTCTCATCCTCCCCCTCTACCCCTCCCCTGCTCTTGCATACATGTGCGTGCTCTCTCTCAAAAATAATAACAATTAATTAAAAAAATAATAAAACAGACCTGAAGGATGAGCAGGAATTAGGCAAGCTGAGGAAGGGCAGAGAAGGCCAGTATTCTACAAGCAAGGAGGAGTTAGGCTGGAGTATTTATGGACCCAAAGAAAGCCACTGTGGCTGCAGCATTCTAAGCAAAGGCAGTATGGTTTAGGAGTCTGAAGAAATACACAGTGACGTGGCAGGTCTGCTAAGGATTCAAGATTTAACTTAAGAGCTCTTCAATTTTAATTTTTTTTTATTATTTTAATTTTTTTTTAATTTTTTTTTAATGTTTATTTATTTTTGAGTCGGAGAGAGACAGAGCACGAGTGGGGGAGGGGCAGAGAGAGAGGGAGACACAGAATCCGAAGCAGGCTCCAGGCTCTGAGCTGCCAGTACAGAGCCTGATGCGGGGCTCGAACTCACGGACTGTGAGATCATGACCTGAGCCGAAGCCGGACGCTCAACCGACTGAGCCACCCAGGCGCCCCCAATTTTAATTTTTTTAACATTTATTTATTTTTGAGAGACAGAGAGAGACAGAGCGCGAGTGGAGTAGGAGCAGAGACAGAGGGAGACACAGAATCTGAACCAGACTCTAGGTTCTGAGTTGTCAGTATAGAGCCTGATGTGGGGCTCAAACTCATGAACTGTGCGATCATGACCTAAACCAAAGTCAGAAGCTTAACCAACTGAGCACCCCAGGCACCCCAACCCCAGTGCTCTTCTACTTTAGGCTGGGAACTAAAAGTGCCCAATTTATATTTTTAAATAGTCTCTCTAGCTGTAATATGAAGAATGAATTGAAAAAAGGAAAAATAAAAAAAGAAACCATTTGAAGCACTGCAGTGGTACCAGTGAAAGAGAACAGCATCTTGGACTATAAGCAACAAGTATATAAGTGGCACTTTAAGCAGGCCAGTTACTGTGTGAAAGCGTGCTACCCACCGTGGGACATTTAGCATCCCAGACCAAAGGGCACTACAAGCTGGCAGCATTCCCAAATCAAGAAAATAATTTGAAAAGGAAAAACTACCACAACACTGAGGAGAGTGGTAAAGCTCTGGAGTGTACAAGAGTGATGGCAGTTGAGACAGGAGGAAGTTAGCAGACTAAAAAGGAAAGGTTGCCAAGTACAATCTGGTCAATGAGATGGGCGAGCAAGCCAGACAATACCACTGGGATACAAAAGGAACTGGGCAGATGGGAGAAGAAACTGCAACATTTAGGACTTGTGCTCAGAATATATAAGGAACTCATACAACTTCAAAACAAAAAGACAAACAATACAGTATTAAAAATAAAAGGGGTGCCTGGGTGGCTAAGTTGGTTGAGCATCCGACTCTTCAATTTGGCTCAGGTCATGATCCCAGGGTCTTGGGACCGAGTCCCGCGTCGGGCTTTGGGCTGAGTGTGAAGCCTGCTTAAGATTCTCTCTCTTTTCCTCTGTTGGTGCTCTTTCTTAAAAAATTTAAAAAAAAAAAAAATAGGGGCACTTGGGTGGTTCAGTCAGTTAAGTGTCTGACTCTTGGTTTTGGCTCAGGTCATGACCTCATGGATCATGAGTTTGAACGCAGCAAAGAGCTCTGCGCTGACAGCATGGAGCCTGTTGGGATTCTGTTTCCTTCTCTCTCTGCCGCTCCCTTGCTCATGCATGCGCTATGGACTCCCTCAAAAATGAACATTAAAAAAACAAATACCAAAAATATTTTTTAAAAGTAAACAGAATTTAAAAATTAAAAAAGATAAGACATTTTTGGTGTGACAATAAATACATGAAAAGATGACTGATGAATCATAAGGAAAAAAGCAAATTAAAACTACTATACCCATTAGAATGGCTAAAATAAAAAAGCCTGATCACACCAAGTGCCGATGGAGATGCAGAAAAGCTAGAACTCTCACACACTGCAGGTGGAACTGCAACTGGAGAGTGGTTATGCACTATTCACTACTATAACCACTATGGAAAACGGTTTTCAGTTTTTCTGAAAAGTTAAATGTACACTGAGAATATAACGCAGCAATTCCACTATTAAGTGTTTACTCAAGAGAAATGAAAATATATGTCCACAGAGACTTGTATAAAAACGTTTGTAGGAGCTTTGTGCACAGTAGCCACAAACTTGGAACATCACAGCTGTCCACCACCAAGGACAGGATAAACGAACCGCACCATAGCGCACCATCTGTATACGATGGAAAAGTACTGCAACAAAAAAGAACCAACTACAGCGCTGATACATGCAACAAGATCAATCTGAAAAACACCACGTGAAGTGAAAGTAGCCAGGCACAAAAACAGTATAGACTTAAAATTTCATTTACATGAACTTCTAGAAAAGCTAAAGCTGAGCAACAGTGATAGAAAGCTAACCTGTGGTTGCCTGACATGAAGACTGACTGCGAAGGGGCTCGAGGGTGCTTTCTAGGGTTGTGTAATACTCTGTATCTTTGCTGTGGTGGTAGTTACACAAGTATATCCACTTGCCAAGATTCTCTGAACTGTACACACAGAAAAGGTGCATTTTACTCTATATAAATTATACCTCAAAGGTGATTAAAAAAATTGAGTTGTGCTACAAAATTACAGAGTTGGTTTTCTTTCACAGTTCACGTGCTCATATTGAAGGCAATTCCAAGGGAAATGTTCTAAACAGATTTTGAGCAATGGCAGGATCATTAGAATAAACGCCCAGCCTTCTGCAGTCATTTCTGAGGCTTTAATATAAATATAAAATTTCTGGCATATTCAGGTTTCTCATCCTCCCCAGCCCCTGGCATTATATTCATTTCTTAGCAGAAGCTCAATAATATGTGTGGATAATAAAGTTTGTCTAAATAAAGAAGGTATCTTATCATGCACAAGCACCACATACTGTACACGTTGTTAAGCAACTAAAATGCTACCTATCAACTGTGAATGGGTTATTTTTAGAGAAAGCTATTAAGCTGTTCTCCAAGCTACCCATTTTGGTGAACTTTAATTATCTGAACAAAACTACAGTACTTCATTTCACAGATAAAAATTAAATTGTCTTCAGATGCTAAGGAAGTTAGACTGATCCAAGTTAATGTTCCAAAAATAAGTAGGTAGATAATACAATGACTGCTTTAAAAGGAAATGTATTCTTTACCTCAGTTTGATTCTCTTGTAATTTACTAACCAAGAAAGCCAGTGCAAAGGTTTTTAAGAGTATGTAAACCACTAGGTGAGCAAATAACAGCTAAAGTCATTTCAGCTATAAAACTTTTTTTTTTTTTTTTTTAAGAATCACTGCTCCAATATACTATAGATATCACAGCTTAAGATCTGATGTCATTAATACATATGCAACCTCTCAAGAAAAGGTGCTCTGGACAGCCCAGAGCTTAAACAAGTTTGGCTGTCTACATATACATATTCCAATCTCTTCAGTAATAAAACAGGAGCCAAGAATCAAAGAGTTCCAATTCTAACCTTATCCCTTCCTTACTAGCTGAGACATACATCACTGAATTACCTAACATCTATCTCTGAGCAACCATTTGCTTGGATCAAAAATGAGGAAAGCCCAGGGTTATGAAGATTGCAGAAATAGCAGATGGAAAGCCTAAAAGATATCAGACCTTCCAAAACCAAAAATGGCCAAGTCATTCTTATTACTTTATTATATTATTATATTTATCCCATGAATGCTAAAAAGGAAGTATCATTAGAAAAGAACACCACGAGGTGCCTGAGTGACTCACTCGGTTAAGGTGTCCTTTGATTTCAACTCAGGTCATGATCTCACAGTTCATAGGTTCAAGCCCTGCACTGGGTTCTACACTGACAGTACAGAGCCTGCTTGAGATTCTCTCTCTCTCTCTCTCTCTCTCTCTCTCTCTCTCAAAATAAATAAACTTAAAAAAAAACAAAAGACAAAAAACCAGACTTCAACAAATCAGGAGGTCTGAGTTTTAGTCCTAACTTGGCTATGCCCTACATATGTGTTGGCCAAGTTATAAAAAAGAGAAGATTCTATTATTCTGTGTTCAGGCTTCTATGGGAAAAAACTAATATGCATACAGGAGAAGGGGGAAAAAAACTCACATCTAATAATGTGAATGTATATACGCACATGTATGCATAGATATAAACACTGAAAGACAGAAATTTGTAGTGACTTCTACTCAGTAAAGGTTCTGCAAATTTTTGGTGGATTGAAGTATACAAATTATCAAAAGAAAGAGTATGAAAAACTAACACTTCTCTCCTCACCAATAGGGAAAATGAATTTATACTACTAGTTCTAAGATACTTAATCAGGATTTAGTACTATGACTATCATCATCCTAAAAACCTACAACCTAAAAATCTTGTTTAAGTTGAAGCATTCTGGAGTAATACAAAATCAGTTAGTCTTTCTTACAATAGATACTCTAATCCAAAGTAGTGTTATTTAGAAGTGATCTTTGTAATTTCACTGTGCTCTGAACTTGTCATGACAAAGAGAAAAAAACCTTGATGAAGCAATCCGCCACTCACTTTTTGGCTATTGTCTTACATTTCCTTCCTCCTCAGTTACTCCCACCCACCTTCACTGGGCAAGAATTTTGTAATGGTTCAGGTCAGGCTGGCTAGCCATGAGCTTTAACAGCTAGAAGTCACCAACAAAGACTAAGAGCATCAACTCTCTTTCAACGTCAAGCATTCAATGGTAGCAGCACAGGCAGCTCCATGTGCCTCTGGACCTAAGAAAATGAGAAAGGACCTCATTACTCATGAATATAGTTTACTGAGCACTTAGCACAATCCTAAGAGCTTTAAAAAAATCCTTACAGGGATGCCTGGGTGGCTCAGTCAACTGAGCATCTGACTCTTGATTTTGGCTCAGATCATGACCCTAGGTTTGTGGGATCAAGCCCCACATCAGGCTCTGTGCTAATAAGCGTGGAGGCTACGGGAGATTCTCTCCCCCCACCCCCCTCAGTTGTGCTTTCTCTGTCAACACACACACACACACACACACACACACACACACACACCCTTACATAGTCTTTGTCACAACCCTATCAAATAACTCTTTTTTTATTTTATGGATGATGAAACTGAGGTAGAGGAGAAGAGTCAAGTAACTTTCTATGACTACTTAACTAATAGCTAAAAGAACTAGACTCAAACCCAGCTGTGCTGACCTCCCAGGTTCTCAGCCACTATACCAAATGAGGACCAATAGTCCTCCACTAGCCATGCCCTCTTGGTGGCAATGAGCCAAAATTTTGCTCATAATTGAACCAGATTTTGACAGGTCAACTGAAGAAAAGGCAGACAATGAAGACAAAAATAATAATGAACATGATGATGATACAGAAAATGTTCTGCTTCCCAAAGTAGTCTACCTATTTTGAAAGTTCTGGCTATTAAGATCTTTTTCTTCAGGATGAGCCAAAATCTGTCTCTCCAAAACAATAGACAAATATGTACTGAAAGTGAGGTATGGGAGTGGGAGAGTAGACTTGAAGACAGAAGATAGAAAGGTAAACGAGACACAAGGGACACAAGAAAGGAGCCTGAATGGGGACAAGTAAAAAGATTACATTGAAAATCTGCAGCATTTAGAATCCAGAGATTTTTAGTGGTGCGAATCATGACAATTAAGTGATTGTCTCTGGCATCTATCATCGGTCCATTGGCAAGATCAGGCAAATAAACAAGTAGGTTCTTGTAAAATGGGAGTGGAGAGATAAGAGAGAATCTGGTTAGAGAGAGGTCAGCAGACAGAATCAAGACTAAGGCCAGAACAGACTAATATATTGGGAAAACCATGAAGATCTCAAGCCAGAGTGTACAGGTGAAAGTAGGCATGACAGGGAGCTACGTGTCTATAAGAAGATGACCTATTTCACGAGGGTGACCCTTGCACACCTTTGCAAGCTGTATCCTGAGGAGTCAAGTCAATGAAAGAGCAGTGACTTTCCCCATCGCTAAAACATAAAGGAATTGTTACCCTTAAAAATAAAACTGAATTATTTTACCAGCAAAAATAGGTTTATTCAGGAATAGCAGAGAATTATAATTTGGGACATGAAAGCTATAGAAGACCACAGGCAAACTGAACAAAGGAAAGAAACTTTATCTTATGGAGCAGGAAGTTGGAAGGGTTTGTCTTAAACAAAAGTTCACTGAAGAAAAGCAAGAGTTCAAAGATGAGGATAGCTGAATTATAGAAGTAGTCAATTTCTTACAGGAGATGCAATGTAGATCTTTCCTTGTTGGGACCCCTTAGTGATTCTTTCCTGTTGAGGTTCTTCTGTTGGGGTCTGTAATTGACAATGCTTCCTGTAATTGACATCCAGTGGTATGGCTCCCCCCCTCTAGCCTCCCAACTCCATTTTAGCCAAGGTTTCCTTTTATTAATTTTCAGAGTCAAGAAATACAAAAGTCTCTTATGAACCGTCACTGTCAGAAATACCAAATATCTGCCTCAGACATGTGGGAAATGACTAAGATGGAGAAAATGTTTAAGCTTGAAGCATACAGTATTATCTAAACTGAAAAGAGCTGCCTGCACAACTAAGCAGGTGGTAAGATGTTATATAACAGATGCTAAAACTAGGTAAAGTAGAAAAATGTAACATATAATTATAACTAAAATGCCGATATGAAAATCTCCAGTCAGCTATGGAAAACAAAGTTACTTCTTTCCATTATAAAAGTTTCTGTAGTTAAAAGTTTGTTTTGCAACCCATCATGATAGGAGCAGCAGACAAGGAAAGGAATACCCTGAGCAAAATTTGGGAATCTCTCGTATGTATGTCTAGTTATAAAATGTATGCAATTAACTCTCATTTACTGCTGATGGGAATGCAAACTGTATAACTTTCTGGAGTGGAATTTGGCAATACTGACAAAATTATATATCTACACCTATCTTTTGATTCAGCAATCCCACTCCTAATAATCTACCCTGAAGATACACCTCTAATGATACAAAAATATACATGTGCAAGGTTATTTGTGGCAGCATTATCTGTAGTTTCGAAATACTGGAAACAACCTAAAAATCCACATATACTGGAGGGAAGCTGAATTAACTATGGTACATCCACATGATGAAGTACTATACAGCTTTAAAAATGAGTAAGAGCCCTTAGAACGGATATAGAATGGTTTCCAAGATATGTTTTTTAAAAAATTAAAAAAAAAAAAAGTAGGGGTGCCTGGGTGGCTCAGTCGGTTAGGTGTCTGACTTCAGCTCAGGTCATGATCTCACTGCTTTGTGAGTTCAAGCCCCATGTAAGGCTTTGGGCTGACATCTCGGAGCCTGGAGCCTACTTCAGATTCTGTCTCTGTCTTTCTGCCCTTCCCCTGCTCGTGCTCAGTCTCTCTCTCTCTCTCTCTCTCTCTCTCAAATATAAAATAAAACATAAAAAAAATAATAATTAAAAAACAAGTACAAAAACAATTTATACTATACTATGCTACCCCTCATATATAAGAGATGGATTATAAGAGAATACATATATATCTGCTTATCTGTACAAGAAATATAAGAAGGATAAACCGGAAACTACAGAGACAGGCTATCTATAGAGGGGCGGGTGGGAAGGAGACAAAGCAGCGAATGGGAACAGGATGGTATAGATGAGGAAGGAATGATCCTTTTCTTGAGCTTACCTTTATGTATAGTTCTGATTCTTAGAACCATAGCAATGTGTAGCATACTTAAAAAAAAAATCAAGCAAAAAATTAAAATTAGGATGCAGAAGAATCCAAAATGGAACACAACGGTAACAAATGAAGCTAACTACGTTACAGATGAATAATATAAAAGGCGTTAGGAAGAAAGAGCATGAGGAAAAAACCAACTAGACTAACCTTGGAAAACAGTATTTTGCATTTTAGGGTGTTTTCTGTTAGGGGTTTTTTTTTTGCATGACGTCCAACATAGGGCTTAAACTCACAACCCTGAGGAAGACCTGAGCTGAGATCAAGAATCAGACACTTAATGAAAGACAGTATTTTGACTGGATACTGTAAAGTCTGAAACAACTATACACAAATCCTGTAACCTAGTTTGTAAATTTATTTCTCACAAGGATACGAGTTTGCAATTCTGAAATTACTTTATGTATATGGAGAATGGAACTGAACAAATAAGTAAACAAATGGAAGATAAAGAGCCAGGTTGGCAAAATGACATGCGGGAGCAGGCTAAACCTCACAGTGTTAGATCAGAATCAAGAAGTATCAGTATGAACTCACAGATTTTAATATCTACACAGAGGGACAGATACAGAAATAAATATAGACGTGTGTGTAAATGAGGGCTGGTATACACACATTTGTTTTCCTAGCTGTTTACTAAGACCTAAAAACAACACTCAATGATCAAACTTTGCACCTAAGAGGAACCCAAAAAGGGGTGGGGTTTGTAGAACGGACCTACCAGTCAATCTGAAGGAGCAAACAAAGGTCAAATTGCAACAATTTTTTTTTAACAATTTATTTTTGAGAAACACAGAGACAGAGCATGAGCAGGGGGAGGGCAGAGATAGAGAGAGACACAGAATCTGAAGCACCAGGCTCTGAGCCTTAAGCACAGAGCCGGATGCGGGGCTCGAAATCACAGACCGCGAGATCATGACCTGAGCCGAAGTTGCTGCTTAACTGACCGAGCCACCCAGGCACCCCTGCAACAATTTCAACAACAAAATGATTCTATAGGATTAAAACCCACAGAATAAAACTAATATTCAGTTTATACTGAAATAACAACTGAACAAATAAACAGGGAGAAGAGACAGCTCTTTCCTACAATAGCACTCCAATTAATACATTTAGAAGGAATGAGGGAAGCAGAGATATCATTAGGCAAGTCTCAAAATAATTTTTTTCAGAGAAGATCCATGGATGGAAGCCTAAATTGATTAATGAAATCTGAGGAAAAACAAGGTATCTGCATAGTCTCAGAAGTGTATCACCCAAGATATTTATTAATTACGAAGGGAGAAATAGTATCACATTGTCAAAATTGCTTAATCTCATTCCTCTCATTAGAAAACATCAAAAATAAATGGAAGGACAGTCCACAAGATAACAATCTAGTACTCTTCAAAAGTATTATGGTCAGGAAAGACAGGGACAGACTGAAGAAATGGTACATAGGAGACTGAGAAGAGACAACAATTAAATGCAAATAGGATCCGGGAAGAGAAAAATGACACTAGTGGGAAAATGGGGAAAGAAGAGTGAGACTGTGACTAGTAAATAGCTCTGCACCAGTTTTAAATCCCTGGTTTGAGAAGTTCACTACAGATACAGAAAATGTTACATCAGAAAAAGGTAGGTGCGTGGAAATTCTGAGGACTATTTTTGGCACTTTCTCTAACCTTTTGAAATAGACAACTAACATAATTTATTATGCAGCTTATAATAATCTATTACCCCAAAATAAACAGTTTAAAAAGTATACGCTTATATTAAAAATCATATATGTGTGTATGCAAAAAGATTTTAATTAAAGAACAGAGAGAAGGAAGAATGTGAAAATAAAGGGAAACTAAGACTTGAAGGGAACAAAGTTAACTTGTGAGAAAAAGAACAGTGAGACAAAATATGGAAGAAGTATAAATAAAGGACTGAACAGTTTCTGGAATGAAATAAATGTTCAATAAGTGTTTTTGATTCATACATTAAAAACAGAAAAGAAATAAAAAGGGAAACAGGCGGTGCCATGACGGCACCTTTACTGTTGCAATGACCCGGTGGTTCTCAACCTTGGCTACTACACACTGGAATCACCTGTGGAATTTTTTCTTTAATGTTTGGTTTCACACCCAGAAATCAACTGACGTGGTCTAGGGTACGGTCTGGGCATTGGGGTATTTTTTTAAAGGACCCCAAGTGGGGCGCGGGTGGCTCAGTTGGTTAAGCGTCTGACTCCTGATTTCAGCTCAGGACATTATCTTGCAGTTCATGGGATCAAGCTCCACATCAGGCTCTATGCTGGCAGCATGGAGCCTGGTTGGGATTCTCCCTCTCCTTGCTCTCTGCCTCCCCATCCCCATGCATGTGTGCGCCAGCGTGCTCTCTCTCAAAAATATACATTAATTCTGTCTCTCTCTCCCTCCCTCTCTACTTCTCCTCCACTCGTGTGCTCTGTCTCTCAAAATAAATAAACTTAAGTAAATAAACAAATATTAAAAGATAAAAAAATAAAAAGGACCCCAAGTGATTCTAATGTATAACTAAGGCTTAGAAATCATTGCTCCAACCTTTTTCTTCTAAGCCCATTTTGTCCTGGACAGGTTAATCTCAGTTTTAGATTGCTGTAGGACAGATCTCCCGACAGAACAGAAATAAGGCAAGACAACACAGTTTCTCCACTATTCCTTTCTTCTTCAAACCTATAGTATTAATTTCTATGATTATGCCCATGAGGAAAAATGAATTTAAAGCATTAGTACCAAAAATTGGCATTACTTCCCAGATGAGAAAACTGGCCATAGAAACACCTTCCAGTCCTCAGTATCTTCAATTTTATTTTTTTAATGAGGGTTTTTTGAGGGTTTGTTTTCTAAATGTTCCTATCCCTGTTTTTTTTTTCCTTTAATGTTTGTTTATTCTTGAGAGAGAGAGAGACAGAGCGTGAGCAGGGGAGGGGCAGAGAGAGAGGGAAACATAGAATCTGAAGCAGGCTCCAGGCTCGGTCAGCACAGAGTGTGATGCAGGGCTGGAACCCACAAACCATGAGATCATGACCTGAGCCGAAGCCGGATGCTTTATCTACTGAGCCACCCAGGTGCCCCCCATCCCTGTTTTTATTCATCCCCACTCCGTAAACATTTTGAGTTTTGTTTATCTTTCCATTATTTCCTTATGCAAATACATATTGATTTATTTACATATATTAAAGTGATGTCCAAACCTAAGTACACATTAGAGTCATCCAGGGAGCTTTTAAAAGTGTGGGCACCCAGTTTCTATTCCATACCTATTGACTGAACAAAACCTCTGGGAAGTGGAGCCTGGAACTCTCTGCACAAAGTTCTCCCAGGTGAATTTCTGTGAGACCCTTTTAGGGTATCTGCCCAGCCCACATTCCCCTCACCCACGGAGATTTGCCCCATTGCCATGGCTGATAAAGTATAATACCCAGCACAGGGAGAACCCATCCAAAGGCTGAGCTGGGCCAACTAGCTTCTCTTCTCAGAGAATGTCTGTTTGGAGGGCAGAGAACGCTGGGATAGGCCATGCATACCCACGCTTCCTCCTGCAGAGAGAGTAGGAAACAGAGCCACAGAGAAAGGGCCTGCTGCTCCAGAGAGAATGACAAGGGCACTGCTCTGATTCTTGATGACTTCCCAATTCCTCAATCTAGTTCTCCATCCCTCAGATCATGGCCTGAGTTTTCTATTTCAATAATCCGAGAGTCTACACACAGGATCCCCTGAGGACTTCAGAGACCTACAAGAATTCAGTAGGATACTGGTCAGCAGAATTATGAACTTTGGTGAAATTACTCAAATTCTTCACTGCGCAAGTTACTGTGGAAATCTTATTTCTGAAATCAGTTCCTTTTCTCTCCATATTATCTCATCACTTTCACCTTTGAGCCATAAATAAATCTGTATCCGAACACAATCAAAGGTCAAGGCAGGGAAATAACTGCCAGGGAGAATGGCTTCCCCCAGATAACTGATAACACTGACCATAGCGCATAAAAGTAACTAATGACCTCTAGGACAACTGCTGAAACTCCTGCCTTTACGTACTCCAGAAAACCTACTGACGTGACAGAGTGGCATGTAATAAAAGAAATACCTTAAAATTACTCAAGTTTTATTTTGAGTCAAGTTAAAAATGCTGGTCTTAGAAGTCCTGGAATCTGAATTCAAGTTCTTGCACTGTTACTGGCCAAGGCTCTTACCTTGCTGAACCTGAGTATCTTCCCTTGAAAAATGGAAAGAAAACTTACCTCTCACATACTATGTAGAGTTATTTGGAAGAAAAAGTATCTGTGAACTTACTTCATAAATACTGTACATATTCAAACAATACCACTGCCACCTAGAAGACAACAATTTTTTATCAGAGTCCAAGCCCTAACAATCTCAGTTTTTATATTATCGTTTTAAAATAATCATTAAATCACCTAATAATATCAATTTTCTGTATCACTGTAAACTCTGAATACATTAATATTCCTTATATTCTCATCGAATATAAATATTATGCTGCGGTGCCTAGGTGGCTCAGTCGGTTAAGTGTCCAACTTTTTTTTTTAATGTTTTATTTATTTTTGAGAGAGAGAGAGAGAGAGAGAGAGAGAGAGAGAGACCAAGCACTAGTGGGGGAGGGGTAGACAGAGAAGGAGAAATAGAATTCAAAGCAGGCTCCAGGCTCTGAGCTGACAGCAGAGAGCCAGATGCAAGGCTTGAACTCGTGAACCACAAGATCATGACCTGAGTCAGAGTCAGATGCTCAACCGACTGAGCCACCCAGGTGCCCCTCCAATTCTTGATCTAAGCTTTCTTTTTTTTTTTAATTTTTAAAAAATGTTTATTTGAGAGAGCAAGCAGGGGAGAGGCAGAGGGAGGGGGTGGACAGAGAATCTAAAGTGGACTCTGTGCTGACAGCAGAGAGCCCAATGTGGGGCTTGAACTCATGAACTGTGAGATCATGACCTGAACGGAAGTCAGATGCTTAACCAACTGAGCCACCCAGGTGCCCCCATCTCAGGTTTTGATCTCAGGGTCATGGGTTCAAGCCCTGCATTGGGCTCTATGCTGGGCATGGAGCCTACTTTAAAAATGGCTATCCTAATTATTTTTTTAGTTATGCTAACTTTTAAGAACATGACAACAATACTTTAAAACTTTAGAAGAGTTAAAGTCCTATCATAAAGTCTAAGTGACTTAACCAAAGCCACCCAAGGAGAGGGCTAGAATAAATCTTTGGTGTTTCCTCTGAAATCTGTGTCCTTTCCACTACACAAAAGTCTTACACAACAGAACTTTGGGAAGCGCTAAGTGAGAAATGGTACTGAATGCCTCCTTCAAAACCCAAAAAAATAAACAAGCATGTTACAAACAGAGAACAAAGATGAGACTCAACTGAAGGGACACAGCAAGCAAATTTTAAAGGGCAAATCCAAGCTGGGAGTGGTTAACTGCATAAAAACCATAAAGGCCCAGGAGAAAAGGAGGCTTGGCAGAGTCAAGTTTATGAAAACAGATAAAAAAGACAGAATGGGGTTTACTAACAACATTTAAAGTGTTACATATAAGGAGGATATTAAATAAAAACAGACCAGAATACATACTGCAGAACTACAACGTATTACAAAAGAATTTAAAACATCTCTGAAGGCAGTAAATAGCAGAAATGGGATTTAAAAAAAAAGGGAATGAGTCAAGTAAAATGTAAATTATAAGATGACAATTTATAAGACAATGACAAAAATAGGCAACTAAATAGAAAACACAACAGCTGAAACCATTAGAGCTGGAAATCACTTAAAAAATAATTAACCTACAATAATGAGGTCCATAGAAAGAATTTAAGATTAACTGCTTAGAGTCACAAAGTAAATCATCAAATATTTTTTGAATTTGAAAACAAAGGACATCACTGGCTAGAATGTTTACTCTCAAAAAAAGGGGACAATAACAAAGTTTAAATAGGGAGAAAAAGAAAAGATCTAAGGATGTAGAAGGAAAGAGCTGAGGATGTAGAAAGAGAAGAAGACAACACACCTGGGCCCAACTAAAGAAAATTAAAAGTAATATGATGATTATTCTCCAAGTTGATTTTATGGAGTCATTGCCAAAAAGTAACTAATGACTCTGAAAAGTAAATTTTGACAAGGCAACAAAAAAGTAAAATGCATGTGGAAGGATAAAGAAGCAAGGGTGCAAAAGGATACACAGGACACTCAAAGAGCTCCATAGCAGCAGGACAGGCTATGTACTATGAAGGAAATGGAAGTGGCCACTAGGGGAGAAATGGAGTGACCACTAATGGGTACAGGGATTCTTTTTGGGGTGATGAAAATATTCTGGAATTAGATAGTTCCCCCTACCCCACAAAAGCACAGTCATCTCTCTCTCTTTTTTTTAACTTCTTTTTTCAAATCACTGTATCAAATCAGTGTATCAGGCACTAACACTTCAATGTTCAATATGAAAGAACTCTTCACTCTGGAAAGCTAATAGCAACCCAGACAAGGGAGAAGACTCTGGAGAAAGTAGACAACTCAGCTCTGAGTTTGGAAGGTAGGAAAAAGGAAAAGAAAGGGCATCTTCATGCTCCTTTTTATCTTGGCAGACCACTTCCGTGGAGTAGGGAAGTTGACAAGAACTCAAGGTAGAGCCCTGCTAGGAAATTTAAATGTAGACATCTGGGGAAAGTAAGAGTAAAAAGCCATATAATGCCAGGTATAGTTCAAAGTAATAAACTAGATCAATAGAACAGATTCCAGAAAGACAGAAGCAAATGGTATCTATAAATTTAATATGAAAACTCTCGAAAGCAGACTATGTTGAAAGCAATCAATAAACACTGAGAAAACAAACTATTAAATGGAATAAATAAAATGAAGCATTTAAATGCAGCACCTTTCTCCACAGTAACTTCTTCACTGGTTAAAAGGTTAAAGGTTAAAAGCCTTAGTGTAATTCACTAATTCTGAAGCAATAAAAGAACATATCAAAGAAGTCATTGATGGGGCTCCTGGATGGCTCAGTTGGTTAAGCGGTTAAGTGTCTGACTTTGGCTCAGGTCATGATCTTATGGTTTGTGAGTTTCAGCACCACACTGGGCTCTGTGCTTGACAGCTCAGAGCCTGGAGCCTGCTTCAGATTCTGTGTCTCCGTTTCTCTCTGCCCCTCCCCTGCTGGTGCTCTCTCTCTCAAAAATAAACATTCTAAAAAAAAAAAGAAAAAGAAAAAAAAATTCAGTTGTTGAATTTGATTATATAAATTTTTTAAAGGTTTCAGAAAATAAGGATTAATATCTAGCTTGTACTGCATAAATATTCCAATAATTTGAATACAGATGAAACACCAGAGAACTAAAACTTAGAAGTTCATTTATCTTAGAAATCAACCAAACACAAGGTACCTATAAGGTTCTACCTTACTTCTATCCAATTATAAGTAAAAAACAAAACAAAACAGTACCATGTTCTCACTGCAGAAGGGGAAGGAGGGACAAAGAAGGACAGTCAGAAGATTAATAGTAAAAGGGTTAATTTAAATGCTCTTTCCAGAAAAATTTTTTTTAACATTTTAATTTATTACTGAGAGACAGAGAGAGACAGAACATGAGCAGGAGAGGGGCAGAGAGATGGGGAGACACAGAATCTGAAGCAGGCTCCAGGCTCTGAGCTGCCAGCACAGAGCCCGACGCGGGGCTCAAACTCACAAACTGCAAGATCATGCTGAGCCGAAGTCGGACACTCAACTGACTGAGCCACCCAAGTGCATCTAAATGCTCTTTTTAGAGAGCAATCAAGACACATACTACAAAAAAGTCCTATTTTTGCCCTGGTCATCCCATTTTTGAGAAATAGGTTCCAAGAAAATTACTCAAAGGAGGTTTGCACTAAAAATGTTTATAAGCTCCATCACTTAAAAATAGTGAAAACCTGAAGCAATCCAAAGTCCACTGAATAAGGTAACAGTTACATAAACTACTTTTTAATAAAATTTAATGTTATGTTGTCATTACGTGTTGGATTCAGACACATAAAAGGGGAAAAAATAGGACACAATCTTATAGTATAAGGCAGTATTTAAAAATGAAAAAAAAAAGGTGGGGGGCAGGGGGATGCCTGAGTGGCTCAGTCAGTTAAGCAGCCGACTTCAGCTCGGGTCATGATATCACAGTCTGTGGGTTCGAGCCCCGTGTCGGGCTCTGTGCTGATGGCTCAGAGCCTGCAGCCTGCTTCAGGTTCTGTGTCTCCCTCTCTCTCTGCGCCTCTCCTGCTCACACTCTGTCTCTCAAAAATAAATAAACGTTAAAAAAAAGTCAAAGAAAGCAGATAAAAAAAAAAAAAGACCTTGTTGAGAACAGGTCCCGCAGAGCTGGGGGAGTTGATGCCCAATATAGGAGGGAGAGGGCAGAACCAGGAGGCAGGACCTGGAAAAGAGAGGATGGCAGTGCCTGGAATGGTAGGTAGTTAGAGTTTGTTTCCCCCCCCTCTTTTTAAATTTTTATTATTTTTATTTATCTTTTATTTTCCCCCCTCTCTTTTTTTAAGGAGCTGAGTCATCAGTACATAGGAATTTGGATGAAGTCACCCAGACAGATTGGTATGGAATGTGTGAGAGCCCAAGAATGAAGAACAAAGGGTCGAAGACTGAAAAACAGGTGTATTTCAGCAAAGAGTAAACCTAACTTTTTAAAAAAGAAATGGTTTACAACATCAAATCTCCAGAAAGATCATAATCTTGGCGGGGGGGATGTGGGGACCTTCAGGAAAAAGCCACCAAACCAGAAGGATCAAAATTGAGAAAGACTGCAATTTCTTAACGTGCACAGCATCAGTTCTGAGTGAAGTGCTGGATCTGAAGTCTGGCTATAGTAAGCACATGATGTAAGCTCCGAAGTATCAGAAAGTAGAGGAGGCAGTAGACCATTCCTGAGAGAATCTGGGTGTGACAAGAGCAAAAGGTTCTCTTAGTCCCTCTTTCAGATCCTGGAGCAGAGTGAAGGAAAGTTCAAGACTAAATTAAACAATGAAAAACTAGTGGATAGAATAACAAAAACTGACATTTTCAGTGTTTTACAGCAAAAGATCTGTTGATTTAAAATTTTTTTTTGCCATAAAACTGGCTAACACAACTTCAGAAAAAGAATAATTATCTTAAATAAGAAAGAAATATTATACAAATCCCTAGTCACTTAGAGGAGGCCTCTAAAGATCAGGAACAAGACAAGGGTGTCAGGGGCACCTGGCTGGCTCAGTTCCAAGAGCATGCAACTCTCCATCTCAGGGTTGTGAGTTTGAGCCCCATGCCAGGTGCAGACTTAATTTAAATGAATGAATGAATGAATGAATAACTGAATGAGTAAACAAGTAAATAAATAAATATACAGATATGGATGTCTGGCCTCACCATCTCTCTTCGACATTATACATGAGGCTCTAGCCAGGGCAATCAGGCAAGAAAAAAGAAATAAAAGGCACCCACAGTAGAAAAGAAGTAAAATTATCTCTATTTGTAGATGACACAATCTTGTATACAGAAATTCCAAGGAATCCAATAAAAAAAATCTTAGAATTGATAAACAAGATCAGCAAGAGAGCAGAATACAAGATCAATATACAAAATATACAATATACAAAATCCATTATATAAAGTTCCAACAAGCAATCCAAGAACAAAATCAAGAAAACCATTCCATTCACATTTATCATCAAAATACATAAAATATTTAGGAATAAATTTAACAAAAGAAGTACAGAACACTCTAAAAACTATGAAATATTGCTGAAAGAAATTAAAGAAGATTTATTCTTATTTTAGTGAGTGGGGGAGATGGGTAGAAGGAGAGAGGGAGAGAAAGGGAGAGAATCTTAAGCAGGCTCCACACTCAGCAAGGAGCCGAAAGTAGGGCTCAATCCCACAACCCTGAGTCGAAGTCAAGGGCTGGATGCTCAACCGACTGAGCCACCCAGGTGTCCCTAAAAGAAGATTTAAATAAATGGAAAACAACCCATATTCACAGATCAGGAGACAGATTATTATTAAGATGGCAATACTCCCCAAATTAATCTACAGATTCAATGCTATCTAAATCCCAGCTAGTTTCTTTGTAGTAGTTGACAAGCTGATCCTAAAATTATACGGAAATTCAAGGGAACCACAAAAACCAAAACAATCCTGCAAAGGAAGAACAAAGGTACAGGACTCACACTGTCCAATTCCAAAACTTATTAAAGAGTACTTGAGATGGTATGGTACTGGCAAAAGGACAAAGATACAGCTCAATGGAACAAAATGGAGAGTGTGGAAATAAACTCATCTGTCTAAGGTCAACTGATTTTCAACAAGAGTGCCAAGACCACTCAGTGGGGAAAGGACAATCTCTTCCACAAATGATGCTGGGACAATGGGCAGGCCACATGCAAAAGCATGAAGTTGGACCCTAACTCACATCATACACAAAAATTAACTAATTAAAGACCTAAATCTAAGAACTAAAATTAGAAAAATCTCAAAATAAAACAGGGGTTGTCTTAGTCTAGTTGGGCTGCTAACACAAAATACCACAGACTGGGTACCTTATAAACAGAAAGTTATTTCTTACACTTCTGGAAGCTCAAAGTTTGAGATCAGGGTGAGGGCCTTCTTCCTGGTTGCCAGAGTTCTCATTTTATCCTTGCATGGTAGAAGGGACTAGGGAGCTCTGTGGGGGTCTCTTTTATAAGAGCACTATCCCACTCATAAGGAGAGCTTGGGGCTCCATCCTCATGACCTAATCACCTCCAAAAGACCCTACCTCTGAATACCATTACAATCGGCATTAGGATTTCAGCAAATAATTTTTTTTAATGTTTATTTTTGAGAGACAAGAGAGATAGAACGTGAGTGGGGAAGGGACAGTGAGAGAGGGAGACCAGAATCCAAAGCAGGTTCCAGGCTCTGAGCTGTTGGCACAGAGCGGGGCTCAAACTGATGAACTGTGAGCTCATGACCTGAGCAGAAATCAGACACTTAACCAACTGAGCCACACAGGCACCCCACAGCAAATAAATTTTTATTGGGGGTAAAGGAGGGCACAAAAATTCAAACCACGGCAGGAGTCAATCTTCATGACTCTAGAGTTGGCCATAAATTCTTAGACACCAAAAGTACGAGCAACAAAAGAAAAAAACAGATACATTTAATTTGGTCAAAATTAAAAGCCTTTGTGTTTCAAAGGGCACTATCAAGAGAAAAAAATGTGGCAGTGCCTGCCTGGGTAACTCAGTAGTAAAGCATGCAACTCTTGATCTTGGGGTCATGAATTTGAGCTCCATGTTGGGAGAAGTTTACCTTAAAATAAATAAGTAAACAAACAAAAAGATGAAAAAGGCATCCACAGAATGGCAGAAA
Organism: Paguma larvata; assembly: GCA_030068075.1. Taxonomy (NCBI): domain Eukaryota; kingdom Metazoa; phylum Chordata; class Mammalia; order Carnivora; family Viverridae; genus Paguma; species Paguma larvata. The sequence continues at coordinate 62,816,581 of CM057835.1, forward strand.
ATATTTGCAAATCATATATTGAAAAGGAATTTGTATCTAGAGTAAAATAACACAACCCAAAAATAAAAAGACAAATACTCCAATTTAAAAATGGGCAAAAGACCTAAATAGACATTTCTCACTCCCCCAAAATATGAATTGCCAATAAACACATGAAAAAGTGTTCATCATCATTAGTCATTAGAGAAATGCAAAACAAAACCACAATGGGATACCACTTCACACCCAATAGGATACCTTTTTAAATAAAAGGAAAATAACCAGTGTTAGTGAAGATATGAAGAAACTGGAACCCTACACACTCCTATACACGGCTGTTAAGAATGCAAAGTGGTGCAGCCACTTTGGAAAACAGTCTGGCAGTTCCTCGAATGGTTAAACAAGTTACCATGTGATCTAGCCAATGAAAACTATGTCTATGAAAACCTGTACACAAATGTTCATGGCAGTATTATTTATAATAGCCAAAACAACTCAAAAATCCATCAGTTAAAAAAAATCCATCAATAGATGAGTAAACAGAACATGGTGCATATTCATACAAGGGAATATTATTTGACCTGAAATGTAATGAAGTACTGATAAACGCTACAATATGGATGAACCTTGAAAATATGCAAAGTGAAAGAAGCCAGTCACAAAAGACCACGTACTATATGATACTGTTTAAAGAAAATGTTTAGAATATATAAATCTATAGAGATAGAAAGGACATGAGTATTTGCCTACAGCTGGGACAAGGGGGAGATAGTAGAAAGGTGACAGCTAGAGGGTATAGAGTTTCTTTTTGAGAGGACAGAGACATTCTAAAATTGATTCTCATGATGACTGCACGTATCTGTGAGTACACTAAAAAAAAAAAATTGTTGTACAGTATGTGAATTATATTTCAAAAAAGTGTTGTGTTTTGTTTTTCCAAAGTCCCTAAGGCAGGAAATGTACTACATGAGCTTGGAGCATCTCATAGTGCAACACAGTAAGGTGTTATTAAAAAAAAAAAAAAAAAAAAAAAGGAATATGTCAAAGGGATATAGGAACCAAGTGAAAGAGCCCCCCAAGCCCAAAGGTGCCAACAATATGAAAACAAAATAAAGTAGCACTACGTTATAACCCAAAATGTAAAATTAATAGCTGTGAGCCCATACTGATATAAATAATTTGTGTAAATATTCCACTCTCAAGGAGGCAGAGCAATATTTTCACTCCTTAAGTGTGGGATACACTTAATGACTTCCTCCCAAGGAGTACATTATAGAAAGAAGGGAAAAATAATTTTATGACGGATACCCTTGACAATACCTCAGATGAACAAGGTCAACATCAACAGTGTTAAATCATGTTGACAGCAATATGATGTAATTAATATGGCACTTTGTTTTTGTGGTCTTCCTCCCCAAAACCCATTGACAAAAACATCAGATAAATCCCAGCTGAGGGTCAGTTTACAAAATATCTGACCAGGGGGCATCTGGCTGGCTCAGTCAGTGCAACATGTAAGTAACTCTTAATCTCAGGGCTGTAAGTTCAAGCCCCATGTTGGGTGTAGGGTACTTAAGAATAAAACCTTAAAAAAAGGGGCACCTGGGTGGCTCAGTTGGTTAAGCATCCAACTTCGGCTCAGGTCGTGATCTTGCTGTTCGTGGGTTCGAGTCCCGCATTGGGCCCTGTGCTGACAGCTCAGAGCCTGGAGTCTGCTTCAGACTCTGTCTCCCTCTCTCTCTGCCCCTCTCCCAATTATGCTCTGTATCTCTCTCAAAAATAAACATTAAAAAAAAATTAAAAAAAAAAAATCTTAAAAAATACAAAAAAATCTGACCAGTACTCTCTCAAACATAGTCATGGTCATTAAAAACAAAGAAAGTCTAAGAAACTGTCACAACCCAGAGAAACCTAAGGAGACATGACAATTAAATATAATGTGGTGCCCTGATGGGATCCTGGAATAGAAAAAGAACCTTAGGTAAAAACTCAGGAAAGTGTGGATTAAAGAAGTGGTATAGTTAATGTATTAGTGTTGATTCTTTAATTGTAACAAATGTACCATACAAATGTGAAATGTTAATAAAAAGGGGAACTGGATGTTGTATATGAGAAAATTCTGTACTGTCTTCATAATTTTTCTGTAAATCTAAAACTATTTTTTGAAAAGTTAAGTCCTTTTTATTTAATATTTAAATATACTGCTTTGTAATGCATGAATGATATGGTTTTAAATTTTTGACTGTTTCCAAACAATGTTTAGTGGCTTAAAGAATACATCATGTTGGGGCTTCTGGATGGCTCAGTCAGTTAAGTGTCCAATTCTTGATTTCGGCTCAGGTCAAGATCTCATGATACATGAGTTGGGAGCCCCAAATCAGGCTCTGCGCTGACATTGTGGAGCCTGCGTGGGATTTTCTCTCTTCCTCTCCCCTGCTCACACACACTCTCTCTCAAAATAAATAAATAAATTTAAAAAAATAGAAAAAAAAAGAAAAAGAGAAAGAAAAAAAAGTAGATCACTTTGAGTGAAAGAGTCAGGACACCAAATTATAAACAGCTGACCCCTGAACAACACGGGTTTGAACTGCATGGGTCTATTTACACATAAATTTTAAAAAATGTTTGTTTATTTTTGAGAGAGAGAGAGGAAACATGAATGTGGGGGAGGGGTAAAAAGAGAGGGGAACAGAGGATCTGAAGCAGGCTCTGTGCTGACAGCAGAGAACTCACGAACTATGAGATCACAATCTGAATTGAAGTTGACACTTAACCTATGGAGCCACCCAGGTGCCCCCCCCATGTGAATGTTTTATGCAGTATAGTACCATACATCTTTTTTCTCTTCTTCATGACTTTAACATTCTTTTCTCTAACTTACTTTATCGTAAGAATACAGTATATAAAACATAAAACATACAAAATATGTGTAAATTGTTTATGTTATTGGAAAACGGTTCCAGTCAACAGTAAGATTATTAGTTAAAAGTTTTGGGGGAAGTCAGAAGTTACAAGCAGATTTAACTATGTGAGAGGTTGGCAACCGTAACCCCCATGTTGTTCAAGTCAACATAATGCCAATTTTATTAGGAAAAAAGGTGCGAAGATGTTGACAGCAGATATCTTTGTGTAGCAGCATTACAGGTGAAATTTTTTGGGCGTTAAGTGCCTTTCTGTATTTCAAGATTTTCTATAATAAAAAGTTGACACAATTCTCAAATCATATTGTTTATTTGGGTACTGTAACAAAGTGTACCAAGTTCAGTAGATGTGCATTCATTAGTTCTTAGCTAAAGTCCCTGGAATCAGAGGGGTTTTAGGATACAGTACTTCTCAGATTTTACAAAGGTAATAGAGGGCGTATAGACGCAGCATACGACACCTCTGGCAAGGTCTGGCGTCACATCCAGCAATCCAATACTGATATTTCTGCAACATATTATATGAACAGTTACACTGAATGGGAAAAATAAAGGCTTTAAACAGCCTCATGATAGTTCAGGGTTTGCAATGAAGGAGTTACAAAAGAAATCCATGGGGCGCCTGAGTGGCTCAGTTGTTAAGCATCCAACTCTTAATTTCAGCTTAGGTCATGATCTATGGTTTGTGAATCCCAGCCCTGTGTCCAAGCTCTGCACTGACAGGGCCGAGCCTGCTTGGGATTCTCTCTCCCTGCCCCTCCACCTCTCACGAGCATGTGCGCACTCTCTCTCAAAACAAATAAACATTTTTTTAACGTTTATTTCTGAGAGACATAGAGACAAAGTATGAGCAGGGGAAGGGCACAGAGAGAGGGAGACACAGAATCTGAAGCAGGCTTCAGGCTCTGAGCCGTCAGCACAGAGCCCGACGCGGGGCTCAAACTCACAGACCGTGATATTATGACCTGAGCCAAAGTCGGCCGCCCAACCAACTGAGCCACCCAGGCGCCCCGAAATAAACATTTTTTAAAGAATTAAAAAAAAAAAATAGGGGCATCTGAGTGGCTCAGTCAGTTAAGCATCTGACTTTGGCTCAGGTCATGATCTCCCGGTTCTTGAGTTTGAGCCCCACGTCAGGCTCTGTGCTGACAGCTCAGAGCCTATAGAGCCTGCTTCAGATTCTGTGTCCCTCTCTCTCTGCCCTTCCCCCACTCCCACTCTGTCTCAAAAATAAACATTAAAAATGTTTTTAACTTAAAAAATTTAGATGTACAGACATATATAAAAGATGCAAAATCCTAAGATTAGCACATTTTTAAGAACAAGTGAAATTTATGTAGAATAGACATAGCACTCAAATGGTTACAGAAGAAACACTTAACATTAAGACCCAGCTATATTTACCCTCTTCATGGTGTTGATATTTATAGATAAAGAATGTAAATAAAATGTTACCTACCTTTCCTTACACTGTAGCAATAGGATTAGTTTTCAACATAGCTTTGCTACAACAGAAATGTGGTCTCCACTCAAGGTATTAGACATTGTATTTCCAACAGTCTCCTAAAAACCTCTATTCTACTTAAGAAGTTTAAAAAGCCAAACATAACTAGTATGTTAGTTACAATTCCAAGACAGTCTACACAGAAGATAAAGCCTAATTCCTTTTCTCTGGCATAAAGGCCAAACTCAGTAACTTGCTTCTAACAAGAAAAAAAAAAAAAGGCGGTAGGTAGAAGTGCTGCTATGTCTTCCCAGGCTACATCATGAAAAAGTATTCTCTCTGGGGAGAGCCTGGCCAACCACAATGCAGTGAGGATACTCAAGCAGCCTATAGAGAGGCATCCCAGGGGAGAAACTGAGGCCTAACTCCCTGTCCCCCCACCACTAACAACTCCCCAACCTTGTGAGTTAGAAGCAGATAGATCCCCTAGCCCCAGGCAAGCCTTTGGTATTCGTACCCCCCAGTTGAGATCTTGGGTGCAAAGTCATGACTCCCTGAGCCAGAGCTGTCCAGCTAGGCCCACTCCTCAAGCCCTGATCCATAGAAAGTGTGTAATAACAAATACTTCCTGTTTCAAGTCACTAAATTATAGGGCACTTATCACAAAGCATTAGATTAGGATTACAGCACTGGAATGAGGAAAACAAAATAATGGAAACTTATAGGTGTCATGTGATCTGGAAAAGGAATGGACAAAATATGAAGACTACCTAAAACTTCTTCCCTCCAGAAATGGAGCACTAACAGCACCGCAAAGCCACAGGATCAATTACGGAAAAATGAGGAAAGTCTTTTCCTAGGCTGTGAGTAGTATGCCTCAAAAAATAAAATAAGGGGCACCTGGGTGGCTCTGTCGGTTAAGGCATCCGACTTCGGCTCAGGTCATGATCTTGCAGTCTGTGAGTTCAAGCCCCGCGTCGGGCTCTGTGCTGACAGCTCAGAGCCTGGAGCCTGCTTCGAATTCTGTGTCTCCCTCTCTCTCTGCCCCTCCCCTGCTCATGCTTTGTCTCTCCTGCTCTCAAAAATAAATAAAACATTAAAAAAAAAAAAGTAAAATAATATTCGGGCACCTAGGTGGCTTTGTCAGTTAGGCGTCTGACTTCAGTTCAGGTCATGATCTTGCAGTTCGTGGGTTCGAGCCCAGCATCAGGCTCTGTGCTGACAGCTCGGAGCCTGGTGCCTGCTTTGGATTCTGTATCTCCTTCTCTCTCTGCCCCTCCCCCGCTCACGCTCTGTCTCTCTCTCAAACATAAATACATATTAAAAAAAATTTTTAAGTAAAATAATATTAAACTACGGACATGCACAATATGAATGCTTCTTACATTGCTGAATAAAAGAAACTAAACACAAAAGAAAATATGCTGTAAGATCCATTTACATAAAATACAAAACCAGGCAAACTAATCTACATGTTAGAAGTCAGGATAATGGCTACACTGGTGGGAGAGGGGTGGGTAGTGACTGAAAGGAAGCACAACGCAGGCTTCTGCTTGTTTCTTGATCTGAGTACTAATTACCCAGATGTGTTCAGTCTGCAAAAACTCATCACTGGGCTTAACAATTAAGATATGTACAGCACTTGGTTAAACTGTGTATCTTAATAAACCACCTTTGGGAAAAAAAACTGACCACACAAAATATTATTTATTATTGTTACTAGGAATAATAACTGAACCCATAATTAATGCTCTTCTTCAGCTACAGGCTTCTCCTAAAAAACTTGACTACTACAAAGAAATTTGATAGTTTCATCATATGCATTAAAACTATTAAAAAAATCAAGTTCTTACTCCAGCAACAATGAGAGGAAATGCTCTCTTTGCAGAAAATTCTGAGACAACTTAGGGAAGAAAGTAGTACCCCTCCACCTCCACCCAATCACTACCCCCTACCCCCACCAATAAAGCAGACGGGGCTTTCCTCTACCTTCTCAATGCATACTATCCTGGGGGTACTTACCCTCTCCCTCTACCCCATTAAGTGATAATAAAGAACTTGAGAGCAATGCCCACCTTCTCCATTCTCAGGGAAACTGTAAGTCCTGAAGGCTCCCATCACAAGACTGAGGAAAATGGAAAATTCCAGGATTATGAGTATCAGAGTATTTGTGAAGTGCAGTCTAAATAATTGGAAAATTAATCATGAAGTCTTTTAAAATTCCAATAAAAACCTAAGGAATAAAAATAAAATATTCCTGGGGCACCTGGGTGGCTCAGTCGGTCAAGTGTCCAACTTCGGCTCAGGTCATAATCTCACAGTTCATGAGTTTGAGCCCTGCGTTGGGTTCTGTGTTGACAGCTCAGAGCCTGGAGCCTGCTTCGGATTCTGTGTCTCCCTCTCTCTCTGCCCCTCCTCTGCTCACACTCTGCTCTCTCTCTCTCTCTCTCAAAAATAGACATTAAAAATTTTTTAATAATAAATAAAATATTCCTGTCTTTCGATGTATAATGTCATCAATTAATTAACAATGGTGATGCTGTATGACCATTAGTTTAAGAAGTACTTTTCTAATTGTCTAGGAACAAAGGCCATACTTGGGAAAACACACACTTTTAACACACACACTTCTAAATTGTAAGCTCCCTACTTTATTTACTAAAGGTTCCTCTAAGGTAAGGATTGTGCTCGACTCATATTTTTATCCCAGCAAATGCTTAACAATATTTATTGAAAGAGTCACTCCCACTTTAAGCTGTCAAATATCCACTGCTCACTGAAAACACATCACACATACAGGGTACGAACCCATCAAAACAAGTTCTTCACCTTACACCAATTAGGACGGCTACTCTCAAAAACAAAACAAAACAAACAAAAACAGAAAATAAGTGATGGTGAAAAGGTGAAGAAATTAGAACCTTTGGGTGGGAATGTAAAATGGTGCAGCTGCTCTGAAAAGCAGCACGGGTGATTCCTCAAAATGTTAAACCTAGAAGTATGGTATGATCTGGCAATCCCACTTCTGGCTACACATCTGCAAAACCTGAAAGCAGGGTCTTACAGAGATATTTGTACATCCATACTAAAAGTAACATTATTCATGCATGACAGCCAAAAGGCAGAAGTAATCCAAGTGTACAAGAATGGATGAAATGGATAATAAAGAAGGAAATCCTGCCATTTAAAGTAACGTGGGAGGCGCCCGGGTGGCTCAGTCGGTTAAGCATCCGACTTCGGCTCAGGTCATGATCTCTCGGTCTGTGAGTTCGAGCCCCGCGTCGGGCTCTGTGCTGACGGCTCAGAACCTAGAGCCTGCTTCAGATTCTGTGTCTCCCTCTCTCTCTCTGCCCTTCCCCTGCTCACATTCTGTCTCTAAAAAATAAATAAACGTTAAAAAAAAATAAAAATAAAAATAAATAACATGGAAGAACCTTGAGGACATATGGTCACTTCTATGAGGTACCCAGAGTAGTAAAATTCATAGAGACAGAAATTTAGAATGGTGGTTGCCAGGGGCTAGGAGGAGGGGAGAATGGAGTTGTTTAATGAGCAGTTTCAGTTTTGCAAGATAAAAAAGTTCTACAGAGCTGTTTGTACAACAATGGGAATATATGTTCACTGAACTGTACACTCAAAATGGTTAAGATAGTAAATCTTTTCTTAATTTTTTTTAATGTTTATTTATTTTGGAGAGAGAGAGAGAGAGAGAGACAGCATGAGCAGGGGAGGGGCACAGAGAGGGAGACACAGAATCAGAAGCAGGCTTCAGACTCTGAGCTGTCAGCATAGGGCCCGACGCAGGGCTCAAACCCACGAGATGCAAGATCATGTCGTGAAGACCTGAGCCAAAGTTGGATGCCCAACCCACTGAGCCACCCAGGTGCCCCGCCCTGGCAGGGTTTGAAGAGGAGGAATTAATAATGTGTCAGTGTTATTTTTAAGTCTAATTTATTCTGACAGAGTGTGTATGCGCGCAAACTACAGAAAAATTGTAAGCGTAGTTCATCAAACCTTTACTCTCTGAAGCATACGAAGGTAAGTTTGTTAATAGGATGTCTCATTACCCCCTAATACTATAGTGTCTATTTCCTACAAACAAAACAAACCATTTTTCCACATAATCAAAATGCTAATACCAAAACTGTTAACACTGACACATTATTGCAATCTAATCTTCAGGCCCCCATTCAGTTGTGCCAACTCAGAATCATGAATTACATTTAGTTGTCACACCTCTTTAGACTCCTTCAGTCTAGAACAATTCCTCAGTTTTTTCTTGACTTTCGTGACCTTGACATGAAAATTATAGACTATTTTGTCGAATATCCCTAACCTAGGCTTTGTCTGGTGTTGCCTTACGATTAGAGTTGGATTATGCTTCAAATTCTCGGCTGTTCCTATTCTAAATGAAAACATGGAGTGGTGAGCTGTATATATCAAAACCAAATAAGAGATGGGATTTTTTTTTAATGGGCAAAAATTAAGACAAGACACTTCACCAAAGACTGTATATAACTGGTTGATATGCACAGAAAAAAATCATCATTAGTCATGAGGAAAATGCAAAGTGAAATTATAATGCAATACCACTTATAAACTCACTAGATGGGATATAATCCAAAAAGATGGACTAAACCAAGTGTTGGTAAGGCTGTGAAGAACTGGAATGCCTCATACATCACTGATGAAAATGTAAAATGGTATAACTGCTTTGGAAAACAGTCTGGTGGTTTCTTAAAAAATGAAAACACAATTTTCAAAAGTGTCAAGGCATTGGAGCCATAGGAAGTCTGAGGAACTGCTCCAGCCAGAGACCAAAGAGACAGGACAACTAAATGAAACACAGATTATTGAATATGGTTTGAAGAGGAGGAATTAATAATGTGCCAGTGTTAATTTCATGACGGTGGTGATTGGCTATGTTACAGTTACTAGGAGATACTTTGGTAAAAATACACATTGAAGTGTTCTGGTGAGATGCGGCACTGTATGCAGCAACAATTTACTCTCACTGTTTATTTCTTTTTGAGAGAGACAGAGTGTGAGCAGGGGAGGGGCAGAGAGAGAGGGAGACACAGAATCCAAAACAGACTCCAGGCTCTGAGCCGGCAGCACAGAGCCTGAGGTGAGATTTGAACTCCAAGCTGTGAGATCATGAACTGAGCTGAAGTCGGACACTTAACTGACTGAGCCACCCAGGCATCCCAACAATTTACTCTCAAATGGTGCAGGGAAAAACTTTTTTTGTATTGTCTTCATAATACTTCTATACATTTCAGATTGTTTAAAAAAGTTTTTAAGGGGTGCCTGGATGGCTCAGTCGGTTAAGCATCTGACTTTGGCTCAGGTCACAATCTTGCAGTTTGTTGAGTTCAAGCCCGATGTAGTGCTCTCTGCTGATAGCTCAGAGCCTGGAGCCTACTTCAGATTCTGTGTCTCCCTCTCTCTCTGCCCCTAATCCACTCGTACTCTTGTCTCTCTCAAAAATAAATAAACATTTTTAAAAAGTTTAATAAAATAAAAAAGTCATTAAACGTAAAAAATTTTGTTAAATGTGCAGCATTAAAAATGCTTAAAATTAATCTGTTAAGAAAAAAATGCCTTCCCCTTTCCACTCTATACAATTTAAAGACTTTTTAATGTTTATTTTTGAGAAAGAGAGACAGAGCATGAGAGGGAGAGGGACAGGGACAGGGACAGGGAGAAAGGGGGACACACAGAATCGGAAGGAGGCTCCAGGCTCCGAGCCGTCAGCAGACAGCCCGATGCAGAGCCCCAACCCACCAGCCATGAGATCGTGACCTGAGCCAAAGCAAGACACCCAACTGACTGAGCTACCCAGGCACCTTCCACTCTATAGTCTTAACCCATTTTATAAAAGTTTTCTTCACACTACTCACCAGTAAGTGAAACGTTATGCACTTGTGATAGTCTACCTTCTCTACTGACAAGCAAACTCAAGGTCAGGGACTAAGGTTTGTTCACCACACTATTCTCAGTACCTAGAATAGTGACCAGTACATAGGGTATTCATATTTGTCCAAAGAATCAATTTGTAATATTATGGTTTAAAATAAAATCACATCACCCCCTCCCCTGCACGCATGCGTACACACACACACACACACACACACACACACACACTGCTTGCCCTATGACCCAGCAACTCCCCTAAGTAACCAAGAGCAATAAAAGCAAACATCCACACAAAAACTTACAGATGAATGTATAGCAGCATTATTCATCATAGACAAAACCCAAAAACATTCCACATGTCCATAATCTAGTATATCCATTGAATTAATTTAATGACAAAAGGCAATCAACTACAGATTCTGGCAGGGATGTGGATGAATTTCAAAACCAGTTTAAGAAAACACCAGCTAGAAAAAACTGTATCTTGCATGATTCCATTTTCATGAAAGTTCAAGGACAGGCAAAACAGAAAGCAGATCAGGATTTGTCTGGAGGTGGTGGCAGCAGGAGTGGGAACTGACTGCAAATGACAAGAGGGAACCTTTTGGAATGATGGAAATGTTCTAAAGCTGGACTGCACAACTTTGTAAATTTACTAAAAATTATTGAACTGAACATTTAATTTTATGAATTTTATGGTATATTGATATAGCTAATTTAAAATAAAATGCAGACAGCTAGAGACAGCCTCCTTTTGCTTGCTATTTGGTCAATTTTTAAAAAATCAACATCATACTAAGAGATGAATAAGGCTATGTCCTGTAAGGAGGGATATGAGCATTTTAAAAGAGCTTGCTGGGGTGCCTGGGTGGCTCAGCTGGTTAAATGTTCAACTCTTGATCTCAACTCAGGTCATGGTTTTCCAATTTGTGAGATCAAGCCCCACGGTGGGCTCTGCACTAACAGCACAGAGCCTGCCTGGGATTCTCTCTCTCCTTCTCTCTCTCTCTCTGCGCCTCGCCTGCTCATGCTTACTCTCTCACACATGCTCTCTCTCAGAATAAACTTAAAAAAACAAATCAGTAAGAGAGCTTGTTTAGCCAAATTAAGGTCCAAACTGCAAAATGTGAGACCCTGATAATTAGCAGGAGCTGCAATTTTCATATTCGGTCCATTTGCTTGACTCTTCAGGTGGTCCTTAAAGGGAATTCTCAGAATCTACATTAGACTCATACCTGGCCATCCCTCCATCATGTTAGCAAGAGGCTCTAATAGTACCTAGGCTTGGAAAAACCACCTCATTAATGCTTATAATTGAAATAACCTTGCAAATTACAGCTACAGAGTTTGAATTTGTGTAGATGATCCTGACCGGTTAAAAAAGAAACTGTTAATTTTCTTGGTTAGGATATCCCACCAACTTTTTAGTTGTCAGTCAATTTCATTTCTTACAATAGAATATGATTCTTAAATAAGGAGGACAATTATGCTATAGCTACAAATTCTCAAAAATTATTTTAGGGGACATATGTAATAAGAAACACATATGTTCTGCTTAATATAGAAAAGAAGCACTTAGCATAGAAAGTGCTTTATTTTCATTTAATAACAATAGAAACAATAACCCACTTAAAAAATTGGTTTGTGCATAATCCACATTTTCAGCTTCCCAAATGCAGAAAAACAGGAAGGCCATTTAAAGTCAAATGACATATCTATTGACTTAAAACTATTTTAGACTTGTGCTGGGGATAAATGCTATAAAAAGAAATTAAGGGAAATTTGCTGGAAAGAACTTAACACCAAGGCACTGACCAGGCCTCTCTTCTAACCCTCTCTTTAAGCCACTCCCAGTGCACCAGGCATCCCAGACTGTAAGCTCCCAGGGCTACATGTTTGTTTTGCTGATGTACCCACAAAACTACAACATGCCTAGTGCATATGTTATCTGTTGAGTTAATTATAACTAGGAAGCCTAGCTGGAGTTAGCTGTTCAGTACAGAATGATTTCGTAACAGTGTTTTTACTATATTACACAGTAATTTATTTCCTTGTCTGCCTGCCCCCAAACACTAGTGCAACATTTTTGAGGAAGATCAAGGAACATGGATGGCTCAGGGCCTGGCACATAAAATGCTCTCTGGCCATTCAATGAAATAGGAGAGGCAGAACCCCAAGATCACACAACTGGAACCTGACAGACCCAAAGTCTAACCATTTTATTTCTGCATGTGTTGCTTTATACTCCAAGAGGCTATTCCAAGAGACTGAGTGAGGTGAGAGAGAATCCAGGTCTTGCCAGGTCCATTTACTTCAAGGCAATAACAATTAGAGCATTAAACAGATATGAGCACTTAGCATTTCACCTACATACCTCATTTAATCCTCATGACACTGAGGCATACAACACTACTCCCTTTCTACAGATGAGGAAAACAAGACTCAGGCTGGATAACCTGCAGCAGTCACATATGTAAGTAGTGAAAACCCATGCTCTTACATGCTCCATCATACAGGCTTCCAGAAAAAAGTTAAATCTTGGGAGTGAAGGCAGTGGCCAAAGATCAGAATGCTGGCCTCAGACAATCTGGTCAAGAAGTCACTCAGCAGGTGTTGGTTCTTAGCTGTTTACTTTATTGTTAGGCTGCATAACTCGCACATGTGTTACATGTTATATATATGTATCAACTATTAAATAAATTTTAAAGATATAACCCAGTTTAGGAGCCACCCGCATAATGCCAGAGAGAAAAATAAAAGGGCTCTAAAAGCAACCCAAAGTCTTTCTTCTGCTTCAACTACTTCTCCCTCACCCCTCCTCCCTTCCTTCCCCACAGGCTCCAAAAAGCAAGGAAAAATTCTAGCCTGGAGAAGAGCAGGGGAAATAGCACCAAGAACTAACCAGGCAAGTCAGCACTCAATAGAAGACATCTTTTGACTACCCCTACCTCATCTCTCACACCTTAGAGAAGTCCAGCCTTTTCAAATGATTCCACCAGCTGACTGGACCAGAGAGGGACACCATTCCAAGATGGATCAGATTCTCTACCCCAGGAATCAGACTTAGAGTGCTCTCAGCCTCTGGCTGTCAGTGTACTGAAGACACATCCTTTGGAGAACCAAGGGTAAGCTCTCTTCTGCCAAATGCACGGGGATGTGGTAAAAGAGAAAAGAAAACAGAAAAAAATCTCTGTGCAGAGATGAAGGATGCAAGATGATTTTGTAAATATCAAGATGGAGGTAGGTACGCTGGTCTATTTTCTAGTTCCTGGCTACAACCATACCTCAAACCTTAACTGCCCTTCCTATCCCTGAAGTACCATAAGAAAGAGCCCTGAATCTTAATCACAAATTCAATTTCTACAGTCATTTTCTACGAGGTAGTGCATGAAACACTCCAGCACCTTACACTACCTTTCAATTAGCTAGCTCCAAATCATTCTTCAGGCCCCAACTTAAACACCACGTCTTCCAGGAAATCTTCCCAGACTACTCAAACCATTCTAGCTCCACCTTTTATATTCCCTGGTGGCACTGTACACCTCATCATACTTGGTACATGTTATTCCTTTCCTGTAGGACTATAAACACCACAGTAAAACCACCTCTTCTGTTCACCACTTTAATCCTATTACCTAGCACACAGGCCAGGTACACACTTAAAAATATCATTAAGTGAATGGAAATCAAGAAACTGGTGGAGGTACGCAGGAGGTGGGAGAAGAAATCAACACTACCCTCCTGATAAAAAATTTGACCCTACTTCCCTCATCCTTTCCAGGTATCCAGTTTTTCCCTCTTCTACCTCCCTACAGCCCCAAGTTAGCGCTGACAATTATCATTTTATACTTTGGTGCCAATGCATTCAGGAGCCCGGGCTGTAGGAAGTATGTCTCCCCAGGTAGCTTGGTATAACAGAGTAAAACCTAGCAAAAAAAAAAAAAAAAAATCACAGGTTTGGGGGTCTAGATAAATCTCAATTCTGCTATATATTTATTGGCTGTGAACACTGGACAAGTTACATGAAATCTAGTTTCTTCATCTATTAAGTGAAAAAAAATCTTTTACCTCAAAGATGAGAAAGAAAAGGAACTTGAAACCACAGTACTTAAAATAAGGCAGGCTTGTAACTAATGTTAGTTAACTGATCATGGCATACCCATGCGGCCCTATACCCTACTTCCCAGTTCCTACTGGCCATGGGTTCAGAACACATACACTGTCCTAACACTGAGAATCTGAAAAGGGCTTTGGAGACTATCTATCCCTGCCGGTTTTCCAATGCAAGAGAAGCCCAAGTAGTGAAAGAGAAACAAAAGGGAAGAAACAGCATCTCAGGGCTAGGTAGGTGGGGGTAGAGTGAACTGGATACAGGGTGAAGTAGCTCTGGATGTTTGTCGGGGAATCAGTTCTTTTTTAATTAGTAGGTACTTTAATGTGAACAAGATGGAGAATTATATATGGTTTCTGGGAAAACTGGGATGATTTTTGTAAAAATCTTTTCATAAATACTTGATAATTAAAAGAAAGTTAATTCATGGAAATGGCTTATCAGTTACAGTTAACCACCAAAATTCTATACTTTTAAGTTTATTTACTTTGAGAGAGAAACAGCATGCAGGGGGAGAGACAGAGAGAGGGACAGAGAGAATCCCAAGCAGGCTCCAAACAGCACCTGATTGATGCAAGGCTCAAACTCCCAAACCGTAAGATCATGACCGGAGCCAAAATCAAGAGACAGATGCTCAACCAACTGAGCCACTGAGGCACCTGCAGAATCCGACACATTAATAGGGATGTTATTAATATTAAAATCAAATAACTTGTATTCAAAACTTTCAAAATCATGAATTTTCTGTTGCTCATGTAAACTGGTCTTTTATTAATATTAAAATCAAATAACTTGTATTCAAAACTTTCAAAATCATGAATTTTCTGTTGCTCATGTACTCAGATCTTTGAGCTCCCAGAAGTATACAAAAGACGTCTTTATTGAAAGTTAACAGATTGGCATCTGGGTGGCTCAGTAAGTTGAGTGTGCAATCAGCTCAGGTCATGATCTCGTGGCTTATGAGCTCAAGCCCTGCATCAGGCTCTGTGCCTAGGTAGAGAAAAATTAGGTCAGGAAAACCACATGGAGCCTGCTTTGGTTCTTCTGTCCGTCTCTCTCTGCCCTTCCCTGCTTGTGCTCTTGCTCTCAAAAATACATAAATCTAAAAAAAAAAAAAAAAGTTAACGGACTCCTGGCCGACTCAGTTGGTAGAGCATGTGACTCTTGATCTCGGGGTTGTGAGTTCAAGCCCCATGTTGTGTGCAGAGATTACTTAAAAACAATTTTTTGTTTTAAAGTAGCAAGTGAGGCACCTGGGTGGCTTAGTTGGTTAAGCATCCCACCAGCTCAGGTCATGATCACACAGTTTGTGAGTTCGAGCCCCGAGCTCCATGTCGGGCTCTGTACTAACAGCTCAGAGCCTGGAGCCTGCTTTGGATTCTGAGTCTCCCTCTCTCTGCCCCCCCTCATGCTCCGTCTCTCTCTCTCAAAACTAAACATTTTTTAAACATTAACAATTAACAAGTAAAACTAAGAATCTGAATCCATATCCATATGTCTTGAGATTCAGTAAGTGATATACACTACTGCTAGTCTTGCCTTTCAAACAGGTAGTACAAATAACCTAACAGAGTTTCAGGAAGGGAGGGAGTGCTACAGCAGACAGTAATAAGGTATGTTTATGGGGGAGATGAGCCTGAGAGGAAGTCAGGGCTCAATGTTTTGTGGGGTGGGTTGGAGGGGTATACTGCTAGCATCTCGACAGGACAATTCTGCACAGGGACTGTACCTGCACTGTAGGTTTTTAGCTTACCTGCCTCTACCACATACAAATTGAAGGCCTATAACACTCCCCAATCAATGTAACAACTAAAAAAATAAATTAAATAAATTAAAAAAAACAAAACAAAACTTAAAGACATTTCAAAATACCCCCGGAAAGGGGACAAAAGTCATACCGACTGAGTAACCCTAGATAAGCAGAAAGAAAAGAGAGTACCCTGAGCAGGCAGAAAGCACAAAAAAAACAAAGAGGGGAATATAATTCACAAAATTTGACAAGGAACTGGCAGAGACAAGACCATCCTTTAATGACTCTCATTTAACAAATGAAGTTTGAACTCCTCAGTAAACAATGTTCTTCAGGACTTGACCCTGCCCATCCCAGCAGTCTCGATTCCAGCTTTCTCCTTAAGGCACCCTATACTCCTGCCATCCTGAACAACCTGTGGTTTCCCGGACTTAATTTTCCTCTACCTAGAATGCACATTCGAGGCGAACTCCTAGCCATACATCAACACCCAGCTCAAAAGTCTGTGAAACCATAGAAAGACAGCCCAACAGCTCCACATCACTCAAGCCTCCTTTTTCTCACAGCACTACACACATTCCTTCTGAATGGACTGGTATACTCTCTATATTAGTGCCCAATTCCATACAACTATTTGGACTAAAAAGTACTAAAGGGCAGGAACCATGTGAACCCTGGCATGTAACAGGTGCTCAATAAATATTTTGAGTGAATTACCTTTGTGAAAAGTTTTTTTTTAAGCTAAAAAAGTGACATAAGCAAGGAGACAAGAGATATTTCTGTTACTAAAAGAATATATTCTCTCAACTTTGATCTTTGATAGAGCATCATTTAGGAACCATACAAGCTGGGATGCTCTATCACTTCCTAGCTGTGTGTCCTTGGGCAAGTTAACTAACACCTCTGTGTCTCAAATTTCCTCACTTTCATACAGAGTAACCACATTTGCAGTGTGGTTATAAGGATTAACTGATGTATACAAAACAGAAAATGCTGATTCAAATGGTGGTTCTACTAGTCTGCCATAATCAAAAAGTTTTAATAAGACAGGATATTATACCATCAGGAAGGCGATCACACTAAAATTTTGCTTGAAACCATTTGGTTTTTTTAGGAGAGTAGCAGAAAAATCAGCAAGTCCAATAGCTTGTCTTCAAGCTGCACTGTTTGTCCTCTACAGTATTCAGTGCCAATCCCTTATGACCACAGTCTCCCTTGGTTCCTATGAGGATGCAAACTCCTGGTTGTCCTGTCCCTCTAGCATGCACGTCCTCTGTCCACTTCTGTTAACTTGTCCTCTATTGACACCTAAAGTTAGGCATTTCTTTGGCTCAGTTCTGACATTTCTCATCTTATCCACTCTTAAAGTAACTCTATTTCAACTAGTTTCTCTATGGAGGTGATCCTATGACCTCTCAATCATATTCAGAAAGTGTTTCAAACTCAACTTACTCAAAATAGTTACTTATCTTAGTTAATAAATGAAAGCATACACAGCTTCAATTTCTCTTCGGTCATAATTTTTTTCTTTTTTCTGATTCTTCTATGTCTCACCAGACTTCAGATTCCTATTCCTTTGCCTATGTCTTAAAACTATTTGTCTGGGTTATCTTTGTGGTCTTCCTGTTCTACCTCAGTAGTCCTTAACCTTTCTGGGACAATGGTCCCCTTTGAAAATCTATCGAATGCTATGGATTGTTTGCCAAAAACATGAATATACACATCTGCTTGCAATTTCACTTAATCAGCGACCTCAAATAAGAATCTGTGCTCATCCATGCAAGATTACTACTTACATAAATTTTCACCTCCAGTTTCGACTTCTCTCTTCTAAATTTCAAGATGCCTTCTGGATATAGCCTAAATGGCCTGCAGTCATCACAACTTAACAAGTCTGAACTCACTATTTCTTCCTAATAAGCCTGCTCTACCTCCAATATTTCTTTTCTGATAACAGCACCACCATCATCCCAGGCTCCCAAACTAGAAGTCTTAGAATTAACAGATATGCCCATATGCAGTCTCAGAAATCCCTCTTAAATCCAAAACCCATCTCTAAGACCCTTACCCTTTAAGATCTCATTATCCTTTGCTTCTTCCCATACTTGCCATAATTCAGTCTTTCTATCATTCTTCTGAGAAGAGCCCATTATGGATTTTTTTTTGAAAGATTTTAAGTAATCTCTACACCCAACGTGGGGCTCGAACTTACAATCCTGAGATCAAGAAAGAGTTGCATGCTCCACCGACCGAGCCAGCCGGGCACCCCATGGACTCAATCTCAACAAGGTCTCTCAACACCTCTGTTACCCTCCAATGCCACTGCATCACTTCATGCCCAGGAAGTTACAACGGCCTACCACACTGACTGACTGATTTCCCCATCACATTTTTTCCACCAGTGATCTATCTTTCCAGAAAAAAGCTCAGAATTGACCATGTGACTGGCTGTTTTCAAAATCATTGATGCTTCTCCATTGCACAAATATACACTCAAACTCAGTTTTGCCTTTAGAGTCCTCTACAGCTTGCCACCTAAACACTTTTCCAAGATTAGATTCCACAGCTCAAACTGTCATTTGAGCCTATTATCCATCAAAATCATACCCACTCTTAAAGACCCAACTCAAACTCCTACTCTTCATCTTTGTACCCCCCATATAATGATTAGGAAAGGGTTCTGCACAAAAAAGGCAAAATTCTTAATTGCCTGAAAAACCTTTAACTCTGTAAGTGCTACATTTTTTAAAATATCGCTATTTAAATATTAACATTTCATTTAAGAAACCCTCCATAAAACCAGCACTGTTAATCAACACTTATTAAATACCACGAATGTGCAATCCAGATTAAACACTTATTTAGATGAGGATAAAAAGCTGTAACCTGTAATTCCAATTATACTTGTATTTGGACTTTACTCAGGAAAGGAAAGTTACAGTGAAAGTACTTGGCATCTCCCCTCATAGAGACTTAGAAGGTCAAGTAAGCCTACGACAATGACAGAAATACTTACTATATGTAAATTATCTTCAGACTGGTAAAAAAAAATCTTATCAAGAGAAAAAAAAGCTTTCAAGTGAAGCGTCCTAAACCTAAAGATTTTTTTAGTCCATATTTTACAATGTTGAATTTTTTTAAAAGACCCGAGGATTTGATGGACAATTCTAAGCCTCTCCTGAGACGTGCTTACTGGCATGCCTACCAACAGGTGCAATGGCAATCAGAGAAGCGATGCTGTGGGCAGTACTTTCTGTCACCTTCTAGGGCCTTATTTCTTTTAGACCTGACCTAATTTAAGTTCTCTTTTGGTTCGTAACTCTCTGAGTTCACTACTTTTCACAATTGTATATGTGAAGTATTTTGATCCTGAAGAGAATGAATAGTCAAGATTAGTCGTTTTTTTTTTTTTTTGTCTTTCTAAGATACTTGTTAAAACATGCCCTTTATGGCATTTCTAAAATCACAATCATTCAAATTTGAATACATCTCAAAAATATATTTACTTACGAGAGTAAGACATGCTAAAATTCTGACGTTATTAATAACACTAGTTAAGGACAGCAGGGTATAATAGAAAGAGCTGCAGCATTTGAAATAGCATCTCAGTCTACAATCTCAGGTCAGGACTCTACTTGCATGACCTGAAGAATTTGCTTCACTTACAAATACTTTCTCACCTGAAAGAGAAATATCACCACCTTTTCTTCCTTGGAGGGGGGCTGTTCAAATACAATGAGATAATATACCTAGAACGGCATCTGCCACCAAGTGTTCGATAAATATTAGTTTGCTTCTCGCATTCCAAACGAAACACACTCACAAGAAGATTTAGGTGTAAGGGAGTCCACACTTCCATTAAGTCTCATCAGCACGAAACAAAACGTTCTAAGAACTACGAACGTTTCTAAGCGATATGGATCAAGATTAGGCTGCATGTGATTCTGCAAGAATTCCATTACGGCTGCATACATACTGACCACTAAACCGTTAACAGGAAAAATCCACAGCAATTGTGCTAAAACGTCTGAATACATTTACGCTGGCAAGAGAGCTCACTCGGGGTAAAGAAAAAAAGAGTCAAATTAGGCCCAACTCCAAACGACTAATAAAAGAGCGGTGCTGGCTTATTCTTCATGAAACGCGAACAGTATGGATATTAAAATCCACTTAAAAACTTCAAATTTAAAATATTTCATAACTAACGCTGCTGCCACTAATGCTTTTTATAGAAAGCCTGCGCAAGACAGCACCGTTAGCACCACTGAAAAAAGAGATCTAAAGAAAGTCGTTCGCGGAAAACGGGCGAGGGAGAGAATTATTTCGACGTTCTGCACACAAGCCGAGGCGAATCGCTTTCAAGACCGCGGCCAACACCACCATCGACAAGCATCTGAAGGAATTCCTGGCTTTACAATCGGATGTCAAAAAGGCGGCCACGATGCTAGCAAACTGGGGGGTGGAAGGGGTCGGGGGACCGTTTCCGTTCCCTTTCCCGGGGGTCCTGGCTCTAAACTCCGCGCTGCGCCCGGGTCTGGGGGTCCCCGGGTGCCGGCCTCCGCCCCCTACGCCCCTCCCCGCTGCAAACGAAGGCCGGCCCGCGAGCCGCCGCGAGCAACACCCAAAACTCGACCGGGTCACGGGCCCCGCCCGAGGCCCCCGGCGCAGCGACCGCAGTGAAGCCAAGGATTGGGGTCGCAGCGGCGCGGGAGGCCGGGGCGCGGATGAGGCCGCGGCTGCGTCCGCTGCGTCCCCCAGGCGGTGGGGTGGGCGGGCGTGGCCGGGCCTGCGGGCGGGCGTGGACACTCACCACACCATGCCGTAGGCGCCCTCGCCGATATACGAGAGGTTGGTGTAGCGCGGTCCCACGTCGAACACCTGCCCGCGGACCATCTCCGGGCCCGCGCCCGCCGCCGCCGCCGCCGCCATGTTGGCTACCGGGCCGCCGCCGCCGCCGCCTCCGCCGCGAAGGGCTCGACGCTCCGCGGCCGCCGCTCGGCCCACGCCGCGCCTCCCGGAGGGACTGCGCCGCTGCGGGTGCAGCTGTCGACGCTGACCGGGAAGGAGCAAGGAGGGCACCGTTCAGGAGAGCTGGAGAGCCCACAGCCACTCGGACCGACTGCCTGCCTGACTGACTGACGGGCGGGCCGGAGGGCGGAGGGAGGGGCGCGCGCCGAGGAGGGCGCCGGGGCGGAGCCAAGAAACGTGCATGCGGATTGGCTCCCCTCGCCTGGGGGCGGGGCTGCGCTAGCCAGCGGAAGCGAGGAGGTCTGGGCGGAGCACTGCGGCGGCGGCGGCACAGTCACCGCCCTGCGTGGTCACGTGCGTTCGCGGGGGAGTTGGCGCGGGAGGCGCCTCGGCAAAGGCAGAAGGACACGGAGGCGTCGGGTTGGGGCGTATATCGCTGAGACAGGGAGACTGTCTGGGCAGGGAAAGCCCCGGCGCGGGGTACCGACTGAGTCAGGGAACGACCCGCGACAGCGCATGAGGGACGCCAACGCACCACACACCGACCACAGGCCTGCAGGAGGCCTGCGCGAGTCAGTGGCCCGCACACAAACTTAGAAGCCTTGAGACCAGGACAGAAACCGAAAAGCTTGACCGAGACCACAAAAGACATTTGCATACTGAGAAAGTGTGAAACTCAAAGGGGGAGACTAAAGCGAGAGACTCTGGATCCGCTAATCAGACAGGGTCGTTCAACCAAGTGTTTGTTGAGCAGCTACATTGTTCCTGGGCGTCAACATTCTAGAGAGAGGGGAGATAGTAGGTAGATAAGAAAGAAAGAAAAGAGAGGTAAAAAAAAAAAAAAATACTCAAGTTGTAATAAGTACTATGAAGAAATAGAAAGCAGAGTAAAGGGTTAGAGGGTAATGGAGAAAGACAATGAGAGTCAGAGACAGAGACCCAGAGAGGTACAGAACGACAGACGCTTAGGACATACTGAAACAAATGCCAGGACGGAAACGCTGAAACCCAAACATTAAGATCTGGAGAAAACGAGACAAACTGAGGTCCTGAAGTACTCACAAACTCCAGAGGCTGAAAAATAACATTCAGAATCCTACAGCAAGCGAATACCAGGAATACCTATGACAATGAAACAAATGATGCAGCCACTGCCTCTGAGCCATCTCCCAGGCCATCTGTGGAGACGGAGGGAAGAAGATGTAAGTAAGAGCCTGCATCCCAGTTGTCCAACACCGATCTCGAAAGCCCTCAACTCTGGACTTCTATACATCAGCAAATTTCAATCAGGAATTCAGTCTTAAAGGTGAATAGACAAACTCTTTAAAACCCCGGTAGGGAAATACAAATATGTGACACATGGAATAAGAAATAAAGTGTGCGAGGGGCCCCTGGGGGGCTCAGTTGGTTGAGAGTCTGACCTGCTCAGGTGATGATCTCTTGGTTTGTGAGTTCTAGCCCTGCAATGGGCTCGCTGGTTGTCAGTACAGAGCCCACTTGGGATCCTCTGTCTACCTCTCTCTCTGCTCCTCACCTTCTCTCTCTCTCTCTCTCTCTCAAAAATAAACATTAAAAAAGACAGAAAGAAAGTGCTGGAGCCAAAAATTACTCCTTGAAACATACTTAGTCCAGTAAGCAGAACCCAGTTTTAGAATACACCTCACTTTTATTTTTTCTTAAGAGAAGATTGGATCTTTTAAAGAACAGGCCAACAGGGGCCCCCGGGTGGCTCAGTCGGTTAAGCAGCTGACTCTTGATTTCAGCTCAGGTCATAATCTCGTTGTGAGATCAAGCCCTGCACCAGGTTCTAGGCTGATGGCAAAGAAGCTGCTTGGGAGTCTCTCTCTCTCTCTCTCTCTTTTTGCCTTTGTCTCTCTCTGTCTCAAAATACATAAATAAACTTAAAAATATAAGAAATAATTAATTATGGGGCGCCTGGGTGGCTCAGTTGGTTGAGCCTCCGACTTTGGCTCAGGTCATGATCTCACGGTTCGTGAGTTTGAGCCCCGCGTCGGGCTCTGTGCTAACAGCTCGGAGGCTGGAGCCTGCTTCAGATTCTGTGTCTCCCTCTCTCTGACCCGCCAGTGCTCATACTCTGTCTCTCTCCCTCTCTCTCTCTAAAAAAATAAACATTAAAAAAATAATTAACATTAAAAAATACATATGTAAAAAACAGGCCAAGATAAAGGGGAGAGTACTGTGAAATAAAAACCATACTGACCGAAGCAAATTTAATAGTCAGGGTAGTAAAAAGCAGATTTGACAATGCAGAAGACCAAATAAGCGATCCAGAAGATTAACATGAGAAAAATTCAAAGTGATGGAATTCTTTTTTTTTTTTTTTTTTTTTTTTTTTTTTTTTAAATTTTTTTAACGTTTATTTATTTTCGAGAGACATAGAGACAGAGTATGAGCAGGGGAAGGGCAGAGAGAGAGGGAGATACAGAATCCGAAGGAGGCTCCAGGCTCTGAGCCATCAGCACAGAGCCCGACATGGGGCTTGAACTCACAGACCGCGAGATCATGACCTGAGCTGAAGTCGGCCGCTTAACCGACTGAGCCACCCAGGCGCCCCTGGAATTCTTTAAGAAAGAAAAAATGAGGGGCGCCTGGGTGGCTCAGTCGGTAAAGCGGCCGACTTCGGCTCAGGTCATGATCTCAACGTCTGTGAGTTCGAGCCCCGCGTCGGGCTCTGTGCTGACAGCGCGGAGCCTGGAGCCTGCTTCGGATTCTGTGTCTCCCTCTCTCTGCCCTACTCCTGCTCACGCTCTGTCTCTATGTCTCAAAAATAAATAAATGTTAAAAAAAAAATTTAAAAAAGAAAGAAAAAATGAGTAGGAGAACACCAAGCTATAGGCATCCCTCAAGAGAAGACAGAGCAAATCAATTACAGGCAACAATTTGAATTATAATAAAACTTTCCTTAGGTCTGAAAACATCTGAGGTGCAGGTGGAAAATTGAGTGACTTCCCTGGGATCCAGAAAAAAATTAATGAGCCTAAACCAACTTCAAGACGTAATCTGGAAAAAATCCTTAAATTTCAAAGATAAAGAACAAACGCAGCCTCCAATAAGGAAAACAAAATTATTTCTTTTTTTTTAAATTTTTTTAATGTTTATTTATTTTTGAGACAGGGAGAGACAGAGCATGAGCGGGGGAGGGGCAGAGAGAGAGGGAGACACAGAATCCGAAGCAGGCTCCAGGCTCCGCGCTGGCAGCACAGAGCCCGACGCGGGGCTCGAACTCACAGACCGCGAGATCATGACCTGAGCCGAAGTTGGCCGCCCAACCGACTGAGCCACCCAGGCGCCCCCCCCTTTTTTTTTTTTAACAAAATTATTTCTTTAAAAAAACAAACAATTGTTGAGATGCCTGGGTGGGTTAGTCGGTTAAGTGTCCAACTCTTGATTTCAGCTCAGGTCATTAACTCAGGGTTCATGGGTTCATGAGTTCAAGCCCCAAGTCAGGCTCTGTGGTGACAGTGCAGAGCCTGCTTGGGATTCTCTCTCCCTATCCCTCTGCTTCTCCCCTGCTCACGCGCCTTCTCTCTTTCTCAAAATAAATAAATAAACATTAAAAAAAAGCCACTTGTTTGTTTGTTTTTCAGATTGCTCCTTTGTAATAATCAAACGCAAAAGGAAGATGAAACAAGGACAGCACGGTGAGGAGGTAAGTTGTGACCCTCCTTGGATGGTTTTATTCCCCTCCAATCCTGAGTCCCTCCCAGGTCTTCAACCATTGCTCAGAACCTCTTTCCTGAACTCCGGGTCAGCTGGTCTCCGGGTGCAGCTCCGTATGACATCCCCACAGATGCGTCACCTCCGCATGTCCAAATTGCTAATAGCTAGAGCAGGAGTTCTGCACCCAGAGTGCCAGAGGGTTCGGTCATGCTGCTCCACTTGCTGCCTGCCCGACCTTGGCCTCAGTTTCCTCACTCTTGACACGAAGATCACAGCAGTACCTCCCTCAGAAGTTTGTTGTCCAGAACAAATAAGACAGCATATGTAAAGAGCCTGGCACATAGCAAGTACTCAATAAATGTTATCTTTTATTATTATCTACTCCACCCAAACCTGTTCCTCCCCTTGTGTCTGTGGATAGCATCGCCACCTAGATACTCGAACTGGAAATTTGAGTATGATCCTTACCAACTCGTTTTCCCGTGTTGCCAACTCTCACCCCCCGCCCCCAATCAAACCAGTCACAAACTCCTGTAAATTCTGTTTCTTTAATATTTCTGAAATCCTGGGGCCCCTGGCTGGCTCAGTTGGTGGAGCATGCAACTCTTGATTTGAAGAGTGTACGTTTGAGCCCCATGTTGGGCCTAAAGTTTACTTAAAAATAAAATAATGATGTTTATTTATCTTTGAGAGAGAGAGACAGAACATGGGCAGAGGAGGGGCAGAGAGAGAGGGAGACACAGAACCTGAAGCAGGCTCCAGGCTCTGAGCTGTCAGCACGGAGCCTGATGCGGGACTCAAACTCACGAACTGTGAGACCATGACCTGAGGTGAAGTCAGATGCTTAACCGACCGAGCCCCCCATGCGCCCCTAAAAAATTTTTTTAAATGATAGTTCTAAAATCCTCATTACCAGAAGTGCGGTGCCCAAACGAGCAGTGTCAGCATCGTGTGGGAGTTTGTCAGGAATGTGGCCTCTCAGGCCCTCACCCAGACCTTCTGAATCAGAATCTGTATTTTAACAAGATGCCCAGGTGGTTCGTGTGCATATTCAACATTGCGAAGCACTGTTTATTTTTTAGGGAGGTATAATCAACCTATAACATTGCGTTAGTTTCGGACAGTCAATATAACGATTCGAGGTGTGTAACTGTTGTGAAATGATCACCGTAAGTCTGGGTAGCGTCCGCCAAGCACACAGAGCTACACACTTTTGGAGAGCATTGCCGTTCTTCTACTGACCCACTCTCTTACCCGGAGGACCGCGGTAACCTTAATCCTTCTGCTTTCAGCGTGGCCCGTCTCCAGTGGCTTCTTCTTGTACCCGATCAATCTTCCCATCACAAATTCGACCACGTCTTTTCCCTTCTTAAAGCAAATCAGTGGCTCCCCGTGCCACTCTCTTACCTTCCGTTCATACCACATCCCCATCTATCTCTCACCCTGTGACGTGTTCTCTCTTCACCCTTCCAGCACTTGTGGGCATTTTAAAGCCACCACACTCTCCTGGCCACGAATTTTCTCCAGAGAACTTCAAGAGCACCCTGGTTCCGTGGGTGCTAACTAATCTTATGATTGGAGTTTGGCTTCACTTGTGGTTTTTGGCAGGGGAAAGTTCACTAACCAGAGGACAGTCCTGTTCAGGTCTTTGGCAATTACTACTTAGCCTAAGATGGGAATTACATATACTCGGTCTCCGCTGAGTCAGGTTAGCATGAGTCAGGCCCAGAGGGAACAACCATCGAGCTACACTGACAGCAACAAATATTTGGAAACACAAAGCTGAGAACCAGGTTCTGGAACACTGTGAGACCATACGAAACCACTGTCTAAGCATAAAACGCTGCTTAGATGGCCAGATGGCCACCTAGATGTCTTCCTTGTTGTCTCTCTAGAGTGGTGACAATTCACAGATCTGTAGAATCTTCAAAACCAATGGACATCTGCTATTTCTGCCTACCCATCATCAAGTCCTCCTTCTAGAAGCAACAACCCAATTTTCCTTTGGCAAACTGTCTCTTCTATGCTCTTAAGTGGTTTGGAGGGCTGGCCCCACCCCCAAGTCAAAAAACTAAGTATGTGACCCAGTCAGAGTCATAGACTCCGGTTCCAAGGATGGGGTCATGTTAAATGATATAGGCCAACGACATTTGGCCCAGACTTTTATAGAAACAGTCGGAAAAAAAGTGCTCTCTTTCTGCTGGGGTTCTAGAGCAGTGAGTATGAACTGGAGCAGAACATGCCATGTTGTGAGAAACGGCCTCAAAGAATGAAGGCAGGATGAAGAAAGCAGAGTCCGGAGACAGAGACAATTGCCTGAGGACACATTTTGAGGCTGTAATCAGCTGAATCCGGACTTTACAGGTTCATAAGCCCATATATTCTCTTTTTTAGTAAAGTCAGTTTGAGGCAGGTTTCTGTCCCTTGAAACCACAAGAGTTTCTGACTAATACACTCCCCAATTAACTCCCCTTTCTGCAAAAATTGCTCAGAATTGTATAATAAGCCACCAAGACATGAATCAGAAACTCATGAATGATTAAATGAGGGAAAAGAACTGGCAATAAGCCTCGAAACTAGCTAAAGATAGAGAGATAACTGAATAAAAACACCACTTAGTAGAGACTGTTTGAGGCCGATAAGTTGCAATGATTGTCGTTGCTATGGTAACAAACAAAATGCAAAAGAAAAAACTGAGAAAAAGGATTTTTTAAAGTTGGATTTTTAACCTCAGATTAATGCAGTGAAAACCAGAAAGGAAGAAAGAGGGTAGAAAAAGCCAGGCGTTGAGCCTTTGTTTTACATAAAATGAAGATAAAAGTTATTTTTAAAAATAGTACAATTTCATATTTTTTTTCACTGTAAGAAACTTTGTCTCTCTTATAAACTATTACAAGAGATAAAAGGGAAAATGTAATTCATGCAGCAAAAAATCAAGAGCCTTGTACCAAGAAGTGTACCAGACACTTTGTCACATTGTAAATGGAAAAGAAACAGCAAGGAATCATAAGAAAATGACATCAGGGTAAGGGAAAGAAAAGGAAAATTAAATTATTGGGACTACAGTAAAATAAAGAAACGTTTGCACAGCGAAGGAAACTGTCAATAGAACAAAAAGGCAACCTCCTGAGTGGGAGAAGATATTTGCAAATGCTATATCCAATAAGGATTTAATATCCAAAATATAAGAACTTCTATAACTCAACACCAAAATCATTATCATCATCATCATCACCATCATCTGATTTAAAAATGGGCCGAGGACCTGAACAGACATTTTTCTAAAGAAGACATATAGATGGCCAACAGACCCTTGAGAAGATGCTCAACCTCACTAATCATCGGGGAAATGCAAATCAAAACTACAATGAGATAATTACCTTACGCCCATCAGAATGGCTAAAATAAAGAACACAAGAAATAACTAGTGTTGCCAAGGATGTAGAGAAAAAGGAAACTTTGTGCCTTGTTGGTGGGAATGCAAATTCCTGCAACGATGGTGGAAACAGTATAGAGGTTCTTCAAAAAATTAAAAAGAGGGGTGCCTGGCTGGCTCAGTTGGTAGAGCATGTGACTCCTGATCTTGGGGTAGTGGGTTTGAGCCCCATGTTGAGTATAGAGATTACTTAAAAATAAAACCTTGGGCCACCTGTGTGGCTCAGTCAGTTAAGCATCCGACTCGATTTTTGGCTTAGGTCATGATCTCATGTTTCGTGGGTTCAGGCCCTGCATGGGGCTCTGTGCTGACAGCGTCGGAGCCTGGTTCGGATTCTCTGTCTCCCTCTCTCTGCCCCTCCCCTGATTGCATGAATGCTTGCTCTCTCTCTCTCTTTCTCTCTCTCTCAAAAATAAACATTTAAAAAACAATGAAATAAAATCTTTAGTAGCACCTGGGTGACTCAGCCAGTTAAGTGTCCAACTCTTGATGTTGGCTCAGGTCACTATCCCAGGGTTATGGGGTCGAGTCCCACATTAGGCACTGGAGTCTGCTTAAGACTCTCTCTCTCTCCTTCTGCCCCTTTCCCCTGTTCATACACACACTCTCTCTCTTTCTAAAAAATTAAAAATCAAAATCAATGAATAAAATCTTTTTTAAAAATTGAAAAGAGAGGGGCTCCTGGGTGTCTCAGTCGGTTAAGCAGCTGACTTCAGCTCAGGTCGTGATCTCGCGGTCTGTGAGTTCGAGCCCTGCGTTGGGGTCTGTGCTGACAGCTCAGAGCCTAGAGCCTGCTTTCGATTCTGTGTCTCCCTCTCTCTCTGCCCTTCTCCTGCTCACACTCTGTTTCTATGTCTCAAAAATAAATAAACATTAAAAAAAATTTTTTTTTAAATTGAAAAGAGAGGGCGCCTGGGTGTCTCAGTCAGTTAAGCATCTGACTTAGGCTCAGGGCAAGATTTCGTGGTTCGTGGGTTCGAGCCCTGTGCTGACGGCTCAGAGCCTGGAGCTTGCTTCGGATTCTGTGTCTCCATCTCTCTCTGTGCCTCTCTTGCTTGTGCTCTGTCTCTCAAAAATAAATTAACATTAAAAAATTTTTTAAATTAAAAACAGCATTACCATATAGTCCAGTAATTCCACTACTGAGTATTTACCCAAAGGAGATGAAAACACTAATTTGAAAAGATACATGCACTCCTCCGTTTATCGCAGCATTTTTTTTTTATTTTTTTAAACATTTATTTATTTTTGAGACATAGAGACAGAGGGTGAGCAGGAGAAGGGCAGAGAGAGAGGGAGACACAGAATCCAAAGCAGGCTCCAGGCTCTGAGCTGTCAGCACAGAGCCCGATGCGGGGCTCGAATTCACAGACCGCAAGATCACGACCTGAGCTGAAGTCAGCCGCTTAACCGACTGAGCCACCCAGGCACCCCTATTGCAGCATTATTTACAATAGCTAGGATATGAAACCCAAACGTCTTTCCATAGATGAATGGATAAAAAAGACGCGGTATATATACACAATGGAATATTCAGCCATAAAAACGAAAGAAACCTTATCATTTTCAACACCATGATAGACCTAGAGAAGTAAGTCAGTAAAGTCAGTCAGTCAGAGAAAGGCAGATACTATAGGTTTTCACTCACGTGTGAAATTTGAGAACCAAAACAAATGAATGAACAAAGAAAAAAAGAGACCAAAAAAACAGACTCTTAAATGCAGAGAACCAACTGGTGGTTACCAGAGGGGCAGGGGAGGGGGGGATGCGTGAAGCAGATAAAGGGGATTAACAGTACACTTATCTTACTGAGCACTGAGAAATGTAGAGAATTATTGAATATATTGTACACCTGAAGCTAATATAAGTGTTAATTATACTTGGAATAAAAAATTAAGAAAACCTTCTTTTAAAGTTTATTTTTTGAGAGAGAGACAGAGTGTGAGTGGGGAAGGGGCAGAAAGAGAGGGGGACACAGAATCTGAAGCAGGCTTCAGGCTCTGAGCTGTCAGCACAGAGCCTGACAGGGGGCCTGAACTCATGAACCATGAGATCATGACCTGAGCCGAAGTCAGATGCTTAACTGACTGAACCACTCAGGTAAATCACCGAAGACAGAGTTTTACCATAGAATGAAAAGAAAAAAAAAACACATCGAAACATCAAAATGCCAGAATATTAGAATATTAGAACAAATAAGGCAGATGTAAATAAATAAGAAAAATGTAAGTAGGAAAACCTCAGATCAGATCAAAAGACAAACCCTGAATATGCACAGTTGTTAAAAAAGGAAGGTGCCAAAAAATGCATATAGTATAAAAAGGCATTGTGAAACCAAACGTACCAAATAACACTGCAATGCAAAACAGGAAACAAAAAAATCTTTAGAAATACAAGTAACAGAAACACAGTTATAGTAAGCTATATTACCCACCATTATCAAGCTATGATATATAAAATAAAAATAAAGATGAATTCAATAACAGAATTAATAAGTCATAAAAATACAGGCTGAGTTCTATGCCCACATGAAATACAAGAAAGTATGCCACACTGGGCCACAAGAGGTTTTATAAATTCAAATAAGCAAAAATTGTTCCGGTCAATCTTCTGATCACAGCACAACTTAGCAAATAAGTAAGTCATCACGCAAACTTAAATTTCAAAATCCCCAACCAGTGGGAAATTAACAAACCTTCTACTAAATAATGTTTCAGTGAGGGAAGAAATATGATCACAGTCACACAGTCAAGAAAATTATGAAAATGATGAAAATAAGGATGGCGACTACTGGAAGCTTGGAGGGCAGTCCGTTGAATATGAGGCTGGCCACTGGCACCACTATTACATAACATCGCTCTGGCCCAAACAGAGCAGCTATTTTTCATCTCCTTTTCTGGTTTCCTCTTATCTCTTCGTTCCTTAAATTTCAGTGTCCTCTGCTTTCGGCTGTAGGTTCAGAAATCTTTGAATCAAACAAAGCCAGGATCAGGATTGTGAGGCACCTCGGGTGCAATATTTAAGGAGGCAGTCCTTCCCAGGGTCAGCAGCAGCAGCCGAGAGAGGGCGCCTCCTTAAGTGTTGCTTCCCGGGTGCCTCAGTGGCCTCACCCCCGACCTGGCCCTACCAAACCAAATTGGTATAAACATTAAGGACTCATAGGCGGGGTCATGTGTCCACCACATCTAATCATCGTCAAGAAGAAAGAGACCACTGCGAGTGCCTTAGGCCAATCAAGGGTTACCCTTGGGACCTAGGAGAAGGTGACACTCCCGTAGTCACTTGGAGAAGGGGAGACAATCGGATCGGGGCTGTAGCACTCAGAAAGAAAGAGGGGGGCGCCTGGGTGGCTCAGTTGGTTAAGCATCTGGCTGTTGTTGGTTTCTTCACTGGGGTCATGATCACAGTGTGTGGGACCAAGCCCTGCAACAGGCCCCGCACTCATGGCACTGAGCTTCTTTGGGATGCTCTCTCTCCCGCATCTCTCTGCCCCTCCCCTGCTCCCAAGTGCAAGCATGCTTGCTCCCTCTCAAAATAATTAAAAAATAAATTTAAAAAAAGAGAAAGAAGAAGGAATAGTCAGGCCACCAAAAGGGCTATCCCATTCCTCTCACCTGACATATTCCTCCCAGAGTAGCCATCATCTTCACCCAAGTCTCCCAGTCTAGCCCAAATCACACACATCCGTTCAGACAGCCCCTCATTACAAATCTCTCCTTGAACTTCCCTCCTGCCCACTATGTCTTTCCAGCTTACCCAAAATCTTTCTCAATTCCCCAAGCCAAAAAGTAAACACCTTCCTTAATCTTAACCTCATTCTTTTTTTTTCAACGTTTATTTATTTATGAGAGAGAGACAGAGCATGAGTGGGGGAGGGGCAGAGAGAGAGAGAGACACAGAATCCAAACCAGGCTCCAGGCTCTGAGCTGTCAGCACAGACCCCAATGTGGGGCTTGAACCCCCGAACTGGAAGATCATAACCTGACCCAAAGTCGGACTCTCAACCAACTGAGTCACCCAGGTGCCCCTCAACCTCATTCTTTTTTTTTTTTAATTTTTTAATGTTTATTTATTTTTGAAAGAGAGAGAGCATGAGCAGGGGAGGGGCAAAGAGAGGGAGACACAGAATCCAAAGCAGGCTCCAGGCTCTGAGCTGTTAGCACAGAGCTGGACCTGGGACTTGAACTCACAAACTGTAAGATCATGAACTGAGCTGAAGTCAAATGCTCAACCAACTGAGCCACCCAGGAACCCCTCCCTCAACCTCATTCTTTACCAACCCTAACATCCAATTGATATGCAAATCCTCCTCGCTGGACTGCCTAAATATTGCTTTTTTTTTTTTTTAACAAACTTTATTTTTTAGATTTACAGAAAAATTGCAAAGATAGTACAGAGTTCCCAATACCCCACACTGAGCTTCTCCTAGTAGTAACTTCTTGTATTCCTGTGGTACATTTGGTACAATTAATGAACTAGTATTGATACATTGTTATTAACTGAAGTCCATAGTGTATTAAGAGTTCCTTAATTTTTCCCTAAGGTCCTTTTTCTGTTCCAGGATCCCACATTACATTTATTCATGGTGTGGTTGTGATGGTTTCTCAGACTTCCCGTATTTTTGATGACCTTGACAGTTTTGAGGAGTACTGGTCAAGTACTTTGTAGACTATCCTTCAGGTGGGATTTGCCTAATGGTTTTCTCATCATACCTCTGGCTATGTGCATTTTGGGGAAGAAGACCACAAGAGTTAAAGTGCCATTTTCATCACAATCTCAAGGCTACGTGCGACCAACATGACGTCACTGTTGATGTTGACTTTGATCACCTGGCTGAGTTAGTGTTTGTCAGTTTTCCCTCCCATAAAGTGATTCTTTTTTTCTCCCTTTCCAGACCGTACACTGGAAGGAAGTCACTATGCTCAGCTAATACTTAAAGAGTGGGGAGTTACGCTCCATCTCCTTGCAGGTGATGTATCTACAGAAATTATTTGGAATTTTTCTGCATGGGAGAGTCATCTCAACATTATTTGATTTTTATAATATGAAATAATTTCAAACTTAAAAGTCACAAGAACAGTATAAGAATTTCCATATCCCAGGGGTGTCTGGGTGGCTCAGTCTGTTAAGTGTCCAACTTCGGCTCAGGTCATCATATCATGGTTCGTGAGTTCGAGCCCCGCATCAGGCTCTATGCTGACAGCTCGGAGCCTGGAGCCTGCTTCCAGTTCTGTGTCTCCCTCTCTTTCTGCCTGTGTCCCCCCTCTGCCTGTCTCTCTCTCTCTCAAAAACAAATAAATGTTAAAAAAAAAAAACTTCTATATCCCTTTT
The DNA here is from genome assembly GCA_030068075.1 of Paguma larvata. Lineage (NCBI taxonomy): Eukaryota > Metazoa > Chordata > Mammalia > Carnivora > Viverridae > Paguma > Paguma larvata. The sequence goes on from CM057835.1 coordinate 62,850,121, forward strand.
CTTTCCTCCTCTCTCCATATATGTACGTATATATAATCTATGTGTATAATAATGTACACATAGATTATTTTATTTTAAATATTATATATAATACATAACATATGTAATTATTACCATAGTTCTTTCATGAAGCATTTGAGAGACAGTTAAAGAGTTGACGCCCTCATCATCCCCAAATACCTCCGAGTGTATTTCCTCGAACAAGAAGCCTCCTACACAGCCGCAGTCCAATTATCTGAGTCAGGAACTCTCTGCCAATACAGACATCCAGTCCTGACTCTATTCAGATTGCACCGACGGCCGTACAACATTCCTTATTTTTCTGGTCTAAGATTCAATCCAGGATCATAAGTTGCATTTAGTTGCTGTGTCTTTTTTTGTTTTCAGTACCTAACAGTTCCTCGGTCTTTCTCTACCATTCATGACCATGTGTGTTTGTTTTGTTTGTATGTTTAGGGAATGATTTTTAAGTTTTTTTTATCTTTTAACATACGGCAGGATTGACTTTTAAAATGTACAGCTGTATGGACTTTTAATACATGTATAGATTTGCGTATTGACCACCACCATAAAGCTATGGAACAGTTCCGTTAGCCCCCCCAAAACTCACTTGCGCTATCCCTTTATAGTGAAACTCCCCCTTCCCTAACCCCCCATACCCCACTGATCTATTTTCCTTCACTGTAGTTTCATCTTTTTTGAGAATGCCATTTAAATGGAATCATAAAGTATGTAACCTTTTCCAACTGACTTCTTTCATCCCGCACGATGCCTTTGAAATTTATCTAAGTTGTGGGGTGTGTCAATGGTTTGTTCATTTTGTAGTATTCCATCCCACTGCATAGATGTACCACAGTTTCTGAAGGACATTTTTTTCCTAGTTTTTGGGTGATTATGAATACAGTTACTATAAACATCTGTATTAAGGCTTTCGTGTGAATATAAGTTTCCATTTCCCTGGAGTAAATGCACAACAGTGGGATTGCCGGGTCGTATGGTAAGTGTATATTTAACTTTATAAGAAACTGCCAAATCGTTTCCCAGAATGACTATGTTTTACATTCCCACCAGCCATATATGAGAGTGCTAGTAACTATATCCTTGCCAGCACATGATATAGTCAATAGTTTTTATTTTGCCTATTTTTTTAATGTTTATTTATTTTTGAGAGAGAGACAGACGGAGCATAAGCAGAGGAGGGGCACAGACAGAGAGGGAGACACAGAATCCGAAACAGGCTCCAGGCTCTGAGCTGTCAGCATAGAGCCCAAAATGGGGCTCGAACTCGGGAATGGTGAGATCATGACCTGAGCCGAAGTCGGCCGCTCAACCGACTGAGCCACCCAGGTGCCCCTATTTTGCCTATTTTAATAGGTGTATAGTAGTATATTTTGCTTTATTCTGTAAGTTTTATAGTTTTGCATTTTACATTTAGATCTATGATCCATTTTGAGTTAAGTTTGGCCTAACGTGTGAGGCTTAGATTGAAGTTTTTTTGTTTTTGTTTTTTGCCCGTGGGGGATCAATTTTTCCATTACCATTTGGGGAAAGGACTGTCCTTTTTCCACTAAATTGCCTTTGCAGCTTTGTCAAAAATCAATTGGCACAAGGTAACATCAGAGAAGATAGCAGAGTAGGGAGTTTCAGAGTTCCATCTATTTACAGAAACAATTAAAGTGGCAGAACTGCCTGAAACAACTCTTTTGGAACTCTGGAATCTAACAGAACACTTGCAGTATAAAGGAGAGAGGTTGACCAGGAGGCTGGTTAATTTCCGTCCATTTCAGTTTTCATGTGCTAGCAGATGCCATACCAATCCCTCATCCTGGTAGCAGGCAGCTGCAGGGACTGAGCCTGTGTTGCCGGCACAGTCTTTTGGGCCCAAGGTGATCAACAACAACCTAGTCCTCCAAAAACTGTGATTGTGGGGTTTGATTGCTAATTGCTGCTTTTGATTGCTGAGAGGCCAGTACAGAGGTTGGCCGTTGTTTCAACCCCCACAGGCTGAAGCAGTCTGGCAACCGTGAGAGTATTTAAAGAGAAAGGGCCTATTTGGGGCGCCCGGGTGGCTCAGTTTGTTAAGCGTTCGACTCTTGATTTTGGCTCAGGTCATGATCTCACAGTTTGTGAGATTGAGCCCCACATCTGGCTCTGTGCTGACAGCTCAGATTCTCTCTCTCCGTCTCTCTGCCTCTCCCCCACTCGCATGTGCGTGTTCTCACAGAAATAAATAAATACACATTAAAAAAAAGAGAAAAGGAAATGGGACCTATTTACTTTTCTTCTTTTAGGAACGAGACATTTAAGGAAATTTTATCAGATTATTAGCTGACCTTAGAAACAGTGAAAGAGAAACTTCAGTGAACACCACAACAAGGAATACACACTTTGCAAAAATAGTTTGGAAAAGTCATAAAAGGATGGCTTCAGCCATCAACTAGCAAAATCAAAAATCCCTAAAGAGTGAGAGAACTAGATCTCCAGAATTACCACCAAACAGTACTCAGAACGACCAGTTCTGACCAAAATATTATAAAACATACAAAGAAACAGGAAAATGGCTCATTCACAGGGAAAAAAAAATAATTTGACAGAAATCATCCTCAAGGGAGTCCAAACATTGGAATTATAAGTCAAAGATTTTTATATTAAATTAAATATAAAAAGATAGACAAAGAAAGTATGAGCAGGGGAAGGGGCAGAGAGAGAGAGAGAATCTTAAGCAGGTTCTGTGCTCAGAGTGTCACCCAGCAGAATGCCATCCACCACCCTGGGATCATGACTTAAGCTGAAACCAAGAGTCAGACTCTCAACTGACTGAGCCTTCCACGTGCCCCTAAAGCCAAGATTTTATTAAAAAAATTTTTTGTTAATGTTTATTTCTTTTTGAGAGAGAGAGAGAGAGAGAGAGAGAGAATGCACCAGTGGGGGAGGGGCAGAGAGAGAGGTACACAGAGGATCTGAAGCAGGCTCCACACTGACAGCAGAGAGCCCAATGCAGGGCTCAAACTCAGGAACTGTGAGGTCATGACCTAAGTTGGATGCTTAACCAACTGAGTGACCCAGGAACCCCTAAGTCAAAGATTTTAAATGCACTGTCTTAAAAAAAAAAAACTACAGGGAACCATGGAAAAGGACAAAAGGAAATTGGGAAAATTATGTCTGAACAAAATGTCAATATCAATAAAGAGATAGAAATTATAAAAGGGACACCTAGCTGGTTCAGTTAGAAGAGAATGTGACTCTTGATCTCTGGGTCGTGAGTCTGAGCCCCATGTTGGGTGTATAGGTTACTTAAAAAAAAAAAACTTTTTAAAAATAAAAAAGTATCCAAACATAAATTCTGAAACTGTAAAGTACAAGATTCAAGAACAGCTTTGAGCAGGTGGAAGAAAGGATCAGTGAATGTGAGGATAAGACATTTGAAATTATCTAGTCTGAGAAATAGTAAGAAAAAAGAAAGAGGAAAAATAACAGACCTAGAGACTTGTGGGATACCATCAAGCATCCCAACATATGCACTATAGGAATTCAAGGAGAAAAATAGAGAGAAAGGGGCAGAAGAAAATATTTGAGAAATAATTACTTAAAACTTCCTAAATCTGATGAAAGACATGAATACATACATCCAAGAAGCTCTATGAATTCCAAGCAAGGTAAATTCAAAGAGTTTCACATTGAGACGCATTATAGACAAACTTTGGAAACTCAAAGATTAAAAAAAAAAGTGTTTTGTTTGTTTTTGAGAGCAGTAAGAGAGACGTAATGCATCATGTACAAAAGTTTCTTAATAAGATTAACGGCTCATTTCTCATCAGAAATCATGCAGACCAGAAGGCGGTGGAATGAGAAATTTAAAACCTCGAATGAAAAATACTGTCAGCCAAGGGGCACCTGGGTGGCTCAGTAAGTTAAGCATTCAACTACGATTCAGGTCATGATCTCACCCTTCATGAGTTTGAGCCCCACATCGGGCTCTGTGCTGACAGCTTGGAGCCTGGAGCCTGCGTAGGAGTCTGTGTCTCCCTCTCTCTCTGTCCCTCCTCCACTTGTGCTCTGTCTCTCCCTCTTTCTCTCTCAAAAATAAATAAACATTAAAAATTTAAAAAAAGAAAAAGAACGTCAGCTAAGAATTCTATATCCAGCAAAATTATCCCTAAAGAATGAAGGAGAAATTGAGGTATTTCCAGATAAACAAAAACCAAGGGAGTTCATTACCAGTAGACCTACCATTTCTTAAATGGTTAATAGAGTTCTTCAGGCTGAAATGAAAAGACATTAAATAGTTACTCGAAGACGTAAGAAAATAATTTAGAACACTGATAAAGTAGTTTCATAAGTAAATATATAAGCCAATACTGTACTTTTGGTTTGGCTTATAACTTATCTCTTTTTCTTATATATTTAAAAAGTAAATGCATAAAGCAATAACTATACATTTGTGTTAAGGGGCATACAATATATAAAGAGTAATCTGTGCAAAAATATACAGGAGGAAAGTTGGAGATGTAATATATTTAATATACTATTGAAAATAAGTTGGTATAATTCAAACTATTTTATTTTATAATTGTTTTTAGTTGTTATTTAATCATTTGTAACTTTTATAATTGTTTTAGGTTTAAGATGTTAATTGTAATTCCCAAGATAATCACTAAGAAAATAACTTAAAAATATAGAGAAAAGGAAAAAAGACGGATTAAAATGGTACACTCCAAAAAAATCAACTTAATTTTTTTTTTTTAAATTTTTTTAACGTTTATTTATTTTTGAGAGACACAGAGATAGAGCATGAGCAGGGGAAGGGCAGAGAGAGAGGGAGACACAGAATCCGAAGCAGGCTCCAGGCTCTCATGAGCCATCAGCACAGAGCCCGATGTGGGGCTCGAACTCACAGACCGCGAGATCGTGACCTGAGCCGAAGTCGGCCGCTTAACCGACTGAGCCACCCAGGCGCCCCCAACTTAATTTTTTTAAAGTGGTGGTAATGGGAGAATTGAGGGACAAAAAATATATATTTATCAGACATACAGAAAACAAATAGCTGAATGACAAAAATCCTTACTTGACTGGCAAAAGGAAATTCCAGGACATTTGTGTACCAGGTTTAGTGAGGAACCAGTCCAAACTGGGGCAGTAAGACCAAGTTCTATGGAATAGAGGTCTGCAGGGGAAAGATAGAATTGATTAGTGATGGATTGAACATTTGGAAAAATTATTGATGTGTGTTTGGAACATTTGGAAGAAAATAGCTCTAGGTACTTAGACAACTAAACAATTGAAAAAAAGATACAAGGATAAACTCCAGGTAAATTCCTTGTAAAGGAAAGAAAGTGTAATAATTTATAGCTTGAGTGAAGAATGTTTATTTGGTCAATAATGTAAACACGAACTATTTATTTAACTATAAACTGTGGAAAACAATACTGTGAAAATAAGGGGAGAAAAAATAAGGGTTAGAATGGTGCAAGAAAGCTAATTCCTCATTGCTAGAATAAGAAATATATATTGTCTAAAACTGATAAGTAAAAAAAATCCTTGTTTTCTAGTAATCATATTACATGTAAGTGAATTAAACTATTATAGTAAAAGACAGAGATTGGCAGAATGGATAAAAAAAATAGGACATGTCTTTATGATGTCTACAAGGCATTCACGTTAGATATAAAGACATAAAGAGGTTGGAAAAAAAAGATGGGGAAAGGTACTCCATGCAAATAGTAAACAAAAGAGCTGGGGTGGCTGTATTATTATCAGACAAAATAGACTTTCAGTTTAAAAAGTTTACAAGAGGGGCACCTGGGTGACTCAGTCAGTTAAATGTCTAATTCTTGACTTTGGCTCAGGTCATGATCTCATATGGTTCATGAGTTTGAGCCCCAAATCAGGCTCTGTGCTGACAGCGAGGAGCCTGCTTAAGATTCTATCTCTTTCTCTCTCTGCCCCTCCGCCTCTTGCTCTCTATCTCTCTCTCAAAATAAATAAAAATAAACTTTAAAAAAGTTTACAAGAGAAAAGGAAGTACATTATATATTGATAAAAAAGTTAAATAAATCAAGAACAGATAACATAATAAATATATATGCACTTAACTAAGAAGTCACAAAATATATGAAGCAAAAATTGACAGAATTTTAAAAATTTGACAGTAATGGAATTGATAGAAATAGCTAGTACTCCAATAATGGTTGGAGACTTCCAAGACCCACATTCAGTAATGGATAGAACAATCAGATGAAGAACAATAAGGAAATAGAGAACTTGAACAACACTACAAAACCGATCAGACCTGACATAAACAGAACACTACATAACAGCAGAGTACATATGACTCTCAAGTGTTCATGGAACATTCTCCTGCATAGATCATGTGTTTGGCTACAAACAAGTCTTAATAAATTTTGAAAGATTGAAGTCATTCAGAACATCTTTTCCAACCACTATGAAATACAACTAGAAATGAAAGGAAAACCAGAAGACTTATAAATATGTGGAAATTAAACAACATACCCTTAAACAACCAGTGGGTCAGAGAAGAAATCACAAGGGAAATTAGAAAATATCTTGAAATAATATGAAAACACAACATACCAAACCTTAAGAGATGCAGTAAAAATAGTGTTCAGAGGGAAATTATAGCTATAAATGTCTACATTAAAAAAGAAAGATCTCAAATCAACCATAAAGAGTTATAAAAGGAAGAACAAACTAAACGCAAAGCTAGGAGAAGGAAGTAAATAATAGCAATTAGAATGAGGATAGAGATAGAGAGAAATAGAGATAGAGGTAGAGGTAGAGGTAGAGGTAGAGATAGAGATAGAGATAGAGATAGATAGTAGAAAAAATAAAGAAAACAATAAAACCAAAAGTTGGTTCTTTGAAAAAAGTTGACAAAATCAACAAACGTTTAGCTAGACTGACAAAGGGGGAAAAAAGGCAGCAGACATAAATAAAATCAGAAGGGAAACAGGGGAAATGACTACTGACTTTAAAGAAATAAAAAGAACTAGAATCCTACGAACAATTGTATGTTGACAAAGTAGATAATCTAGAAGGAACGACACATTCCTAGAAACATACAAATAACCTAAATTAACTCAAGAGGAAAGAGTAGATCTCGACACACCTGTGATGAGTAAAGAGATTGAATCAGCAATCGAAACCTCCCAATAAACAGGGGTGCCTGGCTAGCTCAGTTGGTAGAGCATGCAACTTTTAATCTCAGCATCATGAGTTCAAGCCTCATGTTGGGCATGGAGATTACCTAACATTAAAAGCAAAAACAAATAAACGAAAAAACCCCAAACCTACCAATAAATAAAACTTCTGAACCAGATGGCTTTGCTAGTGAATCCTACCAAACATTTAAACAAGTTAACACCAATCTTTCTCAAACTCTTCCCAAAAATTAAAAAGGGGGAAATCACTTCCTAATTATTTTTTAAATGTTTATTTATTTATTCATTTTGAGAGGGAGAGACAGAGACTGTGAGATCATGACTGACCTGAGCCAAAATCAAGAGCCGGATGCTTAACCAACTGAGCCATCCAGGTGCCCCAACACTTCCTAATTCTATGGGGCCAGCATTACTGTGATACCAAAGCTAAACAAAGATATCACAAAAAAAGATAATCACAGACCAATATCCCTTATGAACATATAGGCAAAAATCGCCAACAAAATAGTACATAGGATGTGCGCCTGGACGGTTCATTCAGTTAAGTGTCCTGACTTTTGACTTCAGCTCAGGTCATGATCTCGTGGTTCATGAGATCAAGCCCCAACTGGGCTCTGTGCTGACAGTTTGGAACCTGCTTGGGATTTTCACTCTCCCTCTCTCTCTACCCTTCCCCCAGTCTATTTGTCTCTCTCGCTCTCTCAAAATAAATAAATAAACTTAAAAAAATATTAGTACATAAAATCCAACAGCATTTTATTTTTTTTTAATTTTTAAATGTTTATTTTATTATTTTTTTAATGTTTATTTTTGAGAGAGACAGAGAGACAGCGCGTGAGCAGGGGAGGGGCAGAGAGAGGGAGACGCAGAATCCAAATCAGGCTCCAGGCTCTGAGCTGTCAGCACAGAGCCTGACACGGGGCTTGGACTCCCGGATCACGAGATCATGATCTGAGTGGAATTTGGACACTTAACTGACTGAGCTTCCCGGGTGCCCTATTCAATTATTTTAGACGTGGCAGGGGCGGGGGTGGGGGTGCGCGGACCGGGGATCTCTGCTGACAACAGCATGGAGCCCTACGAAGTGCTCTAACCCACAGACCATGAGATTATGACCCGAGCCAAAGTCGGAAGCTTAAAGGACTGAGCCATTCAGTTGCCCCCCAACAGCATTTTAAAGGGTTATTAATCATGATTGAGTGGGAATATCCCTGAAATGAAGGGGCAGCTCAAGGAAACCAATCAATGTAATATATCACATTAATACAATGAAAGAAAAAAAAAATCTATGTGATCATCTGATACCCCTCATGTTAAAAAAAAATCAACAAAGGGCTCCTGGGTGACTCTCTCTCTCAAAAATAAATAAATAAACTTAAAAAAACCTATTACAAAGCTGCAGTAATGAAAACAACATAAACACATACTGGCATAAAGACAGACATACACTGGCATACAGACACATGTGACAGCTGTTTAAGTCTTTGTCGGACAATTCCAACATCTCTGTCATATCAGTGTTGTCTCTTGCCAGGCAAACGGAGATTTTCCTGGCTCTCTGTAGACCGAGTAATACATGTTCATTGTTATAAAATCATTGGATTGTATCCTCAACACTTTGAAGATTATGTCATGGGACTCTGTGTTCTGTCTAAATCTTGTAAGAATGTTGATATTTTTGTTTAAATAGGCAATTAACTTGCTTGAATTCAGGCTGCAAGTTTCATCCAGTCTTCTGTGGGTTGTGGTTTGGTGTCAGTTCCATTCGCAAAGCCTTTGAAGGGCTTTTCAGCTCTGTCTTCCAGATGGACCCTCCAGGGGCCAGTTTGGGACCTGGGTGGTGTCTGTCCTAGTTTAGTTTTCAAAAGCCATGGTGTGCTGTTTGGAGTCAGAGTCACAGTTAATACACAATTTTGCAATTTTCCTGGTCCTTTCTTTCCTTGGGGTTCCCCTTTGCGGTCTTCTGGCCAGAAAGGTATGGCTCTATTTCCCCCATTTTGCCACATTCTCCCATGACCAGAGCCATAGCTGGAGTCAAGTATTGGAGGAGAGAGAGAGAGAGAGAGAGAAGAGGCCCACCCTTTTGGGAATCACAGCCCCTCTCCTCAGAGATGAAGATTCTCCTCACTCAGAGTTTTAGGCTCCTGAAGGCCCTCATTGCCTCTGCTAGTTCTGCTGCTACCGCCACCAGCGCAAACTGGTTTAGGGGGTGAGAAAAGAAAGAGCAGAAAAAAGGAGAACGGGATCTTCCTGTTTCTCTGCACGTGTAGCATCCCCCTTCCCACTCCTCTAGCCGGAGGAAGTGAGCTTCTCCGGGAGCTGTCTCATTCATGCTGTATGCATTTCCCCGGTCCAGCCTGCGTTGAGTCTAAACTGGGGGTGACTTGAGGGGGAAAAGGAGAAAATTCACTAGTGGTTCAGTAATACTTTGAATTCTGGCATTCTTCCCCAGTGTGCCCACTTTTTCTCTCCAGGTTTAAATAATATTTTTTTAAACGTTTATTATTTTTGAGAGAGAGAGAGAGAGAGAGAGAGAGAGAGAGGATGACCGGGGGAGAGGCAGAGGGAGGGAGACACAGAATCCGAAGCAGACTCCAGGCTCCGAGCTGTCAGCACAGAGCCCAACACGGGGCTGGAACTCACGAACCGTGAGATCATGACCTGAGCCGAAGTTGGACACTCAATCAACTGAGCCTCCCAGGTGCCCCTCTCTCCAAGTTTTATATCTGCGTTCAGTGGGGGAGATGGGGTGGAGTGTGCCGAGTCCACCTCATCTCGCACATTTCATTCCGTAGGATGGCCTCAACCCAGGCGGGCGTTATGACTCTGGTGGGTCCTAGGCACTTTGGCATTTGTGGGCTCCTTCCTACCTCGAAAAATTAAAATACACTTTATATTGCTTCGCTATAAAGATGAACACAATGCAGACTGGATTCATACTATTAACATTCAGTTTTCCTTCTGATTTCAAAATAAATTACGATTAAAATATATTTGCGAGGCTCTAAAAATGTCATGGATGAATTGGCGCCGTCTCAGTCTGAGTCTGTTCGGTGTTTCCTCGAGACTAGGGCCCGGACGTGTTAGAGTACTGCCGAAATGGTACTGTGTCGTTCTCAGAGGATCATGATGATGCCTGGATCATCGTGGGAACCTCGATCCGTCGTAGGAGCCGTGGTTCCACTGTCAAATTGATGTCTGCCAGGCTTCTCCTTCATAAAGTCACCATTTTCTTCTTTGTACTGGGTAAGTGTTTTGTGGGGAGCTGAGACTATGCTAATTCTCCAGTTGTCTATATTTGCCTAATAAACTACCCTCAAATTTAGTGCCATCGCAAAAGCCATTTTATTGTGCTTATGGATTCTGTGGGTCAGGAATTCAGACCAGGCACAGTAGGTCTGGCTTGTCTCTGCTCCTCCACGATCCGGGGCCTCAGCTGCAAGGACTCGAACCGCTGGAAGTGTCTTAAATGGCTGGTGGCTGGAGGACCCACTTCCAAGTTGGGCTGGGGTGACTGATGAGGTCACTGGGGATTATCGTCACTGGAGCCACCAACGTGTGGCTCCTTGTCGTGGCTCAGGCTTCTCATAGTGTGACCGCGCGGTTCTGAGAGGGAGCGTTCCAAGAAGGAGTGCTCCAAGAGACGAGGGCAAAAGTTGCAGGGTTCTTCTGGTCCGGCTTTAGAATTCACGGCGTCATTCCTGCCGTGTTCTGTCGGTTATGAGTGAATACGCTCCACCCAGACTCAAGGAGAAGGAAGCTATTCACCTCCTGGTGGAGGAGTGGCAGAAGAGCGGTGTGGGGTGGGAGATTTTGTTGACACCGACTTCAGTTTTGGGAAATACTGTCTAGATGTTGTAATATTCTGTTCCTCATCAAACCCCCACCTACCAGGCTTTGAACATCTGTGAAGTCTCCGCCCGAATCAGTCCATTATTATGACGGTTTCTCTATTTCCATCGCTCCCTCTACTTTTATTAGTTGGCTTTGTACTGTAAGGAAGAGCTTTCCCTTCTCCTTAATCAATATGACTCCTAGATTCCTAGGTTATTCAGTGGGTTGTAGTTGGTTGTTATAATAATTATTTATTATTTATTTATTTATTTATAAAGGCTTATTTCTTTTATTTTGAGAGGCGAGCATGAGTGGGGGAGGGCAGAGAGCGTGGGGGGGGGGGGGAGAGACTCCCAAGCAGGCTCCAGGCTCAGCATGGAGCCCAAATCAGGGCTGGATCCCACGACTGTGAGATCATGACCTGAGTTGGAATCAAGAGTTGGATGCTCAACCGACTGAACCCCCCAGATGCTCCCTCATCATTTTTATTTCGATGCTCTAATTGTCCCAGACTTGGTCAGGGGGAGCCCCTTCCTGCCCTTTCAATGTGTCACTATTATTTTTTGAATACTTTATTTTCCAGTTGCCCCACTGACATTGGAGTCAGCCATTTCTTCAAGGAGTCCTTTTTTTTTTTAATTAAAAAAATTTTTTTAAAATAAATGTTTATTTTTGAGAAAGAGAGAGAGCACGGACCCGAGAGGGGCAGAGAGAGAAGGGGACAGAGGATCCGAAGCAGGCTCTGCGCTCACAGCTCGATGTGGGGTTTGAACTCACAAACTGTGGGATCATGACCTGAGATGAAGACAGACACTTAGCCAACTGAGCCACCCAGGCACCCCAAAGGAGTCCTAATTCGTTTTGGTGAAGGATGATGTTTAGAAGTCAAGATCTGGGTGCCCGATGTGCTTGTTAAACCCTCTCAGTGGGCAGCGCTAGGGAAAAACTATACACACACAAACGTGTGTGTGTATTTATCTATCTATACACACACATAAATACATATATGTACATACACAAATATATGTGCATAATATATAATGATACAATATATAATACATATTTGTTATAACTGTACATGTATGTTTATATATACACACACAATACACACACACACACAGATAGCTCCAGTTCTTCAGGCCTGCCCCCTTTCCACATTTGTAATTCTCCTCCAACAGTGAGAAAAACCTGGCTCCCATTATCCTCAATATATTTGCTCAATCCCCTTGTGTGTAACTGATTTTCCAACCATACCAGCTGCCTCCTTGGCTCCCAGCCATGTTGCCATCTCCAAGGGAAAGGAAGGGAGAGGGAGGGAGGCGAGGGAAGAGGAGGCGGGTTTCAAGCACTTTGCAAGCTGGCCCTCTACTCCATCCCTCCTTCCCCTGCTTCGGTTGGTCCGCCTGGCCTCTCTGTGGCTAGTAGCCTCGGCTTCTCCCTGCCTCGGTCCCATTCATTCTTGCTGGCTTCCAACTTTCTTTCCTTTCTTTTTATTTTATGATTTTTTTTTAAATTACAAAAACATTTCACGCTCATGTTTACGAATTCAAATAATGCAAAGCATGTAAAGCAAGGCATGAAGGTTTATAGTTACCCCCCTGCACTCCACCTCCAAGAGGTAACCAGACTTCTCTGTGCCTATAAGAGCACACTCGAGTATATTTATACAGCTTTAAATATTGAAGTAAGATAGTTTGATATATTTTCATTGCTTGTTTTCTTGGTCTGAGCACAAGAAATCTGCCACAATCTTTTAAACATTGGAATCCATTACAAGAACGTACACTAATATATCCTTTTACCTACAGAGTATTTTTTTAAGGGTAACTTTTGAGGGTAACTATGTTTTTAAGGTATGTTTTGATTGGTGCCAATGCCCTTCAGAACCACTGTCCCCCTTGGAACCTGTTGGGCATCCGCAGGCGGGTTTTTGCCGGAGTTTGGTCAGGGGAGGCTGGAATTTGGAAGAGAAAGAATGCGTTCTGGGCGTTTACGCCCTAGCTTCCCCGCAGGGTCGCAGCTGGCTGGCCCTGCGCCCCACAGCTCCTGCAGGGGGCGCTCCCCACACAGCTCCTCCCCTCGTCCCTCCAGGCCCAGCAAGGCCGACAGCCGCTGCGCTCGCTGGCGCCCCGCCGCCGCTCTCTGCTCTCTGGTTTCCCTACACCTTTCCCCCACTCGGGTAAATAACCCCTTTATCGAACTCCGATTGCCCTATTTGCATGTGCAGTACGTTTGCACGCGGGGCAATCACAGCACGGTCTCAAGGACCGTTTGCAAAGCGGTCACACACACCTACTCAAGCGGTTCCACCCACCGCAGAGGGCGGGCTAAAATGTGAATGCGATTCCTGCCCCGCCCCCACCCTCGGAGACAATCGAGGGCTTGTTGCTGCCGAAGAATGGAGAACCCTCCGGTGCAGCCCTGGAGGCCCCTGGTCCCCAGCGGGTCTGCACACACCACACCCGCTGCTCCCGCCACACCGGGGTGGGGGTGGGGGCCAGGGCCCCTACCCTCCCACCTCTGCTGACTCTGTATTTACCTTCTAAATGAAGCAACCAACCGGTTAGCTCTTGAGAGGAGACATTTCCGTAAAGCGTTTTGAGACTAATTACCAGCACGCACACAGAATTCTAACAGATTCTTTCTAGCCTGACTCGGCCGCATGGGCGGCCACACAACGCGCTCTCTAACACACATGCGGGCACACGCACACACGCACACACCACACCACACACATTCCGGCAGTTTCCCTGGCCACAGTCACCGCAGGTGATGATCAGAGGTGGCGAAGCCAGGTGCTGGCTCTGGGAGAAGGCAACGCGGGTTCTGCTGCACACTGGCAATGACCTTGAGTCGGCCGCCTCCCTACTGCCCTGAGCCTTTAGGCAGGGATCGCAAAGACCTTCAGGGCCTCAGTTATAACCGACTGACAGCCTCTCAGGCTCAGGGCCCTCAGGAAGTGCTATCTCCCTCCCCAACTCCTCAAGGGCTTGCTCACTCAGGTTCCTTTCGGCTTTCCTGGCCCAGTGGTCATCTTTCAGCACAGATCACGGTCTAACCACCGCTGTACCCTTGGCCTACTGAGTGGTACTGACCACCAACACCTGTGGCCACCTTACAGCTCCACCCACAGCCCTGCTGCCCACTCTTCCCTTCCCAGGAGGCCTTCCTTCTCAGCTTTCTCCATTCTCCCAACCGCACTGCCCCCAGGGGACCCAGAGTCTGACCCGAACCTTTTTGCTTTTTATCAAGGTGGCACCCTGGAGAAGTGGCCTCTATCCCCGGATCCTGCAACCCAAAGTCTAGACCAGTGGACTCAGGAAGCACTTGTGAAGGAATGAACTGTTTCGATGTCTTGAAATAATATTAAAACTATTTTTTTTTTCCAGAGCACCTGGGTGGCTCAGTCGGTTGAGTGTCCAACTCTTGATCTCGAGGTTCATGGAATCGAGCCCCGCATGGGATCAGGCCCCGGGTTGGGCTCTGCACTGTCAGTGTTTGAGATTTTCTCTCCTTTTCTCTCTGCTCCTCCTCCACTCACACTCAATGTCTCTCTCTCAAAATAAATAAATAAGCATTTCTTAAAAAACCTTTTTTTTTCTTTTTGATCTTAAAAGTAAAACTAAAACATCCATGGGGCACCTGGGTGGCTCAGTTGGTTAAGTGTCCGACTTCAGCTCAGGTCATGATCTCGCGGTCTGTGAGTTCAAGCCCTGCGTCGGGCTCTGTGCTGACAGATCAGAGCCTGGAGCCTGCTTCTAATTCTGGGTCTCCCTCTCTCTCTGCCCCTCTCCCACTTGCACTTTCTCTCTCGTTCTCCAAAATAAATGAAGATTTTTTTTTTAACTGAAAAAAAAGGTAAAACATTCTTACCAAAATTTTGGAAAATACAAAAATAGTACTACAAAACCAAAATAGAAACCCAGTCACTCAGAAGTAATTATGATTCCAATTGTGGTGGTTCCTTTGGGTCTTATTTATTTATTTATTTTTATTAAAAAAAAATTTTAACATTTATTTATTTTTGAGAGACATAGAGACAGAACGTAAGCAGGGGAAGGGCAGAGAGAGAGGGAGACACAGAATCTGAAGCAGGCTCCAGGCTCTGATGAGCCATCAGCACAGAGCCCGACGCGGGGCCCGAACCACAGACCACGAGACCATGACCTGAGCTGAAGTCAGCCGCTTAACCAACTGAGCCACCGAGGCACCCCTATTTGTTTATTTTTAAGTGAGCTCTATGCCCAAAGCAGGGCTTGAACTCACAACCCCAGGGTCACAACCTCTGAGCCTTTTTATGTGTGCGTAGAATATATACATTTCTTTGTGTGTTTGTACAGGTACATACATAACTTATGCACATTCTTTCATATGCTTTGTACTTTGCTCTTGTCATTTAACATTTTTTCAAGTTTTTCTCCTAATTTTCCTAATTTTCAAATTACTTAAACTTCCTTCCCTCCTCTCCGCCCCCCCCCCCGCCCCCGTTTCAGCCTGCTAAAATCCAGGGGGAGCATTTCAAACGCTGAGTAAGACTGCCCCGTATGAACGACTCCAGCTGGTGGAGCTCCAGGCTGGGTTCCATCGCTGGCTACAGCGGCAGTGCCCTGGTAATTACATTGCTCATTGTCCCCGCCTACTTTTATACACAGTTACGCACCCAGACATCCGAGTGTTTGCTGTTGTCCCAGTTCAATCATTAATAGGGCCCTCGCTCACTCTCAGAGGTCACCTTGTGGGTAAGAGATTACATGGACCTCCTAACAAGGGCTCAGAGCCACCAGAGGGGAGGAGGGGTGGGCAGGGTCGGGGGAGGCGGTTCCTGGGTTCTGTTGTGGGCGCCGGGGTGGAGGATGGTGACGCCAAACCCTAAGATGAAGTGGCGCTCGCAGAGAGTGTGGTGAGGTTTGGACACATTGAGTCAGACTTTCCGGGACATTGTCTAGGAGCAGCTCGAGTCCCAGTCCTTGCCCACCAGAGGTCACTCGGTACCGGCGGGGGTGCCCTGGCAATCCCTGTACTTGCTCTCCACGGATTGCTGAGCAACTCGGTGGAAGGATACGTGTGTTAGGGCACCAGTGAGCGGGGGAGGAGGAGAAGGGACATCGAAGTTTCCAGCAATTTATCATGACCTTCCCCTAAGCTTAATCACACGCAGGTCTCAGGGGGTCAACACTGGAAGGCCTTGCTATTATGAACTGCATCTCAGTCCAAAACAAAGGGGCACATGTTGACAGTCTCAGCTGGAGCTCTAGCTTGGCCGGCTTTAGTTTCCAACTTTGAACCTCTGCCTCTGTAACTCAGTGGCCCATGGGTGGGGGATCAGCGATGGCCCACCCCCATCACTGACAGAGGAAAGATCTGGTGCCCGGAGAGAAGATCGAACCCCGAAGGTCAGGTGTGGGGGATGCATCCTAGAACTCCAGGGGCGAGGGGAAAAGAGTAACCACCGACGCCACTGCAGCCCTGGGAGGGGTCTGTCACCGTCCCGATTTGCAGATGAGGAAACAGAGGCTCAGAGGGGTGATGTTCCCTTGGTTGCGGAGACGGGCAGAGGCTGGCTGTGAACCCTCTGCCCCTCTGCCTGCCACCCCGCCTGCTTCCAGAGGGAAGCTCCCTCACCTGTCTGCGTTTGTTGATATCACAGCCCGACCCGGTGCATCTTAGCCTGCGTTCAGGAGAGGGGACATTCTGCAACGCCACCCTGGGGCCAGGCCTTGAGCTGAAGATACAAAGATGAGGAGAATGCGGCTCCTGACCTACGGGTTACACTCTAATGCCAGAACTGCAAAGCAGGGTCTCTGTGGCTCAGATGAGAAAAAGAAGTCCCCAGGAAGGGGAGTGACCTACCCAAGCCGTGCGGCCATTGAAGGGCAAGAACAGAACAAGGCAACAACTCTGTCCCCTGTTCCTTAAAAAAAAAAAAAAAAAGTCACCCAGGAACTCCAGGGTGGCCTAATGGGTTAAGCGGTTAAGCGTCTGCCTTCGGCTCAGGTCATGATCTCATGGTTCGTGGGCTCGAGCCCCACATCCGGCTCTGTGCTGACAGCTCAGAGCCTGGAGCCTGCTTCTGATCGGGTGTGTCTCTCTTTCTGCCCCCCTCAAAAATAAATAAACATTAAAAAAATTTAAAAAAAAATCACCCATCAATACACACATAAGTTGCCCATCCGCTCGGGTAACCAAGGAATGGCAATCTGAAACCACCAGGAGATGCCATTTCACGTTCCACTGACAAAAATGGAAAAGTCTGATGGAACAAGCCAGTGCTGGTGAGGATGCGGCTCGGCGGACCCTCCACGCACTGCCACGTGTGGCACAAGCCCTTGGCGTGAGCCTTTCGGCTGCGTGAAGAGGCAGTGGCAGGGCGGCCTCCTGGCCACAGGCCTGTGTGATTGCGTGGGTCACACCTGCCTTCCTGCTCTCTGCTGCTGTGTTGAAAATCCTAATAACTTAGCAAGGGGTCTGTGTTTGGATTTGCACTGGGTCCTGCCAGTTCTGTGGCCCGTCCTACCCAATGGTTTCACTCCCGGGTATACGTACACCCTAGAAAAAACTTCTGCATATGGATACCAGGAGGCCCGCCGAGAATGTTCACAGCAGCTCCGTTTCCGCAAAAGGCCAGAGCCCCACACGGCGTGGCTGAATCGGAGAAACAGAATGCTGAGTGACAAAAATGTGAAGAATGTATACAGCGACGTCCCATTTTCATAAAAAGGCCCGATGAATAGTGTACTGGTGTGTGGGGGAGAGATGCTTATGTGGTAAATCTAGAAAGAAATCACTTTATAGGGGCCTCTGGCTCCCTCCGTCAGTCGGTGGAGCGTGCGGCTCTTAATCTTGAGGTTGTGAGTTCGAACCCTGCGTTGGGTGTAGAGATGACTTGAATATAAAATCTTAAAAAAAAAATCATTTCTAGGGGCGCCTGGGTGGCTTAGTCGGTTGAGCGGCCGACTTCGGCTCAGGTCACGATCTCACGGTCTGTGGGTTCGAGCCCCACGTCGGGCTCTGTGCTGACGGCTCGGAGCCTGGAGCCTGCTTCCGAGTCTGTCTCCCTCTCTCTCTGCCCTTCCCCTGCTCATGCTCTGTCTCTCTGTCAAAAATAAATAAACATTAAAAAAATTAAAGAAAAAATCATTTCTAAAGCTGATGCAGAGAAGTGGGCTCTCCGAGGCACACGTGGAGCTTTGACATTGTGGGCCAGCGGTAGGGCGGGTTTGGTTCGGTTGGTGGGTCTGTAATTATTATGCCTTAGAGCTCACCTTTGACACCGACTCTCAAGGTGTTCATGTTGAGTACGCCTTACTTTGAACATGGAATGAGCCACGTGGGCGTGCTGCGCTGTCGGGATGGGGCATGGAGAGACAGGTGGCATGTGGCAGCCTGTGTGTGGCACCCAGGCTGAGCCCGGGGGCTGAGGAGAGGCTGCCGGGAAAGGGAGAGGTCACCGGCGGGGGCCCAGGACTCCCGAACGTTGGCGGAAGCTGCCAAGAACCAGCTGCGCGAAGCGAGGCCTCAAGTTCACGGAGAACAACATGCAAACAGACGTTAAACGTACCGCGTTGCCTCAGGTGTACGTACAGCTCGGACTCTGAGATTTGTAGCTCGCGGGTGTCATCCGTTTCATCTCCAGTGCCTTTACATGGTTCTCGTCTCTCTGGGCCAAAAGGCGCCTTTCCTTTTGGGAGGTTCTCTTTTTTACGCTGCAGTTCTAAACGCTTCTTACCTCGGCTCTCTTGTTTTTCCTCTTCTCTTTTTTCCAAGTTTTTTTATGTGGTCATATTACTTTTATAATTTCAGGAAGGAGCAGGGGAGGGGGGAGGAAAAGAGGGAAGAGGAGGGGAAGGAGGAGGCGGCGGTGGTCTCCCTCGCCACAGCCATAATGGCTGAGGGGCCTGCCTGGGACGGCCAGCAGGGCCACCACGGCCCCCTGTGCTGTGGCCAGAGCTGCCACTTGCCCAGGACTATCTGCCCGGGTTGGAGCAATCCCAGGGCTGCTCTGAGGTTATGCCCACCGCTTGGCCTTGGGCATGCAGATGTCTGGGACTCCTTTGGCCCAAGTTCCCAGAAGCAGACCCAAGGTGAAGCGTGGCTTCATGTGTGAGCCTGACTGAGGCCCCGACCTTGACTGGGTCTGAACCTCGCTCTGCCCGGGACCAGCCTGATGAGAATGGGAGGGCCATGCAGGACCAGAAGGAAGTAGCTAGGTGTTCTGGGACCCTCTGAGGGGAACTCTGGGGGCAAGGTGGTCATCAGCTCTCCTAGATGGCTTCCAATGTCCGTCTCTGTGGCTCTGCTGGCCGTTGGGCTTGTTTCCCCAGGCTGAGGCCTCTACCTGCTGGGCACAGGGCCCAGTCATGACCACCCCGCTCTCACCGTGCCCAGAGGCAGACAGGTATCTGTGCCAGACTTGGCTTCTGGGTGTAGGTCTGTCTCCCTGCTGGCAGAGAGCCTGGCTGACATCCCCAGCCCCTACCTGTCACTATGATGGCCTGGTCTGGCATGTGAATGACACCCAGCTGCCCCAGAGGCCGCTCGGTCCCTGCCTGCCTAGCGCCCGGTCCCTCAGGCCTCCCCGCACCACTACCCTGTGGCTCCAGAGAGGGTGCGCTCCCAGGCCCCAAGCTCAGTGACGGTGGGGTGGTGGGGGGTGTGTGCAGAGCCACCATCTGGCTATGGCAATGAGATACAGACCCGTGAGGCAATTCGTTCGTGAATAATCAAGACAGCATATACTTAAGAACGAGGTTCTGCTGGGCAGATTCTGCAGGGAGCTTCCAAGGAGGCGGAGGGGACCGGGCAGGGGGAACAGATGGGTGAGTAGGTGGGGCTCAGGGCCCCAGCCCCCTCGGTGACATGACTGAGACAGATAGAGCTGCCTCCCTTGCAATGAGGCTGGGAGCGGGAGGGGCGCGGAAAGCTCTCGGGGTGACTTGGGAAGGGGCTAGAGAAGCTAGCGTGGTGAGGCCTGCACGTGGGCAAAGGCTCGGCATCCGGGGCAGGGCTGGGAGGAGGAAGGGACACAGCGATCCAGCTAGCTGGCCCCAACTCGCCCCGAGACACGAGTGCCCCCTCATTTTGGGGCCGCGGCTCAGCAGCATCTGCATGGAAGCATTTTGGAACGTTCTCCTCTTCCTCTGGGGTCTGAGTTCACCAGGAGCACGAGAGACCTGGCAGGAGCTGACCTGCTTTCTTCCTTCTGAGTATTTTCCTGGGACGGTCCCCCTCCTCAGTGTCCCCTGGCGGCTTCGGGCATCTGGGGGCTCCCCATCATGTGAGGTCCCCTGTGAGGCAGGGGGCGTGGGCTGGCAGGGCTTTCTCCTGAATTAGTCTGACTTTGTGGGGAGATTGGTAGATGGCTCCCCAGCGCCCCAGCAGCTTCTAAACACACTCTGGACACTCGGGCACCAGGTGAGAGGTGAGAAAAGAAGGCAGGACTCAGGTGACAGGGTTTCGAAATTCGTGGTTTATTGACACTTGAGCACAGTGACCCCTGGGAAGAGACCGCGTTTCTGGCCCCCTCGTCCTGGGACTTGCCCCTGCACACAGGGGAAATAGCGGTCCCGTCTTGGAACAAGATGCCCCTCGCAGAGAACACCTCTCCCAGGAGCCCTGCTGAGTCGCACACAGATAAACCCTTGGCAAGGCTGGCATAGAGTGTGAGTGGCAAAGCTCAGCGCATTTGGCAAAGCGGTGGAGGCTCGGCGCAAAGCGCGGGCCTCCTGGGGCTGCCTCCTTTGGGCTACAGGCAGAATTGAACCCCAAACAGCTTATTTGGCACGGGCCCTTAAGGTTCCCATTCGGCTCTTGTCGGGCCCAGGCCTGGGAACCGCCGGAGCTGCGCCCCAGGCCCCAGGAATACTGCTGAGGTGGCCAGACGCCCAAGCCGGAACTCAGAACTGGCACGGGAGGGGTAGGGGCGGGGGCCGCATGCTGGCCTCAGAGGGTAGGGGGGAGACAGGCCTGCAGCCAAAGGCTGGCTCAGGACCCCAGAGGGCCTGTGTTTCCCCACTGGGGCCCGCCCCCATCACCGTCCCCAACAAAGCACAGCCCTTTCCTAGTCCTGGGTGCTGAGGACAAGCTGGGTCAGGGAGGCCACGCGTCTGCCTCTGGGTTTCAGCAGGTTGGGAGCTTGGCTAAAAGGCAAGGGAGACTCCGGCTGTGCCCGGCCTTTCGGGCTCACCCCTGCGGAGGGAGGGAGCTGAGCCCGTCTGCCTCTCCCCTGCGGGCCTGCGATCAGCCCTATCTGGAAAAGCAGGGCTCCCTCTCTCCAGCCTCTGTGTTCCATGTGCGGCTAGCAACTGCGGCTCCGTTCCTTTCCAGCCCACTTCATTGTAAGAATAGACACTAATAATCCCTAACCACCCCTCCCGCTAGCAGAGGGGGAGGGTTCCCTCAGCACTGGCAGGGCTCTCCAGGGTGTGCCAGGCTGGCCCCCGACGGGCCCCGAACCTCCAGAATTCCAGGATCTGCCGCACGGGCTCCGTGCAACCCTGTGTCCTATAAAGGAGAAACGGGGGTCCACGGAGGCTCGCTGGCTGGCTCCGCTCATACGACGAGCTAGTGGCAAAATGGGGATTTGAGACGGGGACCGCGGCCTGACAAGGAGGTGGGCCAGGACTTTCAGAGGCTGAGGAGGCCCGCTGGCGCCCAGTCCACCTAGGTGCTTGCACGGAGCCAGCGTCTGCAGTGGGGACAAGGGCTCCCTCCACCCCAAGGCAAGGCTGAGCAGCACCAGCTGGCAAGGGGCCTCTCCCAGAGGAGAGGGGTGGGCACGGGGACGAGCCCAGGCAGGAACCGGACCATCACGTGGGGAGTCCAGGCTCCATGGGCGAAGCCCCACTCTCGGTGGCCATCCCGGAATACGATTAGTGAAGAAATGAGAAAAAACGAGGCCACGCCTCTTCCTTCGGTTAAGGTCATGCCCAGGAGCAGCCAGGCTAGTAGCGAAGGGCGGGGCCGCATGCCACCTCTTGCCGGCCCTGTGCTGGGACGGGCCAGAGAGGGGCCTTCAGATTAAGTGGGGCAATACCAGGTCATTGTTGGCTCCCACCAGTGGCTTCTCTGAACTGTAGGGAACGCATTTAAGATACTTTTTCTGTCCTGAGCCCTTGAGCACGGCACTGACCGCATCATCTTGGCTTCGTCATCCCTGCTGTGGGAGTAGGGGTAACTGCTGAGCCTGTGGGCAGCATCCCCACACTGCCCCCCCACCTGCCCCGAGCTGGCGTCCTCCCTCCCTGCTACACAGCCTGCCCCTCCCAAGTCTGCCCTTCCCTGAGCTGTCGAGGGCCGCCAAGGCTCTCCCACTCCCACCTTCCTGGAGCCTGGCTACTACAGATGGATTCTGGCCCAGGGGACCCGGTGCCAAGCTTCCTCCTGCTGCCCACCTCCCAGCGACATTCTCCATGAGCCTCCTAAGCCACCCACTGCTCTTCCCAGACCTGTAGGCTTGGGTCCTCCCACAGAGACCCCTCTCTCTGGGCCCCTGACCTCGGCCCGGCTCTTCACCCGGCCCTGCCACTTCCAGCTCAACACACATGCTATATCTGCCTCATCGGATGTGAGTACCCTGAGTCACCCAAGTTTCGTGGCTCCTGAGCCTCGCCTGCCCAGGGCATGCTAGGGAATGCAGAGCTCTCCCCCAGGTGGTCGGGCTGTGGGCAGAGCAAGGTAGCAGAGGGTGCCACCACGGTGGCCAGGACACAGGAGGAGGAGGAGGGGTTTTGGGGGCTGTGGGGCAGTTGGACAGGACAGACTCCAAACAGAGCCAGAAACCCCCAGGCTGCCTCCAGACCTGCCGAGGCCTCGTAAGCGTGTTTCCCAATGAAACCAATTCGATTACCGACACAAGACGTTCTGGGACATTCCAGTCAAATGAGGAGCCCGCTCACGGAGCTCAGTCCCTCAGCCTGGAGACCAGCCAGAGACATGAGCAGCAGGACCGAGGTGTGCAGGGAGGCCGGCTGGGGCCGTGGTCACCCTGAACTCCCAGAGCCCCTAGGTCTGGCCCAGGCCGGGCGGCGTAGCCCATGCTCCCGCCCAGGCCACTTTGCTGACTATCATCAGCAAATCGAATCACAAAGGGGCGGAAAGAACTCCTCCCGGGAAGAATCTGAGCTGAAATCATGCCACTGTAACAAAATAAATCCTGCTTTTGTAAAAACTTAAACATGCCTATTACAATCCATCCCCAGGCCCAGCGGCTCTAGCCTCACCTAAAGCTATTTAAGGCACTTGAATGGCTTATTAACACCACCTGGAAAAATGTCTGTTTCAATCCTGATTTAGGAAAAAAAATTCAGTAATACTGCAAAAGAAATTTCTTCCAAAAAAAATATCAATACTTAAGGTCTCTAAGAATAAAATAACGCTAGGCTCTGCTTAAGTTACATGACACCACAGGTCACCTGGGCACTGACAAAACAAAGACAAAAACCTGAAATACTGCTTCGGATTAGACTGCCCTGGAAAAAAAAAAAAAAAGACCACACACAGAAGACACACGTTATCCTGACCTTCCCCTCCCTGGGCGTGTGCCGGACGGGAGGGAACCAGGGAGGCTGGGGGCCGTGAGCATCCACTGCAGACCAGATCCCGGGGGCGCCCTCCTTCCCGGCGGGGCCGCTCTCCCCAGTGTGGGAAGCCGGCTCGGCAGGCCGGGCGCATGTGCGGAGATGAGCCTCCCAGCCACCGCCGGCGAGGAGCAAATGAGAAAACCCTGCGCTGCACGCCCAGGACGCACTCGGAAAGGTCCGTGGCTCCCGGGTCTGCCCCGGGGACTCATGCGGCATCGTGCTGCCCCACGCGCATGCCCAGCGTCTTTGGTCTGGCTGTGGCCCCTGCCCGACGGGGCTGGGGGCAAGAGCCGCTCCACTCGCCGGGTCGTCTCTTTGGTGAGGTCTCCTCCCTGGGCCTCCTTCGGAGAGAACGGGGCCATCGCACTGCGTGTCCGGGCAGGGCACACTCCCCCGCCGCCCAGGGCGGTTCCACAGCCAGCAGGACGGGCCGCTGCAAGCGGCACGGGGACTCGGGGCCCTGGGAAAGCACTGAGGGTGGTACCCACCTGCCCGCCGCCGCCTGTCGGGTCCTAAGGCATCTGAGGGGGAGGGTTAGGGGGCGGGGACAGGGGGCCTGCACCTCCTAGCTTCTCTGGGGAGCGCTGGCCCCTGGCTCTGCGAGGAGGCCAGGCGGGCACATCTCCTGCCCCCTGGGCCCCGCCCTTCAGTAGGTCTCGGGGGTCCCTGAGGAAGACCACCATGACTGTGATGTTATCGTGGGAGCCCCGCTCCCGGGCTGCGGCCACCAGCTCCTCGGCAACCTGCAGCCCGCTGCCCTGCTGCCTGACCAGGTGGCTCTGGACGAGGCCCGGGACCTCCTGGTGGGGCACGACGTCGAAGAAGCCATCGCAGGCCAGCAGCAGGTAGTCCTCAGAGCCTGTCAGCTCTCGGGAGGCCGAGTCCGCCTCTCCTGACACGTAGGGCTTCTGAAAGACGTCCCCTGGGCACAGGAGAGAAAGGCCTCCCGTCAGAGGGCTGGGCTGCCTGTTGCCGAGTCCAGCCAGGCCCGGGCCCCACTGTGGCCACCCTCTTCCGACGCCCGCGTTCGCCAGTGAAATCAGCTAATTTCACGCGGTGCTACGGGCAACGTGGCAGGCCCACGGGGGTGCAGAATTAGAACCCGGCCAGGCCAGAGGTCAGCCCTACAAAACAGCCTTTTAACTTCCGGTGGCGCCAGGCCCAGAGAGGGGGGATGACAGAGGTGAAGGATCTCTTTTCCTCCCTATGCTCAGGTCTGCGGGTTCCCTTCCCCCCAGGACCCTCT
Organism: Paguma larvata; assembly: GCA_030068075.1. Classification (NCBI taxonomy): domain Eukaryota; kingdom Metazoa; phylum Chordata; class Mammalia; order Carnivora; family Viverridae; genus Paguma; species Paguma larvata. Next base: position 62,874,957 of record CM057835.1, read on the forward strand.
CCCTGGGGGCCCACATCCGATCCGTTAGCAAGTCCTGTTGGCTTTACCTTCAAAGTGCGACTCGAACCCCCCTCTCCCTCCTCACACGTCCCCCTGGGCCCACCCAGGAGTGGGCACCAGAACGCACGGCTCCCTGACAGAACCGCCTCGGGCGTCCCCCGCCTTGGAAGCAGCCTCCACTTTTGGAGAGGCCTGCCCTGCTGCCTCCCCGCCCGGATGGGCCAGAGACCCAACGGCCGCAGCAGCAGGGAGAAGGGATACACGGCAGACACCGCATGCGGCGGTAAGGACTGTCCGGAGGCAGGAGGGAGACGGGCCACATGGCGGGGTTAGCAGGAACGGAGTGGCGCCTACGTACCTGGGGGCAGAGGTGTGGCTGCCGAGCCAGAGTGAGGCCCAGCAGCAGCGAGATGCTGAGAACATAGGATCGTGGGGAGAGGGGGCTGCCTTTCTTTCCTTTTTTTCTTTACGATAGGAAAAGGAACCATCAGCACGGATGCGGGAGGGGAGGATAATCCTCATTTACGGAATGTTGAAAACGACCGTCTAGCACATATGGTGGCTAGCCAGGGGTCTCTTCGTAGGTTTTTCTGGGGAACTGTGTTAATGGGGACATAACCACGTAAAGGTACACTTGCGTGATTATTTGTGCGAGATGGAAGTTTCTAAGGTGTCTGCGCCTGCACTCTCTCAGTTCGGCCGAGGCCCCACAGACCACAGGTGCTTCAGCAGCACGGGACGCGGCGGGCCCCAACAGCGGTGTGAGCCCTTGGGCCTCAGGCAAGAGGCCTTCGTCTCCCGCCCGCTGCCTCCCGCCTCCTTACCGATGGCTCTGGACACGGCCAGGGTCCCGTTGACTCGCCAGCAGTCCATGTGAGACACGAAGCCGCCCAGCGCCTCAATGCGCTCCTTCTCGTCCTGTGGGGGACAGCCAGAGTGGGGGCTGGGGGACGCCTGCGGGGCCGCCGCCGGAGTGGAGCGGGGTGGGTTTCTAAGTGCGGGGCGCTGCGGCTCTCGAAAGACGCCCGGATGAGGCACTGGTGGGACCGCGGGAAACCGTGAACAGCCTAAAAGTCCCTCAGTTGCAAGGGCTGCCTCAGTTACGGGGCGAACGCAGCCAGGCCACACACAGCCGCCGACGCCCCGGCTGCCTCGCCTTTCACTCGGGGATACGGTTTCTTCCCTGCAAGCTGCTGGGACGGGCCCAGGCCTGTGCTACACGTGGCCGCCTGGCAGGGCTGGGTGAAACCTGAACCAGGCCCCGCAGCTGCCCTCCTACCTCATCCTCTCCACCGGCCTGAAACGGCTTCTCCAAGGTCCAGCCCAGAGCTGGTGGCCAAGAGGGCTCCCGTCACGGCCACTTCCCGCCCGACCTGGAACGCAAGGCTCTGCACAGCTGGGCCCCCGGTCCCCCGCTTCAGTGAGGCTGCCCTGTGCAGCCATTTCCCCTCATGGCCCTCCGGCCTCCCTTCTGCCCCCCTGACTGAGGGGCCTCGCTTGCCTGCGTGCTGCCCAGGCAGTGGCCTGTTCCTCCTGGGCGTGGCTGGCACCGAGGTCAGCTGCAGAGGTAACGTGCCCTGCGCCACGCCTGGCCGCCCCCAGGCTCGCCTGCTGGGTTTCCGCCCTGCTGTGCTCCCCACCCGCCCACTCCTGACGGGACAGGCCCCCGCCGCATGCTCGCTCCCACACACGCCTCAGCTCTGTGAGCACGCAGCCCCCAGGCCCGCCGTCATCACAGGGTGTCCTACCAGTGCCTCCAGACTCTGCGCTTACAGGGAACACCCCACCCTGTCCTCCCCGGTGCCCCTGGCTAATGGCATCACCAACCTCTTGGATGCCCAAGGCCCTCTCCCCATCCTCCAAAGCTTGGATTCTTCTCTGTCCCTCCTGATGCTGCCTTACCAGGCAGGTCCTCCTCCCCACAGCCGGCCAGGTGACTGCAGCGGCCTCTTTTGTGACCCAGCTCTCAGCTCGCCCTCTGCTGGGCTGATCATTCTAGGAGCTTCTAGAAATTCCTTGTGAGTTCCTCCTGACACAGGAGCAGGAGCCCTCGGTCTCTCGGTGGCTGGTCCTGGCTAAACTTGCCCTCTCCTCCTGGACTCCACCCCTGGCCTGCTGGGGTCCCACCTGCCGTCAGGAGGCTCTATGCCTCCTTCCCGCTCACCTCCCCCGTCCACACCTCCCCACACTTCGCCCATGTCCTATGGCTTGCAGCTGCTGAGAGGTGCTGGGAGGCTCACTGCCTCGGCAGAGTGTCCTGTGCACAGTAGGTGCTGGCTGCTCGCCGGCCTGAACTGAACCCAGCAAGCGAGGCTCTGTCCAGACAGCAGCAGAACAAGGCAGAGTGCCACTCGGTCCCCACACGTGCCTCAGAGCCAGCTTCGGCAGCTGCCGGCCCCTCACTGCCCCTCACTAGGTTGTTCCTAGCTTCCCACTCTCGTGGCCAGTGTGATGGTGGTTGTTTGGCGGGAGAACTTTGAGCTTGTCTTTGATTACTTCTCTGTGTGGGTGAGAGGCCAAGCTCGGGATCGCAGGGCTTAGCCGGGAGCGGCTGGCAGGGGCCAAGAGGGCCCTGGAATCTAGTCTCTGCAGCCATGTAGGCTGCAGATTAACGAGAGAACAGACACTTTGGCAGGTTTCTCCCATGCCGGCTGTGGCACAACACCCCACGTGCACCGGGACACGCCATTCTTAGCTCCTGTCCCGTTTCACAGACACGGCACTCAAGGCTTGGAGCTCGAGGCTTGGAAGGGGTGGAGACAGGACTGAGCACGGCTGGCTGGCTGGCTGTGCTCTCTGCCGTGGTGCCATTCCGCAGGGCTCAGGCAGTGCTGGGGAGATGCGGTCCCAAAAGTCCCCACTGGGCTTCAGGGAAGGCACAGGACGCCAAGCTTGTAGGGAGGAGAGTGGGCAGGAGCAGGCCAGGCAGCCGCAGCAGAAGCCTGCAGCCAGTCCTCACTCAGGCCGCGTTTCACCTGACTGTCCGTCTCAGGGTCGGAGGGTCCACCAGGGAGCAGGTGCCGAACACCCCAGGGCTGCGGTGGCAGTGGAGTGACACAGGATACCTGCCACTTCCTGGCTGTGTGCTCTGGGCCAGTAACATAACCTCTCTGAGCCTCAGTTCTCTCCTCTCTCTGACAGGGAGAGCGTATGTAGGAGGTTCAGCACATGCTGTCATCCCTGGCTCTTTCGGTGATCGCTGCCTGACACTCCCTTGCAGTGCTTTCCAAATCTAGAAGCCACAAAAGTTCGGTTACATAAAAACCAACATGCCCACGAGGCAGAAGCCCATCAACGAAGACAAAGCAGGGGGCAGTTTGCAAATCGCCCTGCCGACAAGGGGCTGACCTCCCTGCGGTATAACCGATGCCTACAGACTGATAAGAAAAATAGCAACGGCTCAGGAGACAAATGGGCAAAGGACAAGAACGAAGGGTTCTCACGATGGCAGTGTAAATGATCCTCAGAGTTTGAGAAGATGTCCGGCCTCACGCTGTGAGAGAAATGCAACCGGAACAACCACTTCCCTTCCTCCCAAAAGGGTCCGTGGGGCTGCAGGCAAAGGACACGCAGCCTGAGGAGGGCCGTGTGGCCAACGTGCCAAGACTGCAAACGGGAGCACTCCGACTCATCCCTCCTCCTAGGAAGCCACGCTAGTAGCACACTTGACCCGGAACGGTGACACGCTGTGCGGAGTCATCTAGTGCTGTGCTGACTGTAGCATGAAAAAGGCTGAAGAAATCTCGGGGCGCCTGGGGGGCTCAGTCGGTTTAGCGTCCGACTTCGGCTCAGGTCATGATCTCGCAGTCTCTGAGTTCGAGCCCCACGTCAGGCTCTGTGCTGACAGCTCAGGTTCTGTGTCTCCCCTCTCTCTGCCCTTCTCCTGTCTCTATGTCTCAAAAATAAATAAACGTTAAAAAAAATTAAAAAAAAAAAAGAAAAGAAAAAGGCTGAAGAAATCTTGGGGCGCCTTGGGGGCTCAGTCGGTTTAACGTCCGACTTCGGCTCAGGTCATGATCTCACGGTTTGTGAGTTCGAGCCCCGAGTTGCGCCCGGTGCTGACAGCTCGGAGCCTGAAGCCTGCTTTGGATTCGGTGCCTCCCTCTCTCTCTCTCAAAGATAAATAAACATTAAAAAAAAGAAAAGAAAAAGACTGAAGAAATCTCAGTGTCCATGGACAGGACTGGGGGCGGATGGAGCCGTGCACGGGTCTGTGGCAGGTGGGGGCGCTTTCTGTCCTGATGTACCCATCCATACGGGGAAGCAGAGCAGGGACAGGGCTCCCGGGGATTTCCCAGTATGCCAGCCCCCGCCATCCTACAGAGACAGACTGGACCCCTCTGTGAGATGTGGTCCGAGGAGGAATGTCAGCCTTAGACCCTGAGGCTCAGACAGTTGAGTGACTTCAGGATCCCAGGGTAGCCTCTGCCCAGCGAAGCCCCAAGCCTGGTTCCTTCTGACCTCGGCTTAGCATCACCTCCTCCCCGGAGCCCTGCATCCCCACAGGCCAGGGGGCCAGCCGCCCCTTGCCCACATGCACAGAGTGTAGGACCCTGCACTTCGACCCCACTTCCTGGGCTGCCTCTCCCCTGCAGCCCTGGGCTCCATGTCACGATGGTGAGAAGGGCTTACGCGGGACGCTGGACTGTTAATGCCCCAAGCTTTAGGGGACCCCTCCACCAACCCCCTGGCCACTCGAATCAGGCAGAAGGGCCCTCCTTCTGGAGGTACACCGGGATCTCCCTACGAAGATGGTCCGGGGCCCCTCTTGCTTCCTCATGCACCGACCATCCACAAATCCATGCGGTCCAGCGCGATCGGGGCCGGGGCCGACCCAGGCACGGAGGGAGGGAGCCCCTTACCTGTCGCTCCGGTCGGTGCGGCTCCATCAGCTTCACCACCTGTCCCTGCTGCACCAGGATGACCTGGGAGTCCCCGAGCCAGGCGACGTGCAGCGTCTTTCCCGCAATGAGAGCGCACACACCCGTGGTGCCACTCTGCAGCCGCTGAAGGGAGAGAGGGCTGGGGGTGGGCCGCGTGCTGGCACTGTGGGCCCACACCCGTCCAGACGGAACGACTCCTGCGTCAGCGCTCAGCCAGACAAAGGGAGCAGACTGCGGAGGCACACAGGGCACGGTGAGTCTCCTAGGGGTGGCGCTGCGTGTCAGGAGAGCACACCTGAGTGGGCCCGCTTGCCCACAGCTCTGGACAACACGAGCTCCATCGTCTAGTGCGTCTGAAAGCAGAGTGGTGGTCGGGGGAGGGGGTGGGGCGACAAAGGCCAAGAAGAAATTCTGTGGGGGTGATGGGTACGTCGTTACTGTAGACAAATGCTAAAACCTATCCAATTGTACGCTTTAGTTTACCGAACCTACTGTACGCTGCCCATTTGTAATGTGTGCAGTTTATTATGTGTCAATTTCATCTCAATTCGGCTATCTTAAATTCACACTGCACTAATTTAAATACCTGCTTTAGTGACTTGTTACTTTGGGAGGTGGCCCTGAACTCCAGGGCCTTCTTTACCTCCTAGGGGTGACAGTGACCAGGAGGCCTGAGGCATGTCAGCTTTGCGCCAGGCTCCCACTTTGCAGTTTTAGATGCTGTATGCTTTTCAGTTAAGATGCAAAGTCTGGCTTTGCTGATTTCTGTTGAGGCCTGTGCTGAGGGCGTCAGAGGATAGTGTACCCCATTCCAGGTCTCCTTACGAACTGGGGCACATCCTTTAAGCTCTCTGGGCCTCAGTTTCTCCATGTCTAAAATGGACACAGTTTTCATAGCTACCTTGCGGGGCTGCTAGGAGGGCCCCCCACGTCAGGTTCAGCGGGTGGGAAGTTCACGGGGGAGGGGCTGGATGCCTTCTTTCAGAAACGAGTGCCTCCTCCCTACATGACTCTAACGCCCAAAGGAAGAATACACCCAGCGGACACCAGCAGCTTGCCAAGACCCTGCCTGGGTGAGCAAGGGAAGGTATTAATCGTGGGTTTTATTTTTTTTATTTTCCTTTCTTTTTAATTTTTAAAAAATGTTTATTTTTGAGAGACAGAGAGCGAGAGCGCGTGTGTGAGCGGGGGAGGGGCACAGAGTGTGAGCAGGGGGAGGGGCAGAGAGAGAGGGAGACGCAGAATCTGAAGCAGGCTCCAGGCTCTGGGCAGTCAGCACAGAGCCCAACGCGGAGCTCGAACTCACAAACTGTGAGATCCCGCCCAGAGCCGAAGCTGGACGCCCAACCCGGGCGCCGCTACTGAGGCCCTGCTGACACCACCAATCGCTTTGCTTTCCTGCCCTCTGCGAGGGCTGCCCCCTCTGATGCTAACGGCTGCTGGCCCCCAAACTGCACACGAGGCCCGCTCAGTGGTTCTCACCTCTCGCTTGGCTTTCCAGAGGAACATCTCATCCGTGTGCCGGAAGGCTTCTCGAAGGGCTCCCGCGGGGTCCGTGGGCAGTTCCGGCCGGCGGGCCACGTTGGCGTGCACGTGTACAGCCGAGTACCTTGCGGCGTCCACCCCCCCGTGACCATCGAACACGGCAAAGTAGGCTCGGTCCACGGGGTCCTGGTAGGGAAGGCAGTGGGAGTCACGCTGACCTCGCCCTGACCAAGCCTGTGACCAGGCCAGAGGTAGAGTCCAGGTGCTGACTGGGGTGGGTCTGGAAGAATCAGCATGGCCTCTGCCATCAGATAGGTCCACCTGACTCGAGCACTTATGACCTGGAAGATTTGGAAAAGGACAGCTGGCTGGCGTCGGTTTCACCTTGTGTACCGAGTGGCTGGGGCATCGAGTGAGGTACGATGGCCCAGGCGGCCCCTGAGGCCAGAGACAGAGCAGAGCCCAGCAACCGTGAGTCTGGGGCAAAAGAGACTCCTGGGGCCTCCCCTTATAACAGATTTGGGCAGACCAGTCCCCTTCCTGAGTCCCTCAGCTGGGAAAGCAAGGTGGCCGTGGGTGCGCTGGCCCAGAAGCACTGGGACGATGAACCGGGCCTCCCGGGCCCCCTGGGAAGTGCTCTGCCTCACCCGGCACCTCGGCCTGCAGATGGCAGCCGCAACCCAGGCTGCACTCCCGCCCCGGCTCTGGCTGGCAGCTCTGCTGGGAGCCCCGGGTGACCCCATCCCCGCACGAGGCCTCCTGGGCTGTTCTGCTCGGGGCCCGGGAGGTGGAGCACTGGAGGTGGAGCACTCACGGACAGGCCGAAGAGCTGGTTGAAGGCAGGAAGGCACACGTGCCGGTCCTCCATCTTGCGGCGAGTGTTCCGGATGGCGTGGATGGAGACTAGCCACTGCCGCTGGGGCAGCCGGGCGCTCAAGGGCACCTGCTTCTGCCACTGGCCGCACACTTCCCAGAGCCGGTTGAAGAAACTTCGCGCCAGGCCCTCGGTGTCCAGCACTGATGGGCGAACAGGGGACTGTTGGGGAAGCACCAACCCAGACCAGCTGGGCTCCACTCGCTCTCCCTGCCCCCCTTCCCTGCGGCCCCCGCGGCTCTGCAGGCGGCTCCCACCACAGGCGGCTCCCACCACAGGCCCCGCCAGCCCATGATCTAGTAACAGGCACGCCAGCCTAGCAAACTATGTGTGACAGCCTGTGTCACCAGCAGTGAGCAATGTCTCGTTTGGCAATAGGCACAGGGAGGAGCCTCCTGTCCCACAGTGAGCAACTCCACTCGTGGGGGCCCCCCCAAAGGAAAGAGCCGGAAACACAAAGACAATTTAAGGGCGGAGCACAGAATCATTTAGAACTGTGCGTTAATTAGAAACACTATATATATCCAGGGACAGAAGAAATTACAGTCTATTCTCTTGATGAAGAATTAAGCTGCTATTAATCATGATTTTCACAACTAAACATGCAACGCCACACGGCCCAGCCACTGCAGCCCTGGGCTTTTCTCCCCGAGAAATTAAAGCGACGCTCACACGAGAACCTGCGGGCCCCGGTCAGGATTCCCGGCAGCTTCACCTGTAACAGGCGAAAACCCGGAAATGGCCCAGCCGTTTTTCGACACGTGAGTGGGGAAGTGTCGAGACCTCATGCCATGGGACACTGCTTGCGGCAGGCAGGAAGGAAGGAGCTATTGGTACAGAAACCCAGATGGGTCTCCAGAGAAGTATGTGGAATGAAAAAAGCCGATCCCCAGAACTTAAGTATTCTGTGATTCCATTTACAGGCCTTCTTGAAATGCCACAATGATAGAGATAGAGAAGATTAATGGTTGTCAGGACTAGGGACGGGGCACGGGGCATTCGGGTGGCCACAAAGGGGAAGGTGGGATCCTCCTGGATGAAACCATATCTTGGCTATGTCAAGATCTTGGTGGTGATATTTGAATGTGGTTTTTCAAAACGTTACCATTGGGGGGAATTGGGTAAAAGATGCATGGAATCCCTCTGTGTGAGTGTGTGCGTGTGTGCATGCGTGCGTGTGTATGTGTGTGTGTGTGCATGTGTGCGTGCGCACGTGTGTGTGTGTGTTTAAATAATAATGGCTTGATGGTTATTCTTTTTCTTTTAGCTTATTTATTTTGAGAGAGAGTGTGAGTGAGTACGAGTGGGGGAGGGACAGAGAGAGAGGGAGAGGATCCTAAGCAGGCTCTGTGCTGTCAGTGCAGAGCCCAGCACGGGGCTCGAACCCGTGAACAGTGAGATCATGACCTGAGCCAGAATCTAGAGTTGGACGCTCACCCGACTGAGCCGCCCAGGTGATCTCCTCTGTACTGTTTCTTACAACCGCGTGGGAGGCTACGGCTATCTCAAAATAAAGTTTAATGGGAAAAACTTACAGGGTAGAACAAAACTGGCCTCTTAGAGTGTGCGAGCACGTAAAATGCTTACATCACGCTCTTAGGGAAATGAGAAAAGGAGCACAGAAAATCCCACATACAGTTTGACGGCAAGGACGTGAAAAACCCTTCAGTCGCTTGGACCCGGAAAACAAAACGCAGGAAAGGTATACAATCAAAATGTCAGCAGTGGGTGTCTGCAGGTGGCTGTTCTGCTGGTGAGGTTTTTTCGTTAAGAATACTTTTTTAGTGCTTTCTCAATTTTCCATGACAAGTGTTAGCCCTAGTAATCATTTCAAAATATGCCCATAAATTCACTGATGCTTTCATTGGGAGCCCGGTTTCCTTTCCCTCGAGTGTGGGCCTCAGTGACCTGCTCTTAGTAAACGGAATAAAATGGAAGTGACCATGAGAGCTCCCTAAGAGGCACTGTGGCTCCCACCTTGCATGCCTTCTCTCTCCCTGTCTGTCTGTGCCTCTCTCTCCGTGTCCCTGGTGAATCACTGGCCCTGAGGGAAGCTGGCTGCCATACTGTGAGGATGCTCAAGCAGCCCTGTGGAGGGTCCACATGGTGAGGAACTGAGGCCTCCTGCCAACAGTCAAGTGACCGAACCACCTTGGAAATGGAACTTCCGCCCCCACTGGCTGTAAGCTCGTGAGCACGATCTCCTGAGAGACCCTGGGCCAGAGCCAGCAGCTCAGCTGCTCCCAAATTCCAGACCCACAGAAACTATGGGATAAAAAAATGTTTGTTTTAAGTTACTACATTTTGGGAGAATTTGTTACACAGCAACAGCTAACAGCTGCTACAACATGAATTAAAAAAAAAAAAGTTGGGGGGGGGGCTTGGTGGCTCAGTTGGTTGGGTGCCCCGCTTGACTCAGGTCACGATCTCATGGTTCATGGGATCAAGCCCCAAGTCAGACTCTTCGCTCACAGCACAAGAGCCTGCTGGGGATTCTATCTCTCTGCCCCTCCTCCTCTCTCTCTCAAAATAAAAAATAAACATCAAAAAATTTTTTATCTAAACCTACTTTCTAAAGAAAAGATGAACAAGGAACAGGTCCCAAAGAAACCTCAGGTGACACGCCTCAGTGGCTCTGCTCACTTCCACACGTAAAGCCCTCCTGGGACTCCTGCTGGCCCGGGAACATGCAGCAGGTGCAGGTGACTCAGGGCTGGTCACCTGGGGAGGGGGGTTCCAGGGCAGACTCTGAGGAGTGTCGCAGGTCACACGTGAAGGATTTGGGGGGGTGGGAGAAGAAGAGGTGCTGCCTGAAGGCAGTGGCTGCAGAAGAAAAAGAGAGAGGCAGAGACAAGGGGGGCAGCGAGGGTCTGTGAGCACAAGAGGCTATGGGAAGACACATCTGAGGGGATCCAGGCATCAAGGCGGGGTGTCGAGAACTGGTCACTGCCACCACACCCAGGACACGAGGGCCATTCGGGTGTCTGGCGAGAAGTGGGAGACCAGCAGGGCTGGCCTGAGGGGCTGTGGGCACAGGAAGGCTCAGCTCAGGGAAGACAGGTGCACGTGCACTTGGCCCAGCGAATCCCCTGCCAACGAGTCGGAGCTGTCGCTCGGCTGGACCGCACAGCGCCGCCTCCCCGGTCTCTCTTCCTATCCTCTGCAGAGGGCTGTGCTCGGATGACCACTGGGCTGCTGGGCTCCTTTCCTCACCCTCTGGGCTCTGCTTTTATTAGGCCTGAGACACCCAGGGAGGCACAGGGCACCGTGTACCCTCTTGCCTTAGGTTGTGCTACCATTTCCGTCAACGTGTTTGAACTTGAATCCCGGCTCGAGCAAAGGCAATTACCACTGACAACGGTAAGCAATGGATAAGCGGTGGGAGGATGGGCCGGCTCACAGACCCCTGATGCCGCTGGCAGGAGAGGCCTGCTTGTCGGGCCGCGGGCCTCCTCGGGGCGCCCACGGGACCCGCTCACTGGGGAGGGGCTGGCTGGGGTTCCCACCTGACCCAGCTCCTTAGAGGTCTTAGTCCTCTCTCGGTCCTTGAGCGGTGGTGCTGATAACACCTGCCATGATGCCAATTTTGCATGAAAGGCCTCGAGATGATAGACTTAACTATGTCCTGCTCCAGTGACAGGGATAGCTGACAGAGGCCGCAGGCCCAGGCCTGCACGGAGGGCGGGGGCAGGCTGTGACTTTCTCCCACACGGGCCCCTCCCTCCTTCCCTGGCCTGCGGGAGCCCCCAGGTGTAGGGCTCTGCGGCAGGCGACGGCCACCGCCTGGGGCCTTCCTGCCAGCAGGTGGCGCTGGGTTCCCGCCGGGACTCTTGGGTGGGGCACTCCCTTTGTGGGGCTGCGAGCCTGCAGGCTTTGCAGAGGACAATGGCTGCCTGTCACTGTGGGTCTGGCCTCCCGCACCTCCCAGGCAGGAATGCGAGGCGGTGCTGGGATGGAACGTGGGCAGGGAGCCAGGGGAAAGGCAGGGCACGCGGCTGAGGAGGGCTCGGCACCTGCTGAAGCGAGAGGGCGCGCGGTCTCTCTTCTCTCTCCCCCGCCTGTTCCTGGTTGGCCCTCAACGCTCGCGCTAATGCTAAGCTTAAGGCAACACTGGTAATCCGTATGTGACATGATGGGAGTAATTACATGCAACGTATAAAGGGACAAAATCGGCAAATCGTATAGTAGCCTCCCCACCCCCATCCGCTTGCCTTCCGTGGTTTCAGGTACAGGCAGTCCTGCGGGCCGCCAGATGACCCTCCTCCGGACGTGTCGGCAGAGGTCAACAGTAACCTAACGCTACCCTGGAATGCCGACGTCACCTACTCCATCTCCTCACGTAGGCATTTTAGTATCTCACCCCGACGCGAGAAGGTGAGTGCAGTACAATAGGGCATTTAAAGAGAGACCACATCCACACAGCGTTTATCACGGTGTATCGTTATAACTGTTCTATTTGAGTATCGGCTATTGTTGTCAATCTCTCGCTGTGCTTAGTTGGTAAATTAAAGATTGTCATAGGTATGGGTGTATTGGAAAAATGCAGAATATAGAGGACTCGGTACCATCTGCGGTGTCAGGCATTCCCTGGTGGCCTTGGAATGTATCCCCCTCGTGTGGGGGGGGTCTACTGTATTAGGAAAATGAAAGAAAGACACGCAAAATAAGAGCCCTGACTTTTTATGAAGAGGCCTGCTGCCCGTTCCTGGGTTCCTCGGGCTGTGCGGTGTGGCTTGGGGCCCGCCCTGCTAGCCGGCCTCCCAGGAGGAGGCAGACAGACAAGCCCCAGTGGCCCCTCCCCAGGCCAGCTCTCAGACACCCCGGACTCTCCACCTGACTGGGTCCCGAGCCGGACTGGCCCAGGCAACGGGCCCAAGCTCTGGCATTTTCTACCAGCTGGACCCTGAGGCCGCCCCCAGGAACCGCTCCCACGTCACCCTCCTGACTCCCACGCCACCCTGGGGCAATGTCAGCTGAGGCGGGAGAGCAAGTGGGTGGCTGAGTTACCACCTCAGTCTCCTCCCACGTAAAACGGGAAAAGCATTATTCATCTCCTGGGCTGTTCTGAAGCTCAGCCGCCCTCCCGCTGGTGTGTTTTCTCTGCACCTCCATTCTGCCACCCTGCCATGAGTACACGTGGCCGGCGCTGCCCTTTTGTGGCCCTCAGTCACGTGCTGCCCGCAACCACCCCTCCAGCAGCAAAATGGGAAAGGCCGTGGAGCCCAGGTGAGCCCTGACATCCCCCAGACTGGCACTCCCCTGTGGCCCGTCCCTTGTCTGGCTGGTGAGTCTGTCACCTGCTGAGCCTCCGGGCCAGAGAGGGAAGAGAACTCACAGGTCACAGGGGCCTTCTCTTCCTCGTTGTCCTCCTCCTCCTCCTCCTCTTCCTCCTGTCTGGGCAACTTCCTGAATTCAGAAAGGTCCGCCTGCAGCAGCTGGGAAACCGCCTCGTGGGCCAGAGATGAAGCGAGTGGTGGGGGGGCATTCCTGGGGACAGGAATGAGAAGTGAAGCGGGGCCGGCACCTCAGCAGAAGTTAATACCCCAGTGCTCACCCGAACGTTCCAGATGCGAGACCTCCTTTCCATTTGGGGGGGCCCCGCCAGAGGCAGTGGTAACCGCTCGCACCACAGTGTGCAGCCGCAAGGAGCAGCTCAGCCTCTGGGCCTCGCGCAGCTGGATGGGGCATCTACTCCGTGCCATTCACCAGGTCCCGAGCTACACCCAACAGGGGTAGGGTTGGTGGGGAAGAGCTGTGTCTGCTGGCCTCCTGTGGCCGGGCCGGACGAGTGCCCAATATCCAGCCGGTTGACAGCTCCTGGTCACCAATACCACCTGGGGACCTCTAGGGTTTCAAGAGTCTTATGGGTTGAATTGTGTCCCCCCAAATCCATATGTTGACGTCCTAGCCACCAGGGCCTCAGAATGTGAGCTGATTTAGGAACAGATGCATTAGGTCATACTGGAGCAGGGTGGGTCCCTAAACCAGTAACGCAGGGGAAATTCAGACACAGATGCGCGCAGGGAGAACTCTATGCGGAGATGAAGGCAGAGGCTGGGGTGGTGAGCCAGAAGTCAGCGGAAGGAAGCAGCCCTGCCGATACCCTGATCTTGGACTTCCGGCCTCCAGAACTCTGAGACAACCAGTTTTTGTGTTTAAATTGCTCGGCCTGGGGCGCTTCCCAGGCCACGTCCACGGAAAGCCTTCCGTGGCTCCCCCACGCATAGCGGTCAATCCCCTTGGTGCCCCTATATCTCTAGATGCATGCTGACCCCAGAATCTGCCTCCCACCAGTGGGAGCCCTTCGTAGGCCAGAGGGCGTCATCCTTGTGTGTCCTTGAGGGCTGGGGGCAATGCCCAGGGTGGCCGGCGATTCTCTGCTGGGCAGACGCAACTGGCTTTCCCCTGAGGGCGACCACTTCCCAACAGCCCGGCAAACGGGTCACTTCTGTTTGGGGGCTGGGTGTCCGCGGTGTGTCTACAGATGGTCTCGGGGATCCACTGGGATGGATTTGTGATTTAACACGAGAGGGTGACTCAGGGGAGAAGCCTCTGGAACTGCCTTTGAAAAACAACCAGCCAAGACATGAGGAATGAGTTCCTCTGCCGTTCGGGGATTTCCTGCTAACGACTGGTTTTCCTCGTTCGCAGCAGGGAGAAGGGGCGCTCCTCCTGGGGAGGTGGTGCTGGGACTTCCTGCAGGCCTGTGGAGGCCACCAGGGTCAGGGGAGCAGCTTCCAGCTATGGGGACTCAAACAATGCTTGGCCTCAGGCCACAGGCCTCGCTTCCTGGATGTGCTGTCCACCCTCATTCAGGAGTCCCCCCACCCTTGCACCCTTCAGGCCCTCGGGCCCTGCAGCAGTCAGGGCTCCTAAAGATTCCAGAAGACGCTACGATGAACGGAAGGTGTGTGCAAGGCCCAGGAACCCAGGAAAGGCTCTGGTCCCACTTGCCTGCCTCGGGATTTTCGAGCATGCGGTCTAGCAGCAAAGACAGAAATGCAGATGAATGATTGTAGTGGAAGGTACGAACTGCTGGGGGACCTGAGATAGGACACGGAACCGCTAACAAGGGGGAAGACCGGATGTAAATCACTGTACCCTTGAACTTGGCAATCTGACTTCCTAACTGTCTCATGAATGACACCATTTACACTTCTGGAAAAACGCCATGCGCTACTATGTTTGGGGCCCCTTACACCCCGGGGCCTGCACGCCAGCCACAGGGACAGGAAACGGACGGACAGGAGCCCACCAGGAAGCCGCCAGGAACTGTGGGGGTGCTCCTGACAGATGCAGTGTAGACAACACGTGACCACACGTGTGAATATCCTGTCTCCACAGGGAAGAAATACAAGAAAAGGATGAAAATAAATCCATTCAGGGGCGCCTGGGGGGCTCAGTTGGTTGAGCAGCCGACTTCGGCTCAGGTCATGATCTCACGGTCTGTGAGTTCAAGCTCCGCGTCGGGCTCTGTGCTGATGGCTCAGGGCCTGGAGCCTGCTTCAGATTCTGTGTCTCCCTCTCTCTCTCTGCCCTTCTCCTGCTCACTCTCTGTCTCTATGTCTCTCAAAAATAAATAAACGCTAAAAAAAATTTTAATAAATTTAAAAAAAAAAGGAAAATAAATCCATTAAGACGACTGGAAAATACACGACTTTATAATGTTATGTTTTTGTTTTAAGTAGGCTTCGTGGAGCCCAACGCAGGGTTTGAACTCACAACTCTGAGAGCAAGGCCTGAGCCGAGATCGAGTCGGATGCTTAACTGACTGAGCCACCCAGGCGCCCCCACAATCTTATGTTTTAAAGGTGTTTTAAGACGGATTTATCCGGGGGCTTCCATGGGCCATGACCCTTGGCCTCTCTTCATGGCTAATGGTCTCAGGCCCGCTCTACCATCCTGCTAATTAATAGGGTGCCTGTTCAACACCTGAGCCCGGGGCCTGCCACTAGGGCCTCACGGGGCCCCACGTCACCTCAAGCAAGTCTTGCTTTTCTCCTGCACGTAGCCCGAGACACAAGCCCTCGGAAATAACTACACCTCCCTCCCCCCCATGGCCCTGCACCCTGCAGACCCCTCCAGCCGACCCCTGACTTCTCCAGCTCAGGCCCCTCCCTGGGCAGGAGGGCTGGTCACCTTCGCCTGCCACGGCCTGGCTGCCCTCCTCTTCCTCACCCCCTTCCATCTCCATCGCCTCGGAGCAAAACCAGCCCCACCTCCCGGGATCCCGCCCCTCCGGGCATGTCCCTCCCCTGTGCCCTTCCCTCCCCCCACCGGCAGATCAGCTGCTCACACCAGTAGCTTGTCCCTCTTCTGACTCCAAGCCACCAGCCCGGGGCTCTCCCGCCTCCATCCCCAGGTCACCTCCTTTTTATCCGCACGGACATGTCATCATGCCTGGCACGGCAGGCACTGTGCGGGGTGCTCTCGCTCTCCCCAGGCTCCGCGCTCTCGTGCAGGGGCAGCCAGGGTACCAATCCTCCCGGGCCTGCATTTCCTCCCACAGCCCCTGAGCCCTCACGGAAGTCCCAGCCGCCGCTGTGGGGACGGACCCTGTGGCCCTGGGCCCTGGGGGAGGCAGAGCCCTGGGAGCCCCCCTCTCCCCTCTCCAGCATCTAGCAACTCTGGCCTACTGTATGTTCCACCGACTCGCTTTATGCCACCCGCCCCTAAAATAGTTCCCCCCAAAGCAGAACTGAACAAGCCAGTAGCACCCTCTGCACATGCCACACGCTAAAGGGACATGGTCACCGGGCATGTCTTCCTGAGCTCCGTGGGGCTGCAGGGCTGTCAGGGTAGACACGGGGTCAGCTCACACTGACCTTCGCGCTCAGGGACTCGGGCTCCCACCCTGTATAGGGTGAGCAAGAGTCATGAACTGTTGGATCCCACCAAGCAGGCCCTCGGGGCAGGGTGTGTGTGCAAGGACAGAGCTGACCGGCCACGGCCACAAAGGAAGCGTGCTTGGGGACACTAAAATACCGGTATGCTGAGGCCGGGTGTGTCCCGACTTAGGGGTGACACCGTGACTAGGGACAGTGGGCCCGGCCCCTGGGGAGGGAGGAGGTTCACACAGACGCTGCGTGGCCTGCTAGCCCTCACTCTCTGTTTCTTTCTCCCTTGGAATCTGCTGAGCTTGCTGGGTCTCATCTCTGCACCTCAGCTGCCGCCTGTGAACAGCGGACAGCACGACCTGGTCACTGTGGCCACGGGCAGAGTGGTAAGTACACGGCCTGGCCCTTGCCCGCCCCGAGGCCTCGGCCAGTCTCCTAACCCACCTGGCCTCTGCCTCCCCGTCCGTGCGATGGGACAGAAACCGGATCTACCTCGCCCGTCATGGGTCGAACTGTATCCCCTGCCCTCCAAAGGTATGATGGAGTCCTAAGCTGCACTGTGAATGTCGCCTTATTTGGATTTGGGGTCTCTGCAGGTGGAAGATGAGGTCGTGCTGGAGCAGGGTGGGCCCCAAATCTAATAGGACCGGGGTCCTTACGAGAAGAGACCCAGACAGGGAGAGAATGCCACGTGAAGACAGACACACGGGGGGACGCCATGTCACGATGACGGCCAGACTGCAGGGCTGCATCTGAAGGCCATAGAACACAGTCCTGCTGGCGAGAGCAGAAGGCTAGAGAAAGGCTTGGAACCAGTTCTCTACAGCCTTTGTTTGGGAGAGCACGACCACGCCGACACCTGGCTCTCTGACTTCTGGCCTCCGGGACCATGAGACAATACATCTCTGTTGTTCTAAGCCACCTAGCCTATGAGAGTTTGTGACAGCAGCCCCGGGAAGGCAAGGCAGCTGTGTTACGGGGATGGAAGAGGAGGCAGGACGTGGGGGTGAGGGGCAGCTGAGGTCAAGTTCAACACGTGGCACATGCCAAGCCCCTTGCCCCCGTCCTGTGCGGTCCCCTCCTGGCCGGTACGCCGCTTACCTGCTGCTCAGGAAGCCCATGGCCAGCTCGGCCAGCTCGCCCTCCACCTCCTCCTGGCTCAGCGCTGTCCCTGGGACCTTCCATGGCAGAGGGCTCTCTAGGCTCAGTGGGGCTGGGAAGTCGCAGAGGAAGGCGTCCAGGAAGCCTGGGATCTCCTCTGCCATTTGGCTGCTCGGCTGTGGGTCTCCAGATGCCATGGCCACAGCATCCCGGGGGGCTCAGCCGGGGTTCCAGGGGCTCTTCGCTCTGAGGAGAGACGTGAGGCTCAGCAAACACAGCGCCCTGCTCTTGGGGCAACTGCGCCCTCACCCGACAGTGCTGAGTGTGTGGTGCCTTGCTTTCTCTCCTTCACCTCGAAACATCATGCGGCAGGTACGACGCCAGGCCCAGGGCCTCAAGGTGGGAGGGCAGGGCTACCGGCTTCACATACAGTTCAGGGCGCCCAAGCAAGTGGGAGCAACGACCCTGGTCAGTGCACTGACATAGGTCCAAGAGGTGATACTTGGGAGCCCAAGAGAAGTGGCTTCGGGAGACAGAGCTGAGATCGGAGGCCACATGGGTGCCCTGAAGGAGAAGTGGCAGAGAAGGAAGGTGTGTTCCTAGCGGAGGATGCTCGGCATGGCCAAGGGCAGGCAGGAGAGGGACTCTGGGGCCAGGCCATTGGAGGCAGGAAAACACGACAGGTAAAGGGGTTCAACTTGACCCTGGGACCTCGGCAGCTAGAAGGTGAGGAAGTGATGCCATCAGGTCTGTGAGCCTAGAGGAGAGATGGGACATCTGTAGGGGGAGAAAAAAAAGTCTAGATGGTTCCAGAGCCGGTCCTGGGCTGTTTTGGAGAGGGGGAGTAGGAAGGGGCCCCAGAGGCTGCAGGGCACCCTAGGGGCGTGGGCAGGAGAGAAGCCAGGAAAGTTGGGGACACCGGTGCTTTCACCGACAGGAGCAGTCCTGGGCCTCCTAAGCCCTGGCTGAAGGAGAGGCAACAGGGACAGCCCAGGCCGCTGCCCCCGCTGCCCAGGCCGCTCCCACCTGTCAGGATCTTCCTCCCTCAACCTCAGGAAGGCCAAGGGCTTACTAGCTGCCAGGCCATAACAACCCGGGGAGCCAGGATGAGCCCCCCTTTCACCGAAGGGAATGACGAGGCTTGGAGAGGGGCAGCCCTTTGGCAACACACATCACCACCCACGAGGGCCTCACTCACCCATGGCTCCTGCCCTACTGTCCTCCCCAAGGTGGGCCTCCGGCTTCTCTCCCCCCGCTCAGGACCTCCACGCATTGCCAGCCCACCTTCTTCCCTGCCCCTGCCCCTGCCCTTGCCTCCCCTCCCCCGGCTCATGGGCCAGCGAAGGCCTGTCTGTCAGACTCCTGCGTGGCTCGCCCAGACTCCTGTCTCTCATGTTCAGCCCTCCAGACCCAAATGGTTCCAGAACCCGTCTTCTGGCGTACGCCGTCCCCAGGTGGCTCTCAAAGCCCCACTTCTTACCCCACACCCGGGCGCGCCACACCCTGGCCACCAAGCACGGGCGCCTGATCTCCCGGCTCCTGAGTTCCAGCCCCACATTAAGTCCCGCGCTGAGAGAGCAGAGCCTACTTGGGATTCTTGGTCTCCTGCCCGCTCTCTCTCTCTCTCTCTCTCTCTCTCTCTCTCTCAAAATACATAAATAAACTTAAAGCAAACAAACACAAGAGCGCGGGGTGAAAAGTGAAAACGAGAGGGAAAGTTCGATGTCCAATCTGGGAGGGACTCGGACGGACAAGGGAGGTAAACAGAAAACAAACAAACAAACACAGAAAACCTCTCTCTTTCGGAGACCTGTCAAAAGTTGACTTCTTAAAGCGGGCACAGAAATCATACAGAAATGGGGGCGCTTATGATGGAAGGTTATGGGGACAGACTTAGAATCATTGCCATCCTTCACGTTCACTTATAAGTAGACATATATACAATGTAGCCCTGGGTTATAAAAGGTGAACGGGTAAAATTAAAAAAAAAAAAGAGAGAGAGAGAAAGAGGGTCAGACAGAGAAGCAGAAATCAGGATAAGAGCAGGTCGGACAGCCGTATTATAACCACGAGGGTGAGACTTTGTGAACTGGGGAGAGGGGAAGGGGCTGGGAGCCTTGTGGGGGGGGTGGTGAGGGTGAACCGGGGAGAAGGCGGGCAGGCTGGCGGAGCCGCAGAGCACAGAGAACCAAGCCGGAGAAAAACAAGAAGACAGCGTGAATTTCCCAGCAGGCTCTGACACCCTTGGGCAGAGAAAGAGGCCAAGCCACCTCTTCTGCTTGCGAACAGCTCTGGCCTGCTGCGTAGGGGAGAGAAATGCGAGAAATGCAGAGCTGCCCTCCAGCAACAGCCTGCACCCCCGGGTGGGGAACCGCCTCCTGGCTGCCTGCAGTTGCGAGCCCAGAAGCAAAACTCTTGCAGGCACAACGAGAGCTCCTCTGAAGGGTATGATTAAGACCCAGATGGGAGGAGGGCTTGCTCGCTCACCTCCCCAGAATGCACAGGAGGGCCTCAGTTTGAGAAACCCCGGCCCCCAGTGTAAACAAAGCACAGAATTCAAGACCCTCCGCCTGCCTGCCGCCTTGCTTGCCGGTGGTATCTGCTCAACATTCTGGAACGCAGGTACCTCCTTGGGGCAGGTACCTCCTTGAGATGCTGTTTTCTGTGCCTGGAGCCCCCTCCCCCAGAGCCTGTCCCTTTTCCTGGGGCTTGGTGGCGCCTCCTCTCTGTCTCCGCCCCGTGCCCACTGCACCGAGCCTGGGGTTGGGCACAGGCCTGGATGGCAGCCTGTGACATGCCTGCTGAGCAGGGTCGGGGGAGGGGGATGCGTGGGGCAGGCAGCACGGGCGTGACCGCGCTTGTGTGTATGCCTGGCCTGTATTTGCCAGGGTGTGGGCTGGCTTATTCCCAGGGCCTGCGCCCGGCCGCCCTCCTTTGCTAGACAGGCGGGTGGCCACAGCCATCCTCCCGGCTGAGGACCAACCAGGCTTGTCTGTGTATCACCTGGCTGAGGCGAGGGGCCAGGAGAGGAACCGGGACATGGCTTTCCTTCCCTGGGGCCCAGCTGGGGTAAAAGTCAAGAGTAATTTCCTTCCTTGTCCTTCTTTTTTTCAACAAACTCCAAATCTGTGATGTCCCCAGTACAGATATAATAAACAAAACAATCCCTGCCCCCAGGAGCCTGGGGCGGAGAGATAAAGGCCTGAAGAGGGCTGGAGGGAGAGATTCCCAAAGCAAAGGGGGCCCCAGAGACCGCCCCAGTGCCAGGAGGGACAGGGGACCGTGCCGTGACCCCTGAGCTCCCGCAGGACCACCTGGAGGGGACAGAGTCTCAGCAGCCAGGCTGGCAGGCAGCGCGACATGAGTCAGAGCTGTGCTGGGCACCCGACTGCGTGCACTGGTGAGGGGTTCTGGGCGGGGGGAGAGGGGGCTCGTGGGTAAAGTCTGTGCAAGTTATCAGGGCCCAGGGGTGGGCATGGGAGGAACGCCGGGCTACCAGCCCCCCTGTCACCTGCCTCGACCAGACTGGCCAAACCTGGCCCTCGGGGCTCCGGGAATGACACTGCTCATTAGCTGGCAGCCACGGCGGCTGGAATAACGGTGCCGCCAGCCAACATCTGCCAGGGGCCCGCGGCGGCCGGCGACCACGGCGGTCTTCCTGCACCTTCTCTTTTCACCTCCCAATGACCTGCTGTCATTAACCCCGTTCTACAGGTGGGGGCTGCGGCAAAAGAACCACGTAAGCTGTTGGAAGTCCCTCGGTGGGGTTCACACCGGGGAGTCCGTGGAGCCAGGCTTCTCACTGCAACAGAAACCCTGCCCGCCCCTCGTCGGTCACCAGCCTGGGGATTCAGTCCCCCTTGGCTTTCCCTTCTTTCATCTCTATGCCCATCACCCTGGACTCGCCCCTCCCTTCCGAGCTCCTGTGCCTTGCCTCCCGGCATACCCTTTTGTCTCCCCCGTCCCCCACAGCCCCTCTCTGATCCAAGCTCTGCTGAAACTGTCACACCTCTGGGGGCTTCCATGTGCTAGAGCCCAAATAAAAAAACACTTATTTTCCTCTAGTTGATCGGTTTTGACTCCTAAGCTCATCGAACACATATGTGCACAACTGCGTTTTTCTAGATCGTGTGGACAAAAGAGTCGAGAGG
Source organism: Paguma larvata (assembly GCA_030068075.1). Classification (NCBI taxonomy): domain Eukaryota; kingdom Metazoa; phylum Chordata; class Mammalia; order Carnivora; family Viverridae; genus Paguma; species Paguma larvata. Next base: position 62,896,288 of record CM057835.1, read on the forward strand.
CCTGCTTGACTTCAGGACGGAGGAGGAATGCAAAAAAATAGCAATTCTTAAGAATAGAAACGGCATCATTGTTACAAAAGTATCGCCTTCATCATTAAAAACTGTTCCGGAAATGGAGACTTAGTTCTTTATTCCTAAGTCGCCGCGCGGGGCAGAATATGGTGTCAATTCTCTAGATCTTTCTCCTACGTAGGTGACACTGTTCTCTTTAAAAAATGGGTTAAAATAGACATGACCCACAATTTATCCTTCTACCCAATTCTTAGGGCTACAGTTCTATGACATTAAGTACATTCACACTGTTGTAACCAGCAACTTTTACAAGCGTTACTTTCTCTGTACTGAGCTCCCTGAAGTCAGGGAGCCCCCCCTGGTCCTCTTGGGCATGACCACGGCCCTTTGTGCCTGGCATCTGGCAAGTGTGACGGCAGAGGGAAGATGCTGGCTGCCTTCTGTCACTGCCAGTGGGTGGTGTGGGCTGAGATAAGCAGCCTGAGGCCTGGCACCTTCGAAGAGGAAGTTAAGCTATTCTCTGGAGAACAGAGATCAGCAGAGAAAGGTTTTTAAAGGCAGGCTGGGCCTCAGGCACTATCTCAAAAGGAACTCTACAAATGAACTTGCACAGAGGTATACAGCTTTCAAAGTATTTGTTTGGTTACCTCTTGCACAAGAGGCTGAGAAGTTCAGGCTGTCAGTCCTCACTGCAGATGAAGAAATAGGTTTAGGGAAGGTAACAATCCGCCTAAGGTCACACATGGAGGAAATGGCCAAGCCGGCCTCACATGGAGTCTTCTGACGCCTTTTGTCACTTTCAGCTCAGTTGTAGGAAGGAAAGAGTGACATCTGACAGTAGGCCGGATATGGGCATGAAGGCCAGAAGTGAGCTGGAATGACCTCAGACGGCTGGCCCTACATTCTCTCTACGCTGGTAGGAGTACAGCTCGGCCCGCAGGACTTGCCCCAGGAAATACCACGAGGACATGTGTCCCGCTGGGTGGAAGGCTGTGGGGGAGGAGCCCATCGCCATCCCCTAGTCCTCACTATGTGTTCGAACTATGTGTTCGGCCCTGCATTAAAATCTCTACAATCAAGTGCCATTTCTCCTTATTGCACAGAGGTTAGGAGGCTTGCCTGAGGTCACATAGCTACCAGCGGTGGCGGAGTCCATCACCTCCCTGCCTGAGATTTCGATTTCACACACCTCCGGCTAAAGCTGCAGCAGCCCAAGGATCCCCTTTAACTAAAACACTCACTTTAAAGACACATGGAGGAGGGCCATGGGTGGGGGCAGGCCATGGGGTAGGGGCACGTGGGCAGTGGCCCAGGCCAGATGCTCCTAGGAATGGGAGCTCAGCCCCGGGCAAATGGCGGGGAGGGGGCACGTCACCCCTCAGCATCCATTCCGATTCAAAGCCCTGTTACCACCTGGCCTTCGGGTCGGCCACACCCCCGCCGGCCCAATGGCCCCCCAGTTCTGCATCCTTGGCTCCCCAGCCCTCCAATTCCCTGCCTCGGGTTCTTCAGGTCCCCAAGCGTTCCCTCCGCTCTTCCCCTCCCCTACTCGGCCCCGGAACCCCTTGGGTCTTCCCATCTCGGCCTCCCTGCCTCCCCAGCCCCCCTATTCCGCACCCTCTGGTTCCTCAGCGCCTCGTTTCACCCCCATATGCCTCAGGTCCCCACCTGAGCCTCACCCCAGCGCGGTCAGCCCCCCGGTCCCACGCCTCCGGGCTCCTCACCCCCCGGACCCCAAGGGCCTCACCTGCTAGTCCGCCACTCCGGACCCCGCGAGCCGCTCCAGGCCAGCCCCGCCCACTTCCCGTCCCCCGCTGCCGCCGCCGCGGGCTCCGCGCAGGCGCAGTCGGGCCGCGGGCGGGCGGGGGTCGGGCCTCTGCTGCCCCCTGGTGGCCTTGAGGCCCTTTCATTACAACTGAAGAGCGGCGCTGCACCCAAAGGGGTCGCGCCGGCACGCGGCCCCCGTCCTGGGTTCTGGAGCAAAAACGCTCGCTAGCGAATTGTTTCACTTCTCGAGCCTTGGGTTGTTGGGTGGACGCGGGAAAGCAACCCCTACGTCACAGCGCCCAGACATTAAGCAACACGTGTTGTCGGCAGCTGGTGAGTGGCAGAGCAGGGAAGCCGACTCAGACTGGCCCAGGGTTTGCAGACCGCCTGGCAAGGAGGCACAGCGCCCGGGGCCCAGCGTACTTTTAGCGGTTGTGTTAGTTTCTTATTGCTGCTATGACAATCACCGCAGACTTACACAAATTTATTTATTTACACTTCTGGAGATCAGAAGTCCGCAGAGCTCTCAATGGGCTCAGTTCCAAGTGTCGGCAGCGTGCCCGCCAGAGCTCCTGGGCGCTCCAGGGGGGGGAATCCGTTCCCTAGCCTTACCGGATTCTAACGACTGCCCATTCCTTGGCTGGCTGGCATCCATCTTCAAAGCCAGGAACATTAGGACGTGTTTTCCCGCTGCCACCTCTCCGACTGCCTCCTCTGATTCCCTGTTCCATTTTTAAAGACCCTATGACTTTGGACTGCCCGGATGATACACGAATAACCTCCCTATTTTATTAAAAAAAAATTTTAACGTTTATTCATTTTTTGAGAGAGAGAGAGAGACAGAACGCGAGTGGGAGAAGGGCAGAGAGAGAGGGAGACACAGAATCCTAAGCAGGCTCCAGGTTCTGAGCTGTCAGCCCAGAGCCTGACACAGGGCTTGAACTTGAGAACTGTGAGATCGTGATCTGAACCAAAGTCCGAAGTCCGATGCTTAACCAGCCAGGCGCCCCTCCCTATTTTAAATTTAGATGATGTGAAACATACATTCTGTCTGCAACCCTAAGTCTCCTTTGCCATATAATCTAACATCCGCACAGATTCCAGGCATGGAAAGAAAACACGGACATCTTTGGAGGGGGGGAGATTTTCCTGCTACAGTAGAAGCCCATGAAAATGTCTTCTTTTAAAGCTAGAATAAACGAAGTTTTAGATCAAAGAAAATGGTTTAATATATTCATCTTTATAGCAATGCATTTGTAAAGTATAATTTAAACAATTTTATGGAGGAAGGACTCTCAAGAGTCGTACTGCAGCCCCACCTTCTCGACTTTCCAGTCCACATACGGGCCTGTATCCTTCCCAGGAACAGGAGGGGTTCAGTGAAGCATGGAACTTTGGAGAACTAGCAGTTGGCTGATTTGAAAGGAAACCATTTCGGGTGGGGGTAAGTCTGGGAGGCAGGGGGTGTTTAGGCGGAGAAAGCAGGGTGGCAGGGGGCGCTGGCTCATCCCGTTCTCCTACTTAGACACTCCTGGGTCCTATAACCCCGTTAGTGTGGCGACCCCTAGAAGGCTTGAGGTTACTTTTTATCACTTATGACCTTGGACATGTCCCTTAGCTCAACTGAGCCTGTTTCCTTACCAGAAAAATGGGGACTATGGCAACATAGCATGCATGCCATCTCACGGGGTCGTCGTGAGTTGTGGAACCCTGAATCAGTGTTTCTGATGGTGTGTCCAGACCACCGACACCGGAATGACCACGGGGTGAAGTTACGAGAACCCTGGCACAGGTGAAACGGTGCATGGGGGGGCGGGGCCTCCTGCACTGTGACGTGGGGCGCCTGTGGAAGCTGGTGTACCTGAAATCCTCTTCCGCCGGGGCCCACGTTAGACTCTTTGGAGCACTGGTTCTCTTCAAAGTCAGTGGCTTCGAGAGGACAGCAAAGTGAGGCACTGCCACGTGGCTAGGAGTTGGCCCCATGGGGCTCTAGACCAAGGCATTGCCTGTGAGACTCCTTGCGCCCTGTGGCTTCTGTCCACCTCTCCCTGTCTGCATTCCACCATGCCTCAGCTTCTGGCTCTTGGCTTTCACTCTCGGGAAAGTGATCTTTCAGCGTCACCCACCCCACCTAGCCACTGAGGTTGAGCTCTGCTTTTCTTACAAGGCTGCCCCCCTGGCTGAGGTGAGCACACCGCACAGCTCTCCCAGAGCGTTCAGCCTGGGTGTTCCTCCCACCTCTGCCCCCTGTGACTGAACCCTCTCCTGGTCCCCAAATGACCATTATTCTGGAACCCCGCCCTGAACCCCCTACTCTCCTGCTATAGGACCTCATGTGTCTGCAGGGGGGTTATGCCTACCCCCTCCTCCTATCTTCCTGCCCCGTCCCTTCACGCATTGCCAGACTCATCGTAGAGATGGGATGACATTGCTCTTGGGGGTTCGAACCATTAGCGATGCCGTGACCTTGGAAAGAAGGTACAGACCTTCACCCCTGACTGATCGCCCAGGGATTCCCGCTTGCCTTCCTATTTCCAGCAGTGTTGCTTTCTCGAAGGGGGCCCTCAGAGCTCCCTTGGCTGCTGGCATCTTCAGGGCTTCAAGGGCCTGACGGACCCAGGGAGGGTGGAGGGGGAGCGGGTTCGTACCTGCAGGTCTGGGGTGCAGTCCCAAGGAGCACATGAGGCTGTTCTGGCCAGAGCGGGCCTCATCCCTTCCTGTCCGCCTTACTCCTGCAGCCACCTTGGAAGTAGCACTGGGGTTGGATGCTGTTGGACGGCAGGAGATGCGGGGACCCAGAAGGCAGACTCCAGGTTTGAATGCCAAGGAGAGTCATACACAAGGGACGATTGCAGAGGAAAATGAGAGAGTCTTTTATGATTAGCCCTGTTTGGGGCTGAAACCTTAGTGCAGAATTCTCGGAAGGAAGGAACAGGTGGTTTGGGTTTATAGCCTAAGGTACAGTCTTTGCCCCCCCCCCCATGTCCCTCTGGCCATCTACCTGGACTGCCTGTGTGCGTGTGTCTGTGTGGGGGGGTGTCCTAGAGCAGAAGGGAGTTAGGTCACCTTCCCATGGAGAAGGCCCTGGGTCCACCAACTGTGGACAGGGTGGCAGAAGTCAGAGCCCTGTGCCAGGGACACTCTCCACGAGCACACGTGGCCTTGCCAGTGCCCCGGAATCTGACCAGAGCAAGAGGGGTGGGGGAGGAGCACCAGCGTTCTGAGAGCACCCCTTTCCCTGCGACTCTGTCCCCACAGCCGCACTACACCTCCCTGGGAGCCTGCCCTCGGGGGCAGCCTTCCCTGCGCTGAGGCGTCACCGCGTCACCGCTCCGGCTCGCTGCCTGTTCCCTTTGGACTTCTGGAGTGGTTTCCCAGTGTTCCAGGGACACGGGGGCTGGCTCTCTGGGGCCTCCCCAGAGCGGGCGCAGCATCTGCTCGGAATGCTGGGTAAAGTCACAGGGTTATTCACGGAAGTTCTGCTCGGAGCCTCGCTAGGTTCTAGTGTGAACTGTGGATCGAGTTCCCAGGCAGGCCGCGTGCAAAGCAGTTCTGACCCGCCCTTCAGGAAGGCGTTCTACCACCCCGCCTGGAAAGCTGTTTTTCTGAGCTCCCACGCGGTAGAGCGTGGGCGGGAGTGGGGTCTTCAGCACGAAGCCGATGTGTGGTTGCCTGACGTGTGCGCCCCTCCGTGGGGGCCAGGGTGGTGACAGCGGGGCACCGGAAGGACGTCAGGCGGAGGGTGGCCCACGGGGCTGTTTGGCTTATGGATCATTTTCTAAATCGTGCCGATGGCTTCCATGGGGCTCCCTGCGGTTCACCCTGGGAAGGGACCGGCCTGCCTCTGGCTGAGACAGTAAGGGCTTGAGGACAGGAATCGGCACAGGCCCTCGGCGGCTGACAGGGTCACCTGCACCACACACAGACCCGCGCAGAGCCACCGTCTGAACCCAAGCCGCGGGCTGCAGGGAAAGCCAAGGTCCAGTGAGGACTTCTTTCAGCCCCGTCTCCTCCACCAGGTCCCCATCCTGTGACACCGGCCTAGGGTAACCGGCAGTTGGTGCCTTCCTTTCTTCCCTGCAGACATCAGGGGTGCTGCCTGCTTGTGCTACCTTGCTGTGTGTCACACATACTGAAATATGGCGTGAGCCTCAGACTGGGCTCGACCCCCCTGTCCACACTTGGTGGCCTCCCTACAGGCACCACCGTGGTGTGTGCAGGAGGGAGAGGAGGGGCGGGGAGACCGGGAAGGGCGGCGAGGACACCAGAACCATCTGATAGTGGGGAAAGGTCCTGAGCGGCTTGCTCTGGAGAAGACAAAATGCATTTTAATGACGTCTGTGGCCCCAAGGGCAACTGTGTGAGCCGGGCGAGGGACGGCGGGGCTACCGTCATACAAAGTAGGCAGCCAGGGCTGACATCTTGTCCTTGGGCCGCCTGGCACCGGGCTTCCCTGTGGGCCGACGGCCCCGGGCCCGCCCCCGGCCCTGCCGCCTCCCCGGCCCGCCGCGGTGCATGGGGTGGCAGGACGCCGCGTGCTTCAGCTCCACGAGCTCCTGGAAGATGGGGTCGCAGAAGACGCAGCCCGTGTGCTGGGTCTCGTCGCCTGGGAGCGGGGACTTGGCCTTGTTGAAGTCCACGGCGAGCAGGGCGGCCTCGCAGGCGCCGCAGGTGTCGGCGGACACCCGCACGCGGTGGGCGTTCTCGAAGCAGTGCGCCACCACGTTGCACTTGTTGCAGGCCACCTTCCACTTGGGGCCCGAGGTGGGGTCCAGCACCAGCACGCCGCTCTCGCACTCCACGCACTGGCCGATGCCCAGCATGCTCAGCGAGTGCTGGCAGGTGGGGTGCGTGCACTCGTTGCAGCCCGTGCCTGGCGGGGAGGGGGCGGCCCGTGAGGCACACCACCCCCCGCCCTGCGCCGTGTCCTCCCCCGCCCGCCCCCCTCCGGGGGCCTTCTCCCAGGGCCTCATGGTCCAGATCCCTCGTCCCAGCGAGGTGTTCCTTGCTCACCCTGGCTCTGGATTCCCCCACTGCCGTTGCCCCTGCTTCTCTGCTTCTCTAAAATCGCCTCAACCCGTGAGTGCCACTGCCATCGTTTCCAGAAGGCCTTCTGGTGGCCTCCGGCCGGGTCCATTCCCCCCCTTCGCTTTGCTTCCACAGTCAATTCCCAGCAGCTCCACGTGGCTCCTGTGCCGCCAGGTCACATGGAGCCACCGGCCGCCCTGAAAGATGCTGGAGGGCAGGGAAGGGCCTCGGTGACCCCGGTAGCCCAGATGCCGTCTGTCCCTGCCTCACAGGTGAGGCTCGAGTCAGGAGGGATGAATTGAGACCCCCGAGGATTCCCCAGACGCCCCGATAAGATGGGTCCGCTGTACCTCAGTCCTGTCTGCGGCATGGGGTGGCAACACGCCACGGGCCGGGTGGGGTGTAAAGGAGACCGCACGGCCGACGGTGAACGCGCCGGGCCCCGTACACCGTCTAGACTGCACGCGTGTCTCCTTTCCCCAGTAATGACCGTGAGGATAGAGAACGGAGGCAGATGCTGACTGAGGGTGCACCCCTTGCCAGGTGGGGCCCCCCACCCTGCTGCATCTCCTCACTCACCCTAGCCCAGGAGCGGGCACTGCCCGAATCCCAAGTGAGCGGACTACAGTTGCCCGCTCAATTATGACCGGGACGGAGAGTGGCAGACTGGCTGACTCTGCCTCGGGAGTGCCCAAGTACACCCCAGGTCTCCTGTCCCTGAGCCGGTGAGTCCTGCATGGTGTGGGGCAGGGCAGGGCAGGGCAGGCACCACAGTCACCCAGGGGGGGACGGGGCAGCCTGTCTCGGGAGGAGCGGCTGAGGCCCAGGGACAGGCCACTCACCTTTCTTCATGTCTCGGAAGGGCGGGTGGTTGGCACAATAGGGGCACAGTGGGTAGCTCTTGCCGCGAGAGCCCGAGGACCACAGGACCAGCTCGAAGTCATCCAGCGGGCACCGGAGCTCCTTGTAGAGCTTGATGGTGCCATTCTGGGGGAGGGTGTAGGTCTCGTCGCAGTGGGAGCAGTGCAGACGGCTGGGCTTGGCCTGCAGTGACACCAGGGAGGAGGCTCGGGGTCACCGAGGCCAGCCTGCTCTCCGGCCCGCCCTCACTCTCCTCATACAGAAGTAACGGGTGACAGGCAGTGCAAAACGTGTATGACATGTGCTACATGATACAGAATATGCAGCGCTGTAGCGTGTAGTACATAACACATGATCCACAGTACAGAAAATGTAACGCGCAGTACATAACGCACTACGTATGTCACACGCCGTAGCAGAATACGTTATGTATACGGACTACTTGTGTCTTATGTATGCATAACACATAACAGGTATGTATACTTATGTACACAACAGAGACAAATGTAGTACGTGCGCAACATGTAATACATAATATGTAACACGTAACACAATGCACAACACACAACGCTCTCAATATGCATGCAATGTGTCTTATGTAACATGTGACACAGTATATAATGCGTAACGTGTCACATGTGGCCAGGCAAGGACCTCTCGGGCAAGGGCCCAGGGCCATGAGTCTCAGGACACTGGCTCCACGCATGGCGAAAGGCGGTTCTAGCCTCCCTGCACGGACATTAGTGCCCAGGACAGCAAATAATGTGTCGTCAGGAAAAAACGGACAGTGTGGTTAAGAGCCCCCACAGCTCACATGCTCCTGGGGTCAGGGGGAAACGGTGGGTGTCTGTTGGCAAGGCTGCAGTGGGCCTCTCATTCTTGTGTGACAGCCGGGACAATTATTCCTGTATGACTAAAGATAACGCAGAGGTCTACAGAGGTGACAGGACTTGCCCGGGTCTGTACACAGCGTGATGGAGGCCAGAGGGGGCGGTCACAGCCCTTCGCCCTCACTTACCTGAATGTACTTCATGAACCGGTGGCACTTCCCGCAGCGGGAGAGGGGCTTGCCCGTGGCCGCCAGGGGCGAAAAAGACACCTCCATCAGCTCGTCCATGCCTGAGAGGGAGCAGGGCAGAGTCACATCCTCCCAGCCTCCGGCTGCCCGCCTCGGACAGTGGGTGGAGGGGGAGGCCACCGAGAGCGAGCGAGGATCTGAATGAATGCGTCTCTATCCCCGAGGGTGCGGGGGTAACAGGAGCGGCAGGGCCGCAGCCTCATTTGTCACATGAGCCAGGTGCCTCGCGTGTGGTGTTGAGATGCCTGCTCTTGGGTCACCTGAGTGGCTCAGTCGGCTAAGTGTCGACTCTTGGATTAGGCTCAGGTCATGATCTCATGGCTTGTGGGTTTGAGCCCCGCGTCGGACTCTGCACTGACAGTGCGGAGCTGGCTTAGGATTCTCTCTCTCTGCCCCTCCCTTGCTCGTGCTTTCTTTCTCTCAAAAAAAAAAAAAAAAAAAAAGCAGCCCACTCTTTAACCCCAGCAATGGCCCAGCAATGAGAGGTCATTGCCCTGTCCTCCCAAAGGAGCCCGGGGGCCTGGAGCCTGTATTGGACGCTGGCCCCACAGGCTGCGGCAGCCCCTGGCCCAGGGGTAGGAAGAGCTGGGCTCACCGGCGATGGAGTCCACGAAGTAGTGGAATTTCCTCTTGAAGACATCCAGGGTGTGGCCCAGGACCTGGCGGTAGTCGGCCTTGCCCTGGGCGATCAGGTTCAGCTGCTTCTCAACGGCGCTGCGGATGGTGGGGAGCACCAGCTCTGCGTCTGCGAGTGGGGGGAGCACCACTGTGAGCACTCGCACTGGGGGGCTGTAGCTGCCCCCGCCAGCTCAGGCTGCGGTCCCGTGCCCCCGGGCCTTTCCTGATCTCCTACCGGGAAAATCTGGTGTGGAGTGGCCAGGGGCATTCTGTCTCTAAGACTGTGTTACAGTTCCTGGAAGTCCCTGGGCCAGGTCTGTGTCCTGCCATCTCCCTGAGGCCCTTGGAACCTCTCTAGGACAGAGCAAAGAGCTCTACCAAGGAGGACCCGGACCCCACCCGGAGGCGGTCTGTGGGGAAAAGCCCCTCGAGCCTCCTCTCTTGGATCCTTTGCACTTGTCCATTCACCCATCCACCACACGGAGACCCTGCTGGGGCACGTCCTGCCGGGGGGGGGGGGGGGCTCGGGGGGTGTAGCACCGCTCCAGTGTGAGCTGACCTGCCGCAGGGCCGTGGCCTGTCAGAGGCTGTGGACTGATGAACGCAGAACTGCAGCCTAGGCTGAAGCCAGGGAGCAACAGCCAGGCAGACTTGCCAATCTTTTTCCTTTTTTTAATTTTTTTGAACATTTATTCATTTTTGAGAGCAAGCGAGCAAGCGCGCAAGCAGGGGAGGGGCAGAGAGCGAGGGAGACAGAGCGTGAGCAGGGGAGGGGCAGGGAGAGAGGGGGACACGGAATCGACGCAGGGCTCGAACTCATGAACTGTGAGATCATGACCTGAGCCGAAGTCTGACACTCAACCGACTGAGCCACCCAGGCGCCCCGCAGACTCACCAATCTTGTAGTAGCCATGCACCAGGACGATGCCGAGGTTGGTGGGCTTGAGCCGGCGCCCGCTCTCCACGGTGACGTAGTTGCGCTGGCATATGTTGTTGATGTGCACGGGGATGCTGGCGTCTGTCCCTGTAACACAAGGCGACACGCAGCAAGCCTTCCCAGCCGGCTCCACGTCAGACTGTAGGCTCCGCCTTTGCCCCCGCTCGCCATGGGGCCCCTGCTTCTCAGCCCCTTCCCCTCTGTTTTTGGCCAGCACTTTGCTGGGTACCACACCGTGTGTTTCAAGAATGGTCTTGTGAATCCAAACACAGTCCTCCCAGCGCCGGGTGCTCACTCCCCCTCTGCAGACCACAGAGGCTCACGGAGGGCAAGGAGCTCTGCCAAGGTCACGGGAGCTCGGTCTGCCTGCGCCTCACATTTGGTAAATGTGGCCTCCTTCGCCTCTCCCTGCCGTGATCCTGAGATACCCGCCCCTTCTGGAACCAGGGCTCAAGACCCCTGACCACGGAGGCCCTTGTGTGCTCGCTGCCAAATCGTCGCCTCTGAAACCTGCTCAAAACTGCCCACTTTCTGGCTCCTGGTCCCTCGTGATCAGTTTCCTGGACAGGACCTCCCCTAGAGACTTCGGGGCCACCTAGCACCGCCAGATGCTGCCTTTACTGCCCCCCCATGCCGAGGAGCCTCCTCAGATGGTGCTCAGAGGCTACGGAGGCCACTGAGGTACCGCCCCTGGAGGACGACGCTGGGACTGGGATCCGAGCCCCAGCACGCTCCCTGCTGTGCCCACTGCACCCTTGCCACTGCCGGAGCGGCAGCCCTCGCCGGTTCCTGTCACGCAGCCCTGGGGGCCCCTGGTTTACAGGGCTGCCCGGGGCCGCTGTCTTGTTCAGAAGGTCATGGGAGCCCTCTTCTCGAGCTCATTTTGGTTATGGGGTCTGGGCTGCTGTCCAGTGCGTGGCTGCAGGGAGCCGCGGACATCTTGTCAATGGGGAAGGACAGAGGATCCTGGGGGAGCAGCACCCGCACACCACCGTCACCAAACTCAGGTGAGACGCTCCCCGACGGTCACCTGCCACAACTGTTAGTGGTAGAGCAAGGCCCAGGTACAGCGACCCGGGTTGCTCCGGCCCTCCGGAGCCGGGTCAGCTGGAGCGGCACAACAAGGAACGCTGCCCGGGGAGCAGGCCGCACCCTGGGCTGCGGTTACCAGGCGCCGGGCGTGGAGGGGAGGGGGGCACCGGGCGGGTCTGGAAGCGCTGTTTTGTGAGGCCCGGGGCCCGGGCGGGCAGGAGAGCGGGCGCACCCACCGATGCCGTGCTTCTCCATGAGCGTGATGAGCTCGGCCTCCGTCAGGTAGTCGGGCGGGCTCGTCTGCTTCTCCAGCATCTTCATCTCGCTCACGGCCAAAGCGTCGCCCCTCTGGCAGGTGGGCAGGCTCTCCTCCAGAGGCACGCTCTGCCAGGGCATGATCTCCGTGAAGCCTGGGGGGACGGGGTGCTGCCACTCAGGGTCCCGTCCCAGGCAGCCCAGGCCCAAGACCCTGGGCCTCCCTCCCGAGCCTGGAAAGAATGGTGCGTCTGTGTGTGGGGGCGAGGGAGGGGCCGGGCCTGCAGTGTTACCTGGAGAGATGACGGTCTTCCCTGTGCAGGTGAAGTGCTCGGGCCCGATCCGGAAGGAGATGGTGCTCTGGAGGTACTTGCAGTCGGAGCTGACCGTGGCGATGAAGTGTCTGGTGATGTACTCATAGAGCCGCCACGCCTCGCCTCCTGCGGCAGGCACGGACACGGTCACCGGCCGGAGGCTCTGGCCCGAAGGAAGCCCCAGTGCCCTCACTCAGACGGCGGGGCCCTGGCCGTCGGCACGGCATGCCGGGGCTGGCCCGCACTGAAGCTCGAGAGGGGAGGAGGAAACGCGCAGGAAGGGAAAGTGAGTCTCCTGTGCGATGGTGGCTCCTTCACAGTTACAGCTCTGGCCCCTGCTTCCGGGTGGGCCTGCTCTCCAGGGCCCAGCCTGGCCTGAGCTGGTGACTGCAAGCTTGGGCGGAGCACGGTGGCTCCCGTCTCTCCCTGCACGGTTGTCCCTTTCCCTGCCTCCTACCCACATGCCCCTGGCACCGTCTCGGTCGGGTGGGAAGCAGGAGGCACACCCAGTGTTTGGGCCCCAGCACTCCCCGTCTCGGTCCGTCCTGTCCCCTCTTTGCCCGTCTGCCTCACCCTCCCGCCACCTGCGAGCAGCCGCCTGTACCTGCACTCAGGCATACCACCCCACACCTGCTGCCACCACTTCCCTCCTGTCTTGCCCCATGGCAACCTTCAAGTGACCCCCCTGCCACAGCCAGGGGAGGGGGGAGAGCCCCTACACTGCCAACAGGGCCCGACACTGTCCTAAGGTGCCACGTGACTAGAACTTCCCACCCAGAAGCCTGGCGTGTGCGTGCGAGTGGGCGTGCGAGTGTCGCGGGGAGTGCCCAATACCTAATTCGGCCTCTGTGGCAGACCTCATGGGGGTGATGGGGGGATGGTCACCGGCATCGTGGCCTTTCCGTGGGCGGTTGATCCCTTCTGTTAACAGCCGCTTCACCTGAGGGAGAGAAGACAGAGCAGTGAGTCTGGGCACAGCTGCCTTCCCAGAGGCAGCACTAGTTCTGGGTTTGACCAATGCACCAAGCGCGCGAGGTGGCGCTGCTCACCGTGTCGGCCCAGTAGGGGTGGTTGGCCTGCTGCCGCAGAGGGCCCTTGAGGTCAAAGTTCTCGGGGTAGTGGGTGGTCTCGGTCCGCGGGTAGCTGATGTAGCCTTGCGTGTAGAGCCGCTCGGCGGTCTGCATGGCGTGCTGCGGCCCCATGCCTGCGAGGGATGGCCGGGTCACTCAGGCTCCCCGCCAAAGGCAGCCAGGGCCTCCTGGCAGGTGAAGGTGGTTCTGAGTGGGCACGGCTGGAGCACAGAGCTGCTGGCCAGGCCGCTGTGCCCACGCAGCCTCGCCAGAGGCCGAGGTCCTGAACCCATAAAGGTGGACTCAGGACTGGGACGCTCACAGTGTCACCCTCCCGATGCTGGTGGCTATGCTGATTAAATGTGGCCCACAAAGTGCCGATCTCTCTCACTCTGGCCACGGAGTGCACTGTGCCTCAGTGTCTGCCGATGTCGCCTGTGGCTGCAGAATTAGCACATGCCCCCTGGTCTGAGCTCCGGGGGGTTTCTGTCCTCGTGGCACTCCAGGACCACTGAGGGAGGGCAGCAGAGGCTGGCGCTCAGCTGCCAGCCACCTGATGTCATCGCTGCCCTCCGAGGACCCCTGAAGGTGCTGTTCGGAGGACATTGGTCACGGTTTCCCCAGGCTGCAGAGGCCACCGGTGCCTTGAGGCCAACACCTGTCAGAGACGGCCAACTTTCCAACCCAAAGCCCTTCTCCCTCCTGGGGCAACGAGGCTTAGAGACGTTACATCAGCACTGGTCACGCCGGCCCCTGCAGGACGCCAGCCTGGGGCATTAACCTCCCACCCTGGCCTATCTCCTGCACCAGGGAAGCTGCTCTGAGTGCTAAAGTCAGGACGCCTCTCTCAGGTAGTGGCAGTCGTCACCACTGCTGCTGTTAGGATGCACCATTACAATCACGTAATCCTCAGAACCATCAGCCCGGAGAGGTGGTTACGGTGGCCGTTCTGTTTCCTTGTGAGGAAACCGCAGCTCCAGGACAAGAAAGTAACCGAGCTGACGCTGGACCAGAGTTAGAACTCCATGGTCTAATGCCTTTGAGGGGATGCCACTGCACCAGGGACACATGGGCCTGCCCTGCAGGTGGTCCCTGACCACGGCCTTCCATGTGGCCGGCCCTGGCAGCAGCTGCATGGATGTTCGAGAATATGAAACGGTCTGCTTCCCCCACAACAGTTCAAAGGGGCTGTTGCGTATTAACCAATACTCCTCCAGAATGGAATTCTCTCTCGTGTTAGTATGTTATGACATACTTCCACTCTTGAAATGAAATCGGCAATGAGGCTCAGATTCCCACTAAGCCTCGAAAGACACCGCAGCTGAGCTGTTGCTTGACACAGGTGAGCACGGAGCAGGGTACTCAGCATAGGTGTACATGGTGGGGGAGGGCACTCAGCACAGGTGCAGATGGGGACACACAGCACAGGTGCAGATGGGGGCACAACAGCACAGGTGCAGATGGGGACACTCAGCACAGGTGCAGATGGGGGCACACAGCACAGGTGCAGATGGGGGCACACAGCACAGGTGCAGATGGGGGCACTCAGCACAGGTGCAGATGGGGACACTCAGCACAGGTGCAGATGGGGACACTCAGCACAGGTGCAGATGGGGACACTCAGCACAGGTGCAGATGGGGACACTCAGCACAGGTGCAGATGGGGACACTCAGCACAGGTGCACACAGGGAGGAGACACTCAGCACAGGTGCAGATGGGGACACTCAGCACAGGTGCACACAGGGAGGAGACACTCAGCACAGGTGCAGATGGGGACACTCAGCACAGGTGCAGATGGGGACACACAGCACAGGTGCGCACGGGGAGGAGACACTCAGCACAGGTGCAGATGGGGGCACACAGCACAGGTGCAGATGGGGACACTCAGCACAGGTGCAGATGGGGACACACAGCACAGGTGCGCACGGGGAGGAGACACTCAGCACAGGTGCAGATGGGGGGCACACAGCACAGGTGCAGATGGGGGCACTCAGCACAGGTGCAGATGGGGGCACTAAGCACAGGTGCAGATGGGGACACTCAGCACAGGTGCAGATGGAGACACTCAGCACAGGTGCAGATGGGGGCACTCAGCACAGGTGCAGATGGAGACACTCAGCACAGGTGCAGATGGGGGCACTCAGCACAGGTGCAGATGGAGACACTCAGCACAGGTGCAGATGGGGACACACAGCCCAGGTGCAGATGGGGGCACTCAGCACAGGTGCAGATGGGGGCACTCAGCACAGGTGCAGATGGAGACACTCAGCACAGGTGCAGATGGGGACACACAGCACAGGTGCAGATGGGGGCACTCAGCACAGGTGCAGATGGAGACACTCAGCACAGGTGCAGATGGGGACACACAGCCCAGGTGCAGATGGGGGCACTCAGCACAGGTGCAGATGGGGACACACAGCACAGGTGCAGATGGGGACACTCAGCACAGGTGCAGATGGGGGCACTCAGCACAGGTGCAGATGGAGACACTCAGCACAGGTGCAGATGGGGGCACTCAGCACAGGTGCAGATGGAGACACTCAGCACAGGTGCAGATGGGGACACACAGCCCAGGTGCAGATGGGGGCACTCAGCACAGGTGCAGATGGGGACACACAGCACAGGTGCAGATGGGGACACTCAGCACAGGTGCAGATGGGGGCACTCAGCACAGGTGCAGATGGGGACACTCAGCACAGGTGCAGATGGGGACACTCAGCACAGGTGCAGATGGAGGCACTCAGCACAGGTGCAGATGGGGACACTCAGCACAGGTGCAGATGGGGACACTCAGCACAGGTGCAGATGGGGACACTCAGCACAGGTGCAGATGGGGACACTCAGCACAGGTGCAGATGGGGACACTCAGCACAGGTGCAGATGGGGGCACTCAGCACAGGTGCAGATGGGGGCACTCAGCACAGGTGCAGATGGGGACACTCAGCACAGGTGCAGATGGAGGCACTCAGCACAGGTGCAGATGGGGACACTCAGCACAGGTGCAGATGGGGACACTCAGCACAGGTGCAGATGGGGACACTCAGCACAGGTGCAGATGGGGACACACAGCACAGGTGCGCACGGGCAGGAGACACTCAGCACAGGTGCAGATGGGGACACACAGCACAGGTGCAGATGGGGACACTCAGCACAGGTGCGCACGGGGAGGAGACACTCAGCACAGGTGCAGATGGGGGCACTCAGCACAGGTGCAGATGGGGACACACAGCCCAGGTGCAGATGGGGGGCACACAGCACAGGTGCAGATGGGGACACTCAGCACAGGTGCAGATGGGGACACACAGCACAGGTGCAGATGGGGACACTCAGCACAGGTGCGCACGGGGAGGAGACACTCAGCACAGGTGCAGATGGGGGCACTCAGCACAGGTGCAGATGGGGACACACAGCACAGGTGCAGATGGGGACACTCAGCACAGGTGCGCACGGGGAGGAGACACTCAGCACAGGTGCAGATGGGGGCACACAGCACAGGTGCAGATGGGGGCACTCAGCACAGGTGCACACAGGGAGGAGACACTCAGCACAGGTGCAGATGGGGGCACACAGCACAGGTGCAGATGGGGGCACACAGCACAGGTGCAGATGGGGACACTCAGCACAGGTGCAGATGGGGACACACAGCACAGGTGCAGATGGGGACACACAGCACAGGTGCAGATGGGGGCACACAGCCCAGGTGCAGATGGGGGCACACAGCCCAGGTGCAGATGGGGGCACTCAGCACAGGTGCGCACGGGGAGGAGACACTCAGCACAGGTGCAGATGGGGGCACTCAGCACAGGTGTGCATGGGGGGAGACACTCAGCACAGGTGCAGATGGGGACACTCAGCACAGGTGCAGATGGGGGCACTCAGCACAGGTGCAGATGGAGGCACTCAGCACAGGTGCGCACGGGGAGGAGACACTCAGCACAGGTGCAGATGGGGACACTCAGCACAGGTGTGCATGGGGGGAGACACTCAGCACAGGTGCAGATGGGGGCACACAGCACAGGTGCAGATGGGGGCACTCAGCACAGGTGCAGATGGGGGCACACAGCACAGGTGCAGATGGAGACACTCAGCACAGGTGCAGATGGGGGCACTCAGCACAGGTGCAGATGGAGACACTCAGCACAGGTGCAGATGGGGGCACACAGCACAGGTGCAGATGGAGACACTCAGCACAGGTGCAGATGGGGGCACTCAGCACAGGTGCAGATGGAGACACTCAGCACAGGTGCAGATGGAGGCACTCAGCACAGGTGCAGATGGAGACACTCAGCACAGGTGCAGATGGGGGCACTCAGCACAGGTGCAGATGGAGGCACTCAGCACAGGTGCAGATGGAGGCACTCAGCACAGGTGCAGATGGAGGCACTCAGCACAGGTGCAGATGGAGGCACTCAGCACAGGTGCAGATGGGGGCACTCAGCACAGGTGCAGATGGGGACACACAGCACAGGTGCAGATGGGGGCACTCAGCACAGGTGCAGATGGGGGCACACAGCACAGGTGCAGATGGGGGCACTCAGCACAGGTGCAGATGGGGGCACACAGCACAGGTGCAGATGGAGACACTCAGCACAGGTGCAGATGGGGGCACTCAGCACAGGTGCAGATGGAGACACTCAGCACAGGTGCAGATGGGGGCACTCAGCACAGGTGCAGATGGAGACACTCAGCACAGGTGCAGATGGGGGCACTCAGCACAGGTGCAGATGGGGGCACTCAGCACAGGTGCAGATGGGGACACTCAGCACAGGTGCAGATGGAGGCACTCAGCACAGGTGCAGATGGAGGCACTCAGCACAGGTGCAGATGGAGGCACTCAGCACAGGTGCAGATGGAGGCACTCAGCACAGGTGCAGATGGAGGCACTCAGCACAGGTGCAGATGGGGGCACTCAGCACAGGTGCAGATGGGGACACACAGCACAGGTGCAGATGGGGACACACAGCACAGGTGCAGATGGGGGCACACAGCCCAGGTGCAGATGGGGGCACACAGCCCAGGTGCAGATGGGGGCACTCAGCACAGGTGCGCACGGGGAGGAGACACTCAGCACAGGTGCAGATGGGGGCACTCAGCACAGGTGTGCATGGGGGGAGACACTCAGCACAGGTGCAGATGGGGACACTCAGCACAGGTGCAGATGGGGGCACTCAGCACAGGTGCAGATGGAGGCACACAGCACAGGTGCAGATGGAGACACTCAGCACAGGTGCAGATGGGGGCACTCAGCACAGGTGCGCACGGGGAGGAGACACTCAGCACAGGTGCAGATGGAGGCACTCAGCACAGGTGCGCACGGGGAGGAGACACTCAGCACAGGTGCAGATGGGGACACTCAGCACAGGTGTGCATGGGGGGAGACACTCAGCACAGGTGCAGATGGGGGCACACAGCACAGGTGCAGATGGGGGCACTCAGCACAGGTGCAGATGGAGGCACTCAGCACAGGTGTGCACGGGGGGAGACACTCAGCACAGGTGCAGATGGAGACACTCAGCACAGGTGCAGATGGGGGCACTCAGCACAGGTGCAGATGGGGGCACTCAGCACAGGTGCAGATGGGGGCACACAGCACAGGTTCAGATGGAGACACTCAGCACAGGTGCAGATGGAGACACTCAGCACAGGTGCAGATGGAGGCACTCAGCACAGGTGCAGATGGAGGCACTCAGCACAGGTGCAGATGGGGGCACTCAGCACAGGTGCAGATGGGGACACACAGCACAGGTGCAGATGGGGACACTCAGCACAGGTGCACACAGGGAGGAGACACTCAGCACAGGTGCAGATGGAGGCACTCAGCACAGGTGTGCACGGGGGGAGACACTCAGCACAGGTGCAGATGGGGGCACACAGCACAGGTGCAGATGGGGACACTCAGCACAGGTGCACACAGGGAGGAGACACTCAGCACAGGTGCAGATGGAGGCACTCAGCACAGGTGCACACGGGGGGAGACACTCAGCACAGGTGCAGATGGAGGCACTCAGCACAGGTGCACACGGGGGGAGACACTCAGCACAGGTGCAGATGGGGGCACACAGCACAGGTGCAGATGGGGACACTCAGCACAGGTGCACACAGGGAGGAGACACTCAGCACAGGTGCAGATGGAGGCACTCAGCACAGGTGCACACAGGGAGGAGACACTCAGCACAGGTGCAGATGGGGGCACACAGCACAGGTGCAGATGGGGGCACTCAGCACAGGTGCAGATGGGGACACACAGCACAGGTGCAGATGGGGACACACAGCACAGGTGCAGATGGGGGCACACAGCCCAGGTGCAGATGGGGGCACACAGCCCAGGTGCAGATGGGGGCACTCAGCACAGGTGCGCACGGGGAGGAGACACTCAGCACAGGTGCAGATGGGGGCACTCAGCACAGGTGTGCATGGGGGGAGACACTCAGCACAGGTGCAGATGGGGACACTCAGCACAGGTGCAGATGGGGGCACTCAGCACAGGTGCAGATGGAGGCACTCAGCACAGGTGCAGATGGGGACACTCAGCACAGGTGCAGATGGGGACACTCAGCACAGGTGCAGATGGGGGCACTCAGCACAGGTGCAGATGGGGGCACACAGCACAGGTGCAGATGGAGACACTCAGCACAGGTGCAGATGGGGGCACTCAGCACAGGTGCAGATGGAGACACTCAGCACAGGTGCAGATGGGGGCACACAGCACAGGTGCAGATGGAGACACTCAGCACAGGTGCAGATGGGGGCACTCAGCACAGGTGCAGATGGAGGCACTCAGCACAGGTGCAGATGGGGGCACTCAGCACAGGTGCAGATGGGGACACTCAGCACAGGTGCAGATGGGGACACTCAGCACAGGTGCAGATGGAGGCACTCAGCACAGGTGCAGATGGAGGCACTCAGCACAGGTGCAGATGGAGGCACTCAGCACAGGTGCAGATGGAGGCACTCAGCACAGGTGCAGATGGAGGCACTCAGCACAGGTGCAGATGGGGGCACTCAGCACAGGTGCAGATGGGGACACACAGCACAGGTGCAGATGGGGACACACAGCACAGGTGCAGATGGGGGCACACAGCCCAGGTGCAGATGGGGGCACACAGCCCAGGTGCAGATGGGGGCACTCAGCACAGGTGCGCACGGGGAGGAGACACTCAGCACAGGTGCAGATGGGGGCACTCAGCACAGGTGTGCATGGGGGGAGACACTCAGCACAGGTGCAGATGGGGACACTCAGCACAGGTGCAGATGGGGGCACTCAGCACAGGTGCAGATGGAGGCACACAGCACAGGTGCAGATGGAGACACTCAGCACAGGTGCAGATGGGGGCACTCAGCACAGGTGCGCACGGGGAGGAGACACTCAGCACAGGTGCAGATGGGGACACTCAGCACAGGTGTGCATGGGGGGAGACACTCAGCACAGGTGCAGATGGGGGCACACAGCACAGGTGCAGATGGGGGCACTCAGCACAGGTGCAGATGGGGGCACTCAGCACAGGTGCAGATGGGGGCACTCAGCACAGGTGCAGATGGGGGCACACAGCACAGGTGCAGATGGGGACACACAGCACAGGTGCAGATGGAGACACTCAGCACAGGTGCAGATGGGGGCACACAGCCCAGGTGCAGATGGAGACACTCAGCACAGGTGCAGATGGGGGCACACAGCCCAGGTGCAGATGGAGACACTCAGCACAGGTGCAGATGGAGACACTCAGCACAGGTGCAGATGGAGGCACTCAGCACAGGTGCAGATGGAGGCACTCAGCACAGGTGCAGATGGGGGCACTCAGCACAGGTGCAGATGGGGACACACAGCACAGGTGCAGATGGGGACACTCAGCACAGGTGCACACAGGGAGGAGACACTCAGCACAGGTGCAGATGGAGGCACTCAGCACAGGTGTGCACGGGGGGAGACACTCAGCACAGGTGCAGATGGGGGCACACAGCACAGGTGCAGATGGGGACACTCAGCACAGGTGCACACAGGGAGGAGACACTCAGCACAGGTGCAGATGGAGGCACTCAGCACAGGTGCACACGGGGGGAGACACTCAGCACAGGTGCAGATGGGGGCACACAGCACAGGTGCAGATGGGGACACTCAGCACAGGTGCACACAGGGAGGAGACACTCAGCACAGGTGCAGATGGAGGCACTCAGCACAGGTGCACACAGGGAGGAGACACTCAGCACAGGTGCAGATGGGGACACTCAGCACAGGTGCAGATGGAGGCACTCAGCACAGGTGCACACGGGGGGAGACACTCAGCACAGGTGCAGATGGAGGCACTCAGCACAGGTGCACACGGGGGGAGACACTCAGCACAGGTGCAGATGGGGGCACTCAGCACAGGTGCACACGGGGGGAGACACTCAGCACAGGTGCAGATGGGGGCACTCAGCACAGGTGCACACGGGGGGAGACACTCAGCACAGGTGCAGATGGGGGCACACAGCACAGGTGCAGATGGGGACACTCAGCACAGGTGCACACAGGGAGGAGACACTCAGCACAGGTGCAGATGGAGGCACTCAGCACAGGTGTGCACGGGGGGAGACACTCAGCACAGGTGCAGATGGGGGCACACAGCACAGGTGCAGATGGGGGCACTCAGCACAGGTGCACACAGGGAGGAGACACTCAGCACAGGTGCAGATGGGGGCACACAGCACAGGTGCAGATGGGGGCACACAGCACAGGTGCAGATGGGGACACTCAGCACAGGTGCAGATGGGGGCACTCAGCACAGGTGCAGATGGGGGCACACAGCACAGGTGCAGATGGGGACACTCAGCACAGGTGCACACAGGGAGGAGACACTCAGCACAGGTGCAGATGGAGGCACTCAGCACAGGTGTGCACGGGGGGAGACACTCAGCACAGGTGCAGATGGGGGCACACAGCACAGGTGCAGATGGGGACACTCAGCACAGGTGCACACAGGGAGGAGACACTCAGCACAGGTGCAGATGGAGGCACTCAGCACAGGTGTGCACGGGGGGAGACACTCAGCACAGGTGCAGATGGGGGCACACAGCACAGGTGCAGATGGGGACACTCAGCACAGGTGCACACAGGGAGGAGACACTCAGCACAGGTGCAGATGGAGGCACTCAGCACAGGTGTGCACGGGGGGAGACACTCAGCACAGGTGCAGATGGGGGCACACAGCACAGGTGCAGATGGGGACACTCAGCACAGGTGCACACAGGGAGGAGACACTCAGCACAGGTGCAGATGGAGGCACTCAGCACAGGTGCACACGGGGGGAGACACTCAGCACAGGTGCAGATGGGGGCACACAGCACAGGTGCAGATGGGGGCACTCAGCACAGGTGCAGATGGGGACACTCAGCACAGGTGCAGATGGGGGGCACTCAGCACAGGTGCACACGGGGGGAGACACTCAGCACAGGTGCAGATGGGGGCACACAGCACAGGTGCAGATGGGGGCACTCAGCACAGGTGCAGATGGGGACACTCAGCACAGGTGCAGATGGGGGGCACTCAGCACAGGTGCACACGGGGGGGAGGCACT
The DNA here is from genome assembly GCA_030068075.1 of Paguma larvata. Lineage (NCBI taxonomy): Eukaryota > Metazoa > Chordata > Mammalia > Carnivora > Viverridae > Paguma > Paguma larvata. The sequence continues at coordinate 62,918,812 of CM057835.1, forward strand.
CAGCACAGGTGCAGATGGGGACACACAGCACAGGTGCAGATGGGGGCACACAGCACAGGTGCACACGGGGGGAGACACTCAGCACAGGTGCAGATGGAGGCACTCAGCACAGGTGTGCACGGGGGGAGACACTCAGCACAGGTGCAGATGGGGACACACAGCACAGGTGCAGATGGGGACACTCAGCACAGGTGCACACAGGGAGGAGACACTCAGCACAGGTGCAGATGGGGACACTCAGCACAGGTGCACACAGGGAGGAGACACTCAGCACAGGTGCAGATGGAGGCACTCAGCACAGGTGTGCACGGGGGGAGACACTCAGCACAGGTGCAGATGGGGGCACACAGCACAGGTGCACACGGGGAGGAGGCACTCAGCACAGGTGCGCACGGAGGCAGGGTGAGGGCGTCAGCAGCGTCCTGTGTGCCAGGCACTGCACCAGGGCTGAACGGCTCACCGCGTGCCTGCCCCAAGCCCTTAGGGAGCTTGAGAGGAATGCCTCTACATACCCAGAGAAGAGCTAGCTACTCGCAGCATCTCCACAGTGTTCAGGGCAAGGGGCCTCTGCTTGGCCTTCTCTTTCCGGCTTGTGGCCTCCACCTAGAAGATAGAACAGATTCCGGGATTTGGGGTGGTGGGGAAGAGAGGCTGTAACAGAGAATCCGGAGGTATGGGCAGAGGGTCTGGTTTCATTCATTTGGTCTACCCACTTCCCAATTTCACTCTTCACAGTGGTCTCAAGACTTGAATATTTATTCAGGCCGAGGAAAGGAAAAAGAAAGAAAATTCTTTCCGAGAGACCTTTCTAAGGAAAGAGAAAACTTGGAGGAACGGGGAAGAGCCCAGAGAAGGGGCTGTAAACTCAAAATCCTACAGGAGCCGGTGCCAGCCAGGCCACAGGGACGGCAGGTATGGGCTGGAGCGGGCCACGGAGTGCAGGCCCGTCTCAGGGGCAGCCACCTGCCGTCACTGCACCCGCGTGCGTCCACCGGGGCCTGCTAGTATGGCTACCTCTTCCAGGTCGTAAACATAAGCTGCAAATCAGGACTTTGATGTGAAATCCTGTAATTTTCAAACGTTGGTGACCATTTGGAACGTTTATAAACACGGCACAGTTTAGATAAAATACTGGTCAGCTTCTGGCTCTGGGCAGAACAGTCGTCAGAAAAGAGGACTCTGTCTTGCCTGCAGTAAAAACAATCCACACAATTCAACTCCCATGCGTTGTCCCTCCCAATCCCATGGGGACCAGGCCAAGGTAGTGGCTTCTGAATTCCAGACAGATCAGCGTGGGGGGTTAAGTTAGGCCAAAATGGGTGCGTGCTGTGGTGGAGGCGGGGGTCACTGGGGCCGAGATCTGGGGATGGTGGTAGCAAGTCCCTAGAGGGACAGGATCAAGGATAAAAGCACAAGGCAGCTTTGGAGGGAGTTCTGGAAGCCTGAGTCAACCGCATGGGTGAGCAGAGGGCACCCCAGGACGGCTGGAAGAGGACGAGAGAGGGAGGCTGAAGGAGGCTGAGCTGTGCCTCCATGACTCCAGTGGCGGAACTGCCTCCACCCCAGGTAGCCAGCCCCTCGCCAGGTGGCATCACCCTCTTCCTAAAGGCCACGCACACGTCCCTCGAATTCATGAAGGGGGGCCGGGATCCCATGTTAGCTGGGCCACCTTGGGCAGGTTCCCTGATGTGCACACAGTTCCCTCCGGGGTTGTTAGCGTTTAGAGATCACAGAAAAGGGGCATCTGTGTGAAACGGAGTCCTGCCCCAAGGGGATAATAATGCCCATGGGGGCTGGCAGGTCACGAGCACGGGGCAGTGCCTGGAACAGGTGTGTGCAGCAAGCAGTTACTGCAAGCAGCTCTGTAACCATTCTTCTCTCCCAGAGATGGCTGTGTTTTAAAGAGGGAGAGAAGGATGGGACGCTAGGTCACAAGCTACTCTTCCAGCCGGAGGCTTCAAGGTCTACTCCCGGCCAGAGTGGACGTGAGCGATGTGGGCGGGGCAGGCCCACCTGGGCTTCCTTCTCCAGCTTTGTCATGTTTAAAAACATCTGTGCGATCTCCCGGTCGAACACTCGCACTCGGTCCCAGTCCAAAAGAAGAGATCTGTCTTTATCGGCATTAACCTGGAGGGAAAAGGAGAAAAGAGGAGAGAACGCACCCAGGTAAGCCCCCTGCCAGGAGAGAGAATCAAGGTAGATGAAGGTGGTCCTTGTCTGGGAGCAAAACGGCCCCAGCTCTAAGGTCTCACAGCCATACCTGGACAGGTGTACCGGCGCACAGATATGCAGGCTGACACCCACCCCCGTCCCAGGGGAAGGCTGCTCTGACTCCAGGCCTCTGCCCTGAGACCAGGCAGGTGGTCTCACGAGGGGAGCCCAAAGCCGAGGCTGTGTCCTCACGGAGGGTCAGGACCTCTGCCTCAAATGCTATCCCTGCCCACCCTCCAATGCCTGGACTGCACTAGGTGGGGCCCCTCCGGGGCCCCCAGCCCTAGGTCAATCAGACCGGCTCCGTATTATGTATTAACCCTTACAAGAAGCTCACATGGAGGATTTTATTTGGAGAAAGGGCTCTAAGACTCTTGAAAGTTTGAAAGTCAGTGGCCTGTGGCCCTCGGTCCAGTCCTTGGACCCGACCATCACACCTGATGGCCCTAGGGGTGACCCGCCTCGCCCCACACTGCGAAAGGGAGTTCGATCCCGCTTATCCAAATCCAGTGCATCCAGGCCTACCCTTATCCTGCCGCTCTGTGAAGAGTGGGGTCCCTTTCCTGGATGCCCCGCAGACCACTCTCCGGCCTCTCTCCTCTGGGCCCTCGGCCTCAGGGCCGTGCATGACTACGATGACGATGGAAGACCCTCAGAGTCCACAGCCCGAACCTGGAAAGACCCGGTGTGCGTCGGGAAAGGAAATCAAACCTTGGCCTGCAGCACCCAGTAGGTCTCCGGTTTGAAGGACTGGATTTTATCGTGTCTCTCCACGCAGAAGCCCAGGGTAGGGGTTTGACAAGGTCCAAAGGAGATGAGGGAGCTGTCTAGATCGCCGTATTTCCCCTGGAAGTATTTGGTCTGAAACCTGTAAGGCGGACGGGGCAGAGAAAGTTATCCCGGTTATGTACTTCCTCAAGACGCCACCGTTAGCCATGCACGCGAATCCAGCATGGGGCTAGTGGTGGGTGCGGGGAGGAGACCGAGGTGGCTGGTCTGCTCGGAAGACGGGGGACAGGGTGAGGACACGCTCGGCATGGGGACTGGGGAGGGTGCGTGCAGGCAGAGAGGAACTGTGTGTGTGCACACGTGACACGGAAGGCAGGAGGGAAGAGCAGAGGTTCCACCCATCCCAGGTCTGGGAAGCCCTTCTACTATATTCCACCCCCTCCACCCTCTCCTGAAGACCCACACAGCGTAGACGAACACCCTGCTTATCGAGTAGTGGCCCGTGTGGTCTATCAGCTAGACCGTTTCTTCAGGGCTTTTAGAATGTGGACATTGGCCTAGTGTGAACCCGGCCCTGGGGTGGCAAGCAGGGACCAGAAAGGCAGGGGCGCTGGCCACAGGGAGGGCAGCCGGCACCTGGTGAACGCACAGCCGATGCGCAGGTCCAGCTCCTGCCGGGCGTCCACCGACAGCGCCTCGTTGTGGTCGGGCTCGCCCAGGCGGGCCATGGCGGCACAGATGTCCGTGTCTGTGATGGAGCTGAATCTGGCCCGGAACACCGTCTTGTCGCCACCGTGGGCTGGATTCATGATGGGCAGCACGGCATCCAGGACCTGGGGGAGCGGCCAGCGGTAACCCACCGCTCGGGTCTCTGCCCCCTGCTCCGCACCTCGCCCGTGAGGCCCGGGGCTGAGCCTCCGCGTGTGTGACTCCTTCCCCACCCTGCCACGCCCTCCTCCGTCTCCTTCCCCGTCCAGAAGCCTCGGTCTCTCCACAGCACTCCTGCTACGTGGCTGCTCTTCCGCCCCTGACAAACCTGTTCGAACACCCCCTTCTTACTACCACCCTCCCTCTCTTCTGCTCTCCGTCCCTGCCCGGCCAGGAAACGCTATTGCTATGGATGCGAGGGAGCTCGGTCACGGTCACGAAGTCCAGCCCACTCGACCCACTTCCCTTCCTTCGAGAGGGTGGAGTGCCAGGAGGGGAGGTGGAACTTCTGAGAGACTGGAGAAAAGCCAGGGAAGGAAAACAGAATGAGGCGGAAAAGGCAAAGGGAAGGAGGGGGAAGGGTGCGGGGGGTGGAGGGAGACCCCCACGATATGGGGCTTAGGGGGAGGCGGGATGTGTGGCTAAAGCGCAGCAGGGGCCTGGAGCCAGACTCACTAAGAAGGCCACGCAGTGGGAGGGGAGTCGCACCGGAGCCTGACCATGCAGCTTCTCTACAGGGAAGAGGTGCCTTTGTTTCTGAGGGGAGACAGCCTGGTGAGCTTCCACCCCAGGAGGCAAAGCCCCCCCACCCCCAGGAGGAGCAGCCCTGCAGGGGAGGGGCCGGGAGAGGAGTGTCTGGGAAGGCACCAAGCCAGGTCATGTTTGCTGAGGGCGCCGCGCGGGAACCTGGGGTGCCCTGAGCACCCTCTGCCACACGGGAGCATTTTCTGAGCCCCAAGATGTGCCAGGCCGCAGATGAGAGCTGGGGGTACAGAGGCAGGAGGATAAGCTGCGCTAGGGGACACCTCCAGCTGGGACCGGCATGGGGGCGCCACAGCCACAGCAGAGGCGGCATCTGCTTCCCTGCAGGGAGAGGGGAGCCAGGAGGCGGGAAGGCATCTTGGGTGGGGAGAGGACACCGAAGGCTGAGGTGAGAAAAGGAGTGAAGAACATTGCCTTGGTCGAAGGTCCCTGAAAGGCGCCCATACTGGGCCGGATGCTGAAAACCAACCCTCTTCTTGAGACGGCTTGATTGGGACACTCCCATCCACGCAGAAAATTCTGCCCTTTCTATGTTTGCCCTCACAGTGCGCCTCGGCAGGGGAAGTAACACTCCTTCACCCTTGGTGGAGTCCGTGCATTTGAAAGTGCCCATGGGGGAACTTCCAAAATTAAGCAGGACAAAAGGCTATTTCTAAGGCAATGTAGCTGATCCCCACTGCGGCCCCAGAGTGGGGGGACTGCGGGCGAGGTCGGTGGGGAGGCCGGCAGTGAAGACCCCGGCGGGCACCCCTCTTACCTCGAAGCAGATGTTCTCCCCTTCTTTGTCACAGTCCAGCCACAGCACGATGTAGTCGCAGCCTTTGCCTTCCACCTGCCACACAGCACACAGCGACTAGCGCCTCCGCGGCCCAGCCCCGCAGCGCCCACCCGCGGTGCTCCCGCCGGGCCCCTGCGCCCCGAGTAGGAGGGCTGGTGCCCAGAGTGGGGCCCAGGCTGAGCAGAGGAGCTGGCTGCACTTAGGCTGCCTTAGCCGCGCAGAGCGCGGAGCTTAGAACTTCGTTTGGTGGGCACGAAAAAGTCATAAATGCGATACCGCACGGAAAATGGGCTGAAATAAGCCTTAACAGTGGTTGTCTGAGTGGGATCGTAAATGATTCGTTCTTCCCTCTACTTTTTAAAATTTTCCGTGTGTATGCGTTTGTTTTAAACTTAGAAAAACCACCATCAGCACCAAACAATTTAAAAAACAGAATTTCCGCTCCCCAGGGCTGAGTGACAGGGCTGCCCAGGTCCACTAGGCCCTGTTTGACGGAGCAGGCCTGAAAGGTGTCTCGTGGGCCAGCAGGGGGCGCTCTCAGAAAGGGCTGGGAGGTCAGCCCAGGGCATCCAGCGAAGGCCTCCCGTGGAAGGAAGGGCAGGCGGCAGGAGGGGGCCTGCAGGGCAGGGGCGGGCCTCCCCGGGAGCCCGCGCTCGAGCGCCGCACGCACCTGCAGGAACTTCACCATGTTCAGCTTGGGGTTAGCTTCCTTCTTCTCTGTCGGGGCTTGGCTGAACAGCTCCGCGGGGTCCACCTTGTCCCACTTGTTGTACTTGCCTGCAAACCACAGCCACGGGGACATCCGAATCACACTTCCTGGCTCGCGGGGCTGGACCTCTCCAATCGTCATAACCCCAGGAGGACGGGGGTGGTCTCGCCTCAAAAACGGGGAGAGCGAGGCTTGGAGAACACGTTTACCCAGGGCAACCCCACGACTGGAGGCGGCGCTGGGCCTTCGGTCCCCTGGGCTGCTGAGGCGACGCCACGCCTTGGCCACCCACAGGAGCCACCGCTGGGCAGAGCTGCTGCTGCTCCAGGGCCACTTCAGGACAGGCCCCGTGGCTGGAAGCGCCATTCCTGGGCTGGCTCTCCTTGCCGGAGCACTGAACCATACCACTCACACCTCTGCCTTCTCTTCCAGCCTGAATTTCTGTAACTCTCCCCCTCCCTGGCACGGACAGGCGCCCAGGGTGATCCCTGCGGGGAACCGATCTTTTGGGCCTCATGTCTGGTACATCCACCTACTTCTCTATTCAGGGCCCAGTGGCCCAGCGCTGGCTGGCTTAGCCCTCTGGCTTTCTTTTAGTCTCCACTTTGTGCAGCCTGGGAGAACAGGGTCAGATAGAGTCAAGTTTAAATTTTTTTAGTATGTTTTTATCTACTTTTGAGAGAGACAGAGTACGAGCAGCAGAGGGGGACACAGAATCTGAAGCAGGCTCCAGGCTCTGAGCTCTCAGCACAGAGCCCGATGTGGGGCTCGAACTCATGAACCACGAGATCATGACCTGAGCCGGTCAGATGCTTAACCGACTGAGCCACCCAGGCGCCCCAAGTCCTAGCTCCCCACCCGCCGGCTGGTGATAAAACTCAGTCCTAATGCTTGGTGACACAACAGAATTGATGTCATTGTTGTCACTGAGCAACAAGAAGTAAGGAGACCTTGCTGTGTCACTGTCACACTTAGTCCTCAAACGATCCTGGGAAGCGGATGGCATTGTCGTAAGACCCACTTCACACACGGGGAACAGAAACTTGGAGAGGTCCCCAGTCCCAGCCAACTCTCGTCAACCATAGGGCCCTGCACCTAGCTCTGCTGGCTCTTGCAAGGTGACATAATAACGATATAAGGATGACAATGTCAGCCACCAAATGACCACTGGACAGTAGTCACGCTCAGCGGGAACCACCTCCCAAATGCTACAGGGGCCAGGTCCCCCTGAGGTGGCATCCCCTGCCTCTGGGAAGCATAGGAAGGAGCACAGGGCATGCAGTGACTAAGAGGTTCCTCTGGGATGGGGACCCAGGGGCACTGAGCTCCAAAGCCTGGGTTCTGGGCACCTCACCCAGGGACCCCGGGTCACCCCTCCACGATCTGCTGGCCTCAGGACTCACGGCTTCTATACAAACTTCTCGCCTGGAGCCCTCCCCGGGCTCCAACCAGACCCTGGGCAGCACCTCGCGGGGCTTCCCTCAGCAGGATGGGGGGAGGGCGGGGGCGTGGGGGGCTTACCCAGGAAATCCAAGGTCATCACGTGACCGCAGACAGATGTCATCTTGAAGCGGACGGGCTGGCCCGCGAAGGTCCCGGTGTACTCGTGCACTGAGCACGTTCCGTTCAGCCCTTTGCGTGAGGACATGTTTCCTGCAGAGCAGAAGCACAGTGGCGGCTGCTCTAAAGCCGCGGCCGCCGCGGAGGCCCCAGGCCCTGGCGCTGCCTCGCGGAGGGCCAGAGTACCCCGTCCCCAGAGCGGTCGGTGATGACGCTCCTTGGGCCGCTGCGGGCACCGCGTGCTGGGAGAGGTCACGGTGCTCAGGGAAAACACCGCTGCCCACCACCTAGATGGTGCGCTCACAGCACGGAGTCCCGTCTCTGAAGGCCAGGAGTGCCCGCTCTGAACACTCTCGAGAGCAGACACTCTTGGGCCCTTTCTCTGCATTTCTGCCTCCCTTCTTTCAAACCTCACTTCGAAGGTGTCCAGGGACCTCATTATCGAATCCCGCGAGATTGTCCTGCGCCCCCCAGCCAGCCCCTCAGCTGACCTTTCTTGGCCTCTGGGAGGTGGGCACAGCTCAGCTCTCCCACCACCTCCGGTGGGATGCTAGCCCACGGTCCTGGCTCAGGGAGGCCATGGTGGACACCTGCCATTTCTGGGTACCCAGCATGCAAACACCCTTCCTTTCTGCAGGGAATTCAGAGACAGGAGGGGAAGCAGCACCCCACCGACTACCCCAGGGGCCAGAGTTAGGGTAAGGAACCGACGTTCCCTTTCTTAGTGCCCTGGGGTCTCAGGAGGGCCATAGCCAAGGGTCACCCTAGTGGCCACTCTTGAGTGACCTGAGGCACACAGGCTGCAGCTGTAGCAGTCATGGGTTGGGGGCAGTGGCAAGGGTCCTGTGGCGATCACGGCCATGGCAGGGCCTCAGACTGGGGTCTAAGACTGGGGTCGCGCCTAGACCAGGCTGGGGTCTTGGGCTCTATCTTCTTCCTTCCGGTGAATTCTCTTTCTGTGTAGGTTACCAGGGCTGGTTGCTGCTTAGGACCGACAACATGACAGGCACAGCGCTCTGACAGCGGCCTGCCTGGCGTCATGCTGTGAAGTGTGCCTGTACCGTTTTGGAGTCCCAGCCCTGGCTCACACTGGGTGTGGCAGTAAATGCATCCCCCAGCGACTGATACCGAGGCGCTTCCTTAACACCTGCAGCCCTGAGCCAAGTCAACTCCAGAGGGCCGGAAAAAGAAAGAAATGGCCACGCTCACAGACTGCCCCCGGGGCTGGTCTTCCCTACCTCGAGAGAGGATTTTAGCAATAGACTGGGCCAAGGATGGCTTTTCTGCAACCATGAGCACAGTCCTCATCTTGTCTTACAGCTGCCGAAGGCTTTGGCCCTTCCCGCTCCAGTTTCAGAGAGACGGCAACGAAGTTCGGAAACTGCCCTTCTGCAGCTCAACACGACTGTCAGCGCCGACTCCTGAAGAGAAGAGAAGACACGCAGAAACAGTAATGCTTCTAACGGAACCAGACCACTAAGAAGGAAACTCGCTTTAAAAAACAAAAAACAGGGGCGCCTGGGTGGCTCAGTCAGTCAAGTGCCTGACTCTTGCTCTCAGCTCAGGTCTTGATCTCAGGGTCGTGAGTTCAAGGTCGTTGGGCTCCGTGCTGGGCATAAAGCCTACTTAAAAAAAAAAAAACAAACAAAAACCGAAACACCCTGGCTGGCTCAGTTGGTATAGTATGTGACTCTTGATCTGGAGGTCGTGAGTTCGAGTCCTGGGTTGGGCATAGTTTACTTAAAAAACAAACAAGGGGGGGCTGGGTGGCTCAGTCGGTTCAACGTTGGGCTTTGGCCCAGGTCATGATCTCACATTTCGTGAGTTCAAGCCTCATGTCCGGCTCCCGGCTCTCTGCCCCAGGTTCCACCCCTTAAAAGAATTCTCCAGTTTTAACTGTGACTAATTTCCTGTGATTATTTGGGGCCTATTTTTCCATTAAGGCACACTCTGATTTCAAAAGGGAAGTCAAATGAGAGTAAAAGCTGAAAGCAACGGTTTGCCAATTTCATTACACCATCGTTGTATCATACACCGTCTTAACCTTTTTGCTTTACCAACGTTATTCCCTGAAGTTTTTGCTTTTTTAAAAACGCTTACCTGTATATTTTTTAAAAGGGAAAATGTATTTATATATAGCCTTGTAGGAACTGAAAGCCCATAATCGATGGCCAGAACTGGGTTCTTTCCGTAACCTACATGGTGGGTCAGGGTTGACCTTGTTGCCTGCAAAAAGCTGAGCCTAAAGTTTGTTCTCTGATTTCAAAGGGGGAGATCAGCCGGTGCTAAGCGAGTGCTGACAGCAAATACACAGGTTAGCCTGTTACTAGCCTGTCAACTATCAACGGCAACACCACCAATGGTATGTGTCCTTTGGGAGACGCTGCACATAAGGTCCTTTCTGTCAGTCTTAGGAACAAGTGAACTTGGCTTGGGAGTGGAGGCCCAGCGGTGGTCCAAACAGCATTTGGAGCCCTAGGATTTCTCACCTTAGTAACTGAACCCAACACCCGGGGGGTCAGGAAAAGAGGGAAAGAAGGCTGCTCCCCTGGAGACAAGCAATTGCTACGGTCTGCTACTTTGTTTAATCTTGCAACAGTTCGGTAAGGCGGGCCTTGTAAAATTTTTTTTAACCATGATTAAACGGAGGTTCAGAACAATTCGGACAAGTGCCAGGTGACCTTTGCCAAAGCTCTGGGGACCCCAGTGGCCATCAAGCTCAGGTTGGGCTGACTTCTCCACCTCCAGTTCCCAAAGGCTTTGTGTTAAAGAGGCCAGATAAGGCCATCGCCTTCCTTTCTTTTTACCTGCGAGAAATGACCGCCCCTGGATTCTAGCCGTTTTGTTCACAAAAGGAACTTCCCTCACCTCCATCAATAACTCGGAGAGACACACCCGGTTGCCCTCACGACTGAGCCAGGGCCCAGGAGGCGGCGAGTGGAGCGTGCCTTGACTTGGCCCCCACCGATGCACGGCCTCCCCGAACCTCAGTTTCCCTACTCGTGACAACAGATGCAGAAAACAGACCCCACATCAAAGAGCCGCGGGACAGGTCGACGAAGGAGAATATTAACTGCAGCGCCTACTGCTTCTAGGTACCGGACTAAGCGCTGGCCGGTCATCACCTCCCTGAACCCCCAATGCAAACCCCGGGGCGAGAAAGAGGCGGCGAGAATGCAAGGAGGTCCTCTCCCAAGCCCCGGGCCTGGGAACCCCTCGGCGCCCGGCCAGCATTCGGGAAACGTGCCCCCAGAAGGCCGGCGCTTCCCACTTCCCCGCGCCGCCCGCCGCTCACCCGCAGCCCCACCGCGGCTCCCGGCTCAGCTCCCGCTTCAGCTTTCGTTCGGGAGGGAGTAGGGGCGGACTCGGCAACCTCTACTTCCGGGTCCGGCCGCTGCTGGCGTACCTTCGTCTGAACCCCGGTGCGCGCACGTCCGCGTCCGAGAGTTCCGTGGCTCCCACGTTCCGGGAGCACGGTCTCCGGTCAGGCCTTCCTTGCTCGCCGCGGTGGGTCTGGATCCCCAAACTCTCCAATCCAGAACCCTCCTCGCAGCGGTCCTTGGAGGGGGGTGTCCCCAAACCTCCATCCTGACCCCTTCACGCGACCTCCCCAATTCCTCCGCCTTATTCTCCACTACCGCTGATGCAAAAATGACAGTTGTTATAATGATTATAAAAGCCGGATAAGCATGAAAATATATGTGCTGTTAATAATTAAAACTGCAGATGTGTGTATAGCAAGCTTCTTTCGATGCTATGAACGTTTGCGGAATGAACGAATGAACTGTGTAAACTATATCTGCAAGATGAATTGGGCAATAAAAGCAATTTTGTGTGTGTGTTAAAGCATTAGGATTATGGAAAGCTTAAAATAATTTTCATGACCTTAAAATGTCTTTTAAAGAAGAGCATATACACATTCCCCTCGCTCTTTCCCCAACCTGCCTTTATTGAAATACTAGTCCTGATAGATGCTCTGGAAAAAGAAAAGTTTTATGGTCAAGGGACGGTTGGGAAGTGCCGAAATTTAAAAGTCACAACGAGATTCGTTTTCAAAAGAGAACGCCTGATTCCAAACCCCCTCCTTGGCAGGGTCTCCATCTTCAAAATGGCAACTTCGTTTTCCTGACTGCTCAAGCTCAGGGCTTGAAAGCAGCCTGGATTTCTCTTTCTCTCACTTGTTGCCCATCCAAAAAATCCTGCCATCTCCGTCTCCAAAATACGTTTGAGATCCCAACAGTCCTCCCAGTTTCCACTGCCACCATCCCGATCCAAGCTCCAACTCCCTGATCTAAGTCCGTCTCCTGGACTCCCCCGGGAGTTTACTGTTGGGTTTACTACGGTCTGTTCTCCATACCCTTACCGCAGTCAGGACTAAGATTGGATCTAAGGACTGCGGCCAGTTGGCAGAGAGGCAGCACCAGAGCCCCTCTGCTGTTTTAATCCCGTTTGGGTTCCTTCGGCCCACCAGGAGGTAAGACCTGAGGCCAGCAGGGGGCGCTAAGTCGCTGAGAAACTGCAGCTACCCGCCCTGCTCTCGGCCTGGAGAGCCCTGCGGCCTTCCCACGGATCTCCCAGGGACCTACAGGTCAGGCCTTCCTGCCGACCCTCAGGTTGACAAGGACCCAGATTCAGAGAGGAGCCCTTTGACCTTCCTTCCTTACTGCACAGGCGCCTGGTAGTGGTGGATGGGATACCTGAGAGCTCCCAGACCTCTCTTCTCTCTTCTTGATGGGGTTTTGGAGTGATGGGGGTCTGGAGCTGACTGTCGAGAAAGAATTCTTAAGACACCTTTGGTGCAAAAAAGGGTGATTTTATTAAAACACGGCGACGGGACCCGTGGGCTGCCTTGGAGTCCTGGCAGGTGACTGATTATATACCTTCAGGTTGGGAGGGGGTTAGGGACAGCGTTAAGTCTCTAGGAATTTTGGAAGCAAGTTTTCCGGGACCTTGAGGGGCTAGCTGCTGTTAAGAAAAGGTCATTTATTACTGTCTAGTAAAAACTCAGGCAGGAGAGCCTTTAGATGTATATCGGTGGGCCATAAGCTTGGAGTACGATTGCCAACATATATCTTGGGGGGAGGCGGTGAGATAAAGGAAGATTCCAAAGGAATCACAGCTGCCTGGAGGTGGCCGAGGAGGCTGGGCTGTGGGGCAGACACCAGAGCACCATGGCTTCTGCTTCTGTGCGTATGGCGTGCTCAGCTGTGTTGGTTCTCTAGGCCCCAGACACGCTGGCTTCCTCTGTTTCCAAACACACACCACACTCTCCTGAAACAGGGCTTTCCACACACTCACGTCTCTGCCTGGTACGTACACCCTACACATTGTGGGGCTGGCTCATTCCACCCTTCAGGGATCACCCCATTTTCCCCTTCCCAGTGCGTCTTTGATGACTCCTACTCCATAATAGTCTTCTGGGGAGTCCCTCTCAGGCACTTATTAAGACACGTAGATATAATTATACCAGATCCGTAAACAAGATGGGCGCCAGCACCTCACACAGTTGAAAATCCACATATAACTTAAAAAAGATTTTTTTAATGTTCATTTTTGAAAGACAGGCAGAACGTGAGTGGGGGAGGGGAAGAGAGAGAGGGAGACACAGAATCCGAAGCAGGTGCTAAATTCTGAGCTGTCAGCACAGAGCCCGATTCGGGGCTGGAATTCACAGACTGCGAAATCATGACCTGAACTGAAGTCGGATGCTCAACCAACTGAGCCACTCAGGTGCCCTGAAAATCTGCATATCACTTTTGAGTCCCCCCAAATTTAATTACTAATAACCTTCTATTGACTGGAAGACTTACCGATAACACGAACAGTCAATTAACACATATTTTGTATGTTATATGTATAATATACTATATTTTGACAATAAAGTAAGCTAGAGAAAAGAAAATGTTATTAAGAAAATCATAAGGAAGAGAGAAAACTTCTCTACTACTGTCCTATATCCGCACATCAGTGAACCTACGCAGTTCAAACCAGAGTTGTTCAAGGGTCAACTGTGCTTGTTTAGGATTCCCCACTAGACTCTAAGTTCCATGGGGACGGGGACCATGGATATTCACAGTGGCTGCTCTTGACCAAAGAGTCTCAAAAAACAATCTAAGTGAAAGAAGAGGTGATCTAAAAATCCAGATCCCAATTTCTTCTAAAATGTCAGTAAACATGGCCTCCCCAGTTAGGAGCGCAAGCCTGGGATATTGTGATTTATGATAAGAAATAAATATTTGATCTTCCAGTTCCTGGCAGAGAGCTCCTGAAACCCTTGGGGTTTCTTAAGTGATGGGAATGACAGAAGAGTGTTTTGTTCTTCATAATAAGCCCCAGACAGCACACCTGCAAGGGTGGGGTGTCGGTGGGCGCGTAGCCGGTGGGCAGCTCTTCCTGCTTCCTTTCCTGCCTTGGAAGTGGATTTCTTTCACTTGAGCTGGGAGCTCCTTGGGTACCTACTGTCAGAATGACCTCAAAGACCTTCAGTACAAATACCAGAAGGAGCTGATAGCCAGACTGCCAGCCCCAGGGGAGACAAAGTCACAGTTGGGTGTTTTTCTGTCCTCTGCCCTCAAAATGGTTGCAGATGTGGATCCCTTTTCAGCCCTTTCTAGAATTAAAAATGAGTTCGTGGGGCACCTGGGTGGCTCAGTCGGTTACAAGGCGGACTCTTGATTTGGCTCAGGTCATGATCTCAAATTCCTGGGGTCGAGCCCCAAGTTGTGAGTGCAAAGCCTGCTTGGGATTCTCTCTCTCCCTCTCTCTTTGCCCCTCTCCCACTCAGGTGCATGCTCTTGATTAAAAAATAATTAAACTTAAAAAATGTGTTCTTATCTCAGTGTCTGGTTCTGCTTATGGTCCTTGAGCAGAGAGAGCGGCTCGGATCACCTACCCCCCTGGCGTGACCTTTTCCTTTATTTCCTTTCTTGCTTTTGCCTCCAACAGAGGAAGAATTGAGGGCCCCCTTCACTCCCTGGGCTTCCTTCTGTGCCTGTGGCTTGCTGGAAAAGTTCTAGAATGAGAAGAGGAGAGAAGGGACAATGGAGTAAGAGGGTTGATTTCATGCAGTGCAAGGGATGCCCAGGTTCAACGTTAGTTCTAGGTATGTTTTCTGTGATGTTGTCTCTGATGACATTAGCATTTAAACCAGCTTACTATGAAAGCAGGTGGCCCTCCCCATGCGGGTGAGCATCTTCCAGTCTATGGAGGGCCTGAACAAAACAGAGAGGGGGAGGAAGGTAGCACGCGCCCCTTTCTGCTTCCTGTCTGCCTGCTGAAGTGGGGCATTGGGCTTCTCCCGCCCTTGGACGGGGCTTTATGCCATTGGCTCCCCTGGTTCTCAGGCTTCTGGACTCAGACTAAGGTGCATCACTGGCTTTCCTGGGTCTACAACCTGCACAGGGTAGATCGTGGGGCTGCTCAGTCTCCATAATCGGGAGAGGCAATCCCTCATAATAAATCTCTCCCTATGTGTATATCCTATCGGTTCTGTTTCTCTGGAGAACCCTGATTAACGGAAGGACGTAAGTCGTCATCTGAACATCCCAACAGCCTCCAGCTGCCCAACCTGCATGGCTTTGTGGGTAGCACGGAGCGGAGAGCAGGCCCCAGGGCTTCGGGAAGTGCTTGGTGAGGGGGTGAAACTCAGGTGGATCAGGGACAAGACCAACAGAACGTCTAGGTGCAGGGCCTGGCTGAGGAGTGGGCCGAGGACCAGGAGGTTCTGGCATACCCACTCCCTGGGAAGACTATTGTGAAAAGCAGAGGGTCGGGAGAGCTGGATCGGGGCCTCTGCAGGGCGCTGATGGGGGAAAAGGCTGCTCTACCTCTGTCCCCACCTACCCCGGGCCCCACGTGGGGGCCCCCAAGCCTCTACTGGTGCTTCCTTCTCAGAGGTTGTGGGTCCCTTAGCTTCATTCGAGGAGGGAAAGGGGTCTGGGTTTGGTGGGAGGGAATGGCAGGAGCATGGAAGGGGACAGAGTATCCCACTCAGCCCAGAACTCCAGGATTTCTGCTGCACAAACCAGGTGTTTTCACCCCCTGAGGATGAGTCCTCTCTACCGGTTCACCAGGCCTGTCAATTTGGGCAAGAGCCATATTTCTGTGGGGCTCAGCTTCCTCAGGAGGACGGTGAGGGTCTCTACCTCAGAGATCCAACCTTGCAGGCTGGCCTCCTGGGCAGTGGTCCGTGAGCCTGAGGCAGGTGTTTCCTCCCCGGGCGCTTCTGTGGGGCCAAGGAAAGAGCCACAAGGGCTGCCCTGTGCCCATTCCCCAACCGACACTGCAAACTCAAGAAAGTTCAGGAAAGTGGTGGCCGAGAACCAGTCATAAAAGACCCCACCCCTGGGAGGGCACAGGAGGATGCTGGCCCAGCCCTGAGCCGGTCCCAGGAGAGGTGGCAGCACAACGAAGACAGAGTTCAGCACGTCCACACCATGTCCTGGGCTCCTGTCCTACTGGTACTCTTCATCCACTTGGCAGGTGAGAACACCCCAGAGCTCACACCCTTGGCCCCAGCCCCTGCCCTCCTCTGCTCAGATGTCCCTGTGCTTCTGTGTCCCCAGGCGGTGACTCTCAGCCCCAGCTGAACCAGCCGCCCTCCGTGTCCGCACCCCTTGGATCGACAGTCCATCTGGCCTGCACCTTGAGCAGAGACTACGATGTCAGGATTTATAACATCTACTGGTACCAACAGAGGCCCGGCCACCCTCCAAGATTCGTGCTGAGATATTTCTCCCACTCAGACCACAGCCAGGGCTTCAAGATTCCCCCTCGCTTCTCTGGATCCAAAGATGTGGCCAAGAACACGGGATATTTGAGCATCTCTGGGCTGCAGCCTGATGATGAGGCGATGTATTACTGTTCTGTGGGCTCCCAACTCATGAATAAAGAGAAGGAGATGAGGGGAGAAAGGAGGGAAGAAAATGAGCCTGCTGTTTTGGGGTCCCAGGCACCCAAGGACACGTTACCTTGAACTAGAGACCAAAGGGCACACCTCCTCAGAGAGACGCAAGTATGGGCAAGGAGGGTGGGCCTAGGGCTTCACTGAGCCTGGGAGAGAGTCTCTCAGCTTATTCCTGTCCAGCAGCATTGCTTAGACACCATGAATGCGAGATTTGGGGATTAAAGTTCTGTGTCTTGAGAAATTATCTTGCTGAGTTTGTATGCCTGGTGTGCTGAATTGTACCGAGGTGGCCTCAGACGTTCTGGGAAAGGTCAGAAAGGTGGGATGCACCTTAGAACCAGCCTAGAGTGAAGGCCCAGGAGGCCAGCAGGTCACAATGCTTGGCGCAAGCCCCTGCTCTTGTGGGTCCTGGAGGACAGGGGCTGCACCCTGGGGGGTGTCCCTTTGAGGACAGTCTGCTCTGTTGTGCAGGAGTTACAGGGTCAGCAACTTAGAAATCACCTCTATCGGCCTCTGGGGAGGACAGTGGGTGCCGAGTGACAGGTGTGGAGCGGGTCCTCCACATCAGAACTATGACATTGGAGCAGACAGTTCTCTGTTGTGAGGCGGTTCTGTGCACTGTAGGAGGTTCAGCAGTGTCCCTGCCCTCTACCCAACCAATGCCAGCACCTGCGCCTTCATACCCCTAGTGATGACACCCAGAAATTCTCCAGGCATTGCCGAATGCCCTCCGGGTGGCAGAATCACCTTGATTAAACAGCCTTGATCTCGGTGAGAGAAATGGGTGTATTCTTCTGCACAAGAGAGTGGCAGAGGCTGGCAACTATTTTCTCTGAAGGGCCACATGCTAAATCGCTTGGGCTTTTCAAGCCGTATGATCCCTGTCCCGACTACTCATTTCTGTCCTTAGAGAGTGAGAGCGGCCACAGGCAGTACTACGTGAACAGATGGGCACGGCTGTGTTCCTGTTTAACCTGATCTACAGAAAAATGGGGCCGGGTGGATGTGGCCCCAGAGCTTGCCGGCCCCTGCTCCGGAGCAGCACTTCTGCCGCTGGGTTTGCACGCACTGGGCTCGGTGGGGTACAAGGCCAACCTCGATTCCTCCTATATGATGACTGCATGGAAATCTGGACCCCTGGAAAAACCTGGAGGCAGGGGGCGTGGCTTCGCTGATGGGCTTCTTGGGTGAAGAGGGAGCAGGTGCGTTCCTGTCGCCCTGACCCATGGCTCAGCATCCCGAGTCCCTGGGCGGTGGGTCAGGATGTGCCCTGCAGAAACGGACCCCGTATATAGGTACGTAGAGTGGACATGCTTCATACTCAGAGAGGTGTCAGGCAAACTGTCTCCCCTGTGATCCCAGACTTGGCTGAGAACACCCATTTATCAAGGGGGTACCCCAGAGAGTGGGCCTGTGTCGCTACTGGCCCTTCCACAGTGCAAAACAATGGTCTCAGCTCATGACCCGTTCTGGCTCCCCTCTGAGCTTCTATTTCCTCAAATGCACTGCATTCTTCCTGCATCAGACCTTTGCCCCTGGAGAGGGGCTCCCAGGCCCTTGTTCCTACAGGCCAGCCAGGTGGGCCCACCTATCACCTGCCGTTCCTCTTAAAGTCTTTGGGATTCTGGGCTTCCATGCCTTATACATTCCTTTCCATGCTCTGCGAGACCCGGAGCACAGACAAAACCAGTTGTCCCCAAGGAGGACAGTGATTTTGTTGGTATCAACATGCCTTCCTGGAACAAAGGCAAGAGGCCAACCGGCACCATGACCTCAATAGTCAGCTTCTTGGACAAGGTCAGGAGTTGACCTTGGACGCGGCCGTGGCTGCTCTCTGTTCTCTGCCAGTGTGAGATTTGCTTCTGGCAACTAGATACCAGCTTTTCCCCTTTGTTCTGGAGCTTCACAGCTGCCTGGAGGTGGCCGAGGAGGCTGGGCTGTGGGGCAGACACCAGCGCGCCATGGCTTCTGCTTCTGTGCGTATGGCATGCTCAGCTGTGATGGTTCTCTAGGCCCCAGACACGCTGGCTTCCTCTATTTCCAAACACACACCACCCTCTCCTGAAGCAGGGCTTTCCCACACACTCACGTCTCTGCCTGGTACGTACACCCTACACATTGTGGGGTTGGCTTTTTCCACCCTTCAGGGATCACCCCATTTTCCCCTTCCCAGGGCGTCTTTGATGACCCCTACTCCATAGTAGTCTTCCAGGGAGTCCCTCCCAGGCTCTTACTAAGACACATAGATGCAATTACACCAGACCCCTAAACGACATGCACACAGTTGAAAATCCGCATATAACTTTTGACTCCCCCGAGAATTAACTCTTACAGCCTGTCGACCAGAAGCCTTAGGGGTAACATGAGCAGTCAATGAACACCTGTTTTGTATGTTATATATATTATATGTGTATTACATACTGTATTCTTAACAATCAAGGAAGCTAGAGAAAACAAAATGTGACTTTGGAAATCATTAGGAGGAATGCTCCGATGACTCAGCTGGTCAGGCATACGACTCTCGAATTCAGCTTAGGTCATAATCTCAAATTTTGGAATGGAACCCCAAGCCGTGAGCCCGAAGCATGCTTGGGATTCTCCCCTCTCTTCACTCCCTCTGCCCCTCTCCCACTCTGATGCACAAGCTCTCTCTCAAAAATAAATAATTAAAATAAAAAAACCAATAACAATGTGCTCTCGCCTCGGTGTCTGGTTCCGCTTATGGCACTTGAGTAGAAAGCACAGCTCGAATCGCCCACTCCCTTGGAGTGACCCTTCTCTAGTTTTTCTTTTCTTTCTTTTCCCATCTCCAGCACAGGAGGCCTTGCCTTTTGCCCCCTGAGAACTGCGGACCCCTGTCCTCCCTGGGCTTCTCTCTGTGCCTGTGGCTTGCTGGGAAGGTTCTAGAATGAGAAGAGGAGAGAAGGGATGATGGAGTAAGAAGGTTGATTTCATGCGGTGCAAGGGATGCCCAGGTTCAACATTAGTTCTAGGTGTGTTTTCTGTGATGTTGTCTCTGATGACATTAGCACCTAAACCAGCTTACTCATGAAAGCAGGTGGCCCTCCTCACGAGGGTGAGCATCTTCCAGTCTGTGGAGGGCCTGAACAAAACAGAGAGGGGGAGGAAGGTAGCACACGCCCCTTTCTGTTTCCTGTCTGCCTGCTGAAGTGGGACATTGGGCTTCTCCTGCCCTTGGACGGGGCTTTATGCCATCGGCTCCCCTGGTTCTCAGGCTTTTGGACTCAGACTGAGGGGCATCACTGGCTTTCCTGGGTCTACAACCTGCACAGGGTAGATCGTGGGGCTGCTCAGTCTCCATAATCGGGAGAGGCAATCCCTCATAATAAATCTCTCCCTATGTGTATATCCTATCGCTTCTGTTCCTCTGGAGAACCCGATTAACTGAAGGACGTAAGTCTTCATCTGAACATCCCAACAGCCTCCAGCTGCCCAACCCGCATGGCTTTGTGGGTAGCACAGAGTGGAGAGCAGGCCTCAGGGCTTCGGGAAGTGCTTGGTGAGGGGGTGAAACTCAGGTGGATCAGGGACAAGACCAACAGAACGTCTAGGTGCAGGGCCTGGCTGAGGAGTGGCCCGAGGACCAGGAGGTTCTGGCATACCCACTCCCTGGGAAGACTATTGTGAAAAGCAGATGTCGGGAGAGCTGGATCGGGGCCTCTGCAGGGCGCTGATGGGGAAAAGGCTACTCTACCTCTGTCCCCACCTACCCCGGGCCCCACGTGGGGGCCCCCAAGCCTCTACTGGCGCTTCCTTCTCAGAAGTTGTGGGTCCCTTAGCTTCATTCGAGGAGGGAAAGGGGTCTGGGTTTGGTGGGAGGGAATGGCAGGAGCATGGAAGGGGACAGAGTATCCCACTCAGCCCAGAACTCCAGGATTTCTGCTGCACAAACCAGGTGTTTTCACCCCCTGAGGATGAGTCCTCTCTACCGGTTCACCAGGCCTGTCAATTTGGGCAAGAGCCATATTTCTGTGGGGCTCAGCTTCCTCAGGAGGACGGTGAGGGTCTCTACCTCAGAGATCCAACCTTGCAGGCTGGCCTCCTGGGCAGTGGTCCGTGAGCCTGAGGCAGGTGCTTCCTCCCCGGGCGCTTCTGTGGGGCCAAGGAAAGAGCCACAAGGGCTGCCCTGTGCCCATTCCCCAACCGACACTGCAAACTCAAGAAACTTCAGAGAGTAGTGGCTGAGAATCAGGCGTGCAATGGCCCCACCCCTGGGAGGGCACAGGAGGATGCTGGCCCAGCCCTGAGCGGGTCCCAGGAGAGGTGGCAGCACAACGAAGACAGAGATCAGCACGTCCACACCATGTCCTGGGCTCCTGTCCTACTGGTACTCTTCATCCACTTGGCAGGTGAGAACACCCCAGAGCTTACAACCCCCGGCCCCAGCCCCCGCCCTCCTCTGCCCAGATGCCCATGTGCCTCTGTGTCCCCAGGCTGTGACTCTGGGCTTGTGCTGCACCAGCCGCCCTCCGTGTCCGCACCCCTTGGATCGACAGTCCATCTGGCCTGCACCTTGAGCAGAGACTACGATGTCACGATTTATAACATCTACTGGTACCAGATGAGGCCCGGCCACCCTCCAAGATTCGTGCTGAGATATTTCTCCCACTTGGACTATAGCCAGGGCTACAAGATTCCACCTCGCTTCTCTGGATCCAAAGATGTGGCCAAGAACACGGGATATTTGAGCATCTCTGACTTCCAGCCTGAGGATGTGGCTATGTATTTTTGTTCTGTGAAGAGCGAGGAGGTGGATGGGGAAAGGAGATGAGGGGACAGATGAATGAAGAAAAGGAGCCTGCTGTTTTGGGGTCCCGAAGCACCCCTGGACACGCTTACCTTGAACTAGAGACCAAAGGGCACCCTTCTCAGAGGGAGGTGGGTATGGGCAAGCAGGGTGGGCCGTGGGCTTCACAGAGCTGAGGAGAGGGCCTCCAGCGTCTTCCTGTCCAGCAGCATTGCTTTGAACCCTCTAACTTGGGATTGGAGATTAAAGTTCTGTGTCTTGAGAAATTATCTTGCTGAGTTTGTATGCCTGGTGTGCTGAATTGTACCGAGGTGGCCTCAGATTTTCTGGGAAAGGTCAGAAAGGTGGGATGCACCTTAGAACCAGCCTAGGGTGAAGGCCCAGGAGGCCAGCAGGTCACAATGCTTGGCGCAAGCCCCTGCTCTTGTGGGTCCTGGAGGACAGGGGCTGCACCCTGGGGGGTGTCCCTTTGAGGACAGTCTGCTCTGTTGTGCAGGAGTTACAGGGTCAGCAACTTAGAAATCACCTCTATCGGCCTCTGGGGAGGACAGTGGGTGCCGAGTGACAGGTGTGGAGCGGGCCCTCCACATCAGAACTATGACATTGGAGCAGACAGTTCTCTGTTGTGAGGCGGTTCTGTGCACTGTAGGAGGTTCAGCAGTGTCCCTGGCCTCTACCCAACCAATGCCAGCACCTGCGCCTTCATACCCCTAGTGATGACACCCAGAAATTCTCCAGGCATTGCCGAATGCCCTCCGGGTGGCAGAATCACCTTGATTAAACAGCCTTGATCTCGGTGAGAGAAATGGGTGTATTCTTCTGCACAAGAGAGTGGCAGAGGCTGGCAACTATTTTCTCTGAAGGGCCACATGCTAAATCGCTTGGGCTTTTCAAGCCGTATGATCCCTGTCCCGACTACTCATTTCTGTCCTTAGAGAGTGAGAGCGGCCACAGGCAGTACTACGTGAACAGATGGGCACGGCTGTGTTCCTATTTAACCTGATCTACAGAAACACGGGGCCGGGCGGATATGGCTCCAGAGCTTGCCAGCCCCTGCTCCGGAGCAGCACTTCTGCCGCTGGGTTTGCACGCACTGGGCTCGGTGGGGTACAAGGCCAACCTCGATTCCTCCTATATGATGACTGCATGGAAATCTGGACCCCTGGAAAAACCTGGAGGCAGGGGGCGTGGCTTTGCTGATGCACTTCTTGGGTGAAGAGGGAGCAGGTGCGTTCCTGTCGCCCTGACCCATGGCTCAGCATCCCGAGTCCCTGGGCGGTGGGTCAGGATGTGCCCTGCAGAAACGGACCCCGTATGTAGGTACATAGAGTGGAAATGCTTCATACTCAGAGAGGTGTCAGGCAAACTGTCTCCCCTGTGATCTCAAACTTGGCTGAGAACATCCATTTATCAAGGGGGTACCCCAGAGAGTGGGCCTGTGTCGCTACTGGCCCTTCCACAGTGCAAAACAATGGTCTCAGCTCATGACACGTTCTGGCTCCCCTCTGAGCTTCTACTTCCTCAAATGCATTGCATTCTTCCTGCATCAGACCTTTGCCCCTGGAGAGGGGCCCCCAGGCCCTTGTTCCTAAAGGCCAGCCAGGTGGGCCCACCTATCACCTGCCGTTCCTCTTAAAGTCTTTGGGATTCTGGGCTTCCATGTCTTGACAAAAAACGCAGAGATCGGAGAGTCTGGTCGGGCCCCTCCATTCTAACACTGCCCCACCAGATCCATGGACTGTGAGATCCTGGACTCGGGCCTCAGGCCAGCCAGAGTGTGAGTCTCAGCTCCGGTCAGCCTCGGAAGGGTCATTTGAATTCTAGGCCAACATCCCAATTGTTGTATGTCAAGAGAATCAATCATAATAGCACAGACAGATTCTATAAAGCACTCAACTGTAATGGCTCCTCCACAAAAGAGAAGTGTTAATATTTCCTCATGGGTCACCAGGCCTGGCCTTCTTCCTTGTCGAGTCCGTTCCTGTAGCCTGTGTCATTTCTCACCTTCACCGTTATCTAGCCTACTGCCCATCGACCTGCTGTAGCTCCTCCTCCTCGTTACTCCCAGAGCCAGCGCTGCCTGCACTCCTCCTCTCTGACCCCTGTCCCTCACCTTTGAAGGCACATATACAAGCCACATCTGTAATTTTCAATGATCTGTTCGCTACAGTTTTTAAGAAAGGCAATAAAAACAGGTGAAATGCTTTTTGTGAGTTTTTCTTCATTTTGAGAGAGAGAGAGAGAGCACGTGCCCAAGTGGAGAGGGGCAGAGAGAGAGGGAGAGAGAGAATCCCAGCAGGCTCCTCACTGTCAGTCAAGAGCCCACCTCCTCGGCTTAATCCCACGAACCGTGAGATCATGACCTGAGCCGAAATCAAGAGTCAGACGCTTAACCAATTGGGCCACTGGGTGCCCCAAAGCGATTTTTAAGAGTATATTTTATTTAACTTCATACTCCCAAATATTATCATTTGTGCATGCAATCAATATGAAAATTAGCTATGAGAGGCTTAACTCCTTGGTTTTCATGCAAAATATTCAAAATTGGAGTGTAGTTTGCTCTACAACAGAGAGTGTAGCGGCTCCTCTCAGTTTGGCCCAGCCACTTTCCAAGGGACCAACAGCTGTCCTTGCCTTGTGCAGCACCAAATAGATTGAACAGACAAATTCAGACTCTCTCTCATGATCCAGCCTTTGGAGGCTGGTCCAGATCTGGTCCCAAGTCCCAAGTCTTTTCCATATCCCCAAGTGTTTCTGCCACACTAATCCATCTGCAGTTGAACCAACACCTCATCCTTGCGGTTGCTTTGGACCCTTATTAATCTATTTTTTGCAGACAGGACTTTCTGTCCCTTTACAGTGTCCTCCCCAGATGGCTTCCCCAACTCAGGGCTCCACAAGTATCTCAAATCTCACTCCTTGGCCAAGATTTCCCAGACCTCCTTAGGCAGTTACTAGCTTCCTGCCATGTGTGTCCATTGTATTTTCCTAACTATATTTAGTACTTACCGGACAGATCTAAATTTACTTTGCAGGTCTCTCTCCTTCACTCATCTGCAAATTCTCAGTGGTGGTCACGAGGTGATCACAGAGTCGAGCGAATAGACGAATCAGTAACTGATGGCATGACTCGATGAATTCTTGAGTTCCAAGCCCTTCCATGCTAGGATCCCTGAGAGGGCTGGGGTCATTGGGATTCCATAAGAAAGGGAATCTTGTCACATCAGCGAGTGGCCACATTCTGTCCAGTTGTCTGTCTCTCTGTCAGTCTTTCTCACATACACACATGAATGCACACACACACACACACACACACACACACACACACACACAGCTCTGATGTCTCACACATGAAGCTGGTGATTATGTACGGCAAGTGGGAATGGTGTGGGAAGGAATAGGCCAAAAATGGGCCAATGAGGGAAGAACTTTCTGAGTCAGCAACAGAGAAGAGAGATGTTGGAGAGGAGGGGGAATCTGGTCTTGGATACTGTTAAGAGCTCCCCCACTTCCACCCTGTCACCCCTAAGCCTCTGTCTACAGGGCTCCCAGGTGTGAAACAGAACAAAGGCGTGTGGCGCTCAGAGCTATGGTCTGTGCACAGAAATGCTTGACACAGCTTCCAAATTTGAGACAGAAACACAGAACCCCATGGCTTAGATATGGTACTGAAGGGGGGACCCAACATTCTGATCTGAGTTAGACCCTGAGACCTTGAAATCTGAGGAAGCCTCAAGGGTCTTGAGGGATGGAGCGTGCCAATCAGACAGAGTGAAGATGCAAGGGGCTCTCGAAGCATACAGAAGGCCAGTGTGGTTGTGACACGGTTTGGCAAGATGAGCTCAGGGAAGTGGCCGCACACAACAAGGGAGGGTGGAATTACCCTCCAGAGGCCCTTTAGGACACGGGTGCCCCTTGCATTTCATTCTCGATTGTGTTTTTGTGATGTGAGCACAATGCCCGAATCCATTGGTTCATTGCTGGGTGCAAGACGGGGATGTCCTCATTCCTGCATTCCTCCTTCCCCCCTTGGTAAGAAAACTTCCCCCCATCAGTGACTTAGTCGCCTGAGGAGCTATGTGTAGGACAAAGGTAGGATACGTGTTTGATCTTTTCTCCCTTTATCTACCAACTATCCAAATAACAGGGCTGTGTGCCAGCTTCGTCCAACTTGGATTTGTGAGTGTCATGATAAGCCAATGCATAGAAGCATATCTGAGGGGTTTCAATCCATTGCAATTATTGGAATTTCTTCTGTCGTTGACCAGTAGGAGCCCATTCGGATTGGTTTCTAGTCCGGAATGTGTGGGTGTGTCAAACGCAGTACGTTTAAGTCTGTTTTCAGTATTTCCAAAACTGTGGGCCAACTTTCATTCCAGCTACTTCTCAAAGGGATGATTAATGGAGAAATGGGTTCACAGAAGGAAAGAGACCCCTGGAATGGGAAAATCATTCTTTTGCAAAGCTTAATGTGATCATAGCAATGATGAAGGCAGGACCAATAGTTGGGTGCCTAGTTACCAAGGCACAGAACTTGTGTGTGTTTCAGACGTGTCGTCTCACACAGTCTACTCACAAAAGGAACATGGATATTTCCATTGGAGAAATTTGGCTGTCACCTCCAATGCAAGGCCCCCACCCTTGCTTCTCTCTCTCTTTTTAAAATGTTTATTTATTTTGAGAGAGAAAGATGGGAGGAGAGCAGAGAGAGAGAGGGAAACAGAGGATCTGAACGAGGCTCTGTGCTGGCACAGAAAGCCCAATGCAGGGCTTGAACCCATGAACCTCAAGATCATGACCTGAGCAGAAGTCAGACGCTTAACAGAATGAACCTACCAGGCATCCCATCCTGGCTTTTCTCTTAATGGGATGATCCAACACGGGTCCCTTCTGGAGGCAATAATGGGAAAGCACTCTATGACAATGGAGCTGAAAACAAAAGGTTCAAGCTTTTACTCTCCGTTCTCAGGAAATACAGGGACCCCAGAAGAACAGCCAGACAAACCCAGACTGTGGATAGCCGGAAAAGAAAGTTGGCTTGGTTACTAACAAGTAACCAGAATGTGTGCACTGATATTAGATGATCTTTTCAGACCAAACAAACAAAAACAGTAACTATAAATAAAAATCATCTTGTGTACCATTGTGAAAATTTGGGTAGCAGATACTAGCTAGTAGGGGATTATAAGAATTTCCATAGATGGAATCACGGTATTGGGGCTTTTTAGGAGAATGTGTCAAAACATCCGCAACGGAATTTTTCCAAATCCTTAAATTTGAAATAATTATAGATTTACATGAAATGGCAAAACAATGTACAGGGAGCTTCCACGCCTTTCCCCCAGTTTCTTCCAATGTTAACACCTTCCATAATTATAGTATGATATCAATATCAGGAAGTTGACATTGGTATAATCTAGAGCTTATTCCGGTTTCTCTAATTCTACCTGCACTCATTTGTTCATGTGTGTGAATGTTGTGTGTGTGTCACAATGTTATCACGTGTGTATCTTTGCACGATCACCACCAATCTAGATATTTAGTTCTACCATCACCACAAGACTCCTCCATGCTACCCACACCCTCTCCTCATCCCTCCCATCCCCAGCCCCTACAAGCACTAATCTATTCTCTGTCTCTTTAATTTTGTCCTTTTGAGAATGTCATAGAAACAGAATGATAGAGTAGGAAATCTTTTGAGACTGACTTTTTTCCTTCAGCAGAATTCCCTTGAAGTTCATCCAATTGGCTGCATGTATAAATAACTCATTCTTTTATGGGTGCATAATATTTCATGGAATGCATTACCACGTTTATGTCACCATTCTCCCATCGACAAACATTTGGGTAGCATCATACTCAATAATTATTTCAAAATATCCCATAGTCCTAAATAGAAATCCTTAAACTATAAAAGTTCTGGGAGAAAATCTTTGTGACCTTGGGTGAGGCAAAGATTTCATAGATGTAACAAGCAAAAGTACTGTCTAGCCATAAAATAAACAAGTCGATTACTTCATAAAAATGAAAAATGTCTGTTCTTCAAAAGACACTACGAAGATAATTAAAATACAAGCCATAGGCTGGGAGAAATATTTGCAAAATACATACCTGAAAAAGGGCTTCTATCTAGAACATACAAAGAACGCTCAAAACTCAACAATGAGAAAACAATCCATTCAATTTTAATCATGTAAATGTTTTGAACAGATACTTCAGGAAAGAAGATATATAGAAGGCCAATAAGTACATGAAAAGATGCTCAACACCATCAATCATTAGGAATTAAAACCACAACAGGGTAACCCTACACGCCTAGTTAGGAAGCTAGTTAGAAGGCTGTAGAACAACTATAACACTCATATGTTACTAAACGCATCGTATAATGATATAGCTATTTTGGAAAACAGTTTGGCAGTTGCATATAAGGTTAAATGTACATTACTTACAATTCAACAATACGACTAGTATTTACCCAAGGGCAATGTAAAACACATCTGAACACAAATGTTTATAGTGGCTTTATTCATAATCACCTAAAACTGCTAATAGAAATGTTCTTTGATTGGTGAATGGATAACTGGAACATTCATCCGATGGAATAATAACTCAGCCACACGAATGAATGACCGCTGATATATGCGGATACGGAATGTCTCCTGTGTGGTTGGCTATGTAAAAGATTCAGTTTCAAAAAGGCTACATACTGTGTGATGCCATTTACATGACATTCTAAAAATGCAAAACTCTAGGGACAAAAAAAGAGACCAGTTGGTTGCTAGGGGTTGGAGGTGGAGGGGTGGAGTGATGACAAGGGGGCACGATGGATTTTTTTGGGGTAATGGAAATTTCTATTTGTATATTTTGATTGCAGGGGTGGGTATGAGACTGGATGCATTTGTTCAGAACTATACACTAAAGAGGGTACGTTTTCATATATGTAAATTTTGTCTATATACCTGACGTAAAAAAATTTTTTTTTCCACGCCGTAAGTGCTATGGTATTCTGGTAATGATACCACGTCTGGAACAATGATGGTTGCTGCTTGATTAAGTCTACCGCCATTAACTTTGGCACTGTTCTTAGCCCTGATCTAAGAATTCTCAGGGACCAGATGAATGATTTAAAAGGCAATAAGATGGGGATCACCACATCTACTTCTTTAAAATTTTGGGGGTAGGAATACATTCTGCCATTCTACGTAGACATGTCATATTGTTTTTTTGATGACCTATATTGGCTTCGTGGGGGTGGGGCACGATTTCAGGAGCTTGCATTTGGCCTTTTCCATCATAATGACTCCTGCTCCACAGGCCATGAACCCATAGGAGGATTCTACCAGCTAAGTATGTCCATATCGTTTAGATGTCGGGAAACAGGAAATGATCATCAGCCAGTCTTGCCGATCATTGGACACAGTGTGCAACTGACATGTCAGGAGCTAGCATTCGGCTTTTTCCATCACAATGACTCTGTATTGTAATTACCTGCACACTAACAGGATGGCACTTTTGTTGTCCTGCCTTCTGTGTCACTCAGAAGCTGTGTCAACAGCCTTAAAAATATCTAGATATTCCCATATCCTGGGGCACTTATTTGGGTAAATAATAGTAGGATCCCCTTGGAGAAGGATTTCTGAAATCTTGTAAGGTCCTCCCTCAAGGGGACCTGGCTTTCCTATTGATGTGTTCTGGATCTGGAAAGAGCTTAGGTCTGGAAACTGGGAAGGGTTTGTGACTCTCCCCCGGCGTGGCCGAATCATTGGTATGGCTCACCCACTTGCGATCATTAGTTAAGCAATATGCAACTGCCTCTCCATCTGATGCCTAGGTGCACCGTAGTCTATTAATCACTTCCACATTTCCCTGTGGGCCAGTGTCAACCTTCTTGCCTGTGTCAGTTTGAATATTCTGAGAATGAGACACCAAGATGGGATGAGATATACGTGAGAGTTTTCAGGGCGAATGGCTGTAAAGATTCATGGGGAAAGCAGCAAGAATCAGTAGGGATAGTCTCCAGACCGTACTACTGGTCTGAGACCTGAGAAAGGAGAAAGGGAAAGAAGAGTTGGTGAGGAAGAGTCTCAGACTGCAGTTCTAGGAAAATTTTATCCAGACCGATGGGGAGTCCCCAGGCAAAAGTTACCCATTAGGGGTGTCCATGTGGGCAGAAATGGGCCATCACTTGTAACCCAGCCAGTAAAGTGATGGGAACAGCCTGAATGAAGCAGATGAGGGCTGTCATTCCACGTCTTCTCCCAGCCTTCCTGCCCCACCCCCCAACTGGGGTGTTCTGAAAGGAAATCTGGGTAGGACACTTGCTTAAGGCCGCCACACTGCCCTCGTGGTAAGTACTTCCATTGGTCTCTGTGGTTTAATGCTGCCGCCGAGACATCCTGCCATACTCATTGAAACGGACTAGTCCAATTCCACGCAGTATCCTCACCACAAGCCCCAGCCCGTGGCGGACAGCCACCACTGAACTTCTCCAGAGTGGCAGTGCCTCCTAGCAGATTCACTTCATAAAGGGAATGTCCTCTGAGCCCTCTGGAAAAGGGGCCACTGGTGTTTCTCTGGTCCTTTATAATAAATCCATTGTAGCATAAACACCTCTCTCTGCTCATTTTGACCCTGTTCCTTCAGGTCAAGAAGTTCCAGCATCCCCATCTTTTTGACACTAGGGTCCCATGTATCCAAGATTTAAGCACCATCTCATTAGGACCAACTCTAGATGTCTCGGTCATTGGGGAGACTGACTGTATCGGCATCAATAAACCCTCCCCATCCAGCCGTTTCTCCTCCTCTTGATCCAGGACCCTCAAGACACATCTAGCCATGACTTCCTGGGTCCTTTTTGGTCATTCTTCCTGTCATCTAGAGAGAATACCCCTCTGTCAGGCCACTCTGAAACTTGGCATTGCTTATTGGTCTGAATGAATTGATGGGCCATGAGGCATTTCTTGAGTAAGGCAAGCATAATCCCGAAGGAGCCTTCAGGTGAGGTCCCTGCAATGAATCCAGGCGAAGTTGGAAGCTCCAGACCTGTAGCGAGGAGGAAGCCTAGAGGCTTCAGGGGAATCAGTTACAGGTTTTCAAGTGTATCCACCTGAATGTGCTCGTGCCAAGTTCCAGTTCCCATGCCTTCCCTATCACGGCCTGACATTGGTGTCAGAGACACTGGAGCTGCAAAATTGGTCACCGTGTTTCTCCATTACACTCATTCTCAGGTCTTGGCCTTCCCTCTGGCTGCAGGTTACAAAGATCTCTAAGCACCGCCAGAGAAGCCATCTGGCTCCCACCTCAGCTGGCTGTCCTGAGCCTGCCATTTTCTTCTAGCGCTCTATTGGCATTTAGCGACAACCATTCCGCTCTGCGGTTTTGTCATGACCATTTCCTCTGTATCGCTCAAATGTTGGAGATATGGCATTACTCAGTGTGACCCCTTCCATCTGAACCCATAGGTCCACCACATGTAAGGGTCTTATTAACTAAATGTCTTATTCTTTGGGGACCCCAGCAGGCTATAGTCCCTAACGGGGTCCTTACTTCTATTTGACTGGCCAGCTATCCAATTCCAGAATCTCACTCTGAAGATCTGCTTCTTGTTACGGCATATCACAGGACCAGCTACTTAGGGTTTGGCAAGAATCGGATCCTGAATCAGGTAGCTTATTTAGGAGGAGACCCTATGAAACAGATAGGAAAGGAAGGCGGGCAGGAAAACAAGTTACCACTTTTGGGCAACTGGAGGTTACTCCCACTGGGGACTCCTGGGAAACATTCTAGAACACAAGTCTCAGAGCGATCCCTGTGCAAGGGTGAGAGCGTTGACATGTCTACGTGCCAACTCTTACGGGTCTTTGGTGGAGAGCTGCTCCTGGGAGGAAATAATTTCTTGCATCCCAGTCCTCCCCGGCACGCAGGCACCGATGGCCAGACATGCTCAGGTGAGAGCAACTAAAAGGCAAACAGAAAGCCAGCGTTGAGGGAATACAGGCAGGTCCCTGACAGCATCTACTACGATATCCAGAGGTCGAATGAAGGTCCTCGCAGTGGAGACCAAGAGGAGTATGTTAATATGAAAGGTGTTGGAGGGAAATGGAGCGTTCTGATGTGTAGGTCAAAGGTCCTGGGCTAGGTGAGTGTCAGCTGGGGTCGATGAAAGAAGCAGAATCGCTGGGAGGGACACGGAACAAAGGATCACCGTGAGGATGGCCCTCATACTGTGGTTCAAGCCACCGGAGCAATCTTTGAGGGCTACTGTCTCTCTTCTAGCGTTGAGCCCGTGCTTGCTCCAGGTCACCCCGATCCGCAGTTGGGAAGGAAAGCCAGGTGTGCCCCAGAACGTCAGCAACTCTCTCACCTTAACCTTGGCGCTGGCGGTGGCCCGCGGAAGAAGCTGGCACAGAAACAACGATGACAGCTTTGCATTAAACTTCCAGACCTGACATAAATGTTCTCTTACGCCTCACCCTAGCCAAGCCATGCACAGAAGAGAGTTCTGCTAATGTGGTTGAGCCGAGCCCGGTGGAAACGGGACAGAGTCACCACGAAGCGTCTGAGGAGGAGAAAGCTGCTCTAGAGAACTCCGATAATGCATTTATTTTGGTTTCCAGTTTGTAAGATCGCGGAGAATGGAAGAAAGTCAACAGAAATGAGAAAACATTTCAAAAAAGCGTGAGCACTGCCCATAATGATTGACCGTTTTTTTGTACTTAGGTGGTGGCAGCAGCTCTAGGCTGGGGAGAGGGTAAGACAGAGGAGCACTCTTCAAAATCAGTAGTGATCTCGAACACCGGACTGATGGAGACCTGTTTTCCCCATAACAGGCGCAGGCAGGGAGCAGTTGCTGGGGCAGCACCCAAGTCTGGGTGCAGCGGACTCTGCCGCTGAGTTTCCAACAGCGAGCACGGAGCCCAGTGCCCAGACTTGGAGGCTGTTGTGAGTAGCCAGCAGCGTGCAGACACTCTGGGACAAGGCCACAGGGACCCTGCTGGTCACAGGTCAAATTTCAGTCTTTCCCTGAGGGGTCTCTTAGATCCAAGACCCCAGCATCGACAGATTCTGATTCAAGTCCTGGAGACTCCAGTGCTGCTCTGAGAGATGGGACGGCCGAGATGGGTTTCTAGGCAGCCGAGCGTTTTCAACTTTTCTTTCTTGGTTCCTGGATCTTGTCAACATAACCCTTCCTGACTCTAGTTAGGTATGAGGTCCATCCTCACGGTAATCCCTTGTCCTAACTCTAGGCTTAATAATACCCTTCGTTTGTTTGTTTATTTGGCTTTGCTTTTAGCTATTCAATATATCTGAACTCTACTTTTGCATACAGAGGAGATAGGTAGTTGCGTTTTTTTTAATGTGGCAAGTTTTTATAAGGCTTAATAACAAAAGACTTAAATACGTGTTTATTTTTTTTAACGTTTATTTATTTTTGAGAGACATAGAGACAGAGTATGAGCAGGGGAAGGGCAGAGAGAGAGGGAGACACAGAATCTGAAGCAGGCTCCAGGCTCTGAGCCGTCAGCACAGAGTCCGACGTGGGGCTCGAACTCACAGACCGTGAGATCATGACCTGAGCCGAAGTCGGCTGCTTAACCAACTGAGCCCCCCAGGCGCCCCTTAAATACGTATTTATATTGTGCTTCAGCCTTTAAGGGATTAATGAGTCTTTTTTGCTCTTACTTGTTCAGAGAACAAGCAATTATATTATTAATGCTGAATCTAGCGTGCAACTCTTATTGGCTAAGATAAATAAAACACTTTCAAGCTATTTACGCTATTAAGAAGAGTAAAATGTATTAGCTTCTCACAGTTTAATTTTTTTAATCTTTATTTTTGAAAGACACACACACACACACACACACACACACACAGCATGAGCAGAGGAGGTACAGAGAGAGAGGGAGACACAGAATTTGAAGCAGGCTCCAGCCTCTGAGCTGTCAGCACAGAGTCGGACGTGGAGCTCGAACTCACAAACTGCGAGATCGTGACCTGAGCCGAAGTCGGACATTTAACCAACTGAGCCATGCCAGGTGCCCCTGACTTCTTATGGCTTAATTAAATGGCAAAACATTACCACAATAAAGGGAAAATCAACCATGTATCTATAATCCAAAAGGTTGTACATCCAGAAAAATAGAAATACCCTAAAATAAACAGAACTTTGAATTTCATTTAATATTTGTAATATCTTTTTTTGATGTGCTTGTACCTCAAAATATATTTTTCACTGAGAAATAACTGACATAACACTGTATTCGTTTTAGGTGTGCAATATAATGATACGTATCTATCGCAAAATGATTCCCACTGTAAGTTTGGCTAACCACCGTCTCCACACATAGTTACAATTTTTTCCCTTGCGATGAGAACTTTTAAGATCGACTCTCTCAACTTTCAACATCGTTAACTAGAGTCCCCATGCTGTACATTACAGCCTCGGGATTTATTTCTTAGAACCGGAAGTTTGTACCTTTTGACCACCTTCAGCCATTAGGCCCACCCTCTGCCCCTTTGTTTTTCCCTAATAGATGAGGACTTTTCTCCTTCATTCGACAGACACTAAGCTAGTGTTGGCCGACCATCACGTCCGGCACAGGCGACACAGTTGTCAGCAGGTAGTACTGTCTTCCTTCAGGGATCTCACATTTTGGTGGAAGGAGATAGCAACTGAACAATTAAGTCAATACATCATCCATAAGAGGGGGGTGACAAAGCAGGGTTGGGACAGAGGGTCATGGGAGTGTTGCCCTGGTCAGGGGCAGGACAGGTCATTCTGGGGATGACACCTTAGCATGTGAGCCAGGCAGACAAGGGGAGGGCCAGACCAGGCAGTGGGAGCACCCATTACTGATGGCCTCAGGTGGAAGGGCATTCAGGATGTTCTAGAATTGTCCTCTGATCAACCAGACCGGAAGTACTGAGAAGAGGAGGGATGAGGTGGGCGATGGGCAGGCCGAGGGACCGGAAGCCTTTGTAAGGATTCTGTCCTTTTCCCTGAGTGACTGGAAAGGTTACCACAAGAGAATTTTATTTGGTTGGTTTCACTTTTAAGGCTCAAACTCTATTTCTTGTCATGAGACTGTGCTTCGGGTGAGGGCGCTACCTACATGAGCCAGGTGGTCAAATCCAGGGGAGAACCTCTGAGGTACAAGAAAAGGCAGACGGAGGAGTCTGCACAACCTGAGACCCCTCCCCCTACCCACACACGTGTGGCAGGCTTCTGCGTGTTCTAGTGGTTTCTGACAGAAATATTTTTAAGAGCTTTGCTCACCCTCTATACCTTGGAGAATCTCATTTACTGCACACTTTGCAGATGTCTTTTTCAAAGGCTCTCTCTTGGGTATTGTGTTTTTGGCTATTTGCAAGTCAGACCAAGGTTGAGCCTGCAGTCAACCTCTGTCAGGGCCTCCAGTGGGCAATGAGCTGGGGTCTCATCTTCCCACTGGTGCTGGATAGGGCAGGGAGAGAGGAGAAGGGCTGGTCTGCTGGGGGTACTTATCACGCTGACTCTGCCCAGGCCACTGAGTCCCCTGGAGCTGCTCCTATGGCCCCAATCAGCCTCTGGGGGAGTCAGCCTCATCTTCTGCCTGGAGGAGGTGTCCAGAGCCACCACAGGCCAGGACTAAAATGAACACAGACCCCTACAGAGTTGAGCAAGCGAGGCAGGGACTCAGAAAGGCTCCTTCAGGAGACTGGAGAGTGCGGTGGTGAGGGACGGGACGGCAGACAGGAGAGGCCCTGTGCCTTTGTCTGTTTGGTTTGCTCATCTCAAGCTTCTGGAAACAACGCCTGGCATTTTAAGCACTAGGGTATTTTGAAAGAATAAGTGGCCATCACTTCAAACTGTGTCCCTCATCTGAAACCACCAGTTCCACTTCTCCACTGGTGGACCTTCTGACTGGACACACAAGGGTCCACTGAGCAATCATGGCTCAGCCTCCAGGGGACGTCTGGGCCACTCCCCTGCGTCTCTCCCCTTCATAGCTTCTACTTCACCTTCATCCTAACACCTGCTTAGCCTGATGCCCAGAGCCCTGCTTTCTTCCTGTCTCTTGGAAATATCCCCCCCACCCCGATCCCTCTCCCTCCCTCTTGGTTAAATTATATTCCCCATGTGCCTTAACTCAGCCAAAAATTCTGTTTGTGGTGGATTATCATATGTACAGGTGGAACATTTAAACAGCAAAATTATAGATTTTCTTTTATACATAAAATCCTTTATGGAAAATTGCATTCAGACAAAATTTTACCTCATTCTCGACCCCTATACTCTTCTTGACTTTTACCTTCTCCTTCTCCTTCTCCTTCTCCTTCTCCTTCTTCCTCTTCCTCTTCCTCTTCCTCTTCTCCTCCTCCTCCTCCTCCTCCTCCTCCTCCTTCTTTTTTGAGAAAGAGAGAGGGTATGAGTGGGGGAGAGGAGCAGAGAGAGAGAGAGAGAGAGAGAATCCCAAGTAGGCTTCACGCGGGGCTCATTCTCATGACTGTGAGATCATGACCTGAGCCAGAATCAAGTGTTGGCTGCTTACCTGACTGAGTCACCCAGGTGCCCACTTTTAGCTTCTATATTAGTCAAGATTCTCCAGAGAAAAAAACCCAATAGATGGATGGATAGACAGACAGAGAGATAGATAGATACAGTGACATCTAGAGACTTATTATACAGTATCGGCTCATGTGATTATGGAGGCTGGGAAGTCCCATCATCTGCGCCTTGCAAGCTGGAAGCCCAGCAGACTGGTGGTGTAGTTCAAAGGCCTGGGAGCTGGGAGGCCAGTGGTCTAGATTCCGGCCCAAGTCAGGAAAAGATCAAT
Source organism: Paguma larvata (assembly GCA_030068075.1). Classification (NCBI taxonomy): domain Eukaryota; kingdom Metazoa; phylum Chordata; class Mammalia; order Carnivora; family Viverridae; genus Paguma; species Paguma larvata. Next base: position 62,954,758 of record CM057835.1, read on the forward strand.
ATCCCAGCTCAAGCAGACAGGCAGGCGGAGAGAGCAGTTCCGCCCTTCGTCTGCCTTTTTGTTCTATTCAGACCCTCGATGGATTGGAAGATGCCTACCACGTTGGGTACGTGGGTGTGGACGCTGGCCATCGCTTTCCTCAGCTGACCAAGTCAAATGCTGATCTCTTGAATCTCTTCCAGAAACACCTTCATAGACACACCCAGAAATAATGTTTCATCTGATTTCTGGTTATGTCATGGCAGTCGATGCCCAAAATGAACCATCAGACCTTTGCTCTTTCTCTCACACGAATGGAAGCACCCGGCAGCAATCTTTGGGTCCCCACACTCATGCAGGCGATGGCGAATATAGGACACAGTGGAAGGTAAATGCTCTAGTCCAGTCAGATATAATTTAAGAATTCTTAATTTTTTTTTTTTACTGCGGTAGAATACATGGGGAATTAAAATATACCGTTTTAAACAATTTTTAAGCGAACAATCCAGGGGCATTTGAGCCCTTTCACAAGTGTGCAGCCGTCACCTCCCTCCATCTCCAGAACTTTTTTGTCTTCCCAGACTGAAACTCTGCCCCCACTAGATGCTTCTCATTTCCCCTCCACCAGCGTCTGGTAACTTCAGTTCTACTTCCTGTCTGTCTCTATGAATTTGCCTATTCCAGGGACCTCACAGAAGTGGAGTCACATTTAACCTTTCGTGTCTGGCTTATTTTATTGGCATAATGTTCTCAAGATTCATCTATGTTGTAAGAGGGCTCAGAGCTTCGTTCCTTTTTACGTTCGAATAATGTTCCACTGTTCATTCTGTTTATTCGTATGCTGATGGACACTTAGGTTGTTTCTACCTTTTAACTATTGTGAATGATACCTCTATGAACCCGGGTGTACAAATACGTCTTTGAGATCTTGTTTTCAATTCTTTGGGGTGTATACTCAGAAGCGGAATGACTTGATTGCATGGTAATTCTATTTCAATTTTTCGAGGATCCTCCACGCTGTGTTCCAGGGCAGCTGCACCATTTTAAATGCCCACCAAGTGGACAAAGATTCTAATTTCTCCACATCCTCACCAACGTTTGTAATTTTCTGTTCTTTTGATAGTAGGCTTCGCAGCGGATGTGAAGCGGTGTCTCATTGTGGTTTTGATTTTCATTTCCCTAATGATGAGTGATGTGGGACATTTTTTCACATACCGGTTGGACAGTTGTATATCTTCTTTGGAGAAATGTCTGTCCAAGTCTTTCACTCCATTTTTAATTGGGCTGGGTTCTTTTTTTGTTTTGAGTTGTAGGAGTTCTTTATACATTCTGGATATCAATCCCTTATCACGTAAATTATTTGCAAATATTTTCTCTCATTCTGTGCATTGTATTTTCACTCTTTTTTTTTTTGAACTTTTTTTTTAACGTTTATTTATTTTTGAGACATAAAGACAGAGTGTGAGCAGGAGGAGAGCAGAGAGAGAGGGAGACACAGAATCCGAAGCAGGCTCCAGGCTCTGAGCTGTCAGCACAGAGCACGATGCGGGGCTCGAACTCACAGACCGTGAGATCATGACCTGAGCCGAAGTAGCTCGAACTCACAGACCGTGAGATCATGACCTGAGCCGAAGTCGGACGCTCAACCGACTGAGCCACCCAGGCACCCCTGTATTTTCACTCTTGACTGTGTCCTTTGACTCATATAAGTTTTTTAATTGATGTAGTTCGACTTGTCTGTTTTTTCTTTTGTCGCCCTTGCCTTTGGTGCGATATCCCATACATCATTGCCCGTAAGTTCTGATATGTTGTGTTTTCATTTCCATTCATCATAAATATTTTCTAATTTCTTTTGCGATTTATTCTTTGGACCCACTAACTGTTTAGGAACATGTTGTGACCTTTCCACATGTTTGTGAATCCCCCCAATTTGCTTCGGTGGTGGCTTTCTTATTTCAGTCCTTTGTGGTTGGAGAATATTCTTTGTATTATTTCCATCCTTTTAAATTTAGTAACACTTGTCTTATCACCTACATAGAGTCTGTCTTGGGAAACGTTCCATGTGCACTTGAGAAGAATGTGTACACTGCTATTATTGAGTGGATGGACTATTCTAGAGATGCCTGTTAGCTTTTGTGGGCTTTGAACATTGTTCAAATCCTCTATTTCCTTCTTGATCTTCTGTCTAGTTGCTCCACATATGATTGAGAGGGGAGTCTCAGAACACGAAAAGTACCACAACACTGTGTGTTGTATACTGGAACTAAAATGTAAAAACTTCTTAGAATGAACAACAACAATGCAAAAGATCCCTAGGAAATCCAGAATGAAAACTTGGAATGAACAGTCAGATAAGGAAAGAAAGAAAGAATGAAAGACAGAAAGAGGCATATCAGCGTCTCCAACCACTACTCCTGAACGAAGGAGCTTGTTCGAACAAATCCTGAATATGGTTTCTGATCCTTGGGGTCAGATCACGGGGTGGGAGGAGGGTACGAGGTATTTTAGTTTACCCTCCCAGAACTAAAAAAAAAAAAAAAAAAAAAATTGAGGAAAAGTTCAGGATAACATGACCGCACCTTACATCACTCCCTCAAGGTGAAAAATATGGAAAAGAGGTTAAGGCTAAGGAAACACAGCCAACCTCTGTGAGCCTCCTGCTCTCTCCCCCTGAGGCTTCAATTGTCACCACGGGGGTGAGCAGGAATTCTGTGCAGGACCCTCTGGAATGCAGCTGAGGGAGAAGGAGCTGGAAGGGTGATCGTCATTACAGGCCAACCACACCCTTCCCTCCACTTCCGGGGACTGCCTTCTAACCGGGAAGTGTGGAAAAGTCCCTCGAATCCGCACTCTCTTCTCATTTCCTGCGTCTCAGCAGTAGGTACGCGCACACGAAGAGGCATGGGCTTCCGAAGGTTCTACCTCCGGACAATCCAGTTCAATAATGGCTTCAGTTCGGCAGCCATCAGGTCTGTCCTTGGAGATCGCCCCTCTGGCCCCACGTGGCCACCGCTGACCTCCCTTACCTGCCGGACAAGGGCAAACACCATTCAGCGAGGCCGCCAGGGGGCAGTACGGAGTTGCTTGTGGCTCCAAGTGTGGTCCTTAGGCTGGCTGCCACCCCACCACCTGGTAACTTGTAAAAAAAAAACAAAACAAAACAAAACAAAAAACACGTTCTCCGGGTCACCCCAGACCTGCTGAATCTGAACCCACATCTTCTCAAGATCCCTGGCGTTCCATGCACATCAAAGCCGAGAAGCATTATCTGCTTCAACCTCTCCTGTGGAGGGGCGCCTGGGTGGCTCAGGTGGTTAACCATCCCACCGGCTCAGGTCATGATCTTGCGGTTTGTGAGTTTAAGCCCCACCTTGGGCTCCGTGCTGACAGCAGCTCAGAGCCTGGAGCCTGCTTTGGAGTCTGCGTCTTCCTCTATCTCTGCCCCTACTCTGCTCACACTCTGTCTCCTTCAAAAATAAAAATAATAAAAACATTGAAAAAAGTTAAAAAAAAAACACCAACAAACCCTCGCCTGTTGAGACCCTTTCACTGAAACCACAAGTTTGGGCAAGTGGAGAACATCACTTCCCGTGGGTCTCTGGCTCCGTCGGGTTCTAAAACCGCAGACCTCTGCCCTCCTACTTAGCCTGGGCTATTTTGACACCTGGACCAACCCTCCAACTGTAGCTTCGCAGCCGTGCTTCCTTGATCGCCGCTGCCCGTCCTGGGAGCTGGCCGGCTCCCTCCCCCTCCATCTAGTTTCCCCTGGCGATGGTGTTTTCCACCTGGGGGTGGTGGTGACCCCCACCCCACCACCCCCGCACCCTCCACTGTCTCAGCCCTCACCCAGCAGGACCTGAAGGCGTGTACCCCTGGCTGCGGCTGTTGCCTGCCCTCCCTTGGTTTCCTCAATCCACGCGCCACCGCTCTGAGCTTTGCTGCAAGGGAAACAGACAGGCATTTGACATTGCCCACGGTGGCCACTCTTCCTCCATGAAAACTTCCAAGACAGACGGTTCTAGAATAGGTGGGTGAATAGGATTGGCTTTGTTTCCTGTTCGTCTGTTTCAACCAAGGCTTAAGAAATACCTGGCGGCGCCTGGGTGGCTTAGTCGGTTAAGCGTCCGACTTCAGTTCAGGTCATGATCTTACAATTCATGAGTTCGAGCCCCGTGTCAGACTCTGTGCTGACAGCTCAGAGCCTGGAGCCTGCTCTGGATTCTGTGCTTCCCTCTCTCTCTGCTCTTCCCCTGCTCACGCGCTGTCTCTCTGTCTTTCTCTCTCTCTCTCAAAAATAAATAAATATTAAAGAAGTACCTGAAATGCAAAGGGCCTTCAGGCCAGGCCTGAATCCGGTCCAGGGAGGGGGTGGAAAGGACCGGGTTTTTGCATCGGAACTGCCGCTGCGGCTGCAATGGCTGAGAAGGCCCATCCCATCCCTCAGGGGTCCCCAGGATCCGGCCAGACCTGGATTTTCAATCTCAGCCACCACAGGAGGACCTGCTTTATGACAGCAGCTGCCCAGAGGCTGTGGGAAGGCAGCTAGGGTCACTGAGCTTAGGGACAGTCCCTTCTCCCTGAGACCTGGAGCTGTCCTGGTGGAAACACAGCTTCTGAACCCTGGGCAGTGGGTGAATGTCGCAACTGCACAGGGGAGCTGATGCGGGAGCAGCTTCAACTTGAACCCCTGGGCAGACCCTGCCCCAGCTCCAAAGGTGCCAGAAGCCCGAGGTCAGAGGCAGAAATGGGCCAAGCATCACAATGAGGAGAAACTAGACTGAATCAAGGGCCTTCCGGGGGCTGTCCCTGTCCCCGGCAGGACGTCTGTTAGGGTGTCTGCTCCTGTTACTGTTCAGCGCCTTGTCCATCTTCTGCAGACCCTGAAGTCCCCAGGACTCAATGCCTGGCCCTCAGGGATGCTCAGTCACCGTGCGGGGGACACAGGGATCCAAGCAGAGTCACAATCCTCCATGGAGTCCGACCTCGTTGTGGCCCTCATGAGCTGCATGTGATACCCAGACGTCCTTATGTCTGTCTGTTACAGCAGCCCAGGACCACAGCCAGACGGATGTCAAGGGGATGCCTGGGATGGCCTGGCTCCCCTAGGGCATATGGCACCCATGAAATTCACTCTGAGGGATCCTAGGTGGAATCTCATAAAGACGGATGAGCCACCAGGACCACACTGCCCCAGGACACACTGGGACACGGAAGACCAAAAACAAAGGATGGTTTCAAACGTGAGCACCAAGCCAGCCAACCGTGAGGTGCGAGGGCCAATTTAACGACTAGCCTCGCCTCCGACACACAACCGAGCCGGTGGGTCACAGGACACCAAAACTCCCAGTAAGAAATGCATTTCCCTGCGTCGCCTGGGTGACTTAGTCCAACTCTTAATTTCGGCTCGGGTCAGGATCCCAGCGTCGTGGGATAGAGTCCCTCGACGGGCTCTGCATTGAGAGTGAAGCCTGCTTGGGATTCTTTCTCTCTCTCTCTGTCCCTCTCCCCAACTCATGTGCACGCTCTCCCTCAAAAATGAAAATAAAACAAATAAATACATAAAATAGGGGCACCCAGATGGCTCAGTCGGTTAAGCATTGGACTCTTGGTTTCGGCTCAGATCATGAGCTCCCGGTTCTGTGAGTTCGAGCTCCACGCCCGGCTGTGCGCCGATGGTGCAGAGCCTGCTTGGGATTCTCTCTCGCTCCGTCTCTCTCTGCCCCTCCCCTACTCACGCTGTCTCTGTCTCTGTCAAAATAAAGAAATAAACTTTTAAAAAATTAAAAAAAAAAAGAAAAGACAAGAAATGCATTTCCCATCAGTACCCAGGGCATGTCTATGTATTTCTGTAACTGAAACAAAATCCCACGAACTGTCACCATCCCTCCCTTTGTGCAGACGCTCTCCATTCTCCTGTCTGCCCTAGGCTGCTTCACTTTCGCAAAATGCCGACTGCAACCAACGGAACGATGTCACAACCCTCTGAGTTACAACACAAACTTCAAAAAGTGTCGGTTGATGTATAATTAGGAATTCATTCTTTTTTGATGGGCCATGATTTTTCCTCCGCTGCGCCAGATGGACCAGCTGGCAGTGACAGTAATAAATATAATCATAACAGCCAGCCGGTGGGGACAATAATAACTACAATCATAACATCCAACCACATGTGTTACGCTTGTGCTACTGCTCGGTTTAGAAAGCACTTTCAAAGGACAAATGTTCTGTGATTCCATGTATCTAAGGTCCGGAAAGTGGAAAGGTGGTTGTCAGGGGCTGGGGCCGTGGCGGGCGGGGGGGGGGGGGGGGGGGAGGGGAGGAGGAATGGGGAGTTAGTGTTGAAAGGGGAACAGAGTTTCAGCTGGGGAAGACGAACAAGCTCTAGAAATGGATGGTGGCGAGGGCTGCGCAAAACGTAATTGTGCTTAACGCCCCTGGATTGTGCCCTTCAAAATGGCGAAGATGACAAATGTCATTTCATGCATCTTTGACCGCAGTGTTTTTAAAAGGTAACGGGAAAGAAAGGACTTTCCCAGCCATGAGCTGCCAACTTGGAGCTCACCACGGGCCCCACAGTGAGCAGCGCCGGCCAGCCTCTCGTCTCAGAAAGAGGCCTGGAGACCCGGGAGGTGAGCGGAGCACCCCTCCCGGCGGCGCCGGCGCAGAGCCAGACCCTCGCCCACCCCACGCAGGTGCTCGGTCCCTCCTCCTTGCTGCTGCCCACCCCACACCAAAGCATGGAGTTCCTGGACCGACCGTTCACGTGGATTTGGGGGGGATGGGAAAGGGGCCTCGCGAAAGCCACTACCTGCGTGCAGCATGCAGATGCCGTGCTCGTGATGGTGACCTCTGGGTAGGATCTATGAGGGTGTGAGCGTGTGTGTGTGCATGTGTGTGTGGGTGAGAGAGAGAGAGAGAGAGAGATGACATCCATGAGGTGCTGACCATGGTGCGGTAAACACCATATTTATAGTTATATCATGATTCCTGAACTTGAACCCTGGTTTCTTGCTAGACTACACCTGTTTCCTCTCCTGTCACCACCCCTGCCCCTGGGCCGGTCAGAACAGCGGCCTCAGCCCCAGCCCACTGAACTCAGGCGACTCTTGATCTGCTGGCAGTTGGCGGCCCTCCAGGCCCCTCCGGTCCCAGGGGAGATGCTCCACAGACCCTGGCGCCCTCCGGGAAGGAAGGCAGGAGCAGGTGTGGCCCAGCCAGGGTCCCAGGGGCGAGACCAGGCCGGCAGCTGCGATGGGGGAGCGGTTGAGCTGTGGATGCGACCACAGCAGGGCAGTTGGCCGATGGCCCACTGGGAGAGATCCCCAGGAGTAACAGCCGTGGGCCTGGAGAGAAGGTCCAGGCAGAGGACGGGGCCTCTTGGGCCAGAGAGCACTGGGACAGCCACTGCCAGCAAGAAGGACCAGGGACACCTGCTGACTCTCCTTCAGGGAGCTCAAGCCTGCAGGTCCTTTGCTTCTGAGGGTGGATGAGGCCCGGGACAGGCCAGGTGGGCTGTGAGGCCCCCAGGGGGCAGAGCCCTGGCCCCAAGCAGTGCTGGCCCCTGCTGCTGCTGGGCTTGGCCGTGGGCGCCCATGGCCAGCTGCCCCCGACGACAGCAGCACCACCGAGCAGGGCTCCAGGCCCTGGAGCCCCAGCGGGAAGCAGCCCTCGGAGCCTATGGGACAGGTAAGGGGCTGGGTGAGTCGTGTGGGTGAGGGAGGAGTGGGTCTTTGCAGCCAGAATTGGGAATGGGACACAGAGCGGCAGTGAGGGGGACAAGGAAGAATCAGTGAGAAGAGGGGCAGCTGGACAGACACTGGCTTTATTTAAAGCGTTGACATTTTGCCGGGGAGCATTTGTTTGTATTAATTTTTATTTTTTAGGATTGTATTAAAATAGGACTTATCCGGAATACTGAGTTTTTGGCACTCCTTAAATTTTGCGCCCAAGGCCACTGCCTCGCTCACCTCACCCTGGCCTTCTGGGTAGGGAAGACACGAGGAGGCAGCGGCAGGACGTCCACGTGGGTGGTGGGTTCTGTCATCGCAGGGTGCCCCGACTGCCTCCTCTCAGCCGAGGAGCCACCTCCTTGCCCTTCCGTTGCTGGCCAGAGGCCGCTCCCTAGAGCAGCAGGGCACAGGCTCCGGTCGATACATCTTACTTGGATGTGGGCCTTCCTTGCTGTCCCCAAGTCACCAGACCCTTAGCCAAGGACCTTCAGCCAGGGCCGCCTCCTGCGACTCACCCCCTAAGAACCTGAACCCATCTGCGGTGTAAGCCTCCCCTGGGGAAGGCCCCTTGGCTGAGTGACCCCAGCCCCCTCCTCTCCGCGTGTGGTAGGAGGTCCCTGGACAAAGTGCCGAGCATTTGGGTCCATCTATGGTAACGAGTGACAACAACGGCACGATCATTGTGGGCACTAATCGTTTTAGGGGCAGAACCTCCTTCGGCAGCCCCATAAGGCAGTGCCTGCTGTCACTCCCATTTTGCAGATGAGGATAAAGGTCCAGAGAGGTGAGGTGACCTGTTCCATGTCACACAGCTGGGGTAGATGCCAACACTCAAGCCCAATGGCCTCCAGCTGTCCCCACTTCCATCTCCTAACTGGCGGGACTGACAAGTCTGCCCCTCCCCATCTCAGTTGCCTGCTCTACAAAGCAAAGGGTCTTAGTTGAGCGAGGGCCTTGTGGCCTGACATCCACCCCAGGGGTGCTGGGGTTGCCTTGGTGACAGGCTAGAATAGGATGAACTGATTTTGTTTGGTACCAGCAGTCCAACCGGGGAAGATGGGTCAGCACCTATGGGTGTCAGGCGAGGACTGGCATCTCGGTGTCTGGAAGGCCCAGGAAAACACAAGGAAAGATGGAGCCCCCACTGGGGTCAGGCCCTGTGCTGGGGGATTCCAGGGGAGCAAGGTTTGCCCTCAACTCAAGGTCCAGTGGGAGAGGGGGGCCGGATGAAGCAGCGGCCATACGAAAGGACAATGACAAGGTGGTACAGGCATAGAATGCTCAGGAAGCTCTCGGTCATCTGCAGGGCCACAGTGAGTGGGTTCTGGGGCCAAGATGGTCTGAGAGAAGGCCGAACAGGTGACCAGGCTTTGACCTGGAGGACCAATTCCCAGAGGACAGACTTCATCTGGGAGATCCCAGGGAAGGTTTGCAAGGAAAGGACATGACCAGACTTGGGCGGGGGAGGGTGGGAATCCAGACCTAGAGAGACCTCAAGGGGGTTGTGGCAGTGTCCCAGTCAGAGTGGACCGACAGTTGGAGATTCAGGAAGAGGGGGAGCAGGAAAGGGAAGAGCCAGGATGCCCCACCCTGGGTTTTTTGCTAGACAGCTAAGAGACTGCTGTGTCTGCACCCGCGTGTCCCGTATTTTAACAAAATGGTCCAAGAGAAGGGGTGGTCTGCAAAGCGTGGGTCTCTCCCAAGGAGGTCCGTTCACTTTGGGGCCACTGAGGGTCGGTGGGTCCAGATGGGATGGGCCTGAACCAAGGGGGTCACGTGTACTCTTGAGGACAGACCCCCTAGACCAGTTTTGGAGCCGTGAGGTGGGAGGGGGGAGGATGCCCAAGCTGGTTTTACACATGGAAGACCATTGGCTGGTGACAGAGTCTCTCCAGCCAGAAGGAGAGTGAGGTGCGTCAGGGAGTTGGGGAAGGGGAAAAAGAGGGTGGCAGGCAGACCGCAGGGGGTGCTTTCTCCGGAAGACCTTGAGGAAGAGATACTCACAGTTGGACTCCTGTCTTGGAAAAATGGCTCTGGATTTTTCGGCGCCAGGTTAGAGGAGCAGGGAGGGGGCTGCCCACACAACGACCAAGATCGCCTGGGAAACTGGCAAGTGAATTTAAAGTGAAGGGACCAGGGGCACCTGGGCGGCTCAGTTACTTAAGTGCCGGACTCTGGGTTTCGCACAGGTCATGATCTCACAGTTAGTGAGTTGGAGCCCAGCCTGGGGCTCTGTGCTGATGGTGTGGCGCCTGTTTGGGATTCTCTCTCTTCCTCTCTCTGTCCCTATCTTGCTTTCGCATGCGGGCGAATTCTCTCTCTCTCTCTCTCTCTCTCTCTCTTCCCCTCTCTCAAAGTAAATAAATAAACTTCAAAAAAACTTTTAAGTGATGGTACTAGAGGTCGACAGGGGAGGAATGGGCGCTCTCACGGATGGTCAGTGGAAGATGAAATTCTTGGAACAAATAAAATCAGTTGCCAAGATTCATAAAAAATCTGCATTTCTTTTAGTCAAGTAATTCCGCTTCTAGAAATGTATCTTGAGGAAGTAATCAGAACTTCTGCTAAATATTATAAGTGTGTTCATGGGGAGAAAGTGAAAACAACCTCAGTGTCCAATGATAGACTATGGTATATCCATGGAAGGGAATTATTAACTCATTCTTCCTCCCTCCCTCTCTCTCTCTCTCTCTCTCTCTCTCTCTCTACATATATATATATTTAGGTGACTGCAATAACATAATCAGGATTAAAAATTTTTTCTTAATGTTTATTTATTTACTTTTGAGAGACAGAGAGAGAGCACAAGTGGGGGAGAGACAGAGAGAGAGAGAGAGGGAGACACAGAATCTGAAGCAGGCTCCAGACACCAAGCCATCAGTACAGAGCCCGATACAGGGCTCAAACCCACAAACCGTGAGACCATGACCTGAGCTGAAGTCAGATGCTTCAGCAACTGAGCCACTCAGGCGCCCTCCATAACCAGGATTTTTTTTAAAACAGGTGATAATCTGTTCCATACCAATTTTTCTATTTATTTTATTTTATTTTAACTTACACAGAGTAAAATCTCTCTTATTCATATAGGAGCTATATAAATTTTAATGAAATCATAGAATCATGTAACTATCAACACAATCAAGATAGAGAACATTTCCACCCTCACCCAAATTTCCCTGTGTCCCTTCTGTCGTCAGTCCCTTTCTCCGCCCCAACCACGGTGACCACGTATCTCTCTGTGAATCTCCGCCCCACTGTGATCCTATAGTTTTGCCTTTCCCAGAATATCCTACAAATGGAACTTTGGGGCATGTAAAAATTTTCGGATATAGTAAACTTTTTATTTCAAGATCATTGTAGATTCACATGCAGTTATAAGACACGATACAGAGAGATCCCACGTTCCTTTCACCCAGTTACCCCAGTGGTAATATCTTTTTTTTTTAATTTTTTTAACGTTTATTTATTTTTGAGAGACATAGAGATAGAGCGTGAGCAGGAGAAGGGCAGAGAAAGAGGGAGACACAGAATCCGAAGCAGGCTCCAGGCTCTGATGAGCCATCAGCACAGAGCCCGATGTGGGGCTCGAACTCACAGACCGTGAGATCATGACCTGAGCTGCAGTCGGCCGCTCAACCGACTGAGCCACCCAGGCAACCCCCCAGTGGTAATATCTTATAAAACCATAGTAAAATATCACAACCAGGATACTGACATCAATACAGTTTAGGTACAGAACACTTCTTTTTCCACAGATGCCTCACCTATTGCCCCTCTCACTTTCCTCCCTTCCAAGCCCCTTCCTTTCCTCCTGGCAACTACTAATTTGGCCTTCATTTCTCATTTTGTCATTTCGAGATTGTTCTATAAATGGAATCATAACCTGAGTAACACTTGGTGATTAGCTTTTTCACCCAGCATAATTTTCTGGATGTCCATTCAGGTTGTTGGTGGTTGGGTGGATCATAGTTTGATGTGTTTCCTAACTGAACAATAATATTCCAAGTACAGAACCTTTTAAGGCTGGCTTCTTTAGTTCAGTATAATGCCTTTGCAGTCGACTCAGGGTTATCCCATTTATCAATGGCCTGTTCCTTTCTATTGCTGAAAAGAATTCCACTTTAAATGTATTACATTTTGTTTAGCCATTCACCAGTACAGGGTTGAACGGAAGAGCAAAAATAGGCATCCTCGTCTTGTTCCTGACCTTGAGCGGGAAGTGTTCGGTCTTCCACCAGTGAATATGATGTTCGATGTGGATTTTTTTATAGGCATTCTTCATAAAGTTGAGGAAATTCCCTTCTAGTCCAAGTTTTTAAAGTGTTTTGGCACGAGATTGTGTCGAATTTTGTCAAATATTCTTCTGCGTCCGTTGAGATGATCATGTAACTAATTCCATCATTATGATATGTTCTATTGATTGATTTTCTTAAGTTGAACCACCCTTGCATTCCCAGGATAAACCCCACTTGCTGTATGATTCTTTTTAATATGCCGTTGGATTCACTTTTCTAGTACTTTGTTGAGCATTTTTGCATTGTATTCATCAGGGATATTAGTTTGCAGGTTTCTTGTGATGTCTTTGTTTGGCTTTCTTTTCTATTTTTCGGAAGAGTTTGTGAAGGATTGGTGTTACCTTCTTTAAGTATTTGTTACACAAACAGAAATAAAAAATTAAAATGAGGTAAATAAAAATATTTGGTAGGACTTTCTGGTGAAACCATCTGGTCCTGGGCTTTTCTTTGTGGGAATGTTTTTTTGATTACCATTTTAATCTCTTTAGTTGTTATATTATATATATTATATAACAACTATACAACTATATCTCTATAGTTGTATAGTTGTTATATTTAATCTGTTTAGTTGTTTAGTTGTCTATAGTTGTTCAGGGTTTCTATTTCTTCTTGAGTCAGTTTTGGCAGTTTGTGTCTTTCTAGGAATTTGTTCATTTCATCTAGGTGTTCTGATTTGTTGGTATTCAGTTGTTCATATTATTTCCTTATAATCCTTTTCACTTTTTCATGGTGTGTAGTAATGCCCCAACTTTCAGTTCTGACTTTGATAATTGGAGTCTTCTCTCTTTTGTATTTGTCAGTCTAGTAAAGGTTTCTCAGTGCTGTTAAACTTCGAAGAAGCAGCTTTTGGTTTTACCGATTCTCCCTATTCTCTAATTCATTTATTTCCACTCTACTCATTATTATTTCCTCCCTTCTGTCAGCTTTGGAATTAACTTGCTCTTCTTTTACTGTTTCCTTAAGGTTGAGTTAATGGTTTGAAATCTTACTTCTTTTTTTAAAAATGTTTATTTATTTATTTTGAGAGAGAGAGAGAGAGAGAGAGAGAGAGAGAATCCTAAGCAAGATCCGTGCTGTCAGAGCAGAGCCCCATGTTGGGCTCCATGCTGTGTGGAGCCTGCTTGGGATTCTCTCTCTCTCTCTCTCTCTCTCTCTCTCTCTCTCCCTCTCTCCCCTGCTCATGCTCTCTCTCTCTCTTAAAATAAACAAATAAACATTAAACAATAAAAGAGATATAGGTGAGTTTTAAATGTTTGTGTCTTTTGAGGAATTTGTCCATTTCATTTAAGTGGTGAGATTTATTAACATAAGCTTTTTCTAGTATTTCCTTTATAGCATTTTAATGACTACAGGACAGGACCTTCAGTAATATCCCTCTTTTATTTCTGATATTGACAATTTGTCTTCGCTCATTTACTTGCTCAGTATGGTTAGAGATTTATCAATTTTCAAGAATCAGATTTTTATCTTATTCATTTTCTCTAAGTGTCTCTGTTTTAGTTTCTTTGATTTCTGCTCTTCACTATTTCTTCTTCTTGGGATTGATTTTATTGTTTTCCTAAATTATTTTTTTATGTAAGGACTTAAGATTTATTGAACCCATATATCACAATTGAGTCTTTAAACAGAAAACAACGGACAAAGTATGGAAGTAGATTCATAATCACAGACTCTACTTACAGCTATATTAAGACCTTACTTACCGGAAACTGCCAGCCTGATAGAAAAGTTGAATTGACAAGATGAAAACCCAGTGGCTTTATCTTGCTTGGGAGAGGATCAGAGTGTGTACATGATTGTGACAGGAGGCATCTGCCTTCTTTGTTAGGAAGCAATCTGATCATACATGTGGTGAGCTCCCCTTAATTTCTAACTTAGCATTTTTTAAAATTTAAACCCAAGCTGGTTAACATATAGAGTAGCATTGTTTCAGGAGTAGAATTTAGTGATTCATCACCTACATATAACACCCAGTGCTCATCCCAACAAGCACCCTCTTTAATGCTTGTCACCTATTTAGCCCATCCTCCCACCCACCACCCCTCCAGCAACCCTCAATTTGTTCTCTGTATTTAAAAGTCTCTTATGGTTTGCCTCCTTTTCTATCTTATTTTTCTAAGTTCTTAAGGATGGAAATTTAGAGAACTGAATTGGATGAAAAAGAAAATACAAAATATCAAAATTTATGGGACATAGCTGAAGCAGTGCTTAGAGAGGAATTTATATTATTAAAAACTTATATAAGAAAAGAAGGACAGTATCACATAAATTTTGTTTTAAAATATGAATAATACACTTATTAATTTTTTAAGTAAACCCTACCTTCAGTGTGGGGCTCAGACTCACAATCCCAAGATCAAGAGTTCCATGTTCTACCAACTGAGCTAGCCAGGTGCTCCAATAATATACTTTTTTAAAAGCCTGGAAGAAAATATACTAAACTATTAATAATGTTAACCTATCCATAGTGGACTTACAAATAATTTTAACTTTAACTTTCTTCTTTGATTTTCTCTATTTCTCAATATTTCCTTAAGATCATGTGTGTCTTATTTTGTCTTTAGTATTATTATTTTATGTTTTATTTTATATTTGACAGAAGAGAGAGAGAGAAAGCATGAGCAGGGGAGGGGTAGGCTCTAGGCTCTGAAGTATCAGCACAGAGCCCAATTTGGGGCTCAAACTCATGAGCAGTGAGATCATGGCCTGAGCTCAAGTCGGATGCCCAACCAACTGAGCCACCCAGGCGCCCCTTGTTTTCTTTTTCTTTCTTTCTCTTTCTTTCTTTCTTTCTTTCTTTCTTTCTTTCTTTCTTTCTTTCTCTTTCTTTCTTTCTTTCTTTCTTTCTTTCTTTCTTTCTTTCTTTCTTTCTTTCTTTCTTTCTGTATTTACTTATTTATTTAATTTTTTAAATGCTTATTCATTTTTGAGAGATAGAGAGAGACAGAGCATGAGCAGGGGAGGGGCAGAGAGAGAGACAGACACAGAATCCAGAGCAGGTTCCAGGCTCTGAGCTGTCAGTACAGAGCCTGATGCGGGGCTTGAACTCATGAACCGTGAGCTCATGACCTGAGCCGAAGTCGGATGCTTAACTGACTGAGCCAGCCAGGCGCCCCTATTTTGTCTTTAAATATAATTTTTTATTGTGTTAAGAGACACATACATAAAATACACCAGCTTAATCGTTTTTAAGTGTAGAGTTCAGTAGTATTAAATACATCCGTTTTGCTGTGCAGCCATCACCACTGTGCATTGCCAGAACTCTTTGCATTTTGTAAATCTGAAACTCTATACTTTAAAAAAATTTTTTATTTTGAGAGAGAGAGGATGGGGGAGGGGCAGAGATAGAAGGAGAGAGAGAGGATCCCAAGCAGACTCTACACTGTGCAGAGTCTGTGAGGGGCTCAAACTGACGAACTGTTAGATCATGACCTGAGTCAAAATCAAGAGTCAGACACTTAACTGACTGAGCCACTCAGACGCACTGAAACTCTATACCTTTTAAACAATAACTCCCCATTCTCCTCTCCCCCAGCCCTTGGAAACCATCATTCTACTTTCTGCTTTCATGGTCTTGACTACTCTGAATACCTCACATAAGTGGAATCATGCTGTATTCGAGCACCAACAGGTACATGCGTTCCAGTTTCTCCACATCCTTACCAACACTTGTTTCCTAGTTTGTCTTTTTAATACTAGCCATAGCAATGAGTGTGAGGTTGTTCTCATTATAGTCTTAATTTGCATTTACCTAATGATCGGTAATACTGAGCATCTCTCGTGTGTATATTGCCCATTTGTGAAATGTTTGTTCAAGTCCTTTCCCCATTTTTGAATGGGTTGTTTGGCTTTTTCCTGTTGAGTTTTAGGAGTTCCCTACATATTATGGATATTAATCTTTTATTACATAGATGATTCGCAAATATTTTCTCCCATTCTGTGGGGTGCCTTTTTACCCTGTGGATAGAGTCTTTTGTTGCACAAAATTTTGAAATTTTCATGAAGTCCAACTTGTCTAGTTTTTCTTTTGTTGTCTGGGCCTTCAGTGTCATATCTAAGAAATCATTGTCAATTTGATGTTATAAAGCTTTTGTCCTCTAGCTTTCCTCCTAAGGGTTTTATTGTTTTAGCTCTTATATTTATGTCTTTCATCCGTTTTGAGTTAATTTTGTATATGGCGTGAGGTAAGAGTCCAACTTCATTCTTCTGCCTGTGAATATCCATGTTTCCCAGCACCATTTGTTGAAAAGACTGTCCTTTTCCCATTGAATGGCCTTGGCACCCTTGTCAAAAATCATTTGACTGTACCTGTGAGAGTTTATTTCTGGGCTCTCTGTTCTATTCCATAGGTCTGTGTTTATGTCAATACCACACTGTCTTGATCACTGTGCCTTTATAGTAATTCCCAAAGCCTTGTAGTGTCTGTCATCCCTCCAAGTTTGTTCTTTCCCTTGAAAATTGTGTTAGCTATTCTGAGTCCTTTGCCCCTCTATATAAACCTTAGAATCAGTTTGCCAATATCCACAAAATAATTTGCTGGGAATTTGATTGGGATTTCATCAAATCTTCAGATCAAGTTGAGAAGAACTGACATCTTGATAATATGGAGTCTTTCTATCCATGGACATGGAACATTCTTCCATTTATTTAGGCTTCTTTGATTTCTTTCATTAGAGTTTGTAGTTCTCCTCATATAGGTTTTGTATGTATTCTCTTAGATTTATTCCTAAGTAGCTCCTTTTGAAGGGGATGATAATGTAAATGGAACTGTTTTTAATTTCAAATTCTGCTTGTCATTGCCAGTATACAGGAAAGCAACTGACTTGCGTATTAATCTTGTATCTGTAACCTTGATATAATTGCTTATTAGTTCCAGGAGTTTTTTTGTCAATTCTTTTGGTTTTATACATAAACAAATTATTTACAAAGACAGTTTTATTTCCTCTCTCCCAATCTGCATACCTTTTACTTCCTCTTCTTGTCTTATTGCATTAGATAGGACTTCCAATATGATATCAAAAAGTGGTGGTGAGAGGTAACATTCTTACCATGTTCTGACCTTATTAGGAAAGCGTCAAGTTTTTCACCACTAAATATGATGTGAACTGTAGGGTTTTTTTTGTGGATATTTTTTAGCAACTTGAGGAAATTTCTTCTAGCCCTAGTTTACTGAGAGTTTTTGCCATAAATCGATGTTGGGTTTTGTCAGATGCTTTTTCTGCATCTATTGATATGATCATGTGATTTTTTTCTTCTTTAGCTTGTTGACATGATGGATTACATTGATTTTTAAATGCTGAACCAGCCTTGTATGCCTGGAATAAATCCCTCTTGGTCATGGTGTGTAATTTTTTTAATACATTCTTGGATTCGGTTGGCAAATATTTTGTTGAAGATTTTCGCATCTATATTAATAAGAGATATTGTTCTGTAGTTTTATTTTCTTATAATGTCTTTGTCAGGTTTTGGTATTAGTGTAATGCTAGCCTCATAGAATGACTGAAATTGGTAAAATTTTATGCTATGAATGTTTTACCACACATACACAAGAAAAGAAAGAAAGAAAGAAAGAAAGAAAGAAAGGAAGGAAGAAGGAAGGAAGGAAGAAAGAAGAAATGGCATTACACATAGCAGGAGAGATGGAGAGATAAATCTTACACTTTAAATGTATTTTATTGGTCATTTGTGTTATATACGTAATATTCTTATAATTTTAAAACAAAAATCACATTGCATCACAAAACCAACCACCGCTGACTGGACCAGCTTCTGAGGTTAAAATGCACTGGTCCGATCCTCTGGCAGAGATGTTTGCATGCAATAAACCCCAAATTAATGCCATATCCTCGTATGAGTTAGGGGTTAAAATCAGCAAAGGCAAAACCGGGGGCTTCTTGCGGTTTTGTGGTCTCAGACGGTGATTCTGTTGCTTCTCAATTATTTCGAGTCTTGTTTTCACTTTAAAAGGGAATATTTAGATGCAGAATCTAAGAATACACGTTTGGGGCCCAAGGGTTGGGTAGTGAGAGCACTCATGATCACGTGTGGCAAGATGAAGACGGAAAAAGAGCCGGGTTTGGGAGAAAGGGTGGTCAGTCTCATCTGGACATGGCCAGTTTGAGATTCTGGTTGGACATCCAGTTGGAGGTAGTCAGTAGGAAATTTAGGGAGAGCCAAGGAGAGGCTTTGGGGCTGGAGTAGACTCGAGCATTACCAAATGGGCAGTGGTAGGAATCCACAATACAGGAAGATGGCAAAGAAGGAAGAGGACCCAGGGTGCCAGTCTGGGAGTCAGTTGCCATGCGTTGACTGGGGTGACAGAGAAGCCGGGGGAGGAGAATGTGGGATCTCAGGTGCCAAGAAGAAGAGAGTCACTGAAAAGAGAGACTGACTCTGTACGGAATCCTGTCAGCCGTCACATACAAAAGGAACTGGAGAATGGACCAGGAAGAGGGCCTTGTTGGCTCTGACCTGAGAGCTTTGAGGGAGAGATGGAGATGAAAGCCAGGGGAGCCTGCCATGTCCAAGCATGTGAAACAGTGCCCGGAGCTACTGTTGGATGGATGGATGGGTGGATGGATGGACGGATAGATGGATGATGGATGGATGGATGGACACATGGACAGATGGACATACGGGTGTCTCAGAAAGATAGTGGCCTGAGAGATCAGAGAAAGCCTCATAAAAGAGGTGGAACTGAACTGTGTCTTTGATGTGTAGAGAAAAAGTGAGGGGGGGGTGTCACATTGAGCACGTGAGTCAGGAATGACCCAGTCCCAGACCAGTAGGCTCAGGGAGGAAGCCACCTGGCTGGACCATGAGAAATTGTAGGAGAGGAACCCTTGGAAGCCCTAAATGAGGTCGGGAGAGAGCAGGCGGGTCTGAACCAGTTTAGGACTTACTCTGCCACACCATACGAAAGGACGAGGCACTCGGGGATTTATTGAACACCTACTGCATGCAGTATCACTGTCAGCACTAAGGATCAGGAGACGACCAGGACAGCCTTGGACAGGGGGGTAATATACAAGACCAGGGGTGGAGTCTGCCTCAAACAGGGGGCTGGGCACAGGGACACCCCTGGGCTGTGGGTTCATTCAGGTGTGCCGCAGCTTCTGGGAGGCTGGCTGCCCAGCCCCACCTGTTACAGCCCTGTGCCCATCACAGGTTCCTGTTCTGGCCTGGCCCCCATGGGGCAGGCCCCAGGTGCTGGCCCGGTGGGTTTTGGTCCGAAACTCAGTCACCCTGGTTTGTTTTCAGTGAAGGAACCCAGCTCACTGTCCTAGGTAAGTGGCTGTCACCATATTTCCCAACCTGTCCCACCCCTCTATTGTCTTGGGAAAGTTACTTTTCTCTGGGGGCTGCTTCCGGTCTGCCTCCTAGCCTTAAGGATTGACCCCTCAGCAAATCTGTGGGATCTGGGGGAGGTGGTTGGGTCTCAGGGAAACCAGTAGGAAAGACTTCAGTGGTACAAGCATTTACCTTTAGAGTCTGACAGCTGAATGTGGCCGGGTCCTAGGGGCCTGGGTTAGAGGCATTGGTCCAAAAACGGGAACTCCTTCCCTTCTTCCAGGGCAGGCACCTATGTGGGGTCCAGAGGCTGGTTCTGACTAGGGGCCCTGGGGCAGCCTCGGAGAGAGTCGTTTGGGGTCTTGGCTAAGGGCTCGTTGTCCACCCAGGAGGTTGGGGACATGGCCGGGTCTGTGACCCCAGCCTCTGGGAACACAGCGGGGCAACCCGAGGAGAGGTCCATGGGAGGGGGACAGAGCAGTCTGGTTTGCTCTAGGCTAAACCACCTGGGGCCTTTTTGAGGCCGTGAGGACACAGAGACATGAGCGATGCAGGACAAGGTGACCAAAAGCACGGCCCTCCCAGGATATTGGTCAGAGAGGAGTAGGTCCTGGGGCACCTGGGTAGCTCAGCTGGTTAAGGGTCCAACATCAGCTCAGGTCATGAACTCACAGTCAGTGGGTTCAAGCCCCGTGTCGGGCTCTGTGCTGACAGTTCAGATCCTGGAGCCTGCTTTGGATTCTGTGTTTCTCCCTCTGCCCCTCCCCCAGTCACTCTTTGTGTGTGTATGTGTGCGTGTCTCTCTCTCTCAAAAATAAATAAACTTTGAAAGAAAAGAAAAGAAAAGAACAGAACAGGAGCAGGTCCCATGGGCAGAGTTTCTTCTGTCCCTGGAGCCCCATAATCCCAGGGCCTCTGGCGTCTCACCTGTCCAAGGGCTGGCCTCCAGCCTTCCTCAAAGGGCATGTTAGACTCAGGAGATGACCAGGTAGGGAGTGCATGGGGACTCAGAGCTACACAGCTGCCCCTTAGAGTCAGGAGTCATCGGGACTGTGCAGGCAGGCGGGGTGGGATCTGTTCACAGGGGAAGTATCTGGATCCAGAGGAACGAAGTGACATGGCGGCCAGATGCTGGGCTGAGGGGGAAACTGAGGCCGCAGATGCAACTTTCACCCACCTGGGAGAGGTGACAGAGAAGGACTGTTGGGAGCATGGGGGGCTGCCCGCTGTCCAGGGCTGGAGTGGAAAGGAGGGCCTCCTGGGTGAACCAGCATGGCCGCCACGGGAACAGTCGCAGAGGCTGTAGATGGGGGAGGGCTCCCCAAAGCCTGGGAGCTTTCTCCCTGTGTCTCTCACCCTCTCCTCTGTCCACACAGGTCAGCCCAAGTCTGCACCCTCAGTCATGCTCTTCTTGCCCTTCTCTGAGGAGCCCGGAGCCAACAGGGTCACCCTGGTGTGCCTCATCAGTGACTTCTACCCCAGTACCTTGACGGTGACCTGGAAGGCAGACGGCACCCCCATCACCCAGGGCGTGGAGACCACTAAGTCTTTCAAGCAGAGCAACCACAAGTACGTGGCCAGCAGCTACCTGAGTCTGTCGCCTGACGAGTGGAGACTTCACAGCAGCTTCGCCTGCCAGGTCGTGCACGAGGGAGCACCGTGGAGAAGAAGGCGGTCCCCGCAGAGTGCTCTTAGGTGCCTGAGACCCCCACCCGCCCATGAGGGCGTGCAGCCGATGGACCTCCAGGGAGGTCTCTCCTCCCTGCAGGATCATCCAAGCCCTTATCCCTGCACCCATCAATGCTCAATAAAAAGTCCTTTATTCAATCAGAAATCGTGCTCTCTGTTCCTTGGGGTTTAAACACTTTGTGCCCTGAACGCAGCCATCTTGAAACACGAACACAGTCCTGTGGGAAAGGAGTCAGCAGAGGGGTAGTGTTACTCTCACCCAGAGTTGCCAGAGAATATTCCAGAACGGGAGATATAAACAGCAGAACCAAGAGAGACCACTCGCCGCCATGTCTGCATGCTGGCTTTTCGTGCATGGACCACATTAGCCACCAGCAGTGCTGAAGTCCACGGACTCCTGGATAATGTCTGAGCTCCTCCCTGGACCTGGGGCCTCACTGTCTGGGATTAACCCCCCTCCTGAGATGTCCCCTTTCCTTCATTGAATACCCCCACTGGACGCCACCAGGCAGAGAAGGGACTGCTGAGGATGCCGGGAGGCAGGCCAGGGCAGGGTCCCGGGGGCAGGAGGAGTTCTCAAGGGTAGAGGTGTGCTCGGTGCCACAGGCAAGGGATAGGCTGGGCAAGGGCAGGAACACACATGCTGAGCCCTGCCAGCGGGCCGGAGGGTCCGGAGCCTGGGAGAGGGACAAGGGTGAGGCTCAGAGGAAGCAAGGCCAGGGGCAGAACTCCTGACGGCCTCGGCCCTGACCAGATCTGCGGTTCCAAAACGCAGCTGCGCCCTGAGATATCACAGAGTGGCCTTATTGTCCCCATGCTATGTATAAAACATGGGGACACAGGTTATTCAGCTGAGACACTCAGGGATTCTGTGAGGTCGACAGCTTAGGATTGTGGCCACATTTCACGGGTAGAAAAACCGAGGTTCAAAATTATAAACACGCCGAAGAGCAAGACAGACTCGGCCCTGTGTATCCCAACTCCCAGTCTGGGGCCTCCCATCTGACAGATGGGGAAACTGAGGCCAGCAGAGGCTGGGGAGGACCTGAGCTCGCAGACGGATGCTCCTGCATAGAGAGCTGCCCTCTGCCGGGCACCAGTCACGATCCCGTGGGATGACCTCTCTGTGGCCCCCACTCCCTTTTAGGCAGAAAGGGAGCCCAGGAGTGGACGTCAGGGTGAGCCGGGACTGCCGACCCCAGCGACGGCCCCTCTACCCCGTGGGTGGCTGGAAGTAGGGCCAGCAGGCAAAGGTCCTGGGGGAGACTCTGTGGTAGGAGCCCAGACCCCAGGGTCGGGCAGGCCGGCGTCCTCACCCACATGCGGCCCTTCTCAGCCCTTGACCTTGGGTGACATGCATTCCCTCTGTGGGCCACACTTTCCTTGTCTGTACGAGGGGGAGATAACTAGTCTCTCCCCTGCCGGGCGGGCGTGGGGATTCCAGATGATGTGTGTGATGTACCTTATCCACAGTGGCCTTCACTGACCCCCAGCTATGGCTGTCACCTCCTGCGCTTTTGCCCAGGGGATGCCTCTGCCATGCTGTATGACCGTGAGCAAGTTGCTTCCCCTTTCTGGGCCCCAACGGTCCCCTCTGCTCAAGGACTGCCGGGTGACAGGCTTTAAGGGCCAGCCTGCCAGGAAACCGGTGGAAACCTAAATAAAGGAATTCGGCATGGAGGCCCTGGGCCCGCAGGGGCAGTGTGGCATGAAGCTCAAGGGGCTTGGGGTAAGTGCCTCCCCCAATACGAGTGGCCTTGCTGGCCGCCCGTGGGAACCCCCAAGCTAAAGTTAATCCTAACTTTGACCTAAACCAGAACTCAGGGTGATAAAAGGGGAGAAGGAAGGGGAAGAGAAACTGAGCCCATGGTCAGCGGGGCGTGGGACAGGTGACAAACAGAACCAGGTGCGACCCGGGAAGGGTACAGGCAAATTCAGGGTTATAGCTGGAAGTCTGTGTAGCTCACAGGAGAGGGTAGCAGAGTCCTCCCCCTGTACCCAGCCCTCTCCCCGCCCCAGCCTGGGCCTGGTGCTGGCCCCTGGCTGCCTCCTGAGCTCTGCGCAGAATCCCGGAATCCTGGAATGTGGACCTCTGGGACTCTCGCCTCCTTCTTCCAGGACCCTCACTGAGTGCAGCCCCTTCCTGGGTCTGTAGACTCTTTATCTCACCCTCCACTCAGTACCTGGTAACTGCAAGGCTCCCAAGAAACAGTTTGAATGAGGGAAGGAAGGAAGGAAGAGACAGGTGAGTGTGCATGGGCGAATGATTGATGGATGGATGGATGGATGGGTACTTGGGTGGGGTGGGTGGGGGCGTGAACAGAGATCATGGATGATTGATGGATGTGTGGGTAGATGGATGGATGATTGATGGATAGGTAGATGAGTAAGTGTATTGATAGGTTCATGGGTAGGTTAGTAATTGGATGGGTAAATGAAGGGACAGACAGTTGGGCGAGTGGATAGATCCTAACCACGAGAAACACAGAAACTTGGCACCTGGCAGCTCTGTGCAAAGCAACGGAACCCAACCCTTGGGTTCTGATGCTGATGCTGACTTGAGCGTGACCTGGGGGCCATCACCACCGTAATGCACTAGCAATGAGCAATCTCAAAGAGGAAATTAAGACAATCCCACTGACAATAACATCAGAAAGAATACAATTTTTAGGAACACATTTCACCAAGCAGGCGTGAGGTTTGTGCACTGAAACGTATGAAACATTGCTGAAAGGAATTCGAAAAGATCTAAATGCATGGAAAGATATCCCGTCCTAACTGTTGGATTGGAGACCTGCTATCGTTGAGATGGCAATACCTGCCAACTGAACCGCAGTCTGCATGCAATTGCTGTCCGAATCCCAGTGGCCTTTTCCATCACAGAAATGGAAAGGCTGATCCTAAAATTCATATGGAAACGCAAGCACCCCGGAGAGCCGAAAATATCTTGAGGGGCGCCTGGGCGACTCAGTCAGTTGAACGTCCAACTCTTGATTTCGGGTCAGGTCATGATCCCAGGGTCGTGGGATGGAGCCCCACATTGGGCTCTGAGCTGAACCCATGGGGCCTGCATGGGATTCTCCCTCTCTCCCCCTGCCTCTCTCCCCCACTCACGCTCTCTCTCTCTCTTAAATAAAATATCTTGAAAAAGAAGAACAAAGTTGGAGAACTCACACTTTCCCATTTCAATGGTTACTCGAAGCGATGGTCACCAAAATGCAGTACTGGCATTCTGGAATTGATTCCAGAAATGAAACTACACACCTGTGGCCAACTGATGTTTTTAAACACTTACCTTTTTTTTAGAGCAGTTTTAACCTCACGGCAGGTTAAGAGGAAGGTGCGGAAATTTTCTGCTTACCGCCTGCCCTCACACATGCAGAGCCTCCCTTATATTCAGTCTCCCCTTTCAGAGGGGAGCAGGTGTCACAACGGATGGACCTACGGTGACCAGGCATTATTATCCAAAGCCTAGAGTTTACATTATGGGTCACTTTGGGGATTGTGCCTTCAAAGCTTTGGAGTCAGCCAAAGGACCCGGGGGGGCTAATCTAGGGAGGAAAGATCCAGGCCTCGGAGATATTTCTCTCCTGTCTCGGGGCCGTCCTGGTGGAAAGTAGTCTCTGGAGGCCCCTAAACTTCGGGCTCAGGAGGAAGTAATAGAGTGCGCATGAGCTCAGCTCAGCATAAGGGAAAATCACCTTATTGGTTTTCTGAGTTCTTCTTAAAATACAATTTATTCATCTCGGTCTTTCGTTTAAAAATAACAACGGCTCACTCCAAATAACGTAGAAAGTACAGAAAAGTGAACAGGGGAAAAAAACTCACCTTTCATACTTCACCCAGAAGAGCCACTGCTGATATTTTGATGTACTTCCTCTATTTCAACCGTAAACTTGAACGACCATAAAAAGTATACGTAAAACGTATCTGTAAAGTTTAAAAAGTAGTCATAAAATCAGTCACGTGCCACCTAAGAATCTGAACGTGATCAGGACCTCCGGAGCCCTTGCGTTATCCATCTCTATACTTTTTCCTGTAGTTTTATGTCCTCCGGGGGCCCCTGAGTCAACTATTTTTCAGCTTCGCCTGTTTTTGAACTATAGATTCAGCGAGACTGAATGTGTTTTTCTCTCTCTCGACACTGCATCTGTCATATCCATCCACGCTGACGGGACTCCTTTTCGTTGCCCACGTGGAGAGCTGCCACCTGGCTGCACGCCCAGCCCTCAGTGACACTGGGCACGTCTGCCCGTGAAGCCGGCTCCCCGTCCCCTCTGGAGCCCCAAGTGAGGGTTTCTTCAGGGCTCAATCACCATGCAACCCATTGTTTTGATTTGCTTTGTCTTTAAAAACGGAGACAGGGGCGCCTGGGCGGCTCAGTCTCAGGTCATGATCTCACGGTCTGTGAGTTCGGCCCCGCATCGGGCTCTGTGCTGATGGCTCATCAGAGCCTGGAGCCTGCTTCGGATTCTGTGTCTGGCTCTCTCTCTGCCCTTCCCCTGCTCACGCTCTGTCTCTCTGCCTCTCAAAAATGAATCAACGTTAAAAAAATAATTATAAAATAAAATAAAAATGGAGACAGCTCAGGTTTTTCCTGATTACAAAGAGAAATACAACGATTCTTTTAAAATAAAACGGAAGGAAAGTATTAAAGAAATTACCAGCACAGCCTGGAGATTGCGCTGGTCGTATCTGGTGTACGTCCTTCCAGACTTGACCTTGTAGTTCACGTAGACGACATATAGATGATAGGTGGCAGGTAGATGCACTGATGAGATGTAGAGAGCTTTTTCTTCTGTCACTGAAGAGCATACTCACACAGGGGCACATAGACCGGGGCGTGCACCACACTTGTGAACCTGAGGTCCTAACGACACTCAGGCGGCCTGTCCTGGGTCCCGCCAGCGCCACCGTTCCATACAAGATGCAGCCAACGCCCTTGGCCTCCATCCCCGTGCACACGTCCCACCACTGGCTTCGGGTTGACCATCGCCACATTGATCAAAGGCCATGCCTGTCTTAGGTTCTGGAAGCATGTTACAGACCGACTTCCAGAAAGGCAGCACCCCACCCCTCACAGCCCCCTGGAACCTAAGGAAGGGACAGCATGGGTATGGACACACAGGCACCCAAGGACACTGCCCTCCTACCTGTCCCGCCCTGACTCTTGCTCTGCTCTGAGGCTGGGGGCAGAGAGGGGCTCTGGGGCTTCCTCTCAGTTCCTGCGGGCACCCGCCGCAGGGTGGCCCCTCCTCAGGAGGTCTCAGACCCCTCTCCCCAATGGTTGCTCTGTGTCTCCTTGGCAGCACTGAGCCCCAGGCGGGAGAAGGCTCGGGGCTGTGAGCTCAGCCTCTGGCTGCTCTGGGGGTGCAGGGAGGGTGTGAGAGCTGCGAGTGGGGGGCTGTGGGCTGGGGTCTGTGGGGTCTGCACGTGTCGGGCTGTGGGAAGGCGTGAGAGGCCCTCCTGCTGGTCCCCACAGTCAGGGGCCCTAAGAACCGATTTGGTCTCCTCTGCCCCAGATAACCCATGGCCCCTCAGTTTCTGAGGCCAGAGACCCACGTCTGGCCTTCCTGGGGCAGCTGCCCTTGATACGGAGGTTGGAGGGGAGCCCTGGGGCAGCAGGGCCTGGGGCTCCCACCCTGGGAAGGGGTTTCAAAGCCTTGGCTATCAGGCCCATCAGGGGCCCTTGCTGCCCCAGAGCCAGAAGGGAGCTTGAAGGGGGGGCGTGTTACTCAGACCTTAGAGACTAGGCTCCACCCACTCAGCTTTCACAGGGGGAACTGGGGCCCACAGGGGGCCAAGGACTTCGCCCAGGTGTCACACTGTGAGCCCACCCACCAGCCTCCAGGCCCAGTGCTCTCCCTCACATGGCCCTCACGTGTCCTTGGCCCTGAGGGGCCCCTCTCCGCTGGGCTCCAGCCTGTAACCTGGACCCTGAGACACAGCGTCGTTTCTGGGCTGTGGCGCTGAAGCGGAGTCAAGCACATCCCTGCTCAGCGGGCGCTTGTCACTGTGCAAATCGATAAAGAGAAACCTCACTCAAGCGGACTCTGGAGGCCAGAAGGCAAGGCCGGAAAACGGAGCGCTCTCGCTCACTGTCAATTACAGGAAGAACCGTCAGTTACAGACCCCCACCGAAGACTCAGGACAGAACAGAATGATCAATTACAGGCCTCAAAGGGACAGGGTGTGCCTTGAAACTTTCCTAATAAATCCGCCACCTCTGCAACTCAGCCAAGGAGAAACCATCCCCGCCCTCCCCTCCTCCTGCCCCCTCTCCCTCCAGGCCTGGGGGAGCCCAGTGAGCCCACTACCCCACACCCCACATCCCAGGTTCCTTCTCACGGGCCAGGCCCACCCTCACAGCACTGCCCCAGCCCAAGCGCCTCAGGTCCGGGCCTGTCAGGAGCTGAAGGCCAAGTGGTCAGGAGGTCACCATGCATGGTGCAGGGGTGTCACCCACACGGGGATGTCACCGTCTTGCCCCGCTGTCCTCCATGGGCCACACGGTGTCCTGGCTACATTCCTGGCCAAGATATCACATGCATGAGATGTTCCAGGTTCCCAGGATCCTCCCAGAGCCCCAAGGCTGGGCCTTCTCCCAGAGGAGCTTAGAGTCTCGAACCTCTGTGTCCTCCACGCACGGGGTGCACAGACCCTGCATGAGGGAAGAAAGCATCTTGGGGAAGAGGAATTTCAGGACCAGAGGGCCCCTGAGAGGGGTCTTCTCCACGCTAGACGGGGGGGGGGGGGGGGGGGGCGGGACACAAAATTATCAGGAGTATCAAGTAAATGTGGCACGCTCACCACACATACGCGACAGATCCTAACCTGTGGCCAACCAACTCCCATCTTGCGCTAAGAGAAGAGAAACCACTGGCCAAGCTGGACTCCCTTGTTCTCACCTTCGTCCCCTCGTCCCACGTACTCCCTCTTCCTGGAAAGAAACCCAGCGTCCTTTGTTACACACTTAGCTACTGATCTGCTCCGAAGCCTGGCGTTGCTTTAGGTCCTGGGGACACTGGCTGTGCTGAGACCAAAGTTTTCTCGAAGCAAAGTTCCAGTGGGCGGCAGAGGCCAGAAAAAGACATGTTATGCTATAGTGTGTGTGGTGTGATGAGTTCTTTAGAAAAAGGGAGGGGTTAAGGGGAGAGAGAGTGGCAACTGTTAGCTTCGATGGATGGTGGGAGAGGCTACCCCTGAAGGAAGTGAGAGGATCAGCCAGGGGAGGTGCTTGGGGAAGAGGGCTCCTTTGCGGAAGGAACAGCAAGTGCAAAGGTCCTGGGGAGGGATATGCCTGATGAATTTCAGGGACAGCGAGGAGGCCAGTGTGGCCTCATACAAGGAAGGCTGGAAGGCAGGAGAGGGAGCCAGAGTGTCCCTGGGGGCCTCGAAGTATATGCAGAACACCTTGCCTTTTGTTCCAAGTCGTGAAATGCACCCGAACATCATGTCGAGGTGTCTTGTTCCTTCTAACTTCCCACCTAGAGTCAACCAGGCTCTGACCACTGAGCTCAGGGCTCAGTGTGTGAATAGACGGCACGATACTGGCCATCCGGGTGGATAGATGAACATTTGGGCAGGTCCCATTCCTCCTTCACAAAAATTGGCCTAAGGGAACCCCTGCGCGTCTCCGGTGAACACTGCAGACCTAGAACTGCAGGGACACGGGGACACTAGTCCTGCCACCGCGGGGACGCCCGGAGGGGGTGTGTGTGTCTATGTTCACTTTTACTATGAGCTGCGGCCGGCTCTCCGGAGCAGCCAGACTGATTTACTGGCGACAGGTCACGGCCCCGGTCCTCATGTTCGCGCGATTCCTTGGATTTTTGACCCTCCCAGGTTGCCGTCCCAACCGCGTGCCTCACCCCCGGCGCCCGCCGCGGGAACCCGGGGACTGGGAACCCGGGTAGAGCCCACTGACGTCCGTCGGCGGTCACTAAGCCCCGCCGTCCTGGTCCCCCTTCTACCCTGCCTAATATGACCCTGGATTCTGTAGCCTCAGTTTCCCGGGGCTTCACTTGGAGCTCCGCGAGCCCGCCCCGCGGTCCTGTCTCCGCGCGTCCGGGTCCGCGCGCTGGAGCCCCTCCCCGCGCATCTAGTGAGGGGACAGAGACCCCTGGCGGCCGAGGAGGGTGAGGCGGGGCCGGGAGCCGGGGCGGGACTGCGGGGGGGGGGGGGGGGGGGGGCTAGAGCGGGATGGAGTGGGGCGACCCGGAGAGGTGGGACCCACACTCTGGGCAGAAGCTAGGCGGGCGGTGGCCCCGGGGCGGGGGGGTGGGGGGGCTCTGGATCGCCCCTCAGTGTGGGCAGGGCAGCCCGGCTTCTGGGGTTGAAGGCCGCAGGGCCCTGGGGCCCAAGGAACCCCTCCTCCCCTCGAGCTGCGGATCATCCGGCCCCGCCCACTCTCCCACCGGGTTCCCACCCTGTCTGGCGTTCTCTTTCTTAGCCCCAGGTTCTTCTGCGTGGAGTTAAGAGCCCTCCCTCGGCTCCAGAGGACCAACAAATGAGAGCGACACGGTGCGAGGCGGGGACAGGAGGATGAGGAGTCGAGGAGTGTGAGTTTGCGGGGTGGGAGTGTTTGTAGGTGTCCGTGTGTGACCAAGTGGGGCTGAAGCCCAAGACCCTGGGATCATGACCTGAGCCAAAACCAGGAGCTTAACCGGGCCACCCAGGTGCCCCTCTCTGTCGTCGTTGACACTGGAGCTACATCTTGGTACTCAACCCCACGGCTGTAAAGCAGCTTCTGCCTCAGAGTACTAAAGCAGCTCGAATACTAGGGGCCTGTCATAAACCGCCAAAGGTTCCTGTCTCAAAACCTATCTCCTTTTGCCAAGGTCCTTTGAGGGAGACCCACTATTTTCTCCTTAGTTCTGCTCGTAATCATTTTGGGGGCCAAGATTTATTTTTTAGGGGTGGGGGGGAGACAAGATTTATTAGGAAATATGAAAAGGGGGAGCGAATTCTAGAATTTGGCCGTGGTAATAAAAAAGCCAACCAGGTGAATTAAATGACACTTAGACCTCCTTCGTTTGCTCTGTCTTGGACGGCATGATAGTAGAGGCTGGGGACACTGAAAATCTGTGCCTATGGAATCAGTTAGCATCCCCTTTAAGGGGAAAATCTCCACAGTGAACCTGTTTCAGCATTCAAATAGATCCCTGAAAACCTCTCCCCCAATTAGTCAACACCCTAGAAATCAAGAGCCCTTCGAGGCATCGAGCCCGTAATAGAGTGAATTGTAAGGCTCAGGACTTAATTATCCCCTGCTCTCGTCCCTAAATACCCTTCTTTTACCTGTGAGGGAGCCCACTGCTGGAGGCTGGAGGTTCGTCCAGGGCACCTGAGCAATGAATAACATTGTTATCCCTTAGCACCCTGTCTTCCTGCCCTACCCCACCTGCTAACTGGCATCCGTTCCCACTGAAGGCAAAAATTTCACGGCAGTTGCAATTCACAGAGAATTCGTACTTTTCACAAATCTCAAAAGCTGATCTCGATGGCAGAATGTTTTCTGCAGGCTCTCCTTTGCGTGACACGTAGGTGATTTGCTTCTCTGCTCCCGTTTCCAGACCTCTTCACAGGACAGCAGTATCTACCCGTTAACACTTTTCGGCCCTAGAGGGCCATAAAGTCCTCAAAGAAAAAAATGCAGCTCGCTCCAACTCAGATTTGATACTTAGAGCACCTGATCCTGGAGCAAGGACCATATTTGGATCCAGGTGGGCGTCATGGCATCCTGAGACCTGAAATTCCCCAAGCCTAACACAGAGTGCCAGTTACGAGGTTCGCCTGTCTACCGTTGAAATTGGATTCCAAACTTCTCTCCTCTGGCTCCGCCCACTAATGCTTTACTAAGAGATGACAAACCTGGCCCTCTTATTTAGAAAAATTGGGACGACATAGTTTGGGGGACTTTAAAGAAAAGCCTGATAAACCCCCCACCCTTGCATCCTAAGTATTGCCTTCTTTTTTTTCTTTTTTATGTGAGAGGGAAGGGAATACCTTTGGAGTGCTTGCCTAAAAACATGGGGGTACCCTAGCCAACAACTGGCCCCCGTGGTGTGGGGATGTCCCCACATTTTCCCAGAGTCGTTCTGCCCCTGCCCTTTTGGCTGAGACCACTGAAGAGATGATTGTGGGGTCCCCTGTAATCATCCCTGTGCCCCGTGCAGTAGAAGCTCTCCTGATTTCTCATCAGTCAATACTCTGAAGAGTATTGCTCGCTTCCTAGGCTTCCTAGGAGAGCCTCTCCCAGCCTGCTCCCCCTAGAACTCCTTCTCGCTGCAGTAACCTTAACCCGGCTACTCTTCCTCCTTCATGGATGAGACCCCTCGTAACAGCTTAACACTGACAGACCACCGTCGGACTCCCTGTGACGGTGTGTTGGCAATTCCTTTAACAAAGCGTATTTTTCAGGGTTTACTGATGGGTCTTATTTAAAGTATGAAAATAGCATTTAATTAATTCGTTAATATAAATAACTAAATAAAATAAAGTATGAATATAGTAAATATTGGGCTTGGTATGCTATCGCGACTCTCTTTGAACTTGAGACTGCACCCTTACCTTTAGCTGAGATTTACCCCCTTTCTCAGGCTGTATCTTACCAATGATGAACTGCAGATGTTTACACTGATATCTTGTATGCCTTTTGGGTCGTTCATGACTTTGAAATGTTACGGAAACAGCAATGTTATGTAAGGGTTCCTTACCTCTAATGGGGGTAAAATCTAAAATGGCTTCCGTGTCCAAAGAGTATTAGATGCTATATCCCTGCTGGTGGTTGTCACTATTGTTAATGTTCCCGGGCCCTCCAGACTGGCCTCCCTGGAGGCCAAAAAGGAAGTCACCTCGCTCGATATTTCTGCCAAAAATGATGCCATGAAAAAACCAACGGCTAAACGTCTGTCGTGGTCCAAAGAGACGTTCTCCCGAATGATCATTTGGAAAAACTGACACCCAACAATCGGCCCTAGAAAAGGAAAAATAATATTGGAGATCTAACAGTTGTTGGTTTGGGCTGCCTGGGTGGCTCAGTCGGTTGAGTGTCCAGCTCTTGATTTTGGCTCAGGTCATGTTGCCAGGGTAGTGGGATCGAGCCCTGCATCAGGCTTCATGCCGAGCATGGAGCTTGCGGAAGATTCTCTCTCTCTGGGCGCCTGGGTGGCTCGGCTGGTTAAGCGTCTGACTTTGGCTCAGGTCGTGATCTCATGGTTGATGAGTTTGAGCCCCATATTGGGCTCCCTGCTGGCAGAATAGAGCCTGCCTCAGATCTTCTGTCTCCCTCCCTCTCTGCCCCTCCTGCATGCACACGTGTGCTCTCTCTCTCAAAACTAAATAAGCATTAAAAAAAAAAAAGATTTTCTCTCCATCTGCCCCTCTCCCCCACTCATCCACTTTCCCCCTTTCTCTAAATAATGAATTAATAGTTGTTGGTTTAATAAAAAGAGAGAACTCTGATTTATCAGGATGAGAGATAACAATTTGACCTGTTCAGAAATTCTAGATTTCCCTCTACCTGCCACTGCACATGCATTAAGCCACTGGTGCACTGGCAAGATTATGGCATCCATGAACCGATCTTAGCGGGGCAATATTAATGAGGCTGCAAAAAATGCCTACCTCACTTGTCCCAACTGTCCAAGGTACAGCCCAGGGAACCTTGTTTAAACTGCTCCCAGGCACTCTGAACTGCTCGCTGGGCCATCTGAAGTTTGGCAAATGGATTTCATACACCTTCCCCAGTCTTACGGATATAAATGTGTTTTCAGTCACGGTTGGTAGGATTTCTCACTGGACCAGAGTTTCCCCTTGTAGACAGGCCATCGCTTCTTCTACAGCTAAAATTCGATGAGAAAAGATTATCCCTACCTGCGGAACCCCTTAAGAACTTCGTAGTAATCAGGGAACGCCTTTACTGATTGACTGTCTTCAGCAAGTGCGTTTTTGGCCAGTTTCAGAACCCTTCTATTGTGCATACCAACACCTCAGTCCTCAGGATGAGGTGAACACACTAATGGCACTATTAAGACATGACTGGCAAAGGTCGTAGAGACCATGCAAAAATGTGGCTGAAAGCTCTGCCGTCAGTCTTTCTAAATCTCAGATCTGCCCCCTTTGGAATTTGTAGACTCTCACCCTTTGAGAGAGGCACAAGACCTCAAACGCGCTTGGCCCCTCCCTCGGTTGACCCACAATTGATAAAGTAGATAGATTTCGATATCGCAAAGGTTTAGTTGCTTCTATTAAAAATAACCATCCTTCGGTAGAGCAGTCTTGTCACCGTGCGCTCCCAGGAGGTTCAGACCTTAAGCATCACTACCTTGCAACCTGGAGCTGTCGTCTATTGGAAAAGATACCTTCGGAAAGATTCCCTTCAATCTCGCTGGAGGGGTCCTTAAAAGGGGCTGCTAACCCACCCTTGTGCTGCCAAACTCCAGGGAACAGACTCTTGGATTCACGGAACGTGTGTAAAGAAAGCACCAAAATCTCACCAGACCTACACGGCATCTGGCGACATCTGACAAGACCACTTTCCCCAGGTGTCCAGATCAAGGCTCAAGATTCACAGAAGGTGGTCTTCTTCATCGGGACCATGGGATGACTCTGGATTCTTACCCAAGTTCATGGTTTCTGAATTTATTAGACTGGACCATGGGTAATACATTCCGTCCCATTTTGAGAGAACGGTACTGTTTTACAATGTCTTTAAGGTGTTGCTGTTGTGCAGAAAGTTCATCACCTACTGCTTCATGTGTAGGCCTGCGTGGCATCGTCCCCAGTGCACTTGGTTAATTCTGGTGAAGGGTGCTCTTGCCGTATTCATTATTCTGGTTTCGAGGCTGCTTTAAAGTGGAGACTTCCAGGAGGCATTCGTGACTCTGGGTTTGCATCCACAAGGAGAACTTTTCTCCCCTAAGGGTGAGTGCCAAGAAATATTTTCGGTTGGCTGCCTTCGGACCTAGGGCTCTGAAACCCTAGGATCATCATGCGATTTGGAATTACCATGTTACTTTTGATTCTGTACTTGTTGGCTGTCCACAAACTTTGTAAAAAAGGATGTGTCCAAGGAGGGGATGATCTCCTTAAGATCTTGATAAATACGGACTATAGCTGGGAAGTGCCTGAGAGTTCTCCTGGTCCACCTCCTTGTTACTTGAACCTGCCCTCAGTAGGTTTACAATTTGTACAGCTTCTCTACATTGTGACACATGACACCCAGGAAAGGTCCTTCCTGGCACCGAGGAACAAAAGACCGCAGAAAACCTGACTCTTAGGGCGAGTGGGTGGCTCGGTCAGGTTGAGCATCTGACTTCGGCTTAGGTCATGATCTCAGGGTTCTTGGGTTCGAGCCCTATGGCGGGCGTTGCTCTGACGGCACGGAGCCTGCTCCAGATTCTCTGTCTCCATCTCTCTCTGCCCCTTCCCTGTTCATGCTCTCTTTCAAAAAATAAACATTTTTTAAAAATTAAAAGAAGACCCGGCTCTTGATCAGCAATGCTTTCAGAGAAAGGTCTTCATCAAAAAGAGGAAATGTGAAAATTAATCAAGGGCAAACCTTAAACTGAGTTGGAGTTGGGAAGCCAGAAGAGGGAGTCTCTCATGCCATACCACGTGACTCAAAGTTACCAATTATGGACCCCCAAAAGAAGAATCCTCAACAGGAAAGAATCAGTTACGGGCTCACAGGAAAAGAGGAACGTTGCATCTCCTACGAAAAAATTGACTACTTCAGCAGCTCAGGCAGTGAGAAACGGCTATCACCCTGACCTCTTGCCTTTCTCCAGTGGACTTTCATTGATTTTTTTTAATTGAAATTTTCTTTTTCTTCCTTTAAAAGTTTAGTTATTTTGAGAGAGAGAGAGAGAGAGAGAGAGAGAGAGAGACACTGGGGAGGGTCCGAGAGATAAGAGAGAGAGAGAATCCCAAGCAGGCTCTGTACTGTCAGCACAGCCCAACTCGTGGCTCAGACTCATGAATGGTGAGATCATGACCCGAGCCAAAGTCAAGAGTCAGACATTCAGCTGGCAGAGCCACCCAGGTGCCCCTCCAATGGACTTTCATTTCAAATAGTCCCTCCCAACTAACTCTTTCTTTTCTATAAAATAATGTTCCCCTGCTTTGTTTGCTGGACCAGCCAACAATTTTTGGGGTAGCTTACTTGTCCCAAATGGCAATTCCGTGCTTCCCAACTTTTGGGAATGAGTGATCCCAACTTTTGCTGGGGATATTTTATTTGCTAAATAACCGTGGCTGCCTTATTTTTAAGGTCGACAAACTAAAGTTGGAAAGACAGGTTTTACCCAGGAACTATTGGAATAGGAGGAAAGAGACCTCAGTATAGAACCGGGCTCATTTCAAATACCTCACGGGAAAGTGGGGATTTGTTGCCAAGGCAAAGGGCGAGATGCAGTGGATAGAAGATTACTAAGAGGGGACACCACGGTAAGGGGGATTCTGGCTAACCCGGCCTAAGAGGATTCTTTGCTGAAGACAGGCCAGGGTGATCAGACCTTACCTGGGGGGTGGCAAGAGGAAGAGGAACCCAGTCAATATTGAAGGTGGGGGATTCCGGTTAGACTTCAGAGAGTTCTTGCTAAAACCAGATAATAGAAGGAAGGGCACAGATGAGCCTAGGAGAAGATTCAGGAGCCTGACTATAGTTCTGTTAAGCAAAGAATCTTTGTCAAGATTCACACACTCGTTTGATACCCTGTAACTTAGATACTGAAATAGAAGGCTACTCACTATTAACACATCTAGTGTTAGATTGTATGGAAATGGGGGGGGGAGGCTGTTATTATAAATGCATGTAGATGTAGGGGCGCCTGGCTGGCTCAGTTGGTGGAGCATGTGACTCCTGATCTCGGGGTTGTGAGTTTAAGCCCCATATTGGGTGTAGAGAGAACTTAAACATAAAATCTTACGGGCACCTGGGTGGCTCAGTCGGCTAAGTGTCTCGATTTCGGCTCAGGTCATGATCTTGCAGTTGGGCGATTGAGCCTTGAGTTGGGCTCTGCACCGAGTGTGGAGCCTGTTTAAGATTCTCTCTCGGGGCGCCTGGGTGGCTCAGTTGGTTACGCGGCCGACTTCGGCTCAGGTCATGATCTCACGGTCTGTGAGTTCGAGCCCCGTGTTGGGCTCTGTGCTGACGGCTCAGAGCCTGGAGCCTGCTTCAGATTCTGTATCTCCCTCTCTCTCTGCCCTTCCCCTGCTCATACTCTGTCTCTATGTCTCTCAAAATTAAATAAATGTTAAAAAAAAATTAAAAAAAAAAAAAAGATTCTCTCTCTCCCTCTCCTTCTGCCCCTTCCCCACCTGCGCCCGTGCCGGGTTCTGTGCTAATAGCGCGGAGCCTGCTTGGGATTCTCTCGCTCCCTCTCTCTGTGCCCCTCCCTTGCTCGTGTTCTCTTCATCTCAAATTAAATATTTAAAAAAAAATTTTTTTAATCTTAAAATAGATATTTATGTACAAACAAGAAAGACATGCCAGTAAGTACGAACTCCTTTCCGTGTCTGTTCGCCTGGCTGGAGCTGGGGTTTATTGTTTCCACTGTCCATTCTGGATTCCCTTAGCCCTCAGCAAGCACCTCAGCGGGTCAGGGTTACTCGTCTAGGGGGGTAACCCAGAGCTCCATTCTCGAGGGTCTAGGACCTGAGTAGTTGGCATTAACTGTGATCATGGGATGAAGGTACCCTGCGGCCCTCAGAGTTCTAGACACGTTCCTCCCGGCCCCCCAATTCCCTATGGTCAGGCCAGTCACCTGTGCCTGATTGTTCACTGGTATGAGATCCCCACAGCGGCCAAGGGGGTGCCCTCCTAATCGTGTCCCTGGAAGAAGCCTGCTTCTCTCGGGAATGAAAACTTCTAAACTAGCAGAGCCTGAAGTTGGGAAGACATTCTTGCTGGTGGTGTCCCAGGCGGGTGAACTTTGGCGAGGGGGACGGCACCTCGAACTGGTGTTCTGGTTACATTTTTATGGTTTCTAGCATCACCGTGTTGTATTCCAAGAACATGATTTCTACTTCGGCCCTTTGACGTCTGCCGATTCCTTTCTTCACAGCGCAGCACGTGTGCACTTTTCCATGTGCCCTCGGAAAGCATGTGTGCTCTGCACTCAGCATGCGCTACTCCGGTTGGCTAGGGGGTTAACTGTCTGGTCCACCTCTTCTCTAGCCTTTTCTATGCACAGCCCTCTTGTTCTGTTAGTTACTAGCAGAGATGTGTGAAAAATCTGGTAGCACCCATGCATCTGGTAGGAGTCCCCAAGCTTGGCTGCCTGTGACCCCACGGCTTGGAGGTGGGCTTCCCCCAGGCAGGGCTGGATTCGCACCTGCAGCATGGCTGAAGCGAAGGTGAGACGGAGACGCTGGATCTGCTCTTGTGGAGAGGCCAGAGGGGAGGCGGCAACTGGGCATCCCATTGGCTGGTGCGCGCCCCGCAGGTGGGTGGGGTCCTGTTCCCCTGATCTCTGCCAGGCAGACTCCCAGCACCCTCTGGTGACCTCTTGCTTCATGTCAGATACTTAGCCCCCGGAATGCACTGAGGTCTCAGACAAGGGGAACCCGCTGCTGCCCCAGCCGGTTCTCCTCTGTCCCCATGGATTGGCTGGTCTCTTCGTCTCCCTCCCTGTCACTCTCCTGCTGCAGGTACTGTGGGGAAACAGGCTCCTGCCAGCATTCTCTCCTTCGGTGCCTGAGAACACAAAATGCCCAGGTCTCCTGTCGTCATCTTGAAACTGACTCCAGGCTCTCCCCACGTCACTCTTCTATGAACTGGCCTTCTTTTGAAATTCCTACCGTCCCTGGATCCATCACAGTGGGAAGAAACCAAGGACCAGGTGAGATTCAGCCACTGTGAGGGTCTGAGCTTCGGCCGTCCTGGCCAGGGGCTAGGCTGTGGAGGGTGAGGGCTCAGGCAAGGCCATAGCTGGGGTGCTTGCAAAGTCATCTTTAGGAGGTCTGTGAATACGCCAGGTGAAAGCGTCACAGTGTGACATAAAGGAGGATAGTCACCCCATCTTGGACCCCTCTATCTTCTCGTTCTCCACTAACCAGAGTGCTGGCCCTCACCCTAAACTTGGCCTTCCTCCCTGGTCCAGCGGCACCTGACGCCTAGGATACAGCACAGGGCTGGCAAAGGGTGTGGTGGGAGAGCCTGGCCTTCTCAGAATATTCTGCTAATCCTGGAGAAGGATGCCCCTTCTTCAGCCCATGGGCTTTCCGTGGGCAGGAGATGGGCGTCCCCTGAGGGACACGTTCCTGAGGGAGGCATGTGCCGGAACATAGGGGTTCGGTGTGACTGGAGCGTGGAGGGCCTGGGTGAGGAGGAGGGTGTCCCATCAGGAAGGGCTGCGGTCTGGCCTCAACACTTAGGTTGACAGAAACCAACAGGGGTGTTTGAGGAAGGGAGTGACCCCATCAGACTGAGAGTAGAATGCTCACTCGGGCTGCCAAGGGGAAAAAGCCCAGAGGGGGGAGTCTGGCCGGTGGCAGGAGGCCAGGAGGGGGCTGTGCACCAGGCCAGCAGTGGATGGCAGCAGCCCAAGGTGGGAGCAAATGACAGGAGGGAGTGGCATCAAGAGATATTAAGGGCAAGACTTGGTGGGGAGCAGCGGGGGGTGGGGGGAGCATCAGTGAATGAGAAGGCACAGCAGGAGGTGGTTTCTAGCTCTTGGCTTGAAATCAGCAAGTCTGGAGAACAGAATAGGTGATAGAGGGCTGAAGAGCATTCTTGAACAGGCAGGAGTGAGTCTCTTGTGCACACAGCACTTGCTCCGCAGGGCAGGGTGGGAC
This sequence comes from Paguma larvata, assembly GCA_030068075.1. NCBI lineage: Eukaryota > Metazoa > Chordata > Mammalia > Carnivora > Viverridae > Paguma > Paguma larvata. Next base: position 62,993,543 of record CM057835.1, read on the forward strand.
CCGGTGGCAGGTTCCTCCCCTCCAGGGCTGTCAGACAGAAAGGAAGATGGGCAGAGAGGCCCCTATCAGAGACCTCCAGGATGGGAGACCTCCAGGATGGGAGACCTCCAGGATGGGCCGTCAGAAGGGAGAGGCCTTGGGCTTTATTTAAAAGACCCAGCCAGGGCACCTAGGTGGCTCAGTGGGTTAAGCAACAGACTTTGGCTCAAGTCATAATCTCGTGGTTTGTGGGTTCAAGCCCTGTGTTGGGCTCTGTGCTGACAGCTCAGAGCCTGGAACCTCCTTCAGATTCTGTGTCTCCCTCTGTCTTTCTCTGCCCCTTCCACACTTATGCTCTATCTCTCAGTCTGTCAATAATAAATAAATATTAAAAAAAAATTTTTAAAGACCCAGACAAATCCCCACCAGCCTCCAAGAAGGTAACTGTACCCCCTTTTCACTCCCACTGTGAACCCTGGACAGCTCTTCACGTTTGGGGGTGCCTGTGGTCCTGGGAGGAGACCTACCCAGAACCACACAAGGTGTCACTTCCTTTCCCTGAAGATGAGGCAACATGAGGGTTACGTAAGGCGCACATTGTCCCTCGGCTGCTGGTGGCTCCCTCTCTCACTTCCGGCGTGGACCTGGAAAGCCTGAGTGAGGTGCAGGGAGCAGAAAGACGGTGCATCCAGTTGTCTCTGGGGAAGAGAAGTCAGCCTGGCTAAGGGTGGTGGCAAAAGGAAGACGCTTCGCTTGGGGAGCTCTCGGAAGAGCCTTTCACGTTTGCAGGTTGTCACCAGAAGGTGCGCTCAGACCTCAGAGGGAGGACATCCCCCAGGGAGGAGGCCACAGACACTGGAGGTCATCGGCATGTGCCGCCCCCCCCCCAGCATTCAGAGGGCTGTGCCAGTGTATGGCCCGCACTACAGGAGGGGTGGTCCATGTCCTGACACCCCAATGCCCGCTCACCAGGCAACCTTGTGGTGCAGCTTCCTGGGTTATTAGAGACTGAAGGCATCCGAAGAGGGCTTTTCTTTCCCCACCCCCAGTAAATCTGTGCGCCGGCATTCTGGCAAATACATCCATCCACCTTGTGTCATGCTGGCAAACGTCAACTTGCCCCTCAAGGGCCGAGTAGCTCAGCGCGCTGGGAGTATGTGGTTTTCCCTTCGGTGGGGACTAAACCACTCGCCGCCTTGGAGAAGTCCTGGCAACGAGTGACCAAGGCTCCAGCAGAGCATCCAGAATGTTCCCTAGGGCTGCCGGGTAGATCTAACGCCAACTCACCATGCTTCCGTAAGTCGTTGGCCTCAGTTTCCCTACCTGCCAAGAGGAGTGGCCAGAGTGACCATATTCTTGACCCTTTGCAGTTATGACCGTGCTTCCTCCCTTCCCCCCCCCCCACAGAGAGGGGGGAAAAGGAAGGCTGACAGGGGGACCCACCTGGGACAGACAGGTGATGGGGATGGGGGTGATGAGGCCGGATTACCATACGGGTCCGCTCAGGGAGCACCGCACGGATCTGTGATGTTTAGTTCTTTGCTATATCTGGCACCAAGTAATGCCCTAGGTTATGTTGAAAGAGCTTTGGGAGTAAGGACAGAGAATCAAAGAAACCTTTCAAAACGCTAATAGTGTTAAGAATCTTCCACGCCCCCAGTTTGCCACGCGGGTTTATATTTCTTACTCCTCGGAGCTCCACACGGCTGTGAGGCGGCCTCGTTCCGCCGTGTGACAGCCAAGAACACTGAAGCCAGAGGTGACTTTAGTAAGAGTGGGCTCAGGACAGAGCCTGGCATTGATGAAGACAGGGAGGCGCAGCAGGTGTGGCCAATGGCAGACCCTCCAGCGCACCCAGAGATAACACTCCACGCGTGGTTAATAACTCCTAGAGAGGGGGGAGGGGTTAAAGGAGCAGGGCCTTTCTGGGTTAAATGAGTTAATATATGTTAAAATGCGAGTATGAAGATAAGTTATGCCTTACTCTGAATGATAACGATATGAGAACTTCTTACGTAAAAGAAAAAGAATGATAGAAAGAATCTGAAAATAAAATCCAACACTTTGCTGTTTATAAGCTATACAGCAAAATATAGATACAAACCTTAAAAGTAAAATGGTGAGCTAAATAAACTCATGCAAATGTAGAGTGAAAAAAGCCGGGGGCTTCAATTATGATATCTGGAAAAGAGAAATTTCAGCGAGAAGCTTTAAGAGAGGCAAAGAGGGCACTAAAAGGCACAGTTTTTCCATATATTACTGTTCAGTATATACGCTCCAAATATCGCGGTACTTTCTCGGTGATACCCTGCCTATTTCTCAAAAAGGATGAGCGAGAACCGCACATCGAACATTGCAACGACATACGGGAAATTGAAACGAAGTGACACAGAGTACACAGAGTAAGAAACATAAAACCAGACCACGGTTGGACCAGGTCAATGAGTGTTCTTTACTATTCTGGGGTCACAGAGCCCTTCCGAAATGTCGTGAATGCTAGAGATCCCCCACCGTCCACCCCCGGCCCCGGCCCCGAACACTTCATTCGCGGACATAACCACACAGCGTTGTTCAACCCCTCTGCGCAGCCTCTAAAATAGCCTTGCATGCTCACGGGCGCCTCGGCAGTCTGCAGACCGCAGGTTAAGAACTGTAAACAACAGAGAAGGCGTGAATTTGAATACAGCGATCTAAAAACTGAGCTCACAAATGGAACGGACAGAGTGAAAACGCGTTTCTTGAGAGCGCACGAATGCTTTATAAAAATGGATCATCCACTCAGGCCCGGAGAAGTTCTAGGGACACTTAGAAATGTCCACACCACAGTACAGTCGGATGACAGCAACGACCTATGCATTCATTACTCGGAAATATAAAAAAACAACACTTGGGCCAAAAGGAGTTTCCTAATAACAAAAAATAGCACATGTCGAACTGACAAGGGTGCAGAAAAAGCTCTAAGAAAAAAGTCGTAGGCCAAAGTAACTACATTTACTAGAAACGTTAAAAATACAATTAGCTAGATCTAAATAATTAATCTTAGAAACGTGAAGAAGTAAAAAAAAAAAAAGAGCAGACAGAACACAAACAGTTTGACAGAACAATTCGATTAGTAAACAAAACCACGAGTTGGAGCTTTACAACACTCGACGTCCGTCATAAGGACAAAAGTAAGACAACCAAACAAAAATGACAACTAAATCCGAGGGCAATTAAAATGTTACCAGGATGTTCTCTTGTATTACACCATTCGAGAACCTAAATAAAACAAAGGATTTGCAAACACGTGAAGCAGTGAAGAAACGTGAACAGAAGGGACCAGGTTCTGCTCACGCTTTGCAAAGTACCTGGTCTCACCACGGTTCTGTGAGAACCTGTCAGCCGTTCGGAACAGGGGGTCTCATTCCCGTGTTCCCTAAATTGTCAAAAGGAAGGAGGAGAGGGTGGGGGAGGAGGAGGAGAAAGTGCATACTCCAAAATGCAACAACCGCATAAAATGAGTGGAGAAGCCGGGAGTGGAGAGAGGGTCCGGGCGGGCGGCGTGAACTCCCCGTGGCTTGTTGAGAAGGGGCAAACCAGGTGGGCTGAAATGGGGACTTCTGCGCAGAGAAGCCCCCGCGGGTTGGTTTTAAGGAGAGCGGTGACATGTGCAAAGAGATGCTTTAAGAAAATCGATTTGGCTGGGGTGTGCAGAGGCACCTGGAGAGAGACGGTAAAGGCAGGACCCAGATGATTGCCCGATGGGGGCAGGGGGGAGGGGGGGGCCTGGCCAAGGCAAGGCCAAATAGAGGGTACCGGGTACCGAGGAGGTAGATCTGGGGGAGGGGCCTGCTGTCCCACCCATGCTGAACGGGGCGGGGGGGGGGGGGGGTCTCGATTCTCTCTGTACTCGTGGTAAGTGACTGGAGACCTTCGGCACAGGCACAGGCCGCCTGCAGATGACACCCAGTCAGGCCAGTCTAGCCAGTGCTACGGCAGGTTCTAGGGGACCTGACCAACTGGGGGCGCTACGTTTCACACGCTCCCCGAAAGGAGAGGAACTGGAGGGCAGTGCTGTCCTCCAGGCTGGGACTCCCACTGTGATCCCCCAGCTGGAGACCAGTCCTTTGAAAATTTCTAGCCTGCCACGCCCACTTACTAAGTAACAGTTCTGACTTGCCCATTTTTCTTCGTCAAAACTCTACGCAACTGCTGAGCCGATCCCTCGATTAGCTGAAATAGCCAGCATTACCACGGATTCCAGCCATCGATTTTTGGAAAACTTCAAAACAGCTCAGACTGCCTCTAAGGGGCCTGGGGGAAGGCAGTACCAGAGATCTGAGTGGCCACGTGAAGGCCTGAGGACCCGGGACAAACACCAACTAGCCAGACACGGCACTGCCTGAGCCCATTTCCTGGGGGGGCGGGGGGCACGGGGACTGAGACAGAATGGCCATCTTCAAGCTCTGCTCGCGGCAGGCAAGCAGGCCTGACATTCGGGAGCTGCTGGGGTGGCACGGATGCCCAGCACAGAGCCCACACACCGGCTGGAATGCTCTAATCACCTGGGGGCTTTAAAAACCCACCACTGTCTGAGCCCCTGCTCTGGGGATGCCGACTGAATCGGTCTCGGCAGGACACGGGATGGTACTTTTGGAACAGTCCCCGGGGAGAGGACAGCCCGAAGCACAGGGACGCAGGCCACACCAACCTCACTGCTGCTAGGAGGAGGTTCAGGATGGGAAGGGTCCCCGTCTGGGACACGGCGTCCGCAGCCCAGGCCGCAGCCCTGGTTTGCTGAGAGGCCCGCTGTGAGCCCGGCCAGCGGGGGGACTGACCCGGTTGCCTTTCCAATCTCTGTGGGGGACAAGGGTCACTCTGGGTCTCCACCTTCAACTGCCGGTCGCCAAAGCACTTTCGTGGGTGTTCCGTTCTGAACAAGAGCCCTGCACCCTCAGAGGCACGTGGCCAGGTCCCACCATCCTCATCTCACAGATAGAAAAACCGAGCCTCGGAGCCTCCTCGAGGCCCCTGGAGTAGGAGGGGCAGAACTGGGACCACCGACTGAGTCGCCCCACTTCCTAGGTCCCTCAGCACCGGAGGGCAGAGAGGTGGCCGCAGAGCCGCCAGACCAGAACAGGGCCCTGCTGACGGCCGAGGCACTCCACGGTCTTGGGAGCCCTGGGGCTTGTGGAGGGATTACCACCGGAGGGCACTAGCGCCTTGTGCCAGGCTGAGTCCGAGGCAGCGTCAGACGTCCTCTGGCCCATGGGACGACACCTCGACCCTCTTGTGAAAGAGCCACCTGCTGGAGACCAACCTCACTCTGACCCAGGACAGAGAGTAAAAGACCACGCCAGGGGCCTGGCACCCTCTCCCCCCGCCCCAGAACGAAGCCTTCCAGACCCTCCTTTTCTTCTGTAGCCTGCTGCGGTTGTCCCCGCAGATGCCCAAGCCAGGTGGAAGATTCCATTTGGCCGCTAACGGACCTACTTTTGGACTCCTCTTTCTTCAGCGGACTTGGACTAGGAGCAGAGTCCTGTCTTCTCAAAGTGCCAGACTGCAGCCTGGTGTGACAAGAGTTCACCCGACATTCCTGTGTGTTCAACTCGACTTCCTCCCTGTGACGCTTACTCTCCCGGATTTTGGCAAAGGCGAAGAGATGGCAAGACTCGGTCTTCCGGGCGTGGGAGTCAGACGCGAACCACCGAAGGCCGGCCCCCTTTCTTTGGCACGCCTGCATTTCCGCCGCCTTCCTGTTAGTCCACCCTCCCTGCCGCCCCGCACCCCTGCTGAGCGCGCGGGGCTGTGCTGCCAGGAGCGCCGAGGCTGGCACGTTTCTTTTCCGGCCCTGGGCTCAGGGGTGGGAAGCGTCTCGGAGAGAAAGCGGTGGGGGGCGGGCTCCCCCCGGGAGCGGGTTTCCGGCTCTGGTGTGAGCGCCTCTCCCTAGAGCGGCTCCCCGGCGTGGACCTTCTGATGCCGGATGAGGTGGGAGCTGCCCCGGAAGGCCTTGCCGCACCTGTTGCACTCGTAGGGCTTCTCCCGGGTGTGGGTTTTGTAGTGCTCGATCAGCGCCGACCTGTGCCGGAAGGCCTTGCCGCACTCGTTGCAGGCGTAGGGCTTGCGGCCCGTGTGGATGCGCTGGTGCTGGATCAGCGCCGAGCTGTGGCAGAAGGCCTTGCCGCACTGGCCGCACTCGTAGGGCTTCTCGCCCGTGTGGATGCGCTGGTGCTCGATGAGGGACGAGCTCTGGCTGAAGGCCTTGCCGCACTTGTGGCACTTGTAGGGCTTCTCGCCCGTGTGCGTCTTCCGGTGCTCGATGAGGTTGGAGCTCTGGCTGAAGGCCTTGCCGCACTCCTCGCACGTGTAGGGCTTCTTGCCCGTGTGGATGCGCTGGTGGCGGATGAGGTGGGACCTGTGGCAGAAGGCCTTCCCGCAGAGCTCGCACTCGTGGGGCTTCTTGAGGGTGTGGATCTTGCGGTGCTGGCTCAGGCCCGAGCTCTGGTTGAAGGCCTTCCCGCACTCCTGACACTGGTACGGCTTCTCGCCCGTGTGGATGCGCTCGTGTTTCCGGAGGCTGGAGCTCCGGCTGAAGTCCTTGCCGCACTCCCGGCACTCGTAGGGCCGCTTCCCGCTGTGGGTCTTCTGGTGCTGCGCGAGGGCCGAGCTCTGGCGGAAGGCCTTGCCGCACTCCCGGCACTCGTAGGGCTTCTCGCCGGTGTGGATGACCTGGTGGCGGAGAAGGTGCGAGCTCTGGCTGAAGGCCTTGCCGCACGCGCCGCACTCGTAGGGCTTCTCGCCCGTGTGGATCACCAGGTGCCGGAGAAGGTGCGAGCTCTGGCCGAAGGCCTTGCCGCACTCCCGGCACGCGTAGGGTCTGGCCGGCGCCGCGCTGCTGTGCGGTTCGTCGGGTCCCGCGCGCGCCCTGCTCCCCGGCTCACCACCGTGTCTACCGGGCTCCTCCGCGCTGTGGATCATCTGACACATACTAAGGCCGGGTTTCTGGAGGAAGGCCTGGCCGAAGAGCTCATCGTCCTGGGGCCCGTGTACCGGGGGGGTGCTCTGATGCTGAACGGGGCTGGAGCACAGGCTGAAATTGCCCTCGTAATCGTCACGGTCGTCGTCTTGCTCCCCGAGAGGGATCTCCTTATAAATAACGGCCATTTGCTCTAAGCCTCTTTCCCGAAGGAAAGGGTCCCCCAGGTCCTCCTCTGGGAAAAGGTCTTGCTGCATCTCGAACCGGTCCTCAAACACAAAGGTCTCACCAAGCTTGGCGGCTGGGGACACCTCCATTGTGAATCTAGTGTCACCCCCGGTGACTGTATTTCTCGAAAGGTGGTCTTCTTAAGGACACACTCACTGTTCTCGATATCTGAAAAGAAACCAAGGGACATTGTCAAGTCTGCAAATCAAGCACCTAGTGAGGGCCTCCTTCCTGTGTCGTACCCTAGGGTGGACATAACAAAAGAGGCAGAAGATAGCATCTTGCCCTTGAGATGACCCCCGCTGAGTTAGAGAACAGTTTGATTTGTCAGAAACGACTACAGGGGCGCCTGAGCGGCTCAGTCCTTGAGCGGCCAACTTCGGCTCAGGTCATGATCTCACAGCTGGTGAGTTCGAGCCCTGCATCGGGCTGGCTGCTGTCGGCGCGGAGCCTGCTTTGGATCCTCTGTCCCCGTCATTCTCTGCTCCTCCCCCACTCGCACTCTCAAAAACTAAACAAAACATTAAAAAAAAAAAAAACTACAAAAAAGACAGACAGAATCAAGGGCCACACTGTAGTGCCCAGAATCTAAAGGCTGAGGTGGTCCTAGGGCAGGAAGTGGGGCCACTGTGGAAGAGGGGCACGATTCTGGCCACTGGAGGATGTTGGGGGTGGGGGGGTTTTGAGAAAGAGCACAAGCTTCCCCCCCTACAGTAGGGTGGCTACACCCCCTCCAGCCAGGAGCCGCGCCACCAGCCCGGGAGTCAGCCTCGACCTTCTCCCTCTCCCACCCCACATGGGTCGTCTGTCCGTTTCCTGAAGCTCTGTTAAGGGGTCTCTGCCTGTCTGCTCAGGCCTCACCGCAACTCCCCGGGCGCATTTCAATACCGCTCGCCTACCTCCAGCTTCTCCTCCTCTCTCTGGTGCTTCTCTACACTGACCCCAGTGTCAACCAACACGAGCCTGATCGTCTGTCTCGGGACCTTGTGGCAGCTCTGATCCTTCACCAAGCCCTTCATACCCGCATCCAGCGACCTCCTTGGGGCCAGTCCCTCTCTTCTCAGACTTGGCCTTCCCACCCCTTCCGGCCGTGCTCACCAGCCCCATCTCCACAGCACCCCTAGTTGCCGCTTCCTCCTCCCAACCGGTGCCGCTCCCTCCTCACACTGCCACTGGCTCATCTTCCCAGACTCAGTCCGAATGTCCCGTTTTCTGCACCCTCCGACTCGCACAATCTCAGCACACCCCCCGAGGGACCCGCGGAGCTCGGTGCACGCGGCCGCACAGCGCCCGCGGGCCCCAGACGGCAAACATCTGCTGTCAGGACTCTGGCCACCACTGCCGCAGGAGAGCTCCCTGAGGGCAAGGTCCTGTGCTCCTTCATTTTGGAATCCCCAGCCCCCCAGCCCAAGCTCCACACACATCTGTTGAACACATACAAGACTGAATGGAGGAAAAGCCATCTGCGTTTGTGCTAGAACTAATGGTCACACTTTTTTTTTGGGGGGGGGAAGGGAGCAAACAAATTGTCTGGGAGATACAAATAGAGCCAAAAACGATTGCTCCAGTTGACGGGGGTGGTTTCCATAGGGACGGCCCATTCGGCCCCCCCATCCCGCTATGGTGGCCTCTGAGGAAGCCCCTCGGGATCCCATTCCGAAATTGCTGTGCAAGCTGAAGGGAAACCCCCCAGGTAAGATAATGATCACAGCTCGCGTTTACTGGGCATCTACTACGCGCTAGGCACTACCAGACCTTCTATGGGCATATTTGCATGTAACCCTCACAACTCTACACCCAGTACTGTTAGCAGTACGCTGAAATTAATCAGCATAGTCATGAAATTAATCAGCATAGTCACGATGGAACGCTGTTTCTATTGGGGAACGTTGTTTTGTTTTGTTTTGTTTTTAATGAATTTCCAGGCAGTAAAGAGGCCAGGTGTGAAAAGAAGCACAGAACTGAAGGATGCTCAAACATTCTTTGACCACTGAACTCCCCTCCCCAACCACAATCTCTAGTCCTTCGGGCTCTCTGAAGCGACCTCATCAGGTCTCACAACCCACCAATTTCGCCCTGGTTTTCCTCTTCTAGTCCACCCTTCCCTGCCTAGCTGAGACTCCATCATGGACCTAACCATGGGCTCTGACCAGCTCACGTTCCCTCACCCCCTTGCCCTGCTGTAACCAGCTGCCAACTACCACCCTCCTCTGTCGAGTCCTCCTAAGATGTTAAACGTTGCCAAAGAAAATCATATGACCGGGCACTGTGGACTGCACCGAGACAAATTTCAAGTTTCCAGTTTCGTCTTCAGCTCTCGCATCCAACGACCTCCTTAGGGCCAAACCCTCTCTTCTCAGACTTCACTTTCCCACCCCTTTTGGCAGTGCTCACCAAGAGCTCCCTTCTCAAAACCCTTCATTTCAGAAGTTGCAAATCGGCAGCTTGGGGATCCTGACACAGACACGTTTTGTTTGGCTCGCAAAGAGTCGAACTTTTCCTTTTTGTTGGACGCAGCTGCCAATACTGAAAACTCACGAAGTTTCAGGCTTTCTCTTGAAAACCTGGGAGGGGTGATAATACGGGTCCACCCCTTCATTAAACCCACCTTGCCTACCTGAACGCCTCGAGGGTTCGAACCACCCACCCCCACTCCCACCCCCTGCTTTATTCCCTTGTTTCTGAAAGTTTTTCCCCCTAGTTTTCATGCTTTCTGATTCTTTTTTCTTGGGTATCTGTGACTGTAACTCTTCCTCCACCCACCTGTTAAATCCTGGTGTTTCCAAAGTTCCCTCCTTAGGGGTTTTCCATTCCCATTACGGACCACCTACACGCTGAAGTCTCCACTCTGTTTAGAAAGTTGGCAGTCCTTCAACTGTCCTTAACAATGTTTTAAATATTTTGGGGCCGAAGATCCAAAGATCTGGGACCCTATCTTCCCACCTCTCTCGGGACCTTCCTCGGCTCCTCTGCATCCGTCGCCCTATGCTTCGGGGAGCCCCCAGGGCCTGGGAACCCGGGAGACGCTTGGACGGGTCAGGGTTTCCTGGTGTGATGCCCGCGAGCGGCCACGGACACGCACACGCCGCGCGAGCGGCGACGCCGGAGCCCCTACATGCTTCCCGCCGATGGAGGACGCCCACACCCGGGGCCACCGGAGGGACAGGTGGTCACACTGGCTGACGCAGAGCCACTCACCTGGGCCGGGGCGGGGCCGCTCACCTGGGCCGGGGCGGGGCCGCGGGCCGGCGGGGCGGGGCCGCACCTGAGCTGCTCCAACCCGCGGCCGACCCGGCCTCGCTCCGCGGCGGCTGCTGACGCGGAGCCCGCGGCGGCCCGAGCGCCCGGAGCCCCGCCCCCCGCCCGCGGGCACTTCCGGGACCGCTCTAGGCCGCGCGGAGGTCCCCGCGTCTCGGTGGTCCCGCCGCGCCGGTAGTCCGCGCGCTTAGCGGCCTCCGGCTCGGGACACAAGGTCTGAGACCGGTCCCGGGACTGTTCCCAAAGCGCATCCTGGTCGTGGGGGTAACAGCTGGGCAGGCGTCGGCGGGAGTGCAGAAGAGGAAACTGAGACCGGGAGGGGCGGACCGGCCTAGAGCCTCAGGCAAGCGGCCGAGTTCCCACTGCACTTGCCCTGGGGGTGGGGGCAAGCCAGAGGGCACTGGGGCGGCTGGGGTCTTCGGGAGAAGGGAAGGTGTTCCCAGAGCTGTGGAACCTGTCACCCCGCACAGGCCCAGGGGTCCTGTTTGATTCACCCTCCCTGGATAGCCTTGAACGTGATTGCCCAGCCGGTACCGACAGAGACTGAGATATGGAGAAGTGGCCCAGGGAGGGCCCAGGAGACGGCTGGGACTGTAGGCGGGACCCTCTTTGTCCCCTGGAGACCTCCAACTCCAGTGCATCTGAGGGATGAATGACCTCCGGACATAAGGCGCTTGTTAGCGGAACGGGTATGGAAGAGGCCTGAACCCCACCCCCCAACCCACACCCAGACGCTCAGCTCTGCTTCTGATACGCATTGCCCCTCTAAGCAGTGCTCCCGGTTGGGCCCAGGTGCTCAGGTAAGGCCGTCCCTGCGTGTGGGAGAGCCTAGAGGTGGGGAGGGGGGCACAGCCCTATGGCTGGAGACCAGTAGAACACACGTTTGGGACGGGAGAGATGCTGCCCACCTGTATTCAGCACCTTCCACCCTGGTCCTCGGGTGCCTATGAGCCCCCCCTCCCCCCTCCGCACACCTGCCTCCCTGGCGGGTCAGAGAGTAGGCAGGACCTCCCCACTGCCCTCTGAGCTACCAGCCTGGGCTCCATGAGAACCCCGTCCAGCCCCCCCTTGAGCGTTGGGCCACAGCCAGCCATGTGGAACTAGAAGCAGCAAGGGCTGGTTCCTTTTTCTCTTTCTCCAGTTCCTCGGGTCACAGGAAGCCCAGGCCACCAGTCGGAGCCCCCTGGGGGCCAGCGGAGAGTCTGGGCCCGCCTCGAGGGTCTCAGGTGCTTCCTCTTCTGGAACAGTCCTCTGAATCCCTACCCCCACACCCCCAGTGACTTTTTCAGCAGGGATCTCATGGCCCTCAGAATAGTTATTGTTCACGTTTAATATTACCAACCCGTCTTACAGAGGGAGGAAAAGCAAGGTTCCGAGAAAGTTAGAGAGGGGCCCAAGGTCAGGGTGCAGAAGTGAGGGGCCGACGAGAGGCCCTCATCCCACACTCCACCCCTAGAATATGGAACCCACAGAGCAGTAATAATCGGCGTCGTCCTCAGGCTGCACAGGGCTGATGGTCAGGATGCAGGCGTTGTGGGCGGCGTCGGCGGTGGCCGAGAAGCGGTCAGGGATGTCGGGGTGCCGGCTGTAGTCCTCCTCCGAGCGGTAGTAGAGGATGTGTCGGGGGGCACTGCCTGCCCGTTGCTGATACCAAGACACACCGTACTCCCCAATGATGGCATGGCGGGGGCTGAGCATGCAGGAGAGTTGGGCCACTTGGCCTGGGAAGACGGTCAGTTCCTCTGGCTGAGCCAAGCCTGGTTGAAAGACTGCGAGAGAGAGGGAGAGAGATCCACGGGCCCAGGCCTGACATCGGCTCCTTTTTCCTGTCCCGACCCTGCGAAGGCTTGGTCAGACTCCAGGAGACTCTGACTCCCCAAAGGGTAGTAGACCAGTACCATGGAATCAAGGTTGGATGGGGCACAGAGTTGGTGACCCTTAAGTCCTCCTTGGCGCTATGTTCCCAAGGGTCTGTGTTCAGTGGAGTGCCTAGAGTTCAGAGGGTGGGACTGTGGCCTCTGGATCCTTCTGCTGCCCACCCCCACCCCTTGCCCTGCCCACCCCCACCCCTCAGTCACACTGGCTCTTCCAAACCCTGGCTACAGATTAACCACCACCAGGAAGCCTCCTGGGCTGCCTCACCCATCACCTCAACCTCAGACAACTGGCTGCCGGGACACTTCTCAAGGATAGGTTGTCCCTGAGCCCTGTGGGGCAGCTTCCCATGTGAAAGACTATAAAGGTGACTGGCCACTTCCAATCTCTCCTGAGACCTCCAAAGAATCCGAGTACGAAGGGATCCTAGCAATCTCGTCATTCGCGAACGGAGGAAACTGAGGCTCACACAGATAGGGGTCTTGCCCCAGGTCTAGGACAGAGCCATCTGTAGCCAGTCCTCCCCTCCACCTTAATGCCTCTTCTAGAACCCTCCCACTGCCCGCATTGATTTGCTTCCTGGCAGGGGCCTTCTGGAGCCAGTTCCATCCCACCCCAGCCCAGGTGAGCCGGGCTTAGGGGGAGCTCACCTGACAGGAGGGCCCCAGTCAGAAGAAGAGCCGGACGCCAGCAGGCCATGGCCAGAGACGGGGAGGCAGACGGGAGTCGTTCTGTTGGGAGTGCTCAGGTGCTTCAGAGCACGGGCAGGGCAGGCCTCTGGCCCGTGACGAGGCATGCAAATCAGTCCAGGCTGGGGGTGGGGATGTGGGGGTACAGTAGCTGGGGCCCAACAGCCAGCCCTGTCTTCCCAGATGTCTTTGGGGTCCTGGCCCACAGAGACTTCTGAGAAGAAGAACCTGGAAATCCACGTATATACATGCAGTTATAGTAGGTAGATGCTTTTTTATTGAGGTGTAACTCACGTAGGGTAAAGTTCACAGATTTTAAGTGTATGGCTTGATGACTATATATATATATATGCACATATATATATATATATATACACACACATATGTATGTATATACACATATATGTATGTGTGTATATATGTATGTATATACGTGTATACATGTATATACACACATGTATATATGTGTATATACACACATGTATGTATATACACATATGTATGTGTATATATGTATGTATATACGTGTATATATGTATACACACACATAGCCACCCCGGCAACCTCTACCCAGATGAAGATTTAGAACATTTCCATCTCCCCAGAAGACTCCCTCATGTGCCTTCCCCATCAGCAACCTCTAACCCCAAGGATAATGATCATTCTGACTTCAATCACTTAGATCAATTTTGCTTGCTCTAGAATGCCAACTATAAGTGGGATGACAGTGTGTTCCTTTCGCTCCTACTTCTTCCGGTCAGCATTATGAGAGTCATCCGTATATGTGCAGCAATGTTGAATGCGTTCTCCTAGTTGGGCGTAACCCATTAGGTGGATAAACCACCTAATGTTTTCACGGTTTATCCATTCTCCTGCTATTAGACGTTTGGGTGCTTTCCAGTCCTGAGCTATTACAACTAAAACTGCTGCGAACATCTTTGCCGATGTCTTCGGCACACCTGCGTTCTGGTTTCTTCTGGCAGACACCGGGGGCCGGAGTGGCCCGGCGATAGGGGACACATACATTTCACTCTAGTAGATGCTACAAGTGTTCCCAACATGGCGGTACCGATCTGCGCTGCCACCGGCAGGTAGGAGTACCAGGGACATCCCCGCCAGCACTTGACATGGCCAGTCCCTTTAATTTGCCAGACAGAAGGGAGCCGACTTCCCAAGCTGGGATTCAAACTTGACTCTCAGAACCTCCTCTTCTTACCTTCATGACCTCAGCCAGGTTCCTTGCCCTCTCTGTGGCTCAGTTTCCCCAGCTGGGGAAATGAAGATGAGCACAGTGCGAGGCCCAAAGGCCGTGAAGAAGGAGACGGGGTTTATTTGCTCAGGGCCAGGGACGGTGCGTGTATTAATTATGCCTCGCATTTTCTGTGTTCTGATGCTTTGGCATTTGGGGCCTTGCTGACCCTGGAGGGACTGACTGACCCTCCCAGGGCTAGCCAGTCTCTAGAAATAGTGCAGGCGCTTATCAGATGCAAACGAACCCAGAGCCCGCACCCCCAACCGCCTCCTCTATAGCTCTCACGCTGGGGGGCAATATCGTCCTGCCTTAGTCACCCGGGGCCAGGTACCTGACACCCAGGGGAAAGTCCCTACGCCCCGGAGCCCTGAAATTCTTCAGACTAGCCAATCTGGAGCCTGCTTACCCTGCCTCATCTCTTCTTACCCTCAGAAACCACCAGTAAAGGCTCCCCTTCTCCCTCTGCCCGCTGACTTACTGAGTGTTTCCCCCTGTGTCCCCCTGTGGTGCGGCACGTCCCCACCTTTAGAGACTGCGGGGAACAAACTCTTCTCAATGGTAACCTCCTGGTCTGCTGGCCTCACCATACCTAAGAATAACAGCACTCCCATTAACTCAAAGCCTAGAGAGCTCCCATGGGGGAGGTTATAAAAGCGTCCCTCCAACGGGTCCCATCGCATTCCTCACACCTCCTTAGGGCATCTCCAAGACACTCAGGATCAATGATTCCTCCTTGGCAGCACTGAAGACAAACCCTTGGACCACCATGATGGTTGTTGGAGCGGAGGCTCCCGGGCTCAGAGTGGCCATTCTTCTGGAATCTGGTGGCAGCCCCTCCTGAGCTAGGGTTCTGCAGGACACAGGCCCCCAGACACAGTGGTGTCCCGAGGAGAAAGTGTCCTGTGTTTTCAAGAACTGGGGGGAAACACTAGCTGTTTGGACAGTACCGAATGAGTACTTTCTGCATGCCGAGACCAATGAAGTACGTGTAAGGGGCGCCTGGCCGGCTCAGTTGGTAGAGCATGCGACTCTTGACCTCAGGGTTGTGAGTTCAAGCCCTGCGTTGGGCGTGGAGCCTGCTAAATACAGTGTTCCCACATTCAATCCTCACAAGGACTCTGCTGAGTCATGTTCTCAACCCCCTTTCTACAGGTGGAAGCACTGAGCTGAGTACTTAAACAGAGGCAGAGTGTGGCACTGGGCGAGATGTCTGGAGGATCCAGCCCTCCTCTTGCCTCAGTGGCCCAGAGGGCAGGCTGAACACCCTAATCACTGTGGGGGGTGGGGGGAAGGCATTTCTAAAACCTTGGGGACGGGCGCCTGGGTGGCTCAGTCGGTTAGGCCGCCGACTTCAGCTCAGGTCATGATCTCACGGTCTGTGAGTTCGAGCCCCGCGTCGGGCTCTGTGCTGATGGCTCATCAGAGCCTGGAGCCTGCTTCAGTTTCTGTGTCTCCCTCTCTCTCTGCCCTTCCCCTGCTCACGTTCTGTCTCTATGTCTCTCAAAAATAAATAAACGTTAAAAAAATTTATAAAACCTTGGGGGAAAGGGAGCTGGCAAAGGAGGGGAACCTGCTCCAGACACCCACCTGGCACCCTGGTAGGGGCTCATGGAGAGGGGGCAGGAGTCAGAAACAGAGAGAGAGAGAGACAGAGGGAAAGGCGCTAGGGGGAAGAAGGAAAGAAGATGATAGAGAAAGGGAGAGAAAAAAGTTCAAGAAAGGATGGGCACGGATGGAGAGGCGCAGAAACACGAAAACCTGCCTACCAAGGTCGATACTGGCTTTATTCATAATGGCAAAAAACGGGAACCAATCCAAGCAATAGGTGAATGGGTGAACAACCTGTGGCATATCCAGACAACGGGACCCTCCCCAGCGAGAAGGAAAGAGCCGCGGAGACACACGACCACCCGAGGGAATCTCACGCCAAGTGAAAGAAGCCAGACTCAAAAGGCTCCATGCTGAAGGAATTGTCTTATGCAATTCTGGAAAAGGCAGGGGCAGAGCACAGAGCAGACATTGACTACAAAGGGGCATTAAGGAATTTGGGGGGGGTGAGGAAACACCACGCCTCCCCACCGTGGTGGTGGCTCTATGAGATTTGTCAGTTTTATCACTTAAAAAGGGCGAATTTTTCTGTAGGTAAATCATGTCTCAATTAACTTGATGGAACAAGGAGAGAAACAAGGACAGAAGGGAAGAGAGGGGAGGCTGGAGGTGTGGAGGAAGGTAGAGAGGGAGAGGGAAGACAGCGAGTGCAGGGAAGAGGGCCTTGAGAAGGTAGGGAAGATCAAGGTTGGTGAGGATGCCAGCCTTTGGCCATGGCTGAAGCCCTACCAGCTCATAGTTGGGGGTTTTCCCAGGGACGGGGCCCCCCGATCCAGGAGCCTTGCCCACTTCCAGCCTGGGAGCTCTGTCTGCAATGGTGGGGAGATGTGCTCTTGGGCCACCCCTGGACCACAAGGCTTGAGACCCCACTCTAGCCCTGCCTTAAGGGAGTGCCCATACTCTAGCCCCAGATCCTGTTACCAGGATACCAGCGAAGGCATTTCCTGCCTGGACGAAGCGGCAGCTCCCACTACCATGGAGACCAGACTGGAAGCTGGGAGGGCCTCAGTCTCCTCTCCGGCTGCTCCGACCCAGCAAGCGGGAGGCGGGGGAGGCGGGGGAGGCCGAGCGTCCTGAACCAGCTGCAGGGCCCCCTCTAGGCTGGCGGAGCCCAGCTCCAAGGGTGGCCGAGCAAGAACCTAAGCCTGGGTCCATCCACCCATCTCCAAACACATGCGTGTTTCCTGGCAGGGCCCCACCCAGAATAGAGCTCAGCCCCAGATCCTCCCTTAGTCAGGAAGTCGGAGGTTAGGGGATCAAAGCCCCCACATCTGTCTCCTCTCCCCTGCAGCCATGTTTATCACGGTGATGTTTGGAGGTAAGTGGGGTCCCCTCTCCCGAGACGGGTAGGGGGAGAGTACATTCAGAGGCTGGTTTTCCCCTGCCTGGGGGAGAGTGGGGAGGCAGTGTGAGGAAGGCGGGGGGGGGGGGGGGTGTCACTTGGGTAAGGGGATGGGGGATTTAGGGAAACAGCGCTATGAGAAGGCAGAGCAAACGCTTGGAGGCCCTTTACCGGAAACCCCAGTGGGTAGGTCGTGGGAAATTCTGGCGGGCTCCTCCAGAACACCCATAATACCGCAGGTGTGTTGTTAAATTACAGTCTCTGATTGAGTCAGTGGTCTTCAAGCTTCAGGGTACATCAGGTGTGCATTTAGGTACACCTAAAGCTCTAGCCACAGTTGCAGATTTCCGGACTTCTGGTGGCAGGTGGGGCTGGGGCAGGAGAATAGGAGTCCTGTGTAGGGGTGCTGCCGGAGCGGGAGGGGGGCACCCAGCGCAGGAGGCATGGGCTGTGTGCCCTGGTCACCGACATCTCAAGAGACGGATGGAGGAGGGTACGGTCTTAATCCCGGAGCCCTATTCCCTGCTCTGGTTACAGAAGAGATGGAAGGGAGACAGATGGTCCCAGACTGGGAGAAGCAGAGGGTCCCATTCACTCGCCTCTGCCCTGTCCCTGCAGCTGGCTGCTGGGAGCTGGTGAACACTTGGTGCCGCCTGGCGACCCTCACTGCCCACTTGAGGCAGAGGGGGCAGGTGCCCCCAGATGGTGAGAGGGCATGGGGGGGAGGGGAGTGCTGGGGAGGAGGGGCCAAAGCTCCCCAAACAGAGGTACCAGCCCTGCCTTGCCTTCCTCCCCGCCCTCCCAGCGACCATCGCCCTCCTGGCTGAGGATGGGCACCTGGTGAGCCTGGATGAGGGGGCTTCCCAGGCCCCTTCCATGGCCAGCCCCCTGCTGCAGGAGCGTGGGACCTATGTCCTTGTACAGATCATCAGTAAGTGGGGCCCAAGATTTCCCCTTGGAGTTACACTGGGATGTGAGAGGGACAGCAGTCCAGAGACCACCCAAGGCCCAGGCCAGCTCCCTAACTTTGGTCAGGACCTACCTTTGACCCATCCCACCCAATGCCTTGTTGACCTCAGCCGGGGCCAGCGAATGGGTCCAGACAGAGAGGTGGAGGTGGGAACCACCAGGCCAGTGGGGAATTGGTCTTCCTTCCCTCCACAGAGGGTGGGGATGGGGCCCCCGCCCGCTATGAGTCCCTCCTGGAGAACCTGGATGACCAGTATCCAGAGCTCGCAGGTGAGTCTCACGGTCGGGCCCCAGCGGGAGGGTGCGCCTTCTCCCCAGCTCCCATAGGTAGGGCTTCCTGGGCCTTCCAGAGGAGCTTCGCTGCCTGTCAGGCCTACAACCCGCGAGCGACAGCCGGAGGAGGCGCACGAGCACTCGGTGTGCCCACCAGGAGCAAGGCCCTCTTCCCAGGCCGCGAAGGAAGGGCTCCCTGCCATCCAGGACCCGCTAGCTGGGGCCAGGAGCCAGGTAAGGAGGAGACAGAGACACCTGGGCGGATGCTCACACTCAGAAGTCCCAGGGGACAGACTTATGTGTGCTGAGGGGTAGACCCCAAACACCCCCTACCCCTCAAACACACACACGCAGAAGTACGTACAAGCTAGAACACCCTGCGCCGAGACACACCCCCACCACTCCACTGGAATATAAACGCCCAAGGGCAGGAATGTTCTCAGTGCCCCAGAGATATCGAATAGGGCCTGGCACACAGTAGTTGCTCAACGCAGAGCCGGTGAGAAGTCAAGGAAGGCGGCAGCACAGAGCACGTGATGGTGAGGTCGGCCCGGGATTGAAGGGCCTGCTTCTCTGTTCCGGCAGGCCCTGTGACCTGGCCCGTCCCAGCCAAGTGGCTGAGCTGGACTCAGATCCAAGGGGACTGGCCGTGACCTCTGCCATGTGTGATCAGGCCCAAACAGAGAGCAGCCCAGCGGCCTCCTTCTTGCAGAATCTGGAATCACTGAGAAGTTGCATCAGCAAGGGGGCAAGGTCACAGACCGGACGTGAGGCCGCCCGGGGCGGGGGAGGGTGGGATTAAGATGTGGGTGCAGAGAAGGAGATCCAGAGGGTGAAGGGGGCGAGCAACCCTGACGGGGGGGGGGGGGGGGGGAGACACCAGGCTCACCCAGGGATTCCGGTACCCTGAGTCGGATGCCCTTGGGGTCCCTGCTCATGCCTCACCCCTATTTGGACTGTTCAAGGTCATCAAATTACAACAGGGCTCTTCCCCCTCCCGCATCCAGGATGCCGGCATAAAGTGAAACATTCCACCCCACAGTGGACATCCATCCATGCCCCCCCCCCCGCCCCTACCCCAGCAGACAGGCTAGTGAGAGGGCGCACAGCAGGCTATGGTCTAAAATAAACTCTTTTAATTGCACGTCTGCGTCTCCGGTCACCCGCGGGGTGAGAAAGCCCCTCCTCACTCCCAACCCCAGCTCCGTGGGGACGATCCGATGTGGTGGTCTGGCTGTCAGGGAAGGGGTGAAGGTGGGTGCAGGGTTGGCTCAGGGATCCGCGCCGGTCTGCGCCGGGCTCTTCAGGGCAGAGAGCTCAGACCTGCGGAGGGAGGGGCGGCACAGGCTCAGGGTCAGGTGCAGCGGTGCAGGAAGAGGGGCCGCCCCTCCCTCCCGCTCCTCCGGCCTGAGCCCGGGGCTGCTCACCGTGGTTGTACTTGCACTGCTTCAGGGCCTCGCTGAAGCCCTCGCACAGGGACAGGTCGCTCTGAGTGGTGGAGCAGTCCAGGAACTGCCTGATCTCGTAGGCGCAGGGCCCCAGCTGCAGGGGCTGGGGGCCGGCGCGCGTGGGGGCCTAGGGAATGGCGCCGGAGGCAGCAATGTCAGCCCTAGGCTGGCCCCCAGAAGTGGGTTCCAGGGCTGGGGGCTGCCTGCCCCTCCCCGCACCCCCAGCCCAGGTGCCCCTGGGATCCCTGGCAGCCTGCCCTGTCTATACTCGCTGCTCCATCCGTGAAACAGAAGAAGCCCACGGCCCTGTCAAACCCACTCAGCACACACTAGCGCTGGCATAGACAGCATTTCCCAATGGCCTCATAATGGGCGCACTGGGCAGGTAGGGCCTGAGAGGTGGGAGAAGGCTCTGGAAAATCACGGTGTTATGCTTGTACTCTTGGAGTATAAGCCCCACCCCCACAAGTACCAGTAGCTTCCAGGCTCAGCGGCACTGATCTGCATGACCCCTGACCCCGCCACTAAGCTGCATTTGGCTCAGGACTGGGGGGCGGGGGGGGGGGTGCCCAGTAGGGGATAAGCCAGTAGGACACAGGCCCAGAGTCGCTGGCTACCCTTTGCCCTTGGGATGCAGGGCCAGTATCTGAGCTACTGAGAACTTTGGTTTTTCCGTTTTTAAAGGGCTGGTAGATCCCAGAGAGTCTACTGAGCTCAGGGAAGGGACTAGAACAGCCTGCCTGGGAGTGACAGGAAGCCAACAGCAGAGGGAGGCATAAGACCCTTCTTGGGAAAAGTCTTGGACCTGAGGCAGCTCTGAACGCGCCAGGGCACGCCTTGACGGACATTCCAGAAGCTCCTATGTGACCTTGAGAGAAGCGGGCCTCAGTTTCTCCTGAGCCCGCAGCTCACCTGCTGAGCGGCAGGCTGGGCAGGCTCTGAGCTCCCCCCGCTGAAGGCTCCCGTCAGGGCGCTACCCACGACGTGTCCCACGGCCGAGCCCACAGCCACCCCAGCGGCCGTGGACGCCATCTGCGCCATCAGGCCGGGCTGGCCTGACGGGGCGGGGGCCGGTGCAGCAGCAGCAGAGGGCGGCGGGTGCGCGGGCGGGTGAACCGAGGGCGCTGAGGTGCGGCTGCGGGTGGGGACGGGGGGAGAGGGAAGTTGGGTCAATCCCAGCCGGACCCCGGAACTGGGACCCCAAGGACTTTCGGCTCCCGGGCACGAACCCTCCCTCCTTCCCCCGCCCCCGGAGAGTGGGCGACCAGTCTTAGACACGTGGTTGCAGCACCCCGCCCCACCCCCCACCAAGATGGCGCAGCAGTCGCCAAGGTCACGCTATCACGCCGCTGCGGGGGAGTGCCCGCGCTTCCCTAGCCCTCTCCCCATCAGGCCCCTGTCCTGCTCACACCTGGCTGACCGGGAGCCCGCGCTGCGGCTTCCCCGGGGCATGGTGGTGGCGGTGGGACTCGGGCAAGCGCAGAGACGACGGTGGCAGCGGTTCTGCCTCGGGGACGAATGCGGCACCGGTAAACGCAGCGGGAGCCAGGGGGCGGGGCCTAGGAGACACGCCCCCAGGGGGAGTAGCCAGGCGTGCGGCCGCACTCACCTTCGCGCGGGTCTCCGGAACCTGTCCCTTCCAGCATCTCCTCCTTCTTAGCTGGAAATGTTACTCTGCTCCCTCCCTGCGCCTGGCCCGAACTGTATGGGCCCTGGGTACACGGACCAATGCCGCAAAGTGCCGAGGGCTTACGCCGGGGCGACGGGTCAAGTCCCTTCAGAAACTACTGCCGAGCGCAGGGAGTGGAGTTGGTTGGTGTCCGAGCGCCAGGGGAGAATTTGACAGGGAGGCGACCGATTGAAGCCGGCAAGGGGCTGGGGAAGCACGAGGCGCCAGGCCAGGCTCCGGTCTCCCTCCTACGGACCGGGTTTACTGATTACGACTAGGTGTTGGGGCCGCGGGGAGAGTAGAGCGGGGAAGAAATACCCAGAGGAAAGCCAGGCGCGACCCATCCCCAGAACCTCCGCCAGGGGGCGTCCGGAGCCCCTCTTCGACTCCGTCCGGGCCTAAATGCGCGGCAACTCTGGCCAGTCTCGGGCAGTACCCTCCTGGGGTGAGATGAAACCCCCCATGCGACCGACCACCCCGCCTGCCACCCTACCCCGCATCACGGATGCAGCGCCGGACACTGACAGTGTTTGGTACTGGCAGCATGCCCATTCCAAAGGCCCCGATCTGGGTGCCCAGAGGCGTTGGCACAGGTTTGAATCCTGTGGCCTTGGCGATTTTACCACCTTGGTGCCAGGCCAAGGGAAGGGCCAAGGCGCGGATTTTGGACGCTTCCCAGCCCTGCAGGAACTTGAGGTTTATATGTTTTTTTTTCCTGAGTGATTTTGCAGTAATCATATCATGACCCTTGGGCGGGGAGGGGCTCTAATTTCTTTACCCTCCCCTATCACTGTCCTGTGTGCCAGTGGAGGGCCCTGTGGCACCGGGACTGTAAGGATGCAATCGCCCCCAAGTAAAAGTGAGTCACTTTAAAGAAACAGACTGCTCACACTCCAGGTGGTAAAGAGAGCTGCTCCTCTCTCCTCTCCTGGCCCTCTAGAAGTCTCTGTGGAGCCTTCCCAGAGAGGCCAAGAGGGCTCCCTGGACTGGGACCCGGAGGGAGGGGTTGAGTCAGTCTGATTGCCCTCTTCTCCCTCTTGGCCTCCTTCCCTTCTTAGGCCCTGGCTGGGTGTCCACAGCCTCCCCTTGCAGCCTCCCCGGACCCTGCCTGCCAGGATGGGAGCCACTGCCTGGGTCTTGGCTCTGCGGGGTTGCCCATGATGGAGCAGGTTGCCTTGGTGAAGGGGTGAGGCAGGCGCCTGGTGGTGAGTGGAGGGTCCCTTCCAGCCCTCTCCTTTGATTTTCACCTCCTCTCTCTCAGGTCTCAGGAGCCTGGCCCCTAGGGCCCTTATGGAGCGTGTTAGTCTCTTGGGCCCCGGGGCCCCCACTCAGACCCTGGCTCCCCATCTGCCTCAGTCTACTGATAGCATCCTCCTTCCTGACCCCTCTACTTGCCTGCTGGCCTGGGAACGCCTGCTTATGGGCCCTCCGTTTTCCCATTTATAAGTTGTCTATATGTTCAAAGCTGGGGGGCCAGCCAGCCGCCTCCTTATGCCTCAGTTTCCCCTGACACGCATCCCTTGTCTCACAGGGACTATTGCGCCATCTTCCAGATGGATCAGCTGAGGCTCTAAGGGGTGGGAGGACTTGCTCTGGGAAAACCACCTGTCATAGGCCAGCAGTAGGTCAGAGGTTAGGCCACCAGGGAGACCAGCTGGGAGTGAGTGTCACTCGGCTCCTGTCAGACTCCCCACAGCACAGCGGGGAAAGTGAGGCCTGGAGTAGCACCAGCTGGCCTGGGCACCCAACAACCAGGCCTCCGAGACGTCAGGCTCGGCCCGACCCTAGGAAGGCCTGGGTCTCCCGAGCCCCCCGGCCCTGGCCAGGCCAGCCCCTCCCCTCCACCTCCCCCACCCTGGCCGCGGCCTCGGCGGGGAGAGTTTAGAACAAAAGGCGTGTGGGGCGGGGCCGGGGCGGGCCGGGGGCGGGGCGGAGGCTATAAGGGGCCGTGGCCCGGCGCGGCCCAGCAGGCCCAGCAGCCCCGGGGCGGATGGCTCGGGCCGCCCGGCTCCGCGGCGCGGCCCCGCGCACCCTCCTGCTCCCGCTGCTGCTGTTGCTGCTCCCGCCGCCGCCGCTGCTGGCCCGGGCCCCGCGGCCCCCGGTGAGTGCCCGGAGCCGGTCGGCCGCTCCTCGCCGAGGGGGTGCCGGGCACGCGGGCTGGGCCCGGTGGCCGAGCTGGACCCACGGGGGCGCCCGGGGTGGCCTGGAGCGGCCCGTTACCCGAAACGCTTTCCGGGTCCCGACGGACGTGAAAGATAGTGAGCTTCCCGTCCGGGGAGGTGTGCAAGCGGAGCCTGCGCCAGGGTCGCTCGGGCTGGCGAGGCGGGACTCCGCGCCAGACGCACGCCCCCTCCCAGCGTCGGGACCTGCTCCTCGGCTCCCCAGCTGCCGAAGCTGGGTTGTGTGCTGGGCCAGGTAGCAGAGGGAGTGGTTACAGGGCCTCCTATTCGTCCCGCGCGGACAAAGCCTCCGGCTGGTGTCAGTCTCCCGGTGTGTGGCCTCGGTGAGCACACCTCGAGGGGTGCAGCGAGCCGAGGACGAGCTGGGAGGGCAGCACTGCCCTAGGGCAAATGGGGTCTGAGCCCAGGAGAGGTGGTACCACCTGGGCGCCTACCAGTGGCAAGTTTGGGAGGTGCGAAACCAGGACAGCAGGAGTGTGAGAGCTCTGACGAGAAAGTAAGAAAGAAGAGGCGAGGAGCGGCGGCTGAGACCCTCAGAAAGGAAGGGGCTGCGGAGAGAAAGGGAAGAGAAAAGAATGTGTGATCAGGAGAGAAGACGGTCCATGTGAGAAGGCAGCGGAGTAAGTAGAGGAAGGACAGTCATGGGGTGTTGTGTGACAGCCTCTGTGTGCCCAGCACCCTCCCCTCCAGCTGGGGCCTCCAGGGACCACTCACAAGGGTGGCCGGTCGAGCCTGGGCAGCTGCAGGCCCACAGTCCCCTTGGACTGCAGCCGCAGCATCCAGACCGCCCAGGCAGGGATGGGAGCACTGGGAGGTGTGCCGGGCAGGAGTCGTGGGACCGTCGGGAGGAGGGAGATCTGACCAGCCTGGGCCCCTTTGTCCAGTCACACCAGCTACCCTGGCCAGCCTTGCCCCATCCTGGCTGTGGGAGCCGAAGAGGACGGGATGGGTGGGTTAGGGAAAGGGGGTACCTCGGTCCCCAGGCTCTGCCTCTTCACCAACTCCTCTCAGTCCCCTTGAACTTGGGAGAGTCGGGAATCACCCTGCGTAGCCAGTTGACCTCACCGGTTCAGAAATTAGAGAGATCTGGGTTTGAACCAGGTGCCCTGGGTGAGCCCTCTCGTGTCTTAAGATCGCACCCCTCGGTCTTGGCGGGTGGGTGGGGGATAACAGGACACTGAGGATGAAATGAGGTAACGGGGGGGGGGGGGGAGAGGGCAGGAACAGTCACTCCGGAGACACAGTGTCACCTGTGGCTGCCACTTCGACGCTTGTGCAGGGTCAGTTGGGGCCGGGTCTGAGCCGGGCTGTTGTCTGTCACTGCAGATAGGCAGGGAGCATTTGGGGTCGCCTTCGGCGTGTTTATCCCCAGGCTGCCTTCGACGTGTTTATCCCCAGGCTGCCTTCGGTGGGGTCAGAAAAGCCAGTTCACAGCTTTCAGGGTTGATGAAAGCCCTGCAGCCCGGTGGGACAGAGGCTGCGATGCCTCCTGGCGCCGGTAGGGATGGGGCGGGCGGAGAAGATTAGGTGTGGTGTGGGGAAGTTGGTGGATCTGCCTGCTGGCTGGCTGCGCAGCGTGGGCAGGTTGCTCGACCTCTCTGAGCCTCAGAGCAGCATGGTGCTGCATGGAATGGTGAGTACTAACAAGGTGCCCTCCCGTCGGGGTCGCCTCCTACTGTCAGCGGAGGGCAGAGCCTCTGTTATTAATTATCCCCGTTGGACCCGTAGCAAACTGAGGCTCAGAGAGGAGCAAAACTAGCCTGGCCTTACCCAGCAGTTTCTTGGCTCGGGGTCCCTTATCTTCCTTCTACGGGGTGCCTCCCGTTTTCTGGACTGGAGGTTGACCCAGGCCTCGAGCTCAGCCAGGGGACCGAGTCAGCTGAGAAGTTCCTCAAGTAGGTTTGAGGCTGTGATTTGGTGCCCCGCCAGAGGAAGGTGGGGCGAGTGAGCTCAGTGGCCACCACAGGGCAGCCCAAGGAAGGCTCCTGGCCTAGGAGGAGGAGGAGGGAAGGCATCAGAAGAAGCAACGCTTCTCAGGAATGTGGGCTTTGGAGACAGGCCAAGGGCTAAGGAGGTGGGGGGAGGGGGACATCGCGGGTGGGGGAACCATGGGCCCCAGGTCTAGGCCCAGCTGCGTGACCCTGGGCAAAGTCCTTGACCTCTCTGGGCCCTTTCTCCCTCTGAGAAATGTGTTCGTGTCTGCTTCCCAACCCTCCTGGGACTGTGGATGAGACCAGGCATGGTCTGTGCCCACCACCCCATGTCACAGAATGCCAGCAGCCTTGGGAGGACCAGGCACGCCAACCTTAGGGATCCGAAAGGGACTCTGGGCCAGGACTTGCAGTTAGGGCGTCTGGCCCCAGGCCAGAAAAGACTCATAAAGATGAAGCATAGAATGTCAACAGGGGCAGGGAGCATGTGTCCCATCCCAGTAATGGGGAAACTGAGGCCAAGAGCCATTAAGTGCTGGGCTCCAGAAAACAAATATTGGGAAGGGAAATCCCGCTGGCCGGAGACCTTGATTCTAGTGCCTTCTGCTCTCACTCACTCTCCAAGACCAATGACAGTGAGCATGAGCCTCTGGCCTTCTGGGAGACCCCGTGCAAGTCGCTCTTCTCTGGGCCTGCCAGCTCCCTTCTACTAGCTGCGATTCCTGTTTATGATATAGTCCGGGGACTTTGGGGGAGCGGGACACCAGGTGGGTGGCGGGAGCTGTAGCACGTGTGGTGAGAGCAGCTTTCCGGATGTGGGAGGGGAGGGCCCACAGGGGCAAGGAGCTGGGCCAGGGCAGAGGCTCTTCTCTGTGCCAGATGCTGCAGCGGGCACCAGCGAGGGAGGTTTAGTCAGCCCTCTGCTGGAGCACCTGCCCCATCTGACAGTGAAGTCAAGGCTAAAACAGAGGGCAGGGACTTGCCCAGGGTCACTCTCTCCAGGGCGAGCATGGGCAGGGACTGAGCCTTCTGAATCTCAGACTGTGGCTCTTTCTGTTGGACTGAGAGCGCCATGCTCCAGGGGTCTGGATAGTGCCTCGTGGGGGCAGGAGGAGAAGGCCTGGCACCTGTGTCCATTGCCCACCCTCCCTCCACGGCCGGCTGGCCCAGGCCTCACTGGAGGGCAGAGGAGATGAGAGATTTCTGCTCCCAGGCGTAAACAGAGCTGGCAGGCTGGGCTCTGGGCTCTTTGGGGCTCCCAGGGGACCACCCAGTCTTAACCCTTTCCAGGATTGGGGGAAGGAACCTGTTTATCCGGGAAGTCAAGGGGGGCAGCGTGGGGAGGAGAAGGGGCAGGCTCTCACAGCTAGGCACGCAGACCTGGGGTCCATATCCTCAAGGGGAGACCTCACGTATGTAGCATCCCCACATTATTGGGGGTGTGGGGGTGGAGGTTCGACGAGCTGACGGAGTGCCCAGGGAGTAGCAGGTGCTTAATAATTTCCCATTCCTTCTCTTCTGTCACCAAGGCGAGGCCAGCCTGGAGCCCCCCTCCAGGGGAAGGGTGGCTCCAGCCTGCAGAGCACACAGAGGTAGCAGGTAGGGGGTGGGTGGTGAACACAGACAGCCTACCCCCTGCCCGCCGTTCCCTGGGCAAGGTCCTCCACTTCTCTGGGCTCTGTTTTCTCATCCGAGAAATGGGGGCCGATGACAGTAGAGTTCGCGAGAGGTCCCATCAGGGGCTGAGAGCATGTCTATGGAACTGGTGGCAGGGTCCTGGGGACAGGGGAACTGCAAGGGTGAGGAGTACTTAACTAGCAGTAAGTCCAGCATCAACAGGAACCCACGACCTGGGAGGCTGGGCTCTGCCAGGGAACTTACGATTCAATAAGCCAGCTCTGAAATCAGAAGGCTCGCCCGGGGTTTCTCCTCCTATCTCAGGTAGCTGGGTCCCTGGGTGTTCAGAAGACCCCTTTCTAGTGGGGGTGTTTGTAGGGTTGAGTCTGGGTGACTCGGGGAGGTTGAGTTATTTGGTGGCTCTGGAATTGAGAGACTAGGGGCACTGGGACAAAGATCAGAGCCCTGTCATGCCTAGGGCCCGGGAGAACTGCCAGAGGCTGAGGGCGAGGGTGGGGCCTGCGGGGCCTGGCTCCCACCCCAAATATGGCTGTGGGGAGGCCCCAGCCGCCCAGACCGTCAGCCCCAGACCAGGCAGGCCCTTAGTCTCTAGCCAACGGCTCGCCTCTCCGGCTTTGCATAGTATCCTTAGACTAGCCTCTGCCTCCTGCCTGGACACCAGAGTCCTCACCTGGCCCCGCCGTGCCCTTGCTGCATGACCTTGAAGGGTCTCCCAACCTCCCTGGGCTTGTGCTTTTTTCAAGTGCGAAAACTGTGACCTCCGCCCTCGATGTTGCAGAGGGTGGGAGCTCCAGGTTAGAACCCCCATCCGTGGTGCTGGGGGGCTCCGGTCCAGCAGGGCCGGCGGGGGCTGGGCGTCTGGGAATTGTCTGTTTCCCCCTGCCCACGCATGGACCAGCACTGGGGAGGTATTATCCCCATTTGTCAGGTGAGCAAACCAAGGCTGTGTTGCAGGGCTGCAACCCCACGCTGGGGAGGGGCAGCGGTGGGTGCCCTGGGCAGGAGCCGGCTCAGGTCATTGGAGAGGGCAGAGTTGGGGGTGGGGGTGGGGGTGAGGGTGGGAGGGGTGGGGTTGGGAGGGGTGGGGCCCAGTAGGCGGGGCAGGAGAGCTTGACTAGCCTTTCCTCGAAAGCTCTGTGGGACCCATTCCTGGGTGTGTGTGGAGAGTACAGTCAGGGGCTGTGCCCCCAAGTAGCCGGACAGGCGGCCCAGGCCCTCCACGAAGAAGGAGGAAATCTGAGCCAGTCCTTGACAAAGGGCCCTGTCGTGTGATGGCTGGCACACTCCTTCTCTCGCCCTCAGTTTGCCTATCCGCAAGGTAGGCCAGGGTTGAGCAAGGGTCCGCTGGTGGACCGTGAGGTCCTGAGACTTGACCCGGCCTTTGCAACCTCTCTCCCCCACCAGGACGCACACCGCCGCCACCCTCTGAGGAGGGGGCCGCAGCCCTGGCACGGAGCTGCTCCCAGCAGCCTGGCACCTGCCCCTACCGCCCAGGAGACTCCCCGGCCGGCCAGCAGCCCCAGACCTCCCCGCTGCGGTGTGCCTGACCCACCCGATGGGCTGAGTGCCCGCAACCGCCAAAAGCGGTTTGTGCTGTCGGGCGGGCGCTGGGAGAAAACAGACCTCACCTACAGGTAGGGGCCAGTGGCTGTGGGAGCAGGCTCTAGACCTCTACCTGCGTGTCCGTGTGAACTGCCACCCTCACACCCGCTTCTTGAGACACGCGCTGGAGCCAGGTCCCTGTGGTTAACAGACCTGTGTGTCTACCGACCCTCGAGCCACCCGTGGGCCAACTCACTAAACCCCAGCTTAGATGCACACGCAGACAACACTCCCCCACCATGGCCATGCCTTCCCACAGCAGGGGGGCAGTAGCTCTGTCAACGGGCAAAAAAAGTCTCAGCACACACCGGGTGGCTCCACTGTCATGTGGGGCGTGGCCTCCAGTCACCAGGCGACCCCTCCTGGGGACATAGTAAGCACCAGGCCCTGGGACTCTGGTAAATGAGGGAAACACGGCCCCTCCTCTCGGCATTAACCATGTCATTGTGGAGACCTGTTCTCACAGCTTGGGACCCATGCCGGTGGGAATGGTGGTGAGCGAGCAGGTAATACTGGGAGTGACGCGGGAGGTCGGGCTCGTCCTGCAGGTGGAGAGCGGGCCTGGGACAGACGGCATGTGAAGGATGGTGTGGGGTCATGCAGGCTGGGGCTCGGAAATCTCCGGGGTGGGGAACCGACAACCAAGACGGGGGTCAAGGGGCAAGGTCTCCCCCGCAGCGAGTGGCACCATCAGGTCTAGAAGGCGGGTCTTGGGGCTCCTGGTCCTGCATTCTGTGCACCCAGTACAGACATCTGTGTGCACCGAAGGCCACACAGACCCACAGAGACACGTTCCCACGTGGAAGCGGGCCCGCGGCTGCGGCCCGGAGCACTCCGGGCGCGCGTCCCATGCGCAGGCATCCCCTCCGAGCACCCGGGGGCAACTCCCGGCCCAACAGCCATCAGGGGGCTGTCCCAAGCGAGGCCCAGGCCCCTCCTCCTCCCCCCCCCCAGGATCCTCCGGTTCCCCTGGCAGCTGGTACGGGAGCAGGTGCGGCAGACGGTGGCAGAGGCCCTTCAGGTGTGGAGCGAGGTGACGCCACTCACCTTCACCGAGGTGCACGAGGGCCATGCCGACATCATGATCGACTTCACCAGGTGAGCCGGTTACCTCAGACCCCTCCGGGAACTGGCCCCGCCTGTCAGCAGCCATTGACTCTGCCCACCCGCCCCCCCCGCCCCCCACAGGTACTGGCATGGGGACAACCTGCCATTTGACGGACCCGGGGGCATCCTGGCTCACGCCTTTTTCCCCAAGACTCACCGAGAAGGAGACGTCCACTTTGACTACGACGAGACCTGGACCGTCGGGAACAACCAGGGTAAGGGCTGGGGGGGACCCATTTTCCAGACAGGGTGACTATAGATCGTGGAGGATGGGGATAGGTCCGCGACCTGGGCTCTGGAGCTGCAGCGTCTTGTGGCCGGAGGTTTGGGGACCGCTGGGCTGTCTCCCTTTTTCAGGTACAGACCTCCTGCAGGTGGCGGCCCACGAATTTGGCCATGTGCTGGGGCTGCAGCACACGACGGCGGCTAAGGCCCTCATGTCCCCTTTCTACACATTCCGCTACCCATTGAGCCTGAGCCCGGACGACCGCAGGGGCATCCAGCACCTCTACGGCCGGCCCCGGCCAGCCCCCACCTCTAGGCCCCCGGCCGCGGGCCCCCAGGCTGGAGTGGACGACGACAACGAGATTGCCCCGCTGGAGGTGAGGCCCTGCTCCCAGCTCCCCTCACCCTCTGGCCTCTGCGGCTCCGACGTGGGCTCTCGCTCAGCCCTCCTCTCCCACACCAGCCGGAAGCCCCACCAGAGGCCTGCGAGATCACCTTTGATGCCGTCTCCACGATCCGCGGCGAGCTCTTCTTCTTCAAGGCGGGCTTCGTGTGGCGGCTGCGCGGGGGCCGGCTGCAGCCCGGCTACCCGGCGCTGGCTTCTCGCCACTGGCAGGGACTGCCCAGCCCTGTGGATGCGGCCTTCGAAGATGCCCAGGGCCACATCTGGTTCTTCCAAGGTGAGCGGGACTGGGGTTCATGCTCAGGAGACTGCCAGGAGCCAGCGATATCGTGGCCCAGGGTAGGGACAGCCAGGCAGACGTGATGGGCAGGGGGAAGGTGCCCGGAAGCCTCGGGGCCAAGGGAGAGTATGGCTCACTTCTCTGGACACAGCTGGGAGGCTCCCAGAGGAGGTGGCTCTCGAGACGGGAGTAGGCTAGAAGGTATTGCACAGTGGGCCATGCATCCGTGCATTCAGCCCTCAAAGCCGTCCTGGGGGGTATATGTGATCAGTATGCCTGTTCCAGAGAGGAGGTCACTGGGGGAGTAGAGGTGGTGCAGAGACTCACCTAAGGGCACGGTCTGGAAAAGGCAGAGCAGGGATTTGATCTCATTCTGGCCCCCCCAGAGCCTGTGCTGTTAACTCTCAACTGGGAGAGACAAGAGCCTGGAGCATTCTAGGTGGCCGGGACTTCATCAACAGAGGCCCAAGCCTGCCGCGGCCAGGGTGGGGCCCAGGGAATGGTCCGAAGCACCTGTCACAGGGACCCAAATGCCAGGGGATGAGCGGGAGCTCAGGAGGCCTCCTTCTGGTGTTTCGGATAACCTTCCCCATGTAGTAGCTCCCAGAACGTGTGTCACCCAAGCGCGTCCCCACTGGCGGGAACTTCCCTCTGGGGATAAGGGTGCCGAGCGGGATTTCTGGCCCGAGTGTTTTATGGACAGGGAAACCGAGGCCGGGAAAGTCTGTGGCGGTGGTGGTGGTGGCCGGGTGGGTCCGCGGTGGCGGGGTGCAGCAGCGGTGGGGCGGTTCCACTGCAGCCTCCCCTCTCTGGCAGGTGCTCAGTATTGGGTGTACAATGGCGAGAAACCAGTCCTGGGCCCCGCACCCCTCTCTGAGCTGGGGCTGCTGGGGCCCTCCATCCAGGCCGCCTTGGCCTGGGGCCCCGAGAAGAACAAGATCTACTTCTTCCGAGATGGAGACTACTGGCGCTTCCACCTGAGCACCCGCCGTGTGGACAGCCCCGTGCCCCGCCGGGCCACTGACTGGCGAGGGGTGCCCTCGGAGATTGACGCCGCCTTCCAGGATGCGGACGGTGCGCTGGGGGGGGGAGGGGAGTGGCTAGTACAAGGGTCCTTTGTCCACCCTCCTCGTGCCAGGGCAGCAGTGCCCGGCTCCCATGCTGCAGATGGGAAGACTGAGGGCCCAGAGAGGTGCCGGGACTCCCCCAGGTCCCTAAGTCAGAGCTGGTAACATAGTAACTGCTGCACACCGAGGACCGGTGGTGCTCTAGGCAGAGTGCTAAGCGCCTTGTGTGTCTCATGCAGTTCTCAGAACAGCCCGCTGATATAACACTTGTTTATGACCCCAGTTTCCAGAGGGGCAAATGGAGGTTAGGTGATGAGGTCCCTAACCGGGCCGCTCAGATGGACGGTGGGGAGCCAGGCCTCCCACCCAGGCAGCCCCTGCTCCCGACCGCTGAACCGGCCTCCCACAATCTCGAAGGACTAGAGCGGGACTCGCAGTCCTGTACTTTCTCCCCAGTACCCTCAAGCTTGCTTCCGTGCTCTCCCCCATCAAGACCTGCTAGAGGGCAGTCCTGCGGTAGCTCCGGGGCTCTGGGTCACCCGCGTGGCCCGCCTTGCCTCCGGATGCCTGTCTATAGTCTGGCTGCAGGTACAGGAGTAGAACTGACGTGGGGGTGGGGTAGGGTGGGGTGGGGTGAGGGAGACTTGCTTTCCTGAGAGGTAGGGGTGGAGTTTCTGAGGCTCCAGGCATCTGTCATGCTGGATATGATAGCCCAGATCAGACCTTGGGGCAGGTAGTACTCCAAGGGATGGAAGGTTCCAGAAGGGCCACCCTGGGGCCTGCAGGTTTCAAGAAACGCAGCCCGGTGGTCAAGCCCCGACAATCCGACCTCCCCCTGCGCCTGTCTCTGGGCGCACCCTGACTGGCAGGTGCAGGGCCCAGGGTCCACTCACCCAGGCCTGACCCTCTTCTCTCCTCAGGCTACGCCTACTTTCTGCGAGGTCGCCTCTATTGGAAGTTCGACCCTGTGAAGGTGAAGGCCCTGGAGGGCTTTCCCCGCCTCGTGGGCCCTGACTTCTTCGGCTGTACGGAGCCTGCCAACACTTTCCGCTAACTGACTCGGATACCTTCAGCGCTCCTGGCCCCTGCCAGGCCACTGATACTGGACGGAAACTAGTGGCCATCCTTGTGTCCATGGGTACCAGGCACAGGATGGGGCCCGTGTTTCCTCAGGGGGGCGGGGAGGGGGTGCTGTCACCTTGACAACTGCAGGGAGGGCCACGCAGGTCGTGGTCACCTGCCAGCGACGGTCTCGGACCAGGCGAGGAGACTCTGGCGTTACTTGAGGGTGAGCTGGTCTCAGGCCGGCCCCACCCAACCTGTGCAGGTCACAGTCAAACCCTCCCGCCCTGTTTCTGTACTTGTCCCTCAGGGTAGCACCTCAGCAGGGCTGGGGGAGCTGAAGCCCCCGTTCTCTCCCTGCTGTGAGGTTCCTGCAGGGTGCTGGCACAGGAGGGCCAGGGGCCCCACCGCCTTCCGCCTTTTCCTGAGAGGTCAGCTCTGGGCAGGTGCTTGGAACTGGCTGCTTTCTAGTTGGTGGTCCTAGGGATGTGTTCCCCAGGATCCAGGGCAAAAGGTCCAGAGTCCGCTGGGGAGGGGAGTGCTTCCTGCTGGCGACCCCGGGCCCTGGAAGCCCCAACATACCTCAGTCCTGTCTTGGGCTCCATCCTTCCCAGCCCTCATCCCAGCAGTGGGACCCTCCAAAGTCACGTAAATGTGTGTACGGTGTGTACAAAGCCTTTTTTTTTTTTTTTTCTACTGAGTACTGTCATTAAATATGGTTATTTTCTATTTGCCTGCCTGGGTTCTTACTATGAGGCCGGGGGGTGGGGGGTGGGGAAGAGCTGGGGACTTGGGACCAACTCAAGACCTGCTGTGTCCCGGTCACAGCCTACTCCCATCCACCCAAGCTTCTGGTTCTTGGGGCTGGAAGCAGTGCCGCACAGCAGCCTTGATCCTAAAATACTTCGTTTCTCACTGCTGTCAGGACAGGAACAAACCTCAGGGTCACCACAGCCGACCCCACCTAACTCTCAAGTGTCTCCGTGCCCTGCCCCCCCAGCCCCATGTGTATCTTCTTCATAGTAGCACCTATCACAACTGCAATTTTATTAGACTGAACCATATGAAACTGTCAGCAGCGGGCCGTTTTCGATCTGCTGCGTTGTGCAACCAAACACACGGATGCTTTGATGCTTTTATTACTGTTAGCCCCACTCCCGGCCTATCTGCGGGGCAGGCCTATCTCCTTTCGCTCAGCACCCCACAGCTGCACTTGCTGTAGGCACAGAGCACAGAGTTAAGGAAGCAATGGAGGAGTTTCCCTCCCCTCCAGCTCACCGATGCCCCAGGCAAACCAAATACCACCTGGGCCTTGGAATCCTGCCAAGCCTTGGGAACCTTGGCCCATGCCAACCCCTCACCCAGTGTTGTCATTCTGCCCATCTCCACAGCCGCAGGAACAGCTGTGGGCCTGGAACTGGGGTATCTGTTCCTAGGATCCCTCTTATCTACTCAACTACACTGCGTTTTTTCGGGTGGGGAAACTGAGGCACAGGTAGCTCTGGCGTCCTCTAGGCCTCAGGGCTCGTTTTGCTCCTCCTCCACTGGGCTGAGTTCTAGCCGCAGCTGTGAGGCTGGAAAAAACACCGCTTGAGTCAGGGCCACTGTTGCTATTTCTGTCCGTGAGAAGTTCTGAGTACCTCCGCTTGGGAAGCAGCCTGGAATAGAGAAACGGGTCGTGGTTCCTTTAAGGGGCCCGAAGGGGCGCTCCCCGGCCTTTTGTTAGGGAGGCGGCGGCGGCGCGCGCGTCAGCGTCAACGCCCGCGCTTGCGCACTGAGGGCGGCCTGGTCGTCGTTTGCGGCGGTGGCTGAGGAGCCCGGAGGCGGCTCGAACACCTGATCTGTCTGCCCTACGCCTCTCGGCCTCGGCAGTTCTCGACTCGGCAAGCCCCGGCTCCTCCTCAGTCCTCCCGATCCCTCGTACCCCGGCCCCGGCCGCCCGTCTCCGCCGCCGAAATGATGATGATGGCGCTGAG
The DNA here is from genome assembly GCA_030068075.1 of Paguma larvata. Lineage (NCBI taxonomy): Eukaryota > Metazoa > Chordata > Mammalia > Carnivora > Viverridae > Paguma > Paguma larvata. Next base: position 63,028,559 of record CM057835.1, read on the forward strand.
CAAGACCTTCGGGCAGAAGCCCGTCAAGTTCCAGCTGGAGGACGACGGAGAGTTCTACATGATCGGCTCTGAGGTAGACCGCGGCGCGTTCTCGCCCTCCCCGGCCCCGGCCCCGCGGGAGCCTCGGGGCGGGTCTGCGCGCCGGGAACGCGCGTCTCCATTCATCGCGGAGGGCGGGCGCGCGCTCGCGGTGCGTTAGGAAGGGGCGGGGCGGGGCCTGTTTGACTCCGCCCCGCGCACCTCGGCGTTCTGAGGTTACTTACTCGTTTCGCCGTGGTTGGGGGTCGCCCACCGCTGCCAGGGCTTAGGGCACCCCGAGGAGCCACTGGTTCCACCCTGAATTGGTAGAGCTCCAGCCAGCCGCCAAGAAACGGGATGTTTCTGTTATCCCCTGAGGCGCCTGGGGGAGAGATTTTGGAGGCTTCACCTGTATCCCTCCTCCATTGCTGCATTTGGGATCCTGAAATCGCAGATTAGAAACATGGGGCCTACTGATGTTTGTTTTTGTTTACCAATGAGGAAATAGTTAGGGAGGAGGACGGATATCCTACTTGGGGTGGATAAGGCCCCAGTCCCTGAGCTAGATCTATCAGCAGTTCAGAAGCAATGGACGCTTCGGCTATCTTGAACTTAATTCAGAATTATGAGGAAAGGATTCTAAATATCTTCCGTTCTTGACCAGAAGTGACAGCATTTTGTTGAATCAGCAGGACAGCTGACTTTAGAAAAACCCTACAATTGGTCCTTCAATGGGAGTTTGTACGAAATATCCTGTTTTTCCAGGTTGCTTCAGACTACCCCTTTTTGATCCAAGCAATCTCCAGCTAGTATGTTTATTCCTTTTTTTTTTTTTTTAATTGTGGATATGCAGTTCAGATGTGCAAATACCGAGCTGTAGTGTCTTTCCCGTGTAATGAGGTAAGTGCCAATCCCGGAGAGCTAGACCAGTTTCAGAATGCCCAGGGTTGTCTCTCCTTATAATGGTGTTCAGTATTCAGTGCCAAGGTTTTTTAATTTCTCCCGCCCCCCCCCGTCACATTTGAACATAGCATGAGCGAATGAGCCCCTGTGATTCCTGGCTTGTTTTAGTTGTATCGGGTCAGGAGACCAGTGTTGTCGGTAGTATCAGGACTTTAGTGTTTCCATCTTCCACCAATTTTTATAAAACAAAAAGGGCAGGATGCAATACGCTTTTCGTGTTCTGACATAAGCGCTGCTCTTCAGACATAACCGGGCAAGTGGAGTCCGTGCCTGGCCTTGTGCTCAGGATGGTCCTCGTTGACCGGTAGGAAGCTGCCTAAGTACAGGATAGAAGGCACTTGAGTTCCCAGATGATACTGGGCAGATTGTTTAAAGAAGCCTTTAACTGGTCTAATGGACAGGAAAAGCAGGCCCTGTGGCCTTGACTCTCAGTGGGTGCTACTTTTGAAAAGGAAGCTTTCACTTATTAGGTGAGTATATTGAGGGGGAGCATGTAGCCCAATGGGAAGAAGGAGGCCTCTCTGTTTCCGGGTACCTCTTCTCGTGTGTGGGAGATGCTTAGACTTGATGGCCTCCAGATCTTCCCTGGAACATGCCTTCGTTTCTAGAAGGCCAAGCGCCGTCTTCTCTCTCAGCCCTGTTGAGTGAGAATCATTGTCCTGAGACCCAGTCCGTAGAGTCCCAGATGGGAGAGGGGGAGGGACGTCTCTTCTCTTGGGCCAGGCTGAACCTCTAGAGGTCCGGGAAGGGTTCGAGGTCTGGAGGCTGACTCTTGATAACCAGAAGCTCCTGTGACAGCGTTGGGTGGTGGATGGCCTGCAGGTCCCTTCCCCTTGGAAAACAGGCACCGTATTCAGAGAGGGGGCTGGCCCTAGCCACGCCCCCAGTGCCAGCATGCCACATCTGTGGAGCAGCTTTGGGAAGGCGTGTGTGACTGCAGCAAGCGTGTGTGTCACTCTTCTCCCCCCATCTGCAGGCAGCTGTGTTCCCCAAGCCAGAGTCACGGAGCTGAGGGGACCCTAAGACATCCCCAGGCTCACACCTTCATTTTCCATTTGGGGAACACGTCCAGAGAGGACACAGGCTGGTTCAGGGAAAACCCAGGAAGGCAAGCCTCGGTCTCCTAAGTTCAGGGGTCTTGGGAAGGATCTGGGTGTCCTGGAGCACTATAGAACCTGCAATTAGTTTATTTATTTGAGAGACAGAGAGAGTGTGAGCAGGGGAGGGGCAGAGAGAGAGAGAATCCCAAGCTCGTTGTGCGCTCGAACTCAGCAAAGCCCGAGATCACGACCTGAGCCGAGATCAAGAGTCAGACACTTAACCCACTGAGCCCCCCAGGCGCCCCTAACCCCAGGCACCCCTAACTCTTCCGTTCGGCTGTTCTGCTTGTCGACCATAAAAATCTTTGATGTGTGAAAAATGGAGAAACACATGTAACAAACATTTACCCTGCTGTGCTGGGTGGGGAAATGGGAAAGAGAATAGAAATGGTCCTTCCTGGGGCCAAGTTCAGAATTGCTGCTGAGCATTTGACGGATGAGTAAGGAGACCCAGAAAAGGGAGGTGATTCTCGGTCACAGGTGGAGCCAGCACGTGGCTCCCAGTCCGCTGGCCGTCCCTCGCCATGTGACTCGAGTGGTCCTTTTTGCAAGGTCGGCGAAATAACGGAGTGTCTTTATAAAAACTTGGAGACTAGATTTCTTTTCATTCAAGAAGGCATCCTTTGAGTCTCTGTCACAGACGAACCGAAGCTATTGTTCGCGGCAGTGGTGATTTATACAGCAATCTGGCGATTGCCAGTAACGTGTGTTTTTAAACTCTTGGAAAATTCCTTTGGTGTTCCTGGTTTGCGTTTGTTACTAAACAAAGCAACAGGGGCCCCGGGGGAGGGGGGGGAATTCTCCTGCATCTGTCTAACATTAAAAGACCTTTTTTTGGTGTTTATGACATCATAAAAATATCAAAGTCTTGTTCGTAAGATAAAAGAAAGCCGGAGGGGCCTTACGTTTCTGGAAAGTGCCCGGGCTCCTTAGTTTAAAAGCAGAATGACTTCGAGTGTCTCCGGGAGCTCTGGGGGCCTGCCCCAGGTCTGGTCGGGCCTCGCAGAACTTGGCCCTGTCGTCCGGATGCAGAGGGTCTGGCCCCCCGCCGAGAGGGGCAGCTGGGGGCCAGATGTGCACTGCCGTTGAACCCTCAATGTCAGCAGAACGTGTTTTTATGGCCGCGGAAAGCCTGGCGCCTGGAGGCCGGCTCCTGCTCTGTCGCTCAGTCGGGCAGCGCCTCTGCGCCGGGACCCTCCCTTTCTGCGTCCAGACGCGACCCTCATAATGAGCCTTCTTGCTTTACTCATAGGTGGGAAACTACCTCCGTATGTTCCGAGGTTCTCTGTACAAGAGATACCCCTCGCTCTGGAGGCGACTAGCCACTGTGGAAGAGAGGAAGAAAATAGTTGCATCGTCACATGGTAAAAAAACAAAACCTAACACTAAGGGTGCGTCTTCACGAGGGTTTGTAAACCTGTTTCAAAACCACTCGCTTATGTCATGAAGATAAAACGTTTTCACTCCAGGGTGTCTTCACTGCAGCCCTGACCTTAGCGTGGCAAGGGAGCACGTGAGGGGCAGGGTCGCCGCGGAGCACGCCGTGCAGCTCGGGCGACAGAGCGGCCCCGGGCAGCCCCGGGGTCCCTCGCCAGGTACCTTCAGCAGGGCCAGGCGGCGGGGGCGTGAGGGCGGCGGGGCCGGGGACGGTAGCGGGTGCCGTGAAGACATGTTGGTCTCAAAACGTTTTAGGAATGCTGTGATGCTCTGCCATCTGCCGTGGGCGTGTCGCCATAGTCACCCTCCATGCAGCCCGAGCGGCGGGTGGTGGCCCCAGCTCCCACTCCCCTCTGGGGCTTTCACCGCTTTGCTTCCCAGAGCACCTCCATCCCGTAGCACTTCGTTGTGACAGCCGGTGTGCGAGAGCTCGCGTGCATGTCCCTGCGCCGGGTGCCTGGGGTGTGTGCCTGGGGCTTGCTGCGTGAGCCGCCCGACGGAGGGGGACAGCCACGTGTGCTTTGGCAGCGGCAGCCGCGGGCAGGGCCAGAAGATGCTCTTTCAGACGCTCCGGGGGCTCCGTCAGGGGAGTCCCACCGAACCGTTCGGTCTGGATGCTGCCCAGCGTATGACAGGCGGCGACACAGCTTCGAGACGCGGCTGCGGCCCCTTACGGAGAGCTGCCCTGGGCCTGGGCGAAGACTGCCTGAAGCCGTGTCCATGTGTGTGTGTGTGTGTGTGTGTGTGTGTGTGTACTTCACAGTCTGCCCTGTGTGGTTGTGCGAGTAGGTGCTGCTGTGGTCTTGTCCCCTGTGGGCAAAGTAGTGGTTCTTTTAATGCAGGAGCCGGGCTTCTATTTTTTATCTGCTGCTATGACATGGCCACTCACTCGCTTTAAAAAGTCTCCTTTTTATCTGCCCTCTGCCCCCCTCCCCTGCCCAGGGGAGCACCAGTCATTAACGCAGTGAGTTCCTAGCTTTGCTTCCCGCCCCCGCCTCCCCCCCACCGCAAGCCTCAGGTGAAATCTCCGTGACTCTTCCGCCTTGCGCTTTGGAGATACCTTCCCCGTAACCGATTTGTTTCCCCAGGAGAAGCCAGCCTGGACCCGCAGGCGGGCAGCAGCTCTCGACCGAGGTTCCCCTAGAAGAGCTGTGGGTCGAGTTGCCTAGAAGCTGTCCTGCTTCCCAGACAGCACGTGTTGACTGGCGCGGGGCCGGGAACTCACGTTGGGTGCGAGGCAGCTCTTTGTAGCTCTCTGGGCTCTTGTTTTAAAAGAAAAGTATTTCTCATCTCTCATTCCATCTCTCCACTTTGCTTCGTGTCGTGGATCGCAGTTGGTGTCAGACCTCTTCCCACTGGTGGTATCACTCTGGAGCGCCCCCCCTCCCCCCCCACCCCACCTCCCAACCTTTCCCCCCCGTTGGCCGTGCCGCCGCCCTGTGCCCGGAGCCAGCGCTCCTGGGACAGATTAGTGCCAGTAGATGCTATGGGGGTGTTTTCTCAGTAGGACCTCTAAAGCACTCGGCCCAGATTGCCCTTTTGGAAGAGGCCAGCATTCGGCAGTAGTCAGGCCGACACTCGCTTTCCCTCCTCCCGCATGTGAGGACCTCGATGTGTGCTGCGTCCGCTGGCTGCTGCTGCTTGCCGCCCCGCCAGCAGGGTGACCGCAGCGCCGTCTCTGCTTGCAGATCACGGATACACCACCCTGGCCACCAGCGTGACGCTGCTGAAAGCCTCGGAGGTGGAAGAGATTTTGGACGGCAATGATGAGAAGTACAAGGCCGTCTCCATCAGCACGGAGCCCCCCACCTACCTCAGGTAACGCGCTCCCGGCCAGGGCATGCTCTCGGGACGCGACACCCACAGGTACCCTCCTCCTGCCCCTAGAACCGGTGGGGGTCAAATCGAACCGAAACGCCTTGAAACGCTTCGCCCGCTCTGCTTACAAATCATCTCAGCCAGGTTGCCGGGTTTCTCGTGTGTCTGTGGAATTTCTAAGACACGTAAGCCGAGTCTTGGGGTCTGGAAAGTCGTTTGGAATGCTTTGAGAGTTGGGACTAATCTGTCAGAAAAACGAGTGGCCCGGATAAACTCCCCAAAGAAAGAAACAATAGATCTTAGTGTATGAGCTTCGAACCTTCGAGAGAGCGTTTACAGTAATAATTCGACCAGAGATTGGGAGGTGAGTATGTTACAGAGTCTGTTCGTTCAGCTTTATTTTGCAATTTAAAATTTTTTTCACGTTTTGAAAGTTTATTTATTCTGAGAGAGAGTGCGCACGTGTGAGCTGGGGAGGGGCAGAGACCGGAAGAGAGAAAGAATCTCAAGCGGGTGCTGCACTGTCACAGCGTGGAGCCCCATGCGGGGCTCGAACCCGTGAACTGTGAGATCGTGACCTGAGCCGAAAGCAAGAGTCAGACGCTCAACTGACCGAGTCACCCAGGTGCCCCGTATCTTCATTGTCATAAGTGGTTTTATTTGGTGTTTATTTATTCACATTGATTAAAACCTGGACGCCCAACAGCTGCATAGGTAAAGGGTGGGCCCCGCTGGAAGCGTAACGAGTAAACAGAGGAGGAGACGATGTTTGTCCTCACGTACCATTAAGAATTCCAAGTTGAGACAGATAAACAACTATGGACGTAAAGGGTTGGGGAAGATACAATAGAGCTGACGCACCCGGGCGCCCTGCACGGGCTTTGCACGTGAGCGTGGTCACGGCCTCAGACCTGTTTTCATCCTCTGACCCATGAGTTTGACCCCTGAGACTCTGTCCCAGGCCAGTGGAAACCATCATATGCACAGAGGTAGCGTCGCGAGTGATAATGGTCAGGATGGGGCCGCTGGAGCCTTCAGCCTTCGGGAGACGCTGACTGAGTGAAGAGCCAGCCGGCCGAATAGACGAAGGTGCTAGTCTGTAGGACATAGACCAGGATAGACCAGATCTTGGAAGCAGATAGACTGGGACATAGGTAACTGTTTATGTCACAGCTAAGTAGACTCGGCGGCAGCCAGAAACGTCGTGCGCGTGAGTGACGTGCAGAGTATCTAGAACGTATGCATGTCCGTGCCCCAAACCCTGGTGGGGGGGGGGCACGGAGGAGCGGGGAGAGGAGGGTTATTGTGTCGAGTGATGTGGTTATGGAAAAATCATTTCTTTCCAGATTGTCTTTCAACTTTACCGTTGGATTGTTTTTATAACCCTCCCCCCACCCCCCACGCAAAGGCGGCCCACATCCAACTTGGCCCGTGTTAGAGACGTGTGCTCTGCCGATTCTTCTCTCCCCGGGGGATGCGGTTAAGAACATGAGGGTGGCTAGACTTTCCTAGGGAAGTGGCAGAAGCAAATGGCGTACACATGGCTGGGGCTTTCAAGTCTGCACATGTCAGCCGGGCCTTTTATGGGGCCGTAAACACTCTTGATGTTCGTGTCATATGAGGAACAGCTGACGGAGGGGAGGGCTGTTACCCCAGAGGTCAAAACTACAGAGACGGTGGGGGGTTGAGGTTTGCGGGAAGCTGCTCTCCTGGGCTCCGTGCTCAGGAAGCCCCTTCCCCCTGCCCAGTCAGCCCCCGTGGGAGGACTGGCACCTCCCCTCCTGTCACCGGACAGTCTGGGCAGAGGCTGGATGTCCCCCTCCCTCCCTTCCGCGCCCCAACTTGGGCAGACCTACTTGCAGCGGAAGAAAGGTCGAATTGCGTGACCCAGATTCTCGGATTTGGTGTCTGACTTACTCCCTGGGTCCGTGACAGAACTTGCACTCTACTTGAGATAGTTACGGACAGAGGGCTCGGCAGAGCAGCCCAGGCCTGGGAATGAACGAGATCGCTACAGGGATAGGGCAGGACTCTTCGGGTGGAGGGGGAGCCTCAGCGCCAGCGCTAGGAGGCTCCAAAAAGAGGTGGTGGGCCAGACCTGAGGTTCCCAAGTACGGGCCGGCCCAGCTACCCCGGCCTCACACATGGAAGTTGTAAAGAGCCCATGTTCCTGGACCCTCTCCAGAGACGGGAGTCCCTTGGTCTGGGTGGGGCGCAGAGATTTCCTGCTCGAAATTGTGTGCCCTGAGGGAATCTGCGCAGCCAGGATTCAAAACCACTGGCCCAGTCTTGCTGTCCCGGCTCTGAGCCCTGCCCAGATTAGTGCCGTGTTCCTCCTTTTCCCAGGCCCCTGGTGTTTGGTAAGATCTGAGCAAGATTTGAGAACAGGAGACTTGATCGCGTCCCAGTGGAGTCTGGTACTGTAAATCTCTCCCCGCCTCCACCCTCAGTCAAGGGGTGCTCTGGGACCACGGCACCTGCGGTGCAAGTGGTCCCGGCTTTAGAAGAGACAAGAGTCAAAGGGCCTGGGGCCGGGGCAGGTCACGGCCACTGCTTCTGCTCTCCACCACCCCATGGAAAGAGTGGCTGCCAGCCATGTCACCTCCCCCTCCCCCCCCCCTCCGTGAAGACACCGAGGGGAGGGAAGTTGAGTGGTTGCCATCACACCCTTTAAATTGTAGCCAACAGTTACGGACGGAGATGTGGTACCGATGTTGGGGATGTAAAAGTGAATGACACACAGCCACTGCTCAGACTCGTCAGGGAAGGCGGCCGCCGAGGACGATAGAGCGATGGGCAGAGCTTAGCGGGAACCCGAGCGCTTGCCTTTCAGAGCCAGCACTGGAGCCTTTGGCCGGGGTGGGGGGGGTGGGGTGGAGGGGTTGGTGTTCCCTGGGTGGCTTGGTCGGGAGAGCATGCGATTCTTGATCTCAGGCTTGTAAATTTGAGTCCCATGTTGGGTGTAGAGATCACTTAAAAAGAGAGATCTTTACCATAAAATAAAACAGCCTTTTGGTAGTATCTAGTAGTAAAAGCAGCCTGTAATTTGGCAAGAAGAGGGAACCCTTGGTGGCACGTGGGTTACTTAAATCGCTTTGAGCCTCGCTTTCTAGAAAGTTCTTAGTAACACAGCTTCTCATACCCTACCGGTCTGGAAGCCTGCAAGGCAGAAGCGTTACTGAAGTGTTACACTCAGGCTGGCCCGTATATCTAAAAGAACAGTCTGATCTCGTCTCTCCTCTCCTCAAACTCCTCGGGGACTCCCACTTCTCACGGAGCACGCCAGCCCCTGAGCGGGACCGCCTCCATGCCCGCCTCTCCAGCCCTAGCTGAGGCCACAGTCTCCCCGTGCCTCCTCTCTTCTGCCGCCCGTGCACTTCCTGAAACGCCTCCCCATTCCAGTTGTCCCCCTGCTCCCCATCCCCAGTGAGCCCCAACTCCATGCTTAAGGCTCCACTCTGGGGTCCGCTCCTCTGGGAAGCCGCCTCCTTGTGCTGGTTCCCCGCAGGAGGGAGAGTGCTTCCGTGGAGTCATGCCTGTAACGTGTAGCGTGTTAAACTTGATTCGTACACTGGGCTGGGGGCTGCTCGGCTGTGTTGGGGGCCTCTCTGTGCCCTTCCCCTGGCCCGGGTGCCCGTGAACGGGTGCCAGTGGGCGCCTGAGGAGTAGACACGTACTACAGAGTCGGGGGTGCATAGGGCTCACCACCGGCGGGGGTGCAGTGGGCGTCCGTCGACCATGACGTGGAGACGGATGGCCAGTGTTGGGCTCCTAGACTGAGCAGGGGCATTTCTCCCGTCTCCCCAGGGAACAGAAAGCCAAGAGGAACAGCCAGTGGGTGCCCACCCTGCCCAACAGCTCCCACCACCTGGATGCCGTGCCCTGCTCCACGACCATCAACAGGAACCGCATGGGCCGGGACAAGAAGAGAACCTTCCCTCTGTGGTGAGCACGCCTCCCCCTGCACCGATTCCGCCTCCGTCCCCAGACATGCTTTAGCCTCTTCCGCTCCTCTGCCTTGACCTTGTGTTTCCTAAAACCCCACGCTGCCTTCTTGAGACTCTTCCCCCTCGGCTTCTAGGACAGCTGGTCTCCAGCTTGCTTCGGCTCCGGGCTCTGTCTCCTTTAGTGTCTCTGCTCTCTCCTGTCCCCGGCGTCTCCAGTGATGTTCCTGGAAGTGCAGCCCTTGGATCTTTCCTTGTGGTTTCAAACGCCACCCCCACCGAGACCCCACCGTTAGTTCCCTGTGGCTGCCAGACCAGATCACCACAAACCGGGGCGGCGCGGGGGGAGGGGGGGAGCTTAAACAACACGGATCTATTTTTCACGGTTCTGGGATCAGGAGTTTCTGTGCAGCAAAATCAAGATGTTGGCCGGACTCCGCTCCCTCTGGAGGCTCTTGTCGTGGTGGTGGGGCGGGGAGCTGTTTCCACCTCTTCCGGCTTCTGGTGGCTGCCGGCATTCCGTGGCTTGTGGCTGCTTCGCCAGCACGTACGTCAGTGGCCACATGGCCTGCTCCCCTGTGTGTGTGAAACTGCCCTTCTCTTAAAAGGACACTCGTGTCGTGGTTTAGGGCTACCGGCATCATCTTCTCTTAAGATCCCCGATTATATCTGCAAAGCCCCCTCCCTCCCTTTTGCCATATAATGGTCTCAGGTTCCGGGGATTAGGACTGGCTGTCTTTTGGGGGCATTTTTCAAGTCCCCACCCCACTTTCATCTCTGCAGCCCGGCCTCACCCCTGCACGCTCTCCTTGGGTATCTCACACACCTGCGTGCAGACTCCTCCATCCCGGGACACAGTAATCCCATCCTTCCTGCGCTCAGGTCACAACCCGGGACGCTTCCTCGAGCCGCAGAGCTAGTCTCGGCAGGTTCCCGCCTTCTCCGCCCTGCAGGCGTCCAGGGTTGGACCACCCTTGGCCAGGCCCCCCCTCATCCAGAGCAGACGGCGCCTCCCCTGGACGCAGGTCTTCCAGATGCCCCGTCACGTGCCCACCGGGGCCGGAGTCCTCGTAGTGGCCGCTCCTCTCTGGCCTCCTCCCCTCCCGCTGTCACTCTGCATCCGTCATACGCACCTCCTCGCCGCTTTCAGAGCAACCCGGAGGCTTCTGCCCTCATAGTTGCCTCTGCCGAGAGCTCACTCCTTACCCACATCCGTGTTGCTGACCCCTTTTCGCTCTTTCCTCCCTTTTTTCCCTTCCTTCCCTTCCTTCCCGTCACTGGCTGAACAGTCCCTTCTCAGGGCTGCCTCCCCTTCTGTAGAATGGGTGCTCCTGTCTCTGGCACTCCTGTCCCTTTCCCTGTCCGTGTTTCCCAGACTGGTGTCTGGCATGCAGCATGCTCTCCTCGTGTGTCCTCTGTGGCCTGCCCGACAGTAGTTCTCAGCCCACTGTAGTCCACAGACACCCTTAGGGTCCCCTTGCCCTCCATCGTTCCTTCCGTCTCCGCCCCGGCCTCTTCCCCCCTTGTCTTCCTGAAATACAGATACGACTGCGGGGCTGCCTTGCCCTGGGTTCTCCTGGGACTCCCTCACGGGAGAGGCTGGATCCCGCAGCCCAAGATGGAGAGGCGTGGGCACCGGGACCCCCGCGCTGCTCCCCGCCCCCCAGTCTGCACTCCGTCTTCTGTGCCTTGGCTGTTGCTTCTTCAGCAGTTCCTCACCTCTCCTGCCCCTTGGCTTTTACTCACGTGTTTCCTCTTCTGGAGATACCCTTCCTTTCCCACAGTTACCGGTGGAAGTTCTGCCTGCTTTGGGGCTTAAATCTCCCTCTAGGGTTTGTCTAGGTTATATCCCACCGCCCAAGGCCGCCACTCTCTCTCCCCTCCCTCCCCGTGTGTCCATGAAGTGCGGAGCGCTCTCCCTGTGGCCCCAGGATCCCGGCTTGCCTCATCTCTGCTGGCTCAGCCCCTAGTTGACAAGTCCCCATAGGAAGTGGGCTTTTCCCCCTCCGGCCAGGTTCGCAGTGCCAGGCGGCGCAGGGAGGGAGGGCCCGAGCATGGAGACCCACGGCACTCTCTGCTGACTGTGCTGCCTCTTCGCTTCCAGCTTTGACGACCACGACCCAGCTGTGATCCACGAGAATGCGTCCCAGCCTGAGGTGCTGGTCCCCATCCGCCTGGACATGGAGATCGACGGGCAGAAGCTGCGAGATGCCTTTACTTGGAACATGAACGGTATGTGGGTGGCCGGGCTCTGCACGGCCCAGGGCCCGGCTGCCGTGGGAACAGACCTTTTTCGTGCTGCCTACGGGGTCCTGGGCTCTGAACACGACCTTCAGGGCTCCACGGAATAGATTGGGAGGGTGCGGACTCTGGGTTCAGATCCTGCTTCTGCCACCATTTCCCGTGGGCTGGGCACGTGAGCCTCAGGCTCCTCCCTCCCCCAGAGGAGGACCGGGCGTGCGTTTATTGGTTCTTTATTGTTTTCCTGAACCTTTCAGGCTGTTTACAGCAAACACGTTATTTATATTCAGACCAAAACCACCAACAACACCCCAAAGAGTATCAGTTTTAAATGAAGAAAAGTTTAGAATTCCCAGAACCTCACTGCTCCTAGTAATAGTTTCTTTGTCATTCAGCTTCCACATGCAAGCGTATTTACAGAGACGTAATTGTAGTGCAAGTACAATTTCTTTTCACATATAAGCGTCTTCCTGGTTTCCTTGGTCTTCCTAATCGGCGCACAATTTTCTGCTGAGTTGTGGTGCCTTGGGTTACTAGAGCTCCTTCTGCTGTTAGATGTTTCCATGGCGGAAAACGTAACTGCTTACAGCTTGTTTCTCCCACAGGGGATTTCCTCAGGGAGGAACGTGTGTGGTGGTTGATCCGTGGTTGCCTTGAGCTTTCTGGAGGGATTAGGCTACTTCCTTCGGTCATCTCCTGGCGCTTGGCGCGCCAGGCCCGAGTCCAAGGCCCGAGAGCCGGGAGCCTGTCCTCCAGGGCTCACAGGTTAGCTGGCGAGAGAGGGCGTGGCCAAAGGGAGACGTGGCGAGGGCTTCCGGGAGGTTGTAAGGAGCGTAGATCGGGCACGTGTGGTGGTGACGCTCCAGCTCGGGCACAGGACCGCTCGTGAGTGCCAGGCCGCGCCAGTGCCGCATGCCCCCTGTTCTGCCATTCCGTGCTTAGTCTCGGCGGGCCTGTGTTGTGCTTAATTCACCTCTCTCTCTCTCTCTCCATGTCAACCCCTTAGGTCAGGGATCTTGTTTTTTATTGTGCTTTCGTTAACAGCATTTGGCACAGAACCTGGCCATAGACCATAGCGTGGGAATTTAGTTGTTCAGATGGACTCGGTACACGTATTACCTTGTTACTTTTCTTTCAATAACACGTAAAAAAGCCCCAACTTTGGTTTATTTATCCTTCCGCCCTATTCCACAAGGGATAAGGCATCTTAACATGAGAACTTTCGATACTAAAGAATAAAGCAAATGCAAAAAGTACGGTTAGGAAGAATCGGATGAAGGGGAAAATGGAGCAAGAAGACGCACAACGAAGCCAGTGCTCTGGTTGGGACTCACAGTTCGGTGGGCGTACCTTGCCAGGGGAGGGTGTGATGCTCGGCCCTTTAGAACCAGGCAGAGACGGGGTGGGCAGTCTGCAGGCCTCAGCGCGGTCCAGATGAGCAGCCGGCGGTGGCTCAGAAGCAGCAGAATCGCACACAGCACTTGAATCAGGGCGGGCCTCTCCCCCTGGCCCCCAAGAAGTGGGCACAGGATGATGCCACAAAGTCCTGCGTCTGTCCAGGAACTCTGCCTTGAGTCTCTCCGAGCGGTTCCTCAGAGGAGTCCTTGGTACCATTTCCCAGCAAGTGTAATTTGGTACAGACACTTGGAGAACCAGAATAATTTTGTTCCGCGAACTCTTCCTCAGGCCACAGTGGTATTTAGCACGTCCAAGAGCTGTGAGTCTTGGGGTGCCTGGGCGGCCCAGTCGGTTAAGCATCCAACTCTTGATTTCGGCTCAGATCATGATCTCACGTGTTCGTGCGTTCGAGCCTCACCTCGGGCTCCTCACTAACCGTGTGGAGCCTGCTTGAGATTCTCTTTCTCCTCTCTCTGTCCCTCCCATGCTCGTGCTCTCTCTCTCTCTCTCTCTCTCTCAAAATAAATAAACTTTAAGAGCTGTGATTCTTAACTAGTGGTTAGGAAGCCACACGCCTGGCATGGTGGTTAAAAGCACATGTTCAGAATTGCTGGTGATTTTCATAGTCATACCTACTTTACTTTGAAATTTCAAGTAACCTTAAAGGCGGGCGTGAGACTCTGTCACAAAGGGTCCTAAAAATGTTGAGCACCATGAATGAACTACGTGTCCTTCAGAACCAGGACATTGTTCACAACCAGGATTTGTCTCCAACCAGCTTTTGGTAGGTATCAGTTAACAGTGAGTTCAAGGTTATCTTCTCTTAGAAGAACATGAAAGAGAGCTTATCTGAGTTGCAGTGAACTATGGCATCATCTATCTCTCAATAGCTAGCCTCCTTCGGGTGTGTTAAAATTCTCTGGGAAGGACGAGCTGCGGAACAAGGACACACCGATGCCAGCTTGGCCCCGCTGGGGGCGAGGGCATCCCAGAGCAGGGCCATGAACTGCCTCAGGAAGAGGGGTGGAATCTGCCCCTGCACACAGGCCAGGGGTGATCGGGGCCCTGCCGGTTAACACTAACAGGGCACGGCTACAGGAAGCAGGTTCTAGGGAATCGTATCCACGTGTTCACTTTGGGGGCTTAAAAATCCCAAATGACAGATTCAAGAAGCTGAGTGAGTGGTTCTCAGCAGTATAAACCCAAAGAAAGCATGCCAAGATGCATCCTGGCTAACCTTCTGGAAACTGAACACAAAGGTCTTGAAAGCTGAGAAGAGTGACTGACACCCGACTTAGAGCAAGAGACCTGGAATGACAGCTGATTTCTCATCCGAAACCATGGAGGCCGGAGGAAATGGCGCATGGTTTTTCAAGCACTGAAAAAAAAGGACTGCCCGTGTTGAATCTTACACCCAATAAAAATATCCTTCAGGAATGAAGGGGAAATCCTCAGATGATGGAACACTCTCACCTGTAGACCTAGCCTGAAAGAAGAGGGATGTAAAAAGAAGAAACTTCGGAACATCAGGAAGAAAGAAGAGGTTAAACAAAACTATGGATAAATACAGTAAGCTTTCTTTCTCTTAAGTTTTCTAAATTATGTTCAGCAGTTGAAGCACACGTGATAATGCCGTCTGGTGTGGTTTTAAATGTATGTAGAGGAATCATCTTAAGATGTTTGTATTAAAAATGAGAGAGCGTAAAGGGACGTGATGAGAAGTAAGGTTTCTTAACCGACTGAGCCACTCAGGTGCCCCGAGAAGTAAGGTTTCCATACTTCACTCGAAGTGGTGAAAATATTTACATGGACCTCAATGAAAATCTCACATACCAAAATTTTTAAGATAGAGGTAAAATAGTGCAGTTTGTAGCGTCAATTTGTAAGGTAGGGTAATTTATAGCATCAGGGTTTCCATTCGGAAAGTAGAAAAGTCTCAAGTTCATAATCTAAGCTCCCACCTCAAGAATCGAGAAGAAACGCAAAATGGAACCAAGCAGAAGGCAGGACATAATAGAGCAGAAATCAGTGAAATTGAAAATGGAAAGTGATGCAGAAGATTAATGAAAACACAGCCGATACTTTGAAAAGATCAGTAAGGGGGTGCCTGACTGGCTCAGTTGGTGGAGCATGTGACTTTTGATCTCAGGGTTGTGGGTTTGAGCTCCACGTTGGGTGTAGAGATTACTTAAAAGTAAAAAAGAAAGATCAGTAAAATTGATAAACCTAGCAAGATTGACAACAAAACACAGAAACAGAAATTATCAAATTCAGCAATGAAGTGGGCTATCACTACAGATCCCGCAGATATCGAAAAGGAGTACTACAAAAGCTCTACACACATAAATTTGGGAATTTAGACAAAATGGACCAGTTCCTTGTAAAACACAAGCTACCACAACACTCAGTATCAAATAGATCATTTGAGTTGCCGTGTCACAGTTAAGTCTGATTCATAGTTTAAAACCTCCCCGAAAGGAAATCTCCAGGTACAGATGGTGTCTCTGGAGAGTTTTACCAAACATTTAAAGAACTGATATAAATTCTTTTGCAGTCTTCTCCAGAAAATAAAAGAGGAAACACTTCCCAGTAATGTTTTACAAAGCTAATATTACCTTAGTATCAAACCTAAAGATGGTACAGAAAAAGTAAACTATAGACCAACATTCTTAGTGATTATAGACATACAAGCCCTTGATAAAACATTAGCAAACAGGATTGAATATAAAAAGAATTCTACACCACAACCCAAGTGGAGTTTGTTATTCCAGGGATGGATACTTAGTTCAGTATTTGAAGATCGATCAACATAATCCACTATATTAGCATTCTGAAGAAGAAAAACCAAACAGGTATCAGTCGATGCAGAAAAAGCATTTGACAGGAGCACCTGGCTGGCTCAGGCATTAGAGCACACAACTCATGTCAGTGTTGTGAGTTCAAGTGCCATATTGAGTGTGGAGCCTGCTTAATTAAAAAAAAAAAAGCACTTAACAAAACACTCATTTTTGATTAAAAACTCCTAAGAAAAATGGGAATAGAGGGAAACTACTTCAAGTTAATAAAGAACATCTGCAAAATATTCTATGTCTAACATTTATTTCACGGTGAGAGGCTGGAATGTTTCTGCCTATGATCAGGGATAAAGGCACTGCTCTTATCGCTCTGGTTCAGCATAGTGTTGGAAATATTAGCCAGAGCAGTAGGGCAATAAAATTAAATAAAAAACATACAGATCAAAAGAAATTAAACTGTCTACGATAGAAAATCTTAAGAAATCTACAAAAAATGTTGCTAGCATTAATGACAGAGTTCAGCAGAGTCACTGGATACAAGATAAACATGCAAAAATCAACTATTTCTAGGTACTGCTGGTGAACACATGGACATTTACAGTCACTCAATAAGAAAAGGAATACTTTGGTGTAAATCTGACAGACATGTTCAGGACTTATATGTCCAAAGCTACAAACCACCAATAAAAGTAATCTAAAAAGATCTCTATACCATGTTCATGGATTAGAATACTCCAGATGTCAATTGATACACAAGTTTAATGCAGTTCCTGTGAGAATTCCAGCAAGGCTTTTCGTACATATGGACAGAATTACCTAAAGTTTATATGGAGGGGCACCTGGGTGACTCAGTCAGTTAAGCATCAGACTCTTGATTTTGAGTCAGATCATGATCTCGCGGTTGGTGAGTTCGAGCCCCTCATCAGGCTCTGCACTGACAGTGTGGAGCCTGCTTGGGATTCTCTCTCCCTGTCTGCTCCTCCCCCACTTGTGCTCTCGTGCTCTCTCAAAATAAATAAATAAATATTTAAGGGGAACCTGGGTGGCTCAGTTGGTTACGCGTCCGACTTCAGCTCAGGTCATGATCTCCCGGTTTGTGACTTCCAGCCCCGCATCGGGCTCTGTGCTGACAGCTCAGAGCCTGGAGCCAGCTTCGGATTCTGTGTCTCCATCTCTCTATATTCCTCCCCTGCTCATGCTCTGGTTTTCTCTCTCTCAAAAATATACATCAAAAAAAATTTTTTTTAATTAAAAAAAATAACGTTTATGTGGAAAGGCAAAGGAACTAGAATAAAGCAATTTTGAAAAAGGAGAACAAAGGAAGAAACACTCTCCCCAGTGTCAAGTCTTAATATATAGCTACAGTAGTCAAGACTGCATACTAACCTACAGTTCTCTTAAAATAGGAAGTTTAATATAAGAAAATGCTTTTTGCATAGCATACTCATAGGGTGCATCATAGGACGCTCCAGCTTCAGGCTGCACTCTCCACAATTCCACTTGGCTTGCCGTATGAGTTATTGATTATAGGCTGGCTGAGCGTTCTGGGTCTGCCCTGATGGTACTTCCGGGCCAGTGAGGAAATAGTGGGGTCAGTTGTTGAGCAAACCTGGTCCTTGATGACAAAATCGTGCTATGTGCTAACGAGGGGATTCGTCCTTGGCCACCGCCTTGTCTGGCTCGTCCCAGAAGTGGTGCGTGGTCATTAGAATCTGGGTGACAAGGACAGAGCAGAACAGAGAGAAAACATCTGATCACATGGGACCTTGCTGTAATCTGGCCAGTTGCAGATGGTCCCTGCAAGGTCACGCCTGGTATGGCTACGTTTCCAGGAGCCAGGGTCCATACGTATCTGCGTGTCTGTTACCTTGTCATGTGTGTGTGCCGCCGGGAGAGTCAGAAACCCACGAAGGGTCTGTAAAAAGCCACAAAGCAGCCTAATAGCTCTGAGGGATTTCTTTATTGGCGAGGAAGTGGCAGATAGGTGTGTGCCGATGGGACACCGACCTTAAAGTGATTTTTCTGGAAGGAAACTGTTACGTTGCTCGGGCTTCCGTCACAAAGTACCAGGCTGGGTGGCCTAAACAGTAGAAATTCATTGCCTCTCAGTTCTGGAGTCTAGAAGTCCCAGATCAAGGTGTCAGAGGACGTGTGTTTGTGGGATGAGGGCCGGGAGGGGACGGTGCTTGTCCTCTGCTTCCTCCCCCAGCCCCGTGTTTGGGAGGGCCACCCTCATTGTCCTTCTCTTCATCCTCAACTTTGTCAGGGAGGTCTAGCAGAGGAGGAAGGGGATGGGGGGGTTGGGGCCACCCACGGTGAGATAAGGTCCCGCAATCAGTTAGCAGTTCCTGTCCTTTCTCCTGACTTCAGAGAAGCTGATGACTCCTGAGATGTTTTCAGAAATCCTCTGTGACGACCTGGATTTGAACCCTCTGACGTTTGTGCCGGCCATCGCCTCCGCCATCAGACAGCAGATCGAGTCCTACCCCACAGACAGCATCTTGGAGGACCAGTCAGACCAGCGTGTCATCATCAAGGTAGGCGGCTCCCGGGTGGGCCGTAGGGTGCTGAGGGTGCACCGAGGCCCTAGTCAAAGCCTGTCTTTGGGGTCCATGCTGTGGGATTGGACCTCTGGACAACCGTCTTTCGGGTAGCTCATGGCTCTTCACCCCAGGAAAGGAATGTGGCTGGTTTCTCCGAGTCAGGCGGCCCGTTCTGGACGTATTCAGGGTGCCACCAGGCATTGAGCAGAGCCCAGGTGGTAACAGAGGAGGTGAAGCCAGCTGCCGGGC
Organism: Paguma larvata; assembly: GCA_030068075.1. Taxonomy (NCBI): domain Eukaryota; kingdom Metazoa; phylum Chordata; class Mammalia; order Carnivora; family Viverridae; genus Paguma; species Paguma larvata. The sequence goes on from CM057835.1 coordinate 63,047,065, forward strand.
CGAGCAGGGAAGCCCGCGGCGAGATGAACGGTGGGGCCACACTCTTCCCGTGGACTGGCTGGGCCGAGCACCCCTCACGCTGTCTAGTAACCTGCCTCAGGGCCGGGGGGAGAGGCTGCCTTACCTGTTGCATTACAGGTGAGGAGGCTGCCACAGGGAGGGGTGAGGTCACCTGCCCCAGGCTGCCCAGCCGAGAAGTGATAGTGCTGAGATTTGGGCCCGGGCCCGCCTGCGTCAGAGCCTGCCTGGTGTGAAGTGGTACCTCATTGTGGGTCTGACTTGCATTTCCCAGTCGATTAGTGATGTTGAGTATCTTTCAGGGCCTGTTGGAGAAGTGGGTGTTCAAGTTCCTTGCCTTTTTTCAGTCAGATTTTTTTGTCCTTTCGTTGTTGAGGGAGTTCTTTACATATTCTAGTTATCAATCCCTTATCAGGTGATTTGCAAATATTGTCTCCCCTTCTTTGGGTTGCCTTGTTACTCGTTTGATAGGGTCCTTTGCTGCCTGAAAGTTTTCATTGGATGAAGTCCACTTTGTCTTTTCATTTGTGCCCTTGGTCTTATATCTAAGAAATCATTGTCAAATCCAACGGCAAGAAGCTTTTTTCTTGTTTTAATAGCTTTATCGTTTTAGCTCTTATATTTGGGTCTTTCACCCATTTTGAGTTAATTTTTGTATATGGTATTTGGTAAGGGTCCAATTTCACTCTTTTTTTTTTATGTGGATAGCCTGTTTTTCCAGCACCATCTATGGAAATGATTATCCTTTCCGCATTCCAATTTCCGCTTAGCACCCTTGTCGAAAATTATTTGCCCGTATTCTTGAGAGTTTGTTTCTGGGCTTTCTATTCTCTTGGTCTATATGCCTTTTTATGTCAGTACCACACTGTTGATTACTGTAGCTTTGCAAAAACTTATGAAACTAAGATGTGTGTGAGTCTTCTACCTTTGGTCTTCTTTTTCAAGATTTGGGGAGGGAGATATTTTTATTTTTATTATTATTTTTAATGAATATAATGTATCATCAAATTGGCTTACATACAACGCCCAGTGCTCATCCCAACAAGGGCCATCCACAATGCCCATCACCCATTTTCCCCTCCTCCCCACCCCCATCCACCCTTAGTTTTTGCTCTGTATTTAAGAGTCTTCAAGATTTTTTTTTTAATGTTTATTTTTGAGAGAGAGAGAGAGAGAGCACGCTAGTGAGTGGAGGAGAGTCAGAGAGAGGGAGACAGAGGATCTGAAGCAGGCTCTGTGCTGACAGCAGAGAGCCCAATGTGGGGCTTGAACCCACGAACTCGGAGATCATGACCTGAGTATAAGTCAGACACTTAACCAACTGAGCCATCCAGGCACCCCTTTCAAGATTGTTTTGACTATTCAGATTCTATTTAAGTTTAGGATAGATTTTTATGCTATTTCTGCAAGAAACATTGTTGAGATTTCGATAGGGATTACAATGAATTTGTAAATTGCTTTGGATAGTCTTGACATTTAATAATACTCGGGCTTGGAGCATCTGGGTGGCTCAGTCGATGAAGTGTCTGACTCTTGATTTCGGCTTGGTCATGACCTCACAGTCGGTGAGTTTGAGTCCCATATCGGGCTCTGAGCTAACAGTGTAGAGTGTGCTTGGGATTCTCTCTCTCTCTCTCCCTTTCTCTCTGCCCCTCCCCCGTGCTCGCTCTCTCGCTCGCTCGCTCTCTCTCTCTCTCTCTCTCTCTCTCTCTCTCGCTGTCTTCTCTCAAAATAAATAAACTTAAAAAATTATAATATATGATAATAATAATAGTACATTCAATTCATGAATGTGGGATATGTTTCCATTTATTTATGCTTTCTTTAAATTTTTTTTTTTTTTTTAGTATTTATTTTTGAGAGAGAGACAGAGCATGAGTAGGGGAGGGGCAGAGAGAGAGGGAGACACAGAATCTGAAATAGGCTCCAGGCTCTGAGCTGTCAGCACAGAGCCTGACGCGGGGCCCGAACTCACAAACCGCGAGATCATGACCTGAGCAAAGTCAGACGCTTAACTGACTGAACCACCCAGGCGCCCCTATTTATGCTTTCTTTAATTTCTCTGAGCAGTGTCTTGTAGTTTTCATTGTACAAGTTGGTCACCTCTTTGGTTAAGTTAACTTGTAAGTATTTTATTCTTTTTAATGCTATTATAAATTAAATTTAAAAAGTTTTTTAATGTTTATTTATTTTGATTTATTTTGAGAGAGAGAGCGAGCGCGTGCGTGTGCACACATGCACAAGTGGGGGAGGGACAGAGAGAAGGAGAGACAGAATCCCAAGCAGGCTTCACACCGTCAGCGCAGAGCCCGATTCGGGCCTTAAACTCAGGAACCACGAGATCATGACCTGAGCCAAGATCAAGAGTTGGCTGCTTAACCAACTGCACCACCCAGGGGCCCCGAGTGAAATTGTTTTCTTCATTTTTTTTCACGTTTTTTATTGTTAGTATATAGAGATGCAGCTGATTCTTGTGTGTTGACTTTGTATCTTGCTGCTTTGCTGAATTTATTCGTTCTAAACTTTTTTTGTGTAATCTTCAGGATTTTCTGTGTATAAGATTATATCATCTGTGAGTAGAGGTAACTTTCCTTTTTTCCTTTCCAATTTGGATACCTTTAATTTCTTTGTCTTCCCTAATTTCTCTGGCTAGAAATTCAGATACTGTGTTGGATAGAAGTGGCAAGAGCAGGCATCCTTGGCTAGTTCCCAATTTTAGAGGAAAGAGGTTTCAGCTTTCACCGTTGACTGTAATGTTCACTGTGTTTTTTATACGTGGATTTATTAGTATTAGGTTGAAGTAGTTTCTTTCTTTTTGTCGTTTGTCGTTTGTCTTGTCGAGTGTTTTTATCGCAAAAGGGTGTTGAATTTTGCCACAGGCTTTTTTCTGCTTTGAGATGATGATGGGCTTTTGTGTTTCAATCTGTTAATATGGTTTATTATATTGATAAATTTTTGTTTTGAACCATCTTTGCATTGTTAAAATAAATCCCACTTGGTCATGGTATGTAATTCTTTTAATGTGCCACTGAATTCAGTTTGCTAGTATTTTTTGAAGATTTGTACATCAGTGTTCATAAGGAATATTGGTCCATAGTTTTCCTTTCTTATAGTGTTTGGCTTTGATACCAGGGCAGTGAGTTATGAAGTGTTCCCTCTTCAGCTTTTTGGCAAAGTTTGAAAAGAATTCGTGTTAGATATCTCAGTGCTTGGTAGAAATCACCAGTGAAGCCATCAGGTCCAGAGCTTTTCTTTGTGGGAAAGGTTTTATTTATTCATCCAGTCTCTTTACTAGTTAATTAATTTCTTTTCTTTTCTTTTCTTTACTTTCTCTTTCTTTCTCTCTTTCTCTCTTTCTTTTCTTTCTCTCTTTCTTTCCCTCCTTTCTCTCCTTCCTTCCTTCATTCTGTGGAGCTTGCTCTACATGAGTCTCCTGCTGTACTGACTAAGCCAGCCAGGTGTCCCGCTAGTTAATTTCTTGAGAGAGAAAGACAGAGCTGTTTTTCTTAACCCATTTTAGTTTCGTATTGTAGCCAACTAACAGAAAAAGGACATGGGGCGTCTGGGTGGCTCAGTCAGCTGAACGTCTGACTTCAGCTCAGGCCACGATCTCACCGTTTGTGAGTTCGAGCCCTGCATAGTGCTTACTGCTGTCAGCTTGGAGCCCGTTTCAGATGCTCCGTCCCCCCCCACCACCCCACCCCTTCCCTACTCGCACGCCCATGCTCTCTCTCTGTCTCAAAAATAAAATAAACATAAAAAAAAAAAAAAGAAAAGAAAAAGGCATAATTGAGAAAGAGGGGAACTTCAGAGAAGAGAAATGGGGACAGTGGAAGCCTTACCTGCTCCCTCATGCCTAGCCCGTCGCCTCTGAAGGATGGCCCTAGGAACTCTGCTCTGTGCTGTGTCTTTGTCCTGTAACTGGTGGGGATGTGGCCTTACGGGGGTGGCCACAGCCACCAACCTGCTTCCAAATGGATGGGACTGGGAGGCAGGGTCCTCACGAGACTGACCAGTTGGCTTCCCTGACGTTTCTCTCAGAATTTTTCTTTCCTTTCCTTTTCTTTTTCTTTTCTTTTTTTTTTAATTCTGATGGGGCTTCTGGGCCAGCCATACAGAAAGTGGCCAGGCAGTTGAAAATCTGCCTGGGGTTGCCACCAGAGGCTTTCTTGGTGACTGGACAGTTGTCAGCTGTGGGCCCCTTCAGGCCCTCCATCCCGTCTGTAATCCCCACCGCGGGAGGGCGTCATCTGGTAGGCTGTCGGGAGGCCACCCCCCCCCCGCCGTTGGGTTTCCTGCCGGGTCCTGGCGGGAGGTCTCGCCGGCGCTGAGGTCCGACACGGCTGGCCTAGGGCAGCTTTGCCGCTGTGGGACAGTGCCGTGTGTGTCAGGTCAGAGCCCTCATGGGCATTGTGACCTAGGGGACAGCACCCGTCTTGTAGGTGAGGAAGCTGAAGGTCACACCTAAGGTTGTGGTCAAGGGGACTCAGGGAGAGCTGGGTACCTCTTACGAGGCTATTCTTCCTTGTCTGGCTCCTGGGACACGGTGGAGGACAGGGATCTTAGCCACGATGGCATCTAGGGAGTGTCTCTCTTCACAAAGCTGTGCCTTAGCGTGGAGTGGCCCCTTGATGGATGTTCTCGGGGTCTCTGGGACCACAGTCCAGACCCCGCTGCCTTTACCGGGGGCACCTGGCCCAGCTTGGCTCTCCTCAGCTTCAAGGGTTTGGGGGACTCCGTGCTTCTCGTAGGTCCCGCCGTCAGGCCCTGCAGGGCTGGCAGACTTCTGTGAAGGTGTGTGTGGCGATACGGGTTGCGGTTGGGGAGCCCGACCCCTGTGCTGCTGGCCTACCCAGGGGTCCTGGCCCTGTCTCATCTCTGCACCCCACTCAGGGTCCAGCCGCTCCTGTCCTCACCACCCCACCGTCCCTGTTGCTAGAGATGGCTCCCTCCAGTAGGGGTCTCAGTAGCAGCCAGTGTCTTCTGTGTCCCAGACAGGCCTTCCAGATCTTTCTCTGGAAGCTGGAGACCTCAGCACAGCCTCAGGCCCTACTGTCCTGGGCAGTTGGAGCCACATGGCCTGCTCTCTCTGCCTGTTCAGTTCCTCCTAATGCCCGCCCCCCCCCCCGCCCCGAGGCCTTCTTGGGTCTCCCGGCTAACGCGGCCGCCTCCTTGCTTTCTGTTCTTCCCCTCCTCTCCTTAGGACTTGGCGACATATGACATATGCCACACATCCACATGTTTAACTTGCTTAGGTCTCTCTCCCCGGCTGGACCGTCCTCCCACGAAGATGGTTTTTTGTCGTACCCACCATTGCATTCCCTGTGCCTCCCTGTGACAGGGACACGATCTGTATTTTTTTAATAGACGTAAGCCTTAATGACCAATTGGCAGGGGACAGGCCCTCCAGTCCACACGGTGCCCCCTGGTGGCCAAGAGGACTGCCGGTATGGCACCCGGGGCAGGGCTTGCTGGGGCCGGGTGTGGACGGCTCCTCGCGTTGGTCCTGTTTGGTCCTGTTGGATGTTTTTCCTGTGGGCTGCCTGATGCTTCGTGTCTTTCTGGTCTTCGCGTGCCCTTGGGGCTAACTGAGCGTTCGTCTCCCGTGAGGGGAAGGGACGGCTCTGCCGGCTCTGTTCTGCAAACCATCTTTCATTGTCCAGTGTGAGCAGAACACGGAAATGGGAAAGGACGGGGGCTCGTTGGCAGTGAGTGGAAGGTTGTATGCAGGGTCCAGAGGTGCAGGGCCTCGTGAACAGAGACAGGAAGTGGGGTCCCACGCTTCTCTGAAGGCAGCAGGAAGACCCCTGTGGGTGGGGAGCCCCTGGGGCACAGGCTGGGTTCTGTCTTGGTTTGGGTGCTGCACAGGCGGGGGCCTGGACCCTCTTCTGGCCGCAGGTTACATGTCAGCAGTCAGCAGGGTGTCTGCTGGGAGCGTGGTGGGCGGAGTCGGCCGTGGCCTCTGCTGCCCACCCAAGCTCTGCCCGTGCCTGTCGAGTGCACATCTAACGTGAGGTGGGTGGCTGTGCCAGGCCTTGAGCCAGAGCCCCTTGTGGCAGCCCCGGCAGGTACCTGGTGTCATCTCCGTTTTCTGGACGGGGACCTGTGGCCGGAAGGACAAGGGCCAGCCCAGTGCTCCCTGGCCGGGCGGCTCCCTGGCGGGCCGTCCCGTCTCCTCGAGACCTCCCCAGGCCGGGCACGGTTCCGACCCCTTTAACTCGTGCTCTCTGGCTCTCGCCCCAGCTGAACATCCACGTGGGAAACATTTCGCTGGTGGACCAGTTTGAGTGGGACATGTCGGAGAAGGAGAACTCGCCAGAGAAATTTGCCCTGAAGCTGTGCTCGGAGCTGGGGCTGGGCGGGGAGTTTGTCACCACCATCGCGTACAGCATTCGGGGACAGCTGAGCTGGCATCAGAAGACCTATGCCTTCAGGTAGGATCCCGGACGAGCCCCTCCCTCCTCCGCGAACCCGTTTTGGGGAAAAGACGGTCTCCCTGTGTGTGTGGTTGTGCCTTTGGATCTGTCTGGAGTGTCAAAGGATGGTCCGGCCATGGGCGGCCTCAGCCAGCTCGGCGGCCCTGGGTCGGCTCGCTCTTCCTGCCTCCGGTGTCTCAGGGGCAGGGCCCCCCACCCTCATCTCGATGGGGGTGACTCTGAAGGGGTGGTGTATCTGCCCCCTCCGACCTCCAGCGCGCCCACCCCCCCGCTGCCACCTCTGTACTCTAGCCCAGACTCTTCCCTCTGTCAGGGTTGGGTCCCCCACCCCAGAGTTTGTCATCTGATGGACTTGCCTTCTGTCTCGCACAAGAGCTGCTCCAGACAGCCCTCCCCAGCTCGTGAGAGTCAGGGGACCTCCAGCAAGTTTGTTTTTACTGTCGCATCTTGCCAGTCAGGGACTCAGTGAGCACGCGTTTTGGCTGGACCCCCGTACAGGGCGCCCCACATCCAGGCTGCCTGTGAAGGCGGGAGTATAAACAGAACATTCCAGACGGGTGTCCTGTGTGCTGGGGGTGGACCAGGGGACAGGGGCTCCTGGAGAGGCAGGCCTGGCCTTTTCCTGTTGGTGGGGGCCCCACAGTGCCAGGTGGAGGGGGGACAGGCACGAACTGGTAAGAGCTTCCCTGCCTCGGGACTGTCCCACCGTGACCCACCCTGTTCCCCGCGCTCCTTTTCCACTTGGGAAAGTACAGTCCGGGGGTGGCACTGAGTGGCCCTGCATCAAAACAGGATGTTAGGATTTATTCCGCTCATCAAACTGTCATGGTCTCCATTTGGCGATCATTACTCAAGGACCGCAGCTTAAAATGGCACACGGGGAGCAAGTACGAAGGTCTTTCTGCACAGACAGGACAGTTCCTGGAGCTCGTGAGTATGTTTGTGTCTCAGCTGCTTTTCCCAGAAATCCCAGGAGACCGCTTGCTCGCCGCTTCCTGTAAATCTGAGCAAGAGAGAAGGAATGACCGTACACCCTCCGGGCTTCTCGAGGTCTGGGCCCTGGGAAACCACTGGGTTCCGCGGGGGTCCGAGCGCCGCCTGTGCTCCAGGCATCTGGTCCGAGGCGGCACACGTGTCCCCTCCCGGAACCTCCCAGCGGCCCTGCCGACCAGGTGGTCCTGCTTCGCAGACAGAGGCCAGGCCCTGGGAGCAGGCGTCAGTGAGCCGCGGCGTGGCGTCTGGCTCCTTGGGAGCCCTGCTGGGGCTGCGGCCGCGCACGTCTGTTCACGCTGTACTTGAGCCAGGGCCGACGGGTCTGGAGACCCGTCTGGGGTGGCCCCGCTCCCTGGAATGCCTCCGGAGGTGGGAGGTGGTGACGTGATACAGGTCGTGAGAGCGAGTACCCCAGGTGCCTCAACCCTCAGATGCCATTGGAGTCCGGATCCATGTTCTGACTGGCACACGGTGTGCGTGGAGTAGGGGGAGGGACCTGAGGGCATCAGCACATGCGGCGGCATCCGTCCCGCTCTGACCCCCGGGTGACCCAAGTGTCCTCCTAAAACCCTTGTCAAGCTTCAGGCCGTCAGCAGGGTGCCACAGAGCTCCAGAGCAGGCCCCCATCGGGACTCTGGTGGTGGCAGGTCAGGACCCACAGCCTATCCCCCCCGCCCTGTCTCAGGAGCCAGTTAATGAATTCCATCTGGGGGACGGGGAGCATCACAGACCCCCGTCCTGCTGCAGGCTGTAGTGCTGAGCATGCAGGTTTCACGTCCTTGGGACTGAAGGCAGGGCGGCTCACCGGGGACCAGGGTGAGCACACCCCCCCTCCCCGGCAGCCCAGGCTGGCCAGGCGGGAGGGGCCCGGCCATCCTGGGACCTGGGAGGCAGCCCAGCGCCTCTTCTGCATCGGGATGGCTGCTCGTGTTTTCCCAGCTGACCAGGCCTCTCGAGCTCCTCAGGCTAGGCCCGGCCCGTCGTGTGTGCTGTGTGTGGTCTGGGCAGCCGGACGCCGCGGCTAGAATTTGCAGGACCGGAAGGGGAGCTTAGGGTCAGAGGCTGGCTTATCGTGGACTCCGTCATCCAAGGGGCCGAAGCGTGGCCTTCTAAGGCGAGCAGGGAAGGGGGTTGGAACTGACGTCTCCTGACCCAGACCCACGTTCTTGCCACACCACCACACCATCCCCCGGGAGCTCTCCTAACTCTTCCTGGGGAGACCAGTGTCAGCCCTTCTCTCTGGGCCGCTGCCTGGGGGAGGTAGAGTCGGCCGCCACGTCCCCAGGGCCAGGGACCACTTGGTCCACGGAGAGCCGGACCGGGAGCCGCCTACGTGATCTCTACGACACGCAAGGCTTGGCAGCTGCCGAGTCACATGACTCCTTAAGAAGGATTTAAATTCTCGGCCTCTGTCATCCCATGTTATAGATGGCTCCGAATCCCCCGCAAGCCAGTCCTGTCCGTCTCCCCGCCACCCAGACCTAGCCCAGTGTCTGGCTGCAGTGCCCTCCTCAGTGATGGTGGCGTTGTGTCCCACAACGTGCTGCTGATCACAGGACTTGTGTGAGTGGGGGGGCGGGGGGGGGCGCAAATGCCCACAGACAAATCAGGGGAGCAAAGGCAGGCTGCTTCTCTTCAGCAGTGGGATGGGCAGGCCCGACATGGCCGAGCCTGGGGGACACGCGTGTGGCAGACAGATTGGGGGCCCCAAGCTTCGAGAGGACAGAGCTGACTCAGAGTGACATACAGATGTTCTGAGGCAGTGGAATGGGACAAGGACAGTGAGCGACAGAAGGGGGACAGAGCTCCACCAGGGGAAGGGCCCGGGCCGAGCAAAACGTATGAGAGCGTCAGTCATTCACCCAAAGCCGTGAGCTGCTACCTGTGAGGACAGTTGCATCAGCAGACTTACTGGCACCTCCGGCAGGCCAACCCGGTGCCCGAGGCCGGGGACACAGAGAAGAAACAGTACTTGTCTAGTGGGGGGCACTGGAGGCCGCAGGCGCAAGGAGGGGAGCCGGGGTAGGGGGCATAGAACCTGGGGTGAGGTGACCGGGAGGAAGCTGGGGACAGGCAGAGGGGTCAGGGTCGGGAGGCAGCAGGTCATTTTGGACCGGTTGACCAGGAGCCGCCGAGGTTACTCCTGGAACTCTGCCCTCCTGACGGCAGCAGGTTTGCTTGCTTGCTTCTCTGCTTTTCTCACGCCTGCGTGGAGCTGTGATGCGAATACCGTGTCTTCTAGTTCACCATCTGGTTCCGGGGTTTTCAGCATCCACCGGGTGGTGCCGCCATCACAATTTTAGGACATTTCCATCTCCCCCAAGGAAGCCTCCCGCCCTTTAGCAGCCGCTGCTGTCCCCCTCGAGTCTGCCAGCCCTGGGCGACTACTGATCTACTTGCTATCCGGTCGCCTGTCGGTGGATACTCCGTATAAATTGAATCCTATGATACGTGCTCTTTTGTGGCCGGTTTCTTACTACCCTCATTTCTGGATGGCCGCCTACAGGGGAGCCTCGTTCCTGTTGAAGGCGGAGCACTGGGCCCTCACACAGACGCGCCGCGTCGTAGGTACCGAGTCATCCGTTGACGGGCAGTCGGGTGGTTGTCACTTCTGGGCCGTGGAGAGTGGCGCTGCCGTGAGCGTTCGTGTCCAAGTGTTTGTTTCAACACCCGTGTTCAGTTCTCTTGGGGAGATCGTGCGAGGGGCATTGCTGGGCCACGCGGCCGCCGTGTGTAGCAGTTTGAGTTCCTGCCAGACTGCTTTCCAAAGCAGCCCACCATTTTCCTTTGGCACCTGCAGAGTCAGGCTTCTGTATGGTTTCTCCACATCCTCGCCAGCATTTGTCACCTGACTTTTTTTTTTTTTTTATGTTTATTTTCAAGAGACAGAGTGTGAGCAGGGGAGGGGCAGAGAGAGAGGCAGACACAGAATCTGAAGCAGGCTCCAGGCTCTGAGCTGTCACCACAGAGCCCGACGCAGAGCTTGAACTCACGAACTGCGAGATCATGATCTGAGCTGAAGTGGGACGGTTAACCTACTGAGCCACCCAGGCGCCCCTGTTACCTGACTTTTTGATTCTCACCATCCTGGGGGGGGAGGGGGAGGGTGTGGCATCTCATTGTGGTCTTGATTTGCATTTCCCTGCTGACAAATGTTGATGGAGCTTCTTGTCAGGTGCCGTGGGACATTTGTATATCATCTTTAGAAAAATAGCCACTCAGGTCCCTTGGTTTTTAATGGGGTTATTTGTATTTTTATTACTGAGTTGTAAGCGTTCTTTACATATTCTAATATTTTTTTAAACGTTTATTTATTTTTGAGAGAGCGTGAGCAGGGGAAGGGCAGAGAGAGAGAGGCAGACGCAGAATCTGAAGCAGGCTCCAGGGTCTGAGTCATCAGCACAGAGCCCGATGCGGGGCTCGAACTCACAGACCATGAGATCATGCCCTGAGCTTAAGTCGGCCGCTTAACCGACTGAGCCACCCACGGTGCCCCTCTTTACATATTCTAGATACACGTTCCTTACCAGAGGTACAGGTTACAGATACTTCCAACCACGTTGTAGCTTGTGTTTTCACTTTCATGACCGTGTCTCTTGAAGCACAAGTTTTAAATTTTTCTTTTGTTGCCTGTGCTTTTTTTTTTTTAAGACTTTATTTTTAAGTCATCTCTATACCCTTTGTGGGGCTCGAACTCACAACCCTGAGATCAAGAGTCATTTGCTCTCCTGCCTGAGCCAGCCAGGCGCCCCCCGCCCCCCCTCCTTCCCCGCCTGGGCTTTTTAATGTGGCACCTACGAAACCTCTGCCTGACCCAGGGCCATCTTGTCCCAGTGCCATTTGTTGGAAAGACTGGTCCTTCCCCATCGCGTGGACTTTGGCACCCTTGTCAAAAGCCAGTTGGCCATAAAGAGGGGGGTGATGTCGCGTTCTGTCTCCCCCTCCTCCCAGTGGGGTGGCCACGGGCAGGTCATTTCCCTTGAAGGCTCCGTCCTTCTCATTTGTAAAGTGCGTAGAGAGTGGTGCTTCTTGGCTGGCGTTTTGGGTCACGTGAGGGTCATACCGAGATACCCGACGAGCTGCGGCCCCGGGCCCTGTGACACCTCAGCCACAGCCCTCCCCTGCCTGGGCTCCGCGTCCCCACCTGGACTCTGCAGGGCGGCAGGAGCATCTGGGATCGCAGATAGCCTTGGGGCCCGGGATGCAGAACCCCCTCAGAGGAGGGGGAGGCAAGGTGCCCCCCCCCCCCCCGCCTGTGTGTTTGTCCCAAACCCGAGGCAGGCCTGCTGGCTCTAGGCCCGTTCTGACAGGGTTGGATCGAGCAGTTCTTATTTTAGAACAAACCCACTGGAGTGGAATCTTCCCAGAGCCAAGGGGAGGTAAACAAAGGGGCCTCCAGGACCTGCTCACAAGCCCTTGTTTAAATGAAGAGGAAAACATGTTTTGCTCCCCTCAGCGTGGGCTTGGCGCCTTTCATGTCTGCCCTCCCGAGGAAGGCGGCCGGGAGCCCTCGAGGTGAAGGACGATGTTTGGGTCTGCGGCTGGGCCGGTTGGGATTGCCAAACCACCACACTGGCTGGAAGAAGAGGTGTCAGGAGCTGCTGAGGAGGGTTGGCCCCCGGGGGGCTGGCGCTGCCCCTGTCACTAGCCTCTGAGTCACCAGCACGAGCTTGGGCTTTGGGGGCCTGGCTCAGCAGGAAGAGGTGAGCCCTGCTCCTGCAGGGGAGCCAGGGGCGGTTCTGGGTTGTGGCGACAGCCTCCGCGCAGGCACTGGGCTGGGCCCTGTCTGCTCACGGTCCTGGAGAATCCGGATGAGGAGACTAGCATGGGGGGTGGGGGGGTGGTGCCCAGAACAGGCCCTCGGCTGCTGCGTGCCAGCCGGCAGTGTGAGCACGGCCTCTGGTCAGGCCTGGGTGGCCGCCCCTCTCCAGCCGGCCACTCGCCCTGCCTTGGGCACGAGTTCTGGAGGGACTGCGTGACGTGGCTCCTGGCCCCTAGGGAGCTCCCTCAGTGGACAGCTGTTGGCTGTTTTCAGTAATAATAATCCTCTGAAGGGCCCTCACAGCCATGAGATTGTTCCTAGTTTCCAGACGAGGTACCGGAACGGAGGCCACCAGATCAGGGGTCCATCCTCTTCTGTTCTGTCACTATCCTCCAGTGCCTCCCCTGGGCCCCGCCTGCCTTCCCTCTTCCCGGAGGGAACCGTGCCCTGCAGGGCTCCGGGCTGAGGTGGGCAGACACTGGACCCCGGGAGACAGGTGCGGGCCGCCCGGCTGGAGGAGAGAGAGCAGGGCCTGGCGAGGCAGGGGGAAGCGGGTGGGAGGGACTCACTGGGATGGCCACGGTCTGAGGCTTATCTCCTGGGCCAGGGGTGTGAACGGTCAGCTCTGAAGCATCCTTGCCTCTTCAGCCTCCTGCCACACAGGCTTGGAAATCGAGGCCCAGAGAGGCAGCGGCTCCGCCGTGTCCTCCCTCCTCCGGTGCTCCTGGTGTGTCTCCTTGGCAAGAGGAGGGTCACAGGGGGCCTTTGGGGTGCTCGCTGAGGGGCCGTGCAGTGTAGTGGTCAGGGGACAAGGGTTCCAGGCCCAGCTGTCTGCCCTAAGCAAATAGCCCAGCCATCTGGTGTCCATTGGGGTCAGTGAAGTGCCCCGAGGGGCAAGTGTGTGGAATATTCAGGAGCAGGCTGGCCCAGTGGCCTTCACTGAGGAGGCATCAAGGCCGGTGGCTCCTGGGCACTTAGTGGGGCCGACTGCCCTCCCAGCAACACTGTCATGGGGCAGCACCTCTGCAGGGAAGCCCGCACTCCCTTACAGACCAGAGACACCTAGGCGGCAGCGAAGGGCCTGTTTGAGCGTGCTTTGAAGTGAAGCTATTGTAGGGGACCTGGCGTCTCCAGTGACTCTGCCTTGAGGTTCGGATGGTGGGTGATGGCCCCACCGCTCCTGTTCTGAGGAGCTGGGCGTGGAAATGGCCCAGCAGGGAGGAGGCAGAGGAGGAAGCAGGAAAGGCCTGGGCCTTCCTTGCCATGCCCCCGGCTCCAGTGTTCTGGCGAGGGGGTGGACACTGGTCTCTGGGGGCCTTCTGGCTGCTACTCTGTGAGCTAACAGTCACAACCCCCGCCCCTCACCCCCGGCCCGCAGCGAGAACCCCCTGCCCACGGTGGAGATTGCCATCCGGAACACGGGCGATGCTGACCAGTGGTGCCCGCTGCTGGAGACGCTGACAGACGCCGAGATGGAGAAGAAGATCCGCGACCAGGACAGGAACACAAGGTACCCCTCCCCCTGCAGCTCGCTCTGCACACGGCCACTGTCTTGCAGGCAGGGGAGGGACCCAGAGACCTGGTTTCTGGGAGGGTACCTGGCTGGCCAGAGGCAGGCCCTGGGTGAGGAGTCCCAGTCTAGACCCCGGGTGGGTTTTCCTTCAGGGAACAAAAGTTAAGCCCTCAGGTTGGCTCTGACCTGTGTGTCCAGAGCCCTGGGGACATAGGCAGGACCTGAGAGGGCAGCCTCAGGGCCTCGAGCAGCAGGCAGGCTCTGGCCGAGGGAGGGGCTGGGGATCCCACCTGCCGCATCTCGCATCTGTCCCCGCTTCCTTGGCTGCACTAGACAGCCCTGGGGGAGGGCAGCCCCCTGGGCTGGAAGCCGGCTCCGGGTCACCACCTGCTCTCCTCCTGCAGGCGAATGAGGCGTCTTGCCAACACCGCCCCAGCCTGGTGACCAGCCTGTCGGCGCATGGCTCCCACGGAGCGTCGTCGAGAAGATTGGACCGCCTCTCCTTCATCTTCCGGCAAGGAGGGAGGCGAAGGGGCAGGCCGGGGCTGTCCTGAGGAACGTGGGGTGTGGGGAGGGCTTCTGGTCACCCTCCCCTGGGCACATTCCGTTTGTTGAGCCCCAGTCCCCACCCAAGTCTCCGGTCAGAAAGAGGCCTCGTTTTGGGTTGTGTTTTGTTTTTGTATAGGAGCCCCAGGCAGGGCTAGCAACACTTTTTAAATAAAAGACAACAGGTCGTATTCTGCTTTGTCAAAGTGGTAGCATAAAAACTAAGAAAGGGGACAAGAAGCAGGACCAGGCTGGGGTGGTGTGGGACCACGGCTGGCCTGCCAGGCCTCTCGGCCTTCTCTGCCTCAGAGTCCCAGGTGGGCAGGTCGGGGCCAAGTGTCCATCCGAGGCTAGCCGTAGCACGGTCTTGCCTTTCCTCAGGCCCTCCAGCTGATGGACATGACAAGCGAGGTCTTGAGGCTCAGAGGGTGGTGGGGGGCCCACTTACCTTTCAGGGACGGCCCCACCCCACCCCCTTCGCTTGGCCCTGTGAAGGAGCTGCAGGCTTTCCTGCCATCCTCGGGCTCCGCAGCGTCCCACTGTTGTGCTACCCCCTGGCCAGGAGCATTGCTTCTCTGGCTGCCGCAGGGGCACTGCCAGCCTGGGTGCCTGAGGGCCGGTGCCCGGCCGCTCAGGCTCCAGCGGGCACACACCACCTCGCGGCGGTGCACGTGCAACAGGCGGTTAGGGCCCAGCTCTGCCCCCGGCTGGTGACGCGGCCCAGGCCAGCTCCTCTCTGCCGGGCCGGTTGTGGGGAGTGAGGCATGTGGAGCAGCGTGCCTGCCCGGTGCTGGCCGTGGGTGACGTGTGTTGAGGACGAGGCAGAGCCCCGGGCCTCTTCTCAGCTCCGCCTCCAGTGAGCCCTGTGTCCCCTCTGCATCCTTGTGTGATGTGGAAGTGTCCCCACTCTACAGAAGGGACGTGGGCTCCACGAGGGGGGCGTCCGTGGGGCTGCTCACTGAGCCGAGTGCTGCTCGGCGACCTGGGTGCTGCGTTCTGACGAAGATAACGGGCGCAGATCCAAGCGGTGGGCTGGCGCCTTCAGCTGCTGGCAGGTCTTTCCTGCCAGTTAGGGCGACTCTGCCCTCCGGGAGCATGGCAGGAGCGTGATGGCACCTGGCTCCCAACTTGAACCCCACACCGGGCGAGGGCAGAGCTCTGAGCAGGAGTTGAGGTCTCGACTGCCAGGATCTAGGGGTAGACGCGCCCTCTGGGCCGGGGGTCCTGTGATCATGTCCGGGATAGGACGGCTCCTGGCTCCCAGGGAGTTTGTACAAGGAGTGGAACCTGCTGGAGCCCCACAGTAAGGGGACAGCTGGGCTTCACTGGAAGGCGTTGAACAAAGGAAGATTCCAGGCCCAGGCTCCACTGGCCTTGGAAAGAAGTGGGCTCCGTTGCTGAAGGGTTTGCTTGGCCCTGCAGCTGGTGGAATGGAATGCATACTGCCCGCCGCAGCCCCCTGGGCGGGCCGGTGCGCCCGGGGCCGAGCCCTCGCTCTGAGCACTGCCAGCCCACGCCGCTGCAGAGCAGCGGCTGCTCCACAAGTTTCTACTACCAAATTAAGGTCAGACTCCGTGGGGAATCCTTGAGTCACCCACGAACGTGACAGCCTATGGCAGGAGGAGCCCCCGTGCTGCCGATCATCCAGGAATAAACCGTAATTTGGACCGGCCTAGGGCTGTGAGGAAAGTTGGCCTGGATGCCTGTGTTACCACCGAGAAGAGTGAGCTGGGGGATCAGATACGGTCCCTGCGGTCCTCAGCTAAAGCCAGGGAGGGAACTTTGCAAGGCTCTGCTACAGTGAGCGTTTCTCAAAGCTTCGCGGTCGCAGAAAGGGCAGAGGACCCGGTCCTGGCCCTCCTCTGCGCCTAACCTCACCAACCTTGGCCAAGTCCATTAACTGCTCAGCTGGAAAGTGGGCAGTGGTCCACTTGGTGGCTAATGAGGGACAGTGAGGCATCGGCCTGAGGGCACCATGGGCAGGACCCCCTGCCGTCTGGGCTTGGCACAACAGGGACATCCCAGTCCTGGCCCCAGCCAGCGAGATCCGGCCAGCCCCCTTACCGCCTGGCAGGGAGCAGACATCCGGTGGAGGCAGGATCTGCCCGAGGCTCCAGCAGGGCACTGGCAAAGCCAGAGTGAAAACCCCGAGTGTGGCATCTGCCAGCTCACTGCTGCTGGGCAACTCTGGGCAGGTTCTTGACCCACGAGGAGCCTCCCTTCCTACTACCCACAACTGGTCTGAGAGGGCAGGCCAGGCTTGGTGGCCCGACGTCCGGGCCAGCAGCATGGAAGGGTGTGGCCAGCCGAGGCAGGGAGCCAGTGCTGTGGACGAAGAGGTGCAGGTCATTCTGTTTATTTGGGTGGGCCCTGGGCACGGGCCCGGTCTGCAGGACAGGCTGCTCTCCTGAAAGCGGGAGTCAGGGGTGGGATGGAGGCCTCTCGGGCCAGCCCTGGCCCTGGGTAGGGTCATTGCTGCAGGGGTCCTGGCTGCTCCTCCGGGAGGGGCAGGTAATTGGGGTCCTCGTCTCGGGCATCCAGTAGCAGCTTCCTGTAGGGAGGGGCCCGCGCTGAGCTGAGGCCAGCAGGGGTCCCCAGTGGGGTCAGGAGCCACCTCGAGGGGGTGGAGCGGGGGATAAGTGTCAACGCTAGCACTCACAGGAAGCTGGGGGTCAGCAGCAGCCTCTTGCCTCCAGGCTGGTTGGGGAAGACGTCCTCTAGGAAGTAGTAAACGTGGCCCACAGCAATCCCTGTAGGAGAGCCGGGGACTGCCGAGGCCATCCAGCCTCCGCAGCCCAAGGGCCTGGGGCCAGCGCGACCCGCTCCACGCACAGCTCTGCAGGCCCAGCCAGGCCACATAAATAACCTCAGGCCCCGGAGCATGAGTACGCGTGTCACCTTGCAGACCGCCAGCCCAGGGCGGGGCCGGGGTTGACCCTGAAGGACAGGCTCACCTGGCCCGGAAGTGGGCAGGGCCTTGGGGAGGTGATGGGCTGAGACCATGGGAGGGACAGGAGTGAAGGCTGGAACCTTAGCAATCCCCATCCCCACCCTGGTCCGGAGCCCCCACAAGCCGCAGGCTGTCAGGCCCGGAGATGTGAAGCATGTATATCTGGCTGGCTTGTTCAAGGGGCCGGAAGTGGGGCGCGGGAGGACAGGTGAGCGGTCCAGGTCGGGTCCGGGTGGGCGGGAGGGCGCTGGCACAGCAACCAGCCTGGGTGGCCCTCCCAAAGGTGGTCGGGTCCCAGCCGGCCTGTTGGTGGGGGAGGGATTCCCAGGCAGGCTTACCCAGCAGGTCCACGAGGATGGAGTTGCCCAGCAGCAGCGAGAAACCCATGAGCGCCCAGGGCAGGAATGGCGCCTGGAAGGTGAGGAGGCCGAAGAAGTTGACCCTCACTCGGGGGTTGCGGCGGCTCCAGACGTACACCAGCATGACGGTGAGGGCCTGGCCCAGGAAGAACAGGCTGCCCAGGAGCCCCAGCAGCTGAGCCGGGGTCAAGGTGCTGCGAGGCTGCCGCCTCGTGCGGGCCTCAGGGCCCCTGCCCAGGACGCCTCCGACTTCCTAAACCCCTGGGATCCTCCCCAGTTTTCCTTCCCTCCTCGCTTCCAGTGATGGACCCTTCGATCAAAGCCGCGCTGTGGCCTTCAGGCCCGCGCGATCTGCCGTGCTTCTCCACCTGGCCCCAGCCTCCAAACACTACCCTTCGCTGCCCCAGTTTCCCCCGGCTACTGGCATTCAGGGCTCAGCCGCCGAGCAACCTCCCTGGCTCCCCACATCCACCCTGTGTTACTTTGCCTACAACACTGAAGAGCTAGTAGGCCCCGAGCTGAGCACTTGATGTACGCTAGGTTCATCCTAAGCTGGAGTGAACGACTCTGTCCCCTTCGGGACAGGCGCTCATGTCGGGCCCCAGGGCCTACACAGGCTGGACCCGGAGGCGCAGCGCCTGAGGTTTCAGAGCCTGGGAAGGATACGGTCATGAGGACGCCCCCGAAGAGAAACATGAAGACGAAGTCCGCCGTCCGGCCACGGAAGGAGCCTCCTCCAGCATGCGGCAGTAGCGAAACCTGCGGCGTCCGTAAAGGAAATGCCACCGGGAGGAGCCTCAGTTTCCCTGCTCCTGGCCATTCCGGGCCGCCCCCAGCCGCCCCCAGCGGCCCCCAGCCCGGCGGGCCGCCCACCACCCTACGCCTCCGTCCGCGGGCGGCTCAGGATACACGAAGAGCATGTTGAAGAAGAAGCTGAATCCCAGGGGCCCAAAGAAGAGGAAGTTGGTGACGAGCCTCCAGACCTAAGGGGATGGGGGAGGGGTTGGGCAGTCAGGCGTGGGGCAGGCAGGGCCCGGCTGTCAGGTGCAAGGAGCGGGCTGGCCTCACCTGAAATTTTCGGAACACGAGGTGCGGGTTGAAATAGAGCTGGAAGGGGCTGAGGAGCTCCAGTTGCTGCGGAACCAGGGGCGCGTCAGGTGCTACACCGGGGAATCCAGCGGTAACCATGGCGACACCCCTCCCGGGCTG
The DNA here is from genome assembly GCA_030068075.1 of Paguma larvata. Taxonomy (NCBI): domain Eukaryota; kingdom Metazoa; phylum Chordata; class Mammalia; order Carnivora; family Viverridae; genus Paguma; species Paguma larvata. The sequence goes on from CM057835.1 coordinate 63,065,852, forward strand.
CAGCCAGGGAACCGACCCCACCCGCCCGGCCAGCTTACCACAGCAGCGGTGGTAAGGACGCAGGCCGCGGTGTAAGCCCGCGTCACCGCAGGCACCTGCAGGAACTCGGTCGCCAGCCCCTGCCACGCCATTGAACCTTCTTTGACACGCGTGGCCCAACCTGCTGCGCGCTCTTTAACCCGCCTCCAAATCCCGCCTCACTCCCCGACTTCGGCCAATCCATGCCGGGGGGCGGGGCCCTGGGCCCAGTAACCAATAGGAGGAGGAAGCTGGAGGACGAGGGCGGTACAGGAGAGTGGGCGGGTCGGAACTCGGGACCAATGAACGGGTCCCACGGTTGAGCACGTGGCGGTTGTTGTGGTGGTTGTAGTGGAGGCGCGGGAGAACGTGTGGCCAATGAGGAACTGCCCGCTTGGCGGCAAGCTAGGGAGAACCAATAGCAAGGACCTAAAGACCTTGGGGGCGGGACAAAAATTATTCCGCGAGTGGAAAAAAGACGGGACGGAGGACCTGCGAGACCGGAAGGGGCGGGGTCACGTTGGAGCGCGGGTAAGGCGGGGCTCATGCGTGTCTGGTGTCCGGGCTCTGTGAGTACACCTGGGCTGGCAGCGACTCTGTCCTGTCTGTCTCCCCCACTGAGAGCCAGAGACAGTGCCACCTAGCCCACAACAAAGGAGGTGCTCAGCACCGCGTCCACCCCCCCGCCCCCACCTCAGTCCACTGGACCCCACGCCAACTCCTGTGGGAGGGCTCCCCCCGGGACGCCAAGGTGCTGACGCGGGCCGGAACAAGCTGACGGGCTGGAGAGGGCCTCATCATTTAATGGAAAATAGAAACTCCATTTATTCACTCCCTAAGTCAGTCAATCGTTTACTGAACACCGACTATGTGCCAGGCGCTTTTCTGGATGCGAGATACAGCAGCCAGTAAGGGATGCTGTCCCTTATGGTGTAGCCCAGGAGACAGGCAGTCATAGGCCCGTGCTAATACGAGAGCTAGTGTTCACAGGACGAGGAAATGACGCAAATAATGCCAAGAGTGGAGGGTCGGGTACCGAGCGGTCATGTTGGATGGGGCGATCTGGGAAGCCTCTGTGCGGAAGTGACACTCGATTGTCACTTTAAAAGGTCGCTGTGGCTGCTGCAAGGCAGTAGACTGTCCGAGGAATCCGGGAGCAGGGGGAGGCTGCAGGGCACAGCGGCCGCTTGGGCAGCATGGAGGCTGGAGCAGGTGGCTGGGGTGACGGGTGGGTTTGTCCACGGCTTGGACAGAGCTGTGAGAGAGGAATCACGGCGGACTCAGAGGTCTGTGCCACAGGGCAGAGGGATGGTGGTGGCCTTTACAGACACGAAGAACGCCTGGGGAAAAGGTGGGCTGATGGAGTACCGTTCTGGCCTTGCTGAGTTTAGGGCGTCTGTGTGACCTCGGCCTGGAGAAAATCCAAGTCCGGTGGGGGGGAGAGGTTGGGCCGGCATTCCGATTGCAGCTGCCAGTCGGCAGTAGACCTGGGGCGTTTGTAGCCTTGGGCCTGCGTGAAGCGTCCAAGGGGCAAGGCTAAATGGAGAAGAGAAGAGGCTAGGCCGGCGCAGCTCGGCCTTCACCAGGCAGAGAAGGCAGCCTTGGCCAGGGAGGCCAGGGGGAGGCTGGGAGGGGGGCTTCCGGGAGTCGAGCCAGGATAGGGCTTCAGGAGCAAGACAGTGAGAAGCTGACAGAGACATGGCCTGGGGACATGCAGCCCTGCCAAGGTCCCTGTAACCAGGAAAATGGAAGGTAGGAGGGAGAGGAAGGTGCCCAGATAGATACGTAAGTGTGGAAGATGAAGAATGCCCTGGACAGGGCCCCGAGGAGACTGGAAAGGGGGAGAACCAGCTGACAAAGTTAGCTCAGGTGGATCCCAAGAAAATGAGGGCGCCAAGAGGGGTTCCCTAGGGAGTGGCTCATGGAGCCGCTGGGAGGGGAGGGAGAGGCTGGACGCACTGAAGGGGGCTGTGCATTTGGCCGCAGGGCGAGAACAGGTCTGGCCCGATACAGCAGGACCAAGGTTGCTGAGAGGTTTGGTGGTGGGACAGCCTCCATTTTCCAGCAAAACAGGCCAAGGTCACGTTTGCGGGGGGGACCCAGCAGAGTACATCCCAGCCCTGGTGGAGGGGTAGGGTGGAGGCGTGGCAGCAGGGTGGGAATGCAGGGCCTCAGACGCCAGGACTGGCGCCCGCCCGGGCACAAAAGAGCCCTCCAGGGAGGTCAGGTTTCATGTCAGTGCGGGGAAGGGGGAGGTGTTCCTGCCTCCAGGCACTTAGCGGGCGCTGGGGCCCTCTGCTCAGGGTCAGGCTGGGGCTAATAGGAGGGGCTCTCAATTGTGGGGGAGGGGAAGGGGCGTCTGTCTCCCCTTTGATTGGGGCCGATGAGGCAGGCGCCCGGTTTGGGGACCAGAAACACATTCCCGGGAGGCTGGGAGCCCAGGGTAAGTGGGGGTTTGCCAGCCAGACATCCACAGGAACAGCGGCTGGATTTTACTGCAGGATGCTCCCTCCTCGGAACCCTGGGGAGACTGAGGCCCAGTAGGAGGCACAGCAGGGCCTGGGGCCGACCCTCCAGGCTTTTCCTGTCCCGCCTCAGGTCCAGAGCAGGTCTCCTTCCCCTCTGATGCGGGAACCTGCAGACAGTTATTTATGGAGGGAAGCCCTGGGCACCACGCGGTCCCAGGGGCCTACAGATGCAGGCAGGCTGCGTGCAGGACGCCGGCGTCTATTTAGCTTCCTGTCCCAAGAAGCGGGGCCAGCGGGGCCCACCCTCTCTTCTGGGCCGAGGACGTAGCTGAAGGAGGGCCTGCGGTCCCTGGGCAAGGTGACACAGTGAGCCGTGCTCCTCAAGCTGCCTCTCTGGCCTTGCAACCCTGCCTGCTGCAGAGCCAGGCGCTCCAGGATCCTCAGGTCCGGGGGCACCCAGAGGACCCCCAAAATCTCCTGTCCCATGCCCACAAACAGGACAACCGCCCCCCATATGCCCACCAAGCCTGCCTTCCTCCTCACACAGACCTCACATGCTAGGAGGCCCCCTCATCGGCCCCAGTGACAATTCAGAAACCTGGGGTCACCCGTGCCCCACCTTCCCCAGCCCACTTGGAACTTGAGGCTCCCGTGGAATTCTCCGGTCCCCCTTTTTTTTTTTTTATTATTTATTTTTGGAGAGGGGCAGAGAGAGGGGCGGACAGAGGCTCTGAAGCAGGCTCTGCGCGGACAGCAGCAAGTGTGACGCGGGGCTCGAACTGACAAACCGTGAGACAACGACCTGAGCCGAAGTCGGATGCTCAGGTGAGCCACGCGGGCGCCCCATCCAGTCCCTTTTCACTGCCGCATCACACCCCGCCGCCACCGCCGCCGCTGCCGCCTCCTGTTCAGGCTTCGGCTTCTCTCGTCCAGGGACCGCCCCAGATCTCTGACTCATGCATTCATTCCTTTACTCCCTACCAGCCTCCAGGAAGCCCCCCCCCCCCCGTGAAGGGACCAAAGCTCCCCTGTCTTCACCTAGGCTCACCCAGGGCCCCATACACTTAATCTTTGAATGTATTTAATTCCAAAGGCAACACTCGCCTGCGGTAACACACCCGAGGGATGAGAAGCAAGGCGTTTGTGTACACGTGGGAGGCAGCTGTGTTTTCCTTTTGACAATACAAGGCCACCCGGCGTGACCCTGAGCCGCCTCTGTTGGGGGCTTTTGCTCAGGGGCTGTGAGCTCAGTCCCCACCCCCTGCCAGTGAACGGACCCCAAACTGCAGTGGGAAGGCCTCCACCACAGCCCCAGCCAGCCCCTCCCAGGAACAGCTGTGTCCCCGCTGGCCCTTCCTGTCTGGGTCATGGAGTATTTTTAGCCCCGAATCCGGAACCTACTCGGCAGCAGCTGCTCACGGCCGGAGTGCGAGAATGACAAACGGTCCAGGTGGGCTGTGTCACGCTTGGGCCTGGTCCTCTGAGCTTGGTAGCAGAGTCCAGGCTCTCCAGGAATTGGCAGGTCTCTGGGGTCGGGGGGTGGGGTGGGGGGTGGGATAGGGAAGGACGAGGTCGTCTGGGACAGAGGATGAGGAGCATCAACCATGCCCAAAGGGGGAAGAGCCTGTGCAAAGGTCCTGAGGTGCCGTGGTGGGGGTGCAGAGAGAAGCAGAAAGCATGGCGAGGAGGAGGAGCCGTGGGCGGTGTGAGGCTGAGCAGGGGTGTGGAGGCTGCGGTCTCCATCCCGAGGGCCGCGAGGAGCCCTCCGAAGGCTCTCAGCATGGCGGTGAGGTTATGACCAGATGGCAGCTCTCTGGAGGAAGAAGGAGACAAGAATAGAAGCAGTCATCTGAGTGGAGGAGGATGGCAGTGGTGGGACGTGACGGAGTGAATGGGTAAGGAGGCGGAAGCCACAAGCCTTCGTGAGCGATGGGGGAGGGGCGAGATCCAGGGGAGGGCCGGTTTCTGAGAGACACCGCCCCTTGGTTTGGGACAGGTGGAATTCGGGGTGCTACGGCCCATGGAAGCCCTGCCCTGGCCACCCAGCACCTTGCTGCCTACGGTGCCCCTCATGCCCACAGACACGCTGCACCACGCTCTCTGTCCCTGGTACCTGCCACCGGAAGTTCTTGGTGATCTCTGAGCCGCAGGAAGGCGGAGGCCTTCTCTCCGGGGCTGGACCTGCAGCCTTGGAGCCGGCACTCAGACCTGCCCCTGCCCAGCCCCCACCCCGGGCCTCTGCATCCTCGTCTGTTAAATGGGCTGGTCTCCTGTATACGAGAGATATATTTTGGTCATCTGAATGACCAGACATATCTATTTCTTATAAATCACAATAGCATGGGCGCCTGGGCGGTTCAGCCGGTTAAGCATCCAACTCTTGAGTTCAGCTTAGGTCATGATCGCACTATCGTGAGATTGAGCCCTGCATCGGGCTCCGCACAAAGCCTGCTTTGGGATTCTCTTTCTCCCTCTCTCTCTCTCTCTCTGTCTCTGCCCCTCCCCTGCTCACGCTATCTCTGTCTCTCTCTCTCTGTCTCTCTTAATAAACAAATAAACAGTAAAAATAATCACAATATTGGGGCGCCTGGGTGGCTCAGGTGGTTAAGTGTCTGACTTTGGCTCGGGGCATGACTTCACGGTTCGTGAGTTCCAGCCCTGCGTGGGGCTGTCTGCTGTCAGCAGAGAGCCTGTTTCGGATCCTGTCCCCCCCCCCTTTCTGCTCCTCCCCAGCTTATTCTTTCTCTCTCTCTCTCCCTCTCTCTCAAAATAAACTTTTTTTAAAACTTCGAAGGAGATTAGATTAAAAAAAAATCACGCTATCGCACCACCAGCTTGCAAACTAGATTACTCTTGCAGAGTGAGGGAACCGGCTCAGAGAGACTGAGTAACCTGCCTGAGGACACTCAGCTAGAGAGGGACCATGACACCAAGCTACCCGTGCTGGCTTGACCACCAGGAGGGGTGATGGAAGGGGCTGCTGGGGAGGCGGTGAGCTGCCCCCGCCCTATTGTTGGGGCACAGGGGGGCTCACCACCAGGAATGAGGGGCATCACCCGCAGGTACCTGTGGAGGGTGCCACCCACCAGCCAGTGTCACGCAGCCTCAGACCCTTCTGCAGCCATAGTTTGGAGGCAGAAGCTCTTTGCTGCCTCTGGGCTTCTGGAAGCATCTCCATGGTGAGCACTCTCTTCCCTCAGTGATGCCCCCGCTGCTGAGCAGCTTGGGTGCCTGGCTCTCTGCCTGGGCCTCAGTTTCACTGTCTCTGACCCTCAGTGGTCGGAGGAGCCGGGCCCTTCCCCAGCCTCAGCTGCCGGGCCCGCCTGAGCTTGTGCCCAGCTGTCTCGATCCTCAGCAATTGCCCTTAATTCCCACTTCCTTCTGTGGCCACCGCGGGAATGTCCAAGCCACCTCCGGCCAGCCGTTCCAGAGTCCCGGGGTGGGGGCTCCCTCTCCCCGGCCTCGGCTATTTCCAGGCTCAGCGCTGTGGGCCGTGTTTGGGGAGAAGCAGGTTAGCTGCTTGGCGGAGTCAGCCAAATGGCAGGGCCAGGGATGCCAGGTCACGGAGACAGGAGAACCTCAAGACATGGTTAAAAAAAAAAAAAAAAAAGACTCTACAGCCACCGTGGGAGCTCCTGCCCAGGACCGGTGACTCAGAGCTCCGGGAGGCGGAAGGAGAGGCTCGAAGGGCGGCAGCTCGGCCAGCGTCCCACCTGGCTTGCACCCACCGGCATCCCTGCCAAGCAAGCGTCCCCGTTCGCCCACACGCAGGGCGGGTGCTCCCCCTGCCAGGCGCTGGCCCGGCCTCGGGGAGGGGAACACTCCTACCAGCGGGCAGGGACAAGACCCACGTGCCCCTCCGTCCTCCCCTGGCCTCGCCAGCGGAACTCGCGCCGCCTCGCCCTTGGCTCACAAGAGCTCCTGGGGCCCCTTGAGCAGAACACATGCGAAGTTAAAATCGCAAGATGAGGTACAAAAGGCACATTTACTTAGAGAGAGAACTCGAACAAAACCATACACTCATACGAGCTGACAGATGCCAGCCAGCGCCGTAAACTCCAGGCAGAAAAGCCTTCCCGGGTCGGAGGCCCGCGGCTGGGCGGTGGGCCGTGCCCAGGTGGCGCGGGGGTTGGCGAAGAAGCAGCGTGCAGCAGCCGGGGCCCCTGCAGGTCCCCTCGGCGCGGCTGAGGCAGGGGGAGGGCTCGCCAGCAGGGGGAGGGCTCGCCGGCAGGGGGAGGGCTCGCCAGCAGTGGGGAGGGATGGGCCGCCCGCTCAGCTCCCACATCCCCGCACGGCCGGCCCCGCAGGGGCCCGGCCACTTTGGTGCCCTCCTCTCTCCCCTGTCCATGGGCCCTGCCGGGAGCGGTCCTGTCCTCACCGAGAAATCCAGGTGTCGGCGCTTCAGACTCTGGCCTGACCACCTCCCCCGCCCCCCGCCTCCCACTCCTCCCCTCCAGATGTGGGCACAGCTGTATTTTTAGAACAGCCAGCCACGAGGACATTCTTTCCTTCCAGTTAGGACGGCTTCAGATTTCCTAGCCGCAACCGGCCTCACTGTTCAGTCCTCAAATAGCAAAGGGCGGCCATGAGGGGCAGCTGGTTGTGGCCTTTCCTTCCTTATTTCCTTAATTTCCTTCCTTCCTTCCTTCCTTCCTTCCTTCCTTCCTTCCTTCCTTCCTTCCTCCCTCCCTCCCTCCCTCCCTCCCTCCCTTCCTTCCTTCCTTCCTTTCTTTTCCTTCTTCCTTTCTCTTTCTTTCTTCCCACCTTTCATTCTTCCTTTCCTTTTTCTTTCTTTTTCTCTCCTCTTTCTTTCTTTCTTTCTTTCTTCCTTCCTTCCTTCCTTTTCCTTCTTCCTTTCTCTTTCTTTCTTCCCACCTTTCATTCTTCCTTTCCTTTTTCTTTCTTTTTCTCTCCTCTTTCTTTCTTTCTTTCTTCCTTCCTTCCTTCCTTTTCCTTCTTCCTTTCTCTTTCTTTCTTCCCACCTTTCATTCTTCCTTTCCTTTTTCTTTTTCTCTCCTTTCTTTCTTTCTTTTTTTCTTTCTTTCTTTCTTCCCTTTCTCTCTTTCTTTCTTTTTTCTTCTCTCTCCTCCCTTCCTTCCTTTCGTTTTTTCTTTCTTTTTTCTCTCTCTCTTCTCCCTCCCTTCCTTTCATTCTTTCTTTCCTTTTTCTTTTTCTCTCTCCTCCCTCCTTTCCTTCCTTCCTTCCTTCCTTTTTTTGAACCGTTAAATGAGAATAAGACCCAGAACTGGACTGAATGCCAGCTCTGAGGAGGAGAATGAAGCAGGATTTGGAGTAGGGCCTGCAGGACCTACCCCAGAACCTTGCCCTCTGCACCCCTGCTCCTGCTGGAGACGCCCGACTAGGCTGCCGCCCCCTGTGTTCCCACGCCCAAGTGTAGGGCCTGTCTGGGACAAGTGTAGAGATCGAGAGAGGGCCCTCGGGATGCCCCGTGCAGGGAGGGCCAACGCACACACAGAAGGGCATGAGAACACAATGCCTATGCAGTGGGCGGTTCGTTGTTATGATGTCCCCACTTTATAGGTAAGCAAACAGAGGCTCAGAGAGAGGAGGAGTGCCGGGGTCCTTGTTCCGGCGAATCTAGGGGTCCCCTAAGGATGGACGGTCAGGTGAAGGGAAATGAGAGAGCCAGGAGAGAGATGTAGTCTGATGACCAAGCAGGCAGCCCTGGCGATTCTGGCGTCTTCGCCCTGCTGGTCTCGGTGTCTTTATTTAAAAGGTAGTTTGATCTCTTTAACAATAATTCATTTTCACCAGCAAGGCGGCAATAATTAACATACAAATTTAGGGTTGGGGGAGAGAACAGGGTGTTTCCTTAAGGTCTTATAAATCCATCAAGGCATCTGCTCCAGCTCCTTCCCCTTTATCTAAATGCCATTAAACAAAAGAACATTACGTTTCTTGGGGCCAAGGAGAGTAGCTCAAGAAATCCAGCCCGCCATTTTGGCTAGCGGGAGCTTTGATATACCACTTTTCTACACAGGGAAGGGTCTCACCTGTGAGCCCCAAACGGCTCCCAACAGAGGAGGCACCTGTTAGAACTGCAGGGACCCCACCGGTGTTGGCGGCAGCCAGGCCTCTAGTGGCAGGCTGTGCTCGGTGCCTCTCGCCGTCACCCTAGCGGCCTGGTGTCCAAGGTCAGCGTGCCTCCTGACCTCTGCTGCCTCGGGAGGCTCCTGGTGTGGGGCAGAGATGTCGTCCCAGTGGGAAGAACAGGAGGAGAGGCCGTAAGGAGGAGGGGCCTCTGAGTGGCCTTGAACCACAGGGAGCTACAGGCTGTTCCCACTCTGCAGCACTTCCTGGAAACCTGACAGAGGAGGAAATGGAGGCTCAGAGAGGCGAAGAGGCAGGCCCAGAGAGGGTCAGCCCTAAGTCAGGTGCTAGGGACCTCAGCCTGTCATAGTCATCCACCTACCACACACCCCCAGTGAGGGGCTGGCCTTCTCCTGGCCTGAGCCAAGGAGGACCTGGGGAGAGGCCAAGGAGACCTGGGGTCCAGCCTGAGCCCTGGTCCCAGGGGAAAGGCACTAGCCCGTACCACTGTCCCGGCCCCTCACGGAGCTGAGATGGGAGGCTCACCACCAGGCAAGAGTTTCCGCCCAGCCCACCTGGTGTGCAACAGGCTGGGGGCGGACGGAGGCCAGAGGCTGGGGTGGGCGGAGGAGGGAGGCGCCTGGGCTCGGGGACACCGGCCAGGGCTCAGGCGCCCAGGGTTTGTGGGGGCAGCCCCCTCCCTTGAAGAGCCACCGCACCGGGGAGAGCACTGACACAGGCATCTTTGTTTCCCAGCCAGGACGGAGTGAGTCCTCCCTCCAGCGGTGGCCGAGTCCCATGGAGCAGGCTCCCGCACGGCCTGGGCTTTGTCGCCCCCTCGTGGCCAGAGCGGGTCTCGGCGGCGGCGGCGGCGGTGGCGGGCGGGGGGGAAATCTCGGAAACCCCCAAGGACCGGGTAGGCTGAACGGGTCGCTGGAGGGTACGGAGGCCGAATCCCTGGGACGCCCCTCGCGCCAGTGCAGGGACCCCGGGCCCGGGTAACAGGCAGACGCATTTTCTGGGACTCTGGGACCCCTCCTGCAGGGGGAAAGAGCAGCAGAGCCAGCTGGCGCGGGTTGGGGCGCGGACCCCCCATTGCAGTCGTCGCCAACTGACTTTTCTGCATTACTTTTAGTGGGAGCGGCACTCCTCCATGCTGCCTGCTGAGCCCCAGCGGCAGATCCCCGCCCGCTCTGGACCTCAGTTTCCCTATCTGCAGAGTGAAAGGCCCTAGCTCGTAGGGGAGGGCGTGGGGGAGGGCGCGCCACCGGGGAGGGCGATCGCCGCTCCCTACCAGTCTCGGGCTGCCGTGTTCGCGGGCAGCTGGTCCCGGTGGGCAGGTCACCCCTCCTTCCCTGCCCCTCACTTCTACCTTCTCGAGAAACCGACTGGGTGAGAATCAAATGCAGAAAGCCGCGGGCCAGAAGAGTCGGGGCGGGGAGTGGTCTTTCCACGCTCCCCTCAACTCATTTGTAGTTTGGCGGCGCTCCCGGGGTTGGGCGGGGGTGGGGGGTGGATTAGTAATTAGCACGGGCCCCGACTACTCAGAACTTCACCTAGATACTCAAGGTTAAACTCCCAGTTAATGTTTGCTGAGGAGACACCTCAAGCTTCCTGGCTTCAGGACAATAATTAATGGCCGGGGGACCCAGGCCCCTGGGGCACTGACTGCGGTGGGGTGTCCAGGTGGCATTTCAGGAGAAAGGAGGGGTAACCCCGAACGATCGCAGCGGTGGTCCTGGACACAGAATGATAAACCCTGTTCTGAATTCGGTGCTTAGCCCCTGCACACCCTTCAGCTTTTACCACAGAAGCAAGTATCCCTACCTAAGACAGAGGTATGGTTTTGTTTATTCCCAAACTTAAAATAAAGGCTTTAGAGTCTAGGGGCGCCTGAGTGGCTCAGTTGGTTGAGTGTCGGACTATTGAGTTTGGCTCAGGTCATGATCCCAGGGTCAGTGCTGAGTGTGCAGCCTGCTTGGGATTCTCTCTCTCTCTCTCTCTCTCTCTCTCTCTCCCCCTCTACTCCTCTCCCTTGCTGATGGACTCTCTCTCTCTCTCAAGTAAAAATATAAGAAAGAAATAAAGAGAGAGAGAAAGAAAAAAAGGAAGAAAGGAAGGCTTTATAGCCTATGCAATTTTCTGCAACGTTATTCAGGCGGTGTTGACAAGTCACCAAACTGTGCGTTAATGCTGTCCCTCAGGTTTGTCACTTTGCACTGATGAAGGCATTCTGGGGTAAACCACAGTTTATTTCTGTTTTCCTGATGATTGACATTGGGGTTTTGAAGTTTTCCAGTATTGCAAACAATGCTGCATCTGTTAAATGTTTATTCATTTTCGAGAGAGAGAGAGAGAGAGAGATTAAGAGAGAGAGCGTGAGCGGGGGGAAAGGGCAGAGAGAGAGAGAGGCACAGAAACCGAAGCAGCTCCCGGCTCTTCGCTGACAGCTCAGAGCCCGACGCGGGGCTCGAGCTCACGAACTGTGTGATCACGACCTGAGCTGAAGGCGGACGTTGAACCGACTGAGCCCCCCAGGCGCCCCCGGTTGTTCTTGAGCATAGGATTAAGGGTTCCTCTGAGGCAAACCCAGGAGCAGGAACTGCTGTGTCGCTGGGTATTGGCGGCTCCTGGTTGGATATGCCCGGATTGCCCTCCCGTTTCCATTTCCGTCGGCCGTGTCCAGCGGAGTCTGGCCACTTTGGTATTGTCAGGAGTTAGCTGCCGGTCTGTTGCGTGAAACAATACTCCCTTGGTGATCCAGCCTGCACTTCCCGATTGCTGATACGGGCCAGCATCTTTCATGGGGTTTTTTGGCCACTTCCGTTTCCCATGCTATGAATTCCCGGTTCCTAGACTTTGCCGTTTTCTTGTTTTTATTGCTAGGTAGGATTTCTTTAGATGACCTGAGAATACTATTACTTTTTTGGTCATATTCTTGTGGACCGCTTCTCCAACTTGGTAGCTTTTAGTCTCACCTTTTTGCGGTATCCTTTACATAGATTTTTAATTTTAGAATTTCTTTTTCTTCCTTCCTTCCTTTCTTCCCTCCTTCCTTCCTCCCTTTTTCTTTTTCTTTTTTTTCTTTTCTCTCTTCCTTCCTTCTTTCCTTTCTCCTCCCTTCTTTCTCCTCCTTCCCTTCCTTCTTTCTTCCTCTTTCCTTCCTTCCTTCGTTTCTTTCTTTCTTTTTCTTTATTTCTTTCTCTTTCTTTCCTTCCTTCCTCCCTTCCTCCCTTTCTTCCTTTCTTTCTCCCTCCCTCCCATCCTTCCTTCCTCTCTCTTTTTTCCTGTAGGCTCCATGCCCGACATGGGGGCTTGAACTCACAACCAAGAGTCGTGAACTCACGATCAAGAGTCGCATGCTCTGACACTGAGCCAACCAGGTGCCACTAGATTGTTATTTTTAACGATGTTAAATCCTTCTGAGAAACCGGTATGTTTTATTTATCCTAAGGTTATTGTAGAGGCCGCTTTTGGGCAACCAACTCGAGCAGTGGAAACCCGAATATGGTAGAAGTTTCCACAGGGACCCCCTCCCCGCTGGCTGAATACAAACAGGCCCATTAGGTGACCCGCATCGAAATATCCATAAGCCCTAGCTGAACATTGGGTTACTTCAACCCAGGCACAGGTACCGAAAATCGAAAATTCTGTAGCTTCCATACCTCCCCACCGTTAACTACAGCCACACCCTGCGCACCCCACCTCTTGAGAGACAGTCTCTCCTTTGCCAAAGGCCTCCAGTTCCCTTGCAGCGTATTCAGTAAATTTCTATCTCCTTTGACCTGCCTTGGGTGAATTCTTCCACCGCCTGGGCCCCTGGCCTCCACCCGATGGGGCCACCCCACAATTACAAAAAGATTCACTCTCTTCTAAAATGGTTAAAGTCTGCTTTTCAAATTAGGTTTGTAGGCACCCAGAATGACTTGCATGTATGGGGTTAGTTAGAGACCCAACTTCATTTTTTCCCCATATAACCAACCGTTCCAGGATTATTAGCCCATTGTTTCCCCACGAGTTGAAGGGATGAGTAGGTTTTTTGAAAAAAAGAAATCTAAGTAAAATATTAGCAGCTGACACCAACGATGTGTTAATAACAGCAATGACAACGCATGAAGTTGGGTTTATCCCAAGAATTAAAGGATCCATTACCTTTAGAAACTTTGTTGATGTAACTGAGCTCATAAACGGAGCAAAGAAGAAAACCCCTATGATCATCTCAAGAGATACAGAAAGAGCATGCAACTGCTAGTATTTTATGTATTGTGTTTAACTTTAAAAGACACATGGTGTTTTTAGAAAATTTTTAAAAGATCCGAGCCGCCAAAACTCAACCCAAACCAGGCACGAGCGAGAAAGATGCTGCAGTCTCCATTGCGATGTATGTCCCGTCGCGGTCTTTGCTCCGATGGCTTCCCAAGGCCACTTTCAGGTATATGTTCCTAGGGCCACAAAGAGCATCTTCGGCAAGTCGGGTTTCGGTTTGGCCTTCATCCAACTCCTGGATTCCATGCAGGGCCTGAGAAATAAAAGATTAATCAGGCTCGGTGGACCCTGCGATGCTCCACCTCCAACGGCCAGCCTCTCCCGAGGTCAACCCGAGGCCGGTTTTCTCCGCACCCCAAATCGCTGCTCAGCCCAGATGGACAGATGAGAGCGCTCCAGAGACTGGTGGGTCTGCCCTTCGGTCCCTCCCAATTCTGCCCCTCCTCCAGGAAAAGGGTGGGGACGTCCGTGTAGAATCAAAGGTCGTGCCTGGGGACACAGGCCTCCCCGGGATTGGGGGGGGGGGGCTCCCGGTGGTGGGCAGGTGGGCCTGAAAGGGGGTAAAAGGGAGACGGACCCCGGTGGTGGGCAGGGGGGGCCTGAAAGGGGTAAAAGGAAAGCGTGGCAGAAGGGCCGGGCGGGGCAGCGGCCGAGGTCCAAGGGCGAACCAGGCAGGGACAGGCAGAGATTCACTTCGGGGGCGACGGCGGAAGAGGGGACGAGAGGCCAGGGCCGGGACTGCGAGTGACTGGGGAGCGCTCCTGGGACCTCCAGGGGAGGCTGCAAGGGGTCGGCCGCGGTGACCTCGGACCGGAGCTCCCTTCCGGTTTGCGGAGATGGGCCCCAGGCTTGGCCGACCAAGGAGTGTGTGGCTTTTCGGCCTCAAAGCTACGGAAAGGGAAGGATGGAATACGAACCGAAGCGGCCCTTACAGTCTCCGACCCGGGGGGCCGGCTGCTAGCAACTCACGCTTCTTAACCTCCCTGTGCGCCTGCGCATGTGTCTCGGGCGCGCGCCTGGGACACAGGTACGCTTTGCGCCAGCCTCTGCCTACCAGGGCGCTGTCAACGCCCACTGCGCTTGCGCGTCCGCCTCTGCCTGTAAAATGCACACATTTCTTCGTCGCCTACCGCGCATGCGCCATCCTGCTGTTCTCCGCTTCCGAGATCCTGAAATCACTGCACCGCCCTCCTCTCGGCGCGCATGCGCTTCCACTCGCGCACCTGAGGCCGCGGCGATCCTGAACAAGAGCTGGTCAGCTCAGGTCCCTGTTGCCGCGAATGCTGGAGAAATGTGTACGTGCTTGTTGCCCGCCCGAGGTTGGGAAAGGTCTGAATTCCGAAACACGCCCGGCCCAGGCGGTTCAGACGAGGGATTGCAGACGGGCGTGAAAGCACAGGCGCAGCCGCTCTGGAAGGCTTAACGGAGGTGTCAGTGCACTAAAAGAGCCGGTGCTTGTTTGTACAGTGGAATTAGGTGCTGGACTCAGACGAACAGGAGGTCGCACGCAGCGATGGCCTGGGGGCCAGTGCACGGTTGCATGGGGTCACGTGTCTACAGGACCTGTGGCCCCGCAGGATCCCACGCTAGCAGCCCTGCGGATGCCGGCGCTGTTCTGGAGGCCTCGGGTGGGTCAGACGCCCCGGAAGAAGCAGCAGCCCTGGGGGCGCTGCGATCCTGGCCGCTTTGGCCGCTCCTGCGACTGTTTACCTCACTCCCCAACCTTCAGATCCTGCATGCTCCCTCTGAGCCCTGTCCTGATGTCCTTCGCAGAGACATGGGAGCAGCCAGAAGAGAACGACTATACCACTGGCCTCCCGTCTCTGAGCGCCTCCTCCCCTTCCCCCAGTCCCTCCTCTCCTCCGCCAGCCTGCGCTGATTTCCTTCAGATATCTGCATGGCACGTTCCCCTGTCTCCTTCAAGTCTTTGTGCAGATGTCACCTTCTCCGGGCGTATTCCCTGACCACCCTCTCCAGACACTCGCTCTCACTCTTCGCCGCGCCGTGTCTCCATCGCCCGGCCGACTATGTATTTTCCTTGTTTATCCGGTTATCGCCCGTCTTCCCCAGCTGGCAGGAAACGTCTGTGAGCTCACAGATTTTTGTCTCCTGTTCTGCTGGTTATATCCACAGCACCTAGAACAGTTGATTTATGGCCCACAGTAGGGAGGCAAGAAATGTTTGTTCACTGAATCGGTAATCACCATCATAGCTAATGTCGGAATGTGTTTCGTAATCAGGTGCTAGGCAGTATCCATGCATGAACCCAGTGAGTCAAATAATTTCCTGCCATCTTGGAGACCTGCCAGCTAGCTACTCCTGTCTGCCACGTAGACTCAACTGTCATCAGGCTCTGTGTCTCTCTCAATTAATTAATTAATTAAAGGGAGAGGGGCAGATGGGGAGAGAGAGGGAGAGGGAGGGATAGAATCTCAAGCAGGCTTCATACCCAGGGATGGGGTGGTGGGGTGGGAGAGAGAGAGAGAGAGAGAGAATCCCAAGCAGGCTCCATGCCCAGCACAGAGCCCGGTGCAGGGCTTGATCCCACAGCCCTGGGATCACAACCTGAACTGAAATCAAGAGTTGCACGCTCAACTGATTGAGCCACTCAGGCGCCCCCCCGCCTCTTTTTTTTTTTTTTCAGTCATCTCTGCACTCAACATGGGGCTCAAACCCATGACCCCAACATCAAGAGCCACATGCTCTTCTGACTGAGCCAGCCAGCGACTCCAGGCTCTGGGTCTCTTGCTCCTTCCTGTGGATCTTCTCTCTCAGTGGAATGCTCACCTCCATGCAGCCCACATGGAGATTAAAAAAAAATTTTTTTTTAACGTTTATTTATTTTTGAGACATAGAGACAGAGCGTGAGCAGGAGAAGGGCAGAGAGGGAGACACAGAATCCGAAGCAGGCTCCAGGCTCTGAGCGGTCAGCACAGAGCCCGACGCGGGGCTCGAACTCGCAGACCGCGAGATCATGACCTGAGCCAAAGTCGGCCGCTTACCCACTGAGCCCCCCCACATGGAGTTTTAACGTGACTCCAGCGAGACCAGAGTCCCGGATCCTCACCTGGTTTCCTCCTGCGGCTTCCAGCTTGGAAGGAAGTTACTTAGGATTTATAGGAACTTTGGGCAGGTCCTTGATGGACCTGACTCCAGAACTGTGGCAAGATCCTGTCCCCCAGAGCCTCTTTCTCAGCCTCCCACTGCCAGCACAATATCTCACCAAACCGAGAAGGCACATTGGTCTTTCGCCCAGCTGTATCTGTGCCCGCCTCCCCCGCCCTCCCACCAGCATAGTTTCTAGCTGAGCCAGGCACTTGGTGTTTGAAAAAAATAAATAAATGGTCTTCAGGCTCTGGAAATTCATCAGGAAATCTTTCGCCAAACATCCTTCCGCTAGGAACTTGGGTGTACGTATTTTCAAAACCCTAAATTTGACTTGCAGGACTTGAGGTTTGCAGGATGATTTGCTAGAACGAGAAAGGCGGTATGATATTTGCTGGGAAAAGACCAACGCTTTGATTTTTTTTTTTTTTTTCTAGTCAACTACTTCGGAAACACCTAGGGAAGTGTCTGGGAGGAGCAGTTCAAGGCTGTGCCTTTGGGTGGGTGGAGAACCGTCCGCGTATACTGAATTTTCAAAAATGTTAACAAGCATGTTATTTTGTAATTAAAAATTATAAAAGGAAAAACATTAATAAGATTCGGAGTCCCCAGAACATATACCGGCCTAATGGGACGGGGCCTCAGGGCACCGAGTTCTCGTGGCTGGGGTACTTTGGAGAGCTCCGTCTCCCTCTCTAAGGGTGTGGCACAGGGATGAAAACCGTTCTTTATTGTACCAAGTATGTGCGGCGCACACGTACCCTGGCTGTCCCCCAGCCTGGAGGCAGGCATAATCGTCTCCAGGTCCAGCAAGGAGGTGACTCGGGACAAGGGAGTGAGGGCAGAACTGGCATGGGGACCCAAGTGCCGCCGCCAGCCGTGGCCACTCTCCGCTGCTTCCTGTGCCTCCCCAGTCCCCACACGCGCAGGTCCGCGTGGCCCCTTCTGTCAGCCTCGTTGCGGAACAGGCTGGCAGGTAAGAGCAGAAGGCCCAGCCACTCTGCTGGAGGACGTTTCGCCAGGGCTCCGGGGCAGAGCTTCACTGTCCTGCGGCCCCAGCTCAGAACACTGTGCCGAACCACAGCAGGCCTGCCCCGGGAGGGCCAGAGCACTGTTGTCCATTTCAGGAAAATGCCCGCGGGGGAGCAGGGGGCGGGTGAGGCGCCAGCGGGGACACGGGCTCAGAGCGCAGAAGGCTGCCTGTGCTCCCTGCCGGCCATGTGACCTCGGTCACTCCTCTCCTCTGTGCCTCAGTGGCCTCATCTGCAAAGCGGAAGCATCACTGCCTGGTTCAAGTAGCTGGTTCACCGGCGCTGTGATTGGTAGGCTCCAGCCCTGGGAGGGAGAGGGGAGGCTGCTACGGGTGACTCTGTTTCCTCCCCTCTCTCCTCAGATTCAGAGCAGGGTCCTGCTCCTGACCGTCTGCGCGGCTGGCATTGGCGGGACCTTTCAATTTGGCTACAACCTCTCCATCATCAGTGCCCCGACGTTGGTATGTATTCTCTGTGGCCTCCGTCACCATCCCAGTGGGTGCTGGGTGAGGGCTGCCAGTGGCCCACTGTGGGGCTTCAGGCCCGCACCCACTTGGTGGCCCTTTCTCCCGTGCGTCCACCTTCGCAGGAATGTCCCATAGGTCTCGTGGATTCAAATTCAAACCCAGCTCTCCATCCTCCCTTAAACCTGCATGGCCTCCTGGGCCCCTGGTGTCAGCGGATAACTCTGCTGTCTGCCCAGCGACTGGGGGCCAGCCTTGACTGTGGTCCCCTCCCCCCTCAAACACCGAGTCCTTCCTCATGACCTCTAGCTAGCCATTTCTCCCTGCGTCTCTGCCGTGACTCCGGTTCAGCCCCCACCTCTCCTGCCTGGATCCTGGGCTTAACCCCCTCACTGGCGTCTCTGCCTTCAGCCTCTCAAATTTGATCGAGCCACTCCCCTGCCCAGAAACATTCTCTGCCTACAGGAATAAGGACAGACTCATCCACCTGATGCTCAAGGCCTCCTTAGACCAGAACCTGTCCCAGGGAACCAAGTGGCACACTCCAGATAAACCGAGCAGATTCAGATACCACAAGGGATGGTTTACAAAGGTCGAGTGGGGCAGAGAGAACACACAAGACCAGGGCGAGCCCAGCAATGCCAGAGTCATTACTACCCCTACCCCCAAGGGACTCACGGAAGGAGCCGTTACGGAAACTGGAAGGAAAGAGCCATGTGGAGGAGGGCCCCTTGAGAGAAGCAGTGACCTTGGGTTGAGTGGCACAGCCAGCCCGAGGTGACCTGGGAACAAACACCCCTTCTGCCTCTCTCTGATGCCGTGCTGGTGCTCACCCTCGGCCAAGTCCAAGTCCAAGAGAAAGCCAGTCAGCCAGGAGCCCACTGAGGCAGGTGGATTTTTGGACCGAAAGCAAGGGGACAGGGGGGAAGTGGACTCTGGAGGGCAAACAGAGACTGTTCCTGCCCCGTGGCTGGGGAGCAGTATTGCCCGGGGGACTTGGTGGCTGCTCTGCAGGGGCAGAGCCCTGTAGGGGAGAAGGCCCGTCGTGTCCGGCCTGTCCCTGGGGAGCTGACCGGTGTCTCCGTCCACAGCACATCCAACAGTTCATCAACGAGACATGGCGGGTGCGCACCGGCCAGCCACTGCCCGGCCACCTCGTTCTGCTGGCCTGGTCCCTCATCGTGTCTCTGTACCCCCTGGGGGGCCTCTTCGGAGCGCTGCTTGGCGGGCCCCTGGCCATCAACCTGGGAAGGTAAGTGCTTTCTGGGCGCACCCCGAATGCCCTTTGACGAGAGGCACCCCAGTCTGTCGGCTGAGGGATGAGGGAGAAGGAAGACGCCCTCTAGGCCCAGGCCTAGGTCAGCTCCCCGGCCTCCTACCCTACCTGTCGCTTCCCCACAAGAGTCACATCTTCAAGCAGATTTGGTAGAGGGGAGAGCCCTGTGTCCTGAGGGAGGGAGGACGCCGGGTTTCCAGTTCCACGTCTCCAGCGAGTAAGAAACAAGTGTTTCCTCTTCAGGCCCCGTTCCCCTCTCTAGCCAACTGATGCCGTTCTTGGGGGCAAACAAGACAGACAGGCTCATAATTAATTAATTAATGAAAGGGGTGCCTGGCTAGCTCAGTTGGTAGAGCATGTGACTCTTGATCTCAGGATTGTGAGTTTGAGCCCCACATTGGGTATGGAGCCTACCAAAAAAAATTTTTTAGGGTTCCCTGGGTGGCTCAGTCAGTTAAGAGTCTAACTTCAGCTCAGGTCATGATCTCACGGTTCATGAGTTTGAGCCCTACACCAGGCTTCTTTGCCATCAGCACAGAGCCCACTTTGGATCCTGTGTCTCCCTTTCCACCCCTCCCCTGTTCATGCCCTCTCTTTCCCTCTCTCCTTCTCACTCAAAAATAAATAAACATTAAAAAATTTCTTTGAAAGTTTTTATTTATTTAAGCAAGCTCTACACCCAGTGTGGGGCTTGAACTTACGACCCTGAGATCAAGAGTCACATGCTCTTCTGACTGAGCCCGCCAGGTGCCCCTTAAATAAATAAAAAAAAAATTTAGAGGGAGGCAAACCATAAGAGACTCTTAAATACAAAGAACAAACTGAGCATTGCTGGAGGGGAGGGCGGGGGGATGAGCTAAACAGGTGATGGGCATTAAGGAGGACACTTGTTGGGATGAGCCCTGGGTATTATAGGTATGTGATGAATCACTAAATTCTACTCCCGAAACCATTATTACACTCTGTACTAACTAACTTGGATTTAAACTAAATAAATAAATAAATAAATAGACTTTTTTAGAAGTCTACTTAAAAAAGAGATAGCCTCGGACTGACTTGATCAAAATTGTAATAACTGGAAAGATACTGGAGTAGCTCATAGAATGAAAGGAAGTACTCAGAAGCCAAGTCTTAAGAAGGACAGGACCCCAGGTGGTGCTGAGGATGTCAACAGCCAGAGCATTGGGCCATCCTTCTGGAAAGGACGCCTTCAGTGCATTAGCTCCCAACAACATACACGTTCTATCTCCACTGTCTTCGTTTAAGAGTCAGAATCCAGGAAGACAGATTATTGCTGACCCGCCGTGGGTCACATATCTACACCAGTGAAGCAGTGGGAGAGAAGCAGTGCCAGGCAGAAAAAAACAAGTGGCTACCACAGTCCACCCCTTTGCCGGCCATACCGCATGCGTAGACCCCTTTCTCCCATGTATTCAGCTCCATGCATGCCCCCTTCTGATGTTCCTCAACCATCCCACCGGGTACCCCCAGCGAATAGAATGAAAGGAAGTACTCAGAAGCCTTGTCTTGTCATGCCACAGGACTAATATAAGGAAAGTATTCTTTCTGAGTCCAGGATTTCCACGTGATGACCGTTCTGCCAACCCTGCAGTTACTTCTCAATGTTCTGCAATTTACACAGTTTATGGCAAATTTCCCTGCCATCAAGACGCCCCATGGGAGGAGGAAAGAACAAAGAGTAGGGAAAACACTTATCCAGGAACAGAAAAGTAGGGGGCGAATTTGTTTTGAAGTACATGATGCGGAAAGCCTGGCAGTGCAGGTAGAGTTCTACTCTGTGGTTTTGGAACTGGCCCCCGGCTTTGCTTGCATCGGTGACTTCATCTTCCAGTTTTCTACTCTTGTCTTGGGCCAGTACTTCCACTGGTTGAGGGAGGCTCTTTGCCTGTCAGAGTGACCCAAATCTTCATTCTTGAGTGGGTTTGGTGGTCCTGACGACGTGGGATCTCCAGCAGGTTGTCACCCGAGGCGGTCATCTGCTTCTGGCTGGTGGGACTCACAGCGCAGTCATGAGTTCCACGACACCAGCCCTTCTTTCAGTGATGCCACTCCCTTTCTTGGATGCAAATCGCATCCATGTTTGTGTATTTAACAGGTTTATCTGTTAGGATGCCTTCAACTGCAAGTAACAGAAAACCAGGACTTAGTTGGCCGAACAATGGGAGGTCCTTTGTCTCACAGAAGACGTGTGTAGGTGGGTGACTTCAGGGCCCCCTCAGTGTCCTGGATGTGCTCTTCTGAGTCCTTTGTCTGCCAGCTCCACTGTGTGTTGGCTCCGTCCTCAGACTTACAGCTGGAAAACTACAACAGTGCTGCACTCAGAAGCAACATTATCTAGCAGAAGGGGGATTTCTTTTGGATGTTTTTATATCCACCAAAAGAGAGAGAGGGAGAGAGAGAATGAATGGGGGAGGGGCAGAGAGAGAGGGAGACACAGAATCCAAAGCAGGCTTCAGGCTCTGAGCTGGCAGCACACAGCCTGATGTGGGGCTCGAACCCACGAACCGTGAGATCATGACCTGAGCCAAAGTCGGAATCTTAACCAACTGAGTCCCCCAGGTGCCCCAGAAAAAACCTTTTCAAAACAGGTGCCATGTCTCATTGCCTAGCACTGGGCCACTAGCATGGAGAACAAATCACTAAGACTAGGTTAGATTGTTGGGTTCGCACCTGAACCTTAAGGCGTAGGGGCACATCCCCAAACACATTTAGGCTCTTCCTGCAAAATAGAAGAAATTAGCTATTATCTGATCACTGTTTCCCAAATAGCTAATGATCCCCAGTACAGGGTCCTTACGTGATAGCACTGGCAGAAGCTCGAAGGGAAGGAATTGAAAATTCAAATTCAGCACACGTGCCTGTTTCAGTTGGAACAACGTGCCGT
Organism: Paguma larvata; assembly: GCA_030068075.1. Lineage (NCBI taxonomy): Eukaryota > Metazoa > Chordata > Mammalia > Carnivora > Viverridae > Paguma > Paguma larvata. The sequence continues at coordinate 63,087,436 of CM057835.1, forward strand.
CCCATCCCCAGGGCAGGGATTCAGTGGGGTTCATCTTCCCCCCAGTGGCAGGCTGAAGTCCTGACACGTGTCGCCGTTTCTGGGAGTCAGGGTTGGGTGTGTAGAGTGGCAAGCATGGAGATGGGAGGCCCCTTATCATTGATTCCATCTGCATTTTCTTTTTTAAAAAGTTTGTTTATTTTGAGGGAGAGAAAGAGAGAGCGAGAGCGAGACAGAGAGAAAGCATGAGCAGGGGAGGGGCAGAGAGAGAGAAAGGGAGAGAGATAAGCCCAAGCAGGCTCCATGCTCTCTGCACAGAGCCTGAGATGGGGCTTGGATCCGTGAAATGTGAGATCATGAGCTGAGCCGAACTGAGAGTTGGAACACTTAACCGACTGAGCCACCCAGGTGTCCACCATGCGCATTTTCCATCCTCATGATTCTACCTGCTTTGTGAGGCAATGGAGTGGTCACTGGGTGGGCAGGCTGCTGCATGCTACTCCAGAGAGGGTCATTCTGTCTGCTTGGGTTTTAAGAGCCTTTTCTGCAGCAGCAGGGGGATTCTGGTGAGTGGAGACAGGGACACGTATAGGCTCAAATTTTGGGCTAATTCTGAGAGATCCATCTGTTTAACCTTCCCTACACCTTCTTGAAGCCAGTCTTCAAATCCTGCTTCATCTAAGACTTTGACTATCTGACCAAACCTTTTGGAAAAGGGGACAAAATTCCGTGCTCAAGAGTCTGTCTACAGGAAGGGTTTCGCTCTTCCAGTATCTTTTACGGCCGCATCTGAGAGTGCTTGAATGCCGTAGCCCTACCTTTCTGGCAAGAACTAATGCACAGAGCCTTCTGCAAACCAGGGTTCAGTTTTGTTTTGTTTCGTTTCAAACTGAAGACAAGGGGTACCTGTGTGGCTCAGTCAGTGGAACGTTTGACTCTTGATATGGGCTCAGGTCATGATCTCACGGTAGGGGAATCGAGCCCCATGTTGAGCTCCACACTGAGCGTGGAGCCTGTTTGGGATTCTCTATTTCCCTCTCTCTGCCCCTCCCTCTCAAAAATAAATAAACTTTAAAACAAAAAAACCGAAGACAAGAAAGAGGCCCTGGTGCGCCTTGGGAGAAGGGTGGCCGTGTGGTCAAGTAGGCATGCTGACATGAGTAACCTGCTCATGAGAACCTTCGGGGCCACATGGGGCATCACTTAAATAGCAATTGAATGCTACTGGGGACACTTAACCTTAGCATAGGAGTGTCATATGGCACCCAGTGCATCATGGGTACATGGCCACTAGGGGTCCTACTGCTTGGTGTTTGTCCCCCACGAAGACCTACTGACAAGGCCAGAGTTACTCCTATTTAAGAGGATGGAAATTCACCGACCTAGAGTGGCTAGACTCCAAAACTCTAGGTCTTGCATTGTGATTCTTCTTTTCGACAACTGCCACAGGCGCTCAGAGCACTACAGGGTCTCTTAGGTCTAAAGGGGTGAGTGTCAGAGCTCTTTGCACTTAGTTTGGACTCCCTAGGGAATACCCTCCCTGCTTAGCTCTGCTCAAAGCTGCCGGGCTTTCAAATCAACTAGTTGCCAGATCACAACAGCCTGTTGTGGAGGATGCAGGCTTCCTCCAAAACGGGAGGATTTGCCTATCGTTAGAGGGAGGGCAGTGTTCTCATGCCCTTTGGAGGAGCTATAATGACATATCTTAGCCTGGTGAACCTCAGGAGCTTCACCGATGCAGTGGCCCATTCATTTTTCAGTGTCTACTCTTCGTCATGCTTGTACCTTACAAGACCTCAAGTTTACTATTATAGTGCCTTTCTCCCTGTCCTTTTGGCATAAAGTCATCAAAGAAGTGGGCCAGCAGGATGCCCTGTGGGATGTGTAGCTCCCTGTGGAAGGGATTCTGGCCCGGAGCTGGAGAGCTGCTCTAGCCTCACGTGGGCCAGTGAAGGTGTATTACTGCCCCTGCTAGGTGAAAGCTATGTGTTTCTGGTGTTGCTTGTGTACTGAAACGGAGCAAAATGCATTTACCAAATAAATACCCCACAGTTGAAGTCCTTTATTAATTTACACCACTGAGGAAGCCATATATGACTTTCTTTTCTTTCTTTGAAAAAAAAAACATGGTTTTCAGTTGGAGTTACCGCCAGATCAAGTTTGTTATAACGTATGTCATTCTCCATCATTCTCTCCACACAGGAGATCTATGCTTTCGCTCACATTCTGTCACCAGTGTGCTGTCGACTTTGGGCAGACTACTGGCCTCCACTAGGTTCCAGTCTCCCTGTCGGTATAGTGAGCTGTATGACCTGTAGCCAGCTCTCCCAAGTGACTGTGTGGCAGCACTTCTGTGCTCAACATCCGGAATCCCAGAGCCAGTGCCTCATCCCGGTGGAGCAGCTGACATTTCCAGTGCCTGCTCCCTGGTTTGCAGCCTGTCCCGCTGAGCTGGGCCTGGGCCAGCAAGCCATCCTGAAAGTTCTGAGAAGTGACTCTATAATCCATGGAAGAAAATGTGAGGGGACTGTACTTGCCTTTCCACACATCCCTTCCCTTACCCCGAAAGTCCCCGCTCTCCTTCTCCACGGTTTTATTGGGTCCAAGAAATCAGGGTTAGGCCCCTCATTTTTCAAACGAGTAGGAAGAAAGCCATGCTTAATCTGAAGGGATAAAGCCCTAAGGTACAAAGTTCGCACACTGCGGTGCAGGCAGAAAGGAGAGCGACTTCGGGCATCTTGGGAGAGGTAGACGCAATGGCTCACGGTCATTTCCCTCCACGTAGCTTAGCCTCCTTGACACAGCTCACACGTGTGCACACACAGGTCTGATCGAGGCTGGCCCGCGCTGCAGAGAGGGATCCCCAGGGACAGTTCCCCCAGACTGAACATGAGCCTCTCTTGCCTGTATTCTACTTCCCCCCCAGGAAGAAGTCCCTCCTGGTGAATAATGTCTTTGTGGCGGCCGCAGCGACCCTGTTTGGCTTCAGCCGCAGAGCAGGCTCCTTTGAGATGGTCATGCTGGGCAGGCTGCTCATGGGAGTCAGTGCAGGTACGGCGGGAGGGCAGCCCATCCTGCCTCTCTCTTCCTGCTCATTCGTGTATTCCATTTATTCACTTATCTGTTCTCTTTATTTCTTTCATCCATTCAGGTATTCTCTTTCTTCATTTTTTTTAATGTTTATTTATTTTTGAGAGGGAGAGAAAGAGACAGAGAGAGACAGTGCGAGCAGGGGAGGGGCAGAGAGGGAGGGAGACACAGAATCTGAAGCAGGCTCCAGGCACCGAACTATCAGCACAAAACCCAACATGGGGCCCAAACTCACGAGCTATGAGATCATGACCTGAGCCGAAGTCGGATGCTTAACCGACTGAGCCACCCAGGCGCCCCACTCACATTTTCCATTCATGCCCACCTCTTCTTTTGCAAAAATATGGTTTATCTAAAAAAGACTCATATAACTAGACACTTAAAGTGGATATAGAAACATGAAAAAGTTTCTCAAATTCACACAGGGTGTGAATACAAACTCCAAACCTATGCAAACAGAGGTCCCATATTTGAGCCACACTCTAGGCCATGAGCTTCCGGCAGCCAAGGTCCAAAGGATGCATTCTTGGGTCTTCACTACAGAGGCAGAGTAGGTTGTTAGGGACTCCTCAGTTTCTGGGGCTTATCATGTGAGGAAGCAGGGTTTTGAGCACCATCCACTGGGCATTTAGGGACACCCATCAACAAATCCCCTCTTGACCCGATGCTGTTTATACGGCCAGATATCTATGTCTATATTAGTTTTCTATTCCTTTGAAAGATCATACTCTGAAACTTACTAGCTGTGCACACATCTAGGTGTGAGCATGAATGTCCAGCCCATGTACCTAGGGGAAAGCGCCCCCAAGGAGCTCCGAGGAGTTGTGGCCATCACCTCAGCCATCTTCACTGCCCTGGGGATCATGATGGGCCAGGTGGTTGGACTCAGGTAAGCAACCTGCCTCCGTGTGCACTGAGTGGTTTGAGGGGTGCTGGTAAAAGCCCTTTGCCTAAATTTCTCCTCCATCCATTAAGTGTTAAGGCATTGCTTCTTTGTATTAAGAAATCTTTGTATTGAAATCCTGTCTACACCCATCTGGCCAATACATAAAATGGGTGTTAGTCAACCACACTTCAGTGTGAATCACCATTTTGCATCCTCTCCAGATCAGGGAGCAAAGAACAGGTCTTAACAAGGGAGAGGGTGAAGATGTGGGCTTTTAAAGGGGAGCATGTCCTGGTCATCCCAGAAGAGAGAGGAGAGGGCAGAGCCCAGAGCCCTAGGAAGAGGAGTTGCTATGGATAAGGTGGGGCCAACGCCTGGAGGGAGGGATCTTGGTGTCCACACCCAGAACTGGTTTGAGGAAACAGAGAGCAATGCAGATCCTCTGCCTTCAGGAGGGCAGGCCGGGGCCAGGTGGGTGGGTCAGGGAGTAGGGGGCAAGTGGGCAGGGCTCTGGCAAGGAAGTACCTGGCCCGGCCTCTCTTTTGCCTCCCCAGGGACCTCCTGGGGGACCCATGGGCCTGGCCCCTGCTGCTGGCCAGCTGCCTGGTGCCTGGGGTGCTCCAGCTTGCCTCCCTCCCTCTGCTCCCTGAGAGCCCACGCTACCTCCTTATTGATCGTGGAGACATGGAGGGCTGTGTGGCAGGTGAGTCCTTGGGTCCCCAGACCACCCTTGACCAATGGGCACATCTGTCCAGAGCGTGCGAGTCCCCATTTCTTGGGTTTCATTTATGAGAAAAAAGCTGTCCCTCCTTTTTGTGACATCCATCCATCTCTTCAAAACTCTTTACCAAGGCGCCCTCCTCAGTGCCAAGGCAGTGGGAGAGAGCAGACCCAGCCCCTGCCATCCAGGAACTGCAGTATGGTGCCAATAACGAGTCCCCCACCCCATATATGCAAGATGAAACACGGTGTAAGACCTCAGAGGCCCAAGGCCAACTGGGTGCTGATGGGCTTATCCATTAGCTATGGCCACGATAATGATGCCCAAGGAACAACACCAAGCCTCTGGCTTAAAACAATAATCATTTACTGCAGCCTCCACTCACTTCCTTGCCGGGCTGGCCACAGGACCGCTGATTTCAGCTGGGTTGGCTCACGGTGTCTGGGAATCAGCCAGAGGTTAGCCAGTCCATGCTGGTCTGGGCTGGAGCAGTTCAGCTCTGCTACACATGCCTTTCCTATCACCCTTAGTACCAACAGGCGAGCCCAGGAATGTTCTTATTACAGCGACGGCAGAGGCACCAGAAAGCAGATCCAACTGCACAAACCCATGTTCCTCCCCCACCCCGTGCCCATTAACATCCCATTGGCCAAAGAGAGTCCGGTCTCTGAACCCAAAGTCAAGGGATGGGAAAATCAATGGCGTACCCTCTCACATGGCAAAGGGTGTAGATTTGGAGAAGGGTGAAGACCAGGGCCCACTCATGCACCCTCGCAGCCTGCTGTTGTGGCCACAGCTATTGTTGATACCTCTCCCCTGTGCAAAATGTGCTCAATGTCATCCGGGACCCCAGAGTCTCATCCAGTCATGGCATCGGTCTTGAAGTCCCGGATTTAAGGTCACGTCAAGTCTATATGTGCCTCCTCTTGATCCAAAGACCTAGGCACCAAAAACCTAAGTCTGCCCCTCTGAACTCAGCACACAGTGGTGAAAGTAGGACAATGTAACCAGAACTAACCCTCATTTCAAATACAAGGAGTCAAGGAAGCAGGACACAGTCACCAATCCTTAATGCCGAAGCGCTCTTGGGAAAATGCTGCCAAATCTCCCTGCCTTAGGGGTAGAGAATGTTCCATGATCGAGTCCTGCCTCTGGCCCCTGGTAGGGGCTCCCCAGGCCATGATTTCCCCAGGTTCTTGCTTCTTCCCTCTGAGATATCCTTCCTGGACACCCTCTGAAGAGGGCATTGCAAATGTACCCATAGAAAGTTGGAGACATTCAAATTGTCTTGGTCCCTTTTTCTCCAGGCTGGCAGAGCTTCTGTCAATATAATTTTCTCAAAAGTGACGGGATTTTTCTATGTGTTTGGTCGATGTGCCAAAAAGCCACACCCACAGGTCTTTCTGAGGCATGCTTCTCTCTTGAGACTAACGTACTGGAATTTGGGGCATGTCGGGCTGCTGGGGACCAACACCCTTAAACCTTCCAAATGCCCCTTTTTCCACTGCAGTGAGTCACTGCATTGAGCCACACCCTTAATTTGGTTGTTGCCTGGCGTCCATGGCTCACTGCCCGTGCTCTGGATTTATCTTTGCTTTCAGGCTGTAACTTAATGTGGGCCTCTTTTTGCTAACTGGAGAGGCTAGAGATGAGAAACAGGTTCATTTCGTTTGTTTGTTTTTTATTACGCCAACCTTGTGAGCTCCAGAATAAGTTAAATTTAATTAAATTTTTTCCCTCCGAAGGTCTTTTGAGCTCATGTTTTAATATAATAAGCTTAGAATACTCAACTAACACCAACCAGTTCGTGCCTTCAGTGTATAGAGATCTCGTCCCTCCAGTCCAGAAGTTCATTAGGTCTGTTTGTTTGTGTGTTTATTTTCTTCCACACTACTGCCCTGCATACCCAGGCTTCCATTTTTCCAGCCTCCTCACCATCTTCTGCCTGGTCTTGGGATCAGTACCATAGATCACAGGTCTAGTATGGTAGCACCTCCTCCTGGTACCAGTTAATTCATTCATTTTCTATTGCTGCCTAATAGTCACATCTCAGTGGCAAACCGAAGAAGCAATTACTTAGCTCACGTGTCCGTGAGTTCTCTGGGGTTGGCTGATGTAGGCTGCCACCACCTGCGTGGTGGCTCTGCTGGTCTTGGTCACTCATGCAGGTCAGCTGGGCGTTGGCAAAGTTAGGATAGTCCCAGCGAGGCCATCCCTGCTCCTCCTGGGACCAGTGGGTTAGCCCCACCACCCCGTCTTTATGGTGATGGGAGAAAAGCAAGGAGAAACAAGCAAGGTCTCTTAAGGATTGGGCCGGAATTTGCATACCCTACTTACAATCTCATTCTATTGGCCAGAGTGAGTCACATGACACAGCCCAGTGCCAAGGGGCAGGATGTATCCTTGCCCCTCTTGTGGGGGCTGCTGCAAAAATCACCTAGCAGAGAGCACAGGTACAGGGAAGGGTGGAGAACTGGGGACCTTGGATAATGGCCATCTGCCACCATTGTGTCCCCTCTGATGGATCCACAGAACCCCGAGCTCCTAAAGCCTTTTTTGGTTCTTGATGCCCTGCAATGACAGGGACAGGAAGACCATCCCCATCTGATGGGGGGGGGGGGCTGAGAGAGAGAGAGAGAACGGAGTTGGGGGTGGGGGCTCACTGCAAGGCGCCAAGGAAAGGTTGGGGGAAGTGAGGCGCAGCGCCCTCTGCCCTTGCACCCTGCCCCAGCGCTGCAGCGGCTGCGGGGCACGGAGGACGTGGCGGGCGAGCTGGCCGAGCTGGAGGAGGAGCGAACCGCCTGCCAGGGCCGGCGCGCCCTGCGCCCATGGGAGCTGTTCCTGGATCGCGGGCTGCGCAGACAGGTGACGAGCCTCATGGTGCTGGGCAGTGCCTTGGAGCTCTGCGGGACCGACTCGGTGAGGGCCCCCGCCGTGTCCCCCGCCCTGGGCCGGGGTGGGGGTGGGGGCTGCAGACCGCGGGCAGCTGGCAGCCCTCCCCTCCGCCTGCCCTGTCCAGGTGTACGCCTACGCCTCCTCCGTGTTCCGGGAGGCCGGCATCCCCGAGGGGAAGGTCCAGTACGCCATCGTGGGGACTGGGAGCTGCGAGCTGCTCGCGGCCTGCGTCAGTGTGAGTTTGTCTGAGTTTGTCCTGGGCTCGAGGGCTGACCCTCCACCAGCCCTGTGGGGGTGGGGCGGGGGCGCGTCAGGTGCCGACACCCGGAGGACTCAAGTCCTCTACCTGGGGCCCTTTTCCACTCCAGGTCACCATGCTCAAATGAGGCGAGTCAACGAGCATTTTAAGTTTATTTATTCATTTAGAGAGAGAGAGACAGAGAGAGAGCACGAACAGGGGAGGGGCAGAGAGAGAAAGAGAGGGAGAGGGCGAGAGAATCCCAAGCAGCACAGAGCTCAGTGTGAGGCTCCCACCTACGAACCTTGAGATCATGACCTGAGCCAAAACCAAGATTTGGGTGCTTACCCCACTAAGCCACTCAGCCCCCCCCCAATAATGTCTTCAGCTCCTGAAGCAATCGACTGCTCCTAACCGCCCCCTCACGCACACCTGGGGCTGCCCACTGCGCGCCTTTAAACCAAGGGAAGCGTGGTTTAAAGCGCACAGGCCAGTGACCGAGGGCTCCCTGCCTTTGCAGTGTGCGGTGATCGAGAGGGTGGGCCGCCGGAAGCTGCTGATCGGGGGCTACTGCCTGATGACCTGCTGCGGAAGCGTCTTCACGGCCGCTCTGTGCCTGCAGGTAGCGGGGCCGGACATGAGGGCCGTGGCTCGGGGCAGCCCGATCTCGACCTCGCTCCACCCCCTCTGCACCTTTGCTACAGGGCTCCTTCCCCTGGATGCCCTACCTGGCCACATCCTGCGTCTTCGCCTTCATCCTCAGCTTCGGCATTGGCCCTGGTGAGTGGGCCCGAGGAACTCCGCGCGTGGGGCTTGGCCCAAGGAACGTGAAAGTCTTCGTGAATGATAAGTGGATATAAAATGCAATGTCACCTGCATGCCCCGCCCCCGCCCCCACCCTGTGCTGGGGCTTCTGGGAGGGAATGGCTGGGCCCCCATTCCCGTGTCAGGGACAAGGTGCAGCCCTGGCTGGCAGCCCCTGTCCCTGCTCTCCCTCCTAGCCGGAGTGACAGGGATCCTGGCCATGGAGCTGTTTGACCAGAAGGCCCGGCCTGCTGCCTGTATGGTCTGCGGGGTGCTCATGTGGACCGCGCTCTTCCTGGTCGGGCTGGCGTTTCCCTTCATCGTGGTAGGCACCCTTCCCGCCCTTGCCTTAGATGCTCCCCGTGTCTGCGGGAGAGCCCCAGCGCGAGGTCTCCATCCCCGGAGCCCGAGGCTGAGGGGATGGGTCTCATCTGAACGAAGAGGGACATATCCCTCATCACGACCTGTCGACCTGTTGTGAGGCCTTCTGTCCGGCCCTGAATGGGGGCCACACCAGGTCTCTTTTCTCCCACAGGAGGGCTTGTCCCACTTCCTCTATGTGCCCTTCCTCGGCGTCTGTGTCTGTGGGGCCATCTATACTGGCTTCTTCCTCCCCGAGACCAAAGGCAAGACCTTCCTGGAGATCTCTGAGGAATTGCGCGGACTCAACTTCCCCAGGCAGAGCTGGGGCCCCGAGTGGCTGGGCCCCGAAGTCATCCTGGCCACAGAGCTGTAGCTCGGTCGGTGCGGTGGGGCCCAGATCCAGCCGCAGCTCTGTCTTTGCTTCCTGCCTGGGGTCCCGGCCCTCTGCGTCCCCTCCTTCCTGCATTCATTTATTTAATGAGCTCCCATGTAGTACCCACTGCGTGCAGGCTTGGTGCTGGGTGCGTGGCAATCCGTGGCGAGCCAGAGACATGGGGTCAGGACCCATTGGTGCTCCCCGTCTAGAGGCAGTTAACTAACAGGCAACCGATAAAAACAGTCCTGCAAACTCGGGGAAATGCGGTAGGAGAAAATACAGATTGTGAAGTGAGTGCATACCAGGGAGCCTGGCCTCTCTGAGGAGGGTGGCCAGAGAAGAATTTTCTGGGGGCACCGGCTGGCTTGGTCAGTAGAGCATGCGACTCTTGATCTCGGGGTTGGAAGTTTGAGCCCCGTGTCGGGTATAGAGATTACTTAAAAATAAAATCTTAAAAAAAAAAAAAGAATTTTCTGAGAAACTGATTTAAAAAAATATATATCAACCTCGACAGGGGGCCCGGGTGGCTCAGTCAGTTAAGCGTCTGACTTCAGCTCAGGTCACGATCTCACGGTTCATGAGTTCAAGCCCCGCATCGGGCTCTGTGCTGATGGCTCGGAGCCTGGAGCCTGCTTCGGATTCTGTGTCTCCCTCTCTCTCTGCCCTTCCCCTACTCACGCTCTGTCTCTCTCAAACATGAATATATGTTTAAAAAAATCAACCACGAAGTATAATTTACATACAATAAAATGAATCCATATGAAGTATACCCTTGATGAATTTTGGCAGATGCATGTGCCCAAGAAACTACCACCACCACAATCAAAGTAGAACCCTAACGTCACCCCAAAGGCTCCCTCGTGCCCCTTTGCAACCAGTAAGCTGCCCTCCCCGCCCCCCGCCGCAGGCCCAGGCCACGATAGGTCACGTTTGCCGTTTTTAGAGTTCGATATAATTCCACACCATATGTGTGCATTTGTGTCTGGTTTTGCTCCAGATAAGGTTTCGGGGATTCACACGTGTCGTCACAGGTATTACAGTATATATTCCTTTGTGTCGCTGGGCAGTATTCCACTGTATGGACGTGTCATAATTTGTTTACCATTTACCTGTCGATGGACATTTGGGGCTGTTTCTGATTCTTGGCCATTCATGAATAAAACTTCTATCAACACTCCCACACAAGTTGTTGTGGAGACAAACGTTTTCATTTCCTTTGGGTAAGCGAATTACTGAGTTTAGTGGCAAATGTAGGTTTAGGGACCCCTGGCCGGCCCCGTCAGTACGGCGTGATCTCAGGGTTGTGAGTTTGAGCCCCACGTTGGATGTAGAGTTGACTTTAAAAAAACCCATAGTAGGGGCGCCTGGGTGGCTCAGTCGGTTGGGCGGCCGACTTCAGCTCAGGTCATGATCTCATGGTCTGTGAGTTTGAGCCCCGCGTCGGGCTCTGCGCTGATGGCTCAGAGCCTGGAGCCTGCTTCGGATTCTGTGTCTCCCTCTCTCTCTGCCCTTCCCTTGCTCTATGTCTCTCAAAAATAAAAAAAAAAAAAAAAAACACTGCTAAAACAAACAAATCCATAGTAAAGGTATGTTTAAGTATAGGAGGAAAACAAACAAAACAAAAAAACTATAGAAGAAATTGTCCGAAGTGATTATATTGTTTTACTTCCCCTCTAGCGATGTCGAAGAGTTGCAGACCCTCTTCACCTCTTGATATTGGCTGTCTTCTCCATTTAGCCATGCTGCGGGGCGTGCTGTGGTGTCTCCTTATGGTTTAATGGTGGCATTCCCTGATGACTAGGGATTATAATGCCCATCAGAGTAATGTCGAGTACCTTTTTGTGTGCTCAATGTAGCCATTCATATATCTTCCCTTGTGGAGACTCTGTTCAAACTTTTGTCTACTATTAACAAAAAAAGAAGAGGAAGGAGAAGGAGAAGGAGAAGGAGAAGGAGAAGGAGAAGGAGAAGGAGAAGAAGAAGAAGAAGAAGAAGAAGAAGAAGAAGAAGAAGAAGAAGAAGAAGAAGAAGAAGAAGGAGGAGGAGGAGGAGGAGAATAATAATAATAATTTAGGGGCATCTGGATGGCTCAGTTGATTAAGCAACCGACTCTTGATTTTGGCTCAGGTCATGATCCCAGGGTGGGGGGACAGAGCCCCAAGTTGAGCTCTTGCTGTGTGTGGCATCTGCTGAGGATTCTCTCCACCCCCCTTTCTCTCCCCCTCACCCACTCATGCTCTTTCATTAAAAAAAAAAAAATTGTCAAAACGTATGCACACACACACTTAAAGACCATACGTGGTGTCCTTTGCAGTAGAGAGATATCTAAATAAACACACAGGTGCAGTCCTGAATCATAACTGCAAAAAATGAACCGTATCGCTGTAATGAAAAAAAACCTAAAAACTAAAAAGAGTGCAACCTCTTTATCTCCTCTTGAGATACAAATGCCCAGCGTGTTTGAAGATGAGCCCAGTCCTGGAGACGGTGGTTAGCTCTTCTGTTTGCTCCACTAAACTCCAGGGGAGGAAGAGGCTCAGTCGGATCTAGACCGTTTCCATCTGTTAGTGTTCAGCTTATCAAACCCCCAGCCTGGCACTCTTGAGCAGGACTGCGTCAATAAGGCGGGATGCGTAACGGTCAACGACGGAGGTGGGAAATACGGAGGATTTAACGTGTGCGTGCAGTGTAGGCCGATGTCCCCATAGGCTCTCTCAGTTTCCATTTTTGGGGGGCCCCCGGGCGGCTCAGTCGGTTAAACATCCAACTCTTGGTTTCGGCTCAGGTCGGGATCGCACAGTTCGTGAGTTCGAGCCCCGCGTCTGGCTCTGCACTATCGGCGCAGAGCCGGCTTGGGATTCTCTCTCTCCCTCTCTGCCCCTCCCCTGCTCATGCTCTCTCTCTCTCTCAAAATAAATAAAATCATAAAATAGAATAAAATTCCATTACTTGGTGAGAGCCGGGAGTGGTATCAGGGTGCCGGCCCATCTTTTCTCCACCGCCCCTCTGATTGCGCTCAGTTGCTTTTGAGGGAGGGTAGGTTCAGATCGTCCAGTACTCGTACCTTTCAGCCTTCGACCTCTCAGAGTTCCCCGCAGACACAGGTAACGCCATAGCATCAAACCCATTTACCGTCCCCTCACACTAGCGTCCGCCCCACCGAGTGATGGGCCCTCCGGTAACTTTAATACTTGTGGGCTGGCCACAACCCCAGGATTCTTTAAGATACGGCGGGTAGGGGCAGTTGGGCGGCTCAGTGGGTCAAGCATCCGGCTGCAGCTCAGGTCAAGAGCTCATGGTTCGTGAGTTCCAACCCCACGTCGGGCTCTCTGCTGTCAGCACAGAGCCTGCTCCAGACCCTCTGTCCCCTTGTCTCCGCCCCTCCCCTGCTCACACGCTCTCTCAAAAATAAACATTAAAAATATTAAAAAAAAAAAAAAAAAGAAAGAAAGAAAGAGTGGGCAACTACTTCAGGGTTTAGTTCCCATTTGACACTGTCCAGCATTCCTGCCTCCAGGTGGCAGCTCCTTAGAAATGTCACTGTCATCTCACCCGCCCCCGCCTGGGTCTTCTCTAACTTCCCTTCTTGTCTCAGCAGTTTCTCCTCCGCAATCAATTTCTTGGCCTCGGGGGACGCATGTATCATCAGGCCTTGAGGCGGGAGTCGATTCCTGCCCAAAGGATTCCTTCTTCGCCGAGTCCAGGTCACCGGGACTCCAAGCCCTTCCACCGACTGTGTGAGGACGACCCCCGGGGTGTCCCCTAGACTCGATGTCAACGGTGCAGGCACAGCTTCGGGCCCGCTCCAGTCGGTGGCACCTTCCCCCGGCGCTCCGTGATGACGGTGCCCTGTGACAGAGGCCGAAGTCACACTCCTGCCCGGGGGTGCCCCCCTGCCCCTCGCAGCAGAGCGCTCCCCGAGGGTGCCGCCGTGTGCCCAGAGCAGAGGGAAAGTCTGTCCACTATTTTTTTTCAAAGATTCTATTTTATTATTTTTTAAAGTTTATTTATTTTGAGAGAGGGAGAGAGAGAAAGTGAGCGAGTGGGGAAGGGGCAGAGAGAGGGGGAGCGAGAATCCTGCAACTGACCGTGGAGCTCCATGGGGAACCCCATGCGGGGTTTGACGGGCTGGGAGTGGGGCTCGAACTCACCATCTGTGAGATCATGACCTGAGCCCAAGTCAAATGCTTAACGGGCTGAGCCACCCAAGCGCCCCAAAGATTTTATTGTTTTTAGGGGGTGCCCGGCTGCTGCAGGCAGTAGAGCATGTCGCTGTTAATCTCGGGGTTATGGGTTCGCGCCCCATGCTGGGCATGGAAATTACGTAAACATTTTTTTTAACAGTAAAAAATACTAGAGGCATCTCTCTCTCAACAATAAATACACTTAAAAAGTCTTAAAGGTTTTAAAAAAGATTTTATTTTTCTTAGAGCGGTTTTCAGTTCACAGCGAAACTGAGAGAAAAAGACAGAGACTTCCCACGTACCCCCCACCCCCACAGAGGCGTAGCATCCTTTATTATCGACGTCCCCCCCCCCCCCCGCCGGAGTGGTACGTGTGTTAGAATCCACGAACCTGCGTGGCCGCGTCATTAGCACCCGGAGACCAGGTTTCGCATTCTGTGGGCTTGGACAAATGTACAGCGACATGCACCCATCACCGTAGTGTATACAGAGTATTTCCACCACCCTGAAAATGCCCTCTGCTCTCCCTAGTTGTCCCTCCCCTTCCGCGGACCCTTAGCAACCACCGAGTGAGTTTTTACTGTCTTCATGATTTTACCTTTTCCAGAACGTCCTGTGGTCGGAATTGCACAGGAGGTAGCCCTTTCAGATTGGCTTCTGTCACTTCGTAACACGCGTTTAAGTTTCCTCCAAGGCTCTGCGTGGCTTAATAGCCCATTTCCTTTCGGCGCTGAATAATATTCCATTGTCCTCATGAACCACGGCCTACTTATCCATTCGCCTTGTGAAGGACATCTTGGTGGCTTCCAAGTTTGGGCAATTATGAATAAAGCTGGTAGACACATCCGTGTACAGGTTCGTGTGTCAAAATACATTTTCACCTCCTTTGGGTAAATACCAAGGAGCGTGATTGCTCAGTGACAGGGTAAGAGTGTGCCTTGTTTGGTAAGGGACTGCCACACTGTCTTCCAAAGGGCCTGTAGCGTCTTGCGTTCCGGTAGCAATGAAGGAGAGTTTCTATTGCCCCACACCCTCTCCAGCAGTTGGTGGTGTCAGTGTTTTGGATTTCGGCCTTTTAACCACTGCTGGGGACATAGCATTGTTGTTTTATTTTTTAATGTTTATTTTCAAGAGACAGAAACAGAGCGTGAGCAGGGGAGGGCAGAGAGAGAGGGAGACACAGAATCCGAAGCAGGCTCCAGGCTCTGATGAGCCATCAGCACAGAGCCCGACGCGGGGCTCGAACTCACAGACCGTGAGGTCATGACCTGTGCCGAAGTCGGCCGCCCAACCGACTGAGCCACCCAGGCGCCCCATATGTCATCGCTGTTTTAATTTGCATTTCGCGATGACATACGATGTAGGACATCTCTTCGTTTGCTTATTTGCCGTGTGTCGATCTTCCTGGGCGAGGTGTCCGTTAAGGTCTTGGGCCCATTTTTAAAATCACGTTGCTCGTTTTCTTATCGCTGAGTTTGAAGAGTTCTGTGTATAGTTTGCTTAGCAGCCCTTCATCAAACACGTCTTTGGCAAATATTTCCTCCCAGCCCGTGGCTTGTTTTTTCCTTCTCTTGACAGTGTCGTTCCCAGAGCAGAAATTTTTAGTGTTAAGGAGGTCCAGCTTATCAGTTCTCTCTTCCATGGATCAGGCCTTGGGTGTCATATCGAAAGAGGCATCACCAAACCCATGGTCGGCGATCTAGATTTTCTCCTGGTGTTCACCATTTTGTATTCTGCTGTTGGTCTTATTCTTTTTGAGTGGAGGACATTCTCCATACATTCTAGATGCTACTACTTTATCAGATATACGTATTGCCAGTATTTTCTTGCAGTCTGTAACTTGCCTTTTTTTAATGATCTTTTTAATGAATTTTTAATGTTTATTTATTTTTTGAGAGAGAGAGCGTGAGCGAGCGAGCCAGGGAGGAGCAGAGAGGGAGGGAGGGGAGCAGGCTCCCCTGCTGCAATGATAGTGCAGAGCCTGACGTGGGGCTTGAACTCACCAACCGCCAGATCGGGACCCAAGCTGAAACCACAACGCAGGTGCCCAAACGCTGAGCCACCAGGCACCCCACCTTATGTTCGTAATAGTGCCTAAGAGCAGAAATTTTTATTTCGATAAAGTCCAAATTATCAGTTTTATCTCATGTGATTAAGCTTTTTGTGTCCTAAGACGTCGTTGTCTATCTTAACATGGCAAAGATTTCCCTCTAAATGTTTGGTAGTTTTAACTTTTATATTTCTGTTGATGATCAATATTTTTAAAAAAATTTTTGGCATTTATTTTGAGAGAGAGAGAGACAGAGCATGAGCAGGAGAGGGGCAGAGAGAGAGAGACACAGAATCCGAAGCAGGCTCCAGGCTCTGAGCTGTCAGCACAGAGCCCGATGTGGGGCTCGAACTCGGAAACGGTGAGATCATGACCTGAGCCCAAGTCGGACGCTCAACCGACTGAGCCACCCAGGCGCCCCTGATGATCAATATTTTTAACAGTTAAAAAATTGTTTTAAATGTTTATCTAGGTTCGAGGGGGTGGGGAGGGGCAGAGAGAGGGGAGGAAACAGGGAATCCCAAAGCAGCTTCCGTGCTGTCAGCGCAAAGCCCCACGCGGGGTTGGGACCCACCAACCGAACCATGAGATCATGACCTGAGCCGAAGTTGGACGCTCAAGCGACTGAGCCACCCAGGCGCCTCCGCTGATGATGGATTTTGAGTTAATTTTTGTTTATGGTACGAGATAAGGGTTGAATCTGTGGCTGTGACCTCAGCCATCTTCCCAGCCCCCGGGGATCCTGATGGGACGGGTCAGACTTGGGCAACCAATACCACCTGCATGGAGGGTTTGGGGACACCAGTCAGTCTTTCTGTCCTCAACTGATCTGTCAAGTCCCATGGCCTGAAAGCTGCCAGTGTGGGCGAAGGCTGTTATTAGCTTTCCCATCGGAGTGGTAACTGCCCGTGAGACTCCACAGGGCAGGGGGCGGAGTGAAGGCTGCACGGAGTAGGGGGTGATGGTGACGCAAGGATTGGGGGACGCTGTCGTCCTCAGAGCCTTGTTTTTCTCAAGATGGAGAGAGGCTGGGCCTAGGCCCCTGGGGAAACAGTGAGGCCACTATGAGACAGGAGGAACTCCCCGCGCCACCAGCCCTCGTTTGGGCTGACATCCCGATCCAGAGCTGGTGAGGAAGAAGCACACGACAACGCAGACCCTCTGCAGGCCTGCGGGCAAGGGAACAAGGGGCAAGGGCAGGCTTCTAGCAAGGATGCCTCTGGCCGGGATGCCCCTCTGCCTCCCCGGGGAACTCCTGGGGAACCCACGCGGGCCTGGGCCCTGCTGCCGGCCAGCTGCTGGCCAGCTCGTCTCCCTGCCCCCACTCCCTGCAAGCCTGTGCTACCTCCTCCCAGACTGCAGAGTCCCTGACCTGGGCCCTCAGACCCCCCCTTGATGGAGGGGTCCCACCAACCAGCCCCTTCACATCCCTGTCTGCTGATCTCAGTCCCCGAATCCCCCAAAATGCTCTCCTCCACAGCCCCAGGCTCCCCAGCTCTGACTCACCTGCCCAGACCCCAGACGGTGTGGCTTCTCCCGTCCTCCAGGGCACCGGTTGGCTCCCTCTCCTGGCCCACACACCTCCCTCCCCGGCTTGCTAGTCCCCCCGGCTTTGAGTCTCAGCTTTCCCGGGGGCCGGAAGCCAGGGGCCCAGCCTCTCCCCGCTGGGCCAGCAGACCCGGCTACCAGGCCCCCCCGCCCCGCTCCCCAGGGTCAGGGCAGCACGGGCCCCCTAAGGGCTACAGCCGATTCTCCTGCCTTCGCCCTCATCCGCCCCTCTCCCGACCCTGACACTCTGGTTCCCCCCTTCCTGGGACCCAGGCGGTCCTCCCCACGCCTTGGCGGAATCGTTCATGGATTTCGAGGACTCCTTCAGTGTATCCATATTCTCTTAAGGCCCGCCGCGTCCCGAGGCGTCCACCGCCGTCCCTGTCCCCGGGCCGCGCCAGGGTTGGGAGGAAGCAGAGCCCTTCCCCTCGAGGAAAGTCCAACAGTCTCCCAACCACGACATCAACACCACCATTCAGAGCCGACATCTATGGAGGCTTTTCCGCTTATTGAGGCGATCCCGAGGGCTTCATAAGTGTCGCGCCTCTAACCCGAGCCAAGGCCCCAAGACCTAAGTACTTTTATTATTCCTGTTTTACGCAGGAGCAGGAGGGGCCCAGGAAGGCAGCGGCTTAGCCAAGGTGCGAGGCCACACCACCAGGGGGCGGGCCGGGACTGCGTCTGGGTGGTCGCGGCCACCGCACCACACTGCCTCCGGGCCCTGGCTGCTCTGCTGTCTGATCCCATTCCGTGGGGGGAGGTCCGAAGGCCACCCGAAGGGTCCGCGGGGACACGCTGGGTTAGCGGTGGAGCTGGGGCTCGAGCCAGCGCCGAGGGCAGGCGGCAGGGCGCGGAGGCCGAGGCCGAAGGGCCACAGCTCAGGCTTTGCAGAGGCAGGAGGGAAGAGAGCCCACAGGGTGGCCCTTCCCACAGACCCTGCAGGAGGTCAGAGTCTTGGTGCTGCTGGTTCCGTGGTTCCATTCTACAGGCAGCAGGAAATCAAAGGTTAGGGAGAACCAGACCCTCAAAGCAGGACGAGGATGCTGGGGGGGGGGCCCAGGTCTCCCCCCCACCCCCGTGGTTCCAGCAGTGAGTGAGATCCCAGGGGTAGACGCCAACTTTTGGGGCATGTGTGCGCGCACACATACGTCCTTGGCTTTCTTCGGAGGCAGACCATGAAAATGGGTCCACGGCATCCCAGGGTGATGAGGCCTAGGGAGGGGCGGGTTTCCAGCTGGAGGCCTCAGGAAGGCTTCATGGGGGCCACAGGTGCTACGGAATGGGGATGGGCAAACCCTGGGACAGAGCGGAAGTGCTGGAGGGGAAGGCCCAGCATCCGTGGGGGAGAAGAGCTCTAAAGTGAGGTGGGGGCCCTGAAGGCCGGCGGGGAGGGATTTATCCGGTGATCACGGAGAGCCAGACCCTCCCATGGTCTCTTCCCACGACTCGGCAATGACCAGCGGCCCCGCCACCAAGGCGCATGCTCATGCGTCCTCTGGGAACCCAGGATTTCCAAGAAGCCTTTGCGACGGGCTGCTGCGTGCTCTCGTGGATGGGAGTCGGAGCCGGGCTATGCAGCAGCAGGAGCAGACCTGCACCCTGGGGACTCCTGAGCAGCCTGGCCTTGGCTTTGATGGGAGGGGATGGGGTGAGGGTGGGGACAGGACTTGGACACCAGGGAAGGAAAGCACAAGTCACCCTCTTGGCCCGCATGGCCACCATTGGGGTTCAGGCCTGCCAGCTCATCTCCTACTCCGGGACACTTGGGTACAATGTGGCAAGTTCAGGCGGCATTCACCGAGCAGCCACGAGAAGCCAGAGACTTTGCACTTTGTCCTTGTAGCCCCTTTAATCTTCACACAAGCCTATGGGAAAGGAGTCACCACTCCACCCCCCCATTCTGAAACTGAGGCTCAGAGAGTTTAAGTGACTCCACCCAGAACGCCTTCCCTGGACCGCATCTCAGGGTACGCGCGTGGGGGAGAACCAGCCGTGACCGCTGGCTCCCCACCACACCATTGCCATGTGGTGGTCTCCTGGCAGACACCTCCCCCACCCCGCCGCAATCCTGTACCTTCAGGTACAGCTGACCACAGGGAGGGGGGCGATGACCCCCCCCCCCCAGGTCTCTTTCCCCTGTGACTGGCAGCAGGAACGAGGTGGGGAGGAATCGTCTTGTCTTTGGTGCTCGTTCAGCCACGTTCAGTGAACACCGGGCACGGGGACCGGGGAGTTCGGGGACCGTCGGGGGCTCAGGGCTGGTGGGTTCCTGCTGTGGGGCAACGAGCCTCGCGCGACCAGGAGAGAGATGCTGAGGGACCTGAGGCTCGTGGGAGGCCATGGGAGGGTGGACTCCCCAGGGACGCGGGCTGCTGGCAGGGGAGAGGCGGCAAGGGGAAGAGCACGTGGCCCCGCGGTGGGGTGCCAGCAGGCCTCTGTCCTCCCCACGCCCTCCTTCCGGCTCAGGTGACTCGGATCCTGCCCACGGAGACGTCGCCTGCTTTCAGGCTCTGCTGGGTGCTGGCGTGCTCACCCAGCCGGCGTGGCCCTACAGGGGGAGGTCGTCTTCCCTCCCGCTTCCGGGCCTGGCAGTCCTTACCCACCGGAAGGTTCTAGGTCGTTTTCCTGTAAGCATCTTGGCCGCGAGCAATTCACCACATAACTCATTGGCCGTGAAACGATTTCGCTGTAAAAGATACGAAAAAATAAGCAGTCGAGCTCTTTGGTTTCATCAACGGACGGTTTGGTTTCGTTTCTCCATTGACACAGTGCGCCCGTTTGTATCTTACACAAATCTTAGCCCTCCTAAGGGTCTATTTCTCATGGAACTATGGAAGGTCTAGGTGACAATACGCCAAGAACAAATAACAGGGTAGAAGTTTTCACAAAGGAAAAAAAAAAAAACCCACTAAAACTACACTAAACTAAAAACAGAACTATCCGGTAGTCACACTATTGGATACTTAACCCCCATATACGAAAACATTCATTCAAAGGGACACATACACCCCTCTGTTGATAGCAGCATTCTCTACAATACCAAATTATGAAGGAAGCCCCAGTGTCCATCGACTGACTAATGGGTAATGGATAAAGACGTGATACATATATATGAAATCCTGCCCTTTGCAATGACTTGAACGGAGTTAGACGGTATAATGCTAAGAGAAATAAGTCAGTCGGAGAAAGACAAATACCATGATTTTTACTCGTATGTGGAATTTAAGAAAGAAAACAAAGAAGGGGAAAAAGAAGTGAGAGAGAGAGAGAGAGAGAGAGAGAAACCAAGAAACAGACTCTAACCATAGAGAGCATACTGATGGTTTTCGGAGGGGAGGTGGCTGGAGGAATTGGGAAATAGGGGATTAATATAACACGGTATGTGAACTCTACTAGAATGAAAATAAAAATTAAAAAAGAAACTTTCGGGGCACCTGGGTGGCTCAGTCTGTTAAGTATCCGACTTCAGCTCAGGTCACGATCTCACGGTCTGTGAGTTCGAGCCCTGCGTCGGGCTCTGTGCTGACAGCTCAGAGCCTGGAGCCTGCTTCAGATTCTGTGTCTCCCTCTCTCTCTGCCCTTCCCCTGCTCATACTCTGTCTCTGTGTCTCTCAAAAATAAATAAATGTTTAAAAGAAAAAGAAACTTTCACAACAGCAGTACAAAGCTCAGCGGCCAATATGCATCCTGGGGCACCTGGGTGGCTCAGTTGGTTAAGTGTCCAGTTTCAGCTCAGGTCACGATCTCATGGTCTGTGAGTTCAAGCCCCGCGTCGGGCTCTGTGCTGTCAGCACAGAGCCCGCCACGGGTCCTGTCTCCCTCTCTCTCTGCCCCTCCCCGCTCATGCTCTCTTCTTGTCTCCCCAAAATAAATAAACATTTAAAAACAGACAGGGGCACCTGGGTGGGTCCGTCAGTTGCCTGTCCGACTTCAGTTCAGGTCATGATCTTGCGTTTCATGGGTTCGAGCCCCGCATCTGGGTCTGTGCTGATAGCTTGGAGCCTGGAGCCTGCTTCGGATTCTGTATCTCTCTTTCTTCTGCCTCTCCCCCCCCCCACTCATGCTCTCTCTCAAAAATAAACATTAAAAAATTGAAAAAAAATTAAATCAAAATAAAAACAAACAAAATGCATCTTTGTGTTTGGAAACATCTCTCTCTTAATGAAGGAAGAAAATTTAGCGAAAAAAGAAAAATCGTGATGCCTAGCGAGATGAATAAAAAAAATACAAATATATTAGGGGCGCCTGGGTGGCTCAGTCGGTTGAGCATCCGACTTCAGCTCAGGTCATGATCTCCTGGTTTGTGAGTTCAAGCCCCACATTGGGCTTTTTGCTGTCAGCTCAGAGCCTGCTTCAGATCCTCTGTCCCCATCTCTGCCCCTCCTGCACGTGCAGGCTCTCTCTCTCTCTCAAAAATGAGTAAACATTAAAAGAAAATAAATCTAAATATTTTATATTTCTCAGCCAAGTAGTTTTCTTATTCGTCCTTCATGTTTCATTCTGTCCTTTTAACTGAATATCCCACTTTTATTTCTCTTGATTTTATCTTTTATGGCAACACTGCCTTGTGGCCAGTCGGTGGTGTGGCAACAATGTTTGCCACGAAAATGCCTGCGGCAAAAAAGCCTGCCGCGAGAATGCCCAGCCTGCCCCTGGACACGGCCCTCAGGAAGTCCTCTGCAGGAGCCGGGACTCGCGTCGGGGCTACAAATGACCCAACCCCTGGCGAGCCGCGCTCTGAGCGGAGAGGGGTGTGTTTCTCAGAGCCCCAGGCGCCTCTGGGCTGCCGCTCCTGGCTCTTTGGCCCGTGTTTTTCTGGCTCCTGGTTGCCTGACAGTTGCTGCACATCTGGGGGTCATGTCCAAGTCTGGGGGGCGGGCAGGAGGAAGGGGGCGGGGTGGCACCTCCACCCGCAAATCGCCTGCTTCCCCATAAACCCCGCACATGGCCGTGAGCTTCACGGGGCCACGCCTGGTCGCCAGGGGCTCGGGGGCAGCGAGCGCTCTGACCGAACAGAACCGGGATCCCGTCAGTGAGGAGGAAAGGGGAGGTGGTCTCAGGCAGGTCAGCAGCCGCGCCTGCCAACCCCTCCCGGTGCAGGTGTCCCCGCGGTCCGGCAGATAACTACCGAGCCCCTATTGCTGCCAAGTGCATTATCTTCCTATTGCCCTTCTAGAAGAAATTAACACAAATTTGGCAGCTTAAAACAACACGGATTTATTAGCTCACAGTTTCTGTGGGTCAGAAGTCCAGCACCAAGCGACTGGGTCTCCTGCTTAGGGTCTCGGACAGCCAAAGTCAAGGTGTCCCTGGGCCGAAGTCCATTCAGGTCCTTAGCAGAATTCAGATCCTGGGGGTCGTATGACTGGGGCTCCTAGCCGCCTTCGTCTTCAGAGCCAGTAATGGCACCTCGAGTCCTTCTCCTGCTCTCGAGGCTGGCTTCCCCTTCTGCCGGATCTCACCGAGTCTGCCTGGAGAAAATTCTCTGCTTCTAAGGGCTCGTGTGACGACAGCGGGCCCACCCAGATAATCCACGATGACCCCTCTATTTCAAGGTCCGCCATTCTCATTACCTCTGCGTGGCGCCTTTGGCCACGTAACATAACATACTCACAGACTCCAGGCATTGAAGCATGGACATCTGTGGAAGCCCCCTGCCTACCACTTGGTAATAATGGGTCAAGGAGACGGGCATACAGTGATGGCTAAAAAGAGACCGTCCTGTCCCCTCTCTCATGGAGGTTACCGCCTAGCAAGGAAATATTAACTCACAAACAGAAATACGGTTGACGGCCTCAAAGGAAGGAGAGGTGCTGGGCACGTGACAGGACCACGTTAAAGCCAGGGGTTCTGGGGCTTTCCCAAGGAACTGAGGTAGAGGAGGGAAAATGCATGCCAACCACATTTCAGGACCCACGCCAGAGCCAAGAGCCAAGAGCCAGGAGCATGGTACCTAAGGACAGTGCCCAGGCTCAGGGAACAAGGGAGGGGAGTGCAAAACGTGGGGCAGGGACCGGGTCACCGGGGCGTCGTGACAGTACTACCTCTAGCATCGGTGGGCACTATCACCAGTGTTTAGGCCACTGGGTCCTCAGAACGCTCCTCTGTAAGGTGGACACCACTATCTTCGAATTACAGGTGGGCAAAAACTGAATCTCAGAGAGGTGGTCAGTCAAGAGTCCAAGCTAGTAAGGGGCGGGCCCATGAATGACACATCCCCAGATGCCCTTCTAGAAAGAGGGCACTGACTGCTACTGGGAAGGGCAAGAGCGATTGGCCAATGGGCGGGCTGTCCTGATCAGGGAAGACTGCCCTACGCGACAGGAAACCTAAAAATCGCAGGGGCTCACCTACGGGGGGCATCGCCCGTGTCTGCTGGTGTGGGTCCATCTTGTCACACACTTCCGCCCTCTCGGAGAACCAGGTGCGGGCTCTTGAATCTTCCGCCCGGAGTCACTGAGGTAGCTTCTGTTCGCAAGTCATCTGGCCAGATCTGCTGCCAGCGGGCGGGGAAACAGACTCCTCCCCCAGGAAGACCCGTCCGCCATGGCGCTGTCACAGGGTCCATGCTAGGCCAAAGGTGAAGCCGGCTAACTTAAACTGGGGTGGTGGTGGTGGTGGTGGTGGTGGTGGTGAGGGGCTGGGTGGAGAGAGGGGAGGACGAGGGTGGCAGTGGAGGGAAGTACACTTCACTGTCAGGCCAACAGGGGTGGGAGGAATAGTCGGGCACTTGGATTTGGACACAGGAAGCAGAAAGTGCCAGCTTTCAGACCCAGAATTGGCCACTGAGCTCTGAAGGGGGGGTGCTGTTCACGTGGCGTGGAGCGCATGGGTTCATCGGTGGTAAGGAGGCCCGGGCACAGGGCGTGCGAGTGAGGAAGCAGCCTGGGGCCCAGGCGGAGGAACAAACACTCGCAGGCTCTTTGCACGGCTGGCCCGGAGGACCTACTCGAGTGGATACTGGCTGGTCCCACCGGCACGAGGGTCCTTGCTGTAGCACGTGGACATCATCAAGGCCAGTGTGTGCCATGCCACCTTCACTGGGTAGCACCCGCCGCATGCCAAGGACGAGACCTTCCTGGAGAGCTCTGAGGCCTTGGCCAAAACACAGTGAGCACCTTAGGGCACCCGAGGGATCTGTTCCCCAGCACAGCACCCTGACCAGGGGGAGGCTCCTCAGAGTGGAAGCGGGGTGGCCACTTAGCCACAAGCCTGTCTTCCCAGGGAGGGCAAGGCCTGCAGGCCCGGCCAGGGCCGCAGTCCGGCGGCCACTGCCCTGTCCTCTTCCTGCCATGTCATGGCTGTCTTCATTCACCCAGGATTCCGTCTGTGTCTCTTGTAGGCTGGCTACCCACTGAGCTTGCCATTAGCAGAAGGGATGCAAAGCATTCACCAAGACTCTGAGGGAGGGCATCCCCAGAGGCCCTAACTATGGCGGGGCTTCCCTGAGGAGCTAAAGTTCCCAGAGCCGCGGAGAAGTTGCCCAGGGGAGCAGGGGCTTGAGGGTGGGCTCTGAGACAGAGCAGTTGACTGCCTGCGGCCCACGGAGCCCGAGCCTCATCTCTTATTCCCCGCCCCTCCCCTTGGCATCTCCCAGCATCCTCAGCCACCTGGATGGTGACCGACTCGACTCTGGCTGCCCGCTTCTACCCGCAGCAACGCCTACCTCTCCCCGTCACACACACACACCCACACCCACACCCAGGGATATAGCCTTGGGGAACATGTGGCCCTGGGGACTCAGGGCACACGAAGGTTCGGTGCGTGTGGTGGAATGGGCTGGGACTTCATCTGTTTTGCTGGCTGGGGGCTCCTGGAGGGGGCGGTGGCAAGGGGCCATGTGCTCAATTAACCCCTGCATCCCCGACTCCTGGCCCACCCACGTCGCCGAATAAACATCGGTGACTAAATTAAAGGACTAACGAAGAAACGAACGATAGGCAGATTTCGGGCCGCCACGCGAAGAACGGCTTTGAGAGGGTGCGTGGGGCCAAGAAGCCAACGTCCCAAGTTCCGCCAAGAAGGGCGGTTCTCCGGCCCAGGACCGTCACCAGTCAGGAGGAGGCAGTGGCCACACAGGGGCGGGGCCTCTGCTTCCGATGACGTCACAGACCGGGAGGGGGGGCCCCCCCCACCACGGCCGCACGGAGGCGGGGCGTCCGCCGGCGGTGGCGTCACGGGAGGCGGGGCCGCGGCCGCCCCATGGGGCGGTGCCAGGCGGCGGTCACGTAGCTCAGGTTCCCGGGCTGCAGCCGTGCGCGCGTCGGTCGGTTCCTGTGCACGCGTTCCCGCCGTTCTTTCGCCAGCATGCCGATGTTCGTGGTGAACACCAACGTCCCCCGCGCTTCCGTGCCGGACGGGCTCCTTTCCGAGCTCACTCAGCAGCTGGCGCAGGCCACCGGCAAGCCGGCCCAGGTTGGCCGGGAGGGAACGGGGAGAGGGGGGGTGCCGAGGTGGTCCCGGGCCGGCGGGCGGGGGAGGCGACTCCAGGCCGAGGCTCCGGGCGGGGAAGGGATGGAATGGGTGGCCGCCTGGGCCCCGGCGAGGCCTCTCGGGCCGGCTGACCGCGCCCCGTCTCCCCACAGTACATCGCGGTGCACGTGGTCCCTGACCAGCTCATGGCCTTCGGCGGCTCCACGGAGCCGTGCGCGCTCTGCAGCCTGCACAGCATCGGCAAGATCGGCGGCGCGCAGAACCGCTCCTACAGCAAGCTGCTGTGCGGCCTGCTGGCCGAGCGCCTGCGCGTCAGCCCGGATAGGTGCGTGGGGCCGCGGGGGGCGCCGTGGGGAGGCGGGGGCGGGGGGCGCAGCCCAAGGCCCGCCAGAGCGCGGCCCGCTGAGCCCGGCTTCCACGCCCCGCAGGGTCTACATCAACTACTACGACATGAACGCGGCCAACGTGGGCTGGAACAGCTCCACCTTCGCTTGAGGGCCGCGCCCGCCCCACCTGCCTGCGCCAGGCCCCTGCCGCCCGCAGTATTGTTGTGCCCGCCCCGCCCCCAGCGACCCCTCACCTCCAGGTCGGGAAGAAATAAACGGTTTGGAGGCCGCTGCTGCTGTCTCGGGGCTTCCTTGGCTGGCGGAGGAGTGGGTGCAGGGCCGGGACCGTGACTGGGGAACCGAGGGCAGGAGGGGTGCCCTCCCGGAAGCTGCTGTTCGGGTCCTTTTGCCTAGCCTTTCCCTCCGGTGCCCCCAGCAGAAGCCTCAGCCTTGATTGGCAGCCTGCCCGGGGCCACAGACCCAGGAATCAGACTCAAATCGGAGCCTCCCACGCAACGTTTGCGGCTTGGCGCTCCCGGGGCAGGTTCGTGATTGTGCCCTTGGCGGGAACCCAGAGTTGAATCCCATTTCCACCAGTAGGGGCAGGGCCACCACGTGGGCTAGGGCTGACCGGGCCGGGCCGGGCTGGGCTGGGCTGGGCTAGGGCCAGCGGAGAAGGGGGAGGGAGAGGTTGGGAAAAAAATCTTATTTGCCTTAGAGGTTGGAGAGTCAGCTGGGTCTGGGCTTTTCCTTCAGCCCCACCTTCCCCCATCTGCCAGATGGGCAAAGGGTAGGTACCCAGGGACAAAGGAAGTCTTCCTCTCCCTGTCCCCCCCCCCCCCCCCCCCGGGGTCAAATCCTGCTAGGCTGGTGCCCTAGTTTCTTAGCCCGGAAAATCCTGCTGTTCCGAAACTTTTGGACCATTTTCAAGTAGGAGTGGGAGGGTGCACAGGAGGCAGGGCTTTTGGTTTTACTGCCCCGGCGGCCCTCGCATCTGTGCCTGGCCTCTGCTCCCCTCAGGCACCCACGTCTCCACCGCAACAGTTCCAGGGGGGACAACGCCGGGCCTGTGGTTTCGAAGCCGTTCATGTTTTATGGGACAATGGTTCTGGAAAGCCTTCGGGTGTTTAGTCCCCCCTGCAGGGACACTGAAGGTCCCGTCAAAATCGGTTATCAAAGCCCAGCGTAGCTGGAGTCTCACTGGTCCAAGATTGCCCCCCCCCTTGCAGGTGCAGGGGCTTCCTCATGGGGTGATGATAGGACAGCAGGCAATTTCTGCGCCCACATTTGGGCCCTAGGGGCCTCAGCTGCCATGTTGCTTGCCCAGAGCGGGTGCTTTCGAAGAAAGCATTCTAGAAAGGCGTTCTAGCCCACAGTGACCTAAGCAAGACCCAGCCACCAGCACTAGGAATTCCAGGGCCCGGAGCTGGCCCTAGTCAGCCGGGGCCAGCACCTGTGTGTTGACTAAAGCAAAGGGCCAGCTCAGCCCTTCCCGTACCGCCTGACCCGTGGGAGAAGTCAAGTTCATTTTACCCGCTCGCACGGGGAAGGGGCTCCTGTGGACGCCTGCTGGCCCTGTGCCTTTGAGGCCCCTTGCTCTTGCTCAGCCTCTTTCTAGGCAGGATCATCTTAGATGGGACTTTTTTTGTTTTTTTAAGCATGGGATTTAAGTGACTTTGCTTTTGAAAGCTGAAGGGCTGCACGGAGAGGCATTGCTGCCTGGACCAAGCCTTCGGAGGGAGCGAGGAACAGTCCTGCCTTTGAGCCCCGGGCAGTGACAAGGGCTGCCTTGTGTGTGTAGAGAGGGGGGCCTGCGGTGGCCATGGGCTCCTTCCCCGGGATGGCTGCCAGTGGTCCAGCCCATGCAGTGGCCGCTGCCCTTGCACGAGTCCCCTCTGTGGGGTCGCCGGGAACGCCTGGCAGGCAAGGCGCAGGCAGCTCCTGGTGCCCAGCCCAGGCTTGAAGCCGAGGACAAGTCCCATGTGGTGTCCTCGCGTGATGGCGAATTCAGAACAACCCCGGCCCCAGGGCTCTGGAGCCCAGTCCGTATGGATGGGTCCGTATGGATGGGTCCGCACCCTCCCTCCCTCTCCCGTCCCAGAATTCTTGGCAGTTTGTCCCCTGGGGCGGCCCGCCCTTGCTTGCCAGCTTGATCATCAGCATGCCTGGGGAATGCTTTGCGTCTTTCGTCGGGGTCCCGGGGTAGCGGGGGAACTGTCCTCTTCAGCCCCAGGCAGCAAGGATTTACTTCCAGAAGAACAGGAGTGATCGCTGGGGTCATGTTTTGAAAGAGGAGGTAAAAAGTCAGCTCAAGCTGGAAGCTGGAAGGGCGTTGCCCGGCTTCGTGGGAGTGCGACGCTTCTCTCCCACAAAAGTCTCCGCGGGTCTTGCTCCAGGTCCCTCAGTGGGAGGGCGTGGAACCCCACATCCGTGTCCGTGCCGGGGGGTGGGGGATGGGATGGTGGCACGGCTCCAGCTCAAGCCACGAGGTCTCCTCCGCCCCGCTTAGGAGCCGGGGCCTCCCTCCTGGATCTGACCACCTGCTGCTCCCACCCCGGCCCCGGCCCTGGCCCTGGTCGTAGCCCCTCGGCTCCCACGTGACCCCTGTCCCCGAGTTCCCAACGCGGAACCTCTCTCTGCTTCTGGGTGTGCGCCGATCTGCTCTTAGCGTCTGGCTCTCAGTTCCCGCGCCGTACGTGGTCAGGAGAGGGCAGGGGCACAGGGCTCCGCGAGCATCTGGCCCAACTCCCTCATTTCACAGATGGGGATGCTGACCCCAGCTTCCTTGGGTGGGCCGGTGCTGGGCCGGCCACCTCCCGGAAGCCAGCCATGCGTTCACTCCCGGTCAGGTCTCGCCTTGTGGCCTCACCTGATGATGGGGGTCTCCCGAGGCCAAAGAGGCAGACAAGACAGGCCGGGCTCCTGCTGTGGTCGGGGAGGCTGGAGAACCCCACAGGAGGACAGAGCACGGCCTGTGCCCCGCGAGAAACCTGGGAGTGTCAGGCTGTGAGGCCAGCCGGACATCAAGGCGGTGGCTCCTTGGAAGCGTCTCTGAGTCAGGGACCCACTGCCAAGTCCCCTGGAACCAGTAAGGCCCCGTACGCCGAGGAGGGCTGCTGCTGTCTCTCTCTCAGGCCGGCATCCTGTCCCCCACCCCAGCGCTGCCCCTTTAGCCCAAAGCGAAAGCTCACTCCACTGCCCCGGGGCAGCCCTGGAAAAAGCTGCAGAAACTCATTTCCAAATACAGCCTCCAGGGGAGGCGCGGGACAGATGGTGGAGGGGACCCAGACGGCCACCTGCTCGCCGTGTTGTTGCTGCAGGGCCATCATGACATCTGAGAGTAAAGACCTGCCTGTCCTCACAGCTCCCCTCGCAGGGGCTCTTCCTTCTGCATGGAATGCTTCTCTCCCTCCTGCCCGCTTTGAGCCCCACGCTATGCCCTTCTGAGAAACCTTCCACGAAGCCGCCCAGTGCAGGACTCCGCCCAGGCCTTGTGAGCTGGGGTTTCTCTTCCTGTAGCCCCTCCCCGCCCCCCCCCCCAGCAACCTGTGGCCACCGAGAAGTGGCTGCACCCACTCCGTGACCTTTGGGCCCCGTGGCTTCAGGAGCCTCCCGGCCGGTCTATTCTGGAGAGCCCAGGGGCGCAGGCTTTTCCCCAGGCCTCCCTGCCTTGTCTCCCCCTCACTTGCCTCCATCGCAGGGACCCACTGCTCCCTCAGCCTCAGCCATGACCCCTGCCTTGGGGCCTTCCTCTCCCCGTCTCCCCTCAATCCTCCACTGCTTCCGGGAGCCCGATCCCACGGAGCTGGTTAGGGTCAAGGGCCTTCCCTGCTGCCCTCCAGGCCTCGCTCTCCTCTGTGAAATGAAGGGATTCACCAGACGTCCCTACACACTCCCTCCACCGTGGAGCATCTCAGCGCATAGCCTGGGGCGTAATTAGTGTGGCTCACAGCGCCAAGGGAGGCCGAGCAGGTAGCCTAGGCCTGTCCTTTGGTCTTGATAAAAATTGTGAAGCCCCTTCCCTGGGTGGGCAGAGAAGAGACTAGAGGGTGTGGGCAAGTACTCCACCCAGAGCCTGGCGGTGCTGGCGGTGAACGAGGGAGGAGGGCCTGAAGCGGGGCACGCGGCCCCTGTAGGAATACAATTGAAACATTCCCTGTGGCCCCCGGCCCACCCACCTCCGGGCCCACCGACCCCTGGAGCTGGTGCATCAGGCCACAGGGCTACCCCCCTGCTTTAAAGCAGTAGATAGAAATAGTGCCGTTCTGTGGGGGAGGTCGGCTGACCCCTAGAGAGGAGGAGGTTTCCAGAGTTTCTGGGCCGCTTCCTTCCTTGACTCCTTGCCCCACTGGGCAACCAAGCGTTGGCCCCCAAACCTGTGCTCCTGGGAAGCTTTCTCTTGCCAGCCCAGCCCCCCTTCTCAGCTGAGCACTTGCCACACGGGGTTCCAGCCCTCCTACCTCCCAGTGAGAATTCCAGAACGAGGGCGAAGGGGGCGGTGAGGGGTCACAGTGCAAACCCGCCAGCCACCGGCCCAGATTTCTCCTCCTCTAAGTGAGCACCCCTCTCTGCTGTGTTGGAAGCCCACTCCCGGAGCCTCAGCAGTCCCCATCTAAGAACAGTGGGGTCTGGACTCCGTAGTCCCGTAAGTCGAGCCTTGAAAACCTCCAGACAGGGCTCCGGACCCCCAGGCTACGAGTGAGGAGTCTCATACCCCTCGTCCCCCTGTGACTGCTTCCCCCCACGACCTGGTTCCTTGTGGACCTGATTTGATTCTCATTTTAATCGGTGATATTTGCACGTGGCTCCAATTCAGAGCGTTCCAAGGATCTCCAGAGAGAAGGCTCCCTCCCACCACCTCCCTCCACAGGACTAACGCTCTCTCTCAAACCCTCCCTCCCCAGAGATCATTTCTGCATATGGAAGCAAATATGCATAATATCCCTTCGAATGGTAGCATCTTCTATACAAGTTCGGCACTGTGCTTTATTTCTTTATTTTTTCATTTAAACGATCTTTTAACGGGAGAATCTCTAGCACTCCCTCGTTAGGACCCGCCACGATTCCGTTCTACCAGTTCCTGTCCTGAACGCTCAGGCTGTTTCCAGGTTTCCATTCTTAGCTTCTGCTATATTGAATTCCAGACACGTGTTAAGTCTTTCCATCTCTAGGATAGATGGGTGCCTGGAAGTAGAACCATCTGGTCAAAGGCGATGCCGTTTTAACATGGTCTGGTGTCCTGCCGAGAGGCGGGGTTTATGGCACCTCCCAGCGGGGCAAGGGAGGCCTCCCCAATCCAAGGTTTGATTTCTGGCTGTCCGATGGGGGAAAAAGGTTTTTCTCTCCAGCCCAACGGTTTTAATTCGCCTCTTACTGTGAAGTGGAGCATCTTTTCTCAGGGTCAGTGGCCATTCCCTTTGCCTTTTCTGGGAACTAAGTCAAGGCCTCAAGCCCATCTCCCCGCTGGATTGAGATGGTTTTTCTTGTTTGAAAGCTCTTTATGTGTAATAGAGACATTAACCCATTGTTATGAGTCGCAAATATTTTTCCCAGTTTGTCATCTAGAGTTTGACTTTGTGGGTGGACTCAGAAGACACACTTCTTACCAACCTAGTCTTTGTCATTGATTTGTTGTTCTTAGCGTTTCCCCACTCCGTGATGATCGAACAATTTCCCCCAGTTTCTTTCAAGGTGTCATGTAATTTTGTTTTGACATTTACATTTTTGCTTCTTCTGGAATCTCCCCTGTGTTAGGTCTAAGGTATGTTTCCATCTTATTTTTTTAATCCATTTTTTAAAAAAGTCGCCTCCATGCCGAATGTGGGGCTTGAACTCACGACGCGGACGTTGAGAGTTACATGCTCTGAGCCAGCCGGGCACCCCTAATCCATTTTTATTGTGGCCACCACCCACGTGTCTGTCCTCTCACCATTTGTTAAATTATCCAACTTACCCCACTGACGAATGCCACTTTTATTCCCAGTGAGATCCCCTTTGTACTTGGGTACAAAAGCACTTGATTCTGTCCCCCCCATGGGTCTGCTGGATTTCATTTATAACAGCCGAGAGCTCGGGGGCAGTCTGCAAACAAGAGAGAAACTTGTCCTGACCCTACCGGGGCCCCTCCCTCCTCCAGCTACTCCTTCCTGCTCTCGGTTTTCCCCACAGCCTGCCCTCCCACCTGCCAAACGTCCACCTTTCGGGTCTTGCTGTCCTGGCAGGACTTTGTCCATCATGTCCACGAGACAGCCTGACCCTCGGGTGTCAGGAAGACCACGTGGATGAAGTGTTCTCGCAGCACATCGATGCTGTCAGCAATAAACAAAGAAGCTGCAACAAATTCCAAAGTTTTCAACTTGGCTTATATGAATGAGGAACTCTGGCCGGCGCCAGGTTCCTCCTCCCTTCCGCCAGCAGGGGGAGGCAGTGTCCATCCGCAACTGTAACGTGATCCTCAAAGACGGTATGAATTTCAAGGTATCCCTGGCCCGACTCGAAGAGAGGGGGGGAAAAAGCTATGTGACATCAGGGCCTCCACACAGAAGAAAATCGGGTGGGACTCTGTCAGAACCTTCCAGTTTTTCTCTAGGACGACAACTCGACTCTTCGGGTGGGGAGCATCCTCTTTTGCTCTCTGATAATTCAGAGGAGAATATTCTGGTTTATAAAACAGGCCATTCCCCTTGCGTTCAGAGAGAAATGAAAAGACTCTTGGATTTAACTCCTGTAGACTCTTTTGAAAATTCTGGTGAATACCCAGACTTCAACTCCAACAGTGGGTCTGGAGGGAAAGGGAACCAGGAGCCAGACCCCTTCCAGTGAGCCCAGAAAGATGTGAGTGAATCCGCCAGCCAGAAGGTGGGGCTGATGCTGCTCCGGGGACCTTGCTCCCGAGCGAGCTGTGTGGGAAGCCAGACTGAAGAGAAAAAAACAAGAGGAAGTGGCCAGAAAAGAGGTGGGAGAACCTTGCCCTCGACCTTCTCCATTCAGACTGTAACAGCTAACCCCTAGCCTTCTCCAACAACACACAAACAGGGCGCTAATGCTCTATAGCAAAAGGTGAGTGGTTCTGAGCCTTTGAACCCCATCCGTCCACATGGCTCCTCCTCTCACAGCAAAGAATGAATGAACCTTTCCAGGAAAGGTTCTGGAAAGGAGCCCTGCTCCTTGGAAAGGAATGAATCCTTCAGTGATGGCGTGATTCCTTGGTGAGTTGCCACCAGTCAAAACAAAACACAGCTACAAGGCAGGGAAGAGAGTTCGGTCCTTATTACGGTCTCTCTGTTGCCGTTTCGAAGTGTAGGAAGGGTCACCTGTGTGTGGACGTGAAGGATGCTGGTGATCACGATTAGATGAAAAGCCAAAGGAAGACATGAAGGGTGTGGATTTCTCCAAGTTTAACATGTGAGCCCACGGGGAGTCACTATAATAGTGTGTGTGCCAAACCTCAAGACGAGGAATATTTAGAATACATGCATTGAGTATGGCTGCAGAAACAGACATTTTTCAGAATAAGATAGGAATTTACAGATACCGTATAGAATATGACTTCATACAAATAAAGAGGAGACGATGGTTTGCGGGCAGGGTGAAAACCATGCAAACAATTAGCGGGTAAGTTGCCCTGTACGCAGGGATAGATCCACGGTGTCCAGAATTCTAGAAAAGTAACACACAGCGCTGGGTGGGGTGGGAGGGGGAGGGCGGCACTAAAGAACTAAAGAAATGGACAGACCATTTATTGTAACGATGGGACTTCTCCCCAGTCTGGTTTATGATTCAACACCATCCCGATAGAAAATTCCAGCGTTTGGATGGAATTTGAGAACCCAATTCTACCATTCACCAGAGAATCCAAAGGACCAATAGGAGCCAAAACATTTTCTTAAAGAAGACCGGATGGGAGGACTTGCTCTCCCCATGTCATGATTTGTTATTAAGTTACGTAATCAAGGCAAAATGAAGTCAGCATGGGGGTAGACAACAGAAGGATGGAAAGAAGGGAAAGCCCAGAGACAGAGCTCTCCATACACATACGGACATGGTATGTGATCCAGGCAGCACTGAAATCTATGTGAAAAGGAGCCCTCTTCAGTTACAGGTGTTGGGCCATAATACTACCATACCGCACGGGCGGAAATATCAAACTGGGTTCCTATTTCACAAGCACACAAAAATCAGTTCTCCATGAATTCAAAGCCATAAAGAAAATATAAAGCTCTTAAAAGAGAATGTCATCTTAATGATTTTTTTAAGAGAGAGAGAGAGAGAGACAATCTGAAGCAGGCTCCAGGCTCTGAGCCGTCAGCACAGAGCCTGACGCGGGGCTGAAACCCACCAACCACGAGGATCACGACCTGAGCGCTTAACCGACTGAGCCACCCAGGCGCCCCTCACCCTAATGATTTCTTAAATGAGACACACGAAGCACACAGGACTAAGGGAAAAAATGAACACATTTGACCTTCTATTAGCAAAATACCAGAGCCAGAATGAAAAGCCACGCCAGCTTTTGCAACTCATACGCTCGACAAAGGGCTCATATCCAGAACATATTTTTAAAACCCCTACAACAGACAACCCAATAAAAAATTACCATGGGACTTTAGAAGTCACTTCACAAAGCAGACTATCCAAATGCCAAAGGTGCCCCACCTTAGGAGAAAACAGGGATCTGCGATTAAAGCGAGCCCAAGATCCCGCCAACCACCTGTCACGTTGGCTGTAATTAACACACCCATAATCCCGCTCCTAGGGATTTATACCCTAAAGAAACCCATACCTGGAAAACCACCCGGATGTCCACCAAGAATAGAATGGATAAATAAATTGTGGTATATTTACGGTGCGGATTACTATGCAGCGGTGAAATGAAAAAGCTACAGATACTCTGTGGGTGAATCTCCCCGGCATGGAACGCGGAGCACCAGGGGCAATGTACAGGTGGGAAATATTCATCTCTTTAAAGTTCAAAAATAGGGAATGCCGAACTTAACTGTTAGAGGTCCGTGCCTCGATGGTAAAACTGCGATGGCAGTTAGGAGACCTGTCCCCCTCACGCTTGGGACACTGGGCTCCCTGGTGATGGGGGAGGGCAGGAATTGGGGGTAAAGCTCACGGAGGTGATGGGGTCCCGCAGTGGTATTTTTTTCCTCCGTGTTCTCACGAGTGTCTGTGTTATATTTGTTAAACTGTTATGCATTTTTCTGTGTGTATGTTGTACTTCAATGACTGCAGGCACACGACAGAACAGGGGAAGGCCAATAGAGCGGCGCTGCCCAACAGCCGTCTCGCTCTGGGACCTTGCCCCGACCCCGGGCCTTGCCGAGGGCTGTCTCCACTTGGCTGCCCTCTCCCCGCCCCACCCCCAGCTCCCCAAGGTTCCTGCCACTGGTGTTCCTGCTGGGGTGGGGGGGCCCATCCCCCTCATCTCCTCACATTTACTTGTGAGGTTTTTCCCTTCTTGGAGAAACCCTCCAGGACCCCCCCCCTGCACCCCTAAACTTCTTGCCTCGACTCTCCCGGGCCTGCCTGCCCTCTGGCACACGCCATGACCGCCACAACCATGGCAGAGGCCTTGAAATTGGACTTGGACGAAGGTGGTGTTCTGTTTAAGCCCCCTCAAACCCGACATCTTGCTCACTGGCGTCGAGGCTTTCAGTCCTCACCCAGTGAAGGCTTTGGGGTTGCCTGGTGTGTTCATGGGGGCCTCACGGGGACCACACTGGCTTCTGGCCTCGGTTGTTCCCCGACCAGCCGTAAGCGGTCCAGGGAGTAGCTTTTAACTCCCGGTGAGAGTCTGCTACTCTGCCGCACAAGCAGTGTCTGTCGGGGTCTGGCCTCGGCAGTCCGGGGCAGTGCTTTTGTGGGGGGCGGGGTGGGGGAGTCCACAAGTTCACAGCTATGCTCTTTAATGAGTGAGGCCTTGGCAAGCCTGGGCTGCTGGGGTTTGGTGAGCAGAGGTCGGCCTCAGGAGAACCTCAGCCTGTGCCAAACGGTGGGGCGGAGGCGGCTCCGTCGGGCTGGCTGAGGGCAGGCGGGGTGGAGGGCATTCTCAGGTAGGTCAGCTGGAAGTGCTTTGAGCTGCAAAGGCACGAGGGGCCGCAGTGCAACCGGGCGGGAATCTTGGGCCACCCAAAGGGAGGTGGTCACCGATGAGTTCCTGCCAGAACAGGGGCTTTGGAGGGTCCCTCCCGGCCCCTCCAAGTACATCTGAGACTCTCAAGGGTTTGTCTCCTGGGATTTGAGGGGACGAAGCCCGACGCACCCACGGAAGGGTGGTAGTTGGTTAATGGACAATAGCATGCAAAGGACGCAGGGCCCTTCGGAGACCATGTAACTCTCTTGCATTGAGATAGAAAAACAACTCCATGGAATCACTGCGCCCCCAAAAGCCAGCGAGGCCATGCGAAAGCTTGGGCCGGGAGCGGTCTGTCCCAGGGAGGCGGGTTTTCTCAGGAGATCCAGAAGGAACTGGAATGGTTTGAAAAACATGCCACAATCTTACTCTCAGAACAGGAGCAGTGGAGAATGAGAGAGAGAGAGAGAGAGAGAGAGAGAGGGAGACCAGCTGTGGGAGAGGAACGAATGTCTTTAGAGTATGAGGTGTCAGGAGATAGGCAGGCTCCCTGCCGCGAAGAGAGGGCGGAGGTTTGGGGAAGACGCAAGACGCGCCTCCCGCCCCGCCTCCCGCACCCTGCTTGGGAGCCAGGTGACCCAGAACACTCTTGAGGGGCCAGCCTGCAGCACGGACGGGACTCTGGAAGATCCAGAAGCCATCCCATGAGCCTGGCAGCTCCGAAGAGGCCACAGAGGATCTGAGCAAATTCGAGAACCGAAGACCAGCATCAAACACAGATTTGGCATGCGTTTCAGGTGAGCAATCCCCATTCCTGTAGGGAGAATGTTTTAAAAAGGGGGGGTAGGCTCAAGGAAGGCTCTGCCGAACCCTCCCTACCAGAGGAAGGCTGACCCAGGCATCCGAGGCGAGCTGCTGTGCACAGCGGCCACAGGTTGGTATTCCCCGGGCGGAGCCATGGGACTGTTTCAATAGTCGATACTTGTGACGAGCTTGAGATGGCCTGGGTTTTCTTTCTATTGCTATGGGAGACCCCAAGAGACAAAATCTACAGGAATAGGTCAGAAAAAGTAACAGTTTGGGTCAGAGAGCAAAAAGCAATAGAAGGGAAGGTCCAGGCAGCCAACAAAAACAAGCAGCCCTCTGTGTGATGAAGAAAAGGGATGTCAGGAGCCAACACAGGACAACTGCGAGGGGTTCAGCTAGCTAGGGGCTCCGTCCTGGAGCCGCCGGCCGGAAACAGTGTGAGGAAGCAACACAGTGGAGACAGATGCTGGCCCGCTGGAGACTGTGTGGCAGAAACAAATGCTGCTCAGGGCCAGGAGCATCCCAAACGGAGGGTAGCTTGTGTCCTGAGAACCAGTGGGACAGAGCAGCTGCTCCCCGGCCCTCAGTTCTGGAACCCGCTCCAGGCGAGACCTGCGGACACGGGCTGGGAGTTGAGCACCGGGCAGAGCCCGGGCTTGGACACCCCGTCACCAGGCAGAGCTCAGCTGGGCTCACAGAGGGAAACGGACATGACAAGGTCTTAAGCATACTGGAAGAAAGAAGACATGAGACCCAGCAGAGTGGCACAGATGGCTCAGGGAGGAGGAGGGTGGAAGTTGTTCCTGCCCCCCCAACATGGCCGACTGGGCTAAAGCTCACTCTCCATTGGGTCAAACTCCCAGGGCATGGCCTCTGGGCCAGCACTCTCTTTTCTATCCACTTTCCATCAGCTCCCGGGGCATTTTTACCAGGACCTTGAGGTAGTGGGAAGAGGTGCCTACACAGGGCTGAGTACTGGATTCTGGGGACAGCCAGTGGCCTGCAGGCTGGCCTAGGGATTTGTCTGTGGCAAGCAGGGCTGTGAGGATGTCACCACCTACTTCATCCTAGTGAACTCAGGATCTTTTAAAAGCAAAGCATGCAAGACGATAATTAAATGGATTATTTACGCCTAGATGTGGAGAAGGACCCTCTTCCTGGAGCCACCCAGCCCTCCTGTGCCTGCTGGGTGGGCCAGCGGGTAGATATGGAGCCTTGGCCAGTTAACACCACCGGGCTTTGACGGACAGCGAGGCTCATGGCGAATGCTTCAGGCTTTAATCCTTTTACCTTATGGAGACTTTCAGTTTTTCTTTCTTTCTTTCTTTTTTAATTAATTTAAAATATTTTTTAATGTTTATTTTTGAGAGAGAGACAGAGTGCAAGCAGGGGAGGGGCAGGCAGAGAGAGAGAGAGAGAGAGAGAGAGAGAGAGAAGAAGAGGAAGACACAGAATCGGAAGCAGGCTCCAGGCTCTGAGCTGTCAGCACAGAGCCTGACTTGGGGCTCGAACCCACCAACTGTGAGATGATGACCTGAGCCAGAGTCGGAAGCTTAACTGACTGAGCCACCCTGGCGCCCCCAGTTTTTGTGTCTTCGAACTTGCACCCAAAAGGGCAAGGGAATTTCGTGTTTTTATCTGAATGGACTTCGCCCTCAGAAGTTCATAACGAGAGACGGCGTGTCTGTGTTCACCTCTCTTGGTCCTTTTTATCTCTTTGCAGAACCTCTGAGCCACATTTGGACTTTGACACTGGACCTAATTCAGGATGGGAGAGAGTAGGGAGAGAATTCTCGGTTTGGGGTCCAACGTGCCCGTGGGGTTCAATAACACTGGTTTCTCACCCATCCCAAGGCCTAGGAGGGGGGATCTAAACGCCCGAATTGAGAGTTGATGGAATGGGACGCGGCCTCTCCCCACCGCCCCCCCCCCCCCCCCCGCCGGGAACTTCCCCCCCTCCCCCGCCCAGCCTCACCCTCCACTCTGCTCAGCGAGGAGCAGCAGTACCACCGACCCACGAGTTTGGGAGAAGAAAGCGGACAAGTTCAATTCAGCTTCTTCGGGTCCTCTCTTGGGCTCCGGCCTGGCTTGCCGTGCGGGGGCCCAGCAGTGGCCCACTCTCGGACTGGGGGCGAAGCAGAGCAACCCGCCGGCTTGTGCAGGTCCCTCTCCGTCACCCCAGAACCCCAACGGGCTGCTGAGGAGCGGCTCCCCAGCTTGACCGGAAGCATCCCCACACGCTCTCCCCGTCTGGCTTCCTCCTCCCTCCTCAGCGCCGAGGTCAGTTTCTGCTTCGCTCCCCTGACCGCCATCAGCCCATCCCCAGAACCCGACGCCCGTTTTCCTGGCTGGAAATGAATCCCAAGCTATCATTTCAGGTCAGCTTTTGTGTTGTTTTTTTTTTTTAAAGGGCTCACTCTGGACACGCTGGAAGAGGCGGAATATGTTCAAAGAGCGGAGGCAGTGGGGATGTGGGAGGGGAACGAGAAGAGCTCGCCCCGGGTCTCATTCTGGAAGGAAACTCAACCACAGAAAAACACCGCACGGGCCTCGGAGCCTTTGGAGCCACCCTGCAGCTGGGGCCTTGGGCGCTGGTGACAGCTGGATCCGGGGCCTGGGCCTGGAGCCTGAAGCTTCGGCTTCGCCGTGCCCTGCTGAATAGGTGCCCGTGGCTCCTTGAGGCCTGGCCCAGCCCTGCGCAGGGCCTCCCTGTCGCTGCCCCTGCTGACTGTGCTCCTGCATGCACTTTGTGGGCGGAGGGTTTGTGACCCCGGTCCCCTGCCTCCCCTGGTCCCTTTCCCTGCAGGCCCCTTGGAGGAGCAGGTTGGGCTACCCCCAGCAGCCGGGGTCTGGCTAGAGAAAAACAGCAACTCCGCGGTTTTCCAGGCCCCTTCAACAGCGGGCCTTGGGCGGTCGGGGCTCAGGCCCTGGAGCACCCACAGCCTGAGCTCAGAGCTTCTGACTCCTCAGCTGGAGCTCTCTGGCGGCGCCCCCCTGCACCAGGGTGTGGAGGATTGTCAAGGGGGGCCGCTCCGCCTAAGGCAGGGTCAGCTTTGAGTAAAGGCTAGGGCGATTTTCGCAAAGAGGCGAGGCCCAGGCCTGGGTCGGGAGCCTCCGGGTCTAACTTTCTGCCTTCGGCCCAAAGGATTACGAGACGGTCCTGTGTGAGTACCCGTGCCCAGTTTCCCAAGCAGCTTCCCCTGACGTTACCTCGTGTTGTCCTCACAACAACCCTGTGAGGTAGGTAGGAGCCGCTCTACTCTCAAGGGGAAACTGGGGCCCAGAGAGGTCAAGTAGGAGGCTTCCTCCAACGTCACACAGCAAGTTAATGGGCAGCAAGTTAATGGGCCGTAGGGGCCTCCAGCACCGCAGCAGCAGGGAGAGCCCTCCCTCCCCTCGGCAGCTCTGCACCCTCCTCCCACTGCCCTCCCTTCCGAGCCACCAAAAGCCTTTCCCCATCCCCCTCGGGTTTTTTTTTTCCAATTTCTCTTCGATGCTTTTTTTTCTCCCGTTTCCCCCTCCCCTGCTGACAAGTATTTTTTATACTTGTAGATGTCTTATGCCTGAATTTTCCACGGTTCTATTCAACAGTCCTGTTTCAGGCCAGGCGGGGAAGACAGGAGCTGGCATGGGGTTCTGGAAGGACCGTATGGCTTTTCTGCCCCCCCCGCCCCCGATTTTCCCTTTCAGGAAGAGCACCTGTGGTTCAAAGGTCAGCTTGACCATTTCCTCTCGTGCCAGAGAAGGCAGGGTGGGCTCAGCAGGGAGAACCTCACTCAGGGCAAAGGCCCCTCTTCCTGTCCAGAGGAGGATACTTTGGGTGGGTGGGTGGGGGAGGTCAAATCCCAGGAACCTCCCTGGTATGTGTGTGGCAGGTGGGGGGGGGGGCGGCGGAGGGGTAGCTTGTATGTCAACGAAATTAGCCTAAGTTAAGAGTAAACCAGCCGGCTCCCAGGATTGTTCAAAGGCTTTTGCTAGCTTCCCTTGAACTCGCCAGCGGCTAACCTTGAGCCCTGCGGCAGTTATTCAGGACAGAGGTGGTCAACGGTCCCGCCCCGGGAGGGGCCCTAGCAATGCCTTCACCGTCGTTGTTGGGAAATGGGCAGAAGTTATTTTTACAAGCTGGTTAAGGAGCACTCAGTGTTTCCACTGCAAATTCTGTCACACACGTCCTGTGGGTATTTTGGAGGTGGAGGTAAAATTGCAGGGAATCCCTACGTACTCGGTGAGTGGGATTACTCATGTGCTTTGAATCACCGGTGCGTCTACTTAATTGTAGCTCTTTTAGTGCACACACGGCTTCCGGAAGCACTATCTGCCAAAGGAAAGGTGGAATTATCTTTCTACTCGCTCTGTAGGAAATACTACGAAATCGTTGTCGCATGGAAAGGTACTCTGCTGTCCCAAAGTGTGGGAGTAAGGAATATTTTAAAGGTGAAGGAGGGGCTGGCAGTTAATAAAAATGTCAGAGTATTTTTTCTTGACTTTGCGGTGTTTTTTAAGATTTGTAATGTCTTGTCTCGATCTAAGTAATTGCTTTGTATATAAAAGAATTGCTGATTGTTTTGAGTGTGTTGACAATCGGTTTACTCTTCCGCCTTCCTTTCCAACCACTTCTTCACTTAGGACTCACTGTCCCCCCCAGTGCTTATTGGTTACTCTCTTATCGGCAACTGGTGGGGCCCCAAACTTTCTCCGTGGCTCCGTTCTCATCCCGCACCTGCTGCTGCTCTCTAGAACGGAATATCCCACCGAATGCATTTCAACCACAACGGGAGGGAATAGCTTCCTTCTCCTAGGCTTACGGATTCCTACAGATCATCGTCCCCAAGTCACATGAGGAAACTGAGGCCCACGCCAGTGCTAAGGCGGAAGGCGGTGACAGTGTTGAAAAGTGACAGCAACGACACGATGTCAGGACAGGTGATGACATCAAGAGAGTTGCAGTGCTTTGTCCCAAGGCCATTCCAGTTGGTGACAAAATAACTGTCTCTCGCAGATTCCCAGCCAGGACTCTCCCCCTCCCCGCCCCCCCACCCGC
Source organism: Paguma larvata (assembly GCA_030068075.1). Classification (NCBI taxonomy): domain Eukaryota; kingdom Metazoa; phylum Chordata; class Mammalia; order Carnivora; family Viverridae; genus Paguma; species Paguma larvata. The sequence continues at coordinate 63,129,255 of CM057835.1, forward strand.
CCACAGCAGGGGCTTCCCTCAGGAGCCAGAAATGCCTTGGCTTGGGTGGCTTCATTCACCGACCGTTCTAAGCTCTACTTAAGCAGGAAAGCTGAAATGACTTGCCCAAGATCACTCAGCTAGTAAGTGACAGATCCAGGTTTCAAACCTAGGTCTCTGGACTCCGCGGGGCCAGGGAGGAGGAGGGCAAACAGACTGGCAGTCGACCAAGCTGGCCTGGCGCTCCTGGCAAACGGCGCAGCGAGGAGAGCAGCAGGAGCGGGCCACAGCCTCAGCAGGTTGGCTTTTCCCAGTGGCTCCCCAAGCCAAGTGGATGGAGGTTTCTGGTACCACATCCTTGCCTTCGATGACCTACCCCCCCGCCCCCAACCCATTAAAAGCACCTTCAGTGTCTCACTAGGTCTCTATAGCAACCTCAGGAGGGAGCAGAGCTGAGATGGTTTCACAGATGACAAAGGAGCCTCAGAAAACTTGGGAGCTCAATAACCTCTCCATTAGGATATTCCCCGGCGTACTCAGCCAGTCACGTGACCTCCGGGCACAGGGGCCATTCGCCTGATAGCATAGCTGATTCCATAGGGAAACGCCCGCCATCATCCTCCCTGAGGGAGGTGGGCTGAGGCCCCAAGGCACCCTGGCAAAGGATGAACAAAGCATGAACAAATGGGGGGCACAGGGGGAGGTCAAGCCAAGTAGTGGGTCCCGTGCGAAGTCTTATTGGCAAGAATTACCGAGAGCGGTCTTCTCCTGACCCCCTAGTCTTGGTCCACTTTGATCCACCACACTCAGAATCCATGAAATGGGAAGGCGTGTTCGTGACACAGATTTCTCTTCAAATCAGTGTCTAGTTCTCACCAGGCTGGGTCCGCATGGTGTTGTCTCCCTCACCTCCCACTGGCATCCCTTCCTTACATTGCCACTGTCCGTCCGACCCTTCCTCTTTCCTCCCCTATGGGAAGGGAAGTCTCCCAAAGGTAAGGCTAAGTCTTGGGGTTGGTCAGGAGGGAGCTTTAGGCACCAGAAAAGAACGGTGGTCAAACTTCCAACTACGTGTAAAAGCAACCTCTTGAGGTCTCTTCCTGGGCCAAACTAGGCTCTCGACTCACGTCAAAAGAGCTTTTTAAAAATTTCCTCCCCGTGCCCCCCTCCCTCCTTTCCCTGACCGTTCTTTCGCTACCCCAACTTGTACATAAAAAATATGGACCCTCCGAAAATCAGGAGTCTATTATGGTTTGTTCAGTGGTCGGGTTTATAAGGTTAAGGAATGATGCCATAGCCCCATCTTTGCCGGGGGACTGGCCCAGCTCTGTCTCTTCCATCGCTCCCTTTCCCCCTCCCCCTTTTCATCGAGGACCCCCCAGCTCAAGCCTTCCTGTCCTCCCCTCTTCCTCTCTCCTGGACCCCGCACAGTTCCTTCCACTAGACCCTCGATCTGCGACTCTGGACTCCCAGCCGAAGGCCTGGAGGGGCTCTCTTCCCTCGCCCAGTGGGCAGAGCGGGAGTCATCTGCCCCTGCCTTCTGCCCAGGATCTGAAACCATCCGCGGCCGCCAGACCCTTCCCTTCCTGCCTCGGAAGCCCCAGCACTTCGCGAGCTCCTCGCTCCCGGGTGGTTTGCCCGCCCTTTCCCCTCAGTCTCTGCGGCCGCCTGGCAATAACGGAGCCCCTCGGTGCCCGCAGAAGGCCGTGGGCACAGTGGTCGCTCCGACCCCCGGGGCGTAACGGATCCGCGCGCGCCCCGCAGCCGGTTGCCTCTGGTGCCCGTTGCCAAGGCAACCCGCCTACTACCGCCCCCAAGCTCCCAGCATGCTCCGCTCACCAAGCGGCGCGCGCGCGGGAACCCGGACCGCCGGCTGACTGAGCAAGGCCAGGGAGCTCCCAGCGTGCCCCGCGCGGGGGCGGGGCTGGGGGCGGGGCTGGGGGCGGTCCCGGGCCCCGCGTGGTCCGCTAGCCCATCAGCCCCGCGGGCCGAGGGTACCCGCTGAGCCAGTCCAGTGGGCAAAGCGGGGGCTACTAAAATTCTCCGCCGAGGGCCAGGCGCGAGGCATGCGTCCAAGAGGTAGTTTATCTGGCTTAATTTGTACGTTGGCAATGACCTTTTTGTTAGCATCGTGATTTAAATTTGTTGTAAAGAGTACTGTACAAGTACTGTCCTGTACAGTACGAGTACTGGTGGCTGGTGGATCCCCCCGCTTGGGTCAGGGTGAAGTGAACCCCCCCCCCCGGGCCCCACCAGCCCTTACACTTCAGCCTCTACGGAGGAAACCATGCTGGGGGAGCTGGCGATTCACAGTTTTGCATGTGGTTAGTTCAGATCATGCCACCCCAGAATACGACACTCTGACACATTGACTAGCTTGAATTAGACGCGCAAAAAACTGAAATGCAAAAACATTGATGTGATGGGGGCCGGGAGGGAACGGTCAAGAAAGAATTCTTAAGACGTTTCAGTGCAAAAAGGTGTTTTTATTAAAGCCCAGCTGACAGGGCCCATGGGAAGAAAGAGATGCACCGGGGAAAGTGAGGAATGATTGATTAGATATTTTTAAGTTAGACCGGGTGAGTAGAGATAGTGGAAGTTTCCAAAAGGATCTTCCTATATTAAAATGTAACAGGATCCTAGAGGTCTGGCTGTTGTTAAGCTAGGGATGAGTTTTGCCTCTAGCAAAGCATTAGCATTGAGGCAGTTTTGAGTTCCTAGAGAAATATCACACTGTGCGCGTCTCCCGGCCTCGCCGGGCTGCAAATTGTAAGGAAATTTAATTTTATCTACATATCTTTTGCGTTTGTTCCCCTCCTCGAAAATCACTCCTACTTTCCTTTTTCTTAGAAGTTACTGGAGGGGGGCACCTGTGTGGTTTAGTTGGCTGAGCTTCTGCCTCTTGAGGTCAGCTCAGGTCATGATCTCACGTTGAAGAGATCAAGCCCTCTCTCTGGTTCCGTGCTCACAGCGTGGGGCCTCCTTGGAATTCTCTCTCTCCCACTCTCTCCCTCTCCCCTCTCTCCTGCTCTTGCGTACTCTCTCTCTCTAAAAAAAAAAAAAGTTACCAGTGGGTGAGTCTGCATTGTGTCAATGGAGTCTGGGTTCTCGGATTCCCCACAAATTTTCTACAGAAAGATTTACAGGAGGATCTACGTTCAAATAAAGACAGCCAGAAGGAAAGGAGCAAGCACGAAGCAGTGTATTAAGGACTGTGCACTCTCCAGAGGGGAGAGTGCTCAGTCCCAGAGGTGGCAATGCACCGGGGTTAGGGGTGTCTTTTCGTTTTATGTTTGTGTAAGTTCTAAGTCGTAGTTGGAATGGTCTCCCGCTGAAATTGTTTCTAATCATCGAAGACTCTTCCTATCAGTCGGAAGGGGGCGTTTTAGGCCCTACAAGGTTCTTGCCACAACTGTCATGGAACCATTACTCCCATGTGGGGGGCGCGGTGTTGAAACCACAATGTAAATATATTATAATGAAGCTACAGAAGGGCAGAAGTTGAAGAGGGTTCCTATTCTGCACCAGTGGGGCTTGGTCTGTCAGTCCCCAGGTGTTGGGAGCCACGACGTCAGGATCTGTGCCCACAGGCTTCTAAGGCGTCCACTATTTATCATCAATCTTGCCTCCTCCAGTTCTTGTCTAACTAAGTAACCCTATCGAAAGCAGGAGATGAACTTCCATGCAGAAGATATCTTCCCTAAGGCAGAAGGAAAGTGACATTCTTATCATGGAGAAGTTGAGACCAAGAGACTTCTGTACAAATACACCTTATTAAAATAGTTGCCTTCCTGGGGCGCCTGCGTGGCTCAGTCGGTCAAGTGTCCGACTTCGGCTCAGGTCACGATCCCACAGTCTGTGAGTTCAAGCCCCACATGGGGCTCTGTGTTGATAGTTCAGAGCCTGTGGAGCCTGCTTCGAATTCTGTGTCTCCCTCTCTCTCTGCCCCTCCTCTGCACACACACACACACACACACACACACACTCTCTCTGTCTCTCTCTTTTTCTCTGTCTCTCTCTCTCTGTCTCAAAAATGAGTAAACATTAAAAAAATTTTTTTAATTTAAAATAAAAAAAAAGCTTCTTTTCCTGGTCCTTATTCCCCTCTTGATCTCGATTGTAATACACCCAGTTGGCAGCTTGTAAGAGCTCCTCCAGAGTCCCTTCCTGGCCAACAGCCAATTTCTGCAGCTTCTTCTGAATGTCCGGGGTCAATTTGTCCTTTAAAATCATCTCAGCCTCAGGGGCGTCAGGGGAGATAGCCATATATTCAATGAGAGCCTCCCTCAGCCTCTTGTTCTGTTTGTAAAGTGGCGGCTAATTTAGCATAATTTAAAGGCTCAACTTTGGACTTCCTTTTTTTTTTTTTTTTAAATGTTTATTAATTTTTGAGAGACAGAGAGACAGAGCGTGAGCGGGGGAGGGGCAGAGAGAGAGAGGGAGACACAGAATCGGAAGCAGGCTCCAGGCTCCGAGCCGTCAGCACAGAGCCCGACGCGGGGCTCGAACCCACAGAGCGCGAGATCATGACCTGAGCTGAAGTCGGCCGCTCAACCGACTGAGCCACCCAGGCGCCCCTGGACTTCCTTTTTAATCCTTCTAAAATCCAGGCTTGCAAATGGCGGCCATACCGTTCCCCAATGGGGTGGTCATAACTCCAATTAGGATCTTGGGGGTGGGACTGCCGGGGCCCCAGGAGGAGCCCGCCAATCCCATGATAGTAAGTTTGCCCTTCCCCATATCTCTCGGCTGCTGCCCGAACTCAACATTTTTCTGTCTCATGAAGAGTCTGATTCAACAAAAGCATCTCTTTCCAGGTCATTTCAGAAACACATGTCATATTCTGAAAAGCCTCTATGTATTTATCTGGATCGTGAGAAAATTTACCCAGGCCCCCTTTGATTTGTCTTAACTCTTGCAATGAAAAGGGCGTTTGTATTCTCCCCGTAGCGATGCCTCTTCGTGCTCCCCTTCCTGGTGCTCAAGCTTCCTGTAGGGGGCGCGTGCCTGTCATGTCTCCAGGCGGGCCTGGGTCAGGTGGGCAGCAGGGAGCAGAAGTGCGCGTGTTTGAATCTGGCTATACAGATCCAGAACCTGAGGAGGCAGGGGGTGGAGGTGGAAGGCCTCCCTTCCTCCTTCTCTAGGTCGGCTTTGAGTACGGGCGAGGAGCCTTGAATTGCTTCCCCTCCTGTCTGGTTGCAGGACCTTGGAGAGGGCTGCCGATCGGCCGCGGTCAACCTGGCCTCGCAGACACGTGTGTCAGTTTCCTCTTAAGGCCCAGAAACCTTGAACACAGGGGACCTCCCTTCACTTCCCTGCACATTTACAGAGTGAGTCCAATTGTCAGGTAAGGATTGTAATTGATACTTTCCTCTGGCTGCCAGGTTTACTTCTCCGATTTGTATTAGGGCCAAGCCTTGGTGCAAAAGAAAATGAGTTGTTTTTCCTTCAGCGTTTGCGGACCAAAATCCTCTCCATTTCCACGGTGCCTGGTTGGCTCAGTAGGTTAAGCATCGGACTTTCGGTTTCGGCTCAGGTCATGATCTCAGGGTTCGTGGGATCGAGCCCCACTTCTGGCTCTGTGCTGACAGTGTGGGTCCTGCTTGGGATTCTCTCTCTCCCTCTCTCTCTCTGTCCTTCCCCCGCTCACGCTCACACACTCTCAAAATAAATGAACTGAAAGAGTAAAAATCCTCCCAGTTTTTCAGAATGCATCCCAAAGGAGCACTGACTTTGGTTGGGGAATTGCCCATCTACAGGAAAAAGAGGAAAAAGCTGTCCCTTATCTCGACTTCCTAGAGCGGGCCAGGGGAGAGGTGGCCAGAAGCTTCAACTCCTGGCCAGGTGTTTTGGCTACTGGCAGCCAAAAGCCCTGCCAATCTCTCAAGGTGCTGGGAGTAGTTGCTCTTACCCAGGCGTGGTTCTACCTCTGAGAGCTGACTTCGTCTTCCTTGATTTCTCCTGTCCCTCCATTTCCTGCCTGCAGGACTCTGGGGGTATCGACTGTGACCAAGCCAGACTCCCCTGGTTGTAGAAGGATGCACTAATTTTATTTTGGCCTAACCGTCAGTAGTGTAAAGATAATAATAAAATTGCTCCTCTTTACAGCCTGGTGAAAACCATTCTTTGTAAGGATAAAATTGGCCACTGGGGTGGGGTTAAAAGGGCCCAAATCGAGGTCTATTCCCCTGCCTTTTTTAGTAATGTGCCCTTAGGTATGTTCCAGCCATGTTGGTGTCCATTAAAAAAATTTTTTTAACATTTTTATTTATTATTGAGAGACAGAGAGACACAGAGCATGAGCATGGGAGGGGCAGAGAGAGGGGGAGACACAGAATCCGAAGCAGGCTCCAGGCTCTGAGTTGTCAGCGCAGAGCCCAATGCAGGGCTCGAACTCACAAACTGCGAGATCATGACCTGAGCCGAAGTAGGATGCTTAACCGACTGAGCCACCCATGTGCCCCTATGGGTGTCCAATTTAAAGTCTCTAGACTGGTACAAGTCCTCATGCATTGGGCTGAGTGTAACAAAATAGCTTTCATGTATCCTGGTAAAAGCCCATCACAGCGACACCTGGGTGACTTAGTGGGTGAAGCGTCCGACTTTGGCTCAGGTCATGGTCCAACAGCTCGTGGTTCGAGCCCAGCATCTGGTCTGTGCTGACAACTCGGAGCCTGGAGCCTGCTTCATATTCTGTGTCTCCCTCTCTCTCTCTCTGCCCCTCCCCCACTCACGCTCTATCTCTGTCTCTTTCTCTCTCTCAAAAATAAATAAACATAAAAAAGGAGCCCATCGTATACCAAGGTCATCCATCCCTCATAAGGCATAGGCACCCATTCCTTTGCTCAACAGAAACAACATACGTGCGGGGCATCTGAAGGCAGGCAGTCAGGGCATCGACACTGTTTCCCAGCCTTTGGATCAAAGGAGGGGCAATTTCAGTCAGAGCTTGAGCAAAACAACTCAAAGGGGTGTGTACGATCCTCCCCCGTTTAGGTTAAAGTCACAGTCCTTTCCATTTTCCGGGCAGACAAAAGAGAAAAAAAAAACCCACTTGGCTTACGTTTTGTTTATCAAGAGTAAACCAACAGTCCAAGAACACTTTGTCTTTTTGACAGAGTAAAGCAGAATTTTAATCTTATACCAGTATACTTTTAAAATTAATTTATTTTGGCGGCACCTGGGTGGCTGTCGGCTGGGTGTCCGACTCTTGGTTTCGGCTCAGATCGTGATCTCTTGGTTCGTTAGTTTGAGCCCCTCATCCGGCTCTGCTGTGCTGGCAGCACAGAGCCGGCTTGTGATTCTCTCCACCCCCCCCCCCACTTCTTTCTGCCCCTCCCCCACTCGTACCGTCTCTGCCTCTCTCAAATTAAATAAACTTTTAAAAATAAAGAAATAAAATTAATTTATTTTAGACTGGACCACACATTAAAGTTTTCTTAAAGTTTTCCCTTTAAAGACCTTCTAAACTTTTTTTTTTTTTTTTTTTTTTTTTGCTTTTAGATTTTGACCTAAGCCCTTTTTCTCCAAACAATCAGTCTCATTTAGGACAAAATTACTTTCTTTCATCTTCAGCAAAAATATATTCCCATTCTTTCAGGTCTTTCTTATCTATCTTCTGCTTTTCTATCTACAGAGGTGCTTTCCTTATTTCCGTCAGCCTTAAGTATATTTTGGAGAATTTGAACTCTTAGAAACTTTAGTCTCCAGTGAAAACTAAGTCGTAACTGACTGTGAACTGTTACATCAGAATTTTTTTAGATGGCAAACTTATGAATCAATTAAGCACAAAGCATGTTTTAAAATTTTTTTTAATGTTTATTCATTTTTGAGACAGAGAGAAACAGAGCATGAGTGGGGGAGGGGCAGAGAGAGAGGGGGACACAGAATCCAAAGCAGTCTCCAGGCTCTGAGCCGTCAGCACAGAGCCCGACGCGGGACTCGAACTCACGGACCTCGAGATCATGACCTGAGCCGAAGTCGGATGCTCAACCGACTGAGCCACCCAGGCGCCCCACAAAGCATGTTTTGTAAAAGATTTAAATATGTTTAATTTTTCTACAATAAGAAGCCAAAAGCATAAACTTATGTTAAGTAAGCAATGCTTTAGCATTCCATTGGATTTGGAAAAGGGATAAATGTCCAATGAATTTAATTCAGTTTATCAGCCAAGCAAAACTCTAACGTTTCAGCTTACCAAAGAGCCTCAAAGCTACCTTACCAATTACCCATGAAAACTTTGAGACAGAGGCCCCTGGGTGGCTCAGTTGGTTAAGTGTCGGACTCTTGATTTCAGCTCAGGCCATGCATGATCTCATAGTTTGTGGATTTGAGCCCCACATCAGGCTCTGGACTAGCAGTGAAAACGTAGATAAAATTAAATAAATTTTTTTTAAGTTTATTTATTTATTTTGAGAAAGACAGAGACAGTGTGAGCAGGGGAGGGGCAGAGAGAGAGGAAGGAGAGAGAGAATCCCAAGCAGGCCCCGCACTATCAGCTCAGAGCCAGACCCAGAGCTCGAACTCATGAAACCGTGAGATCATGACCTGAGCCAAAACCGAGAGCCCAACGCTTAACCAACTGAACTACCCAGGCGCCTCCAAATTAAATTCTTGTTAACCTGCTGTGCATTGACAAATACTTGAGGCAGGTGGCATATAAAGTTCTCCCAAAACTCCTATTGTTATTTTTTCCCTTAAGTTTATGATTTATTTATTTATTTTAAGAGAGAGACAGAGAGAGAATGCTTGCAAGTGGGGGTGGGAGAGGGACAGAGAGAGAGAGAGAGAGAATCTCAAGCAGGCTCCACACCAGCAGCCGGGAGCCCAACGCAGGGCTCAGAGTCACACCGTGAGATCATGACCTGAGCCAAAGTGGGTTGCCCAACCTGCCTGAGCCACCCAGGCGCCCCAGAACTCCTTCCTGTCTTGAGGTTAATGCTTTGCTAGAGGCAAAAAAAACCCCTTAGCTTCACAATAGCTGCACTCCGCATGTATCATCAGCCACTCCTCACAGCCCCAGTGCAGCTCTTTCTGCGGGTCCTGTCCCTGTGCTTTAATAAAAGCGCCTTTTTGCACCAAAGACGTCTCAAGAATTCTTCCTTGGCCTTCGGCGTAGGGCCGCCACCACCGTTCCCAAACTGCCTCGTGCACAATGCGTTACTGACTTTGCCTTTTTACCCCTATTCCCTGTTTCCCCGCTGATCGTCGAAACCTAATGGAGACCAGAAGGTGACATTTGTCTTGAAATTATCTGATGGACCCGATTGTACCGAGGTCCCAAATGGTCCCTCATTGTCCTCAAGAAAGCATACCTCCATATTGTTTCTTTAAGCCCCTCCTCCTTCAAGGTTTCAAGAAACCCCTCACAACCTCTCATAGGGAACCTGTCCCTGGGTTCAACAGGGCAAGGCAGCTTTGGGAGTGACGCCCCACCTTCTCCCTGGGCTGCCTTTCTGATAGTAAATCTTTTCTTTGTTTCAGAAAAAAAAATTTTTTTTTAATGTTTATTTTGGAGAGAGAGAGACAGAGTGTGAGCGGGGGAGGAGCAGAGAGAGAGGGAGATACCGAATCTGAAGCAGGCTCCAGGCTCTGAGCTGTCAGCACAGAGCCCGACGCGGGGCTCGAACTCACGAGCAGCAAGATCATAACCTGAGCTGAAGTCTGTGCTTAACAGACTGAGCCCCCCCAGGCGCCCCAAAGAGAGGCTCGCTCTTACAGGCTGAGTTAAATCCCCCCATATATTACCGGTGCATCTTAGATGCTTAACAGCCCTCTGGGCTGCGGGCCGTTGCAAGGGAGGCACCTCTGTCTTCAGACCCTGAGCTAGGTTAGTAATTTATGCATTGTCCTTTCCAGGGCCCTCTTTAAAACTCCTAATTTCTGCCCAGAAAAAATAAAAGGGGGCGACTGTCTGGCTCAGTTAATAGAGCGTGTGACTTGATCTTGGGGTCATGCATTCGAGCCCCATGGTGGGCGTAGAGATTACTCTAAAAAAATTTTTAGGGGCGCCTGGGTGGCTCAGTCAGTTAAGTGTCAGCTTCAGCTCAGGTCATGATCTCGAGGTTTGTGAGTTCAAATCCCTGTGTCGGGCTCTCTGCTGTCAGCCTTTGGATCCTCTGTCTATATCACTCTCTGCCCCTCCCCTGCTTGTGCTCTCTCTCTCTCTCTCAAAAAAAAAAAAAACCCTAAACATTAAAAAATTATTTGAAATGTTATTACTCATTTCTGCCCGAGACGGTGGGTTCATCCCCCACTGGTCTTAGGAGACGTCAGAAGCAGCTTAGATTGCCGACCAAGGCAAGGGCCCTGGGCGTGCAGACGTCGAAGGTCATTTTGGGCAAGAATCTAGTATCTTCCAGCTGGTTGGGGAAGCCAGAGAGAATCTAGTGTGACCCCATGAGGCAGTCTTTAAAAAATACACAGCAGTGGGGCGCCTGGGCGGCTCAGTCGGTTGGGCGTCTGACTTCAGCTCAGGTCATGATCTCACGGTCTGTGGGTTCAAGCCCCGCGTCGGGCTCTGTGCTGATGGCTCATCAGAGCCTGGAGCCTGCTTCAGATTCTGTATCTCCTTCTCTCTCTGCCCTTCCCCTGCTCACGCTCTGTGTCTATGTCTCTTAAAATTAAATAAAAAAAAAAAAAAGAAGTTTTTAAAAAAGTATTTTAATTCCAGTTCGTTAGCATGCAGTGTTGTGTTAGTTTCAGGAGCACAATATAGTGACTCGACGTTTCCATACATCAGCCAGTGCTCGTCAGGACAAGTGTGCTCCTTAATCCCCATTGCCTATTTCAAACCACCCCCCCACTCCTGCACCTCCCACCCCCTCCTCCCCTCCCCTCCCCTCTGGTAGCCATAAATTTGTTCTCTGCAGTTAAGGGTCTGTTTCTTGGTTTCTCTCTCTTTTCCTTTTGCATGTTTGTTTTGTTTCTTAAATTCCACCGATGAGTGAAATCATGTGGTATTTGTCTTTCTCTGACTTATTTCCCTTAGCATTATACTCTCTAGCTCCATACATGTCATCACAAATGGCAGGATTTCATTCTTTCTTATGGCTGAATAATGTTCCAGAACAGACGCCCTTTTATTTTCTATTTACTTATTTATTTATTTAATGTATTAAAAACATTTTTTTTAACGTTTATTTATTTTTGAGAGACAGAGACAGCGCGTGAGCAAGGGAGGGGCAGAGAAAGAGGGAGACACAGAATCTGAAGCGGGCTCCAGGCTCTGAGCCATCAGCACAGAGCCCGATGCGGGGCTTGAACTCACAGACCGTAAGATCATGACCTGAGCCGAAGTCGGCCGCCTAACCGACTGAGGTGCCCCTATTTATTTATTTTTAAATTATTTATTTTTAAAATTTATATCCAAGTCAGTTAGCATATAGTGCAACAATGATTTCAAGCGTAGATTTGTTAATCCCCCTCACCCATTTAGCCCAACCCCCCTCCCACAAGCCCTCCAGTAACCCTGTTTGTTCTCCATCTTTAAGAGTCTCTAATGTTTTGTCCCTCTCCCTGTTTTTATATTATGTTTGCTTCCCTTCCCTTATATTCATCTGTTCTGTGTATTAAAGTCCTCATATGAGTGAAGTCATATGATATTTGTCTTTCTCTGATTAATTTTGCTTAGCATAATACCCTCTAGTTCCAGCCACGAAGTTGCAAATAGCGAGATTTCATTCTTTTTGATTGCTGAGTAATACCCCATTGTGTGTGTATATATATATATGTATGTATATACCACTTCTTCTTTATCCATTCATCCATTGATGGACATTTGGGCTCTTTCCATACTCTGGCTATTGTTGATAGTGCTGCTATAAACATTGGGGTGCACGTGCCCCTTCAAAACAGCACTCCTGTATCCCTTGGATAAATACCTAGTAGTGCAATTGCTGGGTCATAGTTCTATTTTTAATTTTTTGAGGACCCTCCATACTGTTTCCCAGAGTGGCTGCACCGGTTTGCATTCCCAGCAGCAGTGCTAAAGAGTTCCTCTTTCTCCACATCCTCACCAGCATCTGTTGTTGCCTGAGTTGCTAATGTTAGCCATTCTGACAGGTGTGAGGTGGTGTCTCATTGTGGTTTTGATTTGTATTTCCCTCATGATGAGTGATGTTGAGCATCGTTTCATGTGTCTGTTGGCCATCTGGATGTCTTCTTTGGAGAAATGTCTATTCATGTCTTTTGCCCATTTCTTCACTGGATTATCTGTTCTTTGGCTGTTGAGTTTGATAAGTTCTTTTTAGATTTTGGATACTAGCCCTCTATCTGATATGTCATTTGCAAATATCTTCTCCCATTCCGTCAGTTGCCTTTTATTTTTGCTGATCGTTTCCTTCACTGTGCAGAAGCTTTTTATTTTGATGAGGCCCCAAAAGTTCATGTTTGTTTTTGTTTCCTTTGCCTCCAAAGATGTGTTGAGTAAGAAGCTTCCATGGCCAAGGTCGAAGAGGTTCTTGCCTGCTTTCTCCTTGAGGATTTTGATGGCCTCCTGTCTTACATTTAGGTCCTTCATCCATTTTGAGTTTATTTTTGTGTATGGTGTAAGGAAGTGGCCCTGATTCTGCCTGTCGCTGTCCAGTTTTCCCAGCACCACTTGCTGAAGAGACTGGCTTTATTCCATTGGATATTCTTTCCCGCTTTGTCAAAGATGAGTTGGCCATACATTTGTGGGTCTATTTCTGGGTTCTCTATTCTGTTCCATTGATCTGAGTGTCTGCTTTTATGCCAGTACCATACTGTCTTGATGCTTACAGCTTCATAATACAGCTTGAAGCCCGGGTTGTGATGCCTCCTGCTTTAGTTCTGTTTTTCAAGATTGTTTTGGCTATTCGGGGTCTTTTCTGGTTCCATACAAATTTTAGGATTGTTTGTTATAGCTCTGCGAAGAATGCTGGTGTTATTTTGATAAGGATTGCATTGAATATGTAGATTGCTTTGGGTAGTATTAACATTTTAACAATATTTGTTCTTCCTATCCAGGAGCATGGAATATTTTTCCTTTTTTTTGTGTGTTTTCCTCAATTTATTTCATAAGCTTTCTATAGTTTTCGGTGTATAGATTTTTCACCACTTTGATTAGATTTATTCCTAGATATTTTATGGTTTTTGGTGCAATTGTAAATGGGATCGATTCTTGATTTCTCTTTCTGTTGCTTCATTGTTGGTGTATAGGAATGCAACCGATTTCTGTGCATTAATTTTATATTCTGCCACTTTGCTGAATTCATGGATCAGTTCTATCAGTTTTTCGGTGGAATATTTTGGGTTTTCCATATAGAGTATCATGTCATCTGTGAAGAGTGAAAGTTTGACCTCCACCTGGCCAATTTGGATGCCTTTTATTCCTTTGCGTTGTCTGATTGCTGAGGCTGAGACTTCCAATTGTATGTTGAATAACAGTGGTGAGAGTGGACATCCCTGTCTTGTTCCTGACCTTAGGGGGAAAGCTCTCAGTCTTTCCCCCATTGAGGATGATATTAGCAGTAGGTCTTTCACATATGGCTTTTATGATCTTGAGGTATGATCCTTCTATCCCTACTTTCTTGAGGGTTTCTATCAAGAAAGATGCTGTATTTCCTCAAATGCTTCTCTGCATCTATTGAGAGGATCATGTGGTTCTTATCTTTTCTTTTATTGACATGATGTATCACGTCGATTGTTTTGTGGATATTGAACCAGCCCTACATTCCAGGTATAAATCCCACTTGGTGGTGGTGAATAATTTTTTAACGTATTGTTGGATCCAGTTGGCTAGTATCTTGTTGAGGAGTTTTGCATCCATGTTCATCAGGGAAATTGATCTGTAGTTCCTTTTAGTGGGATCTTTGGTTCTGGAATCAAGGTAATGCTGGCTTCATAGAAAGAGTTTGGAAGTTTTTCTTCTATTTCTATTTTTTTGGAAAACTTCAAGAAAATAGGTATTAACTCTTCTTTAAATGTTGGGTTGAATTCCCCTGGAAAACCATCCAGCCCTGGATTTTTTTTTTTTTTTGGAGAATTTTTGTTACTAATTTGATTTCTTTACTGGTTATGGATCTATTTTCTATTTCTTCCTGTTTCAAATTTTCTATTTCTTCCTGTTTGACTTTTGGTACTTAATACGTTTCTATGAATTTGTCCATTTCTTCCAGATTGCCCATTTTATTGGCGTACTAGAGCCCAATCCCACTGGTCTTGGAATCTTCGTTTTTGAAAACGTTTCTTATGCCAGATTCAGCCTGCTCTCTTGTAACCATCACCCTTTGCCACAAGACAGCCCTTCAGAAGATTAAAATCTGCTCTCGCCTCCTCCAGGTCATCCCTTCTCCCCCAGCTCCCTCGGCCACTCCCCCTGGACCCTGGAACTCCTGCTACATCAGCACATCCTGCCTGAGCATCAGTGGCCCGTAGAGACAGAAGGAAAGCCGATGAGGTGGGACTCTGCACTTAATGAGAGCATCTGGATGCTCGGTTCCAAGCCGTCCAAAGTCCTGCCCAGTTAAAAGTTGCAAGAAGGGGGGCGCCTGGGTGGCTCAGTTGGTTAAGCGGCCGACTTCGGCTCAGGTCATGATCTCACGGTCTGTGGGTTCGAGCCCCGCGTTGGGCTCTGTGCTGACGGCTCGGAGCCTGGAGCCTGCTTCGGACTCTGTGTCTCCCTCTCTCTCTGCCCTTCCCCTGCTCATACTCTGTCTCTATGTCTCTCAAAAATAAGTAAACGTTAAAAAAAAAAAAGCCATTGTATTAAAAAAGTTGCAAGAAGGTGTTCTGAATAGGCCCCAGGGATCCAATAACCCAATTCACCTGCTTTCGTTTCGGTGTACTTTGCCAGTTTTTATGAATGTGCCCGTGCATGCCCTCAAGACCTGGGCCTTCGAGGGGTAGCCTGCTGTTCACGCCAGCTTGTCTGCAGGCAGGCTGCTCCTACTTGCTGAACGCCTGCCTCCCAATTCACAAGGAATAAGCTGAAAAGATTTGAAACCCAGTGTGTGGGTCTCGCTTCATAAGATCTTGCTGCTGATGCCAGGATCCCGTGGCCCCGTCAGCCCTGCAGGTGGGGCCGAGGAGAGGGGTGTTCAGTCGCACCATTGCTGTTCTATACTGCAGGCTTTGGAAGTTCGAATATCCAGGACGAAATATTAGGGTGCTTTTCCTGAAAAGCTGTAGCAAACACTTGGAAGTCACTTGCCCCACCTGTCTTCCCTCTGCTCTGAGAACTGTAGCCAGGTTTGTGCTGTTACTATGCTCCCTGCCCCCCGCCCCCTGCCCCTGCTGATCGGACCAGGCATGTACACCTGACAGTTGAACTGAAAGGGCTGTCCTTCCAGAAGGCTGGAATTAGGACCGAGGGCTGCTGGTCACTCTGTGCTGCACATGGGCAGTGGGGTGAGCTGGGCAGCCATGGCTGCACTGGAGAGAAGGGATGTCTTCCTCTGGGAAGCCAGTCTGCAGACAGACTGAGAGAGAGAACAATGAAATAGAGAACAGAACCGGGCCCCGGGAAGAATGGGGCCGAGACAGAGAGAGAGAAACAGACAGGCCTCCCTTAGACCTGGGAGACCCCCTCAGACCCACAACTCAGGAGAACTTGCACTTGGGAATGCCTTCTTGCCTTCCTGGAGAAACCTTCCAAGTCCCCGCTTTAGAGCCTGGACCAGGCTGGGGCTGGCAGCGCCATCCAGGCAGAGCACCCTAAACCCAGGCCCAGTCTCTGCTCCTCCCCTGCCGGGACCCTTCACCACGTGTATTTGGTTGACCAGATGCCCCAAAGATTGCGGCTGTCCTCAGCCCTAGAGCATGATGAGCTAATGGTTCACTCTAGCCAGCGTGGTATTTCTTTAACGGCGCTGTGTGCAATTAGTGCATAAAAATATGTCAACACACTGATTTATTGATTTTTATATTTGTTTTTATTTTTATTTGCCAACATGCCGATTTGGATTGACTCATGTTGTTTATATAGACAGGAGTTCTGCAGGAAACATTTGCCCAGGGACCTGCACACCCTAGTGTCAGCTCTGCCCTGCAGGTCCCGACAGCTTCCGTTTCCTTCTTCCGGTCCTTCCGGAGGCTCTGGCCTCTATAAGGTAAGCAGTGCCTCCCTATAGATTCCTCTGTTTGCTTCGGCCTTCCGAAAGAACTGTTTTTTACGGTCCCAGCAGCCCAGTAGTAGAGCTTAGCAAGGTAGAGCCTCTTCCTGCTCAGAGCCTCCACCGTCTGATCTAGTAGAGGGAATAGCAAGTGCAAAGGCCCTGAGGCAGGAACACGTGTGGCATAATGCAAGGAGAGCACAAAGGCCATGTGGTTAGAACACAGTGAACGAGGGAAAAGAAGGTCAGAGATGATTCAGGAGGCAAGAGGTCAGTCCTAGAGGGCCGTGAGATCCATCATAAAGACTTTGCTTTTTCCTTTGAGTGAGATGGAAGGCATAGGAAGTTTCGACGGAAGAGGGATGTGATCAGAATTACATTTTCATGAGATCCCTCTGACTTCTGGGTCTGGTTTACACTGGAAGGGAGAGAGGTAGAGGCTGGAGCGTGGATAGAAGCAGAGATTCATTTATGGGGCTACTACAGTCCTCCAGGCAAGAAGTGGTAGGCCAGGGTCATTTCCATGGTCTCAAGAGAACCTTCCAGGCTGTCCCAAGGGAAAGACACCACGGGGCAGGCCCTCTGGAAGCCCGCAGTCCCGAGGGAGAGACAAACACACTCAGCAAGTCTCTAACTGACTTCATGAGAACTCCGCGGGCTTCGAAGCCAGACCTACTGGGCTCCAATCCTGGCTCATCGCTTTAACTGGCGGCTTACCTCGGGGATGTAGTTTCATCTCTCTGGGCCTCAGTCCTTGCCTCCAGAAGGAGGGCGAAAACAGTGGTACCTGCCTCATGGGCTGTCGCTAGAACAGCAAGAGCAACAACTAGAACTTACGGGAGCTCACGGGCTCTAGCGCCGTGTACGTGGCACTTAGGAGATGCTTAATAAACATTTGTCGCATGAATTGATGGAGCACTTACCATATGTGCCCGATGCTGGGGAGATTGGTACTCAATAAAGGGTGTTATTTTTTAATGATTCTTGTCGTTTTTTATTTTTGAATTTTCTTAACAACTCTGTGAGCCAGGCAGGGCTGCACTCCTGATTTTCAAGGGAGACAACTGTGATCCTGGGACTTTTAAGTTCCTCATCTAAGGTCACGCTGCCAGTAAGCGATAGAACAGGATCCCAACACAGGCCACCGAAGTCCAGAACCTGTATCGTTATCCCGAAGATTCTTAAGCATTTGATGTATGTAAATCCCTCTGTTCCAGAAACTTCTCCAAGCCAGGCTTGGCCATCTGGATTCTTTCCAGTAGGTAATACGGAGTTCCCCTCCAAAGGATGGGATCGGAGCCCTGACAGGCGCACGTGGGTGATTTAGGGAGATAATTCTGGCTCCCATGACGGGCCGGAACTAGATTGAGGCCAATGAGCCACAAAATTCAAAGAGAGGCCCAAAAAAAAAAATTCCTCAAATCCTCAGTTTATCAAGATAAGATGAGTCAGTAGTACTGATATTTCCTTTTGTCTCAGGCTCCAGAAGGCTCAGCAGAGCACTGGTACTAATCCCGTTTTGATTTAAAATGTTGGTATTTTGCTCCTCGTAGCTGTTTTGCAGTAATTAAAAAAATATGGGATTAAAATATTATGGTTCTTTTAAAAAAATTTTTTTTTTAATGTTTATTTATTTTTGAGACAGAGAGAGACAGAGCATGAGCGGGGAGGGGCAGACAGAGAGGGAGACACAGAATCCAAAGCAGGCTCCAGGCTCTGAGCTGTCAGCACAGAGCCCGACACGGGGCTCGAACTCACAGACCGCGAGATCATGACCTGAGCCGACGTCGGACGCTCTACCGACTGAGCCACCCAGGCGCCCCTAAAATATTATGGTTCTTGATTGCTGAGTTTTTCGGTGCCCCTTTATCTTTGTGCCCAAGTCCAGGCCCTTTGCCCACAACGGGTTTGCTCACATTTCCGCAGTGCAAGACTCGTTCAAATCTCAGTTTTTACATCTGCAAAACGGGAATCATAACATCTACCTCTCTCAGATGCCCGAGTGCGGGATGAAATTGTACAGGTACACGCCTTTCTTTGTGAGTGATGAATTGTGTGACTCACGGAGGGTGTTGTCTGTTCTCATGCAGCAAGCTTACACTGGCGGGGTCCTTGGCAGAACTGGGAGTCATTCAAGATTTTCCTTCTTTTTTTTTTTTCTAGTATTTTTAAATGTTTGTTTATTTTTGAGAGAGAGAGAGAGACAGACAGGATGTGAGTGGGGGAGGGGCAGAGAGAGAGAGAGAGAGGGAGACACAGGGTCTGAAGCAGGCTGCAGGCTCTGAGCTGGCCCGATGTGGGGTTCAAACCCACGAACCGCGAGATCATGACCTGAGCCGAGGTCAGAGGCTTACCCGACTGAGCCCCCCGGGCGCCCCTAGGATTTTCCTTCTAAACCTCGGTTCTTGGTCACACTGTTCCCCATCCTGTTCTCTCCTCCACCACCTCCTGCCCCCACCGTGTACCCGGTAAAAACACTCATACAGAATGGCTTACTCGTAAAGAAGCTCTAGGGCCAGAAATAGCCTCCAAGAATTCACTGGGGAAAAAAATGTGTTCTTGTTTTTGGCAAAATCCATTCTAAGCCTGAGTCAGGTACACACTCTGGGGCTTCGGAATATATTTACAAGGAAATCAGCATAGTGCACAGTTAATATTCAGCATGTGATTAACCCAAAAGCCCCACTCCGTATTATAATTACACCCGCCGCTCCCCTCCGCAGGCTGGGTTTTGCTTAAATGCATACGAGGTCCATCGGAGTGGAGATTTATGGAGGCTCCTGAAAGTCTGGCACCCCGATGGTACTAAGTTATATTCCTATTATGTGGTGGGCAATAAAAAATCTGATATTTATTCTGCTGGGCTTTGATAAACTCTTGGAAGGATTCTAGGCAGCTGGAACACAGTGACATATTTCCACAAACAAATGTGGTTTGACCGTTTAGAGGAGGTAGAACAGCCGTGGAGCCCAGTACCCAATTTCCGGGGAGACCAACCAGCGACCCCATCGTGGCTGGTAGCTCCTCTCTACCCTAAGACGGGAACCTGGTCCTGTCCACCAGGGAAGCCATAGGCTGTGTGACTTGGGTAAGACCCTCGGACCTCTCTGAGCCTCGTTTTCTCCATCTGTAGAATAGAATAGCAACAGCAACCGTCATGAGCGTGCAGGTGCTCGGGCCGGTGCCTGCTACATAGTAAGAAAATGACAGATATATTTTTTTTAAACTTTTTTTTTAACGTTTATTTATTTTTGGGAGACATACAGAGGGCGCCCCTGACAGATATTTTTTAACAGATGGTTTTAAAAGACGAAATGGAATTTACAAATGAATAAGTGGATCAAAGTTAATTTTTTTCAACTCCTGAAGGCACTTATTAAAAACAGTGTGTCCTTAAATGTGGTAGCCAGGGGCCCCCGGGGGGCTCAGTTGGCTAAACATCCGACTTTGGCTCAGGTCATGATCTCATGGTTCATGGGTTCGAGCCCCACACAGGGCTCTCTGCTGTCAGTGCAAGAGCCCGCTTCAGATCCTCTGTCTCCCTCTCTCTCTGCCCGTCCCTGCTCATGCTTGCTCTCTCTCTCTCTCCCCAAAGTAAAATAAACATTAAAAAATGCGGTAACAATACCACTGGGTGAGGGGGGCACAGGCAATGATTTTTCATTGTACCTGGACAGTGATTTTTAATTTTAAAGTTGTGGGGCCCCTGGCTGGCTCAGTCGGTTGGGCGGCCGACTTCGGCTCAGGTCACCATCTCTCAGTCTGCGAGTTCGAGCCTCGCGTCGGGCTCTGTGCTGACGGCTCAGAGCCTGGAGCCTGCTTCGGATTCTGTGTCTCCCTCTCTCTCTCTGCCCTTCTCCTGCTCACACTCTGTCTCTATGTCTCTCAAAAATAAAATAAAAACGTTAAAGTTGTACCCTCATTTCAGTGTGTCTTGAGGGGAAATAATGAACCCATCGACCCCATGATTTCATGATTATTATTGCTTAGGTCAAGACTATAGAAGGTTGACTCTTGGAATAAATATTAGATAAAAAAATAATAAGGTATAGGACAAAAATCTTGAAAGCGATATTCAAATAACTGGGGTTTGGAAGCATTATTCTGGAAGAAGTGTAAATGGTGACCAAAAAAAAAAAATCTTGGGGTTAACTAAGGCCTTTCGAGACATAAAAAAAAATCGAGACTCGTGAAGGGTAAGAATGAGCTGTGTGGGTATCCTAGGGTTATTTAGAATTCCCCACGCGGCACCCACTGCCCACCCCCCACCCCCCCCCACCCCCACCGTGTGTTTTCAGGAAGACACATCTGAAAACAGGGCATTGAAAGCAACACCATTCTAGAGAGAAACTTGAGCGTTCTCTAATTTATTCCTGAAGCAAGTCCTCTCCCAGCCGTGATATTTTACCAGGAGTTCAGGCTGTTTTCCAACGTCCCTGGCGATGACGGCCCTCCAGCCGCGCGGTGGCGCGGCGGCTGAGAACTGCCGCTCCCGGAACCGTGGCACGCGGTGAATTCAAGCCACCCTGGCTACGGAGAGCCCACACTCAGACCAGCGGGGAGAGAGCTGGCTCCAGATCTTTCTGCTAGCATGCCAACAGCTGGAGGGGGCTAGTGCCGTCTGCTCTCGTAATTACCGAGCTTCCTGCTCCCGGAAGAGAAAGCCATCGCAGGCCGGAGACCGTGGAGAAAGACAAGCTCCCGGGGCAGCAAGGGGCGGGTTATTCGGTCGGGAGTGCACCTGTGTTCGCATAAGCCTCGGACGTTCCCTTATGCGCCCGGCAACCGCGGAAGCTCTTTTCCTTTGGCAGACGCTCATGTGCTGAAGGCTTGCCAGATTCCCGACGGCAGGGACTCTACCGGGACACCGTGGGCAGGACTGGGGGGGGTGGTCTGCGGCTCCTGCGAAACGGGAGGCGACCCGGCGGAGCCAGTGCGTGTGCGCGTGTGCACGCGTGTGCCTGCGTGTGCGTGCACGGGCCGTGTGTGCACGTTCCCCGAGAGCAGGGCCTCCGTCCCCTTCCCCACTGCGTGTTCGTCCTCGTGGGTTCTCAGGAAATCCCAACTAAGGAATGGATGGAGCCGGAACTGCGGAAACGGGGCGAGTCCGGACCGCAGCCGAGGGGGGCGCCGGAGCCGCGGGTCCTCAGCCTCCCGGGGAGCCCGTCACCCGCCGCAGGGGCTCCGGTGAGGGCGCACCTCTCGTGCCGTCTCCCTGCGCCGCTTCTGCCGACAGGCGGCCCACCTGTCCTTTCGTACTGGCTACCCGGGGGGCTCAGCCCGGGGACGGTCACCCACCCCCGCAC
Organism: Paguma larvata; assembly: GCA_030068075.1. Taxonomy (NCBI): domain Eukaryota; kingdom Metazoa; phylum Chordata; class Mammalia; order Carnivora; family Viverridae; genus Paguma; species Paguma larvata. The sequence goes on from CM057835.1 coordinate 63,150,613, forward strand.
GACAGCACACGTGCACCCACGATGGGCCGGATCCTACTTGGGAGCGTCGGACAGAGTGAGTCAGAGCACAGGCTTCGGGGGAATCTGTACGACACTTCCGTCCATCCGGGCTCTGCCTTTGAAGGGCCGTCTGAGCCCGAGTCAGTCTGTTTGCCTCCCAGGGCGCCTGGCTGGCCCAGTCAGTTGAGCATCTGACTTCGGCTCAGGTCATGATCTCACCGTTCGTGAGTTCAAGCCCTGCTTAGGGCTCCGTGCTGACAGCTCAGAGCCTGGAGCCTGCTTGGATTCTGTGTCTCCCTCTCTCTCTGCCTCTCCCCTACTCTCTCTCTCTCTCCAAAAATAAATAAACATTAAAAAAAAACCACCCTGTTTTCTTTGCTAAAAAAAACACCCTGTTTTCTTTGCTTAGCCTCAGTTTCTTCATCAAGAAATCGGGGCCAATAATACTAACTGCCTCCCAGAGTGTTAGGAAGGAAAAGATGAGATGGTTTAGACAGAGTGCTCCACAGAGACTGACAAGGTCAAGGGGCAGCCTGTGGCCTCGGATCTGCACACACTTGAGCAGAGCCGGCCGGAGGCAGTCCCAGGCAGACAGAACACACACCGACCAAAACGTGAGCCACTCCGGCCACCCGCTTCGGCTCTGGTCTGTGGAGGGTTCTGGCACCGCGCTGGCGCCCGGCACAGAGCTCCCTCCCGGAAGGGAGGCTCCTTTCTCCGTCCAAAGGTTGATTCCTTTCACGTGTCTCCCAAGAACGTGGAAACTGAAAACGAGGTAAGAAAATGGACGAGAGAAGAGAATGGAACATTCTGGGCCTTTGAACCGTGTTGGCCCCAGGGAGCGGGTGAGTAAACGCTGACTCCTTCTCCATTCCTGCTGCACTGGAGTGAAGGGTCCGGTCCACACTCCGGGTTGGCAAAAAGCGTGTCGTTTCATTAGGAGAACGCAGCCTCCCTGACTCCCAATAAACGGACGGCGAACAGGTCTTAAAGAACAACGAGAGAAGGGGTGCCCGCGTGTCTGCCTAGGGAGCCCGTAGGTCCCAGGGAGACCCTGTGTCCGACTCGGGAGAGTCTGGGTGACTAGGAGCCGCTGTTGTTACATGGGTCGTGGGGGTGGCTCTTTGGTCAGTGGACACCCACCTCCTCCCGTGCTCTCTCTCCAAAAGGAATACGTCCAACGTCCCGAGATGTGACTTTTTCAGCCCCCGGGGCCCAGTGGGGAGGAACACAGTAGAGGCACAGGGTCAGGCGGGTGCCACTCAGTGAGCAGCCCCGCTGCATTTTCAAAATGGAAACCGTGGCCGTTCTGAATCAGGTCTTTGTGGAACACGTGACATGGAACTTCCTTCTCCCGGCTCTAGGGTCGCTGCCCTTCCTTCCACAGGGCATCCACGGTATTGGTCCCGATTGCCGTGGAAAACTTGATTTCTTTTTTTTTAAGTTGATTTATTTGTTTATTTTGAGAGCGAGAGAGCGCGCCTGAGTGGGGAAGGGGCAGAGAGAGAGGGAGAGAGAATCCCAAGCAAGCTCTGTGCTGAGTGCAGAGCCCAGTGCGGGGCTCGATCTCACAACCCTGAAATCATGACCTGACCAGGTAGTCAAGAGGCTATTGCTCGACCGCATGAGCCACCCAGGCGCCCCGGAAACTTGATTTCTAATCCAGAAAATCCCTGACTGATCGTAAGGGCCAGGAATTAGAGATTCTGACGAATTGAATTTTCCAGTTAGCCGGGCGCCGATCAGAAAATCTTTCGCACGTTAACCCCTCCGACTGGTTACCTTTCAATCGGTGTGGTGGTTCCCTCTTGTTCTCAATCTTGGCTCTTATCCCCGGGGAGCTGTGCAGACTGGGGCAAGTTACCTAATGTCTTAGTGGTCATAACGGCTTAGCGTCTTGGCGGTATGTAATGTCTTTGTGATCATAACAAACGACTTCAGATTTAGCAGCTTGGAATAACACACAATCGATATCTTGTGGTTTCCAGGAGTCGCTCGGCCAGGCACAGCTTAGCGGGGTCTTCCCTTCGGAGTCCCACCTGCTGCATCGAAGGGGTCAGGGGACTCCCTGCTGGAGCTCAGGGGCCCGGTCCAAGTTCACATGGCCGTTGGCAGAATCAGTTCTTTGCGGTTGTAAGAAGAGTGTGGTTCCCATTTTCTCGCTGGTTGTCGGCCGGGGCCGCTCTCAGCTCCTGGAGGACATCTGAGTTCCTTGCTAGGCGACCTCCTCATAGCATGTTGACTTACTTACAATACCGTGTTTTAGGGCTCACCGTGATTCTCTGAAATACACTCATCATCCTCACCTAGCAGATGCGGAAACTGAGGCTTGACACGGTGCTGTCGTTGGTACAGGGACCTTCATCTAGCAGGGGCAAAGGCCCACATCAAAGCCAAGTTGATCTGCCCTCAAAACCCACATGGATAACCAGTACAAGATGTTGCTTCCTGTTGGTCATGTCTTATTAAAAATTGGTGGAGTTCTGGGGCACCTGGGTGGTGCAGTCGGTCAAGTGTCCAACTCTCAATCTTGACTCAGGTCACGATCTCATGAGTTCGAGCCCTGCCTTGGGATCTGTGCTGATGGAGTGGAACCTGCTTGGGACCTTGTCTCTCCCTCTCTCTGCCCCTCCCCCACTTGGGCACGCACGTGCGCGCGCTCTCTCTCTCAAAAATCACTAAAAAAAATAAGTAAATTGGTTACCTCTAAAAACATGGGTTGAGTTTTATTGGGTCTTTTTAAATTCAAGAGTCTATATCTTGCCCACTGGATCTAGGCATTCTTGGGAAAAGGGACCATGTCTTGGTCACATGTGTCCCAGGCACCCATCACAAGCCCTGGCATATAATGGGTAATTATTGGAGCGCCTGGGGGGCTCAGTCAGTTAAGCGTCCAACTTCGGCTCAGGTCATGATCTCGCAGTTCGTGGTTTTGTGGGTTCGAGCCCCGCATCGACAGCTCAGAGCCTGGAGCCCGGTTCGGGTTCTGTGTCTCCCTCTCTCTCTGCTCCTCCCCTGCTCATGCCCTATTTCTCTCTGTCTCTCAAAAATAAATAAACATTACCAAAATTAAAAATGGATCATTATTAAATGTTTGCTAAATGGGTGGAGAGGGCGGCACGCTTCCGGCGTAGCCCTGCCGCTCGGCCCTCTCCCGGGCTGGCTGTCTGATGCCTCTGGCACACACATGCAAATAGTGCACGTACGCGTAATTTTAATGACTATTTTATTATTTGAATGTTTCGGTGTCGTTAATTTTTTAAATTAAACTCTCCTCCGATGACCCGGTTTGAGGATGCTGTTTCCTGAAGGAGACATGAATCCACCCTGCGACTGAGCCAACGTTCACCGAGAGCCTTGTCCATGCCTGGCTTGAGATGGCAAAGAACCAGACTGGCAAAACAGAATGCCTTCCTCTGGCTAAGCTCACGCGACGCTCTGCGCATGGGGCTAATTCGTCTCGTGTGCCTTATCTCATGGACTGATCACGACCACCCTAGGTAGGGGGCTTTTATTATCATCCCCGGATAGGGAAAATGAAGCTCGGGGTGGTCCAGTGACTTGCCCGAGGCTGCTGGGCATAGGGCGAGAGGGGCAGGATTTCACCCCCAGGTCCTCCCGGCTCCACAGCCTCCAGACAGCTGTGCTGGCGAGCCTCCCGGTGCGGTAACACAAGGGCTCTGCCGTCACCGACTCATCTCACCTTGATCTTGCAGTAGGCCCACTTAGTGGCCCATCTCCCAGATGAGAAAACCGTGTCGGGCAATGAGCCCAATCCGCCCGGAGTACCACCCCGAGTAGAAAAATCCCATGGTTGGCTTTCAAATCCAGTTCTACCCAACTCCGAAACCTGTTCTCTTTCTCCCGCGCCCCACTGCCAGTCAGGCCTGCTCTCTCAGCAAGACCGGGTCCCGTGCGGACTTCAGGGCGAACTCCGGACAGCTCTGACCACAGCCCTGTTGGGATGGAGGTTGGTCTTGCACCCTCTGCCTTGTCTCTCAAGCAGCCCGACCTCTCTCCAGGCCTCAGCAAGCTCTCGGCTCCCATATCAACTGCTTTTTTCGGGGCCGCCTGTCGCCCATGCTTTACAGCCCCCTCGGTGCAGAGCAAATCCGTATTGATTTCAGAACAACCCAAGCTGTAAATGACGAGTCATGATTGGCTTGGTCACCCTGAGATGAAAATCTGTCCACTGCACCAGGGGCCTAGATCTAATCGTTGTCCCAGGAAACTCATTGGCAGGGCAACTTGGTGCCTGTGTAAAACAAACAAACAAACAAACAAACAAACACATGTTAAGATGGTCGAGGGTCACCTGCAAAAATATATACCACATACTTTAGAGCTGGCCTCTGTCTTTCCCTGGCGGATTGAAGTCCGGCGGCTTGCGTTGGTCATCACATTCAATGTGAGAACTGACCTGGAGGTATTTCTATTATTAGTAACAGTAGAGCTAAGGACAACGACAAAATAACTGCAGCTAGTGGTCGTAGTCACTGACCGTGTGCACGCACTGTTTCGTTCCGAAGCCTCGCAACGGTCCTGTCGCTTACTGGCTGTGGGATTCTGGGCAGGTTCCCTGGCTTCCCCGTGCCTCTGTTGCCTTACCTGTCAACTGAGGGTTAAAAAGCAATACGCGGCTCATCGCGCGGTGGGAACATTTCGATGAAGTAATTTATGTGAATGTCTAAGACCAGGAGCTAGATGTACTCTTCGTCGTTAGTCACGAAGACACAGAAGCTCAGAGATGTTAAGAGACTTTCTCCAGGTCACACAGCAAACGCAGGATTTTGTCTGCATCCCAGGGCATTAAATGTCCTTGAATTGCCAGCATTAAGTGTCTTTTAAATGCAGCCGATGTCCTGTTTCTCTTGAACGTTTGAGAAAAACTGGCGGCACTGGGGCTGCGCTGCTTTCTACCACACTCCCCTGCGAGCCAAATCTGTTCCATCAGGTCGGCGAAGCCCCACGGTGCCAAAGCCAACCCAGGGACTCCTGGGCAACACCGAGCATACGATTTTGAGGTTGTCTGTATGCCGCGGGTCAAAGGCCTTGAGTGCTCTCGATCAAACAATGCTGGCCACCAGCAGCTGCCCCCGTTACCTGGAGCTCGAGCCCCAGGTTCCCTGCAGTCCCCGGCAGTCCCTGCTGCCCTGCTCCTGGCAGACCCCCCTTGTGAGCAAGGCCTGCCTGGCCCCTGCAGACACTGAGGTGCTGAGACAGATGAGCACGCTCAAATCCCACGTCAAATCCCTGAGGGGGGTACTCTGGTCACCCCCAGTTTACAGATGCAGAAACAGGGTCAAGGAGACAGTGATTTGCCCAAGGCCACACAGTCGGCAAGGTCAGAACTGGGATTTGATTGCAAGCCTCCTTCTTGCCAGAGCCATTCTTCTTTAGCCCCGGCAGAGCCTCCTTGCCAGGCTCACGGCTACACCACAACCCCCAGCACGGACAGGAAAGGAAGATCAGGTTCGGTCTCTCACACGCAGGCAGGAAGGTAAGAACAGAGGCTGCTCTCGTGGCTTCCGGGTCTCACGGACTCTCCCGCAACTGCTTTTCTGAGCACGAAGGGCTGTTTCCAATGGCTAATGCTCTGTTGGCTACCAGGCCCTTCCCGGAGGGAGCATAGAGCTTACATCTGTCCCTCTTTGGTGACTGTCACGAAAAGGGCTGACTTATCCTCTTGCGTCCTTCAGACCTCGCAGGAAAGCTGACTGCTTGGACAGTAGTTTCCAAAGAACAAACTTTATTCTCAGGGAGCTGGACAGGCCTGAGCTTTATAGGATGCCACGAATATTCTTGGCTTTTCTCCCTGCTTGTGCCTCAGCCTTGGTGGAGGCACAAGGTTCCCACTCAGTGCCCTGCAGAAGCGGCACCCGGTGCGGCCGGGATGAGGGGCCACTGGGTGGCGCTGTTGCCCCGGGAGTAAGGACGATGATCGGGGGCGGCGGCTGTAGCTCAAGCCCGGCTGAGTGAGGAGGGCTTTCCCTAGGTTAGATCGCTTAATCCTCCCAAAGGCCCCGAGGAGGAGGCGCAGAGATGCCAGGGTGCTTACCCAAGGTCACACAGCTAGAAGGTAATGGAGACAAGACCCCAATCCAGAAGCAAATGGCACAAAATACCAACTGTGTCCCCACCCCCCAAGCAAATGTGTTTTTTTTCTATTTTGGTTATTGAGGACTAGAAAAGCAGCAACAGATACATGTCTCTATCGTTTCATAAGAGGAAGACCATCTTAACACAAAAAGAATAGGAAGGACATAACTTGAGAAAAAAATATAACCATAGCCCTTCCCAGTGGACCGATGGAACTCAGGGGAATTGGGAAGGATTTTCAGCTCCTGGCCCTGGAGGAGAGGGTCTTGACATCATATTTGGATTTTAAAGATCCCCCTGTGGCTGTAGTGTGGGTAACAGGCCAGAGGGGCTGCTGTGGGTGTGTGGGGGGCACAGATGAGAAGCCCACTGGATGGTGCCAACCAGATACTCACTTGTAACATGTATTATTAATAGTATTAGTATTAGTATTATCAGGTAAGCTGGTGGGTAAGCACCCTCCCATTTACAAGGGTCTGACCACCCCATCCCATTTTTAAATTAATTAACTAATTAACTAATTAATTAATTAATCTATCTATCCATCCGTCTATTTTTGAGAGAGTACAAGTGGGGGAGGGGCAGATAGAGGGTAACGGAGAAACTGAGGGGGGCTCCGCGCTGACAGCAGAGAGCCCGATGGGGGGCTGGAACTCACAAACTGCAAAGTCATGACCTGAGCTGAAGTCGGACGCTCAACAGACTGAGCCACCCGGGTGCTCCCAACCTGTACCGTTTTAAGCAGAAAGACCGACTTGCTGTCCAGTTTGCCCGGGACCTTAGGACTGAAAGTCACGAGTCAGGGAAGACTCCTCCCCCCCCACCCCCCACCCCAGCCGGGGGCAATCCGGGCCGGGTTTGCTGTTGTGTCTGTCAGGGTTCACCTGCCCCTTGCTCTGTTCAGCATTTCATCAAATTGTGCGACACTAAGGAGCCGAACTTGGGTCTTGTTCTTTATTGTGCTCTGTAGCATTTATTAAATGACATACTCTGTGGACGGAGTGGGGTAAGCAGTCTTCCAAGCAAGGGGCTTCCTCTTAGAGGCTTTTCTGCAGCAGGCGATAGGCTTTTCTATACACTGGGAATACAGCGTGTGGATTAGCCAAATATTTTTACTAATATTTATATCCTGCTTTTAAAAGCATCCTGCATGCTAAGGTATTATATTACAATAAAAAAGCACTTTTATTTTTTTAAAAAAGTACCTAGCAAAACCTTGTGATTTTGCTTGAGCCAGAACACCAGACTTCCCGGGTTCAAATTCTGCCTCTGTCATATATAAGGTTTGTGACCTTGGGTTTGTCATTGAGCCTTTCTGTGTCTTGTTTTTCTCATATGTAAAGCTGATAGCAATAATATCTACCTGTTAGGATTATCGGGAGAGAAGGCATGTAAAGTGCAGGGTACCATGCTTAGCATACACTAAACACTCGATGAATGTTACCATTAGGTATGAGCCGAGGAATTCTGAATAGAGAATTGTACAAAATCGGGTATTCCTCAGCTGCGCTATTGAGTAGCCAGCCATCAGGCCCATGAGGTTAGTGAGCATTTAAAGTCTACATATATATACACATACATATATGTATATATACATATGTATACATATATGTATACGTATGTATACAGATACATATGTATACATACCTACATATGTGTAGGTATAAATATGAGAGTGTGTGTGTGCAAGTGCACGCTAGCAGGGGAGGGGCAGAGAGAGAAAGAGAGAGAGAGAGGATCCCAAGCAGGCTCTGTGTTGTCAGCCCCGATGCGGGGCTCGAACTCATGAATTGTGAGATCGTGACCTGGATCTCAACCGACTGAGCCACTCAGGCACCCCCCCCATATATATATAGCATTTTATATATATATATATATATATATAGCATTATATATATATATAGCATTATATATATAGCATTATATATATATAGCATTATATATATACATATATAGCATTATATTATACATATATATTATATATATTGTATATTATATTATACATATATAGCACATATATATTATATATTATATTATATAGCATTATTATACATATATAGCATTATATATATTATAATTATATACATATGTATATTATACATATATAGCACATATATATTATATATATAGCATTATATTATACATATATATATTATATATATTATATATTATATTATACATATATAGCACCCCCCCTATTACATATTATATTATACATATATAGCACCCCCTATTATATATTATATTATACATATATAGCACATATATATTATATATTATATTATATAGCATTATTATACATATATAGCACATATATATTATAATTATATACATATGTATATTATACATATATAGCATATATATATTATATATAGCATTATATTATACATATATATATTATATATATTATATATTATATTAGACATATATAGCACCCCCCTATATATATATAGCATTATATATATACATATATAGCATTATATATATATATATATAGCATTGAAAGGCAAGACTAGAAGAAAAAGAGCACATAATTAATAATACTGTTCGGTTTTAAACAGTGGGATTATTTCCTTACGTACAATTTTTTCATAATTGATGAACTTCATAACAAAGGATTTAGGATTAAATACAACAGAATGTTGTGCCTAGATGTGAATCTAGTCTCTTAGTAAAGGGTTGCTTATAATCATTTGCAAAATAGTAAACACCAAATGATAGGTGAGTGCAGGTCCGGTGATCTTAGGGAGGGTCATGACGGTGGCGGGGGAGGGGTTCTCCAGGCTGCGGTAGGGAGGGATCCATCTAAAGATGTCTAGAGACTGCAGTGTCTAGAGAAGGATGAGGGGGTCTGTAGAGATCAGATTTGGGGGAAGCAGGAAGGAACTGGGAAGGTGCCCACTCAGGGCCATACAGCCCCTGCCCTCTGTCAGCCAGGCCTTAGTCCCGGCTGCTCAGATGGTTACACAGACCAACCGTCAGTGCCACATTAAGTGTCCCAGACTACACTCAATAAACCATCAAAGCGCAGCCCAATGGGCCAATTTCACAGTTAATTCACAGCCGCTGTTCAGCCAGGGTCAGTCAATTGAAGGGAAGCTAATTCTTGGCAGAGCCATCATGCGACAGTTGGTTTGGAATGTCCTGGCTTCTGAGTCGGCTTGGGAGCTGAGCAGTCCGCTGGCCTTCAAACGGTCGACAGGCCATTGGGGAAGGCGCCTTGTGAGACACCTGGTAGTGTGGACGCCGTGTGAGGGTGGCCACTGTCGGGCTTCCCCTGCTCCTTCGGAGGGGCTTCACTTGGTGGTAACTGCATTGTGCGTTGGGTCAGACACTGAAACCTAGAGGTGGGAGGCGAGGCTGAGTTTTCTCTTAGCTTAGACACCTCCTCCAGGGCATCAACAGTCTTCCACAGACACCTTGGGGAGGAATATTTGATAAAGAGACTCAGGGAGCCCCTGGTTCAAGGGTTCAGGGCATGATCTCAGGTGCCTTGGGAAAGTCCCAGGTTTTCAGGGATCTCTGTCGCTAGGGAACCATCTACATTCCTGTCCTGGACCTCCCACTCTTCCAGATGGTGAGTCTTGACGAGTCACTTAATCTCTCATAGAAAATTTGGGTCACAGACCCTGCCCTATCTGCCCCACCAGGTTGATATGGGGATCACGGGAGATGGCCACAGGTCTTCTCCATGAGAGGTGAAGCATCCTAGCCATGGATCCAAGCTTCCATCCTCCTTTGCCCTGGAGCCATCCAAGTCTCCACTCTAGACAACCACTGCCGAGTGTTTAGCTTAACGTTCTGGACATTTAGTGACTGAACACTTACAGAGCACTTCTGAACCGTCAGGCATTTTTTCTGAAGACTTTTCCTATATTGAATCACTTTTAGTTTCATACCATAATACTAATATGTAGACCCTAAGAAAGTTTTCGTTGTGCAGTACAGGGAACTGAGGCACAGCCCAGCAGGCACCAACCCCATGCTCTCAATGACTGGATTGTTCTGATTTCTAAAGATAAAGGTATTTGCCCACACAATGTCTGCTGGAGCTTTTCTTTTTCTTTCGTGGTAAGGGCACTCAACCTACAAACTCACTCCTACTGATTTTTGAGCAGTTCTTCATAGGCCCTATGTTGCAAGGTAGGTTTCCAGAACTTATCTCTTTGTATAACTGAAAACTTTTGTGCGCTATCACCAACATTTCCCCCCTTTCCCCTTCCTCTAGCCCCTATTGTTTTTTTTATCAATTTATTGTCAAATTGGTTTCCATATAACACCCAGTGCTCATCCCAACAAGTGCCCTCCTCTCTGCCTGTCCCCCTCTTTCCTCCCTCCCACACCCCCCCTCAACCCTGAGTTTGTTCTTAGTCTTTGAGGGTCTCTTATGTTTTATCTCTCTCCCTCTCTGTGGCTTTTTTTCCCCCCTCTTCCCCTCCCCCATGGTTTTTGCTTAGTCTCTCAAAATCCATCTATGAATGGAAACATAAGGTATCTGTCTTTCTCTGACTGACTTATTTCACTTAGCATAATACCCTCCAGTTCCATCCATGTTGCTACACATGGCCAGATTTCATTCTTTCTCATTGCCGTGTAGTATTCCATTGTATATATATACCACACCTTCTTTATCCATTCGTCAGTTGATGGACACTTGGTCTCTTTCCATGACTTGGCTATTGTCGAAAGGGCTGCTATGAACATCGGGGTACATGCGCTCCTATGCATCAGCATTCCTGTGTCTCTTGGGTAGATTCCTAGCAGTGCTGTTGCTGGGTCATAGGGTAGTTCTATTTTCATTTTCTTGCGGAACCTCCACACTGTTTTCCAGAGTGGCTGCACCAGTTTGCATTCCCACCAACGTGTAAGAGGGTGCCTCTTTCTCCACATCCTCTCCAGCATCTATAGTTTCCTGATTTGTTCATTTTAGCCACTCTGACTGGTTGAGGTGGTATCTCAGTGTGGTTTTGATTTGTGTTTCCTGATGATAAGTGACATTGAGCATCGTTTCATGTGTCTGTTGGCCATCTGGATGTCTTCTTTGGAGAAGTGTCTATTCGTATCTTCTGCCCATTTCTTCATTGGATTATTCATTTTTCGGGTGTGGAGTTTGGTAAGTTCTTTATAGATTTTAGATACTAGCCCTTTATCTGATATGTCATTTGCAATTATCCTTTCCCATTCCGTCGGTTGTCTATTAGATTTGTTGGTTGTTTCCTTTGCAGTGCAGAAGCTTTTTATCTTGATGAGGTCCCAATAGTTCATTTTTGCTTTTAATTCCCTGGCCTTTCCTCCAGCCCCTATTCTATTCTCTGTTTCTGTTTTAGGTTCCACATCTAAGTGACATCCTGTACTATTTGTCTTTCTGTGTCTGGCTTATTTCACTTAACACCATGTCCTCCAGGGCCATCCGTGTTGTCACAAATGACAGGATTTCCTTCCTTTTTAAGGCTGAATAGTGTCCCATTGTATGGACAGACCACATTGTCTTTGTGCATTTGTTTGTCAATGGACCTTAGGTTGTTTCTATATCTTAGACTTTGTGAATGCAGAACACGGGAGTGCAGATATCACTTTGAAATCCAGATTTCAGTACTTTTGGATGTATTAGCCAAAAGTGGGATTGCTGGATCAAGTGGTAGTTCTTTTTTAAATGTCTTCAGGAACTTCCATATTGTTTTTCATAGTGCCTGTATCAGTTTACATTCTCTGTTGGGTATCTTTTTAAATGTTATCTATCATCTATGTATCTATCTATCATCTATCTATCCACCTATTTAGGGAGTGGGGTAGGATCCCAATCAAGGATTTGATCCCAGGAACCTTGAGACCATGACCTGGGCCTAAATCAAGAGTGTGACACTTAACCAACCGAACCACCTGGAACCCTGCTCTGTTGGGTACATGCCGACTCTAAGGCCTTCCTAAATCCCACTCTGATTCAAGTGGCTCTACTAGGCAACTGATAAACAATGGAACCAAAAGTTCGAACTCTGATAGTTATCACTCAATTTTCTATGGCCTTCTGGCAGCGAGATGTCAACAGCTCTTTCTATTGTAATGTGTCCCAGGGTGTCCCTTCAAGAAGAAAAGAGATAATATTGACATTAATCAAGGAACCCTGTTACCTTTGTCCAGAAATGGTCCAGAAAAATCTGGAAAGACAAAAAAAATACACCAGACAAATAATTCAATCGAAGGTACGATAGAAATTCATTAAGTTGACTCAAGAAGAATTTTCTAGTTTGCTCAGTGTCCCATACCTAAGACAAAAATCATAAGCCATACTATTATCTTTCAAGTGTGAAATTTTTTAATTTTTTTAATTTGCCTGGTTAAACATTAGTTCACAGCCACAGTACTAAAATTGCATTTATAACTCAAGTTTGGTCACATTTAATGCAAGATATTGTGAAGTTAATATTTGGACATTATTCTCTTGTTAAACATGAGCAAAAATAGATGCCTTATTTTTAATTAATATACCTTATTATTTAGAATAGGTTTAAATTAACATAAAAATTAAGCAGACAATGGAAAAAGATTCCATATCGCCCTATCCCCTGACACAATTTCCACAATTATTGAAAAACTACATCAGTGTGGTACATTTGTCACCAATAACAAACCAATGCAGAGATATTATTATTCACTGAAGTCCAACACTTGTTTTAATATCTGCTCTGTGTTGTGCACTAGTATGAGTTTTGACAAATGCATAAGTCATGTATCCACCAGGTACAGAGTAGTTTTGCTGCCTTAAAACTTCTGTGTTTCACCTATTAATGCCTTTGCACTTTCTCTGGAAATCCTGGAAAACTTTGACCATTTTTTGGCATCTCTATAGTTTTTTTTTCCAGAAGGTTGTATAGTTGGAACCATAAACCATGTTGCTTTTTCAGACTGACTTCTTTAACTGACATCTATACAGTTAACATTTATCCATGGCTTTTTTTGGCGGCTTGATCACTCAATTAGTTTTTCACAGAATATTTCATTATCTGGATGTATTGAAGGTCGTTTATCCATTCGCCTATGGAAGGACAGTGTGGTTGCCTCTTGTATTGGTGACCATATATAAAGCTGATATAAACACTCCTGGGCAGGTTTTTGTGTGGACATAATCTTTCAACTCAACTGGATGAATACCATTGGGTGAGATACCATTGCTGGATGATACGGAAAGACTGTGTTTGGCTTTATCAGATTTGTTAGACTTCACCAGTGAAACTATCTGGGGCTAGCACTTCCTTTATGGGTTATTTATTAATTATTAATCCATTTTTGTATTTATTTTTAATTTTTAATTATTTTGGTTAGTTAATGTACAGTGCAATATTAGTTTCAGAAACAGAATTCAGTGATTCATCACTTACATACAACACCCAGGGAGCATCACAAGTGCTCTTAATATACCCATCCACCCACCTCCCTCATCAACCCTCAGTTTGTTCTCTATCCTTAAGAGTCTCCCGTGGTTTCTTTCCCTCTCTACACCCTCAATTCCCATATTGTTTTGTTTTCTTAAATTCTACATATGAGTGAAATCATAGGATATTTGTCTTTCTCTGACTGACACTATTTCTTTAATACACATCTATTCAGATTATCTATTTACCTTGCATGGGTTTTGGTAGTTTGTGTCTTTGAAGGAATTGGCCTCTTGAGTTTAAGCTATATTAGAGTTGTTCCAAGTATTACTTCAGAATCCTTTCAATATCCATAAGATCAGTAGTGATGACTCCTCTTTCATCTGATACTAACATGTGTTTTCTCTCTTTTCTTCATGGTGAGTCAGGCTAGAGCTTTATCCATTTTACTGACATTTACCAAGAACCAGCTTTTGTCTTGCTTTTGTTTTCTCTGGTAATTTTCTGTTTTCAATTTTACTGATATCTGCAAAAATATTTTTTCCCTCCTGCTTCCTTTTATCTTACATTACTGTACTTTGCCTTGTTTCCTAAGGTGGAAGCTTAAACTATTCACTTTATGGGGTGCCTAGGTGGCTCAGTTGGTTAAGCATCCGACTTCAGCTCAGGTCATGATCTTGCAGTCTGTGAGTTTGAGCCCCGCATGGGGCTCTGTGCTGACAGCTCAGAGCCTGGAGCCTGCTTCTGATTCTGTATCTCCCTCTCTCTCTGCCCCTCCCCCACTCATGTTCTGTCTCTGTCTGTCTCTCTCCAAAATAAAAAATTTAAAAAAATTAAAAATAAAAAAAAGATGTATTAAAAAAATTATTCACTTTATATCTTTCTTATTTTTTAATAAGTCCTGGCATTCAGGACTGTAAATTTCCCCCAACCACTGCTTTCCACAATTTTTCGTCGAATTATATTTTCACTTCAATTTAATTGAAAATATTTTTCAGAGGGAGGGGCTAACATGGCGGAGGAGTAGGGGGAACTGGAGCTCTCCGGTGTCTTCAAACTAAGAAGGACAGAAACCGAGGGACTCTCAATCCCAGAGATCTGCAGGAAGAGGAGCTGGAGGCTACAGGGAAGAGAACGCAAAATCCAGAAATTCCTGGGAGACTCAGTGAGTGCAATTTGGGAGAAAGAAAGAGAGCCGCAGAGGTGCGGACTGTGGGGAGTGGGCCCTGGGCCCTGGGCCCCTTCCGCCGAAAGGCAAGGGAAAGAGAAAGAGCAGCGGGGAAAGTACCTCTGACCGGAGTGGAGAGGGAGCTTATCACCCAGTCCCTAACTGCGAGATTTTGGAGAGAAAGTCCGTTGCTCATGGCGGAGCTGGCAGAGCTTTCTTCACTCAGGAGCCAGCGATGCTGTCCCAGCCCATGACACGGAGAGGCGCCTCGCCATCACTGGATCGGTGCTGAGTCAGGGACACAATTTACATAGGGAAAACTGGGTGTGCAAGGGGCACGTGACCACCCAGCAGATCGTACTGCGCCTGCAACCCAGACCGAGTCGAGGATGGAAACAGGTGTGTTCTGAGACTCCGGGTCCATGAAGAGGAGGCTGGGGGGCCGCCACTTTGGTCGTGCGGTGCTGAGTCAGAGACTCAATGTACATAAGGCACAGTGGTCTGAGCGAGTTACAGGAACTCAGATGAGCATGGGGCGCGTGACCGCCCAGCAAATTGCACTGTGCCAGCAACCCAGACAGAGTTGAGGACAGAAACTGAGGAGTGATCTGAGACTCTGGGTCCGTGAAGAGGGGGCTGGGAGGGCGCCATTGTGGTTGCGCATTCCCTCAAAGCCAAACCCTAGGACTCTACACCCCAGCGGTGGAGGTGGGACCCGCCTACACCAGGCCACACCCCTCCTCATATGGGAGACACCCTTCTGCAAGAGTGATAGCTGCGGAGAATGAATACTGCAGCATTGCCTGGATTAATTCCAGGTCAGTTCTTCTCTTTTAGGTATATCCTCCCTCTTCTCCTTCCTGTCTCTCCCCACCTCTAAATCAGTAAGGTTTTGGCTTGCTTAAACAGACATTCAACCCACTCTCTCAATGCATGTTCTACACCTCCCTCTTTAATTTCCTGTCTCTCTCTGTGAAACAGTCAGACCACATGGTGCATCTGGGCAACATCTAACTTCATTTCCTTTCCTTGCATCCTTCCTTATTCTGATTTCTCTCTTGCTGTATCAAGTCTTCTAATCTCTTTACCTGGTCAAAGTCCAATTTCTTCTTCTCCCCACACCTGTCACTGCTCTATGTATGCTCTGCCATCAGCAGAGCGCACATCCCATCATTAACGTGTAGCTGGTACGTCAGGTCGCATGCCTCCAGAGTGTCATTTGTTAATCTTTTTTATGTTGTGATTTGTTTGTCTGTATTATTGGTCAGTATGGTTGTGAGTTTGTGTTTCCTGTTTGTCGGTCTGACCCTTTTCCTTTCCAGGGATAATTAGCAAATAAACCAATACACACCTAGCCAAAATGATGAAATGGAAGAACTCCCCTCAAAAGAATGTACAGGAAATAGTGACAGCACAAGAAATGATGAAAGTAGACATAAGCAACTTAACAGAACAAGAATATAGAATGATAAGCATAAAAATACACACTGGGCTTGAAAAAAGCATAGAAGACAGCAGGGGGGACGCTCGAGGCAGAGATCAAGGTCCTAAAATACGGTCAGGAGGAATTAAAAAATGCTTTAAACGAGGTGCAAAACAAATTGGAGGCGGCCACAGTGCGGATTGAAGAGGCAGAAGAGAGAATAGGTGAATCAGAAGATAAAATTATGGAAAAGGAGGAAGCAGAGAAAAAGAGAGAGAAACTGATTCAGCAACAGGAAAGGAGAATTCAAGAGCTGAGCGATGCAATCAAATGGAATAATATCTGTATTATAGGAATTCCAGAGGAAGAAAAGAGAGAGAAAGGAGTCGAAGGGGTACTTTAACAAATCATTGCTGAGAACTTCGCCAACATGAAGAAGGAAATGGGCACTGAAATCCAAGAGGCACAGAGAACTCCCCTCAGACGTAACCCGAATAGACCCTCAGCACGACACATCATAGTGAAGCTGGGAAAATACAAAGACAAAGAGAGAATTCTGAAAGCAGCTAGGGATAAACGGGCCTTGACTTGCAAAGGCAGACACATTAGGGTAGTAGTGGACTTATCTACAGAAACTTGGCAGGCCAGAAAGGAAAGGCAGGAAGTCTTCAATGTGATGAACGGGAAGGATATGCAGCCAAGAATCCTTTACCCAGCCAGCCTGTCATTCGGAATGGATGGAGAGATAAAGGTCTTCCCAAACAAACAAAAACTGAAGGAATACATCACAAATAAACCAATCTTACAAGAGATCCTGAGGGAGACTCTGTGAAGAAAAGGTCGCAAGGAACACAGTGTACCAGAGACATCGTTACAAGCATGAAACCTACAGATAACACAGTGACTCTAAACCCATGTTTTTCAATATTAACGCTGAATGTAAACAGACTAAATGCTCTAATTAAAAGACACAGGGTAGGGGCACCTGGGTGGCTCAGTCGGTTGAGCTGCCGACTTCAGCTCAGGTCATGATCTCGCGGTCTGTGAGTTCGAGCCCCGCGTCGGGCTCTGTGCTGACAGCTCAGAGCCTGGAGCTTGCTTCAGATTCTGTATCTCCCTCTCTCTCTGCCCTTCCTGTGCTCATGCTCTGTCTCTATGTCTCTCAAAAATAAAAAAAAATAAAAAAAATAAAGACACAGGGTAACAGAATGAATTAAAAAACAAGACCCATCTATCTGTTGTCTTCAAGAGACCCATTTTAAACCCGAGGACACCTTCAGACTGAAAGTGAGGGGATGGAGAACTATCTACCATGCTACAGGAACTCAGAAGAAAGCTGGAGTAGCCACACTTATATCGGACAAACTAGACTTTAAAGTAAAAGATGTAATAAGAGATGAAGAAGGACATTATATAATAATCACAGGGACTATCCAGCAGGAAGAGCTAACAATTATAAATATCTACGCGCCGAATTCTGGGGCACCCAAATTTGTAAAGCAACTAATTACAAACGTAAGCAATCTTATCGATAAAAATGTGCTAATTGCAGGGGACCTTAATACCCCACTCACAGCGCTGGATAGATCCACTAAACAGAGAATCACCATAGAAACAATGGACCTGAACGACACATTGGAACAGATGGGCCTGACAGATCTCTTCAGGGCCCTTCATCCAGAAGCAAAGGAATGTACATTCTTCTCAAATGCACACGGTATATTTTCCAAGATAGACCATATTTTGGGGCATAAGGAAGCGCTGAATAAATGTAAAAAAATTGAGATCATACCATCCACACTTTCAGACCACAATGCTTTGAAACTTGAAATCGATCACAGGAAAAAGTCTGAAAACCCCCAAAAACATAGAGGCTAAAGAACAACCTACTAAAAGAAGAGTGGGTCAACCAAGCAATCAGAGAAGAAATTAAGAAATACATGGAAACAAATGAAAATGAAAATACAACAATCAAATGCTTTGGTATGTGGCAAAGGCAGTCCTGAGAGGGAAATATCTTGCAATTCAGGCCCATCTCAAGAAAAAAGAAAAATTACTAACACAAATTCTAACAGCACGCCTAGAGGAACTAGAAGCAGAACAGCCAAGACAACCCAAACCCAGCAGAAAGAGAGAAATAACAAAGATTAAGGCACAAATTAATCATATGGAAACTGAAAAAGTCAGTGGAACAGATCAATGAAACCAAGAGCTGGTTCTTTGAAAAAATAAACAAAATTGATAAGCCTCTAGCCAGGCTCCTCAAAAAGAAAAGAGAGAAAGAACCCAAATCGATAAAATCACAAACGAAAATGGAGTGATTACAACCAATCCCTCAGAAATACAAGCAATCATCAGAGAATATTATGAAAAACTCTATGCCGTCAAATTGAACAACCTGGAAGAAATAGACAAATTCCTAAACAGTCGCATGCTATCAAAACTCAAACGGGAAGAAATAGAAAACTTGAACAGACCCATAACTAGTGAAGAAATTGAGTCAGTTATCAAAAATCTCCCAGCAAATAAAAGCCCAGGACCAGATGGCTTCCCTGGGGAATTTTACCAGGCATTTAAAACAGAGTTAATACCTATCCTCCTCAAGCTGCTCCAGAAAATTGAGACGGAAGAAAAACTCCTGGACTCATTCTATGAAGCCAGCATCACTTTGATTCCCCAACCAGATAGAGACCCAGCAAAAAAATAGAACTACAGGCCAATATCCCTGATGAATATGGATGCAAAAATTCTTAACAAGATATTGGCATATAGAATCCAACAGCATATAAAAAGAATTATTCACCACGATCAAGTAGGATTCATCCCTGGGTTGCAGGGATGGTTCAACATTCACAAATCAATCAATGTGATAAATCACATTAACAAAAGAAAAGAACCATATGATCCTGTCAATAGATGCAGAGAAAGCATTTGACCAAATACAGCATCTCTTTTTAATAAAAAGTCTCGAGAAAGTTGGGATAGAAGGAACATACTTAAACATCATAAACGCCATTTATGAAGAGCCCACAGCTAATATCATCCTCAATGGGGAAAAACTGAGAGCCTTCCCCCTGAGATCAGGAACACGACAGGGATGTTCACTCTTGCCACTGCTATTTAACATAGTGTTGGAGGTCCTGGCATCAGCAATCAGACAACAAAGCAAATTAAAAGGCATCAGGATAGGCAAGGAGCAAGTCAAACTTTCACTTTTTGCAGACGACATGATACTTTACATGGAAAACCCAACAGAATCCACCAAAAGCCTACTAGAACTGATCCATGCTGAAAACTATAAAAAAACTTATGAAGGAAATTGAGGAAGACACAAGGAAATGGAAAAACATCCCATGCTTATGGATTGGAAGGATAAATATTGTTAAAATGTCAATACTGCCCAAAGCAATCTACACATTCAATGCAATCCCAATCAAAATTGCATCAGCATTCTTCTCAAAGCTAGAGCAAACTATCCTAAAATTTGTATGGAACCACAAAAGACCCCGAATAGCCAAAGTAATACTGAAGAATAAAACCAAGGTGGGAGGCATCACAATCCCAGACTTTAACCTCTACTACAAAGCAGTAATAATCAAGATAGCATGGTATTGGCACAAGAACAGACACATAGGCCAATGGAATAGAATAGAGAACCCAGAAATGGACCCACAAGCATGTGGCCATCTAATCTTTGACAAAGCAGGAAAGAGTATCCAACGGAAAAAAGACAGCCTCTTTAACAAATGGTGCTGGGAGAACTGGACAGCAACATGCAAAAGAATGAAACTAGACCACTTCCTTACACCACTCACAAAAATAAACTCAAAATGGATGAAGGACTTGAATGTGAGATGGGAAACCATCAAAATCCTAGAGGAGAAAGCAGGAAAAACCTTTTTGACCTGAGCCGCAGCAATTTCCTATGCGACACATCTCCAAAGGCGAGGGAATTTAAAGCAAAAATGAACTATTGGGACCTCATTAAGATAAAAAGCTTCTGCACAGCAAAGGAAACAACCAACAAAACTAATAGACAGCTGACGGAATGGGAAAGGATAATTGCAAATGACATATCAGATAAAGGGCTAGTATCTAAAATCTATAAAGAACTTACCAAACTCCACACCCAAAAAACGAATAATCCAATGAAGAAATGGGCGGAAGATACGAACAGACACTTCTCCAAAGAAGACATCCAGATGGCCAACAGACACATGAAACGATGCTCAATGTCACTTATCATCAGGGAAACACAAATCAAAACCACACTGAGATACCACCTCATACTGGTCAAAGTGGCTAAAATGAACAAATCAGGAAACTATAAATGCTGACGAGGATGTGGAGAAGAAGGAACCCTCCTACACTGTTGGTGGGAATGCAAACTGGTGCAGCTGCTCTGGAGAATGGTGTGGAGGTTCCTCAAAAAAATGAAAATAGAGTTACCCTATGACCCAGGAATAGCACTGCCAGGAATCTACCCAAGAGACACAGGAATGCTGATGCATAGGGGCACGTGTACCCCAATGTTCATAGCAGCACTTTCGACAATAGCCAAATCATGGAAAGAGACTAAGTGTCCATTAACTGAGGAATGAATAAGAAGATGTGGTATATATATACAAAGGAATACTACATGGCAATGAGAAAGAATGAAATCTGGCCATGTGTGGCAACATGGATGGAACTGGAGGGTATCATGCTAAGTGAAATAAGTCAGTCAGAGAAATACAGATACCATGTTTCCACGCATAGATGGATTTTGAGAGATTTAGCAGAAAACCATGGGGGAGGGGAAGAGGGGAAAAAAGACACAGAGAGGGAAGGGGACAAAACATACGAGACTCTCAAAGACTAAGAACAAACTGAGGGTTGAGGGGGGGTGTGGGAGGGGGGAGAGTGGGGGACGGGCACAGAGGAGGGCACTTGTTGGGATGAGCACTGGGTGTTATATGGAAACCAATTTGACAATAAATTATTTAAAAAATATATTTTTCAGTTTCTCTCGAGACTTACGTTACCATTTTGTTATTCAGAAGTGTATTTTGAAGTCTCCAAATATCTTAGGCTTTTCCAAGACTTCTCTCTGTTGTGGATTTCTAGTTTAATTTCACAGAGGTCTGAGAGCATACGTTGTAGGATTTCTACTCTTTTCAATTTGTTGAGGTGTGTTTTTTTCGCCCAGCGTGTGATCTCTGTTGGTGAAGGTTCCATGTGACCTTGAGGGAAAAAGTGTGTCCTTCTAGAGAGTGTCTCCTCCAGTAACCCTTGATTGCCTGTATTCACTTTTCTGTCTCTCGGGGGCCTTGGTTTGTCTTGTGCGTTCCTCTTTCTTATACATCCCAGAGGAGTTGTATATTGTTCAGTCTGTTCAGGGTTTTTCTCGTTGTTAGGATGGAGAGGTGATTTCCATGCTCTTTGCGCAGGGGACTCTCTACTTTTGTTTGAACACGCCTTCTTTCTCGTTTTCTCCTGAAGTGTGTATTGAGTCAATACATTCGGGCACATGCTGCTTCCATTCCTATAACTAGCTTTTCAAAAACAGTTGAGAGGAACAGGTCTAGATGTAAGTTTAGGTACCAAAATGCACATTTCCTTTTACGTGTTGGCCGTTACCCCCAATGATAGTTTCACTGAAATATCAGCCCTATGCTTTCACGCAACCCGCTACCCTCTCCAAATGGAAGGACTCGTGAAAATAAAGTCGTTTTGTTTTTTTGTTTTCTTTTTGTTTCGTTTTGTTTTTTAATATCCTTGAAGTATCCAGCCTTTCACACACAATACTAGACAAAGAAATACATTGACAGAAATTGGTAGCTAGCCAAGTACACAGGGCGTTAGGAACATAGAAAAGAAGAAAAGGAATGTGTTGAGACGAAAAGAGAAATAAAAAATTGTGTATGTAGATAATCGCATAATTCGCCTGTAGAGCCCCAGCTTTAAAGAGGAACAAGTCTCTATTGATGTCGTTCTGCTGTGAAGCATGACTCAGGTCTGACTCTTCAGCCGGAGATCTTTTCAAAGGCTGCACTACGGTCGTTTGCATGGCTTGGCAACAGTCTTGGCTTGAGGGACTCCCATTTACAAGGAATCGGTCATACAAGATGGTACTGTTTCACACATGTTACAACACTAATTGTTATGTAGATAATGCCTCTTCCCCCAGGAAACTAGTGTCCATGTGTTTGACCAGATGTCTGTTGATAATGGGTCAGGCAACTGATACATTCTGGAAGCATCATGCACCTTAATTTGGGAAATGGCCACTTACTGTGTCCTCAGCCAGTCACTAGTAGCATTTTTGAGAACTTTATCTGACTCCTTAAAAACGGGGTGCGGCTTAAGATAATGTGATGATTTTTAGACAAAGCCGCTGTGTGTCGTGGAAAAAGCACTGCCCTGGGAGCTTGGACCCCAGGGTTTGAAGGCAGCTCTGAGTTTTGTTAGGTTGTGAGATCTCAGACAAGGTCTTTCCCTTCTGATTAAGCTTCCTGAGCATTCACACCACACGCTTTGCGCGCATTAATCCTTCCACCCTCCCCACGAGTGTCATGCTGTGCTTGTTAATGGCACTCTTCAGATGGAGAGACTGAAGCATGAACATGACCTCAACGCCAAGGAGGGTGTTTCATTGCCCTCAGGGCACTTGGCTCAATCCTGATTAAAGAGAAGGAGCCCTCATGGTATCTAACTGGCCTCTGAGAAAAGGAAGCTGGTGGAAGTGATGAATTATGGAAGGACTGGCACAGCCTCTGGGGATGGGGAGCCAGGCAGTGAGATGAGGCCCTTTAACCCCAAATCCCCCACCTCTACTTCCTGGGGAAGACCCTAAATTTCTATGCTGAGTTTGTCATCAGTAATAATTTCAATCCTTTCTCTTAAGCCTCCTTGTGTGGGGCACCTGCCAGAGCTGAGACTACAGTAAGCCCAGAGTCCTCGCTCCGTCACACTTTAGCATCAAAGGGATAGTTCCCCCAGGGATGCTGCCCTCCTGCCCAACGCCCTTTCCGTTCCCAAATGCTTTTGATCAATTAAGGGAGCCTGAGGAGGAGTCCTTCCCGTCTTAGCTGGAGAGCTGGGGCAGGTGGCCCCTGGTGCAGCCACGTGCCGCGCCTAGTTCTGGAGGGCATCTAAGAGGAGGATGCTTCAGCTTCGAGAAATCCTTTCTCTCTAGGGTTCGGTATCCCAGTAGTGTGGAAGACAATGCCTGCTGTGCGTGGTCAAAAGTAGGAGTGAAACCAGCAGCCAGGCTCTAAGAGTCCTTGTTCCATCAGATACTTCAGCACCAAAGGGTGAGAGCAGGATCCAGAGTCTTGGACTGGGTTCTAAGAGGGAAAGATTGAGGGGGTGCAGAGGGAAGACACGAAGGACATCCAGACCATGTGAGGGCGGGAAGGCGCACCACGGTGGCGGGATTACTTGAATCAGTATAGCATCAGCACCTGGGCCCAGCCCTGCCCTCACTGGGGATGACGTTTGGGCTCCTCCTGAGTGGGGATGAGGCAGGAGGAGCCAGCACGACTGGGGAGAGCCCCGTAGGGACATCTTCCTAAAAGCCTAGAGGGAGGGGCTTCCTTCCTGTCCCACCTTCTTCTCCATCTACCAGGTTCTTTCCTTCATGGACACTGGGGAGTCAGGTCTCCTGTTCTCCCACCCAGGACACGCCAGCAGGGATGCAACCAGGGCCAGTCCAGACACAAGGACATTCCCGGGCCGGATCCACCTGGGGCCCAGGAGGGCCAGTTGTAACTTTTCACCTGCTTCTGGGGTCACCTGACAGCCAGTCCTTGTCTACACACTGTTGGCCGCAGGTTGTCTGCCTGGAAATACAACATTCATTCTAAAGGGATCTCACCCCATGTGACCAGGGCAGCTGTAGAACATTCTAATTGCAGGAGACAGGAGAGAGGCACAGGCTCTACTGCACGGTGAGCTCAGCAAAGTGGTGGGGTGCCCGAGTCCCCCTCCGGCTGAACCCAGGGTTTTCCGAAGGATGGACGGCCGGCGAAAGGAAGGAGAGAGCTACGAGATGGAGTCTGATCCCCAAGCAGACAGCTCCGGCAACTCTGGCATCTCCGCCCTGTCGGTCTCAGGGTCTTTATTTAAAGGTAGTAAGTGACATGACAGTAGTGAGTGACATCCCATCAGTAAGCACAGTTTGATATCTTTAACAACAATGTGTTTTTTGTCAGCAAAGCGGCAATTTCCTCAGTCTTGCAAGTTGTTTGACATCCTTGTTTTTAGACCATAAAGGAAACAATTCTTATCTTAGCTATTTTGTGATTCTGCTCCTAAATTAATTAACCTATGCTGCCTTTGATGTAGGATTAGGTAAATTTGTGGCAGGGGGAGAAAACAGTGTGTTTAGGAAGCAAGCGGGTTGTTATGGTTGTTACTACAAGTCTCAGTAAACAGAGGGGGCATATGTTATCATCTTAATACCTATGTTAATCATTTATAGAAAGGTTGAGTCATCCATCTAGCTTCCTAAACTACGATGAGGGAGGTGTAACTCTCCTGGTAAAGACGTAATTCCTAAGGCTTGTCTAAGTTCCTTTGCTTGTGAATGAGAGAATTTACATAATAGGGGCCTAACGTTTACACAAGTCACACCAATATTCAGCCAGCTCACAACCGCTATCAATCTGTGCAACCCATCCCCAAGAGGCACCTTTAAGATAGCTTCTGGCCAGGCTACTCTCGTTCAGATGTAATCCATCAAAGCATCGTGCTCCAGGTCCTTCTTTTTTTATTTAAAGAGCATTACATTCCTTGGGGCTGATGAGAGCAGCTCAAGAAATCCCAGCCTGAGAATTATTTAGAAGGAGGTGAGACTGGGCGCCATTTGATTGGCAGGAGCCTTGCCAATCATCTGCCTTTCCCCACAGGGAGGCAGCTCAACCCGTGAGCCCAAGATGGCTCCCAACCGTGGGGGCTGATCCCAGAGTTGAGGGGGTCTTTGCTGTGCTCTTTTCTGGCCTGAGGACATCAGGTGGAGAGTTTGTCTAAAAGGTATGGGAATAATTAGGTCCAAACACTCTCTCTGACCTTCCTTCTGCTCATGGGCACAAGAGCCATAGCTCTGGGTGGTCGCTGCAAGGACACCGACAGCATCTCCCTCATTCCTTGTCCCCCAGGGGCTCAGCCCTGTGCAGCCCATCTTTGGCCTCCGTAAATGCCTGCCGTTCGCAACCCTGGGCTGGGAAGTAGTTCAGGGGTGGAGAGGTCCTTCCTCATCTCACCCAGGCCTGTTGGGCCCCACACTAAGCTAGCGGTCTGCCCTGGCACTAGTCCAGATCCGAGTGAGAAGGGTGGACGCCTGAAGACAGTGAGGTGTTCCCCCTCTGCCCCGCTGCTCTGTTTACATCCAGCACAAGTATGGGGGGGGTCATGCTCTTCACTCGCCCGTAAGTGGGGCCCTGCTGGGATTCCCCTAGGACCTGGGTGTTGACCTTCTGCTCTGAGTGTCCCCAGGGCCTCACATAGTGGCTGCCACAGACGTGACAAATGAATGATCACCTACAAATGAATGATCAGATCAGGCCAGCAAGCTGCTCTGCAGGAACCTCCAGGGCAGGGAGGTCACGTCTTCCTCATGTTTGGATCCTAGAGCTGTGCTGTCTTGAGGGGGGGCAGCCCCTTGCCAGACAGGCCTGCTCATGTTTAATGAAAGTAAATGAAGTTAGACATTCCATCCCTCATCGCACTAGCCGCATTTCAAGTGCCAGCAGGTGCATGTTTACGATCGATGCAGAACGTTTCCAGCCCCAGAGAGGGTTCCTCTGGGCAGCTGCTCTGAGCTGGGCACAGGATCTGCTCATGGGTCCCGCCAAACCCTATGTCTGTCTGTGACAGGTGGAACGACAGGTTGGTTTGTGCACAGGTGAGCGCTATCCCGATCCAGCGCAGCTGGGGAAGCCCCGGATGAAGGGGGCGCCTTTCATTTGAAGGTTTGCCCCTGGGGTCAGTGTCTTGTGGAAGGGCTCTGCCTCTGCCGAGCCCGGGGAAGGCCTGAGGACCCAGAGGAAGGGCAGGCGATGCCAGGCGAGCCAGCATGGCCTCAGCGGAAGTTGCGGGAATGGCGGAGGCCCTGTCTCTAATAACCTGCGTGTTCATGTTTGTGTCTCCAAAGATTGGGTGTTGGAGAGCCTGTCTGACTCTGGAACCCGTGATGAAGAGTCATCAGGTGGGGAACTACACTCAGATAGGAAGTAATGGGAGAGGGTTCCTGGGAACAGTTGGCTTATACCTGCTGCTTCGTAGACCGAGAGTGGGAGATACGAAATCAGAAACACAAAGGAAGGGTGGTGATGGTTTGTTTTGTTCTTTTAATATAATAGTAGGATCTTTTAATGTAATAGAAGTGTTCTTCTGCCTCTGGGCTTTGAATGCGCTTTATTTGTAATCTTTTTTTTTTAATTTTTTTTAAACCGAGTTGGTCAACATATAGTGTAATAATGGTTTCAGGAATAGAATTTAGTGGTTTATCACTTCCACGTAATACCCAGTACTCATCCCCACCAAGTGCCCTCCTTAATGCCCATCACCTAATGGCACATCCCTCCACCCAACACCCTTCTAGCCACCGTCAGTGCGTGAAGACTTAATTAATCACTTATGGACCGCCTCTATCTCTGTTTTTATTTTTCCTTCCATTTTCCTACGTTCATCGATTTTGTTCCTTAAATTCCACATATGAGTGAAATCATATAATATTTGTCTTTCCCTGACTGACTTAATTTGCTTAGCATAACACATTCTAGTTCCATCCACATTGTTGCAAAAGGTAAGAGTGCCTTCTTTTCGATCACAGAGTAATAGTCCATGGTATATGTATGTATACCAATCCTCTGTATCCATTCATCGGTCACGAGACACTTTGGCTCCTTCCACACTTTGGCTGTTATTGATAGTGCCACTATAAACATTGGGGTGCGCGTGTCCCTTCGAACCCTCTGTCGTCTCATTGCTGTCATTGAACGACAGTGGTATAATCATTTTTTCTCACTTGGCATTTATGACGATCTTTCCCAGGAGACCCTTTCAGGGTACCTTTGCCTTCGTGAACATTCAGAGCCTTTGGTTATGGTTTGGTTAGGATCTCTTGGGAAAACAGCATGAGAGATTTTGCTTTGGGCTTTTGGCATTGACCGGAAATGGAGGCAATCTCTTGAGACACACTCTGTCACACACACTTGAACTGGAGACAAAGAGCTTCTTTGTGAGGCAGGTGCTGGGCAGCTGGACCCTCTCCCTCTGCACCTTCAGGTCACAGAGCGGCATCTGCATGGGATGCCCTCAGGTTTACCCCTGGGTGAAAGGGCACTCCCGCGGTGGGCATCACAGAGAATGTTCCCTTTCAGCCTTCTGCGATTTATCCCAGGAACTTCTGCAGAAGTGAGGTGGGAGGCACCCCCCGGAGCACATTTCTCTCCTCCTGTCCTTACCCAAATCCCTCCGAGTGACTCCTGCACTTGCCTCCATGTCAGAGTGGCCTGTGTGCAGCTGTCCTGAGACTCCCCTCTGGTTGGCGGGAATTCTAGAAGCCTGTGTGAAGGCTGCTGGGCCAGATGCACACACTGGTTCTTGTGGCTCCACTGAGCTGTCTCCTGGGACTGACCAGGCCCAGGACAGGCATTCCCTGCAGTGGGGCTGGAGTCTCTGCCCTTGCCAGTACCTGCTGCTCCAGCCACACAGTGATGAGCTTGGTCCCGACACCATGGACATGGTCCACCCTGTGACCTTCCTTTAGGCAGGCCTCACCCCAGTGCTTTCAGTTTCAGGGTTAAATGCAGGCAGGCACCGGTGTGTATGTGGCCACACCTGCTTTAGAAATTCCATCATCCCACTTTTAGCCTATAGGAAATTGGACAAGTTACTTTACTTCTACTGTCATGTTCATCCCCACGATGGACTAGGAAATTTATGAGCTGTTATGAAGATTGTATCTCAAGTACCTAAGATCACCCCAGGCACAGGATAGTCACTCGATATGCTGAGTTATTGTCACTCTGACAGGGCCCAGAGCAACCCCAGGCCCAACACAAGGTGCTCTTGTGTTGGCTGGATTGGTTCATTGATCAACTGATTGATTAGGGAGGGTGGCAGTAAACCCATGATTGTTTTTCCACTATTCTCTTATTAGAGAACAGTCTGGCTGTTGGAGGTGACAAGAAGAAGGGAAATGAGAAATTAATGAGTAGGAAAGAGAAGAAGAAGGGAGACATGGAGGAAGTGGAGGGAGGTGGGAGACAAGAAATACCACGGATAAAAGTCATTACTTCTTGGAGGAACAGGATGACAGGCCTTGCTCCCTGGTCCCAGGTATGAAATCTGAGGGCTGGGAAGGGCCCAAAGATCCTAGGCCCCCTCCCCATAACAGAGGAGAAGGGATCATGGCTCCAGGAGGGGCAGGAGTAGGGGCAAGGAGACTGCAGTGCTGAGGACAGAGTTGAGGTCTGGGGTCAGGGACCTAACCCCAGGAGCACCAGCTCAAGTTCTCACCTCATCCTGACTGTCCCCTTTCCTTACCCAAGGACAACCCATCCCCGTTCCTGTCCTTGTACACAAGGAAGACG
Organism: Paguma larvata; assembly: GCA_030068075.1. Taxonomy (NCBI): domain Eukaryota; kingdom Metazoa; phylum Chordata; class Mammalia; order Carnivora; family Viverridae; genus Paguma; species Paguma larvata. The sequence continues at coordinate 63,179,254 of CM057835.1, forward strand.
TTTTCGGTGATTTTGAAGATCCTGATACACAGATCAGCAATATGGATGTCCTTTATTTTCTATTTCATCTTTTTTTATCCTCACTCTTTCTTCTTACTAAGCTCCTCTATGTAGCTTTGACTAATTTCCTCTTTCCCACATTTTGTGACTCTCATCCTAGATGACCAGTCCCATCTAGGCACTTGATGTCCTTGGATCTTCAAATCTATAACCTCTGCCTTCAGCCCTGCTCAACAACTTGCCTAACATTTTCCTGGTTTCTGACCCCCTCCCTCCATCCCACATCCGCATCAAAGATTGAGTACACCACTGGACCGTAGCCAGACCATATGTGAAAATAGGTTTCCGGCCCACATCCAATACAGGAACCGACCCATTATCTTGTTGCCTACTGAGGAAGCAGGCCTACTATCCATAAGTCAGACTTGTAGGAAGTCTGGCTGCTGTATCTAGGAATTTGCTCTGGACTCTAAACCACAACCTTGTAACAATTGGCCCCAAATGGCCATATTTATACCAGAGAGCTTCCCGAATTTTGGTCCCCATTTACAATGGTAGACCAGCCAACCAGAGAAAAGACATATATATACCCCTAACAATCACATAGGGTGCCTTGTTTCTTTTTTTTTAAATTTTTTTAATATTTATTTATTTTTGAAAGACATAGAGACAGAGCATGAGCAGGGGAAGGGCAGAGAGAGAGGGAGACACAGAATCTGAAGCAGGCTCCAGGCTCTGAGCTGTCAGCAGAGTCCGACGCGGGGCTCGAACTCACAGACCGCGAGATCATGACCTGAGCCGAAGTCGGACGCCCAACCAACTGAGCCACCCAGGTGCCCCGGGTGCCTTGTTTGTAGACAGCTCACTATAGCCTCCCCATGCCAATAGCCTCCTATTGGGGCATAGCTGAAGCCTTCGCTTCGGACTACTAAAATGAATTCCCACTCTCCTGCCTGATGTTGAGTCTCTGCCAAAACACAAGTAATGTGGCTGACTCCCTTGTTCTAGCAACCTCTGAATAAATATTCGTTGCTTGTTCTCGTTTGGTTGGCCTTCGTTTATTGGATAGTTCATCACGGAGGCCCCACTGAGACCCAGTCTGAGCTGCCTGTTGCTACAAGACTCCAGCCTTCAAGCAAGCGTGGCGCCCACAGAAGCCCCTTGTACCTTGCTGCTTGCAGCTCGTCGAGTCCCTGACACCATGATCAGTGAGCACTGCATCTGAAATTTGCTCTCTTTGAGTGAGTTCCTAGGCTATTTACATACACCCAGTCTGGTGCCCGAGTCTTATTCTTGGTTCCCATTTGTTTGGTCTCCTTGATGGAATCTGGCCCCTCGTTGTCCCCTTGTGCTGTCTTTTGTGTTACTGTTTTGTGCTGTGCCATGTAAAAGCGTTGTGTGGTATGAGAAGAATCGGAGCATAGAACCACAGACAGGCCCTTGTGAGTCTAGGCCCTTCGAGCCAGCCTCACAGACCGTGACTTTGATGATCTCACTGGACTGGATCGGATGAACTGTGCTGAAGGTCACCGATCAAGCCACTGAGGTTCTCCCACCATCCTGAGTGTTGTGTCCTGAGAGTATTCCCTCTGGTTTTCCACTGGCTAGGAAGTACAGATTGTTGGGTCTGTGTTCAGACAGTGGGCCAGCTGTCACTTTGGGGACGCAAGGCACGATGTTCTATCGTTCTAGTTCTACCAATAGCCACCAGCTCTCTTGGGATCTTCTAAACCTAAACCCTCTCCTCTACCAGAAAAAAAAAATGCCTGCTTTTCACATGTACTTCATTACAATATATATTTTTTAATGGTTATTTGTTTTTGAGAGAGATGGTGAGTGGGGGAGAGGCAGAGAGAGAGAATCCCAAGCAGGCTCTGTGCTGTCATCGCAGAGCCTGATAGGGAGCTCGAAGTCACTGACAATGAGATCATGACCTGAACCAAAATCCAGAGTTGGACGCTTAACCGGCTGAGCCACCCAGGTGCTCCTCATTGTAATCTTAATTCTTGTTCCCCACAATTTCACCCGATGATGATTTGGGTGTCCATGGCCAACTCTGGACGACCTGATTTGAACAAAATCGTTCATTTGAGAAGCATCTTAGGAAAGGAAGAACCCTTAAGTATTAGGCAACACCTTTTGGTTGAGATGCTGAGACCTCCAAAGGAAAGTCTGAATCAAAACCGGTCTCACTGAAAGATCGTTTGGACGGAGCTAATGAACAATTTGACACACCTAAACGAGGATAAACTAGACAAACCTCTTTAGTAAATCCTTCCCTCCTCGTGCCCCAGTTGTGTCTCTGTATCTGCTTCTCCCCTCATGCTCCTGGTCTCTCTCCTGCGTCTGCTCCCTGCCCCTCCCCTTCCCCAGATCCCTCACTCTGCTCCCAAAGTTCACCCAAAACACCAATGTGCCCTTTCAAGATCGGTAACGACTCAGGGAAACAAAGCTATTGGCTCGTAAGATCTGTCTGTTGGGTGTTCGAAGTGTGCACCCAACTGCAAGATCTCTAGGAGTGCAACTTGGATTCACGAGGCTCTGCAGGTCTGCCGGTGAATAACGCGATCCAAAGGTTGAGCTATGAATAGATGACCACCATGGTCTCCTGCAGCAAGGCGTCGACAGTTCTTTCTATTGTAACGCACTTCCCAGGATCTCATTTCAAGAATTAAGAAGAAAAAGTCCCACCTGAGGTCAAAAATATCAACTGGCACCAGGCAGTGCTTCAGAAAAGTCCCCATCTGGCAACCGACAGGGGTTACCCTGTAATTGACCCCGCTGAAGGTATTGTGGACATTCACTCCTTAAGTTCATTCAGGAATAAGGATTCTACTTTAGTCGCTGTCCTCTATTGAACAGAAAATTATAAAAATCTAGGCCATATTCTTCTGTATGCGAAGGGAAATGATCAAGTTAATCAGTTGTATTGTAACTATATAGAAGTCAAGATACAGTTCTAACTCAAGATTGGGCACACGTTTCGCAGTAAACAGCATCTCCGGCTGTGGTAGAGACCCTTTAGCTCATTTGTGAACATTGGCTATAATAGATCTCTTCCTGAAACAGTGTTTCCAGTAAAAAACTTAATCGATATTATTTAGAATAGGAGGTTTAGATGAACGTAAGACTTGAACAGATAATATAGAAAGTCCCCAAATTCTACCCCTCCAGTTTCCCTAATTAATAACATCTAACGCGAGGGCGGTACCTTTGGTATAATTAGCAAAATCATATCGATACATTTTCATTAGTTTAAAGCCCGCAGCTTACATTAAAATTCACTCTTTGTGCTTTGACGTTCTAGGAGTTTTGACAAACGCATAATGTCGTGCACCGCCATGACAATATTCTACAGAAATCCATAAACTAGTGTCCCCAGCTGTGCTAGCCAGGGGGGCAGCCGCTGGCCAGACGTGCCTGCTTATGTTTAAATTAATTAAACTAAACGAAGTTAAGCATCCAAGCAGTTGAATACACCTGTTGCTTTGGAGACTGAGGAGCGGGATATGAAATCAGAAAGAAGAAGGAAATATGTATGACGACTTCTTTTTCTTTTTTTCCTGTCAATGACCTAACAGTAGGAGAGCCTGTGTGTACGGCCATCTAGTGTATTTTGCTATTTATGATTATCTTTCCCCCAAGACCCGCTCTTTTCTGCTTTGCCTCTGCCAAGCATCAAAGCCTTGGTTATGTTAAGTCCACACGGCTCTCAAATTGAGGAGGGGAGTTACTGCGTTGAGTTAGGTGTGACCTGTGACAGAAGTCTGGTGAGAGACGCTCTGTCACACCTGTCACACACACTTGAACAGGAGACAAAGTGCTCCCGTGCGAGCCGGGTGCTGGGGGTCCGGGGAACCTCTCCCTCTGTACCTGCAGGTCTCGGAGCAGCACCTGCATGGGCCACCCTCGGCTTCGCCCACGGGTGAGAGGGTGCTCCCGGGGTGGGCATCACAGAGAATGTTCCCTCTCAGCCGCATACACACACTCCGGGGTCCTTCTGCGGAAGTGAGGTGGGAGGTGCTCCCTGGAGCACACTTCTCTCCTCCCCTCTTCACCCAAACCCCCAGTCCTGGGACCAGAACAAATCCTGCCCTTGCCTCCATGCAAGAGAGGCCCGTGGGCAGCTGCCCTGAGACCCCCCTCCCTGCCCCCGCTTGGTGGGCAGGAATTCTAGAAGCCTGCGTGACGGCTGCTGGGCTGGTGGCACACACATGCTCTCACGACTCCCCTGAGCTGTCTCCTGGGACCGACCAGGCCCTTAGCAGCAGACAGGAGTCCCCGCACCTGTCAAAACCTGCTGCCCCAGCCACACAGTGCCAGGCTGGCTCCCCACATCCCAGTCCTGGCCCACCCTGTGACCTCTCTCAGGCCTGCCCGGGGTCTCCCCCCCACCCCCTGCCTTCCAGGGCTCAGGGCAAAGGCTGGAAAGTACAGGCGTTCGTGTGGCCACACCTGCTACAGAAACCCTGTGACCCCGCTTGCGGACTAGGGGAATTTGGACAAACTACTTTTAATTTCATGTTTATCCTCTCTTAGGGGCTAGGAAACGTATGGGGTTATTCTGCGGATTAAGTATCTCCAAGTAACTAAGGTCACGCCACTCACAGGACGGACACTCCGTACGTGGAATCGGTGGCCGTTTCTCTCTGACAGGGCCCAGCGCAAGCCCAGGCCCGTGGCAGGGATCCCGGGTCGGGGGGGGGGGGGTTTGGCTGCAGTGGTTAATTGATCAACTGATTGATTAGGGAGGCTCATCATTCCTCCCCTGCTCCCATATCAGAGAACAATTTGGCCAGCCGAGGGGACAGGAGAAGGGAAGAGAACCCTGATGAGGAGAGCTAGGAGGAAGGGGAGCGGTGGGTCGTGAGTGCGGAGGAGGGCAACTTCCCGCGTGCAGATGCACCGAGACCGCAGCGGCCTGGGCACCTTTTCCCAGGCTGAGGTTCTATAGATTTTTTTTCACGTGTATGTACAACTTGAACACAAAACAAAAATTGAAGGACGGTCAACGCGATGCTAATTTAGGGTGAGTTAAAGAGGCAGGGTGACAAGTTACTGATGTTGTTATTTTTCAATGTTCTAATTAAAAAGCAAAGGTATCTGGTTTCGTGACACTCTGAAAAGCAGTGTCTTCTGTAAATTTTTCATGTTGGAATACAGTATAGCTGTTAAATTTGTATTTTCAGGGGCGCCTGGGTGGCTCAGTCGGTTATGTGCCGACTTCAGCTCACGGTCTGTGAGTTCGAGCCCTGCGTCGGGCTCTGTGCCGATGGCTCAGGGCCTGGAGCCTGCTTCGGATTCTGTGTCTCCCTCTCTCTCTGCCCCTCCCCTGCTCATACTCTGTCTGTCAAAAGTAAATAAACGTTAAAAAAAAATTTGTATTTTTACTATGACAATATAATGATTTTTTTTTTTTAATTAACAGGCACGGGCAAGTTTGGTGAGGGTGTTACCAAAAGAGAAAGACAACTTAGGAGAAAAAGGGAAGCCCCCCAGGTAATTGTCACTTTCACAGTGCAGGTGTCACGCTGGGCCCCATGACAGGTGGGGGGAGGGGACGTGATCACATCTCCCACTCCCACCCTGTGTCGTCAGACCTCCTTGTCCTCACGGGCCCGGGGGGAACTCAGGCTTTTCATCCTGGAGTCCGGAGCCTCTCCTTCCCTCTGCCCTAGTTCTCTGTCCAGGGGACCAGTCGCTGGAGGGCTGCCCCGCACGTTCTCAGGTTAAATCTCTCCTGGAGGACACTTAGCACTGTTGGCCAATGACAACACCCTCAGCCAAGAGCCCCAAACAGGCCCCCCTGGGGGTGTCGGGGCCGAGGTCACCCTCCAAGGCTGGAGGAGCCTTTGGGGCCCTCCTCCCTTCACCTCTGGGCCTCTGTAGGGCACCCGTGTTTCCGGCCACTTTGACACCTCTGAAGAAAGCGCCATTCAGGTGTTAGTGGGGGGTCTTAGAGCACCCGGACTTACAAAGGAGACAGGAGGCCAAGGGCGAAGGGCTACCGGCTAACTCAGGGCCAACCTCTGAGCCTGTGAATTATAAAGATTCTGCCTTAGTTGCAGAGATACATTTTATAGTTAATGCTGGAGGATTTTACGTCAAGCAAAGATGGTCTTTTAATCATTTTTATGTAAAACAAAACACACAAAAGCACACAGTGCATAGGTAGCGGTCGCTGAGTTACTGCGGGCACCACACTCCGTAGCAGTGATTTTTCACCCTGTGAAAGCCCAAATGCTTCCAAGAAGCTTCTCCCAGCTCCCTTGCCCCACCCCCGCGCCTCCACAGTGGAAGCTGGATCCTCTCAGCTCTTCTGCTTACCCCACTACCTTCCGTGGGGGCCGCCACACTCAGTGCGCCCATAATGTATGGTCATTGTGCTTGGAAATACATGGAGCAACTGATTTTGTTCTCGTCACCTAATAAATTAGCAATTATTTTGATCCCCTTCTACAGAAGGCTGTCAGGGTGCTGGAGCCATTCTGGACGTGGAACTAGGGTTGGCAGCAGGCAGGTTGATAAGAAACCATAAAGCTGTACTTAGGATGAGTGCACTGTCCAATACACAGAGTAAGCGGCCATTCAAAAAAAGCGATAAAATTTATAAAATTATAAAAAATAAATTTTTTCTAAAAAATAAATTTCGAAGTGCCCTTCAAGCCCGGGTGGCTGCCCTTAATGTCACCAAACATTTAAGATGGAAATGCTGGTCTCTACCAGAGAAATTTCCATCCAGAAATGGAAATACACGCTCTTCCCAGAGAACAGGTATAGAGGGAACACACCCGCACTGCTCTGATCAGGAGAAAATCGAGGCCACCCCAGCAATAGGCATCACAGGAAGCGGGGGCACACGGGTCGACTCTCCTGCAGATAGATGTCAAAATCCCAAACCAAGCGTTAGCAGCATAGATCTGGAGATTTGGGAAGCCAACTGGGCTCTCACGGTGGGGTTTCCATGGATGGGCGTGGACAGGGTCACTGCCACTTCGCGTGTGGCCCCGGGGGTGGTGAGAAGGGACAGTGCCATCAGGTGGGTGGAATGAATACTTGGTGACAGAGGGAATGAGAGTCTGACGGACTCTCAGGGAGAGTCCTAGGGTGGGTGTCATAGGCTGTGGATTCTCTAAGAGGACACGGGACTCTGTCTCCTTCCACTGCCAGGGCCAGAGAAGGACAAGGAGTCCGGAGAGACTTTGTCATATAGGGAAGTAGGCAGGGCATGCCCTCAGAGCCATTGCAAGCCCCTGCCCTCCCTCAGCCAGGCTGCTCTGACAGTTGCTCAGATCAGTGGTCAGTAGACAGTGGGGGACATGCCGGCTCCATCCATTAAAGCACCAAACACCAGCTCAGCCTGTCATGCCCTCCTTAATCAGTGCTGTTCATCCAGGGTTGGCCGTTGAAGACCAAGCTCATTCACCAGAGAGCTGTCGTGTGGGTAGTGGGCTTGGCAATGCCCAGGCCCTGAGCCGCATGGGGGCAAGCAGACCACTGGTCAGATGCCCAGGAGCTCACCTTGGGCAGCTGATGAGTGAAGATGCTGGGGGAGGAGAGACAGAGACTAGACACCCTGACCCTTCAAGGGACTTCCTGTTGGGAAAACGTCATAGCTTTGGGGCCAGCGATCGAAACCCATGGGCAGAGGCTGAGGCAGGCATGTGCTCCCTTTGCATCCTCAAAGTAGGAGAGTTTGGGGATCAGAGGGAGGGTAACCCTAGGTCCAGAATCCAGGACAGGAGCTAGAAGACTTGGGGGGTTGGGGGAATCTCTGTCCTCGGGGAACCAACTGCATTCCTGTCCCAGATCTTTCTGTCATCAGCGTTTTTGACTCCGGACAAGTCATGTAAACTCTCTGAATTTCAGTGTCATGAACTGCAAACTATGGGTAACTGCACCTGCCCAGGGCACCCCGTGGGGTTCGATGGGGATCACAGGAGACGATGGCAGATATGCTCCACATTAAGGCAGAAAGGTTACCTTCCACTCTCCCCTGCCCTGTGGCAACCCAGGTTTCCTCTCTGGAAGCAGCCACTCCTGCATTTCTTGCTTATTCTTCCAGACTTGTAATATCGGGTCATGTAGGGAGCACTACTGAGGTTCCAGTCATTTTCCTTACACATTATCTGGATTTTCTTAGAGTCAGCTTTATAACACTAGGAAGTAGGTCCCATATCACAAAACAGGGAACTGAGGTTGGAGGGGTTAGGTAACTTTCCCAGCTACTAGCATGATCTCGAATGATCCAATACAGGCTATCAGACACCGGCTCCCAGGCTCTCCCTCACTGTCCTCTGTACTGTCCTTTCTGCACGGTCTCATCTAATGTCAGGCCCCTGGGCATCAGTCGGCTGGGGGTGGTAAGCACACACCTCATTGCAATGCCCCTCTGCTAAGCCCAGTTGGGTCTCGGCTGCCTCCCCAGGCACTGGTGAACAAGCAGCTTGGGAGTGTGACCCAGGGATGAATGAATCTGTTCCCAAGTTCTCTTCCAGCTGCATATTTATAGTTCTCTTCCTTTATGGTGTATCTTCTAGGATCATGGCTCAGGTGACAAAAAGAGAGGATCCTAAGGGATTCAAACACAGGATTCATGAGAAAATCATCTGTGCTCAGACCATCTACTGGCCTTCCCCAGCCAGTAGCACTGAGATGGTCATCTTTCCAAACCACAGGGTAGAGCCGCAAATCACACCTCAATGACTACTCCACTGAAGAAGGTACTGTGGATATAAAATCAAGCAGATTCAAGAGGAGGAAGGGTAGTTGGTACAGCGGAGACTGGATGTTGGGGAGGAAGGAAGGAGCAGGGAAGGTGAACACTCAGAAGCAGGGAACCCCTGCCAGCTCCTCGCCATGCCTTAGTCCAGTCTGCTCAGATGGTGGGTCAGATTGTTACTCAGCGAGACACTGGAGGCTCGTAGACTTCATGCACCAGCCCACCAGACCTCTTTCCTCACCACTCTTGACTGCACATCAGCCAGGTTTGGTCAGTTGAAGATGACGCTAATTCATGGGGCAACTGTCATGTGGGCAGTTGGTTTGGAATGTCCTGGGTTCTGAGACAGTTGGGAGTCCAGCAGGCCATTGGTCATTCAGGATGGTCATCAGGTGCCGGGGGGCAGGGGCGGGGAGACGGAGGTGTGTTTGGATTCTCATTCCTCCCCATCCCCCATCCATCAGGGGAGGAAGGCATTGTATTTGGGGTCAGGGATTGAAATGCGGAGTCAGAAGTTGGTCGTTCTCTTGGGCCAGTGTCTCCTTAGGGAGCCAGCTGTCTCCCTGCGGCAACCTCGGGGCCAAAGGATGCGGCGGGCCAGGGAGTTCGGAAAGGGCTTGGGTTCGGTGGGCAGGGCGTGATCTCCTATAGATGATCAGGAGTCTCTGAGGAATTGACAGTCACTGAGGAATTGTCTGTATCCCCTGCCTCAGAACCATCAGTCATCAGTGTTGTGACTCTGAGTGAGCCACTTCGTCTCTCTAAGTGCCAGTGCCCTGAACCATACGGTATAGCTCCCTGCCCATACTCTGCCCACCCCACTGTCCTTTCATGAGCATTACAAGAAATATCAGGTTTTCTTCACTCTTGCAAGTTGAGTATTGAAGTCTCCAACTAATACTGTTGAGAGCGGTTTCTCTGTCAGTTCCGTGTATTTTGGCGCTCTCCTGTTGAGTGCAAAATGTTTACAATGATCTCTTTGAAGGATAGATGCTATTGTCACTCTCCCATGTCCTTCTTTGTCTCTAGAAAAAAATCGTCATCAAGCTTATTTGTCTTAATGAAACCAGTCTAGTTCTCTTTTGGTTACTATTTGCATGGTATGTATTTTTCCATCCTTCTTGCTTTCAATCCCTTCATGTCTTAGGTTGAAAGCATGACTCTCATGCAGACGGCATAGACAGAGATTGTAGTTTTCTGTGCATTCTGCCAATATCTGCCTCTTAATTGGATGTATAATCCATGTATCCTTAATTACTCATCAGGTAGCATCAAAATCTATTATTTTTTCCATTTTTTTCTGTATGTGTTGTATCTTACTGTTCTAATATTTCTCCATTCCTGCTTTCTTCTGTGTTCTTTTCTAGCATACCAGCTAAATTTCCATGTCATTTCTGTTACTACATATTCAGGGCATACTTAGTAGTTTCACTGGAGATTACAACTAATATCTTAATTTCTAACATTCTAATTGGATTCATACCAGATTAATTTCAATGGGATACAGAGATTTGACCCCTTTTTAAATTTTTTTCCACTTATTTTGGAGAGAGAGAGAGAGCAGGAGTGGGGGAGAGGAGCAGAGGGAGAGAGAGAGAGAGAAAGAGAGAGCGAAAGAGAGAGAGGATCTCAAGCAGCTTTGGCACAGAGCATGGACTCTGGGCTGGATCCCATGACTCCGGGATCATGACTTGAGCTGAAATCAAGAGCCAGACGCTCAACCGTCTGAGCCACCCAGGCGCCCCTAGAGACTTGACTCTTAATGTATCTGATTGATGTATCTCTCTTTTTTGCCATTATTTCCCCTCAAATTACCTCTTTATACAGTCTGTACTCATTAACATATATATCTATGTTTTAGTTATTTATAACATATGCACTTTATATATAATATTTACTTCACAGTTTTAAGTCAGAAGAAAATCTATTATTTATATACTTAGGCTATATATATTTTATGTGCTTATACATTTGTGCTTATCACATACATTTGTGCTTTCTTTTATATTTACCTGTGTAACTATTTCCTCATGTAGAAATAAGTTACTCTGTTGACTTTGCATTTTATACAGAAGGACTTCAGGATTTCCTTTTTTTTAAGTTTAGTATTTATTTTGAGAAAGAGATAACGTGTTAGCAGAGGAGGGGCAAAACGTGAGAGAGAGCAGCCTAAGCAGGCTCCTCTCTACGAGTGTGGAGCCTGATGCAGGGCTCAAACTCACGACCCGTGAGATCACCACCTGAGCCAAAATCAAGAGTCGGACATGAAACCGAATGAGCCCCCCAGCTGCCCCAGGACTTAGGATTTCTTGCAGGGCTGGCGATAGCAATGGATTCTCCCAGATTTTGTTTATCTGGGAATGTCTTAATGTCTCCTTCCATTGCCGAAGGACGTCCTGGCTAGATACAGAATTCTCGTTGGACAGGTTTTGTCTTTCGGCACTTTTTTTTTTTAATTAATTCTTTTTTTTAATTTTTTTTTAATGTTTATTTATTTTTGAGACAGGGAGAGACAGAGCATGAGTGGGGGAGGGGCAGAGAGAGAGGGAGACACAGAATCTGAAGCAGGCTCCAGGCTCTGAGCCGTCAGCACAGAGCCCGACACGGGGCTCGAACTCACAGACCGCGAGATCATGACCTGAGCTGAAGTCGGCCGCTCAACCGACTGAGCCACCCAGGCGCCCCTCTTTCAGCACTTTCAACAGATCATCCCACTGCCTTCTGGCCTCCAGAGTGTCTGATGGAAATTTGCCATTAAACTTACTGAGGACACTCTGTACATAATGAGTCACTCTCTGGTATTGTCTTCAGTCCTTTGTCTGTGGCCTCGAACCATTTTAGTGGGATGTGAGTTTATCCCACTTGGGGTTCATCGATCTTCTTGAACGTTTTGATTGTTTTCATCAAATTTAGGAAGATTTTGGTTCTTACTACTTTGCATATTCTCCCCGTCCCTTTCTCTCTTTTATGTCTTTCTGGGACTCTCTCTCTCTCAGTTCGTTAGTATGTTAGTATGCTCGATAGTATTACACAGGTCTTTGGGGCTCTGCTCATTACCCCCCCCACCTGATTTTTTTTTTTAACTTACTCTCCATCAGACTGGATCTCAATTTTCCTACCTTCATACTGTCTGGTTCTGTCTTCCTCTTGCTCGAATCGGCTATTTAGCTCTGGTGTGCATTTAACTGTATCCCATCCCAGATCACGTATCAGAGCTCTAGCCCCCAGTACTTGTGAAAGGAGAAGGAAGGTCTTCCAGATATCATCAGCTTGAGGTAAGATTACCCTGGATTGGGGCCGGCCCTATGGCAAAGGCTGTTGTCCTTACCAGACCAGGGAGCTTTGGACACAGAGAGGGGCCAAGGCCATGTCCTGTGCTAGCTAAGGCAGAGATGGAAGGACTGCAGATGTGAGCCCAGGAAAGCCATGGGTTTCCAGAAAACTACCGAAAGCTAGGGAAGTGGTGAAGAGGGATAACTCCCACTTCTTTCCCAGCCTACAGCTTGACTTCAGACTTCCAGCTTTTCACACGGAAGCGTGTCACAGGAAACGTCTGTCGTTTGAAGCCACGTCGTGTATAGTAATTTGTCACAGCAGCCCCAGGAAACCAATTCAAGCCTCTCTGGTGACATTTTCGGCCGTGACGATTCTTTTCAACTCCAGAAGTTCTATTTGGTTCTCTTTTATAATTGATATCTTTTTATTGTTACTCTCCACTTGGAGAGACACAATTCTTGTACTATAGTTCAGTTCTTTAACTATGAGCTCTTGAATATTTTTAAAATGGCTGATACAAAGTATTCGTCCAATGTCTGGACTTCTCTCTCAGGGATGCTCTGTTGGTTACTTTTTTTTTTTTTTTTTCTTGTGTATCAGCCTGGGAAGACTCTCTGGGAAGACTCACTGATTCAGCATGCAGTAATGCTGATCGCTAGGACTTATTACGGTGGAAGCACCCCCAGCAAAATGAGCAAAAGGAAAAGGCACATGGGAGGGCGTCCAGAGAACCCTAGGCACGGGCTTTCAAGAATCCTGTTGCGATGGGGGCGCCTGGGTGGCTCATTCAGTGAGGCGCCCAACCTCAGCTCAGGTCCCGATCTCACGGTCGGTGGGTTCGAGCCCCGCATCAGCTCTGTGCTGACAGCTCAGACCCTGGAGCCTGGTTCGATTCGGCGTCTCCCTCTCTCTCTGTCCCTCTCCCACCGGCGTGTGTGCTCTCTCTCTCTGTCTCTCAAAAATAAACATTAAAAAAATTTTTAAAAGAATACTGTTGCAATGGAGTCATATGGGTACACCTCATTCCTCCAGCAGTAACTTGAGACTAAAAGGTCCTGGACCAATTAATCAGGCTCCACCCCTCACCAGACCAGCTTGGACCAATCCTTAGAGCACCCGTACCTCTCAAATAGAGACACCTGTTTCCCGCCTCGGAAACTAGAGACACCTGTTTCCCGCCTTGGAAACGTGCTTAAAAGGAGCCTGCGCGCTCCTCTCATCATCGCCATTTTACAGAGTGGCTGAGCCCAGCGTGCTGGAATCTCCGTCAACGCTCTTGCCTTTGCATACATGTCTCCTGCTCTTTAGGGGACGATCCGAGGACCCACCATTTGGTGCCTGGGCCGAGAATCTCGCCCTCAAAGACCCAGACCGAGTTGAGTGTTGGACAGGCCGGCTGGTAAGCGAGCGCTCTCTGTGTTTTGTTGAGTTCTTTGTAGCGTCTGTGTGTAGCGTCTGTGTCCTTGTGTGGTGTCTCTGTGGCTCGAGCTTAACGGGAAGCCTGGGAGCCAGGCGGACGCACCAGTGGCTCCCGCGCCAGGGTGAGGCAAGAGACGTCTTGACCTCACTTCGGGTTCAGGGAAATCAGGCGATTTTCTCGATCTCGATTGTCCGGTAACTCTGGCAGTACAGAGCAGGTCGCTCCTGCCTGACGGAGCCCGTGGAAAACGGGACAGGCCGTCGTCCCATTTTCAGGTTTTGTGCTTTGTTTTGTTTCAGTAGCGGTACATGGTATTGTTGTTTTTGTTGTCTGTGTTGTCTTTGTAATCGGTGTGTGGATTACCATGAGCCAGGCAGAGTCAGCGCCTCTAACCATTGTTCTAAACCATTTCAAGGACTTCCAGAAGCAGGCGGCCAATCTGGGACTATCAGTCCACAAAGGAAAACTCTGTCTTTTGCAGGAATGAATGGCCAACATTTGATGTAGGGTGGCCTGAGGAAGGGTCTTTCGACCTCCTCACCATGTATCATGTTAAAAACAAGGTATATGGGAGTCCAGGCCATCTGGACCAGGTCCCCTACATTACGACCTGGCAAGTTCTAGTTGAGCGACGCCCCAAGTGGCTGGCGCCTTTTCTGCCCCCAGCTCGAGCAGTCATCGCGACGGAGATGGAGAAGCTGGCGGCGAAAAAGGGCCCAGAACCATCCGCTCCCTGCATGGCCCTACTTTATCCTATCCTGCCTCCCTCCGATGAGAGCTTGGAGGAGGAAATTCTGACACCGCTGCCACCATATCTACCCCAGGGAGGGGGGGAGGGTGCAGTGGGAAGGGAGTGGCAGAGGTGGCAGGAACAGCAGGAGTTGCAGGAGGGAGGGAAAAAGCTCCGGGTAACATGACAGGTGACGCCCGCCCCATACCCGAGCTCGCTGGGGGAGGGAGGCTAGGCTGCCGGAACTAGACTCGGTGGCCCTTCCCCTATGAGCTATAGGGCCACCCGATGTAGACGGGAGGCAACACCCAGTCCACTGGCCTTTCGCTACTAGTGATCTTTATACCTAGAAGCTACAAAACCCCAAATTCTCTGAGAAACCTGGTAAACTGATTTGTTAGATTCTGTCTTGTTTACCCATCAGCCCACTCGGACGATTGTCGCCAGCTGTTACAAATCCTCTTTACTAGAGAAGAACGGGAGAGGATCCTGGCTGAGGCCCAGAGATTGGTTCCGGGCCTAGATGGGAGACCCACGGCCAACCTGGACCTCATCAACTTAGGATTTCCCCTGACACGGCCGGAGGGGAACTTTAACACCGAGGAAGGTAGGGAGAGGCTAAAGGTCTACCGCCAGACTCTAATGGGGGGGCTCCGAGTGGCTGCCAGGCAGCCCACAAATTTGTCTAAGGTGAGTCAGGTAAAGCAGGGACCAGAAGAGTCTCCGGGGGCCTTCCTGGAGAGATTAACTGAGGCATATCGGACCTACACTCCCTGGACCCAGAGGCTCCAGAGAATCAGTCAGCTCTAAGTCTGACCTTCGTCAATCAGTCGGCCCCTGATAATATGCTGGAAGCTGCAGCAGCTGGAAGGATTTGAAGGTAAGAGGCTGGCTGAGCTCTTGGCCGTGGCTGAGAAGGTTTACAACAACCGGGAAAGCCCGACAGAAAGGCAAACTTGGGGTTTAGTGAAGATACTGCTGGCAGCAGCAGCTGACCCTGAAACTAAAAGGTGGGAACTTGGGGACATGGCTAAGGGGGAAAAAGGACGGCTCCACGGGCTTCAGAAAGACCAGTGCGCCTACTGTAAGGAAAAGGGCCACTGGAAGAACGAGTGCCCTAAGCGCTGGGGTGATGGAACAAAAATCTTAGAATTAGGTGAATTGGATGACTGAAGGGGATGGGGTTCAGAGCCTCTCCCCGAGCCTTGGGTAACCCTAAAAAGTGGAGGGGAAACCAGCATGCTTTATGGTTGATACTGGGGCTCAGCACTCAATTTTGTAACAACCTCTAGGCAGAACCTCTCAGAAACAATCGTGGGTGCAGGGAACCACGGGAATGAACTACCCAAAGAACGGTGGACCTGGGAAAGGGCTGGGTAACCCAAGCCTTCATGGTCATCCCTGAGTGCCCCTACCCCTTACTGGGGAAAGACTTGCTCAGTAAAGTGGGAGCCCACATTCACTTCAACTCCTGGAGTTTCGTGATGGATGACTCGGCAAGGCCATAAATGTCTTAACCTTGGCCTTGGAAGAGGAGTACAGGTTATTTAAAGAACCCCAAATGTCTATAAGGGGCACTAGTGAGCTGTTGTCCCACTGGATGCGGGAGATCCTGGAAGCTTGGGTGGAAACGGGAGGAGCCGGGTGGGCTAAGCACCGGCCTCCTAAAGTTGTCCAGCTCAAGACGAATGCCACTCCCGCTCGGGTAAGATGATACCCGATGCCTGAAAAAGCCAAATAAGGGATTGCGCCCCATATTAGGTACCTTCAAAACCTGGGCATTCTGATCCCCTGCCAATCCGCGTGGAATACTCCCTTGTTAGTTAAAAAGTCGAACTCCTCAGATTACCGCCCACTATAAGACTTAAGGTAGGTAAACAAGAGAGTGGAAGATAGACACCCTATCGTGCCAAGTCCATACTCTCTTGAGCTCTTTGCCTCCAGAACGAGCAGTTTATCCTGTATTGGACTTAAAGGATGCTTTCTTCAGTCTACCTCTTGCCCGTGCCAGTCAACCCATATTGCCTTCGAGTGGACAGACCTGGAAAACGGATTCAATGGACAGCTAACCTGGACACGGCTTCCCCAGGGTTTTAAAAACTCCCCCACCATCTTTGATGAGGCACTCCATGAGGACCTGGGTGAGTACAGGCGAGCCCACCCTAAGTCAGTCTGTTACAGTATGTGGATGACCTCCTGACTGCCGCAGAAACCGCCGGAGCTTGCGAAGCTGCAACCGGAGAATTACTCAAGACCCTGGGGACCCTGGGATATTGTGTGTCTGCTAAAAAGGCCCAGCTCTGTCAGGAAAAGGTGACATATCTGGGGTCCTCAAAAGGAGGAAGGTGATGGCTGTCTCAGGCAAGGAAAGAGACTATCTTACACATTCCCCGACCTGCCACTCGCCGAGAGGTAAGAGAATTTCTGGGGTCCACAGGATTTTGTAGGCTATGGATCCCAGGATTTGCTTAAATGGCAAAACCATTTTATGAAGCCACAAGGGGAGGGAATGTCCCATTGGATTGGACTGAGCCTATGGACAGGGCATTTCACCAGGTCAAAAGAGCCCTGCTGGAAGCCCTGGCCCTGCCAGACATCACAAAACCGTTCCACCTGTTGATGAAAAGCAAGGGTGGCTAAAGGAGTCCTTACCCAAACACTGGGGCCATGGCGGCGGCCGGTGGCATACCTGTCCAAAAGACTTGACCCGGTCGCAAGCGGGTGGCCCCCATGCCTCCACATAATCGCAGCCATGACATTGCTAGTAAAGGATGCCAACAAATTGACTCCGTGACAGCCGCTCCAAGTGACCATCCCCTACACCATAGGAGTCTTAAAATGCCCTCCTGATAAATGGCTGACCAATGCCAGGTTGACACATTATCAAGCTTTGCTGCTAACCTCCCCACGGGTCCAGTTTGCAGCCAGCAGTACCTTAAACCCGGCTACTCTATTGCCTAATCCAGACCTGGAGGCTCCCAGACATGATTGTTCGGAGATTCTGAGCCACCTACAGGGAACTAGACCAGACCTAAGAGACGAACCCTTGCCGGACGCAGAGGCCACTTGGTATACAGATGGCAGCAGCTTCATTAAGGACGGCACCAGGTATGCAGGGGCGGCAGTCATGATGGACAAGACTCATCCCCTGGTACGGTCTCCCAGTGTCAATAGGTTCGGATAATGGACCTGCCTTCATCTCTCAGGTAACCCAGAAACTGGTAAGGATGTTGGGGACAGATTGGAAATTACATTGCATATATGGTCCCCAAAGTTCAGGACAGGTAGAAAGAATGAATCGGACTCTTAAGGAGACGTTAACTAAATTAACCCATGAGACTGGTGGTGACTGGGTTATCTCTCCTCCCCTTGCTCTATTTAGAGTACTCCTTATGAAATTATGTGTGCTCGGCCTCCACTTCTGTTGCCTAACCTGAAGGCCGAGTTACGAGCTGAGCTCGATGATCAAACATTTCTTTCCTCCCTACAAGCCCTATTCAGGTACAAGAAGCACTCTGGCAGGACACCAAACCAATCCAGAGAGAGGGCCGCACTTACCGGACCTGTTCCAGGCAGGGCAGTTGTAACCCCCTGAAAGTTTTTTACTTGGGCTGGCAAGGCTGTAAAAGATATGGAGACTATGCCTATACAAGGGACCCACGATGGGGCCCCATGAGGTACAAGTGAAGGGGGGAGTGAAAGGTCTGTGACCAATTAATCAGGTTCCACCCCTCACCAGACCAGCTTGGACCAAGCCTTAGAGAACCCATACCCCCCACTCCCCCCCCCCCCGGCCCAAATAGAGACACCTGTTTCCCACCTTGGAACTCCCGCTTAAATGTGCTTAAAATGAGCCTGCGAGCTCCTCTCTCGGGGTCGCCATTTTACGGAGTGGCTGACTCCAGCATGCTGGAATCTCAACAAATGCTCTTGCCTTTGCATACATGTCTCGTGGGTCTTTTGGGGGACGATCCGAGGACCCAACAGAGACAATATGTGCAAAACATGGTCTTCCAGGAAAGCTCATTAGTAGCTGTGCACCCAAAGGTTTTTAGTGGGCACCGGTCACTTAGCACATACCGGAATGCCAGAATTCCAGCAAGGAAGAGATTCCCAGCATAGACCTCAGTGTTCATACAGTTGAGGCAGAGCAAGCCACTCTTGCCAGAGAAATAGTGGGGGACCCTCCTGATTCCAAGTCCCCAGACATCAGCCTGGCAAGCTGAACTTTCTAAGGAAAGCAGCCCCCAACCTGCTATGTGACTCTTCCCTATACAGAGTCAGACTTGGTAACTTCCTTGTAGGTCTCTTATTACTGTTATTTGGGGGGAAGGGGTGTATAAATTGGACATTTAAAATAATATGACAACTCTGGGAATCAGACCTCACCCGTCCCCAGGATTGTTTGGGTTTTTTTTGTCATTGCTGTTTTCTTGTGTCTTCTCTGAACGCCTTCTCCGAAGAAGTCTATATTGTTTGTCACGGGTGACTGCGGTACTACCTGCTCGGCTACTTGGTGTGCAGCCAGTGACTGCGTCAAGATCGCATTAGGAGCCCAGAACTGGGAAGTCACTCAGTCTTTGCCGAGGGGCTCTGCAGGCATGTGGAACCATGTCTCCAACTCTCAGCCGGCAGCAGAGAACTCTGCCTCAACCTCACGCGCTGCTTGTGCAGGGCAACCTCAAGGTGAGCCGGAGGGGACCACATGGGGGCCTGTCCAGTCTTTCCTGAGCGTGCCACCACCCTACACTCACACAGGGTCCAGAGCTTTTCAAAACCCCTGTGGAAATTTCATTTCTCAGCTCCTCTTTTACACTTTTTGTTGGCCTATTATTTGCTCCAAGTATTATTCGCTCCAAGTATTCATTACATTAAGCGACTGCACGTTAAGCAATTGCCTGTAGTTTTGTTTTTTGGACAATATGGGGTGGAATCTGAAGCAGGCTCCAGGCTCTGAGTTGTCAGCGAAGAGCCTGACTCGAGGCTCAAACTCCAGGACCATGAGATCATGACTTGAGCTGAAGTTGGAGGCTCAACCAATTGAGCCACCCAGGTGGCCCTCTACCTTGTATCTTTAAAATACATGCAGGGGCGCCCGAGTGGCTCAGGTGGATGCCCAACCGACTTCAGCTCAGGTCATGATCTCACGATCTGTGAGTTCGAGCCCCGTGGGCTCTGTGCTGACAGCTCAGGGCCTGGAGCCTGCTTCGGATTCTGTGTCTCCCTCTCTCTCTGCCCCTCCTCTGCCCCATGTTCTGTCTCTCTCAAAATGAATAAACATTAAAATACATGCAGAATTATTCCAAATTGCTCCAAGGAGCACTCAAAGGTTCTCTACTCTCTACAGCAGTCAAGAGGATGCAGCTGAATTTTGTATCCTGTTTTCCTGGAGACCATTGCAAACCCGTGTCACACAGACGTGTGGATGGCAGACAGGCTGGGGAGGACTCAGATTCTCACTGTCGCTCTGTCACAGAAGTCCGAGCCTCAGGACACCTTTATTGTGGCTTTGGGTTGACTCTGTGGCCTGAGCTGTGTCTAACCACCCACCCCCTGCAGTTGGCTTGGCTACAGGTTGTCTTGTTGATTGAGGTAAAGCTCGTCACAATGACCTCCCGTCGCCTCCTTTTCAAATTTTCCTTGTCACCTCCTGACTCCATCCATATGCTTTTTTCTCTGTAGGAGCCATTGCTTCCCCCACCGCTCACCCCTGCCATGACCCAGCCTGCACCCCAGTTACCCTGAATGCATCCCTCAGGTGGGGGTTCAGTCAACCCCTCCAAGAGTGCCTCCCAAGGTCTCCCTAACCAGAGCCGTGTCACGTGATCTGTTTCAGGGATCTCCAACTAGGTGACTTTTTATGGTGTGGTTATTTTACATGTATCTCCACCGAATAGTTAGGATCCGTGGAGGCAGAGGACGTAGAGTTCTTAGTCGCCCAGGCACGCTGCACGCACCCCCTGACACCTGGTGAACAGGACAGGGATCCTGCAGCGACAGGACAACGAGTGCACAGGGGGAGGGTGAGACCGAATCTGCGCAGTCCACTCCAGGCCCAGCTCTGCCCTTCACACCACGTGACCCAGGGCAGGCTCCACAACCCTCTGATTCCCTTCCCCCATGTCTAAAAATAGGAGTGACGAATGGACAAAGAAGTGGTTTATATATACAATGGAATACTACTTGGCAACGAGAAAGAATGAAATCCTGCCATTTGCAGCAATGCGGATGAAACTGGAGGGAATTATGCTGAGTGAAATAAGTCAGACAGAGAAAGACAGGTATCATGTTTTCACTCATATGTGGATCTTGAGAAAGTTAACAGAAGACCATAGGGAGGGAAGGGGGGGGAAATAGTTACAAATAGAGGGAGGCTCTTAAATACAGAGAATAAATGAGGGCAGATGGGGGTGTTGGGGAGAGGAGAAAGTGGGTGACCGGCACTGAGGAGGGCACTTGTTGGGATGAGCACTGGGTGTTGTATGGAAGCCAATTTGACAACATAGTATATTAAAAATAAAAAGTGACAGTAATTCCAGTACCATCCTCAAGGGGTTCTTGTGAGGACAGAGAAGTATTATTCACCTGAGGTCCTCGGACCGTGCTTGTCCCGTCGTCACCACGTGTGGAGGTCTGGCCCCACATTACTGGGCCACATCCTCTGCAAACACTGCTCACTCAGCAGGCGTGAGCCTCCCTGCCGCTCTGAGGTCCATGCTGGGGCCACTATTACCACGGCTGTCAGTCACCCCCCATTGCAACCCCAGTCAACCTCTATCTTTTTGCGTGTGGTGTAAGAAAGTGGTCCAGGTTCATTCTTCTGCCTGCCGCTGTCCAGTTTTCCCAGCGCCACTTGCTGAAGAGGCTGTCTTTATTCCATCGGATAGTCTTTCCTGCTTTGTCAAAGATGAGTTGGCCATGTTTGTGGGCCCATTTCTGGGTCCTCTATTCTGTTCCATTGATCTGAGTGTCTGTTCTTGTGCCAGGACCAGTCAACCTCTGTCATGGGCATTCTTTTCCACCCAGGGCAGGTCGGCTGTCACCTGTGCAGAGCAAGGAGGACAAAAGTGAAAGGAACACAGGACACGGTGCAGAGGCTCAAGAGTTCTGCCCCCCTGAGACTCCACAGCCCCCTCCCTCCCGAGTCTCTCTCATTCTCTCCCTGGACATCTATGAAGGGAGGGATTTCTACATGCACATAGTCCTTGCTCCCTGACACTCCTGGGCCATGTCTCAGTGGCAGAAGAATGCACCCCTAAAGATACTCATGTTCTAATCCTTGGAATCTGCCCAGATGTTGCCTTGTATGGGGAAGGGTAATTAAAGTTGTAAATGGGGGAATGAGAGCAAGCTGGCTGTGATACCCGCAGCCCCACTGATCGCCAGGGTGGACTCGGCGGATCTGGCTAGCTGGCCAGGAGTCCCCTTCCTCCCTCGCCGCTCTGAATGCATTCCTCCCGCAGCCACACATCTGGTCCAAGAGGACAACTTCCCCCAGAGAGGATGACCGTTCTTTGGTCAAGGGCATAGAAGTAGCTGCACTTCAAACAGGCTCTCCATGTCCCTTGGTAGGAGAACTTGGATGGTCAAGACTCCAGACCTATCCAAATGAGGCACTGCCTGTGGCAATCTATCCTTCTTAAAAAAAAGAAACAAAAAAGTTGCAGATGAAACTAAGGCTGCTAATCAGCTAACAAAATAGGGGGAGGATCCTGGATCATCCAAGTATCCCAACGCCATCACAAGGGTCTTTGGAAGTAGAAGTAGGGAAGAGGAGTCAGCGCTAGACAGGATGGGGGAATGAGTTAATCAGCCATCGCCGGCTTCGAAGTTGGAAGGAGCCGTGGGGCAAGAAACACCAACAGCCTCTGGAAGACAGCAAACACAAGGGATACATTCTCTACCAGCACTTCCAGAAAGGAACACACTGCCGCCATGCTTCATTCAGCCCAGTGTGAGGCCCAGGTCAGACCTCCAACCTAAAAAACTAAGATACCACATTTATGAGGTCCGAAGGCACTAAGGTTGTGGCAACTGGTTACAGCAGCAATAGGAAACGGATACAGTAACTCCCACATCAAGAGGCTGAAGAATCACGATCCTTTCAATGGATACAGAATACACACTTTGCAAAATTCAACATCCATTCACGAGAAAAACTAAGTAAGGTAAGAATTATGACTGTCAACTTGGTAGAGGACACTTAAAGAATCTATAGTTAACGAAATAGTGAGAAAAGACAAAATTATTTCCAACAGGAGGTGGTGACCATCGTAACAAATACCAGGGTCATCTCTTTAGATTTCCTTATGCTAGATAGAGGTGCTGTTTTCCTCTGGGCCTCGCCATCTCTTTGATGCTATTAATGTTCTTTTCTAATATTTTGTCTAGCTCTTTGAGCTGTGCTCAGTGGGAGGTTTCATATAGATGTATTCACTATTGGCAGAGGAAGTTCGTTTTTCTTACATATTGCTTTGCTGCTTAGGCCAAACCCATTCCCAAAAGACCTTTAATTAGTTCAACACCTACGCCATAATATGAAACTTCGGCACGGTGATACATTAGAGAAGTGGGATTTATAAACTCTTAGGACAGGAAGCCTTTCTCCTAGAGATCATGACTACCAGCCTCCTTTGCCTAGTTTATAAAGTGCTAGGAGGCTAATAAAATCAGATAGCACCTTAATCGCAAAAATATTTCTACAGTATCTTAGAAAACCAACAACTTCTTCTAGTCAGTAGATAAACTTATGACCAGAATATATTTTTAAAATAACAAGACCCAATTTCAATGATGGTAATGTGAATACTTTTATTGAATTGCATCAGTTTAAATTGATAAATCTTGAAGTTTTTATAAAGTGCCATAACTGATTTGTCTTGTACTTACGGGAAACGTTCAGAAAGTTTTAATAAGTACTTTCAATTTGTTCCTTCCATTTTTTTTTATAGATCTCTAGAAATGTATTATCCTAAGTCAAATTTTAGCATCTGAAAAGAACATGTTGCCTTAATTTATCTTTAATTATAGACCCATCCCCTGTATTTATTATTGTCAATCGTGCTAGGTAAGCTCCTACCTGGATTACAATATATTTTAAAATGACTTTTAATTTTATGTCTTATAAGATTATGGTTCAAATTATAAATGTAAACTGATTAACTTATAATCCAAGCAATTCTATTGTTTTTAAACATAGCCTTTTTGTATGCCTGAAACTAATCAACTCCTTACCACTCCCCAAAATACTATTTAGGAGTATAAAAAAAAAACCCAGAAAGTTTCACATTATTTCCTGAATCAATTTAAAGATAGTTTTAAGGGAGGAGAGAAAAAAAAAGTGTCTGTGTTCAGGAAAAACATAGTAGCTTCATTTTAACAAATTACTCATGACTTCTGATTATAGTAACGTCCCACTGGAACATGCACAGGAGAATGAATTAAACAGAAGCGCTAATAGAGCTCTCCATTTGGCTTCTTTGTGGAAAAAGTGACACAACATTTTGAAGTTCCTAAGTGTCACCTCTAAAGCAAAAGGCTCTCCTCATCACATCTCCAAAGATACATTCCAATTCCCACCCCCGTCCAGAGTGATCGATATTACATACATGTCACTTCCTCCATACAAAATTTTAAATTACACAAATAAATTCCCATTGAATTTTGCCTTTTTTTTTTTCAGAGCTTGCTGTTCTTTAAAGACCAAAGGTTTCAAAAAAAGGCATTATTTTCTGAGTAGGATCTACCTGTGCGTGTGACTAACGTCCAACCACTACACCGAGTAGAGTAACTTGCAAGGAACGCCAAGTGTTCAGGCACGGCCCATCATGAAGTCATCGTAACACATCTCAAAGGTAAACTGCAAGACACAACCCCCACAGTCCACTTTCCTGCCTGGAAAACAGAAGGCTCATGTTCAGGCGGAGGTCGTATTCCCCAAAGCACACGCCCCTCTGGGTCTCCACGTCTGATCGAGAATGACTGTAATTCGGAACTGTGCATCTAGGGAAGTATCGCAGAAGTACAGCTTAAAAAGGAAAAAGTAAGTTCACAAATGGTGGCTTTCGACGTGTCAGGCTCTCTTCTCGGTCACAGGTAGAAGAGACGGCTTGCCAGGGAGTAGTGCGGTTCTTGGTGGATACTCTGACCCACGAGGTAAGCCAGTTTATGGGCATAGTGACAAGGAGCAGGAACTCGAATGACACCCTTTAGTGGAAAGAACAACAAAAAGGATTTTTTTAACCTTCTCTCCACTTTCCCTAAATGTAACTTTTCAGAGACACCAATTCAAAAGGTTCCGAAAGTATAGGTTCAATGTTGAACAATTTTACGGATCTACAGGAGAACCATATTGAAAAAAGGACTTACTGACAAATTATAATACATGTGGCATAGTCGGTAAGTTAGACACTGTATTCCATCTGGGGTGAAGTGAACCGTGTCATGGATGACGTTATAATGAGTGGGAGTGACGGTACCGTCTTTCACAGACTGACTCACGATAAAAAAGTCATACCTGGAATTCCAGAACACAGGAATACAGTATATCAGCTTATTTTCAGAAGAAAATACAATGTAGCAAACCTAGTATCTGACATGACACTAATGGACAGAAGTCCATGGACAAGAGTTTGCTTGACATTTAGAAGCCCGCCTGACTGTTAAGCAATGGTTTGCGAAACCAAGTCTACAGAGGCCAGTGCACCCATCGATACGAGCAAACAAGTAGTAATGCTCTCGTGATTTCTACAGAAAGCATCTGTGCTGATGCCTAGATGCGGAAGCTTGAAATCGGCATGTTGGATACGATCATAGGGACAATGAATTCAGAGTTCTGGGGATGGACACCTTCTCTGCCTCTCCCTGGGAAGTCACCAGAATCCATCCAAAGTCCCCGGTGACAGAATGGGCAAGGTTCATCAACTTCTCGTAGATAATGGGTTTTTATGTGTACTGTGTTCTGCTTGGTCCTCCTTTTCCACTTGCTTATGTCTTCATCCCTTGCCTGCCTTCTCCTAGAGCTTTTGGTGTTTGTCCTTCCTTAATCTTACTAGGTTTCTCTGTGCCTGATGGGAAGAAGGTCCTGTTTTGTTTCCCATCCAGGGTCCTGCATAATTCTCTCATTTTGCAGAGCGGAGGAGTCTCCGCTTGACCAGGAGTCCTGCCACCCTTCCCAACACACGAAGAATCTCAGAATGGTAAGCATATTTAAACTCTAGGAGACGACCATTGAAGACAGAAACCTCTATAATCCCACGTGTATCTGTTTACATACTTTTAAAACCATCTTTAGGTCAATTCTTTCTCCTCCAAACCATGCAAACTTTGTTTTAGAAGAAAAAAGTAACGTTTCTGTTGGAATCAAAGAGAACCTTTATTTAAACAAATAAATAAAAGAGTGGCTTACCACTGGCTCTTGGTTACCCCCACATCAATAACCGTTCCTGGAAGTGGATTTTGAAGTCTTCCTTGATGGTGAGCAAAAAATCTGGTGTTTATTCGTTTCTTCACCACAACGACAGTTAGTCGGACCCTTAAAAGTTAGGATTGGCGTCACTAGGTGTACTCCGTAATCTCAGAAGCATTCAGAGAATTAAAACACCACGCAGACAGGATTCATGAAGAAGAATCTGCAAAAGGCTGCTCCCCCCACACCCCCATTTTGCTGTCCTGGTTCTGTGTGCCTGACTCGAGCAGTTAAGAAGTTCCTATTCACAGCCACCCACATCATAGGGCAGAGGAACTTCCTCCGAAGGTCAGGACCCCTCCTAAATATGCCGGGCACCAGGCTTCGCCCACAAACAGATGAGGCCAGAGGAGTGGACAGGAATTCCCTGGCCCGGGACCTACACCACTCCAGAAAAAAGGAGTAGCATAAACACAAACCATCGACCGGCTAGGCTCATGGATTTTAATGACTATCTGAGGTTAACAAGCCCCCTGCTACGTGAAGGGTGGCAGGGCGATTAGAAAAAAGGAAAGTTCATAGGGGCTCCAAAGGAAGAACACAATCCGGAATGTTCCGGTTCTGCTCTGCACTCTTGACTTGGGTGTGGAGCAGAAAGTCAAAGAATGAAGGGTAGGGTGTTTTCTCCCCACCCGGGGCCGGATGCGTCTGGGTCATGCTCTTTTTTTTTTTTTTTTTTTAAACATTTATTTAGAGAGACAGAGACAGAGCGTGAGAAGGGGAAGGGCAGAGAGAGGGAGACACAGAATCCAAAGCAGGCTCCAGGCTCTGAGCTGTCAGCACAGAACCCAACGTGAGGCTCAAACTCACAGACTGCAAGATCATGACCTGAGCCAAAGTCGGCTGCTTAACCGACTGAGCCACCCAGGCACCCCTCTTCCTCTCTCTTAATTCACACATCCTCATTGCTACAGATTCGTTTCAATGACTGAAACCGCAGAGTTTAACAAAATCTGCACTTTATAACTTATATACTTAGACTCGTCGCCGTAAACAGATTTTAGGGAGGACCGCATCTGTGGTACTTCGTGTTCGATCAGTGCTTGGAGCTGACCGTCCCCCACTCCATCCCGATACACAATGATGGATTGTGGCAGGTACAGATTATGTTTATACCAGAGCTTCAGGGCAGCTGAAAGGAAATGAGAAACACAGGTAAATGAACGGCAACACGAACAAACTGGCCACTACTATTTGCAACACCTTCCGGGTTCAGTTTTTCAACACTGTAGCCTCCAGGACACTCTCACTGCTTTCAGGCCTTCAGGCTAGCCCAGGCTTCCTCAATAGCACCACTACGAACATTCTGAGCCAGGTAATTCTTTGCGGTGGTGATGGTAGGGGTGTTGGGTCTCGTGCAGCATAGCACTTAGGTCCCAGGTATGACAACCAAGAGTGTCTTTAGTCACAGCCAAAAATCTCCGGGGGAACAATCTCTCCACTAATGGACAACGAGTTTATCCAACTATGAAGTCAAGCACTCCAGCCTCCAGGGGACACTGACCTTCCAAGCAGGCTCGCAGCCCGTTCACGAGCTCCTGCCCCGCTTCTTGGAAGACACACTGAGAGAACCACCTGTTCGGAGAAAAATAGGCCATTAGGTTGGGAAACAAGAGTCTTAACATTTCATCACTTTGATTCCAAGTTAATCTAGGACCTCCCAACCTCCCCATTATTTTCGAATTCCCCTTCCCCGCAAGCAAAAGGGCAAAACAATGTTACTGTATGGAAATAGAGTATGACTGGGGAAAACAATGGTCATTTATGAAAATAAAGATGGATCCTCCTTAAAAGAAAACTCTGGAGTTCTACCTAGCGGGCCACAGTCATCATTAAACATAGCAGTGATCTGTGATGGTCATACCTGTCCTAATGCTCAGGAAACTATAAAGTGTGTGCCAAGTCATCTGAAGGTGGGTTCTACCCTAAGCACAGAAGACAGAGTGTCCCGGGAGCAAAGGAGAAGCATGGGATATGAAAGCAGGTCTTTGGCAGGTGCGTTACACGTGAACGTATGAAGACAGGATCCCATATCTAGGGGCTACTGGTTGTATTCCTAGTCTGTCTTCCCCATGTACATCCTCAGTTCTTCCCCACGTGTTAGGTCCCCATGCAGAGCCTTTGGTAGGCAGAATTCTACCTGTCCTAATCCCAAGACCTGTGGCTACCAGGAGATACTGCCCTGTGATTATGTCCTAGGACGTGGTTGATTTTATGATAAGGAGATTTTCCAGATGGACTCTGTCTAACCTCATAAGCCCCTTTAAGAGCAGAGAGTTTTCTCTGGCTGATGGCAGAGAAGAAAGAGAGGTCTGAAGCAGAACAGGGACTCAAGGTTCCCCGGGGGATCAGGGCATGCAAGGAGGAATGGGGATGAAATGCTAGGAACAGAGACTGGCCGGTAGGTGGCAGCCAGCAAGGAAAGGAGGACCGCTGTCCTCCATCTATGAAAAAAATGGATTCTGCCAGCAGGATGTGCCCTTGGATTCTCCAGAGGAGAATGTGGCTTGGTCGACCCTTTAACCTCTGCCCTACGAGGACCAGAGAGCCACGTGGTGCCAGATGGCTGACCCACAGAGCTGTGCGCAGACACGAGTGTCCTCTTAAGCTGCCATATTTGTCATCTTCTGTTAAGCAGCTGTAGAAAAATAATACAGAGCCTTCCCACAAAATGTTTCTGGAGCATAACAAGGAGGCGTTACGAGGTGGCTAAGAACACATCGTCCGTGGACCTCGTTAATAAGCATCAGTCACGCCCACTCTGTTTGTCCACAGCCAGCTGCCAACTGAGTCCTGCCTGTCTGAGCCCACTCACTGTGTTAATTCCTGATTGACGCTGGACACGAAGCCTGCAATGGACTTCCGCCGATTCACAATATCGTGGAAACAGTCGATGCCGATGAACATTGCGTTCCGTAACTGAAACGTTCGAGAAGGGAGTCCACGGAGTTAGAACACGATACGAGCAAAATCAACCCATTACATTTTAAGGAGAGTCAAAGAGAGCCTTAACGAATTCAATGCAACACAACTGA
Organism: Paguma larvata; assembly: GCA_030068075.1. NCBI lineage: Eukaryota > Metazoa > Chordata > Mammalia > Carnivora > Viverridae > Paguma > Paguma larvata. The sequence continues at coordinate 63,207,904 of CM057835.1, forward strand.
AATAAAGCGAAGGCAAAGAAATCCAACGTACCCCTGTGTCGACCTTCCAGAGGGCCCCGCCCATCTTGCAGTTCATCTGCTGGGCAATCTTTGTGGCGATGGTCATCAGGGTCTGGGGTTTGTCTAAGGTCCGCGCCACCACGCACTGGCTGGGGATGGGGCAGCTGACGCACAGGTATTTTTTTATGCCATCATACAGGTCTTTCCGGTCACTGGACAGCACACAGAGGACCTTGAAAGAGAGCAAAAAGGGAACTGTCCAAGATGCAACCACGGCAGTAGGAGGAATGGACAGCACATCAAGGAAGATATTTAGGCGGAGCACTGGTAAAGCAGAGTCCGTTTACTCAATAGCGGATCTGCGAAAGGTCTGGAATCCTGTTACTGTTAAATAATCGTCAAGGTGAGGGTGTGGGAGAGAGTCTGGGAGCCAGGCACGCGTCGATCGCTTGAACTTGCAAAGTCTGTACATCCCGGTTATCCCGTTTCTAGGAATTTATCACGAAGTTATCAAGGAAGGGTTAAAACCACTGATCGAAATGTACCAGTCCCAAGACAGTCATCACTTATGGGGGGAGACTATGTGAGAAGCGCTTGCCAAGCATTGTACTCAACTCGGGTAATTCTTCAGCAACCTAATGAGATCAGGCAATGAGAAAAGGTATCCCCATTTTATCCCCGAGCAAAGAAGCTCAGGAGTTATGGGAACCGCCCAATTCACAGGCCGCAGAGCAAGGCTTCCTACACATGCTTGGACCTCCAGCAGAACCCAGAGCCATGAGGCAGAGCCACTACGGCTTGCTAGTTTCTGACTAGAATGGGAAAATCATCAATATGTTATTTTTACGATGATGATCCTTTTAGGAAGATTTTTTTGGGCAAACATCCTTGATATTAGAGAAGTTATTTTTTTTAATGTTGATTTCTGAGAGGGAGAGAGAGGCACGGAGAGAGAGGCACGGAGAGAGAGGCACGGAGAGAGAGGCACGGAGAGAGAGGCACGGAGAGAGAGGCACGGAGAGAGAGGCACGGAGAGAGAGGCACGGAGAGAGAGGCACGGAGAGAGAGGCACGGAGAGAGAGGCACGGAGAGAGAGGCACGGAGAGAGAGGCACGGAGAGAGAGGCACGGAGAGAGAGGCACGGAGAGAGCAGAGGAGGGACAACAGAATCAAAGCAGTTTCCAGGCTCTGAGCTGTCAGCACAAACCCGACGTGGGGCTCCAACTCATGAACTGCATCTGAGCTGAAGTCAGATGCTTAGCCGACTGAACCACCCAGGCACCCCAGGAAATTCTATTTCCAGATTAAATGAGTTTTTCTTTTCACATGAAAAAATGTGGAATTCTATCAAATGCATCAATTGTTTTTTTTTTCGTTGTAATCATTTTTTGTATAATTCACAACACTAACCAGTTAGTTACTTCTTTTTCTAAAAACTGCACTTCGAGTTTTCAGATTTACTGGCACCCCCCTCGACCACGGTGTTCTCCTAATAGGTCTTTAGCCTCCGAGGAATCCTAATCATGAACTCTCCTTGTTCTTAATGCTGTCAAGCCTCCTTCGGACTTTCTTCACACTTGACAACATTGAGTTTTAATATTATTGGCTTTAGATTTGTTGTTCTGTTTAGTTTCTGATTTTTGTTATTTATTTCATGTGACTTTATTTTGGTTCATTCTGTTTTTAGGGCATTAAAATTCAGACTTCATTCCCAATGCATTCATCAAGTCCTCCATTATTAATTTTCTGTTTTATTCAGGTTTTGATGCATACTACTTGTATGGCCTAAGTTTTTTTTTTTTTAACTTCCGTTAATATTATTCTTTAAGAAAAAAAAACACATTTATTTTGAGGAGGAGAGTGTGTGGGAGGGGCAGAGAGAGCACAAGACTCCCAAGCAGGCTCTGCACTGTCAGCATGGAGCCCTATGTGAAGCTCCAACTCACCAACCTTGAGATCATGACCAGAGCCAAAAATCAACTGGCTGCTTAACCAACTGAGCCACCCAGGTGCCCTTCCACTGATATTATTCTAATATAATTGCTACTTACAGGTAATTCTTTGTTTCTAAATGTATGTGGTTTAATGATCTCTACTTGCAATGGACTGTGGTCAGTGTATGTGTTTGATAGGAATGTCAGTCCTTCATTATTGGTTTAGGATTTCTCCACTGGAATCACTTAAGTCTAAAGGCTAAACTCACAGATATGCTTTTGAAAAGCACCTAGTCTTTTGGGTACAGATTACACATATATATACCTTTCCCTCTTTTTATATATGTGTATATATTAACTAGTCGGTAAGTCAAGCTTCTAATACGAGTTTAAAACCTTCTAGATTCTAATTTTTTATGTGAGGATTTCTGAGTTTTCCAAGAGTGGTCAGCCAACATTGTCTCCTACAATTTCAGCTTCTAGAAGCTCCTGAGAGGAGCTGTTCAAGCTGATGAAAATACAGGGGCATGCCTGTTTAGGGCTCAGCCAGTTTAACAAGGCCATGAAGAGTTACAGAGTTAAGATAGGAGAGAAGTAGAGAAATGATTCCAGCAACTGGGGATGCTTTCTCCCAAAGTGTCTGCCCACCCCAGTGAACATGGCCGAAAGGTCAGAGACTATGAACAGACAGCCTCACAGAGCAGAACAGAAATTGAAGGCAACGTCCTGTCAAGGAAAGGGCACTGGAGATAGATTTTGAGAGTCTACCACCCAAAACTAAACAGATGAGCTTTAGAACACTACATATTAAGGCATGAAGCCACAGGAATGTTCAAGCTGATAGTTGTACCAATGTACACACCCACTGTTTTGGAAAAGTGATGAAGTAGCATCTAATGACAAGGGACCATTCTACTCCCAGGTAAATCGCCAACAGAAATGTGTGTGCACAAAAGACACGTATCAAAGTATGCATAACAGTATCCTAGATCACATCAAAACTAGAGACATCCCAAACGTCCAACAATAGAATGCGTTAAGTGAAAAACAATGGGATACTACATAGAGCAAGAGAGCAAATAAACCACAGCTATATCCCACTAAAGGTGAAGCTCAAGGTTGAACAAAAGAAAAACAGACCAAAAAGACTTGCAGGAGCACCTGGGTGGCTCAGTTGGTTAAGCGTCTGACTTCAGCGCAGATCATGGTCTTGTGGTTCATGCGTTCGAGCCCTGCATCGGGCTCTGTGCTGACAGCTCAGAGCCTGGAGTCTGCTTCAGATTCTGTCTCCCTCTCTCTTTCTGCCCCTCCCCTGCTCACACTCTGTCTCTCTCAAAGGTAAATAAACATTAAAAAAAAAAAAAAAAGACCATGTGTATGCTGGACTCTTTTGGGGCAAAGTTCAAAAACACCCAACACGAAGCTCTGGTGACAGCAGTCAGGGCGGGGGAGTGGGTAGTAGTTGCATTAGGAGGACAGTGAGCATGAAGGAAGAGAGTCCACTTCACAGGAGGGTAAAAGATCATAATCCATTCAATGAGAATCCAGGAGTCCACGTTTACATAAGTAAATAAACACATACTGACATGCGTTGAGAGAATGGAAAGATCTTCCTAATAGAAAAACAACTAACAAACACAGAAGACATGCCAAAAGCATAAAAAGCACCGACTGGGGAGCACCCTAATAAGCACTATTTCAGGCACAAATCATCAATGGACCCTAAAACCAAGGAGCAAAACCTCACTGAGAAACAGGAAAGGGACATGGATTCGAAATGTCTTCCCCCAATTAATCAGTGACGAAGGGGTAAAAAGAGTCACTTTAAAAATGGGTAAATCCACCAGACCGTGTCTTGAATCGAATGATCCAAATTAAAATTACAAGTCAACATCACACGCTCCCAGACATGAGGGATTGAGAACAAGATGGCGGTGCTTCTGTGGTAAGCCTGCAAGTCACCTGACCTGACTCCAGCGATAAGGAACCAGGCAACCCCCAACTGAGGGCTGTTCTACAAAACAACTGGCCAGTGCACTTCCAGAACGTCAAGGCCATCGATCTCAACGGCACCAAAGAAATTTTCCAGATTAAAAGTAGACTAAAAAGGCATGGCCATTAGATGCCTCGGGTGACTCGGGGCACCTGGGTGGCTTAGTCAGTTAAATGTCTGACTCTTGATTTTGACTCAGGTCATGATCTCACAGTTTGTGGGATCAAATTCCATATCAGGCTCTGCGCCGGCAGTGAGGAGCCTGGTTGAGACTCTCTCTGTCTCTTTCTCTCTGCCCCTCCCCTGTGTTCTCTCTCGAAAATAAATACATTAATTTAAAACAATAATATAAAATTCTTAGATGCCTCAGGTGACCCTAGAAGGACCCAATAATTTGGTTTTCTATAAAGGAGACGGTTGGTAGAATCTGAATTAGGCAGGTAGGTGGATGAATGGCTCAGGAAAACACATACTGTGAATAACGACACATATGCATAAATATACATAAGGAGAGGGAAAGAATGATTTGCAGACAAGGAGGTAGGTAGATGGAAAAAGGAGAGAGAAACGATTATATGAATGTGTTAAAATGTATTATTTATAGAATCCACATGATGGCTGTAGAGAGATTAGAACTGTCTTTGCAACTCTTCCTGTAAGTCTCGAATTGCATTAACATATAAAGTTATAAGAAATAAATGTTAATAATCAGGAAAACAAACAGTTTCAGATTGTTGTGTAATGGTTATTTTGAAAAGGAACGCAGTAAGGTTCTGTATAACAATGGGGACAATGTTCCCAGTTGGCATTTTTACTACAAATGTTTAATTTTCAGGAACAGGTTATTACTATGGGCGAGATGACTGTATTTCATTTTTATCCTTTTAGCCTTAAATTATTAACACCTTCCTAGATTGGTTTCCTTCCTGTAAAAAAGGAAACAAAAATCTCCAGAGCTTGAACACACTTTTATTGCCTGTTTCTGCCTTACTCTTCCAAATCACACATTTATAGGAATTTAATTATTCAAACACTCCTGCTTCCTCATCATGCCTCGTTGAAAACAGTGAGCTATAAGCTGTTATCTGCACACACCATAAGGGAAATATATTCCCAATCGGTATGGTTACTACTAGTCCATATTGCGTATCTGAGAAGTTAACATTTTATTTAAGATATAAACGTGTGCCTTGATTATCTTCTGGTCCCCCACCTCACGCCACACAGCTTTGAAAATTGTTAGCCGCATGGGGTCACCCCTGTTTACATACACAAATTCCCCCTCTATTCTCCATCTACGGAGATCGCCATTTGTACGTAAAGACAATTTTGCACGTAATTGTCCGTCCTTACATTATTTGGTCATCCCCAACTGTGTGAAGTGGATAAGAAGCCTTGTAGACATGTTCCCCCCAGCCCAATCTGACATAATACCTTAAAATACTGAAGGGGCTACCTTGAGTAAAAGAAGATATTGTTCCAAAAAAAGCAAAGCTAAGACAGAAGACTAAAAGTGGGACAAGATCCCACTCAAGGGATAAAGACCTCTTTTTAAGACATTCCCACAATTAAAGAGGCAGTCTTGAGCTTTTCAGGCAGACGCTCAATGAGGAAAGAAATTCCCATTAAGAAGGTTCAAACGACTACCAAGGTTCTTCAGTTCTGACTCTAACAAATGGAAATGCTATGGTTTGCCGATTCCCAGCGAAGGCTTCCAGCTGAGGATCTAAGGCTACGACACCAAAGAACAGAACCAAACACAGCACTCAATCAAGGAACTGGAAGCAATACACCAAATTTAAGTACAACAGGCTGTCAAAAGTAAGACCTTTCCTTTGAGAATGCGTATGGCTCATGCAAGTTGGCTTCTGGAGTAGCATAAAAGGCTCCTTAAGAGAAACTAAAAAGAGAAACGTCTACCGTTTCTGTAAGGGACGATAGGAGAAACATCCTGGTTTAATGATCGAGAAACAAAGATCCCTTTAAAGACTATCCTGGAGGAGGAAGGAATGCAAGATGGATTAGGGGAAAGAACCCCAGAAATGAAGAAAAAAGTTGCCTTAGTAATTCGGATACAATGACATAATGACAACTGAATCTAAGACACTGGATGGGGAAAAGGTTAGGAAAAGTCCTAAAAAAATACAAGCATAGGGAACATGCTGGACTAGAGAGAGCTCATGGACTTCACAGGGTACAGCTGGGGTTGGAGACAGGATGAATGTGTTACCATAATCCACCTTACTTCACATGTATGTGATGGTTTTTGGTTTAAAAAAATGAAAAAAAATAAAAAATCTTTCAATGTTTATTTTGAGGGGGGGAGAGAGAGGGATCAAGTGGGGGAGGGGCAGAGAGAGAGAGAGAGGATGGAGAGAGAATCCCAAGCAGGCTCCGAGCTGTCAGTGTACAGCCCAACGTGGGGTTCAATCCCGTGAACTGAGACCATAACATAAGCCAAAACCAAGAATCAGACACTGAACCAACTGAGTCATCCAGGAGCCCCTGGGAGATTAAAAATTATAATTCCAAGCCCTCAAACCTGAAAGAATTAGCATAACATGGTAACATTACCTAGTGGCTAAAACCCAAAATTACCTAGTGGCTAAAACCCAAGAGTCTGTATTCAGCTACACAAGCGGGGTAAATTTATATTCGGCGGCTAGTTTTGGAAGCCATTGGCAACATTTCAAATTCAAAAATACATATGAATGCAGTTTTAGGACAATCACTAAATAGTGTGCATATATACATATTTATAAAATAGACACTTACCATCTGTGTTTTGGATGACACGTGGTTTTCTAAGACGGTTGTATAGGATTGGACTGTATCATTTACTTCAAGCCTAGAAAATAAGTATACGCCCTCTATATTCAAAAGGTCATGAATAGTAAACATGTAACATTTTATGCAGCCAACGAAGCATGATATGAAATAAAACAAGACAGTGTTAAGTCAGGTTCTTTGGTTGAAAGTGTGTTCTTAAAAACAAGCAAAACTTTTGGCTTCCTCGACATGTACCCCGACAGCCACAGACCATATAGCACAAAAGCCTATCTTTAATACATGTTGAGTAGGATAGACTTTTTTGTTTACAAGCTTTCATTCTGATGAAGTGACCGATTCCTAGATTTAGGATCTTCTGGTTCACTTTTAGATTGCTCACAACTGATTTTTAAGTCAGATGGAATTTCTCTCTTACATTTTTGCCTCTCTCATAGCTATGCCCATGGTGGGTGTGACTTTCCGTAGGCTCTGTAGCAAGGACAGGGCTGCTCCACAATTTCTCCTAGGATAGAGTACGAGCCAATGGTCTAGTGACTTCACATTGAGTAAAGGTCCACTTCTCGTTTCTTTTGACCAATCTGCAAATAGTGGATGGGAGTTGAACTGGAAGAGAATTCCAAGACATGTATAAAATTTCATTAAAAAATATATATATGGCTTATATATAAGCCAAGAACCTTTATATATATTTATATATACACATATGGCTTATATATAAGCCAAGAACCTTTCCATTGTAAATATGTGCTACTTCCTATTGAAACATTACAAGTTTAACCTCCAGTCATGACTGAATTACATATTTTTCCTTAAGACAGAGGTTAGGAATACTGAGATTCCATCGTGGGTCATTCTGGATTGTTTTGATTCTAGGTAATCGACTTTTTTTTGTTGTTGTTTTCAAGGTTCTTTATTCTTAAGTCGCCAAATAATATTCCATCATATGAGTAACAGTTTGCTTTCAAGTAATGAAAGAAAAGAATCACATTGAAGTACGAGCAAAATGATAGTACAGAGGTATGTAGATGGGGTGAAGGCAGCACGCAAAGACCATTGGATCTTCACAGAGTCTCACTTGCTCTTCCTTTAGACAGGCCTCTGCTCAAATATCACCTCCCTGACCACGCCCATCTGGTCGTGAGGTTTCCCTTCCAGGAGATGAAAATGTTCTGGAACTAGACATAGGTGATGGTTGCACAACATTGTGAATGTACTAAATGCCACCGAATTGTACACTTTCAGATGGTTAAAATGGTACATTTTATATTAGGTGTGTTTTACCACAACAAAATAGCATCTTTCCCTCATCATTTTTTAACTTTTCCTTCCATCACTCAAACTACTACCCAAAATCATACTGTAATGTCATTTGTTTATCGACGATCTCCCTACCAGAATGTAAGTTCCGTAGCCTCAAAAGCTTTGTTGACCACACTATTTCCAGTACCTAGAACAGCCTTTGGCATTTGGTAGGGGTAGTTGACGCTTAAGGACACATTTGGAAGATCATTTTGCCATAAGAAATGTCCACGGTACTAATCAAGATAACACACAGAGTTTGCTACATGCCAAGCCCGTTACATGCATTCTCATCGAACGTCTGCTTGTTCTCTCAGAGAGAAGGGACAGGTAACCCAAGAGAAAGCAGGTGTTGACCTGACTTGGTTCCTCCGAGTTATTATTCATCTGACCCCAAATAACTAGATGAATCACTGAGACACGATCGCTTTGAAATGGTCTTACCGCTCTGCTTCCTTGAAGAATTCTTACTTCTTTCAGAATTCTTCCCGAGAAGGACAAGAAGTCAGGATCAAATTTCAGATCCCAGAGTTGAAGTTCCTTTTGTGCAGATTCATGTCTGAAAGTTAAAATTTCCACAAGATCAATCGAAACAAAAGAAGCAAAAGCGATGATCCATTTATAAAATTCTCCTTTAATCTAGAGATGCCTTCTATGTGTCCTCTGTGCTGACATGGCACAAAGAGGGTCCCTGGTACCCTGAAATCGTGAGGTCTTTGCTCTCACATCTGGGCAGGGTCTTAGGATCTTTCTAGATCATTCTCCCCCTCCAGACTTCCCCTACCTTTGCATTGACAGAAAAAAATAGAGTTGTTCTCCAAGATATTTTCCTCCCAACTGTCACTTTTTAGTTGGAGAATCTGAGATGCCAAGGGTTCTACGCAGTCTCAGCTTCAGGACGGACACACACACACACACACACACACACAGCCCAGAAAAATAACACTTACTCTTGTACGATATTCATGAATCTTTGTAATTCCTGCTGCCTTTTTTCTGGATCCAACCTTGTACACAGAGCCAAGTCTCTCATCACTCTGTAGTCTTTACGCATTTCATCTGTTAGGCCTTTACAAAAAAATTAAGAAGATATAGCTAAACAAGCAAGAATCGATTTGCACGAAAGAAGCCTTGCTAGCTGTATCTGGAAGAGGAAGAACTAGCAAGGAGAATGCAGCTCTGGGTCACATGGAGTATTATGAAAAGCCGGTACTTCTAACACCATAACATCCAGGGCTTGAAAGCGGCGGTCTTCTCTGAAGACTGCATAGATCTGCAGTACCTGTCAGGTAGCACAGCTCGGGAACCAGCATGATAGGCTCATGGGGCGTGTCCTGTTGGCTCTTCTTCCATTTGCCTTTGCTGACCAAAAGTGGCTGATTTAGGTCAGTGACCACTAGACCATGTTGCTGCTCGACAGAAACGAAGAAAGAACACTGGTGTAACTATCAACGAAGCCTTAGCAAAGTCACATAGATAGGTACAGGAGTGCGTTTTGGGGTCACGAACAGAAGCCTGGGGGTGTGCTGGTGATGCAGTTTCCCCATGCTTAAGAACACATCAAATATACTCTTAATATCCTTAGTTTAGATATCCCACGGATGGCGTCTTTCTGTTCAACACACGTGGCCAAGGAGAGCGGGATCCTCACGGACATTATATTGGGGTCATTGTACGATCCTTTCACTACATATATGTAGACACATGACAGACTCTTAGGATCTGTATTTCTCACTACAGTATGGTCTTAAAAATTCCTAAAACATAATTGAGAACTTTCAAGAGGATTCCCAAACTACCGGAGCGGGGGGGAGGGGGATAGCGCTCAACAAACCCAGTCCACCTTTTAGAGTTGTAATTCCACATCTATTCCGAATGGGCCTCCTGCTTCCTTTACCCCTAAAGTCTCAGTTCCTGCTTCCAGGAGGAAGAGCTATTTGCCAAGACATCCTATCCCTGGGCTGCATTTCTATACCACAAAGTGCCTTTACTCTCCAACATTGCTTTGGCGATGATTCTTCATAGATCCTTCCACGCCCCTCAGTAATAAGTTAGCCACATGAATTCTGGGATCATCTGTCTGTTAAACATCCCAAGGACGTCAAAGGAGTTCCTCCCTGAGACAAGACTTCAACTCCAGTGTTCATGGCTCCTTTGCTCTTAAGCTGAACTATTGCTTTTGATTCTCATGCTCTCGTTGCAGACTATATATATGGTTTTCACCCTTAAAGTGATCTTTAGTTATTTTAAAGACAACTGGAATTCACCCCCATTTCTCTGATTCTAGAGTCTTAAGGCCAGAGCTTGTGCAGGTATATACATGCGTGTGGAATCATGGCGTCATTTTAGGGCCTCATCTATCAAAGCCTTTGGATGAGCTATTCTTCCTGTCGAGAACTTTGGGAAACGCACCTCTTATTTCCCATAGCTGCCATGCAACATGCTAGAAGGATCTCTCCTCCATCAACGTCTGGACCTAAACAGGAGCTCTGTGGTCCTTCTTTGCATTATTATGAAAATCTTTTTTGGAGGCCAGAATTGTACTTTCCTTCTAAGAGCTCATCTATGGATTCCAGGATTTTTCTAGATCTCATGACAACACGACAACTAAATTGCCATCTGTTATTAGACAGTTCCCGCCAGGGCATCCCAAGATGACCCAAGTCATTTCAAATATTTCAGCCCATCTGTTTTTTTTCTCAAGTAAACCTGCTGAAACCAAGACCTTATGTTTCTTTTACATCCAAGGCTCCTGCGTATCAACTCGTGCCAAGAAGGTAGTTTGTCTTCATGTGGCAAATCATCTCTCTAATTATTCCCAAACCCACTGCTCTTTGATGCCAGCATTGTGAATTAACTATTACAACCTATATATATATATACTTGAACTTCTACTATATGCTAGTCATGGAAGAAGATAGGAGAGAGATTTACAAGGAGCAAAACCAACACTGTCCTGCCCTGGTGGAACTCGGTCTGTGGGGAGGGAGAGATTCATAAACTAACCACTCAGACACAAATTACGAATTGGGATAGATGCTATGAAATGCAAGGACACAACAGAACAGGGGGACCCCATGGAGGCCTGCGATTGCAGGCTGGTGTGGGGCAGATGTTCTCAGAATACCCAACATGCCTCTTCTCAATCAATGACCTTCGAGGTCAAATTTAGAGAATGAACAAGCAAATATCAGCCCAATATCTCCATTTGCCACCTCCATCAGAGCCTAAGTCAACCCAATAATCCCCAGTCTCCTCACACCGACTCCCCCATTGCAGTAAGTGACACTGGCATCCACTTACTTCCTACCTCTCCCACCCTAATTCTGGTTACCATTGTCATTGACCTAAGTGACTTAGCCACCTCTTCACTGGTGTCCCTGCCTCCCTTTTTACCCACATACAGCCCATTCCTTATATTTTACAGGTGTGTCTAATTATATCACTTCATCCATCTGTATAATAACACTTGGCAATAAAAATCCAATTTGTCTCAGTGGACAGAACTTTATACAACGTGGCCCCCACCTCATCCTCTGATTTCATATCCTACAACCCAAGGATGTCCTACCCGCAACTACGTGTACTTCTTCACAGAATAATCTAGTCTTGTTTGGGATCTGGATACAACTTGCCCATCTGGGAAGTGGGGTCTTTTCTCTTCTCCCTGATCTGCAACAGCTTGCTCCTCTTAGACGTTCACATACCAGGTTCTCAGAACTTTCCATCACCACCTACTCTGGGCCACCAGACACTGTCCACAATGCCTCTCAATTTTAATTATCTGGATAGATCCCTCATAATCCTTAGAATAGTCTTCCTGTCTGCTGTCCCTCTTCCTGCCAGAAGGATGCAAGTTCCTTAAGAACAGAGAACTCAGCAGTCTTACCAATGGATACCCACAACGTGTAGGGCGCTCATTAAATGCTTTTTCGGATTGAATGAACAAGACAAAGTGTGAAGCACAAGTGAGGATGATGTAATAGCACCATCCCTTTGAAGGGATTCAGAGGCTGTGTAGCCTCAGTGGTTCCAAGTAGCCATGTTTTGGATTCCAATATAAATATATAAGCTGTTTTTTTAAAAATATGTATAAGTTCTTTCCATTTGCTACAGATATCTGTAATTCCTTTCTTTCATCTGCCAAAGCTAGAAAACTAAGCTCGTCAACTAGTGTATCTTTGTGCACCAAGCTAAGTTTACTTATTTCTTTGTGAACGAAGATCGAGGAATCCAGGAGTTATGAGATTTAGCACATATCTGACATTGTTTCAGATGGTAATTCAACATTTTTGTCTTCTTTTTGAACCAAGTTCTACAGGGCTCAAACCTCTATATAAGGAAAGTGTTCATATATGAAGTCTTGCCAGGTTTTATTTTCTACCCAATAATCCATCAACACATTTAAAACTACCATAGCCACTTCTAAGACCCACAGGAGAGGCCATATTGGAGCCATCCTAATTATGTGACATTACCCTATCTACGAGGCACTCGAATGCATGGATAGATCTCTCAAGTTACAATTCCTCTAAGGAGAAATTTTATAGTAGATCATATCGTTATATATATATATAGTTACATATATGATATATATTGTTATATACATTAGTTATGACTTATGATAATCTAATATATAGGACTATATATTGCACATATGAGACATATTTGACTACATAAGAAAAAAATGAGATTTAAATACATTGAAAGAAAGGAAATTTCACACCTCCTTGTAGTAGTCTACAAAGGTGATTTCCTCACCACCTGATTTCTTAAACGTACTTCTGGGAGTCTCCTCCCAATTAATAGCATCCACTCGATAGGTTCTGTTGTTATACCTGTGGAATAGTCACAACATAAAGTATTATTCCTAACATATTCATGGCACGGGATCATGTAAGAAGTAAGAGGCTTTAAATCCTACAATTGCAGGATATATCCACTTCATCAAATTCATATAACATACAATTCACCTACGTAAGGGTACAATCCAATGGTTTTAGTATATTCACAGAGTTGTAAATCTTAGACATTTGCCCACCCACCCTATTTCACATGAATTGACTGATACGATATGTGACCTTTCCCGACAGCCTTCTTCCACTTAGTGTACGATTTTTCAAGGTTCATCCATGCTGTAGCATGTATTGGTACTTCATTCCTTCTTATTGCCAAGTGATACGTATTTTTATTTATCCATGTATTGGTTGAGGAGCATTTGAGTTAACTCCTTTGAGCTATAATGAATAATGATGTTCTGGACATCATGTATCAATTCTGGTAGACATAGGTTTTCATTTCTCTTGGGTATAAAACTAGGAATAGACTTGCTGGATCATATGGCTACACTATAGTTAGCATATTGAGAAAGTGCCATACTGTTTTCTGAAGAGACCACACCGTTTTACACTTCTACCAGCAGCGTTTGAGGGGTTGGTTCCAACTTTTTCCACATTCTTGCCAACACTTTAATCTCTGCCTTTTTCAATTTGGCCATCTTAGTATGAAGTGGTATTTCGCTGTGGTCTTACTTTGCATTTCTCTGATGGCCAATAATATGGAGTATTTTTTCATGTGATTATCAGTCATCTGTATCATTTTCTTTGGAGGCCTCTCTGATTCAGATCCTTGGCCCATTTCTTTGAAAGTTGGGTTAAAAAAATAAAAGTTAGATTGTCTTTTAACTATTGACTTGTAAGCCTTTCTTACATATGTCGGCACAAGTTATTTAGGAGATATGCGATTTGCACTTGTTCTCTCACTCTGTCCCTTTTTTTTTTTTCCATGTTTTTGACTTTGAAGAATGAAAGTTTTTAATTTGATGAAGTCCAGTTTATATTTTCCTTCTGTCCTCCCTTCTCTGTTGGCATTTTATCTAATAAGGTTTTGCCTAACCCAAAGTCAAGAAAATTTACTCCAAGGTTTTCTTCTAAGAATTTGATACTTTTAACTCTTTACATTTAGGTCTATTTTGAGTTAATTTTGGCATTAAATTGGAGTTAATTTTGTATATTCTGTGAGGAAGGGCCAGGGGGGTATCCAGTGGTCGCAGCACTATTTGAGGAAAAAAGTATTCCTTCCCCAAGTAGGCGGCCTTGAAACTCTTGTTGAGAATCAAAGGACTATAAATGTGAGGGTTAACTTCAGGATTCTCAATTCTATTCCGTTGATTTTTAACGTCTATCCTCACACCAGTATCCCACTGTCCTGATCACTAGAGCTTTGTAGTAAGCTTTGAAATTGGGAAGCAGGAGTCTTGAACTTTACTCTTAAGATGATGCTGGGAAGCAAGAGTAAAGTTGAGGACTCCTAAGATGATGCTGGCCAAGTCTTCAGCCTGAAATGTCTGGTCTAGAAGAAGATTAAAAGTAAAACACTTCTTTTAAGTGGAAATTTGCTAATAGATTATAATTAAGCCCTGATTTTCAAAAATAGATACAAAGCTAGAAGAAAGAAGAGATTTGGAAGGAGCATATTTTGTGACACGTGAGAGAGGATTCAGAGCAGACACCTGGATCAGCATCAGGAATCGCGAGAACAGCGAAGTCTACAACTGAAATGTATCTTTTTCTTCTGTATAGCTAGATGAGAAAAGCACGGATGGGGTCTCACCATTTCCATGCTATTTCTGCTTCTAAACTTTAACGTTTTAGTGATTCAAAAACTATAGGACTGTCTCTTATGGAGGAAGAAAATTCTCGAAGTAATTGCATAGGTTTTCAAAAAGCAGACTTACAGGACGCCTGGGTGGTTCAGTCGGTCAAGTGTCTGACTTCAGCTCAGGTCGTGATCTCACGGTTCGTGGGTTCGAGCCCTACGTCGGGCTCCGTGCTGACAGTGGAGAGCCTAAAGCCTGCTTCGGATTCTGTCTTTCTCTGCCCCTTCCCCGCTCTCTTTTGAAAATAAAGATTAAAAAAATTTTTTAAAAAGCAGACTTACTTTGTAAAAACAATGGAGCCGACTAACTCTTTAGTAATTTCCTTAGGATCTTTCCTTTGGGATTTGTGATCAACATGCATTATTATATCATAAGCAGTTTGCATTCGGAGCAGTTTATGATTGACATCAGCACAGAGGGTAATGCTGGCTTCATACTCAAGAATAGAAGTACTATATCCAGGCCAGATTACCAACCTGCAAACAGAATACGTTAGATGCGAGGGTCAGAGGCCAAGCTCTGAACAAAGCAGCAAGTATCCCAGGGTTGGAACTCGGGGTCTAAAATTAGGGTCTAAAATTGGTGCTTAGGAGTCCAGCAGTTTCAATTTCTTATTATTAGGAAGAATAGGTCTTTTAAAGGACCTTTGCGATAGAGATTTACCTGATATGCTACTTATAACACATAACTGATATATTACTACATTACCTGATATGCTACTTATAACATATAACTCGTATATTTTTTTTGTTAAACCATTTTATTACCAACCACAGGCTCACACACCTATAACCACATACTACATATGTATATATGTGAAGATATATAGGATATAGGTGTATAAGCCATAAACACACATAACACACACATACATACATGTAGATATAACTACTATGATTGAAAGTATTGGAGAGAAATTTATTACCCAAGTTTTAGAGGATTATTTAGACTTCTTACAAAGTTTACATAACTACTGAATATCTCAAGGTTTAGGCTTATCGCTCTAAGATTTTAAGAGTGAATCATTTCACTTCATTTCAAATTTACATTAAAGTGAAATTTAATCATTCACGACCAACGGGGTACTACTGAAAAGACCATTACTTCTAAATCCTACTACTTTAAACAAGAGGAACTTTAAAAGCTTCTATGGTTAGGTCTGTAGAACATGAAACTTTCCACTGTATACTTATGACTGAGGAACTCCGTGGCCTCATTCTCGTTGTAATAGTTGCGACCCACTTGCTTCAAATCCATCAGCTTCAAAATTCTAGAAATTGGAAGAACAGATTTCGTTGAAACTGCAGTGAAGATTATTAAGCATTTAGTAACCTATGTGGGGACACACTGGGGGAAAGAAATCCATCGGTGACTTTGTTTTACAAGCAATTAACAGGAAGTGCCTGAGACAACAAGTAAATGACATTGTGAGGTAGATATTAAGGCCCCTGTAACCTCCATTTCCCTCTCCATTTCATAATATACAACAAAGGGTCATGGGAAGGTCGTTAGAATGTCCTTCGTTCCCAGAAATGAACCGAAACCTCTTTTGCAGACAACGTGCCTCCAATTTTAATTTTGAACATTTGTGCATCACCGTGAGTATTTACTCCAGGGAGAAAGAGGCATCGCTGTGCACGGCTGACATCTGCCTCTCACTAGACGAGGAGCAGGCGTGGAATGCGGGGGTAGGCGGGGAGAACAACAATAAGCCACAGAACTCAAACCCATCTAGGTGAGGTTCAAGTGCCATTTCATCTCGAAGACCCCTTGCTCTCCCGCACAGGAGGCGGCATCGAGAGCACAAAATTCTAGGACCAAACGTCTTATGTGCAGTGCCACTGACACACGGGCATGCGACCAAATCTCAAGGAAGCTAAGTCTTACGAACACACTTTCTAAAGAGAATGTTGTAATAACGCAAGCAGTCCAGGGAGGTGGGTTTGAGTTCACTGCAGAATTCAACGGTGACCTTCACAATCTTGTTGCCCCACCGGCTGACCAGTTCGGTTTTCTGAGGTAAAGAAAAAACAAACGAAAAGGTCTAGTGCTCCTTCCGAGGACAGGCTGCTCATTACTGGACCGCAAATCAACAGGTCACTTGGGCGTCTGGCAGGAGCAATCTTAACCCCCAGAGACACATGCAGGTAGAAAACAGGATTTAGGAGACCAGAGCAAGGAGTCAGAATTAAATATTCACAATGATTTTTTTTTTTTAACTTAAACAAGCTCCTGAAATTACTCATTTGGAAATGAGAAGTTTATTGAAGTGGGGCGCCTGGGTGGCTCAGTCGGTTAAGAGTCTGACTTCAGCTCAGGTCACGATCTACAATTCGTAGACTCAAGAGCCCCACATCAGGCTCTGTGCTGATAGAGCCTGGAGCCAACTTCAGATTCTGCGTCTCCCTCTCTCTCTGCCTCTTTCCTGCTTGCACTGTCCACCTGTCTCGCTTTCTCTCAAAAATAAGTAAACATTAAAAAAAAAAAAAAGTTTATTGAAGCACGGCACCTGGGTGGCTCAGTCAGTTGAGCCTCTGACTCTTGATCTTGGCTCAGGTTATGACCTCACGGTTCAGGAGTTTGAGCCCCACCTCAGGCTCTGTGCTTAGCATGGAATCTGCTTAAGATTCTCTCTCTCTGCCCTTCCCCCAAGTGCTCTCCCTCAAAAAAATTAAGGAAAAGAAATTGAATAAAATGTTAAGTGCTTCCAGTTTTTTGCCCCCAAAGTTCTGGAGCAAGAAATAAAAACTAACTTATTCAATACTTCATCAGCATTTGAACCCTATTTGCCATTGAAAAGGTAAAAAAAAAAACAAAAACAAAAAAAAACCCACTTTGATCTTAAATTCATTTTAACCGCCAAAATGAGGCATGACAGCACATCAGTGATAACCAAACATGGCATATGGGTTTTGTTACAAGTCCTATGGGCAAGAGAGCTTCAAGGTCTCCATAAACCATTGTATAAAAATGGTATATTTGCTATAATACAGGGAGAATAGGAGAGAAAGAAAGAACAAAGGTCAAGAAAATGTCCACCAACAGGAGTGCATGTGTGGCCCAGTTGGTTGAGCACCTGACTCTTGACTTCAGCTTAGGTCATGGTCTCGCGGTTTGTGGGTTTGAGCCCTGTGGCTCTGCACAGTCAGTACAGAACCTGCTTGGGATTCTGTCTCCCTCTCTCTCTGCTCCTCCCCTGCACATGCTTTCTCTCGAAATAAGTAAACTTAAAGAAAACGTCCAATAACATTACTTAACCTCCTTTTGTAGTCTATGAGGTAGTAATAAAGAGTTCCCATCAAATATGTGACACTCTCCAATTATCCTTTTATGCTGGCAAAGTAACTCTGTACGAACTTTTCCATCTTCAATCTCTGGCATGTAATCGATGTTGTACTTATATGTGATGACTTCGGGGCGAGAGGTCACTCGGAAATGGTTGGTCAATAGCTTTACCACTCGACCCTGCGTTCCTGCAAAAACCAAGCCACACGTCAATGATGAAACAAGTTGACCAACTGCACCCAAAACCATGTAGACACCACGATCCTGAGAGCCGAAGTTAGGTTAAACAAAGACATTAGCCACCAATAACATGAACATGTACAAACACCCTATGTCCAGAATAGGGACCGTCCATTTAGAGGAATCCTCACACAAGCATAGAGTATTAAAATAGAAGATTAAAATATTTAATAACAATAACAAGAGGTCAAAAGAAAACCTCTTTTAACACATGGCTTCTAAAAGGGGGGGGGAGTGGGGAGCCACTGTTTTTAATAATGTTTAGCATAAAAAAAAAGTCTCAGCACAACCAAAGAACAGGGTCATTCACTCTTAGTTGCTATAAAAGGGAAAGTGGAGAGGACATCTAGGTCTCTAAAATAGGTCTTTATTTCTGCAAAGGTGGAGGTTATTACAACATGAGTGGGGGGGGTACCTCAACTCCCAGTGATGGGGTGAAGCTCTACGACTCTTAAACACAAACGAACCCCAGTACAAGATCAACATGAACATTCCCAGAACACTGGGTTGTTTAAGCCAGCACACCTTTCGTGGAGTCCTTCACGTGTTCTAAGTACTGGCGGGTGTTCACCACCTGGTCTTGAAAAATGGCTCCAAGGCCCCTTTTCCCCTTCAGTGACATTGCCTGCAGTCTCGTCTCCAGTTGAGGTTCCTCTGCACAGAAACAAATGCAAAAGCCGTGAATTTTATAGGATAAAAAACAGAAATGGAGACGTAAGCAAAGGACGACGTGAAGTAACACTTAAGTTGAGGTTGTTGGAAGTAGAAAAGAGGATTGTCAAAGGACCCAAACAACGGCATTTCGGTAATGGATCACCAGAAAAGGGGAAGGTCACCCAGAAGCCTTCCCCAACAGGACCCCATTCCGTGTCAGCGGCTACCCCAGCACATTCATTGCTGTGATGGTATCTGCCTTGTTTCATCCGGTGTTTGTTCAGCGTGCAAGCTTCTTCAAACCAGAAACTTTGTCCCTTCTCTACCTTCTTTATAGGCTCATCGCCTGGTACCACAGTGCCCTCTGGTGGGCACCAGAAAATACTGACTGAATGAACAGTCCTTTAAGGAAAAAAAAAGAAATCCATGAGGTGTTTGAGTGGCTTCACTGGGTTAAGCTCAGAACTCTTGGTTTCAGCTCAGGTTGTAATTTCACAGTTCCTGAGTTCAAGCCCTGCATCAGGGCTCTGGGCTGACAGCACGGAGTCCGCCTGGGATTCTCTCTCTGCCCCTCCCCTGCTCTTGCTCTCTCTAAATAAAGAACCTAAAAAACAACTGATCAGTTGTTCTTTAACAGCAACTGGGAAAGGCTCTCATGCTATTTTTATCACATTATAATATTCATCTGATTTAACTACTTTATAAGGTCAATGCTTGGAGGAAAGTACAAGGCAATCTTTCAAATATTATGAAAGAAACCTCCCTAAATGGGCGATACAGTCAATGCCTTGGGTTGCAAAAACCAGTTTTTTGCAAAATGTTACATCTGGAAGCTATTATTCCTAGCTTACGGTGATCTTATAAAATAGAGTCTGAATTTCTATAGTAGAAAAACTTATTTTACAATAAGTTTTTAATAAGTTTTTATCAAACTCTCAATTCCTGACACATCCAGCAGTCAAACTTCTATTCAAATTTCAGTGAAAGAAAACAGCAGGCATCACCCATTAGGACTTGCTACAGTGTACTTTACATAATTAATAACCACTCGGAGGTGACATAGACAATAAAACAGGTATCTTAATATTGTGTATTCATGTTTATAACTTTGTCTTATGGAGTCTGGATTTTGTCTCAGTTTATTATCAAAGTACCTACAACATAGGATACCAAAAATAGATGCAACAGGAGCAAAAATAGACCAGTGGGAATTCATCAAACTAAAAAGTTTCTGTACAGTGAATGAATCAATCAACAGACTGAAAGACAGCTTCTGGAATGAGAGAAAATATTTGCAAACCATGTATCTGATAAGGGGTTACTTCCCAAAATATATAAGGAACTTCTGCAACTCAATAGCCAAAAAGCCTAATAACCCAATTTTTTTTTAATGGGGAAAGAACTTGAATAGACGTCTTTCCAAAGATGACATATAAGTGGCAGACATATGAAAAGATACTCAAGGTCACTCAGAGAAGTGCAAATCAAAAACACAATGAGCGATCACTTCCCATCTGTAAGTATGGCTATTACACACACACACACACACACACACACACACACATATATATAAAGAACTCCCTCCGCTCCCCCCCCCCCAAAAAAAGACAGCAAGTGTTAATGAAGATACGAATAAATTTTAACCCTCTTAGAATACAAAATGGCACAGCTGCTATGGAAAACAGTATGGAGATTCCCCAAGCACTGAAAAGTAGAATCACCAATCCAGAAATCCCACTTCTGGAGGATTCTTTCAGAGAACTGGAATTAGAACCTTGAAGAGCTAGGTTTGCGGCAGCCCTATTAAAAATAGCCAAGCCCTGGAAACAACCTGAATGCCCATCAAGGAATGAATGGATAAAGTTAGTACAGTATATACATACAATGGAATATTATTCAGCCCTAAAAAGACAGGCGATCCTGCAATAGGAGACAGGATCTTGAGGCCATCATGCTAAGTGAAACAAGCCAGTCCTAGGACAGATTCTGTGTAATCCCACTGATCCGAGACATCCAAAATAGCCAAAGTCACAGAAGCGGAGAGAAGAATGGCGCGTTTCGGGGTGGGGAGTAAGGGGATGGGGACTTGCTAACCGACAGGCGGAAGGCTTCCCTTATGCCCGTTCTAGATCTCTGCCATACGTCACTGTGCCTGTAGCTAACAGTACTGTATCGTACACTTACAAACAGCTTACAGGGGCAGATCTTCTGTTAACTATTCTCACCATACTTAGTAAGAATTTAAAACTTAAATAGCAGCATATCAGAGAATAGGATTTGAGGTATTATATTAGCCAAATCCTTGGCAATCAATATTAGGCTGTATGCTCACCTGTATGATAACCTTTCACCTGTGAAAAAGAACACAATGCAGACAAATGCGGAGATGCCCAAGGAGCTGCTGAACCATTCCATACAGTGATTTACAGTCAGGTTTCTAGATTTCTTAATTAACTTGGAGTTATTGGATATGAATCCACTAAGTCTGAAAAGCAATTATTTGGAACAATTGGCTAGTCTGATGGATAACAGTCTCCATTTCTTGAAAATCGTTGCAAGCTGTATGCCTTTTGCATCCTGCCGAACCTCATGGGTATACTGAGGCATTCTTCCTGGAGTTTTATCCCTGTGGTGCACCCTCATGTATTAAACATCCCCCCCCTCTTTCCCTCTTTTTACCTGAAGGCTGAGGTATTCTTTTTGGCCTTCGTCGTCGTGCAGGTTTGACCGCTAGACTTTCCACTTGCGGCGGCTGGAGGCTAGGCTGAATTTGACCGGTTTGCTGGGTCTGCACGTTTTCGGAGATAGAAATAAAGAGCAATAGTAACGGTGTCTGTTCATCATCCAAAAAGGTGCCAGGCACTATCAGGGCATGAAGCATGTTCCCTTATAAAGGCTCCCATGCCAGCGACAGAAAATAAAAGTAACCATTTCTATAGGTTAGTGCATTAATTGCTGAGGAAATGAAGAAACGTAGAACAAAGCAAAGTGTAGCAAACTGGGTGTTACTGGAAGGTCGGCTGTGAGGGGAGTGGTTGAATTAATGGGGGACAAAGCAGAGCCTCAGCGAGAAGTTGCCACTGAATCAAAGACTTGAAAGAGGAGAGGGAGTTACGAGGTTATACAAGCCATAGGTAGAGGAAAGAGCAAGTTTTCTAAGGTACAAACGTTCAAGAAAGAACAAGGTCCGGCAGATGTGGCTGGAGCAAGGTAGGCACCAGGTAGAGAAGCAGAAGTCAGAGAGATGGTGGGAGGGAGGCCATTTTTAAAAAATATTTATTTTTGAGAGAGAGAGAGAAAACACAAGCAGGAGAGGTGCAGAGAGAGGAAGACAGAGGATCCCAAGTGTACTTGGGGTTCAAAACCACAAACCGTGAGATCGTGACCTGAGCTGAAGTTGAAGGCTTAACTGATTGAGCCACTGGCGTGTCCCAGGAGGGAGGCCGCCTTACGGAATGTGCGTCTGACTGAGAAAATGGGAACCCTTCCATGGCATCGGGCAGAGGGACTGCACAGACCGATTTATCTGGCTCTTTGCTGGGAAACAGGCAGAGGGAAAGACCAGGGCGAAAGCAAGACGACCAGTTCAGAGGCCACTTGCCATGTCCAGCAAGGGATGCTGGTGGCTTGGACCAGAGGGTAGTAACAGAGGTGGTGACTCATTGCCAGATCCCGGATACATTTTTGAAAATTCGGAGAGGACAGCGTTTCCTGGTTGTGGGTGTGAAGGAAGGGTTTGGGGGTAAAGAGAGGAGTCTCGGGCGAATCCAGACTTTAGCCAGAGCGGCTGAAAGAATGGGGCTTCTTCAAAAGCAGCAAGCCAGACACATCTGGGAGGGCGAATCGGGAGCTCATAGCCGTCTGCGGGGGTGTGAGTTGCCTGCCTGTTTGGAAGTCACTTTCCAAGAGGGGTCGCTGGCTAGGGCCGAGATCTTTAGAAACCTTTCTGTCCACTGGGGTTGAGTGTAAGTCCATTTGCATAGGAGAAAACACGCTCGAGGGAAGCAGTAGAGCAAGAGAAAGCGTCTTTTGCACAAAGGAGACTGAATAGGGCTCTGCTCACCGCTGCGGCGGCGGCTCCCGGCGGTCCCCACGGCGGCGCGGCGGCTCCCGGCGGCGCGGCGGCTCCCGGCCGTCCCCACGGCGGCGCGGCGGCTCCCGGCGGCGCGGCGGCTCCCGGCCGTCCCCACGGCGGCGCGGCGGCTCCCGGCGGCGCGGCGGCTCCCGGCCGTCCCACGGCGGCGCGGCGGCTCCCGGCGGCGATGGTGGCGCGGCGGCTCCCGGCGGCGCGGCGGCTCCCGGCCGTCCCCACGGCGGCGCGGCGGCTCCCGCCGGCGCGGCGGCTCCCGGCGGCGATGGTGGCGCGGCGGCTCCCGGCGGCGCGGCGGCTCCGGGCGGCGCGGGTTGGGAGGGCGCGCGACCGCGCGCTCTGCCTCGGGCTCGGGTCCTGGCCCGACCTGACATTGCTGCCCTGAAGGGATCAGGCCCTGCATGGGGGCACGGTTATGTCAGACTTCCCTACGTAGTTGCCTGGTGCCCGTCTACAAGCTAGGCCTTCGAAGAGGACAACGGGTGACTGTGCACACGTGTTTTCCAGCCACACCAAAAAAACCTGCTAAGTTGTCGGAGAAGGATCCTGGGGTTCAGGGGAACCTGGTAAAAATATTCTCAGGAATTTGCAGATAACTATCGAGTAGGATTTTTTCCCCCACACAAGGGGCAGGTCACGATGGGTCACGCTGCTCGCTTGCCAGAGTCAGGTGCGCACGGAGTTCGCATGGCACGCCCCCAACACACACACAGGCGCACACACCCAGGGCGACCCGCCCCCGCATGGCCCCCACCCCGACTCCACCGACACAACCCACCTTTTTTTCTCGCTCCTCAAGAATCAGACCGATCCGCGGGGTGTGAGTTGTCTCCTCTCTTGCCCGGTAGTCTCGGGGTCCTCGCCTCCAGCCCCGCGGTGCCTGCGCGCTGACACCCGCGGGGCCAGGGGGGCAGGGCTCCTCTCCGAAAGGGTTAGCCTTTCCCGGGTCTGGCCCTGTACGTCGCCGCGGTCACCGAGTGGAAGTGGGACTCTCGTGGCCGCCTTGCGGGACGCTCCCACGGTCAGTGAGGCTGGTACCAGCCAGCGCCCACCCTCACTTCTATTTCAATGCTGCCGGCCCAGCCCCTTCCGGCACCGCCTCCAGTCTGGCCCAAACGAGGCCGACCCTGAGGTGCACCTGGCGGTTTCAAAGGTGCGCTGAGCTCAGCGGGATGCGGATGGACGTGGGTGGTTCTGCCTGCTCTCTTGCCGACCTAACCTCACCCACCAGCCATCCCCCGATTAACCAGCCGGGTGACGTAACCAAACGAGGTGCACTTGGAGCTCCGGAAACTTACGCCCTTGCCACTTAATATTTTAACCAATTCCCTACTGCTCCCAATAAAACTAAATTGTAATCACTGTGGCTCTCCTTGGATCCAAATCTAGGCCCCTCCATCATCGTCTCCTTGGCCTAGATCCCTACAAGTGGGTTTGGAGTGATTGTAAGCTTTTAAGTATTGGGAGTAATTTTTTTAAATTTTATTTTTGTTGTCGAATCAGGCTTTTTTTTTGTCTATTGCTTTCAAGTTTTTGTCATTCTTTGACTTTGTTACTTAAAATTTTTTTAAATCACTAATTCTTTAATTTTTATAATTGCATTGTCTTGCATTTAAATCTTTGGCGCACACACTGGATACCCATTTCAGTTTTTGACGTTTCAATTTTAATTCCAGTGAGTTAGCATAACAGCGTTATATTAGTTTCCACTGGACACTCATTTTAACGCAGAGAGTTATCTGATACCATTTCCAGAATAATCCTAACCTTGCCCACTGCTTTGGAGTCCCAATGTAATTCTGTAGAAACCTGTGTGCTCCTTTGGCTCTAGTTTCAAACTCAGTTCTGCTTTGTCTGGTGCACCAGTAACACAATGTTTTGCTCGTTGTATCCTGAAAGTAGTCTAAAGATTAGAAAAGCCTAAATTGGCTAAGCACTTGAAAATCCCTGGGTGTTCTTTCAAATTAGTTTTAGAGTCATTGCATTAAGTTCCAGAATATAATAAATGCTGTTGTCCGGTCAGTTTGAGGTTGGATTGAACTTAGACATCTTCTGAGTTGCAGAGTCTTCACTAAGATTTTCCTGGAGGGGAGCCTGGGTGGCTCAGTCGGTTGAACGTCTGACTTCAGCTCAGGTCATGATCTCCAGATTCGTGAGTTTGAGCCCCGCGTTGGGCTCTTTGCTGACAGCTCAGAGCCTGGAGCCTGCTTTGGATTCTGTGTCTCCGTCTCTCTCTGCCCCTCCCCAGCTCACTCTCTGTCTCTCTCAAAAATAAACAAACATTAAAAAAAAAGATTTTCCTGGAAAACCCTTGTGCTCACAAGTGATTCCAAGGAAGATGTTTGGGGGTATCCAGGTTGCCGTATAGAGAGAGCACCCTAGAAACGTGCTCAGGTGCCTTCTGGGTGGGGGCCATGTCTGTTGTGTGTTCTGGTTTCAGATTCTGGTTTGTCCGGCGGAGGGTAACCTGAGAGAGGGCGTAGGGAGAAGAAGAGGAGAAAACTCTGGAATACCGAATTGGATGAGACTCCCAGACATCACTTGTGGACTCGGTATCCTGCCCCCAGTTCTTGGGGATAGCAGGTTCTTAGTGTTAAGCACAACTGAAATGTATCTTTCAGTAAGGACCTACCTCTTCATGACACTTGGGACTCTTTCCAGTAAGTCTTCTTTCATGCCTTTTAGAAAAGTTTACCATTTTCTGCCCCCTGGCATTATAGGTCACACACTGAACTTGTTCCTGAGCACCATAGAGTCTACGTCACTACTTATGATTGGTCTTTCACCAACAGAGTAGAAGGGTCTCAAGGGAAGGATGTTCTTTCTCTGCTCTTTCTCCCATAGGGCTAACAGTACCTGACCAAGACTGGGTGATGAACAGTTACATTTAATGATGAGTCCAATGGGAAATCTGACTGGCTTATAACTCTTATAAACAACCCCAAATGCCATGGAGTTGATCTGATTGTCATTACCTTCCTGACAACATGTAGGGATCCGCCAATGTTCCCTCTGGACAAAAATAAAAAATAAAGGAGTGGAGGGCAGTGGGAGAGAAGACGGTGTTTAAGCTGGAGAACTGGGGACACACAGGAAAAAGTGGTAGATAAATGCAATTTGGATATACATTTCGTAAATATACTGGAGCTACACATGCATTCTCGTATGTCTGTATTTATTTCACCTGCAATGAGAAAACACAATCACACACCAAAATAAACCTAATGAAAGCCAACCAATGGAAGAGGCTGGCCAAATATAAGGTGAAAAAAATACGTAGAATAAATAAAGAGGTGGTTCTTTAAGAACTCAAGATAGCAGCTAAACCACCAAGCAGCCTCATTAAGACAAAAAGAAAGCACCGAGAATCTTTGAAAAGACGATGAGAAATGGTCACAGAGAGGGAAAGGATGAGAAGAGGAATAATTAGCGGGTCTCTGCAAATCAATGGAGAAACCTGGGTAAAAGGGATGGTGGTCTACACCAGCCTACCTAAAATCACATCGGTTGCTCCCTCTCCGGTTCATTCACGTTCCCCTCCCCCACCTTGTTCCCATGCCTCCGCTTCTAGGAGGATAATCTCATACTACACGCTCCTACCCAAATAAATAAATCACCACGAGAGAACACAAGTCCATTTCTCGAGGTGATGAATGTGTTTAGTATACCTTGGTTATAGTGATGGTATCACAGGTGAGTGCATATGAGCAAATTCATCAAGACGTATACAATGAATGTATGCATTTTGTTGTAAAAAGAGGGAGAGAGACAGACAAAATAAAGTTAATGCAGCAAATGTTAACCGTTGATGAATCTCCGTTAACAACCGATGAATTCAGTTGATGAATATATCAGGATGCTTTGTGCTTTGCTTAAATTCCACCCCCACCACCCCCACGGGTTTCAAATTGTATCAAAATCAAGGTACTTGAAATGTTTAAGAGGCCTAGAAGCTGTGAGGAAAGCATCCTGTCAACCAAGGGAAGAGGCAGAGCTGAAATAAAAACCAAATTACTTATTTGGGGTCTCGGAATTGCAGTTTGGGAAACACAGATTTTGGCAGCAACCAAAATAATGTCTCTGCCCTCCCCACCTCCATCCAGGGAATAAAAGTAAAAGGTTTTTAAAGAAAAAAGGGAAGGCTTGTATATGTCACTTACAAAGGATTCTGATTACCAAGATTGGCGTTGGTGGCAGGAAACTAAACTTGGTGAACATAATTGGTTTCTAAGGCTATCGCTAAGCGGGGTCTCTTACTATAGCAAGTTGCAGGTGTTTGGGCCAAGTTCCTGGAATATTGGCAGTCTGGCCCGGTTCAGACATTCATGGTTCTCCTACTGATAAGGATGTGGATAAGGCCTCTGGCTCCAGTTTAAAACCCGTTGACATAAGTGACTATTTCATGTCACCTTTCGCAATGTAATATATTGAAGAAGATAATATTAAGAGGCCAAAAGTGACGCTTGGGCTTGTGTCCATGTTGTGTTAAAAGCACCACGGTCCCAGTAAAACTCCAAGAAGGAAAGTAGGTAGGAGCGATATATTCCAGTCCCATCACCTGTACCTAAAAGTGTAAATAAAATGCCCACGATTCATAAATGGAGAACTTGGAACTGCCAGCTCTCAGACGAACACCAGCAAGCCTATCCTCTGCCCAGTTGAATTGCCTGTGATAAATGGGAGCTCTTTGCATTGCCTGAGCCTACCTATGCAGGAAGTATTAGAGGCCTGGGGGCGCCTGGTGACTCAGTCGGTTCAGCATCCGACCTCAGCTCAGGTCACGACCTCAGGGCTCATGAGTTTGAGCCCCACAACGGGCTCACCTTGCTGTCAGCGAGGAGCCCGCTTCAGATCCTCTGAGGATCTCTCTGTACCCCTCCCCTGCTTGTGCTCTCTCAAAAGTAAATAAAACATACAGAAAAAAGAGTTTTGTATTCCAAGAGGACAGCGGAAAACCCCCGCTCTGATTCAAATGCTATGGGTGTGTTGGCAACTAACCCCCTCCCACACCAGGCTCGAGTTTCTTTCTTTTCTTTTTCTTTTTAAGTTTATTTATTTTGAGAGAGAGAAGGAGCTCTCCGAGCTGTCAGCACAGAGCCCGATGCAGGGCTCGAACTCACAAACCAGGAGATCATGACTTGAGCTGAAGTCGTAGGTTTAACTGACCGAGCCGTCCAGACACCGCGGGGCTGGAGTTTCTGAGAGAATTCTGTGCAGCTCTCTAAGATGACAGTTGGATTTTGGATTAGAAGACTTCCTCATCCCAGGGATGGACGCAAGCCCTTAGGCATGCATGCCCTTGGCATGAAGGACCTCACATTATATTGAGGCATAAAGAAACTCTTGGGTCTTGAGTGGTATTGAAAGGTCATTCTAGAAAGATGTGTGCAACAAAACTCTATACAATGACGTATGCCAAGAGCGAAGGGTGTTTCTGCGAGGATTCAAGCAGGCAAGTCTCTGCCTCTAGGACTGGTGGTGGTAGAGCAACCTGAGCCCCTGCCCCCGTCATAGAGCCGAATGTTCTAGACCTCGTGTCTTTCCCCCCTGAACTAAAGCAAGAGGCTCAGCTCTCTGAGGGAGCTCTCACATGGCAGGATTTTTATGACATGGCTCCAGAAGCCACACCATGGCTCATGAAACCCGGTCAAATTGTAATGTGTTTGTCAAGGCCATCCCTCCTCACTGGCAATGACTTTGACCCACAGCCTCAGACTCTGATTCTGTCTCGTGCTGGGAGAAAGTGTGTGTCCCGGGGGGTGTCCTTCCTTCCTCTCAAACCAGCTGCACCGTACACGAGCACTGTGAACAGTAGCCCGAGATCCCCCTCCCCATAAGGTCATGTGACCACAGACCCCGGATCTGTAGGCATCTTGATTGGCGATGTTCAAAACCAAAATTCGTGGGGAGCACTGTGTGATGGACGGAACTGCTGAATCATTATGGCACATACCTGAAACTAATACAACGGTGCATGCCGACAAAACTTCAATTAAAAAAAATAAAAACAAAACAGAATTTAATCGAGGACATTTGGAGATCTAATTCGCTATATTCAGCAGTCCACAAAGCCGGCAGCATCCCACCCAGCAGAGATGATGCTCCAAGGAGTTGTACAAAATGGAAAGTTTTCATTAGGAGGAAGGTGAGGTCGCAGGCTAAGACATCTTCTTTGGCTGGTGGTGGGGGAGGGATCGTGGCGTGGAGCAGGGGGGCAGGGAGGGCAGGGGGACAGGAATGGCAGGGTTTTTAGCATGCATATGACCTCACTAGCACTGGTCAGGAAAGTTCAGAATGACGTTTAAGAGGTCACATGACAGAACTGTAAACGTTTGCCCATCACTCACGTACTTGACTGTGGTCTCTGGGCAGCTGTATGGCCCATGCTGGAGGGGCTCTGCAGAACAGTTCAGAGGAACAAATCAGTGCAGATGCAGAAGAGAAAAGACAGGAAGAAGCTGATGCTGGTCCTAGAGAACTAACATCTGGTTCATGTCTGGTTTTCTTGCAGGGACTCTGCATGCCTGGCTTGGGTTTGTGTCTTTCATTGTCACTAAATGCAGCTTCTGACAAAATCTGTTAAAAAAAACTTTTTCAAATGTTTGTTTATTTTCGAGAGAGAGAGAGAGAGAAAAAAAGAGTGTGAGCGGGGGAGGGGCAGAGAGAGAGGGAGACACAGAATCTGAAGCAGGCTCCAGGCTCTGAGCTGTCAGCACAGAGCCCAATGCAGGCTGGAACCCATGAACCAGGATATCCTGACCTGACCCAAAGTCGGAAGCTTTAACCAACTGAGCTATCCAGGCGCTCCCAAAATCTGTTAGATTTATGGCTAAGTGGCCCTTTATAATTTTATCTTCCCGACAAGTTGTCAGAGATGAGATCCATCCCTTCATCTGTGTGTCTGTGAGTCTGTCCATCCATCCATCCATCATCCATCACACGGATCTGTGGTCAGCTGTTAAGCTGACAGCTCCACACGCTCCTTCGCTAGCCTCTGACTGTGTTCAACAAGTCGATCTTGTTTGATTGTGATTAAGCAATCCTATCTTCTGCTCCTATCTTTTTAAAAAATTTTTATGCGTATTTATTTTTGAGAAAGACAGAGTACAAGCAGGGGAGGGGCAGAGGGAGAGGGAGACACAGAATCTGAAGCAGGCTCCAGGCTCTGAGCCATCAGCACAGAGCCCGATGCAGGGCTCGAACTCACTACCGTGAGATCATGACCTGAGTCAAAGTCAGAAGCCCAACCGACTGAGCCACCCAGGCGCCCCTCCTATTCTTTTTTTTAAGTAGGCTCAACATGGGGCTTCAACTCACGACCCTGAGCTCAAGACCTGAGGAGAGATTAAGAGCAGGATGCTTAAGAAACTGGAGCCACCCAGGGGCCCCTGGAATAGGCTTTTGAGCAGATTGTTGAATCGAGGGGTTAATGCCCATGCCGTTTTGCTAGGGACTGCCAAAATCCCCTCCATCTGGGGATGATTGGTGCTTTCTAGAGCAATAATGTAGGAGACACCCTGTTTCCGCACAGCACGCTAACACCGTATATTACGAAACTCTCCAATTTCTGAGAAAAGTAGTATCTCCGGGTAATTTTTATTTTATTTCTCTTTTTTGAGTGAGGGTAAGAGCCACTTGTCTTCTTTTCCTCTGAACTGTTTATTCATGTTTCTAGCACATTCTGGTGGAACCGTTGATAGTCTGTTCTTCCCTATATTTAGGAACTTATTTATAACTTACAACTTGTGATATAAGATACAAATTTTTTTTCCCATTTTGTATTTTACCTTTTTTACCTTGTTTATTGAATGTTATGCCATGCAAAATTTTTCTATTTTTTTATATAATCAAATTCATCCATATGTTGTTGGGGGTTCTCCCAACACTTAACAAGTAGTTATAATCACTATAATAATAATAATAATTATTATTATAATGAGAGAAAGAGAGCATGAGTGGGCGATGGTGCAGAAAGAGAGAGAATCTTAAGCAGGCTCCATGCTCAGCTCAGAGCCCCAGATGGGGCTCGATCCCGTGACGCTGGGATCGCGACCTGAGCCGCAATCAAGAGTGGGATGCTCAACCGGCTGAGCCACCAGGTGCCCCATAACCACTCTAGAGCGATCTCTCCTTCATCCACAAGGATCAGCCAGCTGCCAGTTGAAACAAGAGTTCCATTTGCCATGGTTTACAACCGCTTATCTCCCTTCGTTTTGCGTAAGCCTGAGGAACTTGCATGGATGTCTCAAAGGGGCTTACGACTTGGAGAGAGAGGCCCCACGCTGAGCGGAGAGGAGGAAGCAGCGTCAGAGGAAGCTGACGGACACATCTGGGAAGTCCTTATGCAGGGACCACAGTGAACGCCCAGGGCATCTTCCTCCTGGGTGCCCGCCGTCATTTCCTCCGCGTCTCTTTGGCCTGAACTCTTATCTGAGCCTTTTCAGGCAAAACATAATTTTACAGATTTTTGCTTTCACAGGTTGTTGTTGTTTTTTTCTGTATTACAAGAGGGAGATGAGCGGCTGGCTATTTTGTCTAATGAGATGACCACAGACCAGCATCGTTGCCTTTGTTGTTCCTCTGTGTCAATGAAGAAAGAGTGGACAGTTTAGAAAGCCCGTGAAACGGAGTCAAGTCAGTGTGCAAAGAGCTTGGGGTCAAAATTGTTTGTTCGATCCCCTGTTCTCCATGAAGGTTCCCCTGCCTCGTGCTTGTGTCCCAGTTTCCACGGATTTCCATTGGGAAGGAACGCCTCTCTCGGCTCTGGCTTGTCTAGAAAGCAGCGATCTTCGTCTCCCAAGTTCACATCACTGATTTCAAGGTTTTGGAAAACAAAAATATTTTCTAAATAGTGGCTTGGTCGGTGAAGCATCCGACTCCTGATCTCAGGGTCATGAGTTCAAGCTCCATGTTGGGCTCTGCTATGGGTGTGAAGCCTACTTGAAAAAAAAAAAAAAGTGGGATGTCTGGGTGGCTCAGTTGGTTAAGCGGCCAACTTCGGCTCAAGTCATGATCTCATGGTTTGTGAGTTCGAGCCCCACGTCGGGCTCTGTGCTGACAGCTCAGAGCCTGGAGCCTGCTTCGGATTCTGTGTCTCCCTCTCTCTCTCTGCCCCTCCCCCGCTCATGCTTTGTCTCTCCTGCTCTCAAAAAAAAAAATATTAAAAAAAAAAGTATTCCGGGGCGCCTGGGTGGCTCAGGCGGTTAAGCCTCCGACCCCTGATTTCGGCTCAGGTCATGATACAATAGTTCGTGGGATTGAACACCGCATGCTGATAGGCGGAGCCTGTTTGGGATGCTCTCTCTCTCCCCCTACTCCACTTGCATGTGGGCACTCATGCTCTCTCACTCAAAATAAACAAACATTAAACAAAGTATTAATAGGTGAGGAGGTGCAAATTGGAAATCCCAGTTGTAAATGCACATACACATGTATTTACATAATGCAACCTGGTTTTATGTGTTGCCTCATGGCTGGATTTTCCGCCAAAAAATAGGATCATTTTTACAAATAGTTGCACCGTTATTCTAAAGGATGGTTTGTTATACTTTATCCACTGAGGATCAGCATTCGCACTGGTATCAATGATTAACTATTATCAATAATACCGAATGGGACATACCTGTATATTCATTGGTTGTTACATAAGCTAGATTTTTTTTTCTTTACTGATTGAGCTCAGAAAACTAAAGAAAAGGTCTGGATATTTAATATTTTGGTAACAATGAAAGATTGGCGTTCCAAAAAGAAGTCACCGAATTGTGGTATCGCCGTCAGTATGAGAGTTCCTATCTACCCACACCCTTCATTGCAGAGAATATGATCAATCATGATTAGTCAATTTCGTGATTGAGAAATAATTTTTCTCTTTAACTTCTTTTCCTCAAATTATTAGTGAGATGGCACATATTTGCATACATTTAATAGCCATTTGTGTTTTATTCTTCTGTCCCTTTCTTGATCTTTAACCATTTCCTATTTATAGAGAAATGTTATTCATATAGTCCGTGGGCTTATTTGCATATGAGCTACAAATGTTTTTTCTTAAAGTCTGTGTCTTAACTTCTGACTTGGTGCTGTCTTTTGTGGTACTGACGCTTTCATTTTTTAAATTGGGCTAGAATACACCTACCGTGAGATTTACGGTCTTAATCCTGTTTTAAGTTTATTGATTTACTTGGGGGCGGGGGAGGGGGCTGCAGGTGGGGGAGGAGCAGAGAGAGAGAGAGAATCACAAGCAGGCTCCCCGCTGTGCGGGGTGATGACCTGAGCGGGAATCAAGAATCGATGTTTATTCCAGGAGCCACCCACCTAGGTTCCCTTGAATTAACTTCTGTATTGAGTGTAAGGGGAGGGTCCAGCTTCATTCGGATGTCACGAATATTTCCGGCCTTTCTCCCTGCTTGTGCCTCAAAGGTCCCGCTCATTTTTGCTGCGCAGAAGCGGCCTGTCTGAAGCCTGAATAAAGGGCCACTGGGTGGCGCTGGTGCCTCGTAAATGACAACAAAAATAACCACCAGCTGCAGTGGTTTAAGCTCTGGGCTGGTTGGATTGCTTAATCCTCCCAAGGACCGGAGGAGGCAGCGAGGCACACAGAGGCCAGGTTGCTTTCCCAAGGTCACACAGCTAGGAGGTAATGGACACAAGACTCAAATCCATAAACCAGTGGCAGAAGTTACCAACTGTCCCTGCCTGGAAAGGGCTATGGTTATTTTTTTCTAAGGTCACATCCTTCTTACTCTAGGTATTAAGATGGCCTCCCTTTTAGGAAATGATGGAGAAAATGGATATGGGTGTGTGTGTGTGTGTGTGTGTGTGTGTCTGTGTGTGTCTGTGTGTGTGTGTCTGTGTGTGTGTGTCCTTAACCAACAAGGGAAAACGTTTCCTATCCAGTACCTTCGTGCCGCAGTTTTCAGGCCCTAAATACTCAAGATTGAACGTTTCCCTGAATGGACAAGCTGGAGTGCTCAGTTAGGCATTCAAGTTCATAATGAGCACGAGCATGACGGTGGTAATCCATTCCTACCGGAATAAACTCAACAAAGCAGCATATATAGTTATAAATGCACCACACAATGAGAATTATAACAAAAAACTTTGTCCATATCGAAAGCTGCCATCTATGAAGAGGAAGAGATAAATTTCAAATAGAATCAAAGATTAGGCTCTTGGCTTATTTGATGAGCAAATTAAGCAAGTGGAGCAAATCTTAACCCAGTGAAGGAATAGAAGGCTCTGATTGGTTTCACACGAAATCAAGATAAAACTCTTTACAAATTTACACCGGCGACGACGGGTCAGCACAGAGCCTAACATGGGGCTCGAACTCACGAAACTGTGAGATCATGACCTGAGCCGAAATTGGAGTCAAATGCTTAACCGACTGAGCCACCCAGGCATCCCCAACACTGCCGTTGTTTTCAAAACTAAGAAAGAACATGTTTCTATCTTCTGTGTTCGAGGAAAGACTGCAATCCCAGCGTACCTGTTCTGTACAACATGGAAGAAAAAGCATTGTCCTAGGGAGAGGCGATCAAAGACCAGGCCTTCAAATTAAGTAAATAAAAAAATGAAAAAACAATTTTTTTAATGAGAGGAAGTATTACATAGACAGCAGGCAATACACAAAAACATTATTTTCTGGGTTTTGTAATGTATTTTGAAGTTTTCTGAATGCTGCGGTTTGCCACTTTCGAACCGAAATTTGTTTTCGTGGTTTTAAATTGTTTCCTTAAAGTGGGCTTCAAAACGGTGGCAGTTTCAGACCCTGCGAAAGGTAGGCTGGCACGGGTGGCCAGGCAGCAACTCATCCTGCCCGCACCCCCACTCCTCTGCCAAAGACACAATCTTGCTC
Organism: Paguma larvata; assembly: GCA_030068075.1. Classification (NCBI taxonomy): domain Eukaryota; kingdom Metazoa; phylum Chordata; class Mammalia; order Carnivora; family Viverridae; genus Paguma; species Paguma larvata. The sequence continues at coordinate 63,242,701 of CM057835.1, forward strand.
ACCCCAGAGTCCCAGGTGCCCCCAAAGTGCACAATACATATGTGCCTGCCGAACGGCTAAATCTTTGGTTATTACTGGCTGTTGTTATTATTATTATTATTATTATTATTATTAGCAACAAAAAGGGGAGGAAGAGGTTTCGGGCGTGCTGTTGAGGAAGTAAGGACGAGGGTGGCTTTGAACTTGTAATGCTAAGTCGGCAGCTGAACTTGCACACCTGTGGGACACACTCCGGAGCAGAAGCGCTAAAGAAAGTGCCAGCATGTCAGAGAAGCTTCGGAGGCATCCACTGTCATCTTGGATGAGCCTGCTCCCGGGGACTCTAATGAGGGGGACCAGGAGGGGGAAAAGTCACAGATACCCAGGGCACGCGAGAATCTACGGAAGCCACGGGAGCCCACTCAGTAGGTGTGGCCTGGGAGCCCAGAGGCCGCTGTCTGGATTCCTGCTTCCCGGGAGCTGCCTCCTGACCTGCAGCTGTCCCCTGCGGTCCCCAGCGCCCACCGTGATGCCCAGCACACGGCGGGAATTTGATGCGAATTTGCCGATTGAATCCGTGGCACACTTTGAGATGCGGTTCTGTTGGTTTGGGATGTCTGTGGTCTTCGAGAATCCTCTACGACAGAGATTCTTAACTTAGGGTCTAGGGAGCCCTTGAAACTGGATGTAAACTTAGGCTTGCACGTGCTTTTCAGGGGAAGCCTCTGTGGACTCACCATATTCTCCAGGATGTGTGAGGCTCCCAAGAAATCGGAAACACTGGGGAGAATGAAGCAGCAGGAGTCACTGGAAAAGTCATCCTGAACCACTGTTTTACAGAGAGCGGCACTCGGGACCACAAGGAGCCCTTGGGATGGCCCAGTGGGGCTGAGGCGACAGACCCGACTGGTGAGGACCCAGACGGGTGCCTGGATGGGACAAACGTGAGGTCCCAGAACATCCTCTGTCCTGCATTTTCCCTGGGACAGACCACAAAAAGTCTTCGGACTTAAGTGCTGGTCGTATAACCAATACCTGTTCATTTATCCCGCACTCACTGAGGCCTCAGTCTGGGCCAAGCTCTGTGCGAGACGCTGGAGACATGTGGGGGCTGGGTTCCCGGGAGAGGGGACACGGGACAAACTATCCACTGAGTGAGTCCGTCTTATTTACCTTCATTCTCCAAGCTTCGGCCGCTGTCCAGCACATAGAAGGCACTCAATCATCAGCCCCTGCCTTAGGCGATGGGACAGGAAAGCGGTGAAGTCTCTGGCATTTGGAATCTGGGAACCTCACAGCCTGTCCACTTACGTGCTGTGTGACTCCGGGCAGGTCGCATCCCCTCTCTGAGGTTCAGTTTCCTGGAATGTAGGGGGGAGGGAACTACCTTCAAGGGGCCTGGGGGCGGTTCAGAAGCTGATGGGTGAAAAGAGGCACCCTGAGTGCTGTCCAGCTCCAGCCCTTGGAGCTAACATTGTCCCCATAATGTCAAGGAGCCCTCGGATCTGCACTCGCCTTCCGGGGAACGGGGAGGGCTCCCCAGATCACCTCCGTGCCGCGTCCACACTGGGACCTAGGAGTCAGAAATGGGGGTGTCATAGGCGGCTGCAAGCAGCATCTAGCGGAAGGAAAGGAAAAGTGAGTGTCACAAGACACTTGGAGAGAAAGCGCTAGAGGCTGGGACAGAGGTTGGCACAGAGCCAGGAAAGTGACCGCATGAGCTGGCGGCCTCGGCACGGGGGCGCGGGGGGGACAGACAAGGTCCCGTTAACAGGACCCGGGGCTCAGGGCCAGAGCAGGAGCAGCCCTCTCCCTCCCCTCCTCCCTCCCGGCCTCCCGGGCGCTGGTCTCCGGGTCCGCGGGCTCAGGGGCCCATCTTCCCTGTTCTGCTCCATCTGCGCTGTGTCCAGCTACGGGCGCTGGCTCCGCTGCCCCCAAGTCCCCAGCGCTCAGGACGCCCGGGCTGGCGAGGGCTGTGCGGGCGCAGCTGGGGCGTCTCCACGGCTCTGGGCCCCTCGGCAGCAGCTGGGCCTGCGTCCCCCTGCCACCAGGTCCTTCCCTGGGTTTCTGACTCTGCTGGTCTCTGCAGGGATGGTCACCACGCCGTCCCTTCCCCTCTGCCCTCCCTCACGCCCCTGCCCACAGCCCTCCCCCCTCCTCCTCCTGCCAAAAAATTTCGGAACGAACCGGTGCTCCCCCCTGTCCTTGTCTGCAGCCCAGAGCAGAGACTCCAGCAGATCCCAGCCCCGGGTTGTGAGGGTGAATGAGAGAAGCGGTGGAGAGCAGGCAGCACGGGCACAGGCACACAGGGAACGTTCCAGAAGAGGAAGCAAGCATGGCGTCTTCGTGAGCCCCATCAGTCAGAGACGCAGGGTCCACTTTTTCGGAGAAGAGCATCCACGTCTTTCTGGAAATTCTTGGTTATAGTTACCATGTCCAGTCCACTTTAAGGGTGTCACCGGACAGGGGCGCCTGGGCGACTTGGTCGGCTAAGCGTCCCGCTTCGGCTGTGATCTCACAGCTCGCGGGTTTGAGCCCCGCACTGGGCTCTGAGCTGATAGCATGGAGCCTGCTTGAGATTCTCTCTCTCCCTCTCTCTCTCTGCCCCGCTCCCACTTTCTCTCTCTCAAAAATAAATAAACTTTTTTTTTTTTTTAAAGATGCTGCATGGAGCACCTGGGTGGCTCAGTGGATTAAGCGTCCGACTTCGGCTCAGGTCATGGTCTCACGGTCTGTGAGTTCGTGTCCTGCGTCAGGCTCTGTGCTGACGGCTCGGAGCCTGGAGCCTGCTTCGCATTCTGTATCTCCCTCTCTCTGCCCTTCCCCTGCTCATACTCTGTCTCTGTGTCTCTCAAAAATAAATAAATGGGGGCGCCTGGGTGGCTCAGTCGGATAAGCAGCCGACTTTGGCTCAGGGCATGATCTCACGGTCTGTGAGTTCGAGCCCCGAGTCGGGCTCTGTGCTGACGGCTCAGAGCCTGGAGCCTGCTTTGGATTCTGTGTCTCCCTCTCTCTGTCCCTCCCCCTCTCAAGCTGTCTTTCTCTCTCTCTCTCTCTCTCTCAAAAATAAATAAACATTAGGAAAAAAAACCAAAACACTTGTGTACAACACCACCCGTGCAGGCGAGTGGAAGTCCACCTCCCCAGAAATAACGGCTCATGGAGATTAATTTCACCGTGTGTGTTCCTGATTCCACAGGGTCACCTCTTCAAGCCTCCAAAACTCACGCTGATATCTTTACAGGACACTGCGTCTTCCCCCCAAATGCCCTTCGCCCTTCCAAATTCAGTTGTTGAGAGAACCCCTCCCCCCCAGCTCCAGAATTCTTTTCTTTTTAATTTTTTAATGTTTATTTTTGAAGGAGAGAGAGAGAGAGAGACAGAGTGTGAGCAGGGGAAGGGCAGAGAGAGAGGGAGACACAGAATCCGAACCAGGCTCTAGGCTGTAAGCTGTCAGCACGGAGCCTGACGTGGGGCTCAAACCCATGAACGGTGAGATCATGACCTGAGCCAAAGTTAGACGCTTAACCGCCTGAGCCACCCAGACCCCCTCGCTCCAGAACTCCTCAGGACTCCCGTTCTTTGATGGGAAAATGGTGGAGAGACGGGGGCTGTTACCTATGAATAAGCCACGGAGGAGATACACCCAGATGTCACTGATGTGGGTCCCCTGGAGAGGAGGCTGTGGTTTTGTGGGGTGGCTTTTGTTTTGTCCATTCTGTAGCTCTGCCCCAGATGGGAGCTGTACCTTTGGAGCATCGGCCTTACGGCACAAAAGAGGAGGGTCCTGAGCACCCCCATGGCTATGGGGGAGGCTTGGGTCTGAACACCAGGGCACCCCTCACCGGAGCACCCCCATGACAATCACGGGACCCAGTATTCATGAAGACTAACCCAGGGGCACCTGGGTGGCTCAGTCGGTTAAGTGTCTGACTCTTGGTTTCAACTCAGGTCATGATCTCACAGTTCTGTTCGTGAGTTGGAGCCCCGAATCTGTTGACAGCACAGACCCTGGTTGGGATTCTGTCTCCCTCTCTCTCTGTCCCTCCTCTGCTTGCTCTCTATCTTCTCTCAAAATAAATAAACTTAAAAAAAACTTTTTTTAGGGGCGCCTGGGTGGTTCAGTCGATTGAGCGTCCCACTTTGGCTCAGGTCACGATCTCGTGGTTCGTGAGTTTGAACCCCACATCGGGCTCTGTGCTGACAGTGCAGAGACTGCTTGGGATTTTCTCTCTCTCTTTCTCTCTCTCTGCCCCTCCCCTGTTCTTTCAGTCTCTCTCTCTCTCTCTCTCAAAAATAAATAAAAACTAAAAAAAAAAAAAGAATAGCCTGGTGTTAGAAGCACTACTGCTCTACTGAAGTCAGAATCCCAGCGGCCCGCCAGGGGAAGAGCCCCGTTATTGCAAAGTGGAGGCCCCGGCGCTGCCCAAAGCAAGGCTGCGCTTAGCTGGAGGTCCACCCTTGCCTCTAGCCTAGCAGCCCCGCGTCCGCAGTGGGCACAGAGAAGGGCATCCCTGCTATCGGGGCCCCTCGTCAAGCCCGGAGCTTGGTTGGACACCGAACTACTGTCCGTCAATGAGCTCCCTTCCCTCTGGTTCCAGACCTGTGTCCCAGGGGATCTTGCGAGGAAGCCTAAGCTGACCTTGAAAGAGCAGCTGGCTTGCCAAGGTAGCCGGCCCCCAGCTTCCCGCAGACCTTGTTCCTGCTTTGTCTGGGTTCCTAGCCCAGGCCGACCTCCGATGTCTGCATTCCTCCAGGAAACTGGAGACCCGAGACCTGTGAGGGAGCCTGAGGAGGAGGAGGCGGCAGACGAGGCCGGGCGGAAGCGGGCCCTTTGCCGTGAGAGTTCCCCCGGGGAGCCCGGAGAGCGACATGCCAGTAGTGTCACCCTGGCCTATGCTGCCCCGACCCTCACTCCCGCGAGAGCTCAGTGGGAGCGTCATTTCCTGGTTGTCGCTGGAGGCCACCCTGGCTGGCGGGCAGGAGGGCCAGCATTCTTAGCCTCACCTCATTGTAAGGGGGGCACGAATCTCCCTAAACCTTTGCCTTACTTGACCTTGTATAGAGACGGTTTCCTTCCTCTGCGCCCTCCACGTCTGTTCCCGCAGGTTCAGGTGCACGTAACTCACCGGGCCCTTGGTTGAACGTCGGGGGAGATGCTCAGAAGTCCAGCCTAGCCCTGGGAACGGTCGCTGGGGGCGCTCCTATGGATCCGGTCTTCCCGCTGTGTGTGCCAACCATACAGAGACACCGCCTTCCGCTCCCACTGCCTTCCCTGTGGGTCTGCCCCACCTCTGGCTGGTTTGGGGCTGTCGGACCCTAGGGATCCCACTGCAAGAGAAGAGGGAGGCCCTGGGCACGTTCCCCTGGGGACTCAGAGCAGATGGCTCCTCCCCACTCCCGTTCTCCTCCCGAACCCCGTGTCTGTCTTCTACAAGTTTTATGAACAAAGTCTTGCTGTGGTTTCTTCACATAATTCACAAAGGGTGTCTTTGGCCTATACGTCAAGCATGCAGGAAGTATCCACTTGTATTAAGTAAAGGGAAGACAGACGGGTGGAGCCGGGTTCTTCACGGCTGGGGTTTGAGCAAAGGGAGGAGGCTGCAATGACCCACATGGTGATGGATTAGACACGTCAGTGTGAACTCGTGTTTAGCTTAACAAAGGCACATAGGTGAGCACACACACACGCTTCCTGCCTCCGTCACCTGACATGATGTAGACGCAACGACACCCCAGGAGGAACAACCACACCCAGTGCCCAGATTTTGGTTCCTAAAACCACTTTCCGAAACAACAATCCAAGGAGACGTGATCCACAAAACAGGCCAGTTCTTTCCACTCCAGCTGAGACCACTCGTGGTCCGTATCATTATCGTTATTATTTTATATTCTGTGAAAAGGCAACATATGTTCAGACTATTTAAAAAGCACACTCCTGGGGCACTTGGGTGGCTCAGTCGGTAAAGCGTCTGACTTCAGCTCAGGCCATGATCTTGTGGTTTGTGGGTTCGAGCCCTGCGTTCGGGCTCTGTGCTGACAGCTCGGAGCCTGGAGCCTGCTTCACATTCTGTGTCTCCCTCTCGCTCTCTGCCCCTCCCCCACTTGTGCCCTGTCACAAATAAATAAATGTTCAAAAAAAATTTTTTTAAGAAAAAAATAAAAAGCACACTCCTGAGGGGAGCCCGGGTGGCTCAGCTGGCCCCTCATGCTCCGCGGTACACTGGAACATAGATAAGCAGAAGTAACACCTCTCCCGTTCTGCAGATGAGAAATGCAATCGTCATAACAATCTCGAAAACTCTTTTTGCAGAATGGGGAAAAAAAACGGGTCCTAAAATTCATATGGAATATTGAGATTCCCCAAATGGCCGAAACCATCCTGAAAAAGATGAACAAAATTAGAAGACTCATCATGCTTCCTAACAGTAATCAAAATTATGGTACAAATAAGAACAGCTATATAGACCAACGGAGTAAAATCGGAAGTCCGGAAATGAACACATACAGCTATGATCAAGTGGTTTTTAAGAAGCTTCCAGGCCCATTCAATGGGGAAACCGTAGTCTCTTCAACAATTGGTGCCGGGACAACTGGGTATCCCCAGCTGAGTAGAGTTGGACCCCTATCTCATACCATCTACAAAAATCAACTTAAAATGGATTAGAGACCTAAATATAAAATCTGCAACTATAAAAATCTTAGAAGAAAACATAGGGCCAAATAGTCATGACCTTGGGTTTGGACATGGTTTCTTAGCTAGGACACCAAACCCACAAGCAACGCAAGAAAAAATAGATAGATAGGACTTCATAACATTCCCAGACTTTTGGGCGCTATCTCAATAGTCCACTATCAAGAAAAAGGCAACGCACAGAGTAAGAGAAAGTATTTGCAAATCGCGTATGTGATGAGAGTCTAGTATCCAGAATACACACAGAATTTGTACAACTCAGCAACAAAAAGGCAATCCAACTTAAAAATGAGCAAAGACTTGAACCGAACTTCTCCCAGGAAGTGTTGCAAGTGGCTCGCAAGCCTATGAAAAGACGCTCACTGTCATTAGTCATTAGGGAAATGCAAATTGAAACCACCATGAGCTGTCACTTCACACCCACTAGGACGACGATAATTTAAAAAATGGAAAATAAGTTTTGGCAAGGATGTGGAGACACTGAGGTCTGTGTGCGTTGCTGGGAGAAATACACTGGTGCGGCCGCTACAGAAAATAATTTGGAGCTTCCTCAGAATGTTATATGTGGCATTATTACCATACGACCTGAGACTCAGTCCGTTCAGGTGGCTCTAACAAAGCACCGTAGACTGGGTGGTATGAAAATAACAGAATTTATTTATCACAGTCCTGGAGCCTAGGAAGTCCAAGATCAAGTCACTGGCAAGTTCAGGGTCTGGTGACGCATAGACCGCTGTCTTCTCGTGAGGGCGCTAATCCCCTTCGAGAGGGGACCATCCTCCTGACCTAACGGCCTCCCGAAGACACCGCCTCCAAACATACCTCCGATACACCTCTGAATACATTGGGGATTAGGTTTCAACATACGAATCTGGGGGAACCTGAGTCTTTAGCAGTCAGCAATTACACTTCTAGGCATATGCCCGAGTTAAAGAAAATCATATTTGCCCACTACAAACACTTGCACACAAATGTCCACAGCAGCCCTATTCACGGCAGCCAAAAGGTGGAGACCATCCAAATGTCCATCAACCGGTGAACGGAAAAACAGAATGTGGTCTATCCGTGCAATGGGATATTATTAAGCCATAAAAAGGAAGGAAGTAGTGACCCTGCTACGACCTGGGTGAATCTCAAAAATATAACCGTAAAGGCCCCTGAGTGGCTCAGTCAGTCAAGTGTCTGGCTCTTGATTTTGGCTCAGGTCATGACCTCACGGTTCACGGGATCGAGCCCCACGTGGGGCTCTGCGCTGACAGCACGGAGACTGGGATTCTGTCTCTTCCTCTCTCTGCCCCTCCCCTGCTCACACTTTCTCTCTCAAAGAAAGAAACTGAAACAATTATTTAAAAAAGAGAAAAGCATAATCGTCTGTGAAAGAAGCAAGACACAAGGGCTACATGTTGTAACATCGCATTTACACGAAACGTCCAGAAGGGCCCAACGCATAGAGACAGAATCAGATCAGTGGGTGCAGGGGCTTCAGGACAGGAAAATGGGGAATGACTGCTTCATGAACACACTTTGACTTCTTTTTGAAGTCGAAGAAGGGTTCTGGAACTAGATAAAGCTGATGGTTTCACAGCATTGTGATTGTCCTAAATGCCACTGCATTATCCACTTTAAAATGGCTCACATGGTGAATGTATTTACCATAGATTTTTTTAAAAGCCTGCTGATGGACAGACGGTGGGGTGAAAGTATAAGAGAGAACTCAAGACTCTGCTGGTTTCCTTTGGGGAGTTATGGACTGGAGGCACTCACTGGGTTTCAGCCTCCATGGCATTCTTTCTCTTCTTTGTCTCGGTATGTTCGGCCCCTGCCCCAGTACCTTTGCACCTGCTTTTCCATGTCCCTGAATGATTTTCTGACACCTCTTGGCCTGGCTGCTGCCCTCTCCATTCATGTCTCAGCCATGCTGTCACTGCTTAAACACTCGTCCACGAGCCCGACCAGCTCCTTCTCATCTCCTTGGAGTTCTCGTCCCCAGGGATCCCTCCCTAATGACATGCCATCCAGTCTGCATGCTCACAACTTTGGTCACAATCTGTTATTTTATGGATCTGATCACTTGCTCGTTGTCTATCTCCCCCAGCTCCAATATGAGTTTCATGAGAAAAATAATGTCCTATTGTCACCAGCCAGACCCCAAGACCTAACTTTACTCAGCTGCTTGTACCCGATGATCCATTATCCCCCATTTTCCCTTAAGCTCTTCCTTCCAGCTTCTCTCTTAACTCAGGCAAAAGCCCCCAAAGGGCATAGTGTCCAGTGATGGAAACTAGAACTGCCCCTTAAGCAATAATGACTGCTTGGATGAAGCAATAATGACTGTTGGGCAGCCAACGCCACTCAGATGAGTTTCAGCTTAGCCTCCAACTCATGCCCACGAGACGGATGATGGAATGACCCACAGGGCGATCGACAGTTACCTTTACTTCACTAGGAGATGAAAATCTCCACCCTCCGAGGAGCGCGAGCCTCATTAACATGACGTGTCACGTGTGTATAGGCACATGTCCCTAAGGTGCAAGTGTGACCTTATGGCCACTCTACATACAATAACGATTCTCCCCTTTCTAAATGTGAATCCTGGCCCTCAATAAAAGGAACCCATTCACCCCTGCTTGCGGAGTCCCAGCCTTGGGAAGTTATTCCCCGTGGTCTACTCATTCGCTACGAATAAAGTATTCTTTGCGGGACCATTCTCTCTGATGTGGCTTCTATCTGTGACTCACCAAGGAGTGAATTCCTATGAGTTTGATTGCAGCGTGCCTTGGGACATCCTATCCCCAATGGTAGGCATACAGTGTGCTGCCAATAAAGACTCAAACAAAGGAATGACTGGGTGAAACTCACCTGGGAAAAATCAGGAAAAAAAATCGGCCTTGTTTAAAGGAATTCAAGCAGAGCAAAGCGGAGATTAGCAGTTATTATAAGGCGGAAATGAGATATTTCTTTGGCCCCAATTTTAGAAATTTATCACGGTGAGATTATCTCATCCAGCAATCCGCTTCAGGTCCTGGTATATAACTAGCCAAACAAACAAACAAACAAACAAACTCTGCTGAAACACTATTTACGCCATACTCTAGTTGTTACAATGTGAAGCCTGATACAAACCTTTGAGATTATATCCTAAGAAAATAATTAAGGGTTCTTTCCATTTACAATAGCATTTATGAGAGCAAAAACCGAACCAATCTGAATATGCAATAATAAGGACGCCCGGCTGGTCGGGTAAGGGTCTCACTCTTGATTTCAGCACGGGTCATGACCTCACAGTTCATGGGTTCGAGCCCCACATCGGGCTCTGCGCTGACATCACGGAGCCTGCTTGGGATTCTCTCTCTCTCTCTCTCTCTCTCTCTCCCTTTCTCTCTGTGCTCCTCCCCCGCTAACTCTCTCACTCTCTCTCAAAATAAATAAACATGAAAAATTTTGAATATGCAATTATAGAGGATAGTACAAATATTTGTGAAATCCTTCTGTAGATACGAAAATTAATGATACAGATTTCTATTTGTTGGCATAGAAAGATGTCCCTTTTGGGGGGACGAAAAAGCAGGTTACACTTCTTTTTTGCTATTCGTGTGCATGGAAACAGATGAACACATTACCTAGAATAATCGTATCGGGAAGATGTTTTCTACCCCCAGTAAGAGAAAACCCTAAGCCGATGACCTCGCGAAATGAACTTTGCAAAGTAAGAAATCCAGAGGCGAGGAGCTCTGATCCCACCTCTCTGCGAGTCTCTTGGCTCTCCTCACCTCGCTGTGCACACCATTCCTCGGGCTGCCGGCGAACAGCAGCGCTTAAAATGCCAACACCCCAGACAGGGTGCCTGCACATGCGGCTCTCTCTCTAAGAGTAAGTGCGGTTTTCCCAGGAGGCACGCGGCTGACGTCCCTTACACCTCATTGGTCAGAACTGGGTCACATGCTCACGTCAAAGCCAATCACTGCCAGAGGAGAGAGGAGCACCGTGATTGGCTTGGACCAGTCAGGACCCACCCAGGATGGGGAAGGGGGCGCCTCCTCCCGGGCCCGGGGAGAAGTGTGGACACCGGACAAACTCACTTCTGTTAGGAAGAGGGAGAGGGGAAAGGATCCTGAACTGTCACCTCTTGTCAGTAGGGGTTCTCTAGAGAAACAGGACCAACGGGACTCGTTTTCGTGTTTTACAAGGAATGGGCTTATGCAGTAATGGAGACTGACAAGTCCCAAGATCTGCAGCTGCCAAGAGAGCTAATGGTGTAATTCCACTGCAAGCCTGCAGGCCCGAGCCCCACGAAGGGCTGAGATTTCCGTTTGAGTCTGAAGGCCCCCAAAGACAGATGCTTCAGCTCCCGCAGTCGGGCTGGAAGGGTTCCCTCGAGCTCGGCTCCCGCAGTCGGGCCGGAAGGGTTCCCTCGAGCTCGGCCTTCTTTGTTCTATTCAGGTCCCCGGTTGGTTAGCGGAGGCCTCCGCACACTAGGGAGGGCCGCCGGCGATACTCACACGTGAAGTAATTTCATCTCATCCAGCGACGCCCTCACGGACACACCCGGAGTCAAATGGCACCAAACATCCGGCCACCCCGTGACCCTGTCAAGTCGACACAGACAGTCCGCCGTCACAGTGGTGAAGAGCAAACACCGCACGGGGCACACAAGACGAGACAACGCTGAGTTGGGCGTCTCCGTAGAGCGAGTTGGCTAAGAGCGCCTTGGCTTGACTCCAGCCTCTCGAGGTTCCAGCTACACGTCTCTGATGAAGCTGTTCAGCTTCTCCGGGTCTTCGGCATACAAAATACAGACAACGAGAGGAACCTACATCGTGGGGTTGTTTGGCGAGTTAAACGAGATACTATGTGAGAAGTTCTTCACACAGTGCCCGAGGCATTGAAGCCCTCCAAAATTACAGCCATTAGTATCCAACGATAATTTATTATATCATTATATGATTTATTGTAGCGTGTATTGTGAGGTCATGCGTTCTGCCGGTTATCAGCATGCGTCTCCACTCCAAATTCTTCCTCCCATGCTAGTTCCTCCATAATAGGCAAGGGATTCCTAAGCATTTGTAATTTATACCGAACACCTTGCTGAGCTTTCTAAAGGGAGGCCACAGAAGGGACGCGGCAGGAGAAAGAGTCTTTCCCGCTGGTTCTGGCTGCTGCGCCATTGGTCAGCAGAGCGAGGAGGAGGCGTGGCTTGGGAAGCAGGTGTCAGAGGGGTCTCAGACTCCGGGGAGGGCTTTGGCACGCAGCGAAGTTTTTCTGCTCTGGACTCCTGTAGGGTCCAGTACTTCCCAACCTGATTCTAAGTGACGGCGCCCCTAGCGGTGAGTGGTCCAACTGCAGCGAACCCTGTTCAGAAACCCCGAGCAAGCCCTGCGGGGTCCCGTTCTTGCCCCCCTTCCTGCTGCTACGAAACCAAACGCTACCCAGTTCCTTTACCGCGGAAGAAAATCTCCAGGGTTTCAAGGAAGGACCAGCTCAGGTCAACTTCTCAGGCTTAGCGCTTGGCAGGGAAAGGAGAACCGTGAGTTTTGGAAAATGGTTCCCCCCCGAGTGATGCTTAGGGGTGCAGTCAAGGGGGAGAAGCACTGAATCAGTCTCTTGGGCCCTAAGGTCAGAAATCTGGCTGTGGCTCACTTGCTGTGTGAACTTGGACAAAGCCCTGTCCAGGTTTGGCTTTCTTCTTATAGGATATTAAACACACACACACACACACACACACACACACACACACACACACAGTGTGGTGGGGGTGGGGCAGAGCCAATAAGATCAAGCAGGCAACACCTAAAGCCCTTAATGCAGTGGCTGGCACACAGTAGGTCCTCAATATATGGTTCTAGTATATGGGAGGGGTGGCTACCAAGCAACCATTTCACGTTCTCTGGGCTCCCCAGGGACTCGCCACACCCTCGCTGGAGACAGCGGGGTTTGGGGACCGTGGTTGAGACTCGCCTTGCCCAGCAGGGGGCAGGCGTGTGTCTCACGCCAGGCTAGTAGGATGCTCCCTCCTTGGAACGGGAACCTCCGACAGCGGGAGCTCCTTCCACCCGAGTGGTGGCGCCCTGACCGCGCTGTCCTTGCCAGGAGACTATTCCCAAGGGTGTCTCTTTCTGGAGCGACCTTGCTTCCAACCCAGTCCCTCAGGCGCCCTTGAACTCTGGGAATGCCCGTTATCCTTCCAACTTATCTTCTTTTCCCTAGGCTAGTCAAAGGCAGCTTCTCTGGCTGGTGGCACTGACAAATGGAAAAGAGGGAGCTCTGAATCCCCTCAGCAGGAGGGCGCGCTCTGAACTGTCCCCCAGCCTTAGTGACTGGAGGGCTGAAACCTGGGAGGCTCTTGAGGGCAGGATGCAAGTCCTTTAAGTGGACTTCAAGGCCTTAACAGGACCTCGGCCGACTGCCAATCCTCCTTGCTCATGCCACTCCAGCCCCACTGGCCTCCTAGCTATTTGTCACACCGCGTGGCACACTCCTACCTCAGGGCCTTTGCACTCGCTGTTCCCTTTGCCTGGAATGCTTTTCCTCCAGAAGTCCCCCAATCTACTGTTCTCCTCTTTGCTCAAACAGTACCTCCTCACAGGGCCTCCCTCAAACACCCTACTTCAAAAATATAAACCCCACCTGCCTGGGCCCTCCCTGTCTCCTTTGCCCACTTAATTTTTCCCCAGAAACTTCCAACATACCACATCGTCCGCTTCTTTATTTTGCTGTCTACCTCCGAAGCCAGGCGAGAGCAGCCTTTTGCCTGTCTTGCTCACTTCGGTATCCTCCGTACAGTAACCTGGCACGTGGTAGGTGTTCAATAAATGTTTATAAACCCGAGGTGCAGTCTGGGTGGACGCGGTCAGGAACTTGGTGGAATAAGCGTTGGTCCCAAAGAGTCGTGGAGACCCTGGCCGACAAGTGCCCTATTGGGGTCCTGAGAGGATCCCACTCTCTCGATGACCTGCCTGCGGGGGGAGGGAGCCACTTAAGGCCTGGCCGATCCTAGATGGAGAGCCTCTATATCTTGGAAGACTTTAATAATAATAATAATAATAATAATAATAATAATAATAATGCAGCTTTTACGGTTGCTGGCCTTTTCTCCAAGTCTCTGGTAAGTGCTTTTCATTCACTATCTCATTTACGGCTCATATCATTCCGATGAGGTGATCCTATTATATCCATTTTAAAGATGAGAACACTGAGGCTGGGAGAGCGTCAATAGGAGGCCCCACAGTCTCCCGCCACTTCCTGCAGCCTGGCGAAGAGCGGACCTGGAACAGACGCTGCAGCTCCGCCCTGGCCCCATAGAGGGAGGTGAGGGACCTGCGGCGCCGGGCGCGGGAGGCGGGGCTTCCCGCGGAGGCGGGACCGGAGCGTGCGTGCGGCCCCGAGGACCCGCCCACCTGGCTCCCGGCCGCGCGGCGGCGACTCTCCGGAGGGGCGGGGCGGCTGCGCGGCGGGCCCTGACGTCACCGGGCGCTCGGCCCCGCCCCGCCGCGGCTGCAGCTGCGGAGCCGGAGAGCAGGCACCGCCGCCGCCTGGACCGGGAACGCAGCGCGCGCGGCCATGGCCTCGGGCGCCGCGGGTAAGCAGGTGCGGGGCGCGGGGGCGGCGGGAGGGCAGCCCCCCAGGCCCCCGCCCCCAGCGCTCGGCTGACCGGCTGCCCTCCCCCCTCCCCCATCTCGTCCCACAGAGGCGGACACTCGGCAGAGGCTGCTGCGCACGGTCAAGAAGGAGGTGGGTGCCGGGGCGGGGGCGGGGGGCGCGACCCTGGGGGCGGGGGCCGCCGCAGCCCCCCGGGGAAGGGTCTCCGAAGGAGGGGTGGCCCGTGGCGGCGGGGACGGCCATCTCCGCTTTGGGGCACACCTGGCTGGGTATTTACCTCCCGCAGGGCTGGAGGCGGGTGAGTTTGGGGGTGAGGATATTGGGGGGCTCTGGATGTTTTTATGCTGTGTGCAGGGACGGGTACAGCAGGAGGGCCCCCCAGGTGTGGGGCACCCCTGGATATGTCTGGATAGGACCCTCTCTTGTGGAGGAGCAGGTGGTTGGGTCTCACCAAGGTGAGGCAAGCGCCTGGGGGTGCTGACTGGGCGTATTGGGAGGTGGGGGGTGGCTGGATGGGGCTGCAGAAGGAAGACCAGACTTCGGAAGGGGGGGAAAGGTTCGCTTTGGGGAAATGCCCCTCCTCCCAGATCTCCCCCCTTCCCCCACATTCTCAGTCCTCAGAGCCACCCCCAGGAGCCAGAGGACTCCCCCCTCCCTGAAGGCCCCCGCCTCGAGCGGATTACTCCATTTGCAGGCATGTCCCCTGTTATTTTGGCAGGAGGGTTCCCCTCACCCCCTGCCCACCCCCCTCATGCAGTAGAGTGAGAATCAGGCCAGGTTCAGCTGCCCCTCTGCCCCTGCACGCTCCTTGGGGCCAGCTGGGAGCCCAGTCCAGCCTTTAGCTTATAGCCCTTGCTGCCCGCAGAGTGGAGAATTCATAGTGGTTGGTTCCTGGGAAGCATTTAGACGCCTGGACGGTGTGTGTGCGTGTGTGTAAAGCTGGCACACGCCTGTGTGGGCGAGGACATGTGGCCGTGAGTGTGTGCATCCGAGAATGTCTGTGCGTCCGTCTGGAGATATGTCAGCGTATCTCTGTGTCGCGTGCACCTGTGTCTGGGTGTTTACGTGTTTCTGTGAGTGTGTGGTGTATCTGTGTGATGCGTGAGTCTCTGTGCGCGTGAGTGAGGCTGCGGCGATGTATGTGTGATTCCGTGTGTGTGTTGCCTCCCTGATGTCACCTGGGACCCCGTCACGGCTGAGCTGCCGCACCCCTGTATCTTGAGTCCTCAGGCCGAGACCACAAATGCCCACAGGCCTTGGGGGCTGGCCTCATTCCTGTGCCTGTGTATGTGTGTTGAGGGTGTCCGTGTCTGGTGTCAGCACTGAGCACCGAGAAGCCCCTCCCCACCTGGTGGCAGACAGCCACCAAAGGACAGCCTCGAAGCTGGGGACCTGTTGCTGCCCCTCCCTTGCTCAGAAACCTCGGGCGTATGTCTGTGTGTAGGTCTCTGTGTGTGGCATGTCTCGTGCTGTCTAAAGAATCAGCTCCAGGGCTGATGGTACATTCTAGCATTTCTGCAGAAGATGGGATACATGGAATTCCTCAGAAAGGCCCAGATCTTTTCCGGTTAGCCCTCTTAGAGGCCCTGCGGGGACCTGAAGAAAGCTCTATGTAGATGGACCATCTTTCCAACAAAACATACAGACCTACAGTATTCCGATGCCTACGTTACGGGAGGGTGTCTGGAGAACCCAGGGGGTATTAAAAACCTGCAGACTTTGTTCATTGTGTAACCAAACCGAGATGTACCATGTGTGTTCCAGAGGTTTGCACCCGGAATGGCTGTCTTTTCAAGGAAATGGTTGCCTGGTTCAGCTGGGGGGGGGAGGGCACAGGCAGAAGAATGTGTGAGCGAGGCATCTGGCTCTGGGCAGGGCTCCAGCTGGGGCTGTGGTCCCTGCTCTGCCGGCAGCTCCCCGACGCCCTGGACAAGCCCTTTCCCTTCTGAAGGACTCGGTTTCCACACCTGGAGAAGGAGGCGTCAGGCCAGGGTCCCTGGAGGTCCCACCCATGTCAGTAGTCTAGTTTGGTTATTGGCCAGGCCGTGGGGGACACTTTGCCCCCCGTGTGAGCGGAGGTGTGGGCCTGCATCCTCTCCCCCCCACTCCGGGAGCAGCCGAGTTCGGGGCCTGGAGTGAGCTTTCTGCCTCACATAAGGCCAAGGCCATCACTCGATCAGAGGGACCTGCTCGGCATCCTGCCGGCTGCCTCAGGGGGGCAGGGACAGAACCCCGCAAGCTCCCATGGACCCCGGGTCTGCGGTCAGAAGTCACAGCGTACAATAGTGAGCTGGTGGCTGGTGCTGACTTCTGCAGTTCTTGGGGCGCGTCGTCGCAGGAATCGGAGCTTCCATGTACTGGGGGCTACTTTGCGCCGTACCCCGGGGGTACAGGTAACTTTACGAGGTGAGTGAGATTGCCAGGCTCTTACCTCTTATAACCCAAGCGTGCCCATCCACGTCTCCACAGCGCCGCCCTTCGGCATGTGCGGCGGCACGATTTCCATCGCACGGGTGTGAACGCGGGCCCGGAGAGAATAAATTCGGTCTCAGGGCACAGAACCAGTAAAGGAAAACAGGTTCAGGGCTTCCGCGTGGGAGCCCTTCGTTCGGCATGAGCGCCCCCTCAGGGCATGGCGGCAAGTCCACGTCCCACCAGAGCAGACCTCCTCTCTCCGTTCCTTCCTCTGCCCGCCTCCTTGGGGAGCATCTCCCCCCCCCCCCAGGATCAGAGAGCCGGACTCCAGAGGAGTGGAGGGGGGAAGCTCTTTGCCGAGAAATCCAGGAGTCAGGTCCGCTCTTCCTTCTCCGCATCTTCTGGGGTCAGAGGGCCACATCCCTCCTGTCACAGCCTTGCCCAGAGACACCTCCCGTCCTTCTTTCTGGAACCGGTGGCTTAACAGTCAGTTTCTTTAGACATGGTGTGCAAGCTTGGGCTGAGCCACGGAAGCCACAAAGGGCAGCCGAGGCTGTGAGGCTGGAAGCTCTGTCCAGTGCTGATTTGGGGAGCCTGCGTGACCCAGTGCCGAGAAGCAGGTCGGGAAGGAACTCGGGGTTCAACTTCTGGTGCGTTTCCTTGCTGAGGGGCATCTGTGTGCCGGACACCGGGCTGGCTCTGTGGACACAGCATTGAACAAGAGAGTCCTGCCCTCTCGGGGCTGACATCCCAGTATGGTAGGCAGACCCTGACAGACATTCTGAGTGTAATTGAAAAGAGTGTCACAGGCTTCGCACCATGGCGTGAAGGAGAGGCACTCGGCACCAGGGAGGTTTCCTGGAGGAAGTGATGTTTAAGAGGATCTGTGAAGCACCAGTAAACCCTTTTAGGGGAAGGCAGGAGATGGGAAGAGACCGAGGAACACCATTCCTGGCAGAGGGAGCTGCAGTACAAAGACTTTGTGGCTGGAGCGGGCACCGTGAACTTGAGGACAAGAAAGGGCTCGGAAGTGGCTGGAGTATGGAGAGAAAGGAGAACGGTGCCAAATGCAGGAGGGCAGAGCACGCGGTCCTATCCTAAAAGCCCAGGGAGAGGAGCCAGGGAGGACAGGAGCGATGCGGAAGGAGAGGGCGGAGCTAAAGTTGATTGCTTGTAAATTGCACAGTCTTAGCCAAGCATCCGTCTTTACCTTCAGGAGGCTCTGGGTTTCCGTTTATCCACCATGAGGAGGAGGATTCCTCACTTGTCAGGATAAGCCCCGGGCAAACAGCCAGGGCGTTAGCCCGAGCTGCTTCTGGGCAGGCGTCTGATTTTTTCTGTCTCCCCAGTGTCGCCAGGGTGGCCTCAGCGTGATTTCTCCCAGTTAAGCTCCAACCCGCTCTTCTCCTGGCTCCTGCCAGGCTCGCTTCGCCCTCCCCTCCTTTCCTCTCCCTGCCTCCACCCCTTAATTTTGTTTTGGTTCCCAGAGCCGCGGGGACTGGCTTCTCGTTGCCATGACGACCTCCATTAAAGGCGCCAGCCACGTGACACACAAGTTGGTCTCGGAAGCAAAGTGACTAACCGCCTTGTTTCCTTGCCTCAGGCTGGGCCTGGCAGGCCTCTTAATTGGAAGGCAGGCAGGTGCTTGAGGGCCGGTGGAGAGACCCCCTGGGAAGCAGGCTGGGGGTGGTGGTGGTGGGGGGCGGATGAGGCCGGTGCTGGAGGGGAGGCCACGTGTACCTCTGCAGACTGGAGCGTTTGTCACTGCCCCGGAGCTGGGTGTGTCTGGGGAGCTGCGCCTCCCAGCTCTTGGGTGTGGGGTGATGGGGTGGGGGAGGAGGGCATCACGAGCTAAGACTGGAGGAAAGTGAGAGAGTCAGCTGACGTTTCTGCGAGACCCCGTGGTCCTTAGTGGACAGGGGTGGCCATTTTGCCCCCCAGCTAGGGTTGCCAGATGACGTGTAGGTCACGCCGCTCAATTCGGAGTCCAGATAAACAGCAAATACCTTCTGAGCATCAGCATGCATTGCTAAGTCTGGCAGCCCTGCTCCCGGGGGCCACGTGGCAATGTTCGGAGACGTTTCTTGTTGTCAAAACTGAGGGTGCTGCTGGCCTCGAGTGGGTAGAGTCCGGGGACGCCGTCCAACTTCCTTCAACGCGTAGGACAGCCCCCACCACAGAGACGCGTGCAGCCCGGAGCGGCACTGCCGTCGAGGTTAGGAAACCTCCGTGCCAGGCGCTGTGCCGAGTGCGTGCTAGGCGCTCCTTCCTTGGCTCTTCACGACAGCCCTGAGGGGGGGATAATTATCTCCTTCACTCGACAGAAGAGGAGCCGGAGGCACAGAGACGTTAAGCGGCTCGCTTTAAGGTCACACAGCCGGTCCGTGGGGAAACTAGGGTTCAAGTCCTGCTTTCTCAGGCTCTGAAGAGTGGCCTCGTGGAGGTTCAACAGAGACCCTGGAAACACGGCTTGGGGTCAGGGGTGTGTGAGGCAGGAAGGTCCATTAGTCACAGCTTCCTTCGGGACTGTGAATGCCAGACTGCAGCGTTTGCTCCGTCAGGTAGCGGGGAGCTATGGAAGACTTAAGAGCAAGCGGGGTCTTGCTTGGACTTGTACTTCAGAAAGTTTCAGCTGATAGTAGGGGCCAGGATTGACCCTTTCTGCCATTTCTTAGAAGAAAACTCCCTTTCCTTCCTCCCTTCCTCTCTACCCCCTTCCTCTCTTCCTCCCTCCATTCCTTCCTTCCTCCCTCCCTCAAATATTTACTGAGCATCTACTGCATACCAGGTACAGCTTAGGCACTTAGAGAAGGAACAAAGCAGCCTCCTTGCTCACATGCTCTCAAGCAGAGAATCTAGTCGGGGGGACAGATAGATAATAAATACATACAGGCACACCTCGGAAACCTTGCAGGCTTGGTTCTGGGCCACTGCAAGAGACCAAATATTGCGATACGTCAAGTCGAAGGAATTTTCTGGTTCCCAGTGCATATAGGAGTTACGTTTAGGGGCGCCTGGGTGGCTCAGTTGGTGGAGCATACGACTCTTGATTTCAGCTTAGGTCGTGATCTTGCTGTTCGTGGGATCGAGCCCCCGGTCGGGCTCTGTGCCGATGGCGTGGAGCCTCCTCAGGATTCTCTCTCTGTCTCTCTTTCTCTCTCTCTGCTGCTCCCTCTTGCTTTCTCTCTCTCTCTCAAAATAAACAAATCTTTTTTAAAAAAGTTGTGTTTCCACTATGCTGAAGCATTATGTCTAAAAAACAGTGTATGTATCCTAATCTAAAGTACTATGTTATATCATTATATTAATTTTAGTTTTTACTTTATGGTATATATTGTATACATTTCTAAAATTTTCTTGATTTTTTTTAAAGTTTATTTACTTTGAGAGAGACAAGAGCACGAGCAGGGGAAGGGCAGAGAGAGAGAGAGGGAGAGAAAGAATCCCAAGTAGGCTCTGCAGGGTCAGCACAGAGCCCGACGCGGGGCTCGAACTTACGAACCATGGGATCATGACCTGAGCCGAAATCAAGAGTCAGACGCTTAACCGACTGAGCCACCCAGGCGCCCCTATTCTATAAATTTTTTAAAGGGCGTGAGAGGTGCAGGCTTCCCTGAAAACACTTTACTGTTAAAAAATGCTAGCCATCATCTGAGTTTTCAGCGAGTCCTAACCACCGACCACAGATCACCGTAACAAACGAATAATAACCCAAAGGTTTCCAACGTTGTGAGAATCACCAGAATGCGATACAGGGGCACTAAGTGAGCAAGGGCTGCTGGGAAAACGGTGCCGATACGGACTCGCTCGGTGCGGGATTGCCGCAAACCTTCAGTTTGTTTCCAAAAAAAAAAAAAGGCAGCGTCTACAAAGCGAAGTGTGTTAGCAGAAGTGCCAAGTGCTGTGAGGAGACTAAAGCTGGAAGAGAGGTCGAGAGGTGAGAGAGGGGCTCTCCAGAAGCGGTGGTCAGGGTCGGGGTGACCTCTGAACAGAGACCTGAAGGGAAGGAGGGGACCATACTGACATCTGCAGGAAGGGTGTTCCCGACAGCGGGAACAGCCTATGCAAAGGCCCTGAGTGGGGAGCAATGAATTGGAAAGAGGCTAAGGAGCGTGGGGCTGCGGGAACAAGAATGGAGGAGGAGGAGGAGGAGGAGGAGGGAGGAGGGGGAGGAGGAGGAGGAGGGGAGTGGAGGAGGGGGAGGAGGAGGAGGAGGAGGCTCCTCCCACGGGGTCTTGTGACCCTCAGAAGGGAGTGGGGAGCTTGGGAGGATTGTGAACAAGGGAAGAAACCCGAATTATCCGTGTCGTGGACCGCTCAGGCTGCAGGACCAGCCAAAACTGGGGTGTGGGGGGGACACCAAGGCAAGAGAGGAGACTTGTTTTCCGAGCTTTCAATTCTTGGGCTAGAAACCACAGCCCCCCTCCCTCCCCGCTTCCCCGCCGGCCTGGCCCAGTAGGGGTTGGTTCCAAACTTGCTTGCCAGTTAATGCCGGAATCCTGGGCGCGGTTATTTTGGGGCTCTCTGATGCCCCTGGGGGTGACTCAGACAGTTCGCGTGGGTCGTGTTTCCAGGCTTAAGACGGCAGAACGCCCCTCATGAATAATGTAGCCACATCTCCGCCCGCTGTGCGTTTTGATGCTTTTTTCAGGTCTCCGGCAGCGTGGCTTCCGGGAGCTTTGGCCAGTGCAGGGCTTGGGTCTCAGCAACCCAGTTCCCTGCGGAGAGGGTGGCAGGAGGGGCCCTGGCTTTCCGGCCTGGCGATGTTGCCTGGGCCACCTGGGCCGTGTGGCTGGGTCTCCCCTGCGGTGACCTCACGAGGGGCTCCAGGAACCGGCGGTAGCATTCGTTGCGGGTCGGCGGGTAGAAACGGGCGTTTTGGTCACCCCAGTGGGCCTGCTGCGGCGCCTGGCCACGGGCCCCAGGATGGGAGTGGAGGACACCGGAGTCCTTGTCCCAGCTCTGCCCCTGACCCCGTCCCTTCTCCCCGCGTCATTCTGCTTTCTAAGTGGCCGAGGGTGGATAGCGCCCGGATTCTAAGAACCTTGAGCCACCGAAGTTGGCCGGCATCACTTGCTGCGAGCCAAGTCTCCCTCGTTTTCCTCCACTCCACGTCTGCCAAGCCCGTATTTAAGACCCATTAAAACTCAGGAGCTGATAAGGCTATTTTGGAGCCTTCAGTCCGCTCAGGAAAAACAAGGGCTCGACGGAAGGCCTTCTCCCAGGATAAAGATCCTTTTATTTTTTAAACAGCACCTCCTGACCATTTCATAAAGGTGACCTCATTTAAGTGTCCCCTTGCCACAGGAGGTGGATAAAACACTGTCCCTTATAGATAAGGAAATGGGCACACGCAGAGAGCAAGTACCTTGCCAAAGGTCACGGTCACTGTCAGTGGTACAGCTTGGGGTTCCGGCTCTAGAACCCTGCCCTGCCTTACTCCGGAGCCAAAGCCAGTGACCTACATATGGCCGTGAGCGGGTCCGAGAACGTGGAGTTGGGGAAAGGGCCAAGCTTTGCAGCCAGAACGGCCTTGGGTTCAAGTTCCGCCCGTGCCATGTGGTAGATTCGTGAACCCGTGTGGCTTGTGTCCTTGTGTACGGGGTGGCGGGGTGGTCGTGTCCCACGCTGCTTCGTGCTGTCGCTGCCGGACACTCACCGGTATTCATGAAGGGACGGCACGGCGTCGGGCTTACCCGATTAAGAGTCGTAGGGGGGCGCCTGGGTGGCTCAGTCGGTTAAGTGTCCAACTCCTGATTTTGGCTCAGGTCATGCTCTCATGGTCGTGAGATCAAGCCCTGCGTTGGGCTCCATGCAGAGCATGGATCCTGCTTAAGATCCCCTCCCTCTCTCCTTCTCTCCCCCCCCGCCCCCCCCCCGTCTTCCCTCCAATCTGCCCCTCCCCCCCCCCCCGCACTTTCTCTCTCTCGCTCTCTAAAATAAAGAACTGCAAAAGGGTGTTTCGCTGCCCTAGATGGTCACCTCTGAACTTGCAGGCGTTTTCAGCACAGAATCTTGCTCGCCCTGGGTGAGCCCTGGGCTGGGGGGTGTCGTAGACTGGGAAGGGGGTTATTTCTCGGGGTCCAAAGGAATGAGCCCTCAAATGGAGGTCGGGAAGGCCGAGTGTCGCCTGCCTGTCTCGCCATCCCGAGGTGGGCAGCCGGATCCTCCCTCTGGGTCTGGCGGTTCGTTGGCCCCGAGGAGGTCACCCCTTGGCCGAAGGACGTCCAGCGCCCTCGCGAGCGGCCCCGCGCCTCGGCCCCTCGGAGCCCCGGGGCGAGCAGCCGAGAGTGCCGGACTCCAGCGGGAGGCGGTGTGTTTCCCTTGCAGCAGGTGCGGGGAGACAAGTGAACAGATTCTTGTGCCCTTTTTCTCGTAGACTCTCGAAGGAACTCGGGTTTATAAAGGATGGTAACGGCTCCTTCTGCAGCGAGCTTCCCTTTAAAACTCAGCGGAGGGGCACCCGGTGGCTCGGGCCGTTCAGCGTCCGGCTCTTGATTTCGGTTCCAGTCATGAGTTCTCAGTCCGGGGGCCGGGCTCCGTGCTGACAGCGGGGAGCCTGCTTGGGATTCTCTCTTTCCCACTTGTCCTCTCTCTCTCTTCTTCTCTCTCCCTCCCTCCCTCCTTCCCTCAAAATAAAACCTTACATTAAAAACAATCAGATAGCTGAAGCCCCAGGAGTTCAGGAGATCTGGTGATGCCTGGGACCTTGAATGGATTCTCCTTTAGTTCGTGTTATTCAGGAAGTTGTGTTTAATCAGTAAATTCAATTTATAGCAGCTATTGTACATTTTTCCCTTTTTTCTCCCTTTTTTGAGAAATAAAGACATCCGTACAAGCCCCACTATTAAACACTGCTCTAAATTGCTAATCCGCAAAGCAGGCTTCCTACCCAGTAGTTTCAAGTAGCAACTCCTCTTTCCTCGAAGCTCAGAGAGGTTAAGAAACCGGACCCAGGTCACCCAGCAGGGCCCTGTAGCCAGCTTCGCCCATTTCACTTTGGGGAATCACTCGCTAACAGAACTGGCTAGAACAATCAATACATCTGTAAACATCAAGCCAAAAGAGAAAGCGGCTAAAAAAGTGGACTTCTTGGTTCAAGGGGATGGGAAGTCTGGGGTGAGGCCAGCTTCAGCCGCAGCTCCGTCCGCGGGGTCCAGCGAGGGCCTTCTCGGTTTTCATATCTCTGCGCTGATGTTCGGTGCGGGGCCTTCATGCTTTGTGGGGAGGGAGAGGGTCGCCCGGCAGCTCTCGGGGCACAACCTGCCAGCTTGGCAGCAGCAGGCAGAGAGCTCCCCTTCCCCTTGGTTCTAGGGGGAGATTTAGGATTAGCTTTCCTCGGACCAGCCCGGGTCACGTGCGCCTTTTGCCCCTGTCACCGTGGGACTCGTTGCTCAGACTGACCCAGCCCGAAAGGGCAGTGTGGCTTCAGCCCAGCGGAGAGTCCAGGTGAAATGACCAGACAGGGACATGGGAACTAGGCAGACAAGCCACAGCTGTCCCGTGTGGCAGGGCGAGGGCCCCGGCTTCTGGAACCCAGCCCCTAAGCGTGGAAGTGCTTGGCTGCGGTCCCAAGTGCCGCCCGGGGACCTGCTGCGTGCCAGGTGTCAGCCGGGTCACAGACTCGACCCTAGGGGTGTGCGGAGCCCTGAAATTGTCCAGACACTTTGTACGTGCTATAGAGAGAGCGTATCCTCAGTACCTCTAAGGGGGTCCCCAACCCAAAAACCCAGATCGCTCCTGAACCGTGCTGCAAGGTGAACCCAGTTTCTCCGACCCCAGCATGCTCAGAGATGAAGTGCACCCTAATTTCTAACCTGGCGAGCCCTCTAAAAACAACCAGCCCTAATAATAACCATATTGAGCATTTATTGGGCACCTGCTGTGCTCCAGACCCGCACGGTCCAATGGGAGCCGCCAGTCTCATGTGTCGGTTGACACGTAAGTAAAGGGAAACTAAATTGAATAAAAGATACTGTTCCTGAGTCACATTAGCCACGTTTCGAGGGCACAAGAGCCACGTGTGGCTAGAGATCCTGTTTTGGACAACATGGGCGTAGAGCATTTCCAGAAAGTTCTATTATGTTCTATTGGTGCTGAGTGCCTAACATCCATTAACATATTTAGCCTTTAAAAAAAAAACCCAGAAGTGTAGGTCCTATTTATTATCCCATTTTATAGATGAGTAAATGGAAGCATAGAGGAAGTAAAGTGACTTGCCCAAGGGCACACAGCTGCCGCGGGGAGAGCCGGGAGTCTAACCCAGCCCTCGGATGCAGCACTAGGCGGCGTGTCCTCCTGTCGGCGGCCGGAGGAGGTTAGTCTGTTCTCTGGTCCGCCCTGGGTGTGTTCGAAGCAACCATCTGGGAATGTTGTTTCTTACTTCCTGCAGCTGCGCAGACCCCCGGAGAGGACGTGGGCACGCTCCACCCGTGAGGCCCGCGGGTCCGTGAGGTGGGGCGCGTCGCCAGGGGAGCCGCCTCACGCCGCAGGCAGAAGCACCCAGAAGAAAGCTGGCCGGTCTCCAGGGTGTGGGCTGGGAACGTGAGACACGCAGGCAGGCCGATTTCTCTGGGGACGGAGGGGCGGCAGTGTGGGGAGGCTGTCCTCACAAGTCCATCATCTCCGGGGCGGCTGCGTGCGGGAGTGTGGCCGGGAGGATCCTTGTGCCAAGATGCCCCCAGGCGAATGCTCCAGAACCAGGCACGGGCGGGGAGGACCTCCTTGTCAAGGGGCGTCTGAGCACCCGTGCAGGGCAGCGATGGGAGGCCTGCGTGTTGGGAGGGCCATTCTCCCCTTCCAGGTCGGGGCAGGCTGGCCTGGTGCCCACTGATGGCACCCCAGTAAACCATTAACCGGGCCGGGCTAGCAGCCGCCTGGGAGAGAGGCTCCGGCCTCCGGCCTCCCAGTGCAAGGCCAGCGGCGCATTAGGGCGGGGTAAGTAGCTGCCTAGAGGGAGGGCTGCTCCGGCACGGCACTCCGAAGGCCCACCTGTCACGGCTCTGTCCCTTCTGCCTCCCCGCTCGCTCCCGACGCGGAAGGGACTGCAGAAGGACCAACCGACCCTCCTGAGTCTTTGCTTTGGTGGGTGCGGGGGCGGGGTGGACGCGCGTGGGCGGTGGGGGGGGGCAGGTGTGTTCTGGAACCGCTGTGACGGTGTGTGTAGGAAGGAAGGCTCCATCCCCTCCGCAGTGACTGCCGAGCTCCCGCGGGGGCCGGCCCCCTCCCGGCCCTTCCCTGCAGTCTCGGGGGGGTGGGCGGGGGGCGGCCGAGGGCGCAGAGGGACGCTTCCGGAAGGCCGGCCTCGCCCACGTGCCGGAACATTGGCGTCCCTGCCGACATCGTATGTCAGCAGGGCCCAGAAGGGAGAGTTCCTTTTTTTCTTTCTTCTTAATGGACTTTATTATTATGATTGTTTTTTACAGCAGGGTTAGGTTCACGGTGAGAATTGAGTGGAGAGTACCGAGATTTCCCATGCATCTCTCTCTCCCCCCCACGCGCTCTGCCCGTTCATCCCCCCTCCCCTCCCCTGCCACCTCCCCCCTCCCCTCCCCTCTCCCCTCCCCTCCGTCCCCCTCCCTGGCAACCCCTGATCTTTCACAGTCCCCATAGTGTAGCTTTTTCCAGAAGTCCTGCAGCTGGATCGTACAGCGCGTGGCCCTTTCGGGTTGGCTTCTCTCACCCAGTAGTAGCATTTCCGGTCAGACGCGTTCCTTGTGTCGCTGTGATTCTCCCTCGGAAACCGGCCCGCGGGGTCAGGAGCGGTGTGGAGCCGGGAGGCCCCGGCCAGCCGTGGAGGCTACGGGTGGAAGGTGATGGCGGCGCGTGTGGAGTCGCTGGGGCCGCAGGACCCGCCCCGGGAGCAGGCAGGTGGCCGTGGCCGTGGCTGTGCCGGGGGCTGAGGGCGCAGGTGCACTGGCCGCCTGGGGCTCTGGAGCGGGAGACCTTGAATCACGTCCCAGCCTCTCCACTGGCCAGATGGTCTCTGTCCCTCGTAGGTCAGCAGCCTCGTGGGGAGAGCGGAACAACAGCAGGGACACCCACATTGCTCCCTTGTTGCGAAGCTTTTTTTAATATTTTAAAAGTTTCTTATAAGGTTTATTTATTTTTGAGACAGAGAGACAGAGCACGAGCAGGGGAGGGGCAGAGAGAGAGGGAGACACAGATCTGAAGCAGGCTCCAGGCTCCGAGCTGTCAGCACAGAGCCCGACGCGGGGCTGGAACTCATGAACTTCGAGATCATGACCTGAGCCGAAGTCCTGACACTTAACCGACTGAGCCGGCCTGGCGCCCTCGCTGCCGAATCTTTGGTGGGTCGCGCCAGTAGGTGTCTGTCGAACGAATCGATGAACCTACTGTGTGCCAGGCTCGGTGCAGGGCAGACAGTCATGGGTTTAAGTCCCCACTCGGCCGTTCAAAAGCTGTGAGCTCTTGGGCAAGCATTTAACCTCACTGAGACTCAGTGTCCTCATGTGTAAAATGAGTGCTAGTACCCATCCCTCCCAACCACCCTGGGGACCAGCTGCCGGGCTCAGGGAACACTTTGTACATAAATGTAGAAAGCGCTTACTGTGTGGCTGCCCCCGTGTTAAATGCTTTCGATGTTTTATTATGCCTGCGAGACTAATGCATATACTGCCCATTCTACTGATGGGAATGTTGAGGTTCGGAGAAGGGACGTGGTTTGCCCGAGATCATCTGTGCAAGAGCCAGGGTTTGAATTCTGGAAGTTTGACCGGAGAGCCGGGTGCTCGTAGCGGACCGTAGGGAGCTTGGAGGAGAGGGGAGTCCTATCAACTTTGGGGGGGGCTCCTGAGAGGGAGTGAAGAGAAGGGCACGTTAGCGAGTCCCGGGGGACGGGGTGGTTTTCTCAGAGCGGGAGATGGGGAGGGGGGGACATCAGTGGAGGGGACCGCACGCAGCAAAGGCAGGGGGTGGCAGTCATGCGAGCCACCCAGAAGGAACGCACGTGTGACCCGAGCCGGGCGCGTGCGGGAAGGGGAGGGGACAAGACTTGGCAGGGCCACGCAGGAAGGTCGGGCCGCACGGGGGAAACAGTCACAGCTTGCAGCCCTGCCCCAGCCCTTGCCGAGCCACCTCCCGTGCACCCCACCTAGAACAAATTTAAAAACTAAAAGCTGCCAGCTATTTCCGTGTAGAGCTTTTCGCCGCCACATTGTCCTGACATCTGTTCCTTCCTTTGAGCTCCAGGTGGCTCTGTGGGGGCAGTTGTAGGGGACAGTTCCCCCCCCTCGGCCTTAGAGTTGGAGAAACCACGGACCAGAGCGTTCCTTTCTGTTTGTACTTCAGATTTGAGCATCACCTCCTCCAGGAAGCCCTCCCTGACCTCCTGGCCTACCTTCTCAGGTCAGGTTTCTTTGTTACTTGTTCACACAGCAGGAAGTTCTTTTGCTGCAGAGAACTGGCCTCGCTTCGTCACAACGTCCCCATTCGTGGGACTTAGCTAACGTCTATCTTGATGGACTGTCACCTCCACTAGGACAGGGATTCTGTCTGCCTGGCATCTAGCACCAAACTCACAGGTGGTGCTCCATAAGTGTTGCGTGAACAGGCCACAGATTTGGCTCCTGTGAGAAATGCTGGGGAGGCAGGTGTTCACAGAACACGGAAGAGGTACATTGCTCCCTGCCCAGGTAGGGAGAATCCGGGAGTGCTCCCGGGAGGAGGTGACACCTGGGCTGAAGCCTGGGTTGTACTTCGCTGGCTGGGGCACGTAGGGAGGGGCACCTGGCAGAAGGCACGTGTGAGCAAAGGCCCGGAGGAGAGCCCGCGGCGCTGCCTTCGGGGAGCTGCGTCCGAGGCGCAGTGGTCCGAGGCAGGGCTGGAGACGCCGGGCCGCTAGGGCGTCCGCACCGTGTCCTCAGCACCCCAGGTGCCCGCGGGGGAGGCAGAGCGGCACAGCCTGCCCTCTGCTCGTTCCCCTCTCCTCCTCACTTGGCCCAAGTGCTGAGAGCTGTCTTTGAAGCCACCCTGACAGGCCCTCCAGACCTCCTCAATTACCCGGCCTCTGCACCGCGGGTTTCTCGCAGACGCGACAGTCAGAGGCCCTCTGTCTCCCACACTCCTGCTGGCTCAGCACGACTCGCCCACGGGCACTGCCAGTCGCCAGCCACCTGAGGTCCCTGCTGGGACGAGGTAGGCTCTGAGTCAGGACCGAGGCAGCAGGCCTCGGAGGAGCAGGTGGCAGCTCGGCTGGGTTTTATTTTGGTCTCGTATGCGCCCGAGGTGCAGCGCTGGCTGCTTTCTACCCCGGGGTGGGGGCCCCCCCGGGCCAAATCCAGCCTGTTCGTGAAACTGCTCCGAAGTGAAGAACGGTTTTTGCATCCCGAAAGAGGGTTGTACAAACAAGAGACAGTGGGAGATAGACTCTGCGTGGCCTCAAAATAGGGTTGACGGATGTGGCCAATAAAAATTCAGACCGCCCGGGGACCGCCTGGGCGGCTCAGTCAGTTAAGCGTCAGGCTCTTGATTTCAACTCAGGTCACGGTCTTGATGTTTGCGAGATTGAGCCCGGCGTAGGGCTCTGCGCTGACCGTGCGGAGCCTGCTCAGGATTCTCCCTCTCTCTGCCTCTCTCTCTCTCTCTCTGCACCTCCCTCAAAATAAAGAAATCAACTTAAAAAAAAAATTTTTAATTCACATTGCCTGGTTGAATCTGAATTTCAGAAAAACAAGTGACCTTTTAGCACAGGTATGCCCCATGCAGTTCTTGGTGCGTACCTACACAAAAAGAAATTCCTCGTGTATCTGACGGTTAGATTTCGCTGGGCGGCCGGTCTCCTAGCTGGCAGTCCTACTCCAGAACCTGAAGTGTTTGCCGTCCGACCCTCTGCAGAAGACTTGCCCCCCCCCCCCCCCCCGGCTTTGAACATCCAGCAGATGAGAGCAGATGCCCAAGGGACTTAAAGACACTGCCCGGATCAGAACCCAGTCGGCTTTAGCTGCCGGCATTAGCCTCAGTGATATAATCAGAGTGGTCGCCAAACATGTATCGAGCACGTACTGTTTGTTTGCCTGGCATTGTCCTTGAGACGGACGCTAAGCAGGTAAGCCCTCAGCTATACAGTGACAGTCACGCCGTGATAAACTCTAAGGAAACGTATACAGCAGCAGAGGCGGGTGGAGTGACGCGCACGAAGCTGAATTTTACACAGGGCGGATCTGAGCCCCTGGCCCCCCCCTCCCATTCTGAGTGCCGTGCGTGGTTTTTTTTGTTTCTTTGTGTGTGTGTGTTTTTTTTTAATGAAATCTACACATAGCAGCCCAGACAGGTGGTGTGAGTATCATCTCCATTTCACAGATGGGGAGACTGAGGCCCGAGGTCCCCTCGCTGGTGGCAGAATCGGAGTTTGACCTGGTGTTTTTACGGACTTCGCTCAGGCGCCTTCCTGAGTGCCAGCTGCGTGCTGGGTCCTGTGTGAAGCCCTCTGCCCAGATTTTCTATCGTCCCCGTGACAGCCCTGCGCACCGGGCTGTACTGTGCCTGTCCAGGCACAGATCGGCGGGGGGGGAAGCACAGAACCGTGCGAAGACGCAGTGGGGAGTAGCGAGTCGATCTGCAACCTGGCAGGGTTCGAGGCGGGCAGCCCGAGGGGACCTTGGGGTGGCTGGGCAGGTGGCGGGAATGAGGAGCGAAGGCGACGCCAGCCGCAGGAGCCCTCTCTTCCGGCTTTGCGGGTTGGTCCGGATTTCCCTGCCAGATTCCTTCCCGAGATTACGCCTCCTGTATGTTGTTTAAATATTTGCAGGTGGAGGGCGGGAGGGCGGGGCTGGAAGCGGGCTGGGGCCTCTGCTTAGCTGGTCCCGCCTAGAGGGGTGGGGTTGCAGCCCCAGGGGCCACCTAGGTCCCGAATAACCTGTGGGTGAGAAGCCGGGGTGGGCGAACAGAGCCGCAGGGCCCCTCAGCAGGTGCCCGTTCACCTGACTCACACTCAGGAGCTTCCGAGGGGGGCCAGGCGGTGAACCCTGCGGTCGCTGTCCTTTAAGAGCCGCTCCCACCTGTACAGTCCCTGCTCCGTCCAAGTGCTGTCTCATTTGCCAACGAGGGGGGAGGGTACTATTATCAGACACCCCATTTTAGAGGCGGGGAGACTTGTCCAGCATCCCGAGTGGGCAAGGATTCTGGCTCCTAGCCTCTTGACTGCCTCCTGACATCCCGTCATTAGCGCTACTAAGCTGGTTTCAAAAGAAGTGAGCTCCCCATCCTGGGAGGAATGCAAGCACATGTCGGAGGACTCAGAATGCTGCCGGACAGAGATGGAATCTTCCTGACCGCTTTGACCTTTGAGGTCCCCTCCCTCCTCCCCCACAAAAGACCCCCCCCCCCCAGGACATGGTTGTAAGAGTCCTGTCCAGGTGGCCCAGGTCTTCTGACTGC
Organism: Paguma larvata; assembly: GCA_030068075.1. NCBI lineage: Eukaryota > Metazoa > Chordata > Mammalia > Carnivora > Viverridae > Paguma > Paguma larvata. The sequence goes on from CM057835.1 coordinate 63,273,782, forward strand.
CCATTCAGCGCCGTTTTGGTCCCCACATTGGGCGAGACTGAGGAACCCCTTCTCATCAGTTTCTCAGCGCTTTGGGGTTTCAGAGGGCCTGACCCATTTCTGGGCAGGCTGGAGGCAGAGCTGACCGTCAGACCGAAGTTCAAGTCCTGGCTGCGGCCTCCCCTCGTTGTGTGACCCTAGGGCAAATTGCATAAGCTCAGTTTACCCCTCTTTAAAATGGGGACGAGAGGGGCGCCTGGGTGGCTCAGTCGGTTAAGCGTCTGACTGTCGATTTCAGCTCAGGTCATGATCTCACGGTTTGTGAGTTCAAGCCCCGCGTCGGGCTCCATGCTGACAGCCTAGAGCCTGCTTGGGATTCTCTCCCTCCCGCTTGCTTTCTGCCCCTCCCCCCCTCACATGCACACATCTCTCTCTTTGGGAAAAAAAAAAATCAAAACTTTAACTGGGGATGATAATATTCTCTTGAGGATTAAATGAGATATTCTGTACAAAGTATGTGGCACCTCCTAGGTGCTCAGTAAACATACTCTCTCACTGTAAGCTGGGTGGTAACAAAAGCTGTTTGTTTCAAACGGTTTCTGGCTTCTGCTATGCGGCAAAGTACGTGTTAGCATAAAGGCCCTGGGTCTGAATCCCGCCTCCTCTGCATGACCTTGGGTGGGTTATCTAATAGCTCTCTGCCTCAGTTTCTCCATCTGTAAAATGGGACTCATTCGGCAACCTAGCTCATTTGGGTTGTCATGCCATAAACGGTCTCAGGAACACCGCAGGTGCTCAAAAAAAAAAAAAAAAAGCCGTGAACGTTTAGCATCATAAAACTCCTACTGTGTGCTAGCCAGGGCTGCCCTTTGGCAAACGACACCCCATTTAATCCTCACCCCCCGGGCCGAGGGGCCGAGCTGGGATGTGGCTGGCTGCGGTCGCACCCCCCCGCCCCCCGTAGGCACAGCCTCTGTGCTGCCCGAATGGGGCGTGATTCTGGGGCCAAAGCTTAGAAGAATCACGTGGGCTGCTGCACGAGGCTCGGGGCCTCGGGGTGGCCACTGCCACCATCCCCAGACCGCCCGAGGCCCCTGAGATCTGTCAACCTCCGCAGCGGACCAAGTCCAAGCTCGCGCCTGGGAGCCCAAGAGGGGAAAGGTGGTTGAGCCGAATCTCGAATCTCGGAGGCCCTCTGCCCCGCGCCCACAGGTCTGGCCAGTTTCCCCCGGGGATCGGTCCTCCCCCTCCCCAGTGTGCCGCAGCCTCTTCCTGCAGCGAGACGGTGCCCTCTCCCGTAAGGCTCTCGGCAACTGCCCTTCCGGGGGAGGCTTTCGCCCCCCTGCCTTTTTTAATTTCCTCTTCTGGCCTCAGGCTGTCAGCGCCTCGTTCTCTTCTGGGGAAGTTGGGAGCCGGCCGAGTGGGGGAGGCACCTCCCTGCTCAGAACCCCTCCCTCAGGCCGAGAATGACGCCCTCGGTGCTGCGTTCCCCCCTGTGCTACCCACCCCGCCCCAGATCCGTCCCCGGGAGCCTGCCTTCTCCGGGGTTTCCCCTGTCTGAGTTTCAGGGGCCACAGCTGCAGACAGACACCTGCATTCTGCAGAGTCTGCACTTGAGACCACATGTGTGTGCAGTCCGGGTAACAGTAGGAGACCGGTGATGCCTCCAAGCTGAGCACGTCAAGGTGGATTTAATAAAGGTGCTGCTGACTAAGGCAGGGCGGGGTGGGCGGGGAGGAGGGCGGCGCAGCCTGTGGTTGTACTGGTGGGGAACCGGGAGCTGTTCCCTGCCCCGGTCTGATACCGTCTGATACGGGGAGCGAGGAGAGGTGGCCAGAACGGGCTGGCAGTGTGGGGGAGGTCCCCAGGCAGGAGCCGTGACTGCTGAGTCTCTTCCGAAGGATTCTGGCTGCTTGTGGTCCGTCTCCTCCGAAATCCCCGCTGCAGTCCGAGCGTGTGTGAGAGTAGCTTGGCGAGCTCAGTAAACACCCCAGAGTTGCTGACTCCATGGGTCCCGAGCGTTTGTATCTCCGGCCAGTTCCCAGCTGGCGCTGGTGCCGCTGGGCCCTGTGTCGGCAGCTCTGCTCGGCCGCGTCGCACTTGCTCCGTACCTGTCTTAGCCTGTCCTACGTGCTGGCGCTTTGCACCGAACGGTCTGCCAGGGCAGGACTGTCACACTCCACCCCCCCGCCGCTCTGTGCGCTCGGCGTTTCGGGGCCTCTGCCCAGCCGAATTCACCGGCGTTTGAGCGGTGGGCGGCTCGCCCCTGTCCACCGTTGCCCAGATGCTGTAGCTTGGCGGTCCCCGAGTGGTGGCCGTCGCCGAGATGGGGGCCAGTGTGCGGGTTTATTAGGGTGCGTCTTTGGGATTGACACCCAGTGGGGCAAAGTAAAGCCGGCGGCGGTGGGCCAGGGGAGAAGGCGGGTCACGAGGCTTTCATGGAAGCCCCCGGGGAGTTCCCAGGTTGCTGGCCTGGCCCTTCACACTGTCCCGAGCCGGGGCAAGGATGCCCGCTCTTCACAGCAGTCACCCGATGGGGTCCTCCTGGGGAAGCACCGAGACCTTGGGGGAGGCTCTCCCTGTGTCCCCTGAGGGACTGGCAGCCGAGGGCTCACCAGGAACCCTCCTCGCAGCCTCCAGTCCGGAAGGGGTCTGTGTGGCCCATCGTGGCACCTGCCACACCATCGAAACCTGTCCCAAGGAGCCAGGGAGGGGCCACCCGGCCATCCTGCGACACAGAGAGGCCGAAGCCCCCCGGCCCCCATCCTGGCTTGTGCTGAGATGCGGAATAAACGCGTCAGTGCCGTTATCCGCCGCGTGCAGTGTGGCCTTCCGGAGAGAGGGAGAGGAGAAGGGAGGCGTCGTGTCTCCTGTTGCGTCCCTGAGGCCGGCAGTCCCAGGGAGTGCATCCGACCCCTGTTTCTGGGGCCGAGTGTGGTGGGGAGAGGCCCCCCTCGGGGTCAGATTGGCCAGCGTGTAAACCTCAGTGGGGTGACCCTGGATTCTCTGACGACCTCGGCTAGGTAGTGGCCAACCTCTGAACTGGGCTGTAAATTGGGCCGTGACGGCCACCTGGGACCGTGTTGTGAGGATTATGTGGGTCCTGCCCCCCGCGTCTCGGCTCAGGCTGCCGCAGCAGAACAGCAGCGATGGAGCGGCCCAGCCAGACCTTGATTTCCTGCAGTTTGGAGGCTGCGAAGCCCAAGGTCAGGGTGCCAGCCCCTTCAGTTCCCGGCCAGGCTCTCTTCCTGGCGTGCAGGTGGCCGCCTCGTCACTGCGCTCTGATCCTCCTCCTCTTCTCGTGGGGACACCAGTCCCACCCGAGGGCCTCGCCTCATGACCTCATCCGACCCGAATCCCTCCCCAAAAGCCCCACCTCCGAATACCATCGCACGGGGCCTGGGGCAGGGCTTCAGCAGGTCAGCCCTCTGGGGACCCAAGCGTCCAGTCCGTGACACCATGTGTGCTTAGCCCAGTGCTGTGCGCCTAGTGGGTGAGAGCGTTATCATTATTTTCAAAGACAAGCCATTGGCTGAAGCTTCTGGAATAGCGTCGAGAGCCTGGGTTTAGATTCTCCTTCTGCCTCCGTTCCTGTGTGACCTCGGGTTTCTGCTCAATGTCTCTGATCTTCATTCTCATGGTGGGAGAAGTCACTATAAAAACAGAACCCCGGGGTGCCCGGGCGGCTCAGTCGGTTAAGCGTCCGATTTCGGCTCAGGTCACTATCTCGCGGTTTGTGGGTTCGAGCCCTGCGTCGGGCTCTCTGCTGTCAGCGTGGAGGCCGTTTCGGATCCTCTGTCCCCCTCCGTCTCTGCCCCTCTCCTGCTTCTGCTTCCTCTCTGTATCTCTCTCAAAAGTAAAGAAATAACACTTTATAAAAACATTAAAAAAAAATAAAAATAGAACCAAGCCTTACAGAGCTGTGGGGAGGGTATAGTGAGTTAATAATATAGGTAAACCTAGAATTCGTTCATTCATTCATTCATTCATTCATTCCTTTTCGGGCACAGAAGTGCTCACTCACAGGCCTGAAGGATGGCACGGATACCGACGGCGGGGTATCCGTCTGCCCTGGCTGACGTAACAGCACACCACACGCTGGGCGGCTTAAACAGCGAAGTGCATTTTCTCACAGTGCTGGGGGCTGGAGGTCCAAGGTCCTGACGTCAGCAGGGTCGGCCCCTCCCGCGTCCGAGGGGGAAGGCTCTGTTCCCGGCGTTCCTCGCGGATGGCCCCCTTCCCCCTGTGTCCTCGTGCGGCCTTCCCTCCTCGGTGGTCTGCGTTCCCGTTTCCTCTCCTAAGGACACGGGTCACCCCACGTGAGGCCCCACCCTCCTGACCTCATCTTAACAGGGTCACCTCTGCGAAGACCTTGGCTCCAAATAGATCACATCCTGGGTACCCGGGCTTGAGATTTCAGCGTGTGAGCAGGGGGCGGGGACACGGTTCAGCCCACCACTGTCGGGGAGGTGCAGGCGTCCTGGAAAGTGGGAGTCGGGCGGGTCTTTGAGGCCAGAGGGGTAAACTGAGGCCCCACGGGGCAGCGCCAGTTGGTTGGGAGCACAGCCAGCACTGAGAGCCGGGGGTTTTCCATCCCGGCTGCCTTTTGTGGATGGAGCAGATGGACCCTGGCGGTCGCTGCCTCGGCCACGGGGGAGGACGCGGACAGGGGGCGGGGCCCCTGCCTCGGAGGCGCTCTGGCAGGAGGACATTGGCAGGAGGGCTGCCAGCCGGCCACCCGGGAGAGCTGGGGCTGGCCCTGAGTGTGGGGCGGTCAGCTGCCGTAGCCCCGCCCCCAGTGCCGCCCCCCTCTGTGACACCAGGGCAGGCAGCGCGCCCGCCCGGTGGGGCCCGCCATCCTCGTGCTGGGAGCCGAGTTGGAAAAACACCCCCGCGGGGATTTCTCCTTTACCCCCCGCTCTTCCTGGAGGACGCTGCGGACGCCAGAGGGGCGTGGGTGTGCCACACGTCGGGCAGTTTCTGACCCCGGCTGGGTGGCCCGCCCTCAACTGGATTCTGACCCTAGCTGCCTGGAGTCGGTGTCGGGTCACGCAGGTTAGGGCCCCCAGTCCTGCGAGGCTGTCCCCCGCTTCAGGCGCAAGTCTCAGACTGTCACCTCTACTTTCTTCGGTTTTGTTTTGCTTATTTATTTTTGAGAGAGAGAGAGAGAGCGAGCACACAAGTAAAGGAGGGGCAGAGAGAGAGAGAGAGACACAGAATCCGAAGCAGGCTCCAGGCTCTGAGCTGTCAGCACAGAGCCCGATGTGGGGCTCGAACCCACAGACTGCGAGGTCATGACCTGAGCCAAAGTCCAACGCTCAACCGACTGAGCCACCCACGCGCCCCATCATCTGTGCTTCTTGGCAGCTGTATAGTGGGGTTCCCCGACCCTCTCCTTGGGTTCAGCCATTTGTTCGTAGAAGCCAGGGAAACACTTAGGTTTGCCAGTTTATTACAAAAGGGTATGGTGACCGTCCAGATGGAAGGGGTGCGTAGGGTGAGTCTGGGGGAAGGGGCACGGAGCTTCCGTGCCATCTCGCGCCGCCCTTCCGTCCCCTCCGTATTCAGCAGGCTCTCCAAGCCTCAAACTCTGGGATTTTTATGGAGGCCTCGTGACCACAGACATGCCGGAGAGTTAACTCAGCCTGCCTCCCCGGCCCCTTCCCGGACAGCAGGGGACGGGGCTGAAAGTTCCCAGCTTCTCATCATGCCTCGGTCTTTCTGGTGACCAGGCCCCTTCCCGAAGCAATCCAGGAACCCACTGGGCATCACCTCGTTAGAACGAAAGCCATTCCTATCATCCAGGCAATTCCGAGAGATTTAGAAATTCTGTGTCGGGAACTAAGACCAAAGGTCAAATAGGAGAACAGAAGACGGTCCTGGTGCTGTTTTCACCTAGGAAATTACCAGGGTTTTGGGAGCTCTGTGCCGGGAACTGGGGGCCAAGACCAACAGATTTATATAGTTTTTATTGTTTCACGGTCAGCAAACTATTGCCCAAAGGCAAACCCGGCTCTCCGCTTGTTTTTATAAATAAAGTTTTATTGGCACACAGCCATGCCCGTCCATCTACCGACGGCTGCTCTCCTGAGACCAGGGTGGAGTTGAGTAGTTGAGACCGAGACCAGATGGCCGGCGAAGCCTAGAAGGCTCCCTCCGTAGATCTCTCCGGAAACAGTTTGCAGACCCTCGTCTTGGTGCTTCGCCGTCTGCAGGCCTGGGTACCAGGCCCACCCCGGAACTTCCTGGTCGTGTTGACTTGGAGAAGTGTCGCCGTCCATTCGGGCCGCTGGAACAAAAACGCCACAGAGCGGGCGGCTTAAACAACAGGCATTTGTTTTCCAACGGTTCCGGAAGCCGGGAGGTCCAAGGTCAAGGTGCCCGGAGTTCTGCGTCTGCAGAGAACCCGCTTCCTGGTCCGTACACCGCTGTCTTCTCACTGGGGCCTCCCACGCAGAAGAGGGGAGGGAGCTCGCTGGGGTCTGTTTCGTGAGGGCCCCGATCCTCCCACGGGCCCCGCCTCGGAATACCGCCCCCCTGGGGATTCGAATTTCAACATACGAATTTGGGGGGAACTTAAACATTCAGTCCCTTGCGAGGAGGGTCCTCCTCCCCAGAGCCTCGATATCCCTCCTCTGCAGATGGCGAGAGTGCTCCCCTGAACGGTTGTGACGATCCCATGAGGCAAGGCAGGCAGGAGAGAACGTCACAAGGCGAGACCCTCCCGGGACTTATTGGTTCTCTCCGTTCCGCCAGCTTGGAGCCTCCACCTCCTCATCTTCGAGGCGAAGCCCCTCTTTCCACACCCCCTGCAGGTTGCCGTCGATGGCAGTTCCTCCGCGAGGCTAATCTTGTTTCGTTTTCACCTGGTTTTACCTGCATGCGTGTGTTTGACAAGCAGAAGAATGCAGTACAGGGACCAGGCGTGACTTGTTACACGGCAGCCGTGTTAAAACGCATCTGTTAAAATGCAGCTGTTTAGTGAGCACGTACTATGGCGAGTGCTTTATCCGTAGGGCCTCATTTAAGCATCACCACAGAAGGTTCGCCTTCATCCAACAGACACTAACCGAGTGCCTCCTGTGTGCCGGGCATTCTTCCAGGTCTTGACATAGGTGGAACTCCCGACCCCACAGAGCGTAGAAGTCCGTGAAATTGGTGACGCCAAAGACAAAATAAGCACAGAACAGAGTGTGTTCGGGGTGAGAGGCGCTATGGAGAGAAATGAGCAGAAAACGGGCATGCCGAGTGTTGGGTGGAGTAAGAGTTGAAGGTTTTCTTTTAATGTTTATTTTAGAGACAGAGGGAGAGAGTGCGTGCGCACGAGCAGGGGAGGGGCAGAGAGAGGGGGGACAGAGGATCCGGAGCAGGCTCCATGCTGAGAGCAGAGAGCCCGATGCGGGGCTCGAACTCACGAACCGTGGGATCATGACCTGAGCCGAAATCGAGAGTCAGACGCTTAACCACTGAGCCGCCCGGGCGTTCTGGGTTGCAGTTTTAAATAGCACGATCAGGGTAGGTGGCATTTGAGCACGGGGTTGAACTGTGTGTGGTTTCTGGGGAGAGAGCCTTCCAGAAAAGGAAACAGCAGGTGCAAAGGGCCATGAGGTGGGCCTGTGACCATTGAGTTGGGCAGACGGCAAGAAGCGGGGTGTGGAACAGCGGGGCCGGGTGGGGGGAGCTCGGAAGGTCAGTGGTGGGTCCAGGTCACACAGAACCTTGTGACCCATCAGGACGGCTCGGGCTGTCACTCCCAGTGAGAGGGGAGGGGGGTGACCTGACTTACCTTGTTTTTGTTTGTCTTTTAAACTGCAAAATATTTGGGATGTGCGGGTGGCTCAGTCGGTTAAGCGTCTGTCTTCGGCTCAGGTCATGATCTCGCAGTTCACGGTTCAAGCCCCGCGTTGGGCTCTGTGCAGACAGCTTAGAGCCTGGAGCCTGCTTCCCTCTCTCTCTCTGACCCTCCCTCGCTCACGCTCTGTCTCTGTCTCTCTCTCTCAAAAATAAATAAACATCAAAAAGTTAATACACTGCAAAATATTTATGTACTTACACTACATTAACACATAATAGCCACACTTCTAAAAATTGTGCTAAAATACACAGAACGTAAAATTTGCCTTCTTCATCATTTTTAAGTTTGGTAGTGCTAAGCAATTTACATTATGGTGTGGTCAGTCTCTCTTCATATTATAAAACTACAGCTCTATACCCATGGAGTAGTAATTTCCCATTGTCTCCTCCCCCCAGCCCCCGGCGACCACCATTGTGTCTTCTGTCTCCATGAACTTGCCTCCTCTACGCACCTCTTACAAGTATTCTGTCTCTTTGTGGCTGGCTCATTTCCCTTAGCCTGACGTGCTCAGGGTTCATGCATGCAGTGGCATTTTTTAAGGTTTATTTATGTATTTTGAGAGGGAGAGGCAGAGAGAGAGGGAAAGAGAGAGTCCCAAGCAGGCTCCGCACCATCAGCGCAGAGCCCGACGCGTGGCGAGCCGCGATCGAGAGTTGGACACTCCGCCAACTGAGCCACCCAGGCGCCCCAGAATTCCCTTCCTTTTAAAGGCCGAATTCTGTTCCCTCGAACGCGTCTGCTACATTGTGTTTATCCATTCGTCCAGCAACGGACCCTTGGGTTGTTTCCACCCTCGGCCGTTGCGGTAGTGCGGCCACGAACACGGGTGTGCAAAGCTCTCTTCAACACGCCGCGCTCGGTCCTCGGGGGCGCGTACCCAGAAGCGGAATTGCTGGATCAGACGGTAGTCTTCTGTTTGATTTTCTGAGGTCCCGCCGTCCTATTTTCCTCCCGAACCACACGATCCTACGTGCCCGTCGGCAGTGCGCGGAGTTCCGATTTCCGCATCCGCGCACCTGCACTCGTTACTGTCCGCTTTTCCACGGGAGCCGTCCTGATGGATGTGAGGCGGTCAGCATCCCATCACGGCTTTGATTTGCACCTCCCCGATGATGAGAGATGTCAAGCAGCTTCTCATGTGCTTGTCGGCCCTTCGTGCTCCTCCTCTGGAGACGTGTCTGTCCAGGTCCTTTGCCCGGTTTGGAATCAGGTTGTGTTTTTTTGGTCGTTGAGCTGTAGGAATGCACCATACGGTCTAGACATTAGCTCTTTATCAGATACACGATTTGCAGCTATTTTCACCCTTTCCATGGGTTGCCTTTTCGCTCTGCTGATTGTGTCCTTTGATGTACTGAAGACAGAAGTCTGTTGTTGTTGTTGTTGTTACTTTGACGTGGTCTAGTTTATTTCATGTTCTTTTTGCCGCCTCTGCTTTCGGTGTCACGGCCAAGAAATCCTTGCCAAATCATAGCTTCTCTGCTCTGTTTTCTTTGAGGAATTCTATAGTTTTCACTCTGGTATTTAGGTCTTTGGTCCCTTTTGAGGAGAGTTTTGTGTATGGGGTAGGCGAGGGTCTCACTTCATTTTTTTTCCCACGTGACATCCAGTTTTCACGAGAGCGTTTGTGGGAAAGACTGTCCCTTCTCCCATTGAATGGTCTTGGCATCCTTGTCAGAATCATTTCACAGGTACTGATAGACGTGAGGGTTTATTTCCGGGTTCTCTATTCTTTACCGCTTGTGTTTACGCTAGTACCTCACTATTTTGATTACTGTGATTTTCTGATAAGGCTTGAGGTCAGGAAATATCAAACCTCTCGCCTTGTTCTTCTTTTCGAGATTGCTGTGCCTATTCGTGGTCCCTTGAGGTTCCATGCTACTTTTAGGATACATAGATTTTCCTTCTTCTGCAGAAAAGCACCCCAAAACAACATCAAGCCAATGCCATTGGGGTTTTGATGGGGATTACATGTAGGTTGCTTTGGGTTTTATTGACGACGATATTAAGTCTTAAAATATCAGAACACGTGGGAAGCCTTTCCTTTTATCTGTGTCTTTAAAAAGTTCTCTCGGCAGGTTTATTGTAGCTTTCAACATACAGGTCTTTCAGCCCCTTGGTTAAGTTTATACCTAAGTATTTTATTCTTTTTGATGCTACTGGTGTGTGTGTGTGTGTGTGTGTGTGTGTGTGTGTGTGTGTGTGGTTTATTGTTGTTGTTTTCAGTGTTTATTTTTGAGAGAGAGAGAGAGAGCATGAGCAGGGGAGGGGCAGAGAGAGAGGAAGAGAGAGAGAATCCAAAGCAGGCTCCGCGCTGTCAGCACAGAGTCTGATGCGGGGCTCGAACTCACAAACCGTGAGATCATGACCTCTGCTGAAGTTGGATGCTTAACCGAATGAGCCAACCAAGCACCCCTCTTTTGGATGCTATTGTAAACAGAATGCTTAACATTTCGTGTTTGGATTGTTCACCGTTAACGTTTAGAAATTTTCACGTGTTGATTTTGTACCCTGCAACTTCGCTGAATTTGTTTATTTATTTATGGCTGCTAACAGTTTTCTTGTGGAATTTCTAGGGTTTTCTGGGCATAAGATCAACCAAGATCATTTTACTTCTTTCTTTTCAATTTACATACCTTTTGTTTCTTTTCCTTGTCCTACTTCGTCTGGCCAGAGCTTCCAATGCTGCGTGTAGTAAAAGAGGCAATCACAGGCATCTTTGTCGCTCTTGACTCTGAAGGAAGCTTTCAGTCTTCCACCATCCCGTGGGCTGGTAACTCCGGGTTTTTCGTATATGACTTTTATTATGTTGAGCTAATTTCTTCCCATGTCCTGCTTGGGATTCTCTCTCTCCCTCTCTCTGCCCCTCCCTTGCGCTCTCTCTCAAAATAAATAAACTTGAAAATAAAAGTGTGGGGGTTAATTTCCACACATGCCCTTAGTTTCCAGCTTCACCCCATTTTGATCAGAAGAGATACTTTGATTTTTTTTTAATTTTTTTTTTTAGCGTTTATTTATTTTTGAGAGACATAGAGACAGAGCGTGAGCTGGGGAAGGGCAGAGAGAGAGGGAGACACAGAATCTGAAGCAGGCTCCAGGCTCTGAGCCGTCAGCACAGAGCCCGACGCGGGGCTCGAACTCACAGACTGTGAGATCATGACCTGAGCTGAAGTCGGCCGCTCAACCGACTGAGCCACCCAGGCGCCCCCAGAAGAGATACTTTGTACGGTTCCTGGCTTTTGAGATTTGTTAGGACTTGCTCCGTGCCCTGTCTAGAACACGCTCGGTCCTGAGGAACGTTCTGTGCGCACGTGAGGAAAACGTGTCTTCTGCTCTTGTTGGGTGGAGGGCGCTGTCTGTCTCTCAGGCCCCGTTAGCCCAGGCTCAGGTCGCTCAGGTTCTCCAGTTCCTTATCGATCTTCCCTCTGGTTGTTCTGTTGGCTTACCTTTTAACGAGACCCTGGACGAGCCGCCAGGAGGCGGAGGCAGGGAGACGGTGAGAGTTGTAGCGTCAATCCAGGGGAGATGTGACTTGAGCAGGGCCGGCTGGACGGGAGAGGTGCTGGTGGGGAGGGTGAGGGATGGTCAGGCTCTGGGTTGGTAGAGCCAACAGATTTTCTTGACTCGGGGAGCTGGTATCAGGAAAAGGCATTTGCCTAGGGTCCTACAGCCGGGAAGTGGTTGGGCCAGGATTGGACCCCAGGCCTATCTGGCCCCAGATTCTTAGCTCTTAATTAACCACTGTGCTTTTCCCAAAGCACTCCTGGCCCAGCTGCCTGGACAAACCCCCCCCCCCCCGCCCCGCCCGCATTCTCTGAGATGTCCAGGTCTGGGTGCTTGTCAAGCCCCTTCTGGCAGGTTCTCAGACTGGGCTGTTGGCCAGCATCAGTGTATCCTGCCTCAGGGGAGCACAGGAAAGAAGGAGGCAGGTACCTGGGGAGAAAAGACAGGTGGGTAAATGCTTTGAGACTATGTGGGCTTAATGCATGTTGTAGAGGAACTTAGCCCCTGGAATCGGACAAACCTGGGTCCAAGCCTTGACTCCCCTCCTCACCAGCTCCGTGACCCTGGGCCGATGACACCACCTCTCTGTGCCTCTGTTTGCGCCCTTGACAAGCAGGGGAGATAATACTGCTGCTGTGTTTACCTACCATTATGGTAACAAGAAAGCATTTTTTCAGCTAAAATAGTATACCAAAGCAAAAGTCACTCATGACCTTTTTTTAAATTTTAATTTTATTATTATATTTTCTATTTAAATTCAAGTTACTTAACATACAGGGTAATCTTGGTTTCAGGAGCAGAACCTGGTGATTTATCTTTTACATGTAACACCCAGTGCTCATCCCAACTAGTGCCTTTTTTTAATGCCCATCTCTCATTTAGTCCATCCCCCACCCACCTCCCCTCCAGCAACCTTCAGTTTGTTCCCCGTATTTAAGAGTCTCTATGGGGGCACTTGGATGGCTCCGTCAGTCAAGGGACCGACTCCGGCTCAGGTCATGATCTGCGGTGTGTGAGTTCGAGCCCCCTGTCGGGCTCTGTGCTGACAGCTCGGAGCCAGGAGCCCGTTTCAGATTCTGTGTCTCCCTCTCTCTCTGTCCCTCCCCCACTCATGCTCTGTCCCTCTCTGTCTCTCAAAAAATATATAAACATTAAAAAAATTAAAAAAAAAGTCTCTAATGGTTCAGGTCATGATCTCACAGTTCGTGGGTTCCAGCCCCACGTCGGGCTCTGTGCTTATGAGTCTGATGGGTGTTTGAAAGCAGCCACTGGGGAGACCCTGAGAGCAGGGGAATTTTATTCTCTGAACAGATTACTGTTTCAGCCAGAATAACATTGAAAGAGGGCAGGTGAGGTTTTAGGCAACTAACACTTACCGCGGGCACCCTGTGCGCCAGGCTCTGCACTCAGCACATGGTGCGTGTTTCCTTGTTCAGTCTTCCCGTAGCCCCATGGCGGGTGCTATTCCTGTATGCCCTTCACCCAACGAGAATACTGAGGTTCGGAGAGCTGATGCGATTTGACCGTGAGAACACGGTCAGTAGCCACAGCGGCCGGGATATGGCAGCTGGAGGTGAGATGGGAAAAAAACAAAAACAAAAACAAAATCCTAAGCCAAAAGTCCAGACATGGCTTCCTAGCTTTGTGGCCTTGAGTAGGCCTGCGTGCCTCCCTGAGCCTCAGTTTCCACACCTGTAAACAGGGCCGGTTCCAGGGGTTCGGCTAGTTTCAGACTTAGAAAGGCAGCTGGCAAAGCCGAGCTTAGAGCTCGCTGAGCTCAGAGGGCGGCGCTGTCCACGGGGCCGGTGCTGACTTGGTTGTGCGGGGCGTAGTGATAAATCCCTGAGTTGTTTTCCCCTCCAGGAGGCAGCCAGAAGGAAGGGAAGAGGGGCACGGAGAGCCTGAGATTGCTCTCCGGTGGGTGCACTGCTGAGCGGGCCCGGCCGAGGCCGAGCGGACCACGGGGCGGCCAGGAAGGGAGCGGCGGCTCACGGAGGGAGTTGGATTCAGAACTGCTCCTGTTACCCCCATGCCTCAGCCCCGGCGACGGAGAGCTGGGACCGGCCTTTGAGGTCATCTCTCTTGGCCTCCTCAACCTCAAGGTGGGGAGACTGAGGCTTTAGAGAGGAGAAATGCTTTGCTAAAGCCCCATAGTGATGCCGGGCAGAGTGGGGGCCAGAGTCCAGCAGGGATTCAGGTGTTCAGGCCAGCGGAGAGCTGACGTGAGCAGAGGCATGGCCGTCCCTTCAGCGCTGTGTCCCTCACGCCTGGTGCACCAAAGGTGCTCAAAAAAGTTGTGCTGAGCGTGCGAGGATGGTAGGAAAACACGCGCCTCGGGGGTCGGGCAGCCCGGAATTCGGTCTCCGCTCTGGGCCAGCTTTACTTCTCTGGGCAAGTTGCTTCACCTTGCTGAGCCTCGGTTTCCCAGAATGAGAGCAGAAACCCAACCGGTGGGTGCCTGAGCAGGGATCGGAACCCAGATCTGCTAGATTCCAGGCCCGATTTGTCACTATGCCTTCCCGATCCTTCTATATACTTGTTTCCTCTCCCCTCCCTTGCTTCCTTTCTTTTCTTCCTTCCGAAAATATTTATTGAGCACCTGCTGTGTGCCATGCTCTGTTCTCGTCGCTGTGGATACAGAAGTGAACAAGACAGATGAGGCCCTGCTGTTGGGGAATTTATATCCTCGAAGAGGGTGGCAGTAAGCAAATAAACGGGACAGGAAGAGCGTACGTACCCAGAAGGGCCGTAACAAGGTGCGGATGGTGTCAGGGGAGGGCGGTCTCAGATGAGGGGCTCAGGGAAGAGCACGTTTCACATGACGCCTGGGAAGAAACCGGCCGTGCAGAGATCCTGAAGAAGTCAGTCAGTAAAACGCGAAGCTCTCTCAGGCCCCGGGCCCCAGGCTTACGGAAGTCGCGACGAGGAGGGTTTGGAAGGAGGGCAGTCATCAAAGCACCCCAGACGGCCAGAGAGGGCCAGGAGGGACGGCCCGGCCCTCGGGGGTGACTGCACCCCGGGCCGCCGTGGGGTCTCGCGGTCCAGCGGCCTCTGCCCTTGCAGGTGAAGCAGATCATGGAGGAGGCGGTCACGCGCAAGTTCGTGCACGAGGACAGCAGCCACATCGTGTCCTTCTGTGGTGAGTCCGGGACCCCCGGCCTCGCACGCGGCCTCTCTCTCTGTGGGCCGCCCCGGGGGAGTGGCCTCTTTGTGTAAGGGCTCTCACTCCGCTTTATGACTGTGTGACTCCGAAGTTATTTCTGGATTCCCGAGGGGCCCCGTGAGGGAGTTGGGAAACGCGGAGAAGCCGAGAGAGGAAATTAAGAACAGCCTCTGTGCCCACCAAGGGTTAGTCACTGCTGACGCCGGAGGGACCATCTTCCCCTCCTGTGGGCTCAGTCCATGGCGACTGTACCCCTAGTGACGCCGGTCTTGCGCCTGATGACAGGCTCTGTGCCCTTTCCTCCCCCTGCCCGCGGCTGCCGCCAAACGAAGGGAGGGGATGGATGGGCTTTAAAACTCCTGGGGGCCATCGGTCCACCCTGAGAGAGCAGGACCAGCCACCTCCGCAGAGGAGGCAGGCCCCGGGCTCGGAGCTCGACTCAGACTTCTGTCCCGGCCCCGGCTCTGCTCACAGGATCCCAGGTTCTCACCGTCCTGCCACGGTGGCTGCAGACACGTGTTTTGCGTGTCCCCAAAGTCGGGGTGCAGCTTCTAATCCATGTGTACGTAGGAGCGAGGGTGTTTCTTTCTCCCTGAAAACTTCTCATCCCGTGGCTGGAGTGTCCCGGGATGGAGGACGCGCTATATCTCCCCCTCGCTCCGCCCCGAGGGGAGGCCGGAGCGAGGAGACCTGGCCGGCCCCCAGCTCCCTCCACATGGCCGGACGCACCACCCACGGGAGCACGCGCCGTGACCTGGGAGCCCACTGGTGTCAGTTCAGCCAGACCCGGGTTCAAATCCCTTCTCTGCCTTTTGTTTGTTCGGTGACCTCGGCAAGAAGAAAGAAAATTAAGTTGATTTGGAGAGAGTGTGGGCGGAGGAGGGACAGAGAGAGGGAGGGGGAGAGAGAGAGAGAGAGAGAGAGAACGTGAGCAAGGGAGGGGCAGACAGAGAGGGAGAGAGAGAGAATCCAAGCAGGCTCTGAGCCGTCAGCACAGAGCCCCATGCGGGGCTCAAACTCACAGACCGCGAGATCATGACCTGAGCCAAAGTCAGACGCATAACCAACTGAGCCACCCGGGTGCCCCCCAATTTCTTTTTAAAGTGTAGTACGTTTATTTAAATTACATACATATCTATCTATGTTTTTATATACTTGTATGTGCATGCATAGGTATACATGTATGTGCATGTCTACATACACAGGTATGTGTGACTATGTGTATATATACACATAAGTGTGACTATGGGAATATATAGATGCCCAATTTTTTTTCTCCCGGACATCGCTATTTGCACGTCCATTTCAGAATGTGCAACCGTGCCTACCCACCGAAGACTTAGAGGCATAGAACGATAAGATGAAAATTCTCTAACTCCAACCACAGTGCGTGGATGAGGGAGGAGGGGGCAGTGCTGCAGGATGAGGACTGCGAGGTGTCCCTGTGGTGTCTCTGCTCCACGGCGCCTTAGGAGCCCTCGCCAGAAAGAATCAGGGCAGGTCTCCAGTGCCCGGTAGTTAATTAACTTCCTGCAGCGGAGACACAAGTGCGGTGTGTGTAAGCAAAAATGAAGATGTTTAAGAGATGCTTACCCTGAATATATTAATCCCACGGGCAGTTTAGGCAACAGGCTGGGCCTCCATTCAAAGCCAGATGATCGCTTGTGGGGCTTGTGGGGCGCCCGCCCGGCCGGCTCAGTCGTTAGAGCACGTGACTCTCGAGCTCAGCGTCGTGAGTTCAAGCCCCACAACTGGGCATGGAGCCTACTTTAAAAAAAAAAAAATTATAATAAGTTTTTTTTAAAAAGTCGAATAATTGCGAACAAAAATAAACCAAGACCAGCAATTGCACCAAAACCCGTCAGTATTTCTCTTTGCAACATAACCTTGGCCAGGCTCTTAGGCCTCAGAACGCGGGCGTGTTGTTTCCGTGGAGTCACGGTCCCTAGAACGCTCACTTCATGGGTGTTTCCCACAAGGGTCAGGTGAGGTAAACCGTGACACTGGCCTCACACCCAGCAGACACCCAATAAGGAGTAGCTCTTGTAATACGCTCACTCCTTCCGTCAACATTGATTATGCTCCTATTATATACCAGAGCGAGCTCCCTCTAAGACAGAAGGTAAGAAAATACTCAATAAAGGGCTTGCTGAAAGTACCAGAAATAAGATAGGGGCCATCAGAGTGGCCTGTACAGAGGGGGAAAACACTAAGGCCCAGAGACGGAAAGCGGTTTGCCTGAGGTCCCACAGCAAGTTACCGGTAGAGCCCAGGCCACCAGCCAGCTCTCCCGCCCCGAGCAGGGCTGGGCAGGGGGTCCAGGGAACCTGCCCACGCGGGAGGCGATGCCAGTCCTCTCTTCAAATCCTTTGTGGAGGCACGAGTGTTGGGAGCACGCCTTGGGCTCAGACTCGGGATTGGATCCCCGCTCCGTCCGGCTGGCCCTGGCTCAGAGCCTCGGTGTCCACATCTGGAAAAAAGGAGACAGTGTTCCTTTCTTCCTCGGCTGTGGCAGAGACGGAATGGGAGCCACAGTGTTCGCTGTTCCTGGAGTCACAGTAGCAGTGACGATCGTGTGATCCTTCAGCCCGGACACAGCTCCCCGGCCCTGCGGCCAGCCTCCCCTCCCCCTACCCGGCAGGAGTCCTAGCCGATGTTTCTAGAGCGCTCACTGTGTGCCGGACTGCGCGGAGTGCTGGCCGTGCGTGCCCCCCAGCTCGCTCACAGCAACCGTGCACGGTGCCTGTTTCACAGACGGGGAAACAGACACGCAGAGAGCGAGTCACTGACCAAGGTCACGCAGCTGGTTAGCGTCTGGGAGAGGGCGTGAGCACAGACAGTCTGACCCCGGGCAGCGAGCGTAGGTCAGCTGCTGAGCCTTCTTGCTCCCTTTTGGGGGCGCGGAAGGCAGAGAGGCGTATACGTGCTTTCCTTAAGACGCTTTCGTGGATTTCATGACTCTGCGCGTCTGGAGATCCGAGCGGGGCTGGGTGCTGGGGAGCGCAGGCAGGGCAGGGCCTGCTGACCGCTGTGTCCCCGCAGCGGCTGTGGAGGCCTGCGTCCTGCACGGGCTGCGGCGGCGGGCGGCCGGCTTCCTGCGCAGCAACAAGATCGCAGCGCTCTTCATGAAGGTGGGCAAGAACTTCCCGCCGGCCGAGGAGCTGAGCCGCAAGGTGCAGGACCTGGAGCAGCTGATCGAGAGCGCGTGAGTGCGGAGGAGGGGGTCCGGGCCGGGGCGCTCCTGCAGAGGGCAGTCCGGGCTCCTCCCTGAGCTCTGCCAGAGCCTGCACCTCCTGGCACTGTCTGCACTGCCCTTTCTGCTCCTCGAACCCGCCAGACTCTTTCCTACCCCAGGGCCTTTGCACGTGCTGTGCCTGCCACCCGGTTCACACGCCTCGCCTTCTGGGGCTGGTTCCTTGTCATCATTCAGGCCTTCCCCCAGTTAAGGGTAAATCCAACCCTCTCCCCGTTTCTCTTACATATCACTCTGTTTATTTTCTGCCCTATGGTTATCACCCCCTCTAATTATTCATTCCTTTGTGTACTTTCTACATGATCGTCGCCTCTCTCTCTCTCCTACTTGGCTCTGAACTCCACAAGAATAGGCAACTAAAATCCGTTATTCCCCATTTTGTCCCCGGTGTCTGGACAGTGCCCAGCACCTGATAAATGCTCAAGAAATCATTGTTGAATGAGGAAGTGTCCGCTGTTAGCCAAACCTGTTCTGAATGCAGTAAGACCAAAGTTTAATGAAACCACTGTGGTCTCCGTCCACACAGACCAGATCCTGGCATAGAGGCAACAAGGGGAACAGGGGCTTCACTCACGTGTCTCGAGGGCCGGTTTCCTGGGGGGAGGCTCAGGGCCCGAGGGCACACACACCAGAGTCCCCTCCACCAGAGTCCCGACCGTACAGTCGGACCGTACGCCAGAGCCTCGGTCTGGAGCCTGGTCACGGGTCGCAGCAGCTGCAGTCGGTGCCAGTGGCCGCCCGAAGGAAAGATTCCGGAGCCGCGATTGGGCTTCCCGGGGAAGAACGTGTGGCTCGATTAGCCGTGTCTGTAACGGGCAAGAGAAGGGAGAGAGAGGCGCACGTGCCGTCTCTGCCGCGGGCGATCACTCCCCTTCCCTCCGCCGTCAGGCTGTGCGAGCCCGGAGCTGCTGGCCAGGACTGTGGGAGGGCCCCGGCTCCGGACTTAGCACTGCCAGCTCCCTTTTGGAATCTGACCCCTCGGCCGCTTGGTCTTCGGGGTGCCTTCCGGTCCCTCTGCTAAATCCCCGAGTGTTTGCCGGTAGCTTCTGAAAGGGATGGATTTCCCTGGACCTTCCATAATATCGGGAATGACTTCCTACTGGAGGAATTAGAGATACCCGTGCCGGGGGGTAAGGGAGAGCCTTTCATTCATTCATGCCCTCGCTCATTCATGACAGAGGGAGGGGGAGAGAGAATGAGAGAGAGAAAGAGAAATCTCACTATGAGAATCTGGCTTGCCCATCAACAGTAGACGAAGGTGTCCTGTTTGACCGCATCGTCACGCTCACCAGGTAGTATTATTTTTTTCAACACTCTACCCACTTGCCAGGAGCGATATGGGCTCTCGTTGCTGTTTTGGTTGGCATTCCTTCGTTTCCTAGAGAGTTTGGGCGTTTTGCTGTTGGCATTTTGGTCTGGTTGGATGTCCTTTTTTGCGAATATTCATCCTATCCTCCTTCTGTGCTGGTGTTGAAGGCGAAACCAGATCCAGGGCCTCCAGGAGAACGTGCGGAAGCTGCCGAAGCTGCCCAACCTGTCCCCACTCGCCATCAAGCACCTGTGGATCCGCACGGCCTTGTTCGAGAAGGTCCTGGACAAAATCGTGCATTACCTGGTGGAAAACAGCAGGTGAGGGAGAAACGCCAGCCGACCTCGGTGCGCTCTGCCACCACCTTCTGGCCATCGTGGGAATTGCACCCTGTTGCACCAAGCGGCTTTCTTTTTCCCTCCTGTCGCCATGCACTTGGTTTGAAAGCGATTAGATAAAAAAAAAAAAAAAAAAGAAAGCGATTAGATAAAGGCCTTCAGGATGTTTGCCTCTAAACGAGCCTCGCTTAGAACTTGGGACTCTTCAGGTGCTTGCTGATAATATAGGACCTTCAAATTTGGAGCGGGGAACAAGGATTTTGCAATCTTAGGGATCTTTTTCCTCCCGTGAGCTAAGCCTACAGTCTCCTTGCTAACTATGGTCCTAGAAGAGTCGTGTAGCTTCTCTTTGTCTCTGCTGTCTCTTTTTATAAATGGGACAGGGATTGTGGCCATTCTGGAGAAGAGCCGAGGAGGGGAGTTAGTGAGTCCACGGTATTTGGGAATGTGTGATGGTAGTTTTTTTACATTTTCTTTTCTAGCTCAGGTCACCCTGGTGGAAAGGCTTTGTAGTACAAGTACTCTCGGCAAGCACTTATCCAAACCTTCATTCGTCTAGTAAATATTTAATGAGCACCTACCAAGTGCCAGGCGCTAACCAAGATGTTGGAGATACATCTTGGAGATAACTGTCATGTTAAAGGCTTGGATGTTATGCTAACAGCATGGGGGAGCCAGTGAAGAATGTATCATATGAACTCTTCACGGCTAGCACTCCTTCTAGCCAGAGAGAGACGGGGCGGGGGGGGAGAGGGAGAGACAGAGGGAGAGGGAGAGAGAGAATACGATGCGGGAAATATCCGAGAATCTCCTCAATCTCCTCATCTCTTGGTATACGAAAGTGCAGGTTTAACCACATCTTCACCTGCAGTGGGTCTTATGATGATCTTTGATTCTTTGCCTGGTTGCTAGGAAGATGTATACGCAAGTACGGAGCGGAGTCCTTCCTCTCATGAGCCGCACACGGGTGCAGGGAAAACAGGCAAACAGTAACTGCGATCGTCTGCGATGAGTATTCCAAGTCCGGCGGGTGCTGCCGCATTTCCTCCGGGTGGTCAGGGAAAGGTTACTGGAAGACACGGGCGTTCACCTTCAGTTTGAGGGGTGTGTCGGCATGAACCGGGTGCAGCGGGTAGGGAAGGGGTGTTCCCAGCAGACGGAACAGCAGGCGCGAAGGCCGGGAGGCAGGAGACACACCGGAAGAAATCCAGGCTCCGGAGTCCAGTTAACCTCTTCACCCTCTAGGAAACTGATCCGTCTCTGCCCCGCGCCCCAGCGTGGGTGCGGGCCTCGGTAGTTACTGCCTTCGGTACATGACCTTGTGTTTGCCGCCGACTAAATCGGTCAGACTTGCTCATTCATAGTCATTCATTGGAGCAGCAACGCCAGGCTATTTCTTTATTAAACTTTCATTTGTTTAGATTCCCACAGAAGTCGTAACCTCAGTACAGAGGGTTCGCACCTCCCCTCAGCGATAACACCCTACGTCACCATACCGCAACGGGAAACCGCCCTTGGTACACAATACTGTTAACTAACCTCCACGCTCTATTTGTATTTCACTAGTTCTTACATACACTCGTTCTTTCCGGATAGTTGTATGGACTCTTAACACGTGTAGTTTTGTATAAGCCGCACCGCAGTCAGGACACAGAACCGTGAAACCTGCCACCCCAAAGAGGCTCCCTTGACCTACCCTTGATGGTCACATCTTGCCCCCAGTCCTACCTGTGTCTTAAGTGTGTGAAGTTTCCTCTTCAGATCTGACGCCAAAATGTATAAACTTACGGCTGAGAAGGCCCCGAGCACGTACGTCACTTCCGCTTCAGCCCGTGTCCCGGGGGATGGAAGATTCCCCTCGGGGAAAATTAACAGTGATGTTGCCACCGCTGAGCGAGAACTTCCCGGTGTCAGGGCCCGTGCCATCGCTGTAAAAGCACGTCGCCATTTAGTCCTCCCGGCAGCCTGGGCAGGCGAGTTCTGTCGTTCTCGCCATCTAATGGCTGAGGACGCTGAAGCTCAGAGAGGGGAGTCACGTGCCCAGGGACACACAGCGAGCGTGGGGAGGGCCGCGCTGAGCCCCCGCTCCGTCTGCCTCACTGCAGAGCCCGCGTTCCTCACCCCCCCGCTGTAGGATGGGAAGCTAAGTGCCTCACATCCGTTGTCTCTTTCAAAAGTCCTTTTTTGGGGCGCCTGGGTGGCTCAGTCGGTTAAGCAGCCGACTTCGGCTCAGGTCATGATCTCACTGTTTGTGGGTTCCCCACGTCGGGCTCTGTGCTCACAGCTCAGAGCCTGGAGCAGCTTCGGATTCTGCGTCTCCCTCTCTGTCTGCCTCTCCTCTACTTATGCTCTGTCTCTCTCAAAAATAAACAAACATTAAAGAAGTAAAAAAAAAAATCCTTTTTTTTTTGTTTTAACTTTAAGTAAGCTTCATACCCAGCCTGGAACCCACCCAACATGAGGCTTGAACTCACGATCGGGAAATCAAGACCCCAGCTGAGATCAAGAGTCAGACGCTTAACCGAGCCACGCAGGCGCCCCTCACAGGTCCGTCTGACGGCCCTCTGGAGATAGATTTTTATTACCTCCGTTTTGCAGATGGGACATTCGAGGCTCACAGTGGCAACGAGAGGGAGCCTGAACTCAGCCTGCTCTTAACCATCAGGTCAGCGGCACTTGCGCGCCCC
The DNA here is from genome assembly GCA_030068075.1 of Paguma larvata. Classification (NCBI taxonomy): domain Eukaryota; kingdom Metazoa; phylum Chordata; class Mammalia; order Carnivora; family Viverridae; genus Paguma; species Paguma larvata. The sequence goes on from CM057835.1 coordinate 63,295,867, forward strand.
CTGCTGGTTACCATCCAAACCTGCCTGTCCTTTTCTCTTGCTAGCAAATACTATGAGAAGGAGGCGCTCCTGATGGACCCGGTGGACGGCCCCATCCTTGCGTCTCTGCTGGGTAAGTGCCCTGGGTTTCATCTGGATCTCTGATCTCGGCTCACCGGTGCCCCTCTCGTCCCCCGCCAGCCTTCTCCGTCGAAACTTCCCTGTTCCCTGGCTCTCGCCCCCAGGGTCTTGTGCTGGACTCTCCCCAGCGGGCCCCTGGGGCGTACTCCCTGGCTGGAGGGGGGGGGAGGCGGTGAGATCGGTGGCCCGTCTGGGGGTAGACGGGCGGGTGGGGTTCCCGGGACTCTGGATCCCCAGCCCCCGCGTGCTCCGCAGTGGGGCCCTGCGCCCTGGAGTACACCAAGATGAAGACCGCGGACCACTTCTGGACCGACCCCTCGGCCGACGAGCTCGTGCAGAGACACCGCATCCACAGCTCGCACCTGCGGCAGGACTCGCCCACCAAGCGGCCGGCCCTCTGCGTGAGTAGGGGTAGCCCGGGGAGGGGGGGACCCTGGGAGGCAGTCGGGCCGCATTCCGGGCTCGGTGCGGAGGTGGAGGACGGAGCGGGATGTCGAGGGTCGCCGCGGGCCTCACCCTCCACCTCCCCTCACGCTGCCAGATCCAGAAGAGGCATTCGAGCGGCAGCATGGACGACCGACCGTCCCTTTCCGCCCGTGACTACGTCGAGTCGCTGCACCAGAACTCCCGGGCCACGCTGCTCTACGGCAAGAACAACGTTCTGGTTCAGCCGGTGAGAGATCCAGGGACCAGGTCTTCCCCGGGGGGCTCTGGCTGCAGGCTGTACAGGAGGAGATCCCCGTGGTTCCAGGTTGCTCATCCATCCATCCATCCATCCATTCTTCCATCCATCTTTACATTCATCCATCCATCTTTATATCCATTTATTTTCCAGTCCATTTCTCCACCCATCTTTCCACCCAGCTGTCTATCCATCCATTCTCTTTTTTATCACTCACTCATTCAGCAAGGATTTATACCGAACTTTCTATGTGCTAGGTGCTTGGGACATCAAGATAAACATCTTCATGGTTGATACATTTTTTAATGTTTATTTTTGAGAGAGAGCATGAGCAGGGGAGGGGCAGAGAGAGGGGGGACAAAGGATCCGAAGCGAGCTTCACCCTGACAGCAGAGAGCCCAAAGTGGGGCTCAGACTCACGAGCCATGAGATCATGACCTGAGCCGAAGCACGAGGAGTCAGAAGGAACGCAGCGACCGAGCCCTCGACAGCAGAAGCCCCGGGCGCCGACTCCGCTGAGATCATGACCTGACCTTCGGCTCAACCGATGAGCGCCGGCGCCCCTTCACGGTCGATATTTGTTGAGCGCTTCCTTTGTGTCGAGCACCGTGCTAAGTGCTTTTAGCTATATTAACTCATTTAAAGCTTGTGACAACCATTCGACGCACGTAGTGTCATCAAAGATGATAATGCCGAGATGCCCACAGGGGGGAGAAAGCGGCAGAGTTCTGCTTTGGATTCAGGATGCCCGATGTGGGAGTCTGAGTTGTTTATATCTCCTCTCGGCCTGCCTGGTGCAGGCCCCGGAGGTGGGTGGTGAGCAAGGCACAGGAAACCCCTACGCTGTGCAGTAAATGCCCTTTTGTTCTCCCCTTCCTGAGATCACTGTGGTGTTTGGGCGCAGCTGGGAGGAAGCAGAGAAAGCAGCCAGTCACTCCAGCTCCTGGGTCGCAGTGGTGATCACAGGGTGACCCTGAGCAAGTCCCTTCCCTTCTCCCTGGGAACCTTAATGTCCACATCACAATGGGTACAAAATCGTGTCTCCTCAGATCTAAGAAGCTTTGAATTTAAGATGCTCTGTTTTTAAACATAACCATCAGGACGTGAAAAATGATATTAAGTTCTATAAAATGTTTTCTCGCTACTTGGAAATTGTATTTAACTCTTTTTGAAAGAGCTCTTTGAGCTTTTTAATTTGGATAAAAGGATTTTTTTAGGGGCACCTGGGTGATTCAGTTGGTTAAATGTCCAACTCTGGATTTTGACTCAGGTCATGATCTTGTGGTTCATGGGATGGAGCCCTACGGAGCCTGCCCGCGATTCTCTCTCTCCCTCTCCTGCCCCTCTCCCCTCCCTCTTTCTCACAATAAATAAATAAAACATTTTTTAAAGTTTATTGTTTTATTAAAAAAATTTTTTATGTCTATTTTATTTTGAGATAGAGACAGAGTGCGAGCGGGGGGAGGGGCAGAGAGAGAGGGAGACACAGAATCCCAAGCAGGCTCCAGGCTCTGAGCCGGCAGCACAGAGCCCAACGCGGGGCTCGAACTCACAGACCGTGAGATCATGACCTGAGCCGAAGTCCGACGCCCAACCGACCAGGCACCCCTAAAACATTGTTTTTTTCATGGAGAGGGTGTTGCTAAGGAGGGTTAGAGCCCCTTTCTTACTCTAAACAGTCCCGACCCTGCCCTTGGGGCAGGGCTCCTGGACTTTGGTTGGAGGGGTGGGAGTGTGAAAGCACAGGGGGGCAGCTTTCAGAGCTGGATCTATATAGGACCCATCCTGGGTGGTTGGCTGCAGACTGCTTTGCTTAGCATGCCCCCCCCCCTGCAGGAAGTTCAAGATCTTCCAAGTGGCCATAGCCTTGGAGGGCGTGACCCAGCCTCCTGGATCTGGTTACGCCTCCTTGAGTCAGACGGGGCCGGGGCCTATGACCACCGCGACTCTGGCGCTTTGACCAAGCCTACGCCTTCCTCTCTCTGCAGAGAGATGACATGGAGGCTGTGCCAGGATACCTGTCCCTGCACCAGACAGCTGACGTCATGACCTTGAAGTGGACGCCTAACCAGCTGATGAACGGGTCGATGGGGGACCTGGACTATGAGAAGAGGTAGGGCGCCCTGTGGCCCGGGGAGATGTGTGCTCTGCCCTCCGTGCCCTGCCCCGGCCCGCTGCTCTGTCCGGTGGTTGTGGCCTCTCGGGCCAGCCTGCCTGCAGCCGTGGCCTTACGGGTAACTCACTGGGAGGATCCGGAGACAGACCGGAAGAATCTCACGATGTGGGAATTAGGCAGGCCCTGGTCAAAACCCCACCTGGAGGGAGAAATCTTAACCAAGAGCCTGGAAGGCTGCAAATGACAACTGTTTCCCCCCCATCCGCCGCCACCTTTCCCGTCACTCCATAAGGGAGGAAAGCAGCAGCAGTTGGTTGGCGGGCATCCGGTCCAGGGCTGCGTCTCCTGCAATTCCCTGGGATTCATAAGACTCAGCAAAGGCTTCGGAGTCACGCGCCGAAGAAACACGGACACCAAGGGTTCCCTGCCGGAATGCTCTGTGTTCCCGCACAGTCACAGGAGGGGCCCAAACAAAGGGAAGGCCCAACCCGATTGTTTCCGCCTGAGGAGTCTTGGCAGCTGCACATCACATACGGGCTCCTTTCAAGAGCGTAACCAGAACGCCGTTCTTGTGTTCTGTTTCATGCTGAGCTTCATCGTGAGTAACACCAGGCCTGCATGTGATTAAGACCGTTCTCTAAGCCACTTCCTGTGCAGAGGTGGCCATCTGTCTTCCGAGACGGTCAGTGGGAGTAGAGTCGGTTCTAGGCCGAGCCGTGTAATTCAGCTCCAGTCAGACTTCAGAGTTTCTGCTCAAGAAGCCCTCACCGAGGAACAGCGTGGGGCCGAGGAGATGCCCTTGGCCTGGGACATTATTTCAACGGACTCACCTTAAACCTCAGGCCTTCATCGCCAACCCCTCCCAGCTGAATATGGGTCACATGGAGCCCTGAACCTCCATCGTAGCGTTTACAGAATCGTGGTCACGTAACAAATCCGTGCCTCCTTGTGTGTCAGCTGCTGCCTTCTAGACCGCAGTTCCATGAAGGCAGGGCATCTGTCTCGCTCACGTCTTCTCTCCGGCATCTGCCACAGACCCTGGCACAAAGTAGGTGTGCAGATGATCTCTGTGGAACAAAGCAGAGGAGTTAGGGCACCCGGATTCATCCATCAGATCTGAACGGAGCACCTACTATGTGCCAGGCACTGTGCTAGATACACGAGACATAGACGAGCAGAAGGGGAGGAAAATCTTTACCTTCTCGGAGCTTCCACCGTTATTTGCCTTAAGCTGGAGGAGAGCACGAATAAACAGGTAACTGGATAGATGTACGGTTTGGGCCCCAGTGCTTGCTTGGTCCTCGTCTCGCTGGAGGACTTGGCGTGTGTCTCTCCCTGTCTCTGGGCCTCAGTTTCCCCTTCTATCAGATGAGAGGCCTGGACCATGCGATCTTCCCAGAACTCAGAGGGTTTGCAGGGACTCTCCATACACCAAAGTGTCTTCTGTCAAATAGCACAGCCCGGGACCCCTGTTTGCTAGCTGGACTTACACCCAGGATTGGGTGGGCAGAAAACTTTGTGTTTGTTTTTTTTTTTAACTTTTATTCCTTTTTAAGAGAGAGAGAGAGACAGAGCATGAGTGGGGGAAGGGCAGAGAGAGAGGGAGACACAGAATCTGAAGCAGGCTCCAGGCTTTGAGCCGTCAGCACAGAACCCCATGTCAGGCTCAAACCCACGAACTCTGAGATCATGACCTGAGCCGAAGTTAGAGGTTTAACTGACCGAGCCACCCGGGTGCTCCTGGACAGAAAACTTTTAATACTAATGTTCTGGAGAAGCTTTGAGCCAAATGATTGCAGGCACCTCCCACTCCCTCCAGCTCAAACCAGCGGGGACTCCATCTTTGTGCCTCATCTTGTCCTTAGAACAGACATGGCATGGGCACATCAGTACTTACTTCCTACTGAGCCCATACTTCCCAGGTCACTGCTGATGGGGCTAGAAACTTCCCCAGCCCTGGGCTCTCAGCCCCCATCTATCCTTCTGATTCTTGCCTGGAACCCAGAGCTCAAGGAAAGAGAAAAAGCCAGGGCTCAGAAACATGGTGGTTAGCCTGTAGGAAGGGGAGGTGCCCAGGGACTCTGGCCTCTCTTTGGGGACCAAGAGACAACGACGACAAGGGGTATGGCCCTCGTCTGAGGAGCTTCAGTACCTCTTCTCTTGTCCCAGCCAGCTCCCCCTTGTACAACCACGGCCGTAACTCTCCGGCTAGGTTTCCTCATGTACGTGAGGAAAGAACACCGAAGAATAGCTGTTTGGGCTCTGGAGTCAGGCCGACTTGGCTCTGCTCTCAGCCCTGCCGTGTGGAGCATCTGGAAGCCCCCTACCCCGGCTGATGCCTCAGCACTTTTCAGTCCACTTTGGAAGTGTTTTCTGACCTACCCTTACCACGTGACCCAGCAGTTCTAGTCTAGGAAGCTGTTAAAAACCCCTTGAATGAAACAAAAGTTCAGCTCTTGCTCCTTCCCAATTGAGTGATCTTAGACAGTGAGCTTTACCTTCCGGAGCCTCAGTTTGTTCATCTGGTATAAAACAGAGATGTGGTAACGCAACCTCCAGATAGGTGTACAGGAAGGAGTCCATGAGAAAATGCAAAATGCATGTAAAGCCCTTAGCAGGGAGGCTAGGACCCAGAAAGGCCTCTCCGTCACAGGACTGTGGGTGTGACGTTTACACAGATCCGAAGGGACTTTGGCCACAGAGATCCTCTTCGCTGGTGTCTGGTGGTAGTTGGAGAGTTGCTTTGTCTACCGGGCACCGGGCACCATAGGGCGTTCACCATTCGCTCTGAATATTCCCTGACACCTTGCAGGAGTAAACAAAACCCAGGCGCTGTCCAGTTCAGCACCTCTTGGGGAGACAGGGGAAAAAGACCACGGCTACCTCTGTGACAGGTACAGTGTGGAAGCCCAAGGAAGGACGTCCTGGCCAAGACTCGCCTGTGAGGGGCCCAGCAGAGGCTGCTACTCGGAAAACGTTTGTGCGCTTGGCTGCCCTCCACGGATGTTCGCTCCGCGGAGCCTGGCGAGGCTGGCTCTGGTGCGGACAGACCGGTGCGGAAGGTCCTTTAGAGAGCTTCTGTTCCAGCTTCCTCATGTTGCAGCTGAGGACACTGACGCCCAGAGAGGAGAAAGGACTGAGTCCGTTTAGTTGGGAAAGTGGGATTTGAAGTCTACCCTTGAAGCCCGTGTTGGTGCGGGTCCTCCAAGAAGCAGACCCAGACAGAATTAGACGTGCAGGAGAGACGTGGTGTGAGCGGAACCTGTGAAGCATGCAAGGGAAGAGCAGGAAGAGGCAGGGAGAATGCTCAGACCCTGAAGCTGGTCTGACCCCTGTGAGTGGGGAGGGGAAAGAAGGCAGAGACAGAAAGAGTCTCAGAATGTGCAGTTCTTAGAATGTTCAGCCAGCTCAGTCGGGCGCCTCTGGGCCGAAGTTAACCCTGATCAGAGGAGCCCCCCACCCCGCAGGAATAGGCCTGCGCTGGCACCCCCATGCGCCTGGGCCTGCCTGAGAGCTGCCCAGGGGAAGCGTGGTCTTGGCACAAACATGGTGGCGGATCTGGAGAGGCGGCCTCTGAGGCCGTTGGGCAGCTCTGCTTCCCACAGCAAGATCTGCAGGACGCCTGAGCAGCGCGTTCCCCTGACTCCCGCAAAGCCCCAGCTCCCGTGAGCCCCGCGTCCATGACGTTCTGAGGGGAAAGTGATCTGTTTCAAGACAGCAGGAGGCTTTGAGCTGGAAAGGAAAAACGTCAAGTATGTAAGCCCAGAGACCACGAACCAAGTACTTTTTTCTGTACCGGCGTTGTGTCGAGCCCTTCAAATACGTGATTCCATTGAACTGTCACAGCCGCAGTGATTCCATTGAATTATCACCGCCTCCTTTTACAGAGGAGGAAACTGAGGCTCATAGAAGCCCTCACGTCACACTGCTGGGGACCCATGGGGTCAATGCTGTTGAGAGGCTCTTCTAACCCGATGGATGCATGGCGGTTTGGGATTGGGGTCTGAGTCAAGACACTTGGATACCTGTGACAAAAACCAAACTCCAGTGGACTTAGGCATTGACTCCCATGAACTGAAAAATTCTGGGGTAGTGGCTTCAGGCATGGCTGGATCCAGGGACTCAAATGAGGAGAACCTGAACTCTCCATCTCTTGGTTCTGCTTTCCTGACTGTTGACTCCATCATCAGGCAGGCTTTTCCTGGCCATGGCTCCCTGTGTTTCCAGACTTCTCTCATCTTCGCCCCTACTCTCCTAGCAGAAAGGAGCGACCTTTTCCCAGTTCGTTCTAACATAAATCCAACAACCGAGTCTCATTCATTCTGTTTGGATCATGGGGCCATCCCTGAACCAATCACTGTGCCGGCACCGTGGAATGGGCTGATCGGCCAAGGCCGGGTCAGAGGGCCCTTTCTGGAATCCTGGCACACAGGGTGGGTGGAGTCAGCCTCAGCCATAAGGATGGGGGGAAGGGAGGAGTGCTCCTTGGAAAATTGGGGTACCGGGACCAGAAGAAGGGGGGGTAGATTCTGGGAAGACTGGAATGCAGATGTTGGGGACAGATGGGGGTTCTGGTGAAAAGGGTACAGGAGCCCATGGGTGTGGTCTTCTGGCCTCATGGGCCCTTCCCCATGATGAGCTGAGCAGGCATCCTGTGGCCCTAACCATCCCTCCCCTTCCAGCGTCTACTGGGACTACGCCATGACGATCCGCCTGGAGGAGATCGTATACCTGCACTGTCACCAGCAAGGTAGGGCCTCTTGGGGGAGCATGGGGCTCCCCTGCCTGCTCCCGCCTTCTTATTACCTGCGCAACCTCAAACAAGTGGTTTCACGTCTCTGAGCGTCGGTTTCCCCATCCGTAAAATGGAATCACAACAGCCCCTACTCATGGCATTGTTGTAAAGATCCAATGACCTACGTTTAGGGCTTAGCGTTGAACCCACAGCGTGAGCTGCCGACACTTAACCGAGCGCTTACGATGTGCCGAGCAGGGCTCTCAACAGGTTGGCATGGAGTCACACAGCCTGGAAGCCCCAGAGTTTGGACTCCAACCCAGGTCTTTGTCACTCCACAGTCAGTGCCCTGACGATCTGGGCTTAATAACTAGAGTTCTCTGCAGCTCGAAGAAGGTCCACTCAGAACAAGCAGAGGGCTCTCCTGGTGTAGAAAGCAAGGGATCTGGGCTCCACCAAGGCACGACACATTAGCTTATTTAAATTTTTTTAATGTTTATTTATTTTTGAGAGGGAGACACAGAATCCGAAGCAGGCTCCAGGCTCTGAGCTGTCAGCACAGAGCCCGACGCGAGGCTTGAACTCACGAACCCTGAGATCATGACCTGAGCCAAAGTCGGACGCTTAACCGACTGAGTCACCCAGGTGTCCCACATTAAGTTGGCTTAATGAGACAGACCTGGGTTCGGATCCTGGCCTTACTGTGCGACCCTGAGCAAGTTCCATAATCTCTCTGAGCCTTGGTTTCATCATTTATAAAATAGGCAATAATAGACCTCATAGGGCTATTTTGGGTATTCCAATAAGACACTGCCTTTAACATGCTGTGCTTGTATACAGTAAGTGCTCAATACATGCTAGCAAGTCAACTACTGCCCTGAGAAGGGGCGAGTCTGAAAGCCTCCACAGAAAAATAGGTCAGGTCGCTGCATGGAGGGTGCTTGAGGGACGTGGGGTGTTTGGGAGCGTCATTTCCCTTTGTGGGGTGACTTCAGGGGGGTGACCAGAATCTTCTGGACCACGTCCCGTAGTTCCCAGTCAGCAGTAAGGCAGGCAGGGGCGGAAGGGGCTCTGGGGAGGGAAAAACTTCCCTGGACTTCTGCCCAGGCCTTTCCCAGAGCCTCAGAGCGGGTCCTCGGGTCAGCTTGGCATGCCGAGGGCGATGTGTTTGCCGGGAGGGCCCCGTCCCACGCCCCTTGGTGACTTCCCGTCCTGTCTCCTCTGGCTGGTCGTGGTGGCAGTGGACAGCGGCGGGACAGTGGTGCTAGTCAGCCAGGACGGGATCCAGAGGCCGCCGTTCCGCTTCCCCAAGGGGGGGCACCTGCTGCAGTTCCTCTCGTGCCTGGAAAACGGGCTGCTCCCTCACGGGCAGCTGGACCCTCCACTCTGGTCTCAGCGGGGGAAGGTGAGTGATTGCGGGGGTGGGGGGGGGCGGGGGGGGCAGGGAGGCGGGGCTGGGGGCGTGGGCCGTGGGGAGGGGCCATTTGTTATTTTAATTTTTTTAATGTTTTAGTTATTTTTGAGAGAGAGTGGGAGCCAGGTAGGGAAGGAGAGAGAGGGGGACGGAAGATCCGAGGCGGGCCCTGTGCTGAAAGCAGCAAGCCCGAGGCGGGGCTGGAACTCACGCACTGCAAGATCAGGACCTGAGCCAAAGTCGGACGGTCAACTGACTGAGCCACCCGGGCGCCCCACGGGTGGTCATTCTTGCTCCTTACGAGGCTTCGCGGGCTCACGCACAGCCCGCTGAGGCCTCGGGCCGCGCAGCTTGTAGGCACAGGCGTAGCCCACGGGCTGTGCATCGGGGCGTGTGCTTTCAGGGCAAAGTGTTCCCCAAACTGCGCAAGCGAAGCCCCCAGGGTTCCGCCGAGTCCACGTCGTCGGACAAGGAAGACGACGAGGCCACAGATTACGTGTTCAGAATCATCTACCCGGGCATGCAGTCTGAATTCGGTAAGCCGCCCAGTCCCTGGGCTCCTGGGATCCAAGCCCGTGTTAGCTGGGTGTGAAATAGTTCCAGGTGTTTGGAATTAGTGGACAAGTGGTCTGGGTTCTGGGGCCAGCAGAGGGGCGGGGGGGGGGGGGGACCCGAAACCAGGGAGTTAGTGTCTCGGTTTCCCCCCGAATGGGAGCCACACACTACTTAGCTTAATCAAGATGAACCCGGAGCAGGAGGTGCCATGGGGTGGTGAGCAGGCTCTGGAATCCTGGTCGAACTGGGGCAAGTCGCTTCACCCTTCTGTGCCTCGGTTTCCTCTTCTGTAAGATGGGGATGTTCATAGCACCTGCATCATAGGGCCCGTGCGGGGATCAGGTTAGAGACGGCTCTCGGCACAGAACACGTGGATGCTAGCTGCTGTTCTGTGGTCGTTGGTATTTTGTCTCACTGTGCCGTCGTCCGGGTTCAGTGAGATCATGAGGTGATCGGTGTCAGGGCCCTAGAATAAAGTCTCGCACACAGTAGGGCTTCGATAAATGATGGTCAAAATAGCAGGGGCAGGAAGCAAAGCACCGGGCACTGGGACACAAAACGCTAATATATGTCTAGCACTTGGGACGGTGACGGCCGTAATATAGATGCTTGGTTCACGGAGACTGTTACCAGTGAGGTCGTCATTACCACGGAGGTGTTATTCGGGTCAAACGAACTAATATTTGGAAAGTTCTCAGAGGCCTGGCATTTATTTTAATTTTATTTTTATTTTTATTTTATTTTATTTTATTTTATATTCATTTAAAAAATTTAATGTGTATTTATTTGTTTATTTATTTTGGGAGAGAGAGCTGGAAAGGGACAGAGAGGGAGAGAGAGAGAATCCCAACCAGGCTCCGAGCTGTCAGTGCAGAGTCTGACATGGGGCTTGAACTCACGAACCGTGAGATCATGACCTGAGCCGAAACCAAGAGTCGGACGCTCAACCGACTGAGCCTCGAGGTGCCCCAGAGCCCTGGCATTTATTAAGCACCGTGTGGTTGTCTTGGTTCAACAACTCAGCACTAAGCTGTCGGTGCCTTCCGTCAGCCCCGTTTTATTTAACCCTTGGGGGTCCATTCCGTTTGATGGATAATGGCCCCCAGCCCACCTGTGCTTAAGCGGCCGTGGCTGGACCTTGAGAGGCTCTTTTGAAAGCAGGCGTCCTCCCTGGCGGGACGGGCTGATCGTGCCAGGTCACTTCGCGCTCCGGCTCTCGTCACCGCTCAGTGGGGACGTGGGGCAGGCTGGGCGGTAAGCTCTTGTATTGCTCGGGTTTGTCTCTTACCTTCGCCCATATATTCATTCCTTCGTGGTCAGCTAGGACCAAAGCCTGCTGTTTCCGCTTCACCAGGAGCCTTAGGGTGTCCCGAAGTGTTCGTTCCTGCGTCCGTTCCTGCCCAGGTTCAGGGTCTGGAGCCGTCCCAGCCTGTCGGCGATACCACGGCTCACACAGCCTCACCCGAGAGCTGACTGATCAGAGGGGCCGGTTGCTCCGTGTCTGCCTTCCCGGGAAACCCTCTCCGCCGAGGCTCGCCCAGCATATAATTTGGAGGCTCCTGCCGGGGGTCCAGGCTGGGTGACTTGGGAAGTGGCCATGTTAGCATGTGAGGGCTCTCCGGGCGCCAGCAGGACGGACGCCGGCGGTGCCCACCCACACCCCTCTCTGTGGGCTCTGCTGCTGGCTCCCATCCTTGGAGTCTGTCTGCCCGAGGGTCCCTTCTGCCTGTGGGTGGGGGCAGGGTAGAGGTGTCAGCGAACCAGGACCTCCCAGAGCGGCCCTCAGCCGAGGACCGACAGGCATTGGTGTATAAACGCCCCGGCACCCTCAGCCCCCACGCGGGGAGAAAGCTCTCACTGTGTTCTGCATGTCTCCCTGAGCCCCCCCCCCCCGCCCCGCCCCCCGCCAGGAGATCAAGCACCAGTTGCCCGTAGTGGCAACCCGAGTGGTAGCCAGCCCTGTGCCCTGCCTCCTCGAGTCACTTCGCCTCTCCCCTACCCACCCATGCTTCTTGGAACCGTCTGCCAAATAGCCTCCTGGCACGTGGATTCTCATCTGGCTCTCGGAAGCCCCAGTGAACTCAGTTTATTTAGAACTAAGCCTCTCGCTTGTAACACTGCTGATGTTTTAGATGGGATCATTCTTGGTGGGGGGGGGGTGTCACGTGCCTTGTAGGGTAGCACCACGGGCTCCCGCCACTGACGGCCAAGGAGCACCTCTGTCCCGCCCCCTCACCAAGCCGCGACAACCGGAAATGTCCCCAGATGTCGCTGAGCGTCGTCTGGGAGCCAACGCGCCCTTGGCTGAGCAAAGCACACGTCACTGCAATCACCTGGCCACTGCGGTGTGGCCAAGTGACGTCCCCTCTCCAGGCCGCATGTCCTCGTCTGTGGAATGGGGAGAACAAGCCCCTCCCCCCCAGGGTCATATCCCGAGGAGTCAGGGTGCTGATGTATCAGGCACTTAGTGCGCTGCTGGTCCTCCCCACAGCCCTCCGAGGCAGGTATCACCGTCTTCACCACCCCTACTTTTCAGGAGAGGAAACCGAGGCACAGAAAGGTTAGAAACTGGTCCAGAGGCGCACGGTGGCTCGTCGGCGTGGTTGGGGTTTGCCCCCAGGCGTCCCGGCTCCCGGGCTCATGCCTTCACAACCGCTCCACGCGGGTCGCTTTGACCGGGATCGGGGGAGGCTGCGGTCTCACCCCCTTCGTGCCCAAGCTCAGATTCAGCCCACGTGGAAATGGCACCCCACCCTTGGTCGGTTTTCTCAGGGGCCTGCGCCTCACAGCGAACGCGACCGTGGGTGGTTTTCATCTTTGAGAACGATGAAGAAGCACCTGAATCAGAAACGGGCAAACTCCCTCCTGTGGTCCAAGTTCGGCCCACTGCCTGTTTTTGTAAATAAAGTTTTATTGGAACACGGCCACGCCCATTCATAGACGTAGTCCGTGGCTGCTGTCACGTCACAACAGCAGAGTGAGATTATTGTGACCAAGACCGTGTGTCACCAGGTGCCTCCCAAGCACTTGAAATGCAGCCAGTTCGAATGGAGATGCCTTCAGTGTCGAATGCACACTGCACTCTGAAGACTTCGAACAACCGACCGGAAAGAATGCAAAATACCTCCTCAGTAATTTCATATCAATTACCTGTTAAACCGGTAACATTCTGGATATACCGAGTTAAACAGAATATGTTGTTGAAATTGATTTCATCTGTGTCTTTTCCCCCTTTAGTGCGGCTTCTAGAATCTTCTAAAGTAAGCGTGTGGCTCAGGTTGGATTCCTGTTGAACAGAGCTGGTGTAGGGCGGGGTTTCTCAACCCCCGCCCTGTTGACATTTTGGGCTGAATAATCGTGTCTTTGGTGGGGGCGTCTGGTGCCATTATCTCTGTCGTCTGCCCACTAGAGAGATGCCAGCAGCATCTAGCACCTTCCCAGGTCGTGACAACCAAAAACGTCCCCAGACATCGCCAGGTGTCCTCAAGGTGCCAAAATTGCCCCAGGTGGACAGCTCCCAGTCTAGAGCGAGGGCGGTGTTGGGGGGCTGTCAGTCGAGAGAGTAGGATCTCGGGGTCTGATGCCCCCGGTAGGAACCCCAGCTCCGCCGTCCGTTAACTGGGAGGTCTTGGGCGTGCTGCTTACGTACTCCATGCCTCAGGTCCCAAATCTGCAACGGGGAGAAGGGGAGTATCAGTAAAGTGACAGCTGTTGGTGGTGGAAAGAGAAGGGGGGCCTCCGTCGGAAAGGGCTGTTACGCCAGTTACCACCTGCTGGGGCCTGGGGCTCATTCTGAGCCTCAGTTTCCCTTTCTGCAGAATGGGAGAAGAGAGGCATCCCTCACGGGGTTGTCGAGAGCGATAAGGCAATCCTGTGCCCGCACAGCAGCCAGGACACAGTAGGCACTTACTAAACACGGGGCCATGCGGAGCAGGGCAGCGGAGAGGTTCGGCCCCGAGGAACTGGCTCTCCCGCGTGTCCGAGCTCTGCCCCTCCTCGGACCTTCCGTCTCACTGGTGCCTTTTGTTTTGTGTCTCAAGTTGCTCCCGACCGCTTGGGCAGCACTCCCCCCATCTCCGCGAGCCCTGCCTGGACGGTGGTTCTGCCGGCCGGTCCGTGCTGGTGATGGCCAGGGGCGGTCAGTGGGCGCGAGCCAGACGGGACGCCACCTTCCCCGCGCCGGCCCCGAAGCGGCAGCCGCCCCCGCAGTAACGTCTGGGCTCCTCCTACCCTGGGCCGGGTGCCTGCCACCTCTGCCATGTTGTCATTTGAGTCCTGGTCCCCAGGGCGAGGGAACGGGAGACAAACTGAAGCCCTCACGCTGTCCAGCGCCCACGGTGCAGGGTGTTGTGGGTTCCGTAGTGAGGGGACCCCGTTGGTGATGCCTGGAGCGTGAGGGACTGGGGTGCAGGCAGCCTTGCCGCAGCTGGGGGCGGAGCCCTGGGGATGCTTTTCTAGAACATCTTACAGGGGCTCACTGTTCTTTCTTGGCCAGCTCATCTGTGAGTCAGCGTGGGGAAGAGCTTTCCACTTGACATTGTGAAGACAGCTTTCTACGCCGTCAGTGGGTAGGGCCGGGCCGTGTCAGCTGCTGAGCACTGGGTCCACAACCATTCCCCTCCTTCCCCTCCCCCTTGCAGCCCAAGGGAAGAGGCCAGGGATGCCCAGTCACCTTTGAGAAGGCGTGGTTGGTGGGACAGATTTGCAGCCTTAACCCCCGAGGGCAGGGCTGGGAAACGGGGGGGCGGGGGGGGGAGCGGAGCCAGCCTCCTTCCGTGCAGCCCATGAGCCAAAATGGTTTTTACATATTTTTATTAATCGATAAAAATCAAAAGAAGAGTAGTATTTGTGACGTGAAGATGATGGGAAATGCAGGTTTCAACGCCCAGAAATAAAGTTTTATCGGAACGTACCCGGGCTCACGTCTTTGCATGTGGCGCGTGGCTATTCCTGCATTCCGAAGGCAGAGCCGAGTGGCCGCGATCACAGCCGCGTGGTTCACCACGCCTAAAATGTTGACCGCCTCGTCCTTGACGGAAAATGTTTACGGAGCCCTGTCCTTGAGAAAATAAAATTTTTGCCCCTGTCCGGAGCTGCCACGAGGTCAGGGAGTTACCGACAGTGTGTAACGCGTGTGTCACCATCGCGTTTGTCCTGCAGCCCTGCAGACGTCACGGTTTCCATGGAGCTGGGAAAGAAGGCCGTGAGGAAAATTCTAAGTGCCGTATTCCGGGAGCCCTTGATCAGGAATCACCGGTACCCAAGTGTTAGATCAGTCACGCTCTCGTGGTTCTCGAATGTGGCTCCTGTTATCAAAGTTGCTTTTGCCATACAGACTCAAGGGCCGGATCTCTAGGAGATTTTTTTTTTAAAATATTTATTTATTTTTGAGAGACCTAGAGACAGAGCATGAGCAGGGGAAGGATAGAGAGAGAGGGAGATACAGAATCTGAAGCAGGCTCCAGGCTCTGAGCTGTCAACACAGAGCCCGACGCGGGGCTCGAACTCACAGACCGTGAGATCATGACCTGAGCTGAAGTCGGACGCTTGACCGACTGAGCCATCCAGACACCCCTCTAGGAGATTTTAATTCGGTAGGTCAGGGGTGGGACACCGGCACGTGGCTTTCCGGCAAGCCCTCTGCGTGATTCTGGGTGGGGGTCGCCAACCTGCTTGAGACCTGTTCAGGGAACAGCTCCGTGGCTCAGGACGACGGGCAGTGCAGCTAAGCCCACCCACGGGGACTCCGTTGGGTCCCTTGCCCTTGGGAGCCCTGCCTCGTCTGTTGAGTTAGGCTCCCTTCTGCCTCCCGACGAGATTCTCTCTCCCAGAGAGTCTACTCCTGAGGGCTCAGGATCGTCGGCTTTCCCCAGAAACCCCCAGCAGGCCCCTCTTCCTTCTTGTCAGCCTCCCGTGAGGACAGCCGAATGACAACATGGTGAGGCTTGGCCTCCTGCTCTGGCACTGGGTCTGTTTTCTTGGCTCTTGGCGCTCTCTCTCGCTCTCTCTCTTCCTTTCTCTCTTCACCTCCCCCACTTCTTCTTTTTCCTTCCTTCCTTCCTTCACTTCCCGTCTGGTAAGGGCCCCAAATCTCGCTGGTGGCTTTCACTGGATCAAAGGCCTGGGTCAGATGATGATTGGGGCCGCTGTTTCTGGCTGTCGCGTTCAGAGCCTCTCCCTGTCCGGGCGCTGGGCTAGGGGCAGGCTGCTCGCTTCGGGGTGAGGTTTCCGGGACCCGCACGGGCTTAACTGGGGCTCTCGCTCCATCCCTTCTCCCCGCCGCAGCCCCCCAGGACCTGATGGAGGTCTCCGTGAGCAGCCTGCCACCCTTATGGCAACCCAGCCCCCGGAAATCCTCCTGCTCCTCCTGTTCCCAGAGCGGCTCCGCCGATGGTGGCTCAACCAATGGCTGCAACCACGAGAGGTATGAGGGGCTTACGCCGGGGGTCCAGGGAACGGGGAGATTTGCAGAAGTTTCGGCAGCACCTATTTCTTGCCCAGCACTGAATTCAGAGGAGGGATACAGGCTACGGAAGCACTCAGGTCTGGGTTAAATCCTAGCCTTGTGAAGTCCTGGCTATCGGAGGTTCCTTATGTGTATCAGTCAGGATAAACCAGGTTATGTTGCAGTAACAAACAGTCCCGATATTTCTGTGACTTATTACAGCAAAGGTGTATTTATCCACGTACTATA
This sequence comes from Paguma larvata, assembly GCA_030068075.1. Classification (NCBI taxonomy): domain Eukaryota; kingdom Metazoa; phylum Chordata; class Mammalia; order Carnivora; family Viverridae; genus Paguma; species Paguma larvata. Next base: position 63,312,183 of record CM057835.1, read on the forward strand.
TGTTATCACGGGTGAGCTGGGGGCTCTGCTTGCTCCACGTTAAAGGGCCTGGCCACACCAAATATTACTTCATGCCAACCACACATGCCCCTCAGTTTGCCCCTCCACGGAATGGGGATACGAATGCCTACTTTCTATAGCTATCGTAAAGACAGATCAAACACTGGTCTAAAGCGGCCAGCATATGGTACCTGCACATGGTTATGTTCGGGAAATGACACTTGTTATTTTATGAGATAAAGTTAAATCCCCAGGTCATCTCTCTCCTCGCCCATAGAGCCTACGTGTCTTCAGGGCTACTCCGTGCATTCACATGACTGATCCCGTTTCCCACTGACCCTGCCTGGCCCGGCCGGGGAGAATGGCACCCCTTTTTGCCTGCTGGGCCTCTGTCCCAATGGGTGGCCTGGTCTTGAGCCGTAGGGGCATAAGGGTAGAAGCCGGCATCGAACCTCTGAAGTCATCCAAGGCCTGCCATATGGCGCGTGGTCCTCGGGCCTGCCACAGCGTCGCTGGGCCGGATTCCCAGTCTGTCTTGCCCAACCTCGGGAAGCCGAATCGGCATTGAACAGGGTCCTAAGGTCACGTGTGTCGTGGCGTTCGAGAAGCACGAATACAAGTCTCACCTGTTCACGTGCATCAGAATTACCAAGGGGAGGTACCGAAACATGCTGACCCCAAGACAGTTTCCCTAGGGGTCCTGATGGTAGGGCCGCGTGGGGCCCAGGAGTCCACGTGTTGGCGAGATTCCTAGTGATTCCTGGACTGGCGGTCCGCAGGCCACTGAAAACCGCTGTTCTGACCTAGTATCCCCTCTCATGGCATCCGCTTGCACACCTCTAGTGACGGGGAGCTCACTACCTTTCAAATAGCCAAGTCCACTGGGGGGCGGGGTCAGCGTGATGCCGTTCTTCCGTGACCTGAGCAAGTCTGAGCCCCACCCACCGGAGGGTCCGGCTAGGGCTATCTTCGTGTTTCATGCCTCCACGTGTGTGACCGGAGGACCCTAGCCATGCCCCGGGCCTTCCTGGGTGGCCCCCAGACGTCCTGAGAAAAAGGCGCAGCGCTTCCTCCGTGCGCAGCGCTCCCTTCAGCAGTCCCCGATCTCCCCACCGCCGCCGGGGGCCTTCCCCCCCCTCCCCTTTCAGCCGCAACAGCCCCCAAAACCCCCCGCGCAAGGGGAAGCTCCGAGGCATCGCCTCCGCCACCGGCCAGACTCCTGAGTCCCAGTTTGGTTCGGCCGGGTCCCTTGAGAAGTCAGAATTCTGGGTGCGAGCCGCAGAAACACCGCTTCAGCCAAGTTCAGACACAAAAGAGAATCTCAGCAGAACTGGGAAGTCCGGAGGCGGGACGGCTTCAGGCGCGCTGGGCTCCAGGCGCTCGACACGGAAATCTCTGTGCCTTCCGCTCTCGCCTCTGGTGGCCTCTGCGGCGGTTTCGTTCTCAGGCGGGCCCTTCCTCTGCGGGGGCAAAACTGGACCCCAGCAGCCCCTGCCCTGTATTCCTCTGGCTTAGCAACGCGAGCAAAGTGTTTCCCTGTAGTTCCAACCAAGGTCCCGGGGCTCATGCTCATTGGCTCAGGTTGGATCACGTGACCACCGCCTAGTCCATGACTGTGATTGCAGCCAGAGTCAGGGACCGGGTGGAACCAGCCTCAGCCAGACCCCGAGTCCAGAGGGTCGGGGAGTTCCCTGAAAACGAGGGGAAGTGGCAGCGGCAGGGGAACCGGGCTCTGTGCGGCCTTTCCCAAGTGTCCTCTTTTCTTCCCCCGCAGGGCTCCCCTGAAGCTTCTCTGCGACAATATGAAGTACCAGATCCTTTCCAGAGCCTTCTATGGATGTGCGTATTGGCCTTCCTTGCCATCGTGGTCTCTGGGGGCATTTATGAAAAGCCTGTTGTATGTCGGCAGTGCCGCCAGGGGAAGGCGTCTGCCTTCGGCCTTGGACTTCTGCTCCCCCGTTTCCTGGACGTGTCTGTTTTTAGTGTAGTCACGTGGACGTCTCTGAGCCTCCATTCCCTCCTCTACGGATTGAGGATAAATTGTATCTCTAGGTGCTGAGAGGGGGCAGCAGACAACGGGGCTTCTTGGTGGCAGGGGTCTGGTACTAACCACTGACTCCCCAGTGCCCGCCTTAGAGGGCTTGTCTTCAGGGTCGAATGAGAAGCGGGTACAGAGAGCCCCTAGCACCGCTCATGTACACGTCCTAGCTGCTCAATAAAAGTCGGTTCCCCTCACCTGCGAGCAGAAGAGCGAGGTGGTCCGGTCCCTCCCCACGAAGTTAAAAATCAAAACTTAAACATAGGCGTTCCCATGATTTCCGTTTAACGAATGAGGAAACTAAGGCACAGGGAGGCGAGGTGACTTGTCCAAGGTCACGGCGCTAACACGTGATGGAGCTGGAGCTCAAGCCTCGGCCTGCCCAACCACAAAGCCTGTTTTGTTTTTGCTTTTCTTTCACTCTGCTATGATTTTTAGCGCGTTGTATTTCCCCAGCCTCCCAGCCTAGACGGGGGAGAGAAAACAAGTGTATTTTCAGGGATTCTAGAAAAGCGTTTCTGTGTCCTGCACAGGGCCTGCGGCATGGCGGTGCGGGCTGTGCCCCCCAGCGCCTGGAGAGGCAGGGAGAGCCCGCGCTCCCGAGATCAGGGTTTTCGCCCGTTCCGTGGCCACCCCTCCCCAGCGCCTGACGCGTGGAGCCAGGGTGCGTGGACGGGTGTTTGTGGAGCCCGAGTGGGAGAGCTTCCCGGAGAAAGGGCCGGGGGTCAAGATGGGCCTTGGACGATGTCGTCACATGCCGCGGCTCATCCCCGGCCGTGGTCCCAAGCCCGAGTTCCGGCGCTGGGCGGCTTGGGTTCGAATTCCGTCTCTGCACCTGTGACCTGGGCAGATGACACAGGCGGTCTGTGCCTCAGTTTCCTCATCCATAAGATGGAGAAGATAGGAGTACCTGCCTCGTACTGTTGTTGGGAGAATTTAATGAGCTAAGTTATGGGAGCTTTGGGCAGCCCCCTGGCACGTAGTCTGTGCTCGTATAAGTGTTAGCCGTTTCCTCCTCTGCCTCTCCTCCCCCCTCCTCCCCCCTCCTCCCCTCCTCCCCCCTCCTCCCCCCTCCTCTGTCTCCTCTCCCTCTTCCTCCCCCTTCTTCCCCTACCCCTCCTTCCCCTTCCCCTCCCTCCCCTCCTCTCCTTCCCCTCCCTCTCCTTCTCCTCCCTCTCCTTCCCCCCTCCTCCTACCCCCTTCCTCCTCTCTCCTCCCCCTCCTTCCCTTCCTCCTCCCCCTCCCCCTCCCTCTCTCCCTCTTCCCCCTCCTGCCCCTCCTCCCCTTTCTCCTTCCACTCCTCCACCTTCCTCCCTCCCTCCTCCCCTCCCTCCTCCCCTCCCTCCTCCCCTTCTCCCTCCTCCACCTTCCTCCTCCTCCTCTCCCTCCTCCACCTTCCTCCTCCTCCTCCTCCCCTTCATCCTCCCCCCTCCTCTTCCTTTCCCTTTCTTCCCCTCCTCCCCCGCCGCTCTTCCCCTTTCCCTCTCTCCTCCTCCCGCTCTTCCTCCCCCTCCTCCTCCTCCTCCTCCTCCCCCTCCTCCTCCCCCTCCTCCCCCTCCTCCTCCTCCTCCCCCTCCTCCCCCTCCTCCTCCTCTTTCTCATCCTTCTCTTCCTCCTCCTCCCCCTCCTCCTTCTCCTCCTCCTCATTGCTGGGAGGGCCGAGCCTCAGGCTCCGGAAAGCCCAGGGTCCTCTCCGGGAGTTGATAGGGGCCAGCCAGAGTGGGGGGTATGGTCCGAGCAGACACAGGCCGGCCTTTGCTGAGTGCCTCCTGTGTACCAGGCGCTGTGCCCTCCAGGTGCCCAGGGTGGAGCGGGCGAAGGGCGGCAGGTTGGCAGGCATTCTAGAAGAGCGCGGCGCCTTCTGTGAAAGCAAACCGGGCGCGTCTCCCAGGGCCTCCTTTATCCAGTGCGCCGTGAGCCGTTGTCTGCCTGGGCCCGTCTCCTCCCCTCTCGGTGCGGACTGGAGGCACCCAGGGGCCCAGAGAGCGCGTGGAGGCCCCGGCTCCTGCCCGCCTGCCCTTCCCGTGCCTCCTGCCCGTGGATTAAATGCCTCGGCGTCCGGGCAGAGGAGGTGATGTCACCTCGGCCTGGGCCGAGAAGGGTGACCGGACTTCCCCGGGCTCGTGGAACTATTAAGCAGTCAAGCCGGCGAGTGGCTTTGCCCCTCCGAGCCTCGCCTTCCTCGTCTGGAAGGGAGGGATGATGGGACTTCCCGGGTCACGAGGGTCACTAGGATCGCAGGTGGGGCCGCGCTTCGAAAACACGAGACAAGGCGAGGCAGGCCGGATGGGGCCCGACGGCACTTTCCCTCCCTCCCTCGCCAGGGCTCGCCTACTGCAGACACCTGTCCACCGTGAGGACCCACCTGTCGGCCCTGGTCAATCACATGATCGTGTCTCCGGACTCGCCCTGCGATGCCGGCCGCGGGCTCACGGCCGGGATCTGGCAGCAGTACCTTCAGGACAGCACAGTAAGGCGTGGCCCGGCTCGGCCTGCAGGGTGGGGGGTGGCGGAGGGGCAGAGCCTGTGGGGGACTGTCTTGCCTTCTGAGCAATAAACCCACCTGCTTGTGGGGACCCAAGGCGGTTATGGCTCCTTTGGAGTCTGTGTCTCCCACCCGAAGGCCCATCCCTTCTGGAGAATTCTATAACCCCCAGCCCGCCCATGGGTGTGAGGATCAGGGAGGGTGGCGAGGACGCATCCTCTCCTGGAAGGAGTAAAGACTCCACCAGCAAGCATTTATTGAGCACCAGCTGTATGCTCAGCGCTGCGCGAGTACAGCGAACCCTCAGCAGGAAGGTCGAAACTACTTAGGCTGAGGCAGGCGGCTAAACTAGAGGAGGCAGCTGGGCCCAGAAACCTCCCCCCCCCCCCCCGCACTGTGCACTCCCTTCCCTCTCGGCCTCAGGGCCTGAGAATCCTCCCATTGGCTATTTCCCCTGGAAACCTAGCTCTAAGATTTTCTTATTAGAAGGCAAACGTCCCTGCAAGGAAGATGCGTATGTTTGAAAAAGTTTCCCAGTCAGATAGTTTGGGAAAGGAGACGAGCCGGCTTCTCTGTATCCTGCAGGACTTCTCAGAACCTTGGCCAGGCTGATACCCCTTATCGCTCTCAAGAAACCGGGTGGGGGAAGGGGGAGTGGGAGAGCCTACGGGACAGTTCCTAAATGCCTTGGGCCACAGGGACGTTTGTTGGAAAAGGACCTCCCGTGGCAGCATCCGTTTTGACAGACGCTAGTTTAGCTAGTTTACCCGCCGCCGCCAGGAGCAGGTAGTCAGAGGGGATACCCGCTTCCTCCTCCCGGGGCGGATCCAGAGGCTCGGTCCTCTGGGCGCTTCCTGCTCTGACCCTGGGAAGGGCCAGGCGGGGGAGCACCTGGGTCCCACGCTGGGGAAAGGTGCCATTTTGTGCATTAATCTGGGGACCCCGGGGGACTCGGGGGGGCGGGGGGACAACCTGGTCCCCGAACCTGGACAAGCAGAAGGGTTGTTTAGAAAATAGTCGTTTTTCTAAATGACAAGAGGAATGTCTACTTACTGTGACAACTCGAAGAGTAAGGGATGGAGGCGCGTAGACCGAAAATGGCTTGGATACCATCTGTCTGCCGCCCTCCTCTGGTTAGTGACCAGTGTCGGTTATGTGTCGACGCTGCCATCGTTTCTCGTGACTGTACAGCCACAGCTCTATCTATAGAGATACACCTGCCATCCTTATTGTTGTAAATGTTTATTTTGAGAGAGAGAAAGAGAGAGAGCACGAGCAGGGAAGGGGCAGAGAGAGAGAGAGAGAGCGGGAGAGAGAAGCCCAAGCAGGCTCCGCACTGACGTAGGGCTCAGTCTCCCGGACCGTGAGATCATGACCTGAGCCGGAACCAAGAGTCGGGCCCTTCACCGACTGAGCCACCTTGGCGCCCCTGTAATTCTTATTTTTAAAAAACGAGGGGACCAAAAACACGAGGCGACGTCGTGTTTGTATTTTAAGCAACAGCTTCATTTTATAGCCAAGAGGCCTTCCAGATCTCTAGGCGAAATACTGAATGCTAGAACCTTCATACCTCATTGGTGAGTAGATCATGCTTTCTTCAAATCTTCCCTTAATGATAGCTCTCTGGGTTCTTTCCTCTTTTTAAAAGTGATTTCCAACAGTGCTTCCGTCGACATCTTTATAAGCACCTATCATTCTGCCTACTAGTGCCTTTATTTCAAGTGTAGATTCCTAGAAACAAAATTAATTGAGATGCATTTAAAATTTAAATAGACGTGTCCGCTCACTTGCGCAAGAAGTCCTTGCGTTCCTACTCCCGGCCGGCCTGGGAGAGTGCACGTTTCCTGAGGAAATTTTAAGATTTCTAGACTTCTGGGCCCCACTCCAGCTTTACTGATTTAGCCTCCCTGGGAGTTGAGCCCAAAATTTTCTATTTTTTGAAAGTTCCCCAGATGCCTCTAGTGATCTCCCCAGTTTGGGAGGTACTAGTCTAAGGACAAGTTGCTTACAAAAATAGATTCGTCAGAAGTGAGTATTTTTCGTCTCACACTTTTGTAACACTTTCGCGAATCGGCCATGTTTTTACCCTTCTTGGTCGCATCGTTGAGTCAGGGTGGACTGAGCTACAGGAACCCAGAGTCCCCCCTCTTGCAGTTGCTGGGCGTCCTGGGGTATATTTCTTGCTCCCTGAAGAGTCCTCAGTGGGCATTCCTCGGGAGGGGGCGTCTGTCCTCCCTCCAGAGGCTCCAGAGTCTTCCGTTCCTGGGGCCCCGCCGTCCTCCGGGGCCTCGCGGTCCCCTGCCTCCAGGCAGCGGAGTGGAAGCGCGGAGTCCGAAGGGAGCACACCTGCTTCTTCACAGCTCTGGCCGGGAAATGGCTTGTAACACACCCCGTCCCAGCCCATTGGCCAGACGCTGATCACGTGGCCGCAGCGAACTGCAGAGGAGGCTGGGAAATGGAGTCCGGCCGTGGGCTCCAGGATCCGGGCAGGTGGATTTTCAGTGAAGCGTTGACAGCCTCCGCCACGAATAGTTCTCTGATTTTTAAACCGCTTCGACGAGGCCGCCGGCAGAAGATGAATTAAAATTCCCAACAGAGACAGAAGAGTGGCCGGTTTTGCCACTGCGGTGACGCACGTCTAAGACTAGCATTGAGAAGGGAAATCTGTGGGGCACCCAGCTGGCTCCGTCGTCGTCATGGGGCTCTTGATCTCAGGGTCGTGAGCTGAAGCCCCAGGTGGGGTGTAGCACCTACTTAAGACTGTGAAATATGCTTGTAATTTTGGGATGTAAAGAGATGGGAGGAAACAGGGCCCCCTGCCCCTCAGAGTAGCTTTTCAGCAGTCATTGGCATTTCACACACACACGCACACACACACACACACAGATAGGACCTTGCTGGTCCCCCCAGTGCGATGAATTATAACTGCACAGCCTTTGCCTGAAAATGAATTTTAAAAAGAGGGCAAGTCTACCTGACAACACAGCAAACGGTCGTTTAAGTCACCCTAGCACGCACAGAGGTTGTTAGCGCGTGGAGAACCAGCTAGAAATGTTCATTTTGGACTGATTTTGCTTATAAACAATTTTCTCTGAGCTGAGGCAAGGTCAGTAACTTGGAGACGGTATGGCCAAATAAAGACGATGCACGGACTTGACCAAAAGCTAAGGGCAAAGGTGATTTGTTATCTACTGGCTTTTTTTTTTTTTTTTTTTGTAAAGATGGGCTCCCACTAATGTGTTTTATACCTTGTTTTTTCCACTTAACAATATACACTGAACATCTTTTTGTTTAAGGTCTCACGGGTGCCCTTTCTACTCTTTTTGCTCTTGGCTGGTACTCCCGGGTAAGGGCGCCCCGTTCCCCGCCCCTCCGCCCCCCATCGGCAGGCAGTCGGGGGCTTTCCAGGGTTTCGCTTTCTCACACGATGCCGTGATGGCTGTCACGGTGCACACGGCTTTGCTTATTCACACCCCCCCCCCCCCCCCCGATCTCTAAGGTCTGAGAAGCGGGACCGCCCGGTCACAGAGTCCTGGGCTTCTGTCGAACAAACGCTGTCCTTCCTCCCACCTCCCGCAGAGCTACGAGGAACGGGAGCTGCTGCGCCTCATCTACTATGGGGGCATCCAGCCGGAGATCCGCAAGGCCGTGTGGCCCTTCCTCCTGGGCCACTACCAGTTCGGGATGACAGAGACGGAAAGGAAGGAGGTTGGTGACGCCCGACGGGCGGTGGGGTCTTTGGCAACAGAAGGAGCCAGGTACCGCAGGGGGTGGGCGTGCTCTGGTTCCGTGTTGGACCGAGATGGCACAGGGGAGCGTGGGGGAGCCGGGGGGCTCCGGCGCAGGGCTGTCCCGTGGAGACCCAGCACGAGCCACAGGTGCCGTTGGCTAAAGTGGACTCGATTTTGAGAGAATGATAGATTCCCGTGCAGCTATGAGAAGTAATGCGGAAGGATTTCGTGTATCTTTTATCTAATTCCTCCCAGTGGTCGCATCCTACGAAACTGTAATATCGCAGCCAGGGCATTGACGTGTGTGTGTGTGTGTGTGTGTGTGTGTGTGTGTGTGTGTGTGTGAGGGTTTGTCGGGGGGAGGAGATGGGAAGTGCATGGTGGGCGTAGGTGCCTAGAACGTGAAAGATAGGGGGGTGGGGGTGACAGTGAGAGGTGGGGCCGGGGAGGAAGCAAAGAGGAGGCTGCTGAGGGGGAAATGCATCGGAGGGGCTGGACTGGGACAAACAGGCACCTGGAAGGAGGCCACTGGGGCCGTCCTGGTTCAGGGTCATGGGAGCCTAGCCTCGGAAGGCAGCGGAAGTAGGAAGGTCTGTTTGGATGAACCGTTGGAGGCAGGTCCATGGGAGGCAGGGCAGGACTGCGGGCAGGGTGGGCCCGCGCCTCTCTCCGGAAGCCCCGGAGAGCTAAAGGAATTCCCTGCCCCCCCACCCCCCGCCAGCCAGAAGGCAGGCTCCCTGCCCTCTCTCTTTCCCTTCTGGCCCCTCCACACCCTAACGCCGATCAGCGTGTCCGTGCCCACTTGTGCCCAGAGGTCTGGTGGTTTCAGAACCTCAGTTCCCTGGGCCGTGTGACAGAAACACCGCAAGCTGCCCTTCTCTCTGCCGAAATCCCCCAAGGAAAATAAATGCTTGAAATCTGTAGCCCTTCCACGAGGCCATTGCCGGGGCCAAGGGAGAGGTCAGTTCTGTTCGCCTTTTATCCTCTGCGCCTGGCCCCGCGTCGGGCGCGTGGGAGGCGCTCCGCAGACGTGCGGGGGAGTGCGCGGATGGACGGCGTGAGGCGTCTGGCCCGTCTTGTATCCCGTGTGCCCAGCTTGGTACCCAGCATGGAGCAGGTGCTTCCCAGATTGCATGGAAAGGCGAACGAGTGAATGAAGGAGGAGGGAAGGGAGGTAATAAGAAAGGAAAGAAACAGTCTTCTCACTTCAGTCATCCCCAAGGTTTAGTACTCGGCCTGGCGGGAGAGAAGCTTAACAAGTATTTGAGTGTGTATAGGAAGGGAGGGAGGAAAGAAGGGAGGAGGGAAGGGAGGAGGGGGATTGGGAGGGAGGAAAGAAGGGAGGAGGGAGGGAGGAAAGAAGAAAGGGAGGGAGGGAGGGAAGGGAGGAAGGGGATTGGGAAGGAGGAAAGAAGGGAGGAGGGGGATTGGGAGGGAGGAAAGAAGGAAGGGAGGGAGGGAGGGAAGGGAGGAAGGGGGTTGGGAGGGAGGAAAGAAAGAAGGAGGGAAGGGAGGAAGGGGATTGGGAGGGAGGAAAGAAGGGAGGAGGGAAGGGAGGGCAGGGAGGAAGGGGATTGGGAAGGAGGAAAGAAGGGAGGAGGGGGATTGGGAGGGAGGAAAGAAGGGAGGGAGGGAGGGAAGGGAGGAAGGGGGTTGGAGGGAGGAAAGAAAGAAGGAGGGAAGGGAGGAGGGAGGGAGGGAAGAAGGAAGGGAGGGAGGGAGGGCAGGGAGGAAGGGGATTGGGAAGGAGGAAAGAAGGGAGGAGGGGGATTGGGAGGGAGGAAAGAAGAAAGGGAGGGAGGGAGGGAAGGGAGGAAGGGGGTTGGGAGGGAGGAAAGAAAGAAGGAGGGAAGGGAGGAGGGAGGGAGGGAAGAAGGAAGGGAGGGAGGGAGGAGGAAGGGAAGGGAGGGAGGAAAGAAGGGAGGAGGGAGGGAGGGAAGAGGGAAGGGAGGGAGGGAATGGAGGAAAGAAGGAAGGAGGGAAGGGAGGAAGGGGGTTGGGAGGGAGGAAAGAAGGAAGGGAGGGAGGGAGGGAAGGGAGGAAGAGGGTTGGGAGGGAGGGAAGAAAGAAGGAGGGAAGGGAGGAAGGGGATTGGGAGGGAGGAAAGAAGGAAGGAGGGAAGGGAGGAAGGGGATTGGGAAGGGGGAAAGAAGGAAGAAGGGAAGGGAGGAGGGGGATTGGGAGGGAGGAAAGAAGGAAGGGAGGGAGGGAGGGAAGGGAGGAAGAGGGTTGGGAGGGAGGAAAGAAAGAAGGAGGGAAGGGAGGAAGGGGATTGGGAGGGAGGAAAGAAGGGAGGAGGGAAGGGAGGAGGGGATTGGGAGGGGAAGAGAAGAGGAAGGAGGAGGGGATGGGAGGGAAGAGGAGGAGGAGGGAGGAAGGGGGTTGGGAGGAAGGAAAGAAAGAAGGAGGGAAGGGAGGAGGGAGGGAGGAAGGAAGGGAGGGAGGGAGGAGGGAGAGAGAGAGGAAGGAAAGAAGGAAGGAGGGAAGGAAGGACAGTGGGCGGGCTGGAGGGAGGGAAGGGAGGAAGGCAGGCGGGAGGGAGGGAAGAAGGAAGGAGGGAGGGAGAAGAGGAAGGGAACGTTGGGAGAGAGAAGCAGCTTCGCGCAGGCTTGTGCATCCCCGGGGCCTCACCGGTGCCCTGCACATAGCGTGTGTTCGGTCAGTGTCTGTGGGGCGTCCGTGGGTGCCGGATGGGCGTCTCCAGGGCCCGGGGTCCCGGGTCAGAGCCGTCAGTGTCTCCCGGGCGGGACCAGCTCTCCCGGGGGTGACCTGGCGTCTGCCCCGGCAGGTGGACGAGCAGATGCACGCGTGCTACGCACAGACCATGGCCGAATGGCTGGGCTGCGAGGCCATCGTGCGGCAGCGGGAGCGGGAGTCGCACGCGGCCGCCTTGGCCAAGTGCTCGTCGGGGGCCAGCCTGGACAGCCACCTGCACCGGATGATGCACCGGGACTCCACCGTCAGCAACGAGGTGATGCGCGGGACGCCGCGGGGAGCGCAGGGGGTGCCGTCGAGGCCAGGACCGGCTCCCTTCAGCCGTCGTAGGAATGGCGAAGGCTGTGGGTGTCTGGACTGAGTGTCACCCCTCTCGTTTGGGTGGAAGGTTTCCGTGGAGTTCGGTAGACCTGCGTTTGGGTCTAGCCTCACCATCGCCTGGCTCTGGGACCTCAAGCAAGCACCCTTATTTCTGGGCCTCAGTTTCCTCATCTATAAAATGGAGAGAGCCGTTCGGAGAGGGGGGGTTTGTGTGCAGCTCGAGTGAGGTAGTGCGTACAAAGCCCCCGGCCCAGTGCTAGGGTCCCATTTCTTCAGCCAGTGCTCCCTGAGTGCCAGCAACCATCCGGAATGTTCTGGAAGGCCAGGAACACTCCAGTGCCCTCTCAGAACCTCCAGTCTGGCAGCCCAAAGGAGGAGCTGCTAAGGGAGTTGACTCTCGTCCCCAGTGTCATACACGTATCCATTGGCACCAATCATACCGCACGGGATAGCCAGCAACCCCCCCAAAATCGGGGACTTCTGCCGTTCACCCCTTCATGTGTACTCAGGAGTCTGGCTCGGCCGAGCGATCCTGCCCTGAGCCGGGCTGGCTGGGCTCGCTCTGGGACCTGCTCGACCGAAAGCCTCGTGCGGTCTTCACTGGGCTCCCTCACGTGTCCGAGGTGACCGGGCTCCGCTCCGCACGCCCTGTCCTCCAGCAGGCTGGCCCGGGCGCGTCTGCATAGTGAACGCAGGTCCTAAAGAGACAGAGCGGCAATTCGCGGGGCTGGTTAAACCCCTGCCCTGGTCAGGTCACTAGCTAGCATCCCACTGGCCGAAGCGGGTCACACGGCCAAGCCCAGCACCCGAGGTGGCGGGAACTAGAAGCTCTAGGGCAAAAGCACGTATATATACGGAGAGGGGAATAAGAAAAAAAAAATCAGGCCATGAGTACCGCCAGTCACTCTGAGTTGAACTTAAATATTTAACCAGAGGTCTCGAGGACGGGGCCGTTAAAGGTGGGGTTTCCTTTAGAGGAGGAGGGGGGGTCCAGTGGGCGCTGTGGCCCCCGAGGAGACGCCACAGAGCAGGGGGAGTGCCCCTGGTTCTCCTGGTGCAGAGAGGACGCTGAGGCCCTGACAGGGAACTTGCCCAAGTCAGGCACAGAGATGAGGCCACACTTGCGGAATGCCGGCCTGAGCGGCGTGCAGGGCCCCGGAGCCGGGATGCAGCCTCACACCCTCCAACTGTCTGTCTGTCTGTCTGTCTCTCGGCCCCCTCTTCTCTCTCTCAGTCCTCGCAGAGCTGCAGTTCAGGCCGCCAGCACGTGCGCCTGCAGAGCGACTCCAGCAGCAGCACACAGGTGACCCTCCGGGAGGGGCCCCACCCTCTCGCCCAGCCCCACTCCCTCCAGCCTGGAGTAAAGGGATCGGCTGTCCGTCATCGACGGGGCATTTAGGCTTTACTTGTTTTACGCTAGCATTAAAAATGGAGTCTTGGGGGCGCCTGGGGGCCCAGTCGGTTGAGCGTCCGACTTCGGCTCAGGGCATGATCTCACGGTCCGGGAGTTCGAGCCCCGCGTCGGGCTCTGTGCTGACGGCTCAGAGCCTGGAGCCTGCTTCGGATTCTGTGTCTCCCTCTCTCTCTGCTCCTCCCCCGTCCCCTCGCACTCAGTCTCTGTCTCTCAAAAATAAACATTAAAAAAAATAAAATTTTTAAAATAAAAACAAATGGAGTTTTTAGTGACACAAGTAATCTATGAATCTGTTCTCTCCGTACAAAAGTAAAATCTTGCAGAGGGAGCTAAATTTGGCTTTGACCCTTCCTCATCCCCACTTGGCCTCCCTGGAAACGTCATCATTTTGCTGTGTATCCTCCCAGACCCTCTGTTTGCCTTTACATACACAGGGGTGTGTACACAATATGGAGAGGATATATTGCAATGTTTGGTAATTTCTGGAAATTTCTACGTAAATTCTATTATATGTGTTGCACAGCTTCCCAGTCCGCGAAATGGTGACTCATATCGCTCCGTATCAAATAAAAAGCAAAGCACAAAAACCATGCATACTGTGACACCTTTGGCGTTAAAACGGGAAAGATTAATATATCGGTTTTCAAAAACAACGGATAAAAAAAGCCATAAATGGTTACCTACAGGAGGCAGGGGAGGACACAGGGAAAGACACTCCAGTCCCATGAATATCCCTTGTTTCCTAGTGTCGCCTTTGGGAGTTAGGCAAATTTTGTTTCGACGTAATTCAAACAATCGAATCCAGAAAAAAAAATTTTTTGAACCCAGAAACACATGAAATTAATAGTAGAATCACACTGGTGGCATAAACCCACCTGAGAAGAAGTACTTTACGTGACCTTGGCACGTGGTCTTATACTATCTGCCCTTGATGGGCTATAGCCTCAGGACATAAAGAACCACAAATAAATCCTTGCCCCGTGTCCCGGCGACTTTTCCATGGTGTCTCATCTACGTCTACCTGCTTCGGAAAACTGATCTGTAATGGCCAACTGCGTGGATACAATACGCTGTTTTTAGCCTGTTTCTTACGTTATTAATTCATTTTTCACTTTAAAAAGTTACGTGCAAATAACTTTTTGTGCCTAGCGCTCCTCAGTCCATTTCAGTGCTTGCTTGTTTCTGGGTTTTTCTAGGCGTTTCCATGCAGTAGGTCACTTTTTAATTTTCCCCAGCGGGAGTGTATATTACACCCTGTCCGGCCCGCTCTTTTTTTTTTAATTTTTTTTAATGTTTATGTATTTTTGAGACAGAGAGAGACAGAGCATGAGTGGGGGAGGGCAGAGAGAGAGGAAGACACAGAATCCGAAGCAGGCTCCAGGCTCCGAGCTGTCAGTACAGAGCCCGACGCGGGGCTCGAACTCACGGACTGTGAGATCATGACCTGAGCCGAAGTCGGACACTCAACCGACTGAGCCCCCCAGGCGCCCCAGGCCCGCCCTTTTCCCTGACTGTGTCATAGTCCACACGCGTGTTTCCTATTTGAACCAGCCCCCTGCTGGTGGGTATTCAGGCTGCGCTGGAGGCGAGCCGCGGACATCCTAACCCCGCCCCGTGTGTGCGCACCTCGTCTTCAGGTGTTCGAGTCTGTGGACGAAGTGGAGCAGGCGGAGGCAGAAGGCAGGCTGGAGGAGAGACAGCCCAAGGTCCCCAACGGGAACCTGCCAAACGGCACCTGCTCCCCGGACTCCGGCCACCCGTCCTCCCACAACTTCTCCTCGGGCCTCTCGGAGCACTCGGAACCCAGCCTGAGCACCGAAGACAGCGTCATGGACGCCCAGCGGAACGCCCCGCTGGCGCTTCGGCCTGGGGATGGCAGCGTGGACGACGGGCAGAGCAGCGAGGCCACCACCTCCCGGGACGAGGCCCCCCGCGAGGAGCTGGCCGTGCAGGACAGCCTGGAGAGCGACCTCCTCGCCAACGAGAGCATGGATGAGTTCATGTCCCTGGCCGGCAGCATGGACGTGGCCCTGCCCGAAAAGGAGGGGGCCGCGATGGAGGGCTGGGGGGGCGGCGAGGCGGAGAAGCACGGCCAGGCGGACAGTGAGGACAACCTCTCAGAGGAGCCCGAGATGGAGAGTCTCTTCCCTGCGCTGGCTTCCCTGGCCGTGGCCGCCTCCGCCAACAACGAGGCGTCCCCCGTGTCGTCCAGCGGCGTCACGTACTCCGTAAGTCGCCAGCGCGCTCCTCCACTCACTGCTCTTACCTAACAGCTGGGGGACGGTGGGCGTGTCCCACGAGCCTCAGTTTCCCAGAACGACCTCTGATCTCTCACGTTTTCCCCATCCCTGAGAGAAGCCCTTCAGGAAGGGAAGACGATACAGTATGTAGCGAACGCAGGCTTTGCGGTCACATCGTCCCGGGTTCAACCCCAGCCGAGGCACCCAGCCTTACCTTTCTGAGCCTCAGGGTTAGAGCGGTTCTCAGAATTAGGGAGTCCGGTCCTCTGTGCCTGATGTGCGGGGAGCCGGGGAGCATCTCAGGGTCCATTCCGGTCCCACACCTTTTAAATACTCAAGTTTCCTGTCTTGCCAAAAAGTCCCAGCCAAAGTATGGCAGCTGGCCGGGAGGATTCTGGGGCCAGGCGCTGTGTGTAACTGTTTTCCTTTAAAGAATGGCTTGTTTCCATGTAAGACCTAAATGCCGGGAGTGTAAAGAGTCAAACAGACCAGGCTGAATACAAAACCCAGAAGTGCGCCCCCGCCCCCCGTCAGCCCCCACTGAGCCCTCCCCAGAGGCAACAGCAGTTACTTATTCTGCCCAAACTGCCTGGCGGTTACCATGTCTATAAATAACCTACTGGTATTGCTACTTCCTGATCTTTTTCCTTTTCCTTTCGTTGCAGACATGACCTCTCACCCCCAGATCCTCCCCCACACGAGTGACCCCTTCCCGGCCCCATCCATCCGCTACAGTTGTAATTTTAGTTAAATGACTCTCTGTCGTTCACGCTAGTATAACGACATGACATAGTACATATACACACCACGTAGCAAGCTGTATTTATTTTTAATTTCCTGCAAGAAAATTTTGGTTTCCCTGGAAGTGTTTTCATTTCCTCGTCTCTGTTTTCCTTTCCTGCGTTTGCTACTCCCCCCACCCCCCAAACTCCGCCAGTCTTCTAAATCTCTTCTAGAACCTTCAAACACATCAAGGTTTTCTGTTCGCGTCGCGTGTCTCAAGAATGCTCTCGAAGAGCCTCTGGCCTTCCCCAGTCTTCCTGCTCTCGATGGATAGCTGTCATCCTAGATTTTTTTTCTCCCCCTTCACCTAGAAGTGCTCTTGGGGTCCCCACCTGCCCAGGCTATAAACCTAGGTCTGAGGCTGTTAATTATCCAGGGAGATATATTTCACACTTCATTTGACACCTATATTCAAGACTGATACTTGTCTTTGGGGCCCCAGATGTAAGTAGTGTTTTCTCTGGTCCCCTTACCAGGGATGTGGCTCTTTGGGGATCCTGCCTTATTGCACGAAAGTCTTTTGTTAGATTCCTTACCTTCGGGGAGAAGGATCCCCAAACCATTCAATCCAAGCATAAGTTTTCCCAATTTGGAAGCTTCCCTCAAGGCAAAAGCCAGGTGTGCTATTTCCTGCCTTTGTGGGTTTAGTTTTGGCCTTTAACCGTTTCTTATTTTTCTTGCCATGTCATTGAACCTTTTCCTCTGATAGGGGTCAAGGGAGCCAGGCCAGCAGAAGCAGAACTGGACTCCCGTTGGCTTTTCCCCCTGCTTCCTGGCCAGTGTTCATGGCGGGGGGGCGCACCTCCAGCCGGTTACCACCCTCATGCACACGGCGGGGGGAGAATTCGGCTATGCACCTTAGAGAATTGTTTTGTTTCATGAAAGGGAAAGAAAGAACAAGGGCTTTCATCCTACAGAGTGAAAAGAGGCTTTCTGGGAAAACCACGAAAATGAAATCAAACCGCCACCTGGGGCCGGGGAGAGGCTGTTCTTTTCAGTGGCCGCAGGAGGGGGTTAGGAGGAGGGAGAGACTGTCTGGAACGAGGTGTGATCGGTCTCTCCTTCCCCTCCTGGGGGCCTGCAGCCGGAGCTCCTGGACCTGTACACCGTGAACCTGCACCGCATCGAGAAAGACGTGCAGCGGTGTGACCGCAACTACTGGTACTTCACGCCCGCCAACCTGGAAAAGCTGCGGAATGTCATGTGCAGGTGCCTGGGGGATGGGGGGTGAGGTGGGGGGTGGTCTGCAGGGGAGCGGGAGTGGGGCAGAGGCTTGAGCCGCCAGAGAGCAGGAGGGGGTGGGGCGCGGTCTGCTGGAGAGTGGGGGGCGTGGTCCGCAGGGGAGCGGGCGGGGGGGATGGGGCGTGGTCTGCAGGAGAGTGGGAGGGGGAGTGGTCCGCAGGGGAGCGGGAGGGGGAATGGGGCGTGGTCTGCAGGAGAGCGGGAGGGGGCGTGGTCCGCAGGGGAGCGGGAGGGGGGATGGGGCGTGGTCTGCAGGAGAGCGGGAGGGGGCGTGGTCCGCAGGGGAGCGGGAGGGGGGATGGGGCGTGGTCTGCAGGAGAGTGGGAGGGGGCGTGGTCCGCAGGGGAGCGGGAGGGGGATGGGGCGTGGTCTGCAGGAGCGTGGGAGGGGGCCTGGTCCGCAGGGGAGCGGGAGGGGGGATGGGGCGTGGTCTGCAGGAGCGTGGGAGGGGGTGAGGTGAGGTGTGGTCTGCAGGGGAGCTGGAGGGGGCGGGGGGGGGGAGGGAAGGGGGGACAGAGGCGGGGCTACAGAGAGCCCAGCCAGATCTCAGCCTCTGCCCACCTGGCATTTATTTCAGCCCACCTGACAATAAGGTAACCATTATAGTAATGATAATAGCTTTGATTAAGCACTTACTGTATGCCGGGCACCATCCCGAGCGATTTACTAACATCATTTCACTTAGTCCTCACAGCAAGCCTATGGGGTAACTATCATCCCCTTTTACAGGGGAGGAAACAGAGGTGGGGGGGTATCGCATTTTGCGCGGATTTCCCCAGCCGGGCAGTGGCCGAACAGGAACTCTCGCCACACCTCTCGGGCTCTAGAATCTGTGCTTTTTATTTCTTTCAGCCAAGATCTGGAGCTTCTTACGACTCCTTACATACTAAATGTTTTATTTCTTAAAATACGGAAGTAACTCAGGCTTGTTAAATACCTAGATCAGCCAAGGAAACCAGAAGTTCATAAGGTATCAAAAGAAACCGCTTCCCTGTCCAGTTATCAGGGCCCCTCCCCCAAAAGAAACTACTGCTAACGATTTAGTGGATATCCTCCCAAGCCATATATATATACATAAAATAACATCGTAATAGTACGTTATGTAACATGAATGCATACGTGTTTTAATGTCTTTCTAATTTTACCTGTGTGGGATCAACATCATATTTTTCTACCACTTGCTTCTTACACTTAATGCATCCTGGGGGGGGCCCCTGGGGGGCGCAGTCGGCTGAGCATCCGACCGTGATTTCAGTTCAGGTCATGATCCCAGGGTCATGGTATTGAGCCCCACATTAACCTCTGCACTAAGCATGAAGCCTGTTAAGTTTCTCTCTCTCTCTCTCTCTCTCTCTCTCTTCTCTTCCTCCTCCTCCTTCTCCCTCTCTCCCTCCCTCTTCCCCTTCCCCTTCCCCTGTGCACTCACGCGCTCTCTCTTTCTCAAATAAAATGAAAAAATAATAATAATAATGCGCCCCGGACATCTTTCCATCCTACTCCAACTCAGGGCTTCACAAACTAGTAGTCCAGGGGCGCCTGGGGGCTCAGTCGGTTAAGCGTCCAGCTTCGGCTCAGGTCATGATCTCACATTTTGTGGGTTCGAGCCCCACGTTGGGCTGTGTGCTGTCAGCACGGAGCCTGCTTCAGTTCCTCCGTCCCCCTCTCTCTCCGCCCCTCCCCTCTGGCTCTCTCTCTTTCTCTGTCAAAAATAAATAAACATAAAAAAAAGAAAACTGCTAGTACAGCCCACAGGCCAAATCCAGCCCGCCACCTGTTTTTGTAAATAAAGTTTCATTAGAACGCAGTCGTACCTGTTTGGTTGCCTGGTCTCTGTGATTGCCTCTGTAGAGTTGGGTAGTTGAGACAGAGAACAGACGGCCTGCAAAGCGGAAAATAATTATTATCTGGACCTCCCAGGAGAGGTTTGCCAACCCCTGCTCTAACCCATGTGTTAAATTAATAAGTACTACTTCTTAACTGTTCCGTCTTACAGTCTCCCAAGCAATCACTGCCTCTCAAAATTGAGTTGAGGAGATACAAATATAATTCACTTTAATATATGTTACATTCAAATGAAGGTGCTGGGGGAGAAGGAAGGATAGACTGACTTTTGCTGGGTTATGGCCTTGGGAGAAAGCATGGAAGCCCTCGTGGAGGTGGTGACATGCAAGATAGGCGTTGGCAAAATTAGGAGAGACTGAACAAACCACTGGGCATACACATACCCTGTGGCGAGGCCACCTGGCTTCAAATCCTGCCTTCTCCGCTTATTTTTTTTTAAATTTTTTTAACGTTTATTTATTTTTGAGAGACATAGAGACAGAGTATGAGCAGGGAAAGGGCAGAGAGAGGGAGATACAGAATCCAAAGCAGGTTCCAGGTTCCGAGCTGTCAGCAAGAGCCTGACGTGGGGCTCGAACTCATAGACCATGAGATCATGACCTGAGCCGAAGTCGGCCATTTAACCAACTGAGCCGCCCAGGCGCCCCCCTTCTCCACTTATTATTAGGTGTGTGACACTACGCATGTCACTTATCCCTCTGTACCTCCGTGTCCTCCTCTGTGAAATGGGAAACGACAATACCTTTTGCGTACAATTATTTTGAGAAGTTCACGATGCACTATGTGTTTAGCGGCTGAGCATACAGTAAGTGCTCAGTCAATAGTAGTTACTCTAATTCCAAGGCAGATGGGAACTCCAGGCACAGACCCGCTAGAGCAAAACACCGGGGGGGCGGGGGGTGAGCGTGGGCCAGGAAGGAAGAAGTCCTGGGGGAGGTGACGGTGGGGCCGTGAAGACGGATGGAGAGAAGACAGTCCCAGTGAAGGAGTTTGCCCGTTGTCTCTTGGTGGGGAGCCTGTGAGCCCGTGGGGGCCTCTTTGAGCTGGGCTTCAGGAAGGCCGTCCCGGTGGGTGGCTGAGAATAGGATGTTTGGAGAGAGTGAGACTGGGGAAGGGATGGAGGTGGGAGCTGAGGGAGCGGGGAATGGGGGCGCTGTGGCCGGAAGGAGGAAGAGGACGAGCGGGTCGGAGAGGCAGGGGTCGTAAGTGCCGTCCTTGGGCCCCATCCTTGTCTCTCTCTTGTAGCTACATCTGGCAGCACATTGAGATCGGCTATGTCCAGGGCATGTGTGACCTCCTGGCCCCACTGCTGGTCATCCTGGATGACGGTGAGCGTGTCCGGCCCTGCCGCCCCAGGGCCGGGGGTGTGCGTTCCTTCCCAGGCAGGGGAGGGATGTTAACCTCACTGCGTGACGCTGTGGACTGAGTCAGTACAGGTGCTCAGAGGACCTGTCGGTGAACACATCCAGGCCCTAGGGAAATAAAAAGTCTTATCGTTCCATGTTTGCCAACACTTATTACCAGGTGCCCAGCGCCCAGCCAGGCCTTTGCTGGCCACCGGTTGTACAAACGTGAAGGGGAACAAAGAAAAACCTGTGCCCAGATGTCTTCACTGGTGAATCCTACCAAACACGGAAAGAAGAATTAATACCACTTCTTCACAAGTGCCTCCAAAAAATAGAATAGGAGGGAACACTTCCCAACTCGTTCTCTGAGGCTGGTCCTTATAGGAGGACCCATCGGTACCTCGATAAGACAAAGAGATCACAAGAAAAGAAAACTACAGACTGATGTCCTTTATGAATGTAAAGATAAAGACCCTCAACAAATTATTAACAAACTGAAATCCAGCAAGATACAGAAAGGACTCTATGACCTCCATGACCAAGTCGGATTCATCCCAGAAACACAAGACTGGTTCAACAGATGAAACTCAATCTGTGTAATTCACCGTATTAATAGAATAAAGGACAAAAATGACACACTCAGTGAGCAACGAAATGGCGTTTGACCAAATTTGACACCCTTTCATGCTAAAAACACTCCACATGCTAGGAATCGAAGGAAATGATAAAAGGCAGGGAAGGAAAACCTTGCAGCTCGTTCCTGCTCAGTGATAAAAAACTGAATGCTTTCCCCCAAGATCAGGGAGAAGATACGGGTGTTCACTTCTGCCACAGAAGGTTCTAGATAGGACAATTAGGGAAGCAAAAGAAATAAAAAGTAGGCATACTGGAAAGGAAGTAAAACGGTCTCTGCTTGCAGAAGATCTGATTTTTATGTATAGCTAATCCTAAGGAATAAGAAAAATCTTAGAGCTCATGAACCAGTTTAGCAAGGTTGCTGGATACAAGATAAATATACAAAAGTCATTTGCACTTCTCTGTGCTTGCACTGAACAATGCAAAAACAAAGTTAGGAAGGCATTTCCATTTGTAATAGTACCTAAAAGAAGATACTTGTGAATAAATTGAACAGAAGAAGCAAAAGATTTGCAGGTTCAATTCTAGACCGCTGTGATAATGGCGTATATTGCGATCAAGCAAGTCAAAGGAGTTTTTTGGTTTCCGAGTGCATATACAAGTTACGTGTACACTACACGATAGTCTATTAAGTGTGCAATAGCATTATGTCTAGAAAAAATGATGTACATACCTTAATGTAAAGACTCTTTATTGCTAAACATTGGCAGCCATCATCGGAGCTTTCAGCAAGTCATAATCCCTGATTACAGATCATCGTCACAAATATACCAGTACTGAAAAAGTTTGACGTATGGCAAGAATTATCCGAATGTGAAACAGAGACGCAAAGTGAGTCTATACTGTTGGGAAAATGACACTGATCACTGATAGACCTTCCCAATGCAGGGTTGCCACACACCGTCGACTTGTAAAAAATGCAGTATCAGGAAAGCGCCATAAAACGAGGTTTGCCTGTATGCTAAACCTGTAGAACCTTGTTTAAAACAAATTAAAGATCTAAATAAGTGGAAAGACACCTCGTGTGTGTGGATCAGAAGACTTAGTACGTCAGGACGGCAGTGATCTCCAGATCGATCTGGATTCCGTGCGGTTCTTATCGGCATCCCCGTTGCAGTTTTGGCACAAATGGGCAAGCTGACCCTAAAACTCGTTTGAAAACGCAAGGGACCAAGAATAGCAAAAGCCGTATTGAAAAAGGTGACAATATGAGGGGACACACGGTTCCCAATCAGAAAACCTACTACAAAGTTACAATAATCAAGAGTGTGGTAGTCCCACAAAGATAGACATGGAGATCAGTAGAACAGAGTTGGAAGTCCAGAAATACGCATTTCTGGGGCGCCTGAGTGGCTCAGTTGGGTAAGCGTCTGACTTCAGTGCAGGTCACGATCTCATGGTTCATGAGTTAGAGCCCCGAGTCGGGCTCTGTGCTGACAGCTCAGTGCCTGGAGCCTGCTTCAGATTCTGTGTCTCCCCCATTCTCTGCCCCTCCCCAATTCACACTCTGTCCCTCTCATAAAAACAAATACACATTAAAAAAAAAATAGGTCACAGACCTAAATATAAGAATTATAACCATAAAATTACAAGAAAACATAAATGTACGTCTGTGTCCACTTGAATTTGTGTCCTTGGGTGTTAAGCAATGGTTTCTTAGTTATGACACCAAAAGAATAAAGTAACAAAATTAAAAGTGAATTGAACTTGGACAAAATTTGAAACTGCGGTGCTTCAAAGGGCGCCATCAAGAAAATGAAGAGAGCTCAAAGAATGGAAGAAAGTAACTTGCAAATCACAAAGGTCATATAAGGGACCTCTATCCAAAATATGTAAAGGGGGGCACCTGGGTGGCTCAGTAGTTAAGCCTGACTCTTAATTTTGGCCTCAGGTTATGATCTCATGGCCGTGAGATGGAGCCCCGCATCGGGCTCTGGGCTGGATGTGGAGCCTGCTTAGGATTCTCTCTCCCTCTCCCTTTGCCCTTACCCCACTCATGCTAAATAAATAAATAAATAAATAAATAAATAAATAAATAAATAAAATATGTAAAGAGTGTTTGCAATTCAATAAGAAGATAAATAACTTTGCCAATTAAAAATGGGCACAGGGTTTGAAAAAATATTTCTCAACAGAACGACATACGTATAGCCAGTAAGCATCTTAAAAGATGCTAAACTTTAGTCGGTAGGGAAACGCAAATTAGAACCACTATGAGATACCACTTCACACCCACCAAGATGGCTAGGATCAAAACAATCGAAAATAACAAGCATCTGTGACAATATGGAGACACCAACTCCGAGATTCTAGAAAGCAGTTTGGCAGTTGCGCATATTAAGTGTAGAGTGGCCGTATGACCCAGTAGTTTTGTTGCTAAGTACGTCCCCAAGGGAAAGGAACACATAATGTTCACACGAACACTCTGTGTGCGCATGTGCACGGCCGCGTTCTTCCCGATAGCCCAAACCGGAAACAATCCAGGTGTTCATCCGCGGGTGCGTGCGTAAACGTGGTCTAGCCCTGCAGTGGAATACGACTTGGCAAAAAAAAAATAGGAACGACTCAACTCGTGCTGCAGCGCGGCTGAACCTCAGAAGGGCTCTGCTAAGTGAAAGAAGCCAGACACGAAAGGCCGCTAAGCGTACGATTCCCTTTATTTGAAATGTCCACGAGAGGCCAATCTGTAGAGACAAAATAGACGAATGGTTGACAGGGGCAGGGGGCGAGGGGCCATGACCACTGATGTGTGCAGGTGTCTCTGGGGGATGATGAAGACGTTCTGGCCTTAGAGATGATGGTCGCACGATTCTGTGAAAATACTAAAAACCTGAGCTGTACATTTAAAATGGCGACTTTATGCATCCCAATAAGACCGCCAAGTGAATGGGGAGCATAACTCCTGACTCCTTCAACGTGGGTTGTGCACAATGACGTCCTTCCTTCCAGAAAGTTCAGTGTAGAAGGGGGTACGGGCAGGAGGGAAGCCGGTGGAGAAACCTAACAAACACTGTGTCAGCCAGGTGACCGAAATCAACATGAATAGTCATAGAGCATGTGGATAGCAGCTGCCCTTGACACACTGCGGGGCTCGAACCCATGAACCATGAGATCGTGACCTGAGCCGAAGTCGGATGCCTAACCGATTGAGCCGCCCAGGCGCCCCTAAAAAATGAAAGTGTTTTTAAAAATGAATGAGGTCTTACCGTGTGTACCTTGGGAAACCTTCCAGTTTAATGTAACTTCCTCCAGCGTTACCAGGTAGTAAGAGAAAAAAAAAAGTACCATTTTCAATAAAGTCTAAATGCCGGCTGATAAACAATATGAAACGGGTTTCTTTATTGCAGGACTTCTCAGAGCCTTTACTTTTCAGTATATGTAGTCGCTCCCTAGCATTTCCCAAAGTTATTGGACTCTTTCTCTGCATAATGCCTGTCAGCGCCCTTCCAGTATTGACAATTGCTGTTTGATTTCAGTGATTCCCAGACTGGAGAATTTCATGAACTGGTAGAATTTTGAAAAAGAAAAAAAAAGAAGTTTGGGCACCCAGAAAACATCATCAACTTTTTAATAGAGCAAATTAGGGATCTTTACTTTTTTAATTTAATTTAATTTTTTATACATTAAATGTTCATTGAGCTCAATCTATAAAACCCCCAAACTAAATAACATAAATGTCCGGCAAGAAAAGAATAGATAAACAAATTGTGATCTAGTCACACAGTGGAATACCAGCCAGCAATACAAAGGCATGAACTACTAATACACTAAAGCATTTAAAAGTGTATCTACTTGGGGCGCCTGGGTGGCTCAGTCAGTTAAGCGGCCGACTTCAGCTCAGGTCATGATCTCACGGTCTGTGAGTTCGAGCCCCGCGTCGGGCTCTGTGCTGATGGCTCGGAGCCTGGAGCCTGCTTCAGATTCTGCGTCTGCCTCTCTCTCTCTCTGCCCTTCCCCTGCTCACGCTCTGTCTCTCGAAAATAAATAAACGTTAAAAAAAAAAAAAGTGTATCTACTGAGTGAAAGAAGCTGCAGGTAAAAAAAAGTACATAGTTTATTTATTATTCCCTATATCGGAAGTTCTAGAAGAAGGAACAGGATGCCGACATAGAGTTGAAGGAAAGAGATTTCAGATGGTACCAATTGGCCAATAGGGATCTTTTAAAAAGAGCATCTGGGATCATCATCCTTTCCTAAAAGAAAGGCTGTTTCAACCCCTCCGAGGAGGGAAGTACGTATTTAGATTGCAGAGCATCCCTTGCTGTGCAATCCACTAACGCTCCGTGGTCTGTATGTTTCTCCTTTGGCTGTGGATTTCTTCTCAGCCAGCTCCGAGCCTTCGACCTCGGGATCCCCTTGGGAGCCTGGGGTTCCTTGGGCAGTGGCGGCGTTGACTCTGTCTCCTGTGTCTTTCCCCAGAGGCCCTCGCCTTCAGCTGCTTCACGGAGCTCATGAAGCGGATGAACCAGAACTTCCCCCACGGAGGCGCCATGGACACGCACTTTGCCAACATGAGGTCGCTGATCCAGGTTGGACCCAGTTCTGTTCAACAATATAACTTCCCCCAGCTCAGCCTCATGCGCCTCGAATTCACTGAAGAGCCACACTTAGTGTAACGCAGCACAAGCCAGCTCGTTCCACGGACGTTGGGTTGTTGCTGCTTCTTGGCTGTTGTGAATTGTGCTGCTGTGAACGTTCGCTTACAGGTTTTTATGCGGACTGACGCTCTCATTTCCCTTGGTGATATACTTAGGAATGAGACGCCAGCCACACCGTGTTACGTTCCCACCAGCCACACGCAAGAGTCCCAGCTTCTCTCCTTCCTCACTAACAGTTGGTTGTCCGTCGTTTTGGCTCTTGCCATCCTAGCGCGTGTGCAGTGGGATCTCGTTCCGGTTTTGGTTTGCATTTTCCTGACTAATCGCCCTGAGCACCTCTCAAGCGCCTTGTGGTGACCTGCAAGTCTTCTTTAGAGAAGTGACCGGGTTGACTTGAGCTGGGTTGATTTTCACTTCAAATCTTTCGCCCAGTGTTTGGCTCCGCCTGGCTGTAGGGACTGTAGTGGTGTCCCGCATGAGGATGGGCCGTCATTCTGTCCCCTCTGGTCCAGCCTGGAGGCTGATGCCAACCTTTTCTCCCGCTGGCAGATCCTGGACTCCGAGCTCTTTGAGTTGATGCATCAGAACGGGGACTACACTCACTTCTACTTCTGCTACCGCTGGTTCCTGCTGGATTTCAAGCGAGGTATTGACAGACTCTAGGCGGCAGACCCCCGAGGGAACAGGGACTGAGGAGGCGAGGCTGGGGGTGTTGGAGCAGAGCCAGAGGAAGAGAGTGACACCCATTGATCGAGTTCCGACTGTGGGCTCACCTGCCTTATTTCGCAGTGACACCGTGCAGTAGGGGTTGTTACTGCAGCAGGATTCTCGCACAGAGAGTCGTGACGCCGAGGCTTTTCCTCCCAGAAAGCAACTTTATTCCTGCCGGCGCCGCTCAGTTGGGCTCGTTCCTGAAGAACTGAGCCCCAAACGCCACATGGCGTAGCTTTTTAATATATTTTTTACTTCTTTGTCTCCCGTATATGGTAACACGCGCAAACATGCAGTCTGATTAAATGGTCTCATGTTACAAGGTCACGAGGGATGATAACCGTCAGGGTTTTTTCTTTCCTTAGGCAGGGGACCCCACCATAGTACAGGCCCCATTTTACAGATGGGGAAACTAAGGCTGAGAATTGCATTCAGAGGTAGGACCAGTAGAGCCAGGGTCTTGGGCCACCTCAGTCTACCTCCCCAGCCCAGGCAGTTCCCTTCCGTTCTCTTCTGCCACCTATCAGAGACAGAGTGGCCCGAAGCTCACGTAGCATCTTGCATGTGGGACTTAGAAATGACATAGAACACAGCACACTGCTATTGTGCAGTCAGAGCGATGCTTATATCTACCCTGCGGGAAGGCGTTTATCACACGCTGCGCAGGGTGCTGAGCCGTTTCTATGTATTATCTCTGCGAGCCTCATCCCACGTACAAAGAAGGAGAGAGAGAGGGGCTAGTAGAGGGGAAGTAACTAGCCGAAGGTCACCTTGCCAGTAAGCGGCAGGGCTGGATTCCGACTGAGTTTATTGGACATCGGAAGCCTTGCTCTCAACCATTGCCGCCTCCAGTTTCTTGACTGGCCCCGGAGGCAGCAGCTTGCTCAGTGTGTGTACAGGGCCAAGGGTGTACCCCCATGGGTGAGCTATAAGGAGGTACAAGGTGCAGGGAGAAAGGGGATGGCTAGTCAAGGGACAGGTTGATGCTGAGTCCCTCCCCTCCCAGAAGCTGGAAACTGACATCCTCCTCCCCACCCCCCCCCCGCCCCCGCCAAGTCTGCATAGACTCTTCTACAGATGGGGAAAACAGAGGCTTCCGATGGTCAAATGGCAGGGTCTGGGGCTCCTATCTCCTGACCTGAGCCCCGTCTGCTGCGCTGTCCTGCAGACAGAAGTGCAGGCACACAGCAGGCCTGGGGTTTTCCCGGAGGGAGGGCGGCCCCGGGAGCTCTGCGGCTGGCCCGCCCCCCACGCGTGCGCGCGCCCGTGTCTCACGCAGAGCTCGTCTACGACGACGTCTTCTCCGTGTGGGAGACCATCTGGGCGGCCAAGCACGTGTCGTCCGCCCACTACGTCCTGTTCATCGCGCTGGCTCTGGTGGAGGTCTACCGGGACATCATCTTGGAGAACAATATGGATTTCACGGACATCATCAAATTCTTTAACGGTACCCACGCGACCGCGGTGTCCTCCGGGGGCTGCGGGCTCCCGGCGGGCCCCTTCCTGGGGGCTTGGAGGGGACGTGGGGGGGGTTCCGCCCACTTCTGTGTCTATTTCCAAGCGGACGAGTTGACATCTCGTCACACCGAGAACGCATTTCTTCTGAAGAATCTAGCGGGAGGAGCGTGGCTGTTGACATCAGGCTCGGGGGCAAACCCAGGCTCTCCCGCTGGCCAGCTGTGCCCAGGGATGAGCCCTTTCCCCTCTTCCTAAGCCTCTGTTTCCTCATCTGTCAAATGGGGTAAAAGTGTCAGCCTCGGAGGGTCGATGCGCACAAAGGCCGGCACAGGAAGGCATTGAGAGGCGTGAGCAGGGCACAGCCGCTGAAATCAGACGGATAGTGGCTTCTGATCCTAGCCGCTCAGGGGCCGTGTGACCTTGGGCAAGTAACTGTATGTCTCTGGGCTTTGGATTCCCCGAGGGAGAATGCTGCTAACACCTCCCTCACAGAGATGTTGGGACAATTAGATGAGAGCATGCAGGAAGCCGACCACGTGGCACCCGGCTCATACGAGGGCCCCATAGATGGAAACTGTTGGTCCTGTTATCACTATTTAAAATTTTTTAAGAAAAAGGGGCACCTAGGTAGCTCGGTCTGCTAATCATTCGACTTCAACTCAGGTCTTGATCTCACGGTTGGTGGGTTCAAGCCCCGCATGGGGCTCTGTGCTGACAGCTCAGAGCCTGGAGCCTGCTTCGGATTCTGTGTCTCGCTCTCTCTCCGCCCCTTCTCTGCTCACGCTCTGTCTCTCTCATTCTCTCTCTCTCAAAAATAAACAACCATTAAAACACTTGTCAATGTTCGAAGATTAAAGAAAACATTTTTGGGGGCACCTGGGTGGCTCAGTCGGTTGAGCATCCGACTTCGGCTCAGGTCATGATCTCACGGTCTGTGAGTTCGGGCCCCTCATCGGGCTCTGTGCTGATGGCTCAGGGCCTGGAGCCTGCTTCGGATTCTGCGTCTCCTCTCTCTCTGTCCCTCCCCTGCTCATGCTTTGTCTCTCACTGTCTCAAAAATAAATAAGCATTAAAAAAAAAACCCAAAACAAAACATTTTTTTAAAGGGGGAGGGGGCCTGGCTGGCTCAGTCGGTAGAGCACGTGACTCTTGATATCAGGGACATGAGTTCAAGCGCCACGTTGGATGTTGGAGCCTACTTAAAGATTAAAAAAAATTTAATTTTTTAAAAGCTAAAGATTTTGAGGAAAGCAAAAGCAAAAAAAAAAAAAAAAAAAGCTTCCTCTGACCTTACCCCAGAAACGTGAGTTTTTTTAATAAGTTTTCATTTTGGAATAACTGTAGATTTACCGAGAAGTTGCACAGAGAGTACAAAGAGTTCCTGCTCTCCTGCACTCATTCCCCCCCAAACGTCTCTGCCTTGCCTGATCCTAGAACTTTTCTCGCGACTCAGAAATTAACATTGGTACGTTGCTGTTAACGGAACTACGGACTTTAGTCGATTTCACCTGGTGCCCTTTCCCTCTCCGACATTTGCCGACCCAAGAAACCACATGGCATTTAGTGGGTTCGTTAGAAAAAACTTCCCTTTTCCCCTCCCGTCTTTTCCAGCCTCTGTTTGTCACCATCACAGAATCCAATTGTATCCCTTTTTTTTTTTCCACGTAATACTTTCACAAGTGTCTTGAATCATTTTTTAAGGCTGTAGAATATACCTGTGGTGACCGTCCACAGCCCACGGACCATTCCCTTTCGTTGGGTGGATAGACTGTTTTCAGTTCGAGGGTGTGATTGAGACACCAAAGCACCCCTTGCGTCTCTATGAAATTTTCACGGCACCCCAGGCCCCAAAAGTTCCATTTAGCAAGTAGTGAGAGCCAAACCACTGGATAAGTACTTATATCCGAACAACTTAGCAGCTGTTTGCAAAAATAATACCTATCGGTCCAAAGAAAATAATATTTATGTGTCCTTCTCTCTCTTTTTTCTTTTAAGTTTATTTATTTATTTGTGAGAGAGACAGAAACAGCACGAGTGGGAGAGGGGCAGGGAGAGAGGGAGAATCCGAAGCAGGCTCCATGCCGTCAGCGCAGGGCCAGACACAGGGCTCAAACTCCAGAAACCGTGAGATCATGACCTGAGCCGAACCCAAGGGTCAGACGCCCCACCGACTGAGCCGCCCAGGCGCCCCTTTCTGTCATTCCAGAATAAGTACAACAGTTAATGGGATACGTGCACCTTCTCAAACGCTGGAACCACATTGGATACCCTCACCTTCATTTATTTCCCATTTCATAGTGATTTCCGTGTGGTTTTTGCTTTTTCTCAGACTTGCTTTTTCAACGGCTTGCAGAAAGCCTAGGGTCACCAAGATACGAAGTCACTGAGATAGGAATGTAGGGCGATGTGTGACCTCCCTCGTGCTACCAGTGTAGGTGGTGGTGAGCAGATACGAAACGTCATTATGTCTCCCGCGCAACTCACAGAAGTGGCACCCTGGGGTGCCTTGGTAGCCAGTTTGGGAACCATAGTGTTAGTGCCTTTATTTTTTCCTCCAGTAAATGATTTCTTTCTTTCTTTTTTTTTAAGTTTTATTTAGTTATTTAGAGAGAGAGAGAGAGAGAGAGAGAGAGAATGTGTGTGTGCACGCAGGGAGGGGCAGAGAGAGGAAGAGAGAGAGAAGCCCAAGCAGGCTCCGTGCTGTCAGCGCAGAGCCTGGATGCGGGGCTTGAACTCACGAACCGTGAGATCACGACCTGAGCCGAAACCAAGAGTCGGACGCTCCACCGACGGAGCCGCCCCGGCGCCCCGATCCACTACATGATCCCTCTGGGGTCAATGTCTAGGTTTACGATTATCCCGCTTTCAAGATCCGATCGTTTTAAGTAACTCTTTGATGACATTCATATTTTTGCTCCCCCCCCCCCCGGCCCCCGCCGCTCCCTTCTGTATCTCCGAACATCTTCGCTGGGACCTGGCATTGCTTTCTCAGAAGGTCCCCAGTCCTCGTGCTTGTACGAGGCGGGGGGCGGGGGGGGGGCGGGGAGCTGACTTCTTCCCAGCACCGTGAGCCAACCTCGTGTCGTTGGCGCTCACGGTAGCCCTGCGAAGCAGGAACGGTGGCAATCCCCACTTGAGAGATGGGAAACCGAGGCCCCGAGGTCCAGGACTTCTGCCAAGTGTCTGCTTCCAGAGCCGCTCTGGAGACGAGGCCGGATGAGGATGATGGAGATGCCCCAGAGACACCCCCTCCCCGCCCCGTCCCTTCTAGAAGCCGCCAGTGCGGCCCGAGGATGGACACGGAAGGAGGCTCACGAGATTTTTTCCCCTTCTGCTCTTTCAGAAATGGCGGAGCGGCACAACACCAAACACGTGCTGAAGCTGGCCCGGGACCTCGTGTACAAGGTGCAGACCCTGATTGAGAACAAGTGAGGGCCGCCCCGCCGGGGCCCTGGTCAGCCGCGCTGCCACCCGCCCGTCCAGCCCGCGTTTCCGCCCGGCGGCCCCGGGCGCGGGGGCCCCGGCGTCCGTTCGCCAGCGTGACCTCGGTGGGGCCGAGAGACCCCGCCCCGACTCTGGCCGCCCGGCGGACGGCGTTGAGGGCCTGCCCCTTGAGTTCCTTCGGCCTTACGTTTTTTTCCCGTTTGACCAAAGATCGTCCCAGTCTTGGATTTTCTCCCCTGGGGGAGTCGGGGCGCGGCAGCGGATGGAGGGAACGTTCTCGAGTGTGGTCTGCAGAACGCCTGCCTCTCTCTTGTTCTGTCCCGAACCCCTCCAGACTGTTCAGTCCGAGGAGACTCGGGGTGGGGGGGAGGGAAGTCTCCTTGGGGAACCGGCGTGGGAGAGCTCTGCGGGGCTGCCTCTGTACCCCGAAAGGGGCCTCGGCCCAGAACATGGCTGGCGGGCGGGCTCGGAGCGGAGTGTCTGTCTGCACCTCGCTCGGCGTAGCGCTGGGTAAACTCTCTTCTGCGGGGGGCCGTCCTGTGCGCTGTGGGAAGTTCGGCAGCATCGGGGCCTCTGCCTACAAGATGTAGTGGCACCCCTCCCCCCCCAGCTGTGACAACCCAGAACGCGTCCAGATACTGCCAAACGTCCCCCTTTGAGAACCAGCGGCGTGGAGGAGGGGCTGCAGGTGTCTCTCCTTCCTCCCCCCACCTCCCGCTTGTGTTTAAGCACCTGCGCCTGGAGCCTTCCTCCCATTCCGAGAAGGCCCGCGGGAGTCCCCCTCTCTCTGGGGGTCCGGGTTCTGTTTGTTGCAGTCTCTCATTTTTTTTTTCTCCTCCACCTGACCCCAGGAGAGACTAATTTTCTTCTTTTCAAGAAAGCCTCTCCCCGGAAGAGCCTGGCACGGTGCGAGGTGGCCTTAGGCGGGGGTGAGCCCGAAGCCCTCCAGCCGGGGCGGAGTCTGCACCTCCTAGGGAAGTCCCTGCCTCTCCTTCGGCTCCCGGGGTCTAGGGCTCCAGAAGCTTGGAAGGTGTGTGTGGGCGGAAGCCACTCCCAGGGAGGTCGGGGAGGCTGGCTTCCCGCCCCCCCCCCCCAGGTGCCTTTGATCACTCAGGACAAAGGAGGAACAGGAAGGCAGAGGTCAGCCGGGGTGGGCCGCGAGGGGTCAACGTTTCCGGGGGGGGGGGGGGTCGGAATCTGCCGAAGAAATGGCACCAGGAACGTGGCTGAGTCCAGAAGCGGGCCGGCCCCTCCAGCATCTTCGCGCCAAGGGTCGCCCGTCACACACGGACCCCGAGTCCGCTCTTCGCCCTGCCTACCTGGCCTTCCGTAGAGCCGTCCTGCCAGCTCTGGTCTGAGAATGCAGGCGGGGGGGGGGGGGGGGCGTCGGGAGAAGCCGAGTCAGTGGGGAGGCTCCTCCCCAGAACGGGAGGCAGGATTTTGGAGAGGGGAGGGACTCAGAAGCACAAGGAAGCATTCATTCATAGAGAGGGTAGGCACTTTAGTCCTCTGTCCAAACCAGGAGGGGGAGGACGCCCTACCCTGCGCGAAGCCTCTCCCCTTGGCCCCAGTGCCTTCAGCTGCATCCGAACCCCCCCAGGCCCCCATGGGGGGAGCCTCTTGAGCAGGACGGACGAGACCCCCCGAAGAATGCGCTCCATGGGAATTGCGTCTCCTCGCTCCCGTCCCCCGCCTTCCCAAGACGAGGGGGCGATGGGCACAAGGCCCCTCCAGATCAGAGCGTACCCGGCTGCTCCGCTCTTCACTCCAGGGGACACCGTTTAGCAAGACCCACGCCCCAGACCTCCGGATCCTGATTTATTTTTCTCGACAGACGAGTCCCTGAGTATAGCACACAGCGTCTTCTCCGCCTTCCCTCGTGGCGTTCCAGAGAAGTGTCCGTGGCTGTGACTTTGGAACAACTCCTGTTTCTTCCGCTTACCGCGCTTCCCTCGGTCCCCGTACGTCACGTGTGCGTCCTTGTGTCCGGGAACCGGGTGCGTGGGAGTCGAGTCTGTCCGTGGAGTGCCCTCCTCCCTTTCCCAGTGTTGCCAGCCTGTCTTGTGACTGTTTCCTGGAGAGTTGTGTCTATATATAGAGAAAATATATATAAACAGAGATGTGTGTGAAGATGGGCTATCTTTTCGTTTCTGTGTTTCGGGAATTCTTTTAATACGAAGGAAGGGAAGGTTTGCTTTCGAAGACCGTGCCCTCCCGCCCCCACCCCGGTGGCCCGTACCCAGATGGGGACAGATCCTCATGAGAGCCGCCCGGTCTTTCCCCAGGACGTTCAAGGCAGGCGAAACACTTCTCGCCCCTTTGTATCAGTCAGCTGTCACCGTGAATAACGCCACATAACAAACCACCCCAAAACTTAGTGGCCTCACACTGCCCTTTATTTAGTAGCTCGCAATTCTCCAGGTTGACGTTTTGGGTTGCATTCATCCGGGGGGTGGTTCTCGTCAGAGACGGAATTCTTCATGTGTCTGGGGTCAGTGAGGCAATTCTGCTTCCAAGGGTTGGCCGGCTGTTGGCCAGGAGAGTCGGGGAAACCGGGCCACGTGCCTCTCCTCCCCTGGCAGGCCAGCTCAGGCTTGGTTATGCGGCGGCAGGTTTTCAAGAGAGCAAGCGGAAGTCACGCAAGGCCTCTCGAGACCTAGGCTCGCGATCGGCATAAAGTCATTTCTGCCCCGTTCCGTTGCTTAGGGTCAATCACATGGCCGAGCTCGGGTTCCATGGAGGGGAAAATAGACTCTACCATTCGGTGGGTGGCTTTGCAAAGGGCCATGGAAGAGGAGAATGGATACAGGCGGAGAAATGATGGAGGCCACTTTTGCGAATGGTCGGCCCGATCCCCCAAGATCGAGGGTGTAAGAAGGGTCCCCAGAGCGTCAGCCATTTGACGAGGTCAGACGTCTAAGTTGACACCCGCTGAGATGGCTCACCTCTCCCCCCCCAACGTGCCCACGGAACCCCAGCTCCTACCCCTTGCCATCCACAGTCCCCGCTCGAGGCCTGCCATGCAGAACCCGCGTCACCAGGCGGCGGGGACCTCTCCCGGGTGTCCACCCCCAGCAGCCCCTACACATGGGTCAAAGGGACACAACCAGCTTTCAACTGCAGAAGCAAAACGTGATTTAACCTAATTCAAGCCCCCGTCAAAGCTTCCGGTTTTATGTAGAAAACGTTAGGTCTCCAGATAAGCCCGCCGAGTAGGGACAGCGTTTGCAGGTGGCATTGGCAGCCCGGAGGAGGCTGGTCGCCGCCTTCTCAGCAGGGGGAAGTCTGAAGGCACACAGCAGCGGGCGGGTGGGGATTTGTCTTTCACCAGCTCGGACGGGGGCTTTCTTAGCGGGAAGTTCTGCTCCTTCCCGGGGGAAGCTGCTGCTTTTTAAAAAAATGTTTTTAATGTTTATTTATCGGGGGAGGTGAGAGAGAGAGGGAGACACAGAATCCGAAGCAGGCTCCAGGCTCCGAGCTGTCAGCACAGAGCCCGACGCGGGGCTCGAACTCACAGACCGCGAGATCATGACCTGAGCGGAAGTCGGACGCTCAACCGACTGAGCCACCCAGGCGCCCCAGGAAGGGAAATCTTAAGAGAATATTTCTGTCGTAAAGGCTTTCCCAACTGCGTGCGTTTGAGCTGTGCATAGACGGCAAAAGAGAAATCGTGGACCACTAGGTGTATTTTAATGACTCCGTGGCGGGATGGAGAAGTGGTCTCGGTGTCTGTGTTTATGGCACACGGTGCGGCTGGGCCTCTGTCATCCTTTTCCTCCTCCTCCCCCCATCCTCCCTTCTTTCTCTTCTCTTTCCCCCGCCCCCCATCCTCCCTTCCCTACACTCCATCTGCCTCCTTCTCTTGTAGCCACGGACATTTGGCTGGTGTCTCGTCCACAGTTTCTACCCGGATGACGGTGTTCCTCGGGGTAAGCCTGACACACCCGCAGCGTGAAGGCCCTTCCGGTGCCATCCATCCACCCCCCCCCACCCACCCATCCATCCATCATCCACTGATATATCCATACATCCTCTGTCATTTTACCTACCCGTTCATTCATTCATTCATTCATCATTCACCAGCCCACCTATCCACCCATGCATTCATTCATCGAAACTGTTAACAGGTGCTGTAGTAGGCACTGATGATACTAAGGAAGTGAACTGGACACCTCCTTGCCTTCAAGGCACTTCCAGAGCAGGAGACTCACATGACCCCAGCCTCCCTTGCTGTCCTTCAGCCACACTGGTCTACTTATGGTTCTGTGAACGTGCCTTACTGTCTCCATGCTTTTGCCCCTCATGTTCCCATTACCTGAAATTCCCTTCTGTATTTGACCAACGCCCATTCGTACTTCAGCTCCGGTGATCCCTCCTCTGGGAAGCCTTCCTTAACACCCCCCACCCTCCTGGAGTTTTTCCTTGCGTCTTGTGCTCCCCCCTATTGTGTCAAATATCCATTGAGTTGTAACCACCTGGTGCGCCCCACGCCCACTAGACCCTGCGCAAGCCTCGGACAAGGACTGGAGCTCCATCCATTGATTCAACAAATATTTAGTGAACATCTATTATGTGCGAAGCGCTGTCCCAGGTGCTGACGATGTCAAAGCAGACACGTCCTTTCCTTCAGGTAGCTGATGTTCTAATGGGCGGAGATAAACCATAAGCAAGAAGGCAGATACTGAGTGCTCTGAAAAATATAGAACAAAGGATGAGGTAGGAGAATCACAGGAGAGCGGAGCTCTCTTACCAGGGGTCATGGAAGACCCCACTGAGGCAGGGATATTTGAGCAAAGACATGGAAGACCTGAGAAAAGAGAGTTCCAGACAGCGGGACGAGCGTGGCGCATCTGAGCAACAGAAAGCAAGCCAGGTGGCTGGATTATGCGGAGCCTGGCGGAAGGGGTAGGAGGTGAGACCGGCGAGGGAATGAGGGTTTATCAGGCGGAGCCTCATCGACCGTGACGAGGAGTGTGGATTTTACTCTGAGTGTCACAGGAAGGCCCCCGAGGGTAGATAAGCCAGTCTGAGTGGCCCGATCTGACTTCAGTCTTAATAGGACCTGTTCGGCCAGCACGGCGGACAGACCCTAGGGGTCAAAGGTGGCAGCAGAGAGACATGTGAGGCGGTTATCTCTCTAATCCAGGCGAGAGAGGGTGGAGAATTCATTGGACGAGGGTTGCCGCGAAGGCCTGGGCTTGACCATCCAGAGCCTCCGTGTGAATTAGAGGAAAGCAACCCTCCTGGGAAGCGGCAGCCCTGCGGTTTCCCACCATAGCGAGTGGAGCGTGGGCTAGATTCCGGCCTCTCGCAGCCCTCGGCACGGCACCCCCGTGCAGCGCGCAACCCGCCCAACTGTGCGTGGTGGTCCTGGTACAGATGATACAGAGCGGTTGGATGTGAGAGAAACAAGGGGGGACGGACTCTCAGGACTGGGTTTAGCTAAAGGCAGGAGAGGGTGATGTTAAGGACGCCATTGCCGCGCCACCATTTCCGGCTTGCTGACGGACCGGGAAGTCTGTAATCCTAGGATTTATCTCTGATAACGCCTCTCAGCGCAGGAGGCCAGACGCTGCTTGTGGGTTCGTTCATTCATTCCACAAACACACGTCCGGAATGCTTACGATGCGCCGATGGGTTTCCCTGCCGCTGCCTGCATCCCTGGCGTTGGGCCGCCGCCCCTCCCGAGACACAGCCCTTTGGGGGCCAGGGCCCAAGACAGGAGGAGAACTGCACTGCAGGCCAACAAGAGCCATCCTCCAAGGAGAACCACAGCCGAGATCTGCCAGGAGGAAAGAGCGGGGAGAGTGCTGACTGGGGCAGGTAGGGGCAGGTGTGCGTGTCTCTCTGGTTGCCGGCCAGCTACTGAGTCCTCAAAAACCCCGAGAGGTCTGTGCTATTGTCATCCCCATGTGACATAGGAACGAACCGAGGTCCGGGGAGGTGGAGTCATTTGCTTCAGGGCACGTAGCGAATTAAGTGGGAAAGCCAGAATCTAAAATCGAGACTTACAACCCACCTTTACGGAGTGCCTGCTATAGGGCAGGATCCCCAGGAGAGGCACCGTTGTGATGATAGGGTCCTTAGAGGTGCCGGACCAGGAGTCCTGACCCATTTGGTAACGTGCATCAGAACTGAGACTTTCAACACCTCGGCTGCGGTTTTTCAGCTTAGCGCTCAGAGGGTGGCCACGGAGGCGTGCGCGGGTTGTGCACTGCGCACGCCTGGAGATGCAGTGGTATCGTCAGAGATTTGCATATTGATTACAGCTATTTTCCAGCAGATGGCAGTATAGTGTCCCAAAGAAGGGGGAACCTTTTCCTAATTTGTGCTAAGGCGCCCAAGGGACGTGGAGCTGCCTTCAGAATCATCCCGGGTGTTTGCTAAAATACGGATAGCCAGACTCTACCCCACAGCTATGGAGTCAGAGGCTCAGGGTGGGGTAGGCAGTGGGAGCCGGAACGTGGCTTTTGGGGGGGGGGGAGCTCTGGTGGGTCGCACGGTGCCCCTGAGGTCCCAGTGAATGGATGAGCCCAGGCAAAGTCAGGAATATCGCCCAGCGACCTGAAGGTCGCACAGCTCTGGTTCTGGCTGTTACCCCGAGGCCAGGAGCAGTAGGCGAGGACCCTGAAGGAGAAGGCGGCCGTCAGGAACCAGACAGAAGAGATGAGGCTGAGGGCTGAGAGGCAGGCAACGGGGAGTCCCCGGGAGGCCCACACGCTGCCCGCCATCGGGGAGCATCGATGACCTAGCAGGCCACAGGCACGATTAGTGGGCGGAGACGGCCAGGAAGGAGAGAAATGGGCTGGCAAAGCTCCCCTGACCCCCGAGTCGGGGAGCCGGTCCTGTGTTCGGACCCCAGGTCGTCAGCCTCCTTCTGGCCTGGTGCCGCAATGGGACGTGTTAATACCTGGGGAGGGGGTGGGGCTTTGCCCTCCCAGGTTCTGGAAGTAGACTAACCCCAAATCTTAGAATCAATACCAGTGCTTAAACAGAACCTGGAACACACACACTCCGCAGGGGCCATCGTCATCACGGGTCCAGGCAAGGCCCCTCCTGTGTTTCATTCATTCATCCGTTCATTTGGTCATTCATTCATTCTCTCCACCCATCAAGTCTCGCACTGTCCCGAAGGGCTGCTTCTCCCCAGAGGCGGTACCTTTTTCTAGATCACACACAGACACTAGGTTTCCAGCAACCACCCTGCCCATCAGCTCATGCCTTCCAATTGGGGACCATTGTAGTGACTTGACGCGTCTTTTTGTCCGGAGGTAGTTTTGCAAAATCGGTACCGCTCAGGATGTGTGTATATTTCATTTATGTAAATGACATCATTTTGTATGTTGCGTTTTGCGTCCTGCGTTGGGCACTAAGCCTGGTGTTTCAAGGGCCGATCCGTGTAACCGTGTGTATCCGTGTTCCAGTTACCTCGGGTTGAGTTTCCCAGAGGCACAGCCTGAGACAAGGGTGGGGGCGCAAGTAGTGTACTGGGGAGGGGGTCCCGTGGAGGAAGAAGCGGGAGGAGAGGAGAACGCAGCCAGGTTGGTAAGAATGTGTCAGGAAGCCGGCCGGCCCCTGGGCGGCCCTGGGGGATGGCGGCCCGCACCCCAGAGTCGTCCTTCCCGAGGGCTGAGGGAGGCGTGGTTTTGGCACAACCGGGTCTCGCCAGCCATCGGGTGAGGGCTGCCCCCGGCGGCGGGTGGCAGCGCCATGCGGGTGGCCACAGAGAGACCCGATGGCGTTGAGGGGCAGAGGGCTGACCCTGACCGAGTCGGCCACGCCCTCGTCTCCACCGGCCGCGTGGTCTGCCCTCCGCATTTCACCAGCCCCAGCCCTGGGCCGCAGGCGGCCGTACCCTGAACGCGGCGTGCACGGGCTTGCACGAGGATCTCGTGGGCGCGCACTGTGGAGCCCACTCGCTGTCTCGGGTGGCACGTGCCCGTTTCCTCTGAGTGAGAAATCCCAACCCCTTTCTCCGTTCCCTCCCTCGGTGCCGGAAGGGGCCCAGGGGCCCGCGTGCCCACACGTTAGACTTTTAATCTCGGTCTCCTCCCGCTTTGCAGATGGGATAGTGGAGGCCCAGAGAGGCTCACGGACTCCCCCAGACTGACCCAGGAAGTCAGTTTGGGTGAGCGAGTTTGGGGGGGGCGGGGCATCTAATCATAACAGCCGCTGCCGGCCACACGCTGTCACGTGCCAGGCAGCTCTTATGTGTCATGTAACTCACACGCTGCGTGACTCCCCGGCCACGAGACCAGAGGCTGGAGTGGGCTCGTCTTTGTCGACTGGAGGAGAGCCCGCTTGTGGCCCAGGCGACAGGGGAGGGCAGGTGCTAGGACCTCCTGTTTTAAAAGGGAGGACACCGAGGCTCAGAGAGGTGTCTGCGAAGCAGCTCGAAGACCCTGTTCGAAAGGGCAGGCCGGGGACTCACACCCGGACCCGAGGACTTGGCAGCTGTCCTCCTTGAAAGCCCCTGGATAATGATCCTCGTAGTTGCGGTGCGCCGTCCGCCCGCTGTGGGCCAGGCACGGGTTTAGGTGGCTCCTTGGAGAAGCGAAGGGACACGCCCAGGGTCTTACAGCCGAGAGGCGGGACAGCACAGCGGGACTTAAACCTGGATCTGTCTAATGCTTGAGCCAGTATCAAGTTGAATTCGTAACCATGCCACTTGCCTTCTCCTTGCTCGGCTTCATTCTCCCCCAACCTCTCCTCTTCCTGCTGTCTTCCTCTCCCCAGCTCTTAGCTTTCTTCTGAGGCGGGGCTGTGCGTCTGTCCCTCTCTGCTCGGGGGCGGCTATTCTGCGCACGAGGCCAAGAGAGCTCCTCCAGCCTGGTGATGGCGTCTCCCTGTATCTTATCCCCGAGAGTTTCATTTCTCTTGCCCTGAGACTGTCCCCATCGTGTCTGTGAAAGTCCCAGATACAAACCAATGTTCCAACCATGAAGACCCAAGCAAATGCTTGCTCCTTGAGGAGGCATACAGGCTTTGAGGCCATGGAGGTTCGATTTCTGGCTCTCATATTTACTGGCAGTGTGACCTTGGGCAAGTCAATTACCCCTCGTGAGCCTTAGTTCCTTCATTGGTAAAACAAGCCTTAGGTACCTAGGTCATGGGTTGTTGGGATGGGTTGATGGTGATGAGGGTGATGATGGTGGCGGTGATGATAATGTTGGAGGTGGTGATGATGGTGGTGATGATGATGGTGATGATGGTGGTAGTGGTGCTGGTGGTGGTGGCAATGGTGACGGTGGTGGTGGTGACACCCGTGGTGGCAATGGTGACCGTCTGCAGCAGTATCAGTATTATTCACAGTTGTCTTCTTGCTCATAATTAGGATTAGAAGATACTTCAAACAGATGAAGACAAATGGAGACCCAGATTGCTCCCAGGATCCCCTGGCAAACCGGGGGGAAGCTGGAATCTAAGCCAAGACTCTAGCTCCCAGCCTGATAAGCAGAAACACCTTCTCCTCCCTCAGAACGTCCCTACAACTCCTGTTCCCCAGCGTCTGTCCCCTGGGCTTGCTCTCAGAGAGGAAGGGGAGCAGACGGGTGGGAAAGACAAGGAAGGACGGGAAGAGTGCCGGAGGGGAGGGAGCACCCCAGAGGACACGGAGAGTGAGGTTGGTGGGGCACAGACTGCTCCCAAGGGAAGCTAAGACCCTGCTTCCACACTGACCAGCAAACACCCACTGCTACCCCCTTGGTGACCTCTCTACCCCTCCTGGAAGGGTTGGGCAAGACGCCCCTCCTTCCGTCTCCGCCAACCCTTCCAACGCACTCATCAGCACAAAGAGAGTTTATGACCCAGCCTAGCGGTAGGTACAAGGGCCTCCCGAGAATAACCACGCTGCAGTTTTCCAAAGGAATAATGCCAGGCGCCGCGGTGCCTCACGTGGTTCCTGGAGACTGTCGGGGGTGGCACCTGGACCCAGCCTTAAATGTCACTGAACCATTGAATGCTGAAGTTACTTGTCAATTCAAACAGCCAGAAGCAGGTCTCTGTGGGAGCAAGTCAGGGTTTTTAAGGGTGTTTATTTCGAGAGAGTGAGCGAGGGGGCAGAGAGAGAGGAAGAGAGAGAATCCCACGTAGGCTCTGAGTTAACAGCACAGAGCCTGACGCGGGGCTCGAACCCACAAACTGTGAGATCATGATCCGAGCCGACATCAGACGCGTCGCCGACAGAGCCACCCAGGCGCCCCAGCTTGAAAAAATAATTATTAAAAAAATGACGGGGAGCCTCGAACAGGCAACAGAGTCGAGGGAGGATTTGGGCATGTGGCTGGGGTTTCCTTGTGTTGGTGGTTTGGCCGCGATACGGGCTGTCCATTAGGAGCGAACATGTATTTTAATGAAAAACCGAGTTAAAGTCCAGTCTTATTTAAATACTAAGAGACGTTGAGGAGGCCGAGGGCAGAAGGTGGTTTGCTAACAGCCAACACCACTGATGACCGGAAGGGAGGCCCGGCGGGGCCGAGCCAGCTCAAGGGCACCCGTGGTCAAAGCAGAGCTGCCGACCCAGCCAAGGGCACCCACACAGACTTCCCAGGGCTGGTGCCTTTCAAGCCTGGGTCTCACTCTGGGGCTCTAAGCTCAGCCAGCACTTTAAACGTTTATTTTATTTTTGAGAGACAGAGCATGAGCAGAGGAAGGGCAGAGAGAGAGAGGCCGACGCAGAATCCGAAGCAGGCTCCAGGCTCCGAGCCATCAGCACAGAGCCGGACGCGGGGCTCGAACCCACAGACCGTGAGATCATGACCTGAGCCGAAGTCGGCCGCTTAACCGACTGAGCCACCCAGGCGCCCCACAGCCAGCACTTTAGATGTGGCAGGAATCTTGGCTTGGAGGCCGGCCAGTCACTCTATCACTTCCCAGCTGTATGACCCGGGGCGAGTCACTCCATTGCTCTGGGCCTCAGTTTCTCCGTCCGTAAAGGCAGCTTGGACACCCCAGGGGGTAGGGAGCATTGGGTCCCATCGCCGAGCAGGGCGATGTTGTAGAAAGAAGCGGACAGACCGTCTTTCCCCTCCCGACACCATGACCTTGGGGAGGCCACCCCTCCTCTCTAGATAAGGGGGTGGGGGTTATCGTGAAAGTTCGAGGGGAGAAAATGCACGTGGGTGCCCTTTCGGGGGCGGGAGAGAGAGACGCCGGGGCAGGCAGGTCAGAGTTACAATGCACGGACTTTTTATTCCTAGGATTAGAAAAGACTGTGGCTGCCAGCCAGCCAGTGAGATGCGGCCCCTTCAGTGAGGCGGGGGGGTGGGTTGATTTATTCCCGCACCCAAACCAGCCTCTCCTGTGGGTTTGGCAGGATCCTGAGGGGTGTAATTCCAGCCAGGAAGCCGGGGAGCCCAGAACTGCCCGAGGCCTGTGATTTCGCCTCCCTCTGGCCGCCCTGGTGGCTCTCGGGGCGTTTCTGACCTTGAAAAGCGTTTTGTTCTCCAGATAATGCGCTCAATGTCACCTGGGAAAACCACGCCGACCCGTCCAGGTGCCCAGAAACCGCAATGAGGCATTAAAACCCGAAACCGCATCCGGGCAGGCTCCCCTGAGCTGGAATCCACCTAGGGGAAGCTTGAGAGGGGCTGAACGTTTTCTCCTGCAGCTCGGCATTTAGCTGTTGAGGGCGGCGGAGGATTCCCATTTGAAACGCTTTCGGTGCCTTACGTCATTTAAGCCTCCCGGCCACACTCTGCGGCAGGTGCTATTAAGGGAATTCCTGCTTTTACAGAAGACAAAACGAAGGCTCCGGAAGCAAGTGGCGAGCGCTGCCCTCGGGCTCAGGCAACTGGGCTTCCGACTCTGGGCCCTAAGCCCAAAGTGATACTAAAAGGTTACTTTAAAAGCCAGATACAGACCCAGCAGCTTCCCGGGCTGTCCAGGGTTAGGGCCTGGTCAGCCCGCCCGCCTGATCTGGCCAGAGAGCATGCATGTTCCCAGAGGGGCCACCGTGAGCCACGGCAGGCGGAGCAAGGGGACCCAGGAGGTTAGAGGTGGCTGCTAATGCCTTGCTATGTCCCCACAGCCAAGTCCCTTTCTTTGTCCTGGCTTTTATGTCCTTATCTGTTAACCACGGGGGTTGGTCATTCACTCCCTCAACGTCTATGTTGCCCAGCCCTATCTGATCCTCACGGATAGAGCAGCGAACAGAACATAGTGCCTGCCCTCTAGGAGCTTAGGGTTTTTGTGGGCAAGACAGAAACAGGATAGAACAATATGGCCGAACCATCCATCCATCCATCCATCCATTTAACAAATATTTATTGAGTGTCCGTTATGTTTCAGGAAGCATTCTAGGTGTTGTAGATTTAGAAAGGAGGAAAATAGACAAAACCGCTGTCCTCACCGAGCTTACACGCTAGAAGGAGAGCAAGACAGTGAGGGTATAAACAAGTCAGAACATAAGATGCCCGATGTTGATAAACGCCATAGAGAAAAATGGAGCAGGGAAGGGAGACCCCACGTGATTGGAGAGGTCGTGGAAAGCCGTGAGGAGGTGACCCTTGGGCAGGAGCTGAAGGGGGAAGCCAGGGAGAGGAATATTCCATGCAGTGGGAGGTGTGGGTGCAAAGGCCCTGTGGTGAGCAGGCGCTTGGCAAGTTTCAGGAAGCCAAGAGGCCGGGGGACGGGGGAGAGTGGAGAGCCTCGTTGGCCATGCAGATCTTTGTCTTTGAATTTCTGAGTGAGCTGCAGAGTCTGAGGCAGAGAGGGAGGGAAGAAGGAGGGAGTGGTCAGATTCTCGATCTGTATTAAACGTCAAGGTCAAGCCAACTGGATTTGCTCATTGATTCCACACAAAGCGTGAGGATGCCTCCAGGGCATCGTCGGTACCTGGGACGGGGGAGCCGCGGAGGAGCAGGGGTGCTGGGGGAGGAGGAGGTCTCTAAGTGTGGTGTAGCCTAGGCAAAGTCTGGGGTGTGTATTCTGCCAACCCGTCAATCAACAGATGCGTACGGACATGGCTTCAGACCAAGAGAAAGCCCAGGACAATGTTGGGGTCGAGAACAGAGGAGGGGCGCCTGGTCCACCCTGGGGAGCGGAGGGGGGCAGGTGACGTCCAGGCCGAGATCCGATGGGCCGGTCGGGGCCGGGGAGGACCTTGGCTTGCACCCCCTTCTCTTCCTCCCGGCCGCCCAGCCAGCTCAGCCAGGTTGCTGCTTCTAGTCTAGGCTCTGCCGCAGGTGGGCTGCGTGAGCTTGCCAAATCCTGCCATGTCACGGCTCCGAGCCTCCGTGTCCCTTTGCAAATGGACTGAATGTGCGTGTGCCCTCAAAATTCATACACTGAAATCCTGCCCCGCAAAGTCATGGGTACTAGGAGGTGGGCCTTCGGGAGGTGATGGGGTCATGTGGGTGGGGCTCTCACCAGGGGTGTGAGCGCCCGTATACAAGAGGCCCCGGGGAGCTCCGTCGCCCCTTCTG
Source organism: Paguma larvata (assembly GCA_030068075.1). Taxonomy (NCBI): domain Eukaryota; kingdom Metazoa; phylum Chordata; class Mammalia; order Carnivora; family Viverridae; genus Paguma; species Paguma larvata. The sequence goes on from CM057835.1 coordinate 63,356,611, forward strand.
CCACGTGAGGACACGGAGAAAAGATGGCCATCTGTGGAGCAGGAAGTGGGCTCTCACCAGACACGAGCGTGCCTGCATCTAGATCTCGGACTGCCCAGCCTCCCGCACCGAGAAAGAAACGTTTGTTATTTGTGAGTCGCTCCGTCCGTGGGGCTTTGTTCTAGCGACCAGAGAAGACTAAGATACCCACCCGTAAAAGGGCGGCCACGTCCTAGAGCAACGGGACTTACCTTCGGGAGGTGACCGAGTCCTTTGAAAATGCGATTTAAGACTATGGATGCAAGGGCACCCAGGGGGCTCCGTGGGTTACGCATCCGACTTCGGCCCAGGTCATGATCTCGTGGTTCGTGGGTTCGAGCCCCACCTTGGGCTCTCCGCTCTTGGAGCAGAGCTTGCTTTAGATTCTCCGTCTCCCTCTCTCTCTGCCCCGCTCGTGGTCTCTCTCTCCCGAAAATACACATTTAAAAATATATTTAAAAATAATTAAAAACAAAACATGGATGCATTCCCCACGCAGGCTTGTGCGCGCGTGTGCGCGCACACACACACACACACGTGATTTCAGGGTCTAATGGACCCGGGAAGCCCGTTATGGTCTCTGGACAAGACTTTCCCCTCTTGTCCAGAGTCTTCCCTCCAGACTCCCCGCACTTCGGGGCAAAACTCCCCAATGTGCCCTCTTCTGCTCTGGCGCCGGCTTTGAACAGAAGTCTATGACCTTGTGAAATGTTTGCTTCCCTTCGAAGGCTGGGTGGAGAAAGCCCAGGCGGGTGATCAGCTGGTCTGGGGCGGGCGTGTGCGTGGCGCTCCTTAAATCGACAGCTCCTTAAACCAACAGGCTTTGGCCGCGGGCTGCCGGATGGGCGGGACAAAGAAGGAAAAGCCAGCCCCACGCCCGAATGGGGTAAGGGTATGGCGTTTCCTGGGTAGGAGAAGGCATGAATGGGGATTAACCGACCCACAATTACACAGCAGTTGTTGGCCTTCTTGGCACTGTGCTCTCCCTTCCGCCTTGGTAATTCTAGTCTATGGGCCAGACTTACCTGCTCCCAGGATCCCCTGGCAAACCGGGGGGAAGCTGGAATCTAAGCCAAGACTCTAGCTCCCAGCCTGATAAGCAGAAACACCTTCTCCTCCCTCAGAACGTCCCTACAACTCCTGTTCCCCAGCGTCTGTCCCCTGGGCTTGCTCTCAGAGAGGAAGGGGAGCAGACGGGTGGGAAAGACAAGGAAGGACGGGAAGAGTGCCGGAGGGGAGGGAGCACCCCAGAGGACACGGAGAGTGAGGTTGGTGGGGCACAGACTGCTCCCAAGGGAAGCTAAGACCCTGCTTCAACTACTGACCAGCAAACACCTACTGCTACCCCCTTGGTGACCTCTCTACCCCTCCTGGAAGGGATGGGCAAGACGCCCCTCCTTCCGTCTCCGCCAACCCTTCCAACGCACTCATCAGCACAAAGAGAGTTTATGACCCAGCCTAGCGGTAGGTACAAAGGCCTCCCGAGAATAACCACGCTGCAGTTTTCCAAAGGAATAATGCCAGGCGCCGCGGTGCCTCACGTGGTTCCTGGAGACTGTCGGGGTGGCACCTGGACCCAGCCTTAAATGTCACTGAACCATTGAATGCTGAAGTTACTTGTCAATTGTCCTTCAAACAGCCAGAAGCAGGTCTCTGTGGGAGCAAGTCAGGGTTTTTAAGGGTGTTTATCTCGAGAGAGTGAGCGAGGGGGCAGAGAGAGAGGAAGAGAGAGAATCCCACGTAGGCTCTGAGCTAACAGCACAGAGCCCGACGCGGAGCTCCAACCCACAAACTGTGAGATCATGACCCGAGCCGACATCGGACGCGTCGCCGACAGAGCCACCCAGGCGCCCCAGCTTGAAATAATTATTAAAAAATGACGGGGAGCCTCGAACAGGCAACAGAGTCGAGGGAGGATTTGGGCATGTGGCTGGGGTTTCCTTGTGTTGGTGGTTTGGCCGCGATACGGGCTGTCCATTAGGAGCGAACATGTATTTTAATGAAAACCGAGTTAAAGTCCAGTCTTATTTAAATACTAAGAGACGTTGAGGAGGCCGAGGGCAGAAGGCGGTTTGCTAACAGCCAACACCACTGATGACCGGAAGGGAGGCCCGGCGGGGCCGAGCCAGCTCAAGGGCACCCGTGGTCAAAGCAGAGCTGCCGACCCAGCCAAGGGCACCCACACAGACTTCCCAGGGCTGGTGTCTTTCAGCCCTGGGTCTCACTCTGGGGCTCCAAGTTCAGCCAGCACTTTAAACGTTTATTTTATTTTTGAGAGACAGAGCATGAGCAGAGGAAGGGCAGAGAGAGAGAGAGGCCGACGCAGAATCCGAAGCAGGCTCCAGGCTCCGAGCCATCAGCACAGAGCCCGACGCGGGGCTCGAACTCCCAGACCGCGAGATCATGACCTCAGCCGAAGTTGGCCGCTTAACCGACTGAGCCACCCAGGCGCCCCACAGCCAGCACTTCTGGGAGTTGTAGTTTGGCCTCTCTGGGATGCCCTCAAAGCTGGACAGAGGCAGAAGAGTTGATGGCTGGACTTAGGCTGGGCATGTCTCGGGCCGAAGAGTTAGGGAGGACAGGTCAGGCTGGGGAGGGACAGCCCTGGGTTGGGGGTTTCCGCAGCTGCTGGCGGGAGGAGGACTGTGTTCTCCCCTCGGGTGCTTGCGCTCTGGGATAGAGAGCAGCTGCGAAGGCTGGGCACTAAGCTGGCTGGGAGCGGAGAGACATTCAGCTCAAACAGAACCCTCAGCCCACCCGTTGCGGCTAATCCAGGTTTGCCCGGGAGACACAGGAAGTTCCTCCAAGGTTAGGGAGGAGAGGCGGCAGACAACACACTATCGGCCGTTGGTCATTTGTGCATTGAACCCAATATCTGTTGCGCTCAACACTTATCGAGAGCTTACTGTGTGCCAAGCCCTGCTCTAGGCACTGGGAGTCGGGAGTGAACGAGAAAGCAGAGGTCTGTGCTCCCGGGAGCTTTGGGGAAGGGAGCAGGCCACGAACGACGAACCGCCCTTGCTGCTAGAACATACGCCTGTCCCGTAAAAGCCCGGAATGAAACGTGGGTTTCGACGGATTCTAACTTTCAGTCCAACCAGTCTCCGGGTCCTACCCCTAGGGCTGGTAGGCATGTTTAAAAGCCTGATGACCGTGTTCAAGACATCCAGGATATTAGGCCTGAGGGGGCCTCTACGTCACCATTTCAAGTCCATTAGAGAGCCTTAGGGTGCTGCTTGGTAAAATGGGGGCGGGGGTGGTCCTAACTTCAAAAGGAGGGCTGTGCAGATGGGAAGAGTAACAGATATGGTGTGTGTCTCCTGCAACGGAGATGTATTTTTTTTATGTTTATTTATTTTTGAGACAGACAGAGCATGAGTGGGGGAGGGGCAGAGAGAGAGGGAGACACAGAATCCGAAGCAGGCTCTAGGTTCTGATGAGCCATCAGCACAGAGCCCGACGCGGGGCTCGAACTCACAGACCGTGAGATCATGACCTGAGCCGAAGTCCGATGCTCAACCGAGTGAGCCACCCAGGCGCCCCGGGAGATGTATTTTCTTACACACCCACCCCAACACGTCAGGATGAGGCAAGCGAGCCGCACAGTATGATGTTCTTTTTCTCTCTCTTCACTTTGTCGAGGTCCAACGCACCTTCAGTAAATGCACATGATTTGTGAGTCCTCCCGTTACTCACGCCCGGTGCATTTCGATTTCCTTGTGCAATTATTTTTGAAATGTCTGGAGGCCCCGCAAGAGCCTGGAGCTTGCCAGCTGCTTGACCACTGTGTACCACAGCACACAGTAGGCGCTTGATAAAGATGTATGGCATGGAAAGAGTGGAAGACAGCAACACAGGCGTTTTCTTGTTTAGGGGCGACTTCCTACGATTCTCTCAAGTTGCCCCAAAGTCTTCATGGTCCTGGCCTCTCACTGCGACACCATGGCAGCGGCTGTCGCACACAGTAGGCGCCTCCCGCCCCTCAAATGTGGTGAAGGAACAGCTTCCCACTACGCCCGCGGGCCCTGCAGCCGGGGTGGCGTCCCCCTGCCCGCCGCGAGGGGGTGCTGACGCCCCGCGCGGATCCCTTTTGCTCTGGGGCTGGCGCCGGCAGCCGGGAGGATTCGAAGGGCGAGTCTTTACACGGCGCCTCCCGAGATCCGGGGCCGCCTAAGGCTCTCGGGCGTGCAGGCCCGCCGAGCGTGCCCGTTGCGCGGGACCCCGACTGGGATCTGCGGGCCGTCCCGGGAACGCGGGCCGGGACCACGAGCGCGTTCCGAGCTGCGCGCCGCGGGGTCGGACCGGCAGGCAGGCGCGGAGCGCTTCCGGGAGGAGCGTTCCCGCTGCACCCGCGACCTCTGACCCGGCGGATCGTCCCCAGGCCCGGGAGCCTGTGCCGGCGCTCGCGGGTCTGGCCGGCCGCGCTCCGCCCCGGGCCCGTCCGCGCAGGCGCGGCCCGCCGCGGTTCCCATGGCGACGGGGGCGCTTCCCCGCCCGAGGCCCCGCCCCCAGCAGGCTAGGCTGCGCGGGGCCGCGGCGGCGCGGGCAGGTGCCGCGGGCTGCGGGCAGGTGGCGGCGCGGCGCGGGCAGGCGGCGGCGGCTGCAGGGTAGGTTGTGCGGCGGCCGCCGGCGGTGGGGGCGGGCTGTCTGCCCCCAGGCCCCCGGCCCGCGGAGGGGCTGGGGCGGCGGCGGTGGGCGATGGCCGCCAAGTTTCTGCGCGGCTGAGGCCCCGGGAGAAAAGTTGGCAAAGTTGGCCCGGGAAGAGGTGGGGAGCCGGTGGGTCTCCGCCGGCTCTGGGTCTGCGTGGAGGGAGGATCTGTCTCCCGAGACTTGGGAGTGGATCCCGCGGGAAGATCCCGCACCGGGCAGCCAATGGATCCCGCGCCAGCAGGCTGAAGACTTGGGAGTCGATCCCGGGAGCTGATCGGGCGCCGGCGGCCTGGGTCCCTCCCGTGCGATCTGCAGCCTGAGGGCGGCGGGGGTCGGTGATCGGAGACGGGGAGCGAGGTGATTCCCCCCCCCCCTCACGCTTGTGCGAGCCGTGGCAGTGGATCCCGAGAGGAAATCTGGGAGCCGCGAGCTGGGGGGCGGCCGGAGATCGGGGTGCCCAGCCTGGAGCGGCTGGAGCGGGACGTCCGTGCGGGCTGGAGGCCCGGAGGTGGGCACTGGGGACCGGGGTGCCCGGCGAGGCCGCGCCCGGGGCGAGAGGACCCCGCGAGCGGCGGGGGCGGTGGGAAGAGCCGCGCGGGGCCGCTCGAGCGCCGGGGCTCCGGACGCGCCCTCCCCGCGGGGCCTGCGCTCCCCTCCGCGCGCCTTCCCGGGGCCGAGGCGCCCCGATGGGATTAAGGCTCCGTCCCCCTGCTCCTGGGCTGGCTCGGATGGCCCTCATCCCGCTGGCGGCGCCGCCCCGACCACAGGCGGGGCTCTCGGGAAGGGAAGTAGCCCGGTGACCCCCACCCGAGCCCGACCTCTCCACACCCTTCTGGCACACACTCGCGCCGGAGCCGGGGCGCCGCGCCCTGCAACCCGCTCACGTCCTGCAGCGGGGTGTGTGACCTCCGCGCCGCCTAGGTGGCCGGGGCTTCCTGCCGGCCGGCCCTGAACTTTCTCTACCCAGGAGCAGCCATTACCTTCTGGAAGGGAAAGGGCTGTACCTGTTGCACAGAGAAAGAGCGTTTTCTTTGCAGCTTCTTTGTGACCTTGGGAAAAACACTTAACCTCTCTGAGCCTCCTCTCCCCTCCGAGCAAAATGGGGTAGCCTTGGGAGGGGGATCAAGTCTCCTGAGTGGCCGGCGGGATTCATAGGCGTGATAGGTGTGAAACAGGGGCTCTGTAGTTGTCAGTGGGTCCTTATTCTGTGGCCGTGTCTTCCCGTGTCCCATCCCCTGCACTTCCCATACAGTATCCCAGGGAAGCTCCGGAAAGGCAACTCGCTGTCTTGTGAAAACTGCAGGATTAGAGAGAGATTTAACTTGGTCTTTGCTCCAGAGGGGTTTATTGCTCCTCTGAGCCCCTGTGCAGAGAGAGAAGCTCGGTGGATTTGGCTAATCAGTAACCAGGGCCTTTGGACAAGGCTTCTCCCTTAGCTCAGCTTTCCCCTCTCCCATCCATGGAGGCTCCTGGACAAACATGCATTCACGTCTAGACACTGGCTTCCCATCCCTGGGACAGTTCCCAAGGGAGCCATGCAGAGACACTAGCACCCTGGTCTTGGTGGTTCTAAGGGGAATCCTTTTTAAAGGGTTTGCCTGCTTGACAAGGGTGCAGTCTCCCAAGAGAGGTGCCGGGTTGCTCTGCGGTGTCCGGGCGCGGTTTCAGCGGGACCCGCCCGCAAGGCGGCTCAGTCAGGCAGCCTGTGTGTGCCCTTGGGCACCTGCTGCGTGGCGGACACGGACGAGTTGGGCTCTGTCCTCCTGGCCATGCGCTCTAGCTTGCCACCGAGGCAGCCGTGCTGATGCCTGACGTCGGGGTTGCCACCCTCGCCCCAGATTCTGAAGGCGGCGGACCCCCACTTTGGAGGTATTGACTGGGGGGCTTTGATTCAAGGCTGACCTTGACAGGAAAGTGGAATGGCCCGCTGTCTGGCCCTGAACATCTGTGCTCTCACTGTCCCCGGAATCTCTCTCTTGACAGTTCAGAAAAAGAACCCCAGAGGAATAGTTTAAACGTCCTTCCTTCCTCCCCCCCTTCCTTCCTTCCTTCCTCCCTTCCTTCCTCCCTCCCTCCCTCCCTTCCTTCCTTCCTTTATCCATGCATGCATGCAATAAATGTTTCCAGCCATGTGTCCAAGAGGAGGCCAGCGGTCACCACCTTGGGGGTTAAACCTGGTGAAAAGAGGCAGTCGCCTGGAGGGGGGGAGCCCTGATACTAACCAGAGGGGGTGCTGCCTCCCCTCCTGGCCTGCAGCGGGACGGGGGTCAGCGGGCTTAGTTTCTTGGAGAGTTCGCCCGCGGGAAGAGGATGGTGGCACGGGCCAGAAAAAGGGAACAGAACGGCCTGAAAACGCAGGAGGGAGCGCGGGGTGCTGGCAGGAGACGCCGGCCGAGGCCAGGTTCCCCATTCTCAGGCGTTTGGACTTTATTCCAGGGCCGCGGGGGCGCGGTGGACGTTTCTCTGTCGGAGGGGGACGGAGTCAGTGTGTGTTTCGGGAAGCTTGGCCCGTTTTTCCGAGGAGGCTGAGAGACCGGCGAGAGTGCTGGAAAAATCCAGAGAGGCGGTTGTCGTCCGAGCTGGCGGAGAGACAGTGGTCGGTATTCCATTTAGGGCGCCGCTCGGTTGCAGACCCCTCCCTGGAGGCGTAGCCGTCTTTCCGGAGGAGGAGTCCCCCCACCCCGGCGGAGGTGGCCTGAACATCGGGTCTGTGTTTCACCCGGTCCGGCAAACTTTCGGAGTGTCCCTTGTCTGCGCCCGGGGATGGTCCTTGGGACTTCACACTTGAACTCGCCTCCTTCCTGTGGGGAACGGGGCTCGTCATTCCCATTTCACGGACGCAGGGCTCAGCAATGTGGCCGGGGCTTTGCCAGTCGCTGTGGCGGAGCAGCGATTTGAACTTGCCTCCGACTTGCAACCTGTAGATGTTTGGAGTCTGGGAGGCGGAGTGCAGAAGCCTCAGGGCGGTGAGGCTGAGTCAGGGTGCGGCAGGGGTAAACCCGGGGAGGCTTCCAGGAGGAGACTGGGATAGAAAGGAGGGAGAGGGAAGGATTACTGGGGGCAGACCCTGGCCCTGCCTTTCCTGGCTGTGGTCTGGGACACTGTCCTTGTTGGGAGACTCAGCTTCCTCCTCTGTAAAATGGGCTCATGATAGGCTCCTCCCTGCACTCCAAGGGTCGTTCCGGGAGTTCAGTGAAGCGGTACATGGAAGTGCCAGGCACTGGTCTGGGCTCACTGAGCAACAGGTGTGGTCATTATTATAGCTCGTCATCGGGCTGTGTTGCAGGCAGGCAGCGCCTCTTCCCACCTGGTATAGGGGTGGGGGTGGGGAGGGGGGGGGCCTGGGCAGCCACAGGTGACACTCGAGCCGAGTCTTGAAGGATGAGTAGGAGGCAAAGGGAGGGCAGTCCAGGCAGAAGGAGCAGCAGGCAAAGGCATAGCTTAACGGGGGGCGATTGCAGGCTAATGGCCATGCCCAGGACACAGAGCGTGCCGAGTGACCGGAAAACCACCGGGAACAAAAAAATTCTCTTTACACCCCCTGCCGCTCCCTAAATACTCAAGCGGGAAGTCTTTGCCAGGTTTGGGATACAGAAGAGGGCAGGAAGATCCCTGCCTCGGAGTTTGGTTATTCCTTCCCCCACTCACCCATCCAGCCAGAAGCGGGAGCCCAGACAAGCCACTGCTCTCTGAAAACCTCAGTTTCTTCTTCTATAAAATGGGACGATCGGAGAGAATGTCAGTGAAGCACAAGAACGCATCAGAATACTTGCTGTTCCCCGAACCCTTCCTGTGTGCCAGGCTCTGGGCTAAACTCTTGGTTCTTTTTTTTAAATGTTTCCTGACACACCCGGGCGATGCCTGTTTTGGGGACCCTCGATGTTGCAGTTTGGGAAACTGAGCCTTGGGGGAGTCCTGTCCACTCTCACTATTCAAACTCTTTTATTTATTTATTCTCAAAAATTTTTTTAATACTTACTTATTTTTGAGAGAGAGAGAGAGAGAGAGAGAGAGAGAGAGAATGAGCAGGGGAGGGGCAGAGAGAGGCAGACACAGAATCCGAAGCAGGCTCCAGGCTCTGAGCTGTCAGCACAGAGCCCGACGTGGGCTGGAACTCACAAACCGCGGGATTATGACCTGAGCCGAAGTCCCATGCTTAACCTACTGAGTCACCCAGGCGCCCCTCAGACTCTTACCCCGGTAAAGGATGCTGATACAGTGTTCCAGCTGAGGGAGGCACGCAGACACACCCCGTTTTCCTCCTCAGTGTGATGAGTATTTTATCGCGCCTTGTATGTGGGCAGTTCAAAAGAGCTTCTGCCCTCCGGAATCGACTCCCCGGGAATCTGGTCAACCACACGGCGGACAAAGTGGCAGGCAGGGAGGCAGAGGGAGACAGCTATGCAAATGATCATGGATTGACTTCTGCAAGGTAGTTATCATGGCTCCGTTTGTTAATTGCTCAGTTAAATGACCTTTGAAATGTACTGTAGCCTGGTCTCTGTTAAGAATATGCATCTGTCCCCGGAGCGTGATCTTTGGATAGTCGCCTCACCGAGTCAGAAGCGACGCGCACACGTACGTTCGCTGTGTATGTGCGTTTTTTTGGACTGTGAAAATAACACGTGACACACCAAATACTTCAAAGACGGCAGAATGCTGTTTTAAGTGGCAAGTGAGTCTCGAGGGCCAGCCCTTATCACGCTCTGCTGATCACCTTGAGGTTTTTTTAATGTTCGCCCTGGAGCCGCATGGAAAGAATCGAATCTTGGTTCTGCCCCTTATCGGCTGGGTGACCCCGGGCAGGTGACCTAACCTCTCTGAGCCCCAGTTTCCTCGTTAGTAACGGGGGGCGGGGGGGAGATTGTGGGTGGCGAGGGCTGCTGAGCTGAGTAAATGAGAAGGGCCTGGCACGTGGTCAGCGCTCAGCCTGTGTCGATCGTTACTCTTCCTCTTCTTGTTACCCGAAGTGGAGCCGGGGGTGCCTCCTCCGCCTCCAGACTGTGTGCTCCAGGGAGGCAGAAACCCTATCTGTCTTCGCTTGTGTTCCTCAGCCCACAGTTGTGGAATAAACAAATGGATCGATATGCACAGACATCGTCTTTGAACGACGGCAGTTAGAAAACAAAGAATTTCACCCAGCAATCGCAAATAGATTTGGGTACGTTCCCACTTCAGAATGTTTGGCCTTCCCCTACTCGGAAAAAGCTGCATAACGCCCCAGAGCCTGAAGGCGCCGTTAGTTATGGCGCGGGTCCCTGTGGATGGGCGTCGGGTGGTTCGGTTTTTTTGCTAGGACGCGCGGCGGCGTAATTGACACCTCCGTTCCTGGGTCTTTGCACACTTCTTGCGTTCCAGCGCAGTCTCGCGGGACGGATTCCAGGCCGTGGAACTGATGGAGTAAAGGGTGTCGGGGAGGTCGAGCCGACCTGCCCGGTTCCCCTTCTGAGCTGTTGAACTCTTTGCATTCCTCCTGAGGCTGTGGGAGAGCGAGCCTGCTGGCACGGATCAGAGGGAAGGAATGGCGGATGGCTCGATCTTGGCGGTGGCTGTGGGACTACCATCGGGCTTGACAGTAGGGAAGGTGATCGTTCCTGCAGATAGCGTACTTTACAGCCTTGGGTTTCCATCCAGCCCGCTGGGGACTGTGTCCCGGAAGGCATTGGCCTGTTTTCGGACACACAGAGTCCACCTGCTCGTCTCTAGAAATCATGCGATTTGTATTGGTCAGGTTTCCCTGTGGTAATGCTGTGTAACAAGCATCTCCCACATCGCAGTGGCCTTTAACAGGACACCGTTTGTTCCAGGCTCCCGGGTCAGCAGACGGCGCAGCTGAACTTGGCGTGGGCGGGCAGGCCGGGCATCGGGCTTCGAGTCAGACGCGTGTCTGTCCCGTAGGTCTTCATCCTGACGCCCGGGCTGATGGCAGCCACTTTTCGGTGGTGGACGGGAGACGCTCAGGAGCTCAGTGGACACCAGCGGGTCCCCTGAAAGTCTCTATTAGGAACTTGGGGGTATCCTTTCTGTCCCCATTCTGTTGGTCAAAGCAAGTCACGTGGCCCAGCCCGACATCAGGTGGAGAGACATATACTCCCCCAGCGGAGGCTGAGAGGGTGTATATTCTCTGAGCAGTCAGACAAGCTGTCACAGTCGGGTTTCTGACGGGGCAGGATGGAGTCTGGGTGGAGGGTCGGCCCGGAGGGAAGGGCGGCGAGGACCGTGGCACCTGATTTGTGTGGGACGCGTCAGAGCGTACGGAGACCCGATTCGACCGGATAACCCAGAACGGGAAGGTCACCTCTCCGACCCTCAGTTTTCCAGTCTGCAGAGTAGACGTGGGGTCCGTGCTCGGGACCGTTGGCCAGAAGGGCTGCCCGGTCGGCACGAAGCAGAGGCTGAGCAGCCGGTGCCTGTGAGCGTGGAGCCGAGGCGGTCCTGCCAGGGGCGGACTGGTCCTTCCCGACACCCCTTGGGACTGTCGCAGGCAGTCCGTGTTCAGATGGCCCGGGTTCAAATCCCAGCACTGCCACTCTCCAGCTGAGTGACTTTGGGCCGGGCCGTGAGCCCCCTTGGGCCTTAGTTTCCTCATCCGTCAAAGGGGCAAGGACAGCCTTTGACCTGGGTAAGCCTGGTGGTTTCTGCCCGGGCCTCTGTGCCGTCGGAAGTTCGGGGCGGATGGCGGAGGCTGCCTCACCTCCACTTGCTGAGACTCGGCCTTTGAGAACACTCACGCTGTTCGCAGTAAAATAGAACCAGTAAGGAGAGGCATTCGCTCGCTCCTAGGCACCGTGCCCGACACTGTTTCATTTGATTCTCACGCCCCCGTTTTACAGAAGAGAACACTGAGGCTCAGAGAGGGCGCCGCGGGCCCAGGGGCGCTCCTGGGAGGGGAGGACGCGGGTCCCTGCGGCCCGACCACCTGCCGCAGCCTCTGTGTCCTGACCCCCTCCCGCCGCCGCCTCCCCGGCGAGGAAGCAAGGCAGGGCCGGACGGCTTTCGAATCCCGTCCCCTCTCCGTCACGTCGTCGCTGCGTGACTTTGGGCAAACGACGTGGCCTCTCTGAGGCTCCGTTCTCATCCGCAGGAAGAAGAGGCTAAGCTTTGCCCCGCGGGGTCCCCGCGGGGTTGGGTAAGGTAGCCGCGTCTGCAGCCTCCTGCGTCCCGTATGCAAACGGAAAAACAGGAGCCCTTCCCTGTGCAAAGATCAGCTCGGGGTTTTTGAAACAAGTGTGTGCGAGGTACGAAGCCAAGGGATCGCCTTATAAATCACGATAGAAATCTCTCCTGCTTCGAGTCACGGCAGAAACAGCAGTGGGAGCAGTCATGAGAAACAGGCGGCCCGGATGGACTCCTTGTGGTCCAGGTCCTGGGGCGCGCGGGTGTGGACGTGGTTCCGTCCAGTTCTGTCCCGTATCCTTTCTTGAACCTACGGAGAAAGGTGCTGGGGTTGGTCCCATTTCACAGACGAGGACACTGAGTCTCCGAGAGGTGAAGCGCCTCGCCCGAGGCTCCCAGCCAGTGGCAGGCAGGGAGCGCCGGAACCCCTTCGTGCGTGGATGTCATTGGTGGTGTCCCTGCCGCCCCCCGCTCCCCCCGTTGGGGACCCAGCTGTATTTTCAAAGGCTCCAGCTCAGGCCACGACTCCCAACCAACTCTGTTCATATTTATTTCCTTTTCGTGTCATGTCCTCAGTGACGAAAGCCCCATCTGGGACCGGCCCTGGTCACCCGTGGGGCGGCGAGGCACTTGCTGGGGGACGGAAACCCCCGGGGTGCGCGGGGCCTCCCAGCAGAAGGGGAAGCCAGCGGGCGCGGCGGGTACACCGAGGTCACCGCGTGAACTCGCGCCTGCTGACCTGCCCGGACGTGAAGCCTGGGCTTGGGGAGGGCACTGTGCCCGCTGAGCCCTGCCCTGGGCCCCGGGCCGGGCCGGGGCGTGCCTGGCCAGGGAACCCCGAGGGCCCTTCGGCCTGGGAAGCCGCCCAAGATAATTTCTTCCATTTTGGGGCCCCAGCCCCAGAAACTCTGGTCTTTATTTCTGGAACCCATCACCTGCGTGCTGGGGACCGGGCTTGGCACGTGAGGGCGTCCCGGGTCATGGGAGAGAGCGCAGAGTGTAGCAGCGGGGGTTCCGGGACCAGCTTCTCTGCTGTGTGTCCTCGGGTAAGCCCCTTGCCCTCTCTGCGCCTCTTTCCCCAGGAGAGGGGGAGCTGGCTGGGTAGCTCCCAGGGACGCTCACTCACTCAGCGCGAGGGAGAAGTGGCAGCGTCTGGACTTGGCCTCAGGCCTGCCTCTTGCAAACCCAGACTGTCCCCAATCACGCTCAAGGCCTCCGGTTGCCTTCTCGCCACTTCCGGGCAACCCTGTGGGAGATGCCGTCTGTCCCCTCGGAATGTCACATAGTGCTTCCTTTCCTCTCCTGGGGCGGCCGATCGTTTTCACCTGTGTCATTTATTAAGCACCCACCGCGTCCCAGGGCCCGAGTCCCAGGGCCCGCATCTCCGGGCTGCCCTCTGCAGGGGGAGAGAGGAGGAGACACAGGGTGGTGTGGCCAGGGTCGTGATGGCGAGGGGGGCGGGAGCCCGGAGGGGCGCTGGTCTCCCGGTCCCCCTCCCCCGCTTCTGTCGCCTTTGAAGCCAAACTGTTTCCCACAGCGCCCCCAGGATTTGGATGAGAGGGGAGGTTTTGGCGACTAGCAGACGCGGCCCGGGAGAGGTCACGGTCGACGCTGACTCCGGAAGGGCGGAAGGGCGGCGGCGATGCCTCCTGGTGTCGCCTTGTCCAGAGGCCGCCACCGCAGCCCCTCTGCTTTTCCTCCCTTCGGTTCACTCAAAAGGGGGGTTTTGGCGGAAGTGGGGGGCAGCTTTTAAAAGGCTTCGGGGGCATTTTTGGAACGTCCAGAATGCTGGCTGAGCCAGCAGGACAGATGTGAGCCGTCCCCCATGGCTTCCGTTGGGGTCAGCTGGGCTTCCAGGGGGCTCTCCGGGTGTCACCCGGTCAGCCCATTCCGAAGCCCGAGTCGTCCCCAAAAGGTGGTTCTTCCGTGGACCACAGCAGCAGCCCGAAGACACTGCCCGGTTTGTCCCCAGCCACGGGAGTGGCTTCCATTCTCTGCCTCAGTGTCCACACCTGTGAAGCGGGGATGCCGACGCCGGCCTCCCAGCGGGGCCGGGAGCTCTCAGCGAGGGGGGCTGGGGATGTTCCGTGATGTCCGGTAAAGCCCCCACTGTGTGCACGTATCTCTCTGGAGTGCTTCTCACTTACGTCCTTCTGCCTTATTCGGCTGTCACCTCCACCCCTGGCCTGTGGTGGCCTGAGGTGACTGCTTGTCAAGTGACTCTTGTTTCTTTTTCCAGATTAAGACTTTCTCTTCTCTTTTCGTCATTATCACGATACGTGTACATTACGTAGACTCACATTATAACACGGTTTTCCACTGTTGCACACTTTGTATTTTGCATGTCGATTTATTTATTTTGGAAGAGGCGGCGGGGAGGGACGGAGAGAGGGAAACAGAACCCCAAGCAGACTCCGGGCGGCAGCGTGGAACCCAACGCGGGGCTCGTCCTCGCGAACCGTGAGACCGTGACCTGAGCTGAAATCAAGAGTCGGGGACTTCCCCGACTGAGCCCCCCAGGCGCCCCTCACTGCAGACCCTTCAGAAATACAGAGAAACCAGAAGGAAGATGAGAACTCGTAATCCTCCTTCTAAGATAGCCGGTGGTAGTAGTTTGAGGGATGGGGTTTGGATTCGTCAGTCAGGCCATGCGTGCGTACTACGATCGAAACATGCCTGCACCCTCATCTGGGGGTTCAGGACGCTGGCTTTGTCCTCAGGTGGCTCGGTTCACACCCGGGCTCCGTGACTTCCTAGCTGCGGGGCCTTCGGCAGGTCACGTCTCCGCCCCGAGCCTCAGTTTCTCCTCTGTAAGGTGCGGCCGCGTGAGGATTCGGTGAGTTAACCTACGTGAGGGGGTTAGAGGTGCCCGGCACGGAGCAGAGGCCCGGTTTTTACTAGCTCTCATTTTATATGCGTGCGTATTTTTTTCTTGTTGTGAGCGTGAGCCCCTTTCCAGCAAGGTCAGGGTCTCCAGTTGGTGGATTTGGACACTAGGTGGGGGGGGAGGGGGAGGGGCAGATCACCCCCTCCGCGGAGGGCCCCGCGGTGCTCAGTTTCGTTCGGAGGCAGGGGCTGCTCCGAGTGGGGGTCGGGCCGGCCGTCTGGGCGCAGGCGAAGCGCCCTGGACGCTCTTCCAAGCCAGTCCCGATCTTTATCGCCCAGGGATGTTTCCTGTCCCCGCCGAGGCCTGGGCGGTGTCCAAGTTAGAGCAGGCAGATGGGCCCAGTGGGCTGGAAGAGGCCCCTGTAAGCCGAGCCGAGCAGGAACCCTCCCTCCTCCTCCCCGGCTGCGGCCGTGGCTGCAGGGTGGGCCCGGCCACGCCCGGGACAAGAGGCAGGGGCAGCCGGAGACCTCGGAGAAGGTCTGAAAACTGGGACGTCCCCTGGCGCCCAGTGGGACCCCGAGAGCCAGAGAGCGGGTGCACGGTATCCAGAGGGGAGTCCGGGGTTGGTGATATCCATGGGGGGTGATGCCGCCCCCTACTTGTCCTGTGACTGGGGCCGAGGTAGACAGCTCGGTCTGCCCTCAGTTGCCTTGTCTGTAAAACGGGCTAAGAGGGCTCGCCTTATGAGGTGGTTGTGCCACAGTATGTATGGGTCCTGGCACAGCCGGGCACACAGTTAGGGCCTCCTCCTTCCAGTCATCATCATTTAGTATGTTTACGACTATTGTCATCGTCCTATTGCTTGCTGCCCGAGCAGATCTGGTGTTCTGTACCTGCCGCGATCATCACGCCGAATCCTTGTAATAAATTGTAGTCGCGGGGCCCCTGGGCGGCTCAGTTGGTTAAGCGTCCGACTTCGGCTCAGGTCATGATCTCACAGTCTGTGAGTTTGAGCCCCGCATCGGGCTCTGTGCTGGCAGCTCAGAGCCTGGAGTCTGCTTCGGATTCGTGTCTCTCTCTCTCTCTCTGCCTCTCCTCTCCGCTTGTGCTCTGTCTCTCTTTCAAAGATAAATAAACATTAAACATTAAAAAAAAATAAATTGTAGTCACTGTTAGTTGCCAATAATACCGCCGTCTTGTTGTCTGATTCCGCATTGCTTGGGAGTACGTTTAACCAGAGGTCCACATCTGTGGGATGAAACGTTCAGCACACAGTAAGTGGTCAACTAAAACGCATAGTGGTAACTGTTATTTTTGCTGGCGCTGTTGGGAGCTGTTCGTATGAGAGGCAGACAACTCAACCCAACCTCTGCCCGGGTCAGTCTTCTGGGGCCGAATCCTGAAAACCATCACTTGGTTTCATTGTTGCCACCCCTGGCCCTGTAGGGGTCCCCCTGGGCCCTGTTCACCCACCTCCAGTCTGAAGGATGGCCGTTGCATCTTGGGGGGACCCCTCGGGTTCTCCAGATTGAATATTGTACCTAAAATAGGGCGCCTCCCAGATCTCTCCCAGGTTTGGAAGTGTATCGTCTGGCCGTGGTAGGATTTGCACCCAGAAACTGTATTTTGGTGGGGCGGACCACGGAGGAAGGGGCCTGGCTCGGAGACGGTGTCGGGAGGTCGCCTGGCCTCGCGTGCTCCTGGCCCGGGCCGCGGCCCGGGGGTCTCCGTGACCAGGCTGTGATCTTCACGTGCTTCTCTTTCCAGAGAGGGCTTCTTGGACGGGGCTTCCAGGGGGAGAACCGTCCTGGGGAATTTCCGCTTCCGGGGTGTGCCCGGCGTGAGCGAGTAGAGGCAGGACAGGAGACCGGACCGGGCCCGGATCCCGGCTGGTCCCGGGCTTCCCTCCTACGGAAACCCGAGGTGATTCTAGAGAGAGATGTAAGCTCTAAGTGGAACTCTGCAGGTGGTTCTTATTACAAAAAACAGTACGGATTCGTGGCAGAACACAAGCAAAACGCAACCACAAAAATCCGCCAAGATGTTAAGCACCTAGACAGAGACTATGGTGCTTAATAACGACTAAAATGATAAGATTACTGTTTATTGAGCACTTGCTAACTGCTTTACATGCTCTATCTCATTTCACCCATTCAGGAAACCGTCTCATGAGGGACTTGAATTCAGGACACTTGACTCATGAACACGTGGTCAGAACCACCCAAAGGATCTTCTTGTCCGTTGAGTCTTCAACTTACTCTGCATCTACTTTTCTGTCTTTTCTTTTATCCGTCTTTGGATCCACCCATCCATTTTATTCTACCCACCCACTCATCCACCTATCCAGCCATCCATTGTATCCATCCGTCCATCCATCCATCCATCCACTCATCTACCCACCCACCCATTAATTTACCCATCCATCTGTCCGCATAGGAGCTTTCATATATCCACCCATCCGTGTATCCACCCATCCATATATCTACCCGTTCACCCTTTCTTCCACCCATCCACCCACCCACCCATCCAGTCATCCATCCGTCCATCCATCCGTCCATCCATTAATTACCCACCCAGCCACCTGTCTGTCATGCAGATATTGTGTGTTCAAATATTCACCCATCTGCCTGTTCACCCTTTCTTCTGCCCATCCACCCATCCAGCCGTGTGTCCGTACATCCATTCCCCCGCCCTCCTCACTCTTCATCCATCCATCCATCCCATGCAACTGTCGAGCACCTGCTCTGCTCCAGGGACCTCTGTATTAAAGAGACGACAGGATTCCATGCCTTCATGGGCCAGACATTCTGGTGGGGAGAAGCAGGTACACGGGCCCATTAAAACAGACGGTGTTAGTAGCGGTTAGGAGCAATGGTGAAGACAAAAGGTGATGCAAGAGACCGGTATCTGTTTTAGATGCGAGTAAGGGGTTGGTTCTGTGAGGAAATTAACTCTGAGCTGAGGCCTAACGGTGACAGAGGGGCTATCTGAAGAACCTGGAGGGAAGTGTTCTGGGCAGAGGGATTGACAGGCGCAAAGGCCCTGAGGCAGGAGCAAGCTGGAAGTGCTGCAGGAGCCAAAGGAGCAGAGGAAGCGAGGGGGGAGGTAGAGTGCAGGGCGGCATGGGGTTTATGGGAAGGGTCGAAGCCATCATGGGAGGACGTGGGTTTGGGTTTTAAAGAGATTCTTGTGGCTGCAGGGCAGAGAACTGACTTGGGGTTGGGGCAGAGTGGAAGCCTGGAGGACAGTGAGGAGGCTGCAGTCTCGCTGGTGGGAGAGGATGGTGGCATAGGGGGTGGGGGACAGCCCTCCCCGACCCTCCCCTGTCCACTTCCTGCCCCTCTCAGTACGTGACCCAACCTGCAGTCTGCGGATTCTGTATGTATTTCTCCAGTGTCTGCCTCCTCTCTGGGACTGTAACCCTCCGGAGGGCAGGGACTTTGTCTCGTGCACCGTTGTGTCCCCAGGACGGTGCCTGGCATGCCAGAGGTGCCCTCAATAACTATTTGTCCCATGGAGTGACTGACGTGTCCCGAAGAAAATCTGGGTGAGAATAACAATGAGTAGAATGAATAATAGCGATGACCACATAAAAATGGTGGCAAGCCTGTGCTGAATGCGCCATGCGAGGCTCCCGCCCGCGCCCTTGCCGGGCTGTGCCGTGGGGAGTTCCGGCAGTTCCGGGAGGCCCCGCCACCTGGCAGGCCCTCAGCAAATCCCTGGCTGCTTCAGGCCGTGCTCACTTTCGGGAAAAGATTTACCAGCCTGGGTGGGGCAGGCTTGGGTGAGGCCTCTCGGCTGGGTAGGACGTTAAGACTTGGGTGCCGCTGAAGACAGAGGTTCAGATTGCGAGGTCTGCATTCCCAGCCCGCGACCTTGGGCAGGTGCTGTCCCCTCCATGAGCCTCAGTTGGTTCGCGAAGCCGTGGTGGTGACAGGTAACCATGCTGCGACTTACCGATCCCCTAAGAGACGCCAGACACGGTAATAAGTCACTTCGTTCCCATGGTGGCTCCAGGAAGTAGGAGCTCTAATTGTTCCCATTTTCCAGACGAGAACACCGAGGTCCAGAGAGGCAGAGTCGTCAGTCAGCCCCTGTGGCTACTCGGGAGGTGGCACTTGAACCCACAGACAGCTCGTGCTTTGCAGATCGAACGTTACCAATTCGGTGCTTGCCACGTTTCAGTCATTCTTGTATCCTCTTGAAAATTGTTCCTAGTTGGGTGCCAGCTGCACGGTCACTCACTTAACCTTCCTGAAACTTGACTTGCTTTTTAAAATAGCAGTTTTAGGGGCACCTGGGTGGCTCAGTCGGTTGAGTGTCCGCCTTCGGCTCAGGTCGTGATCTTGCGGTTTGTGGGTTCGAGCCCCGCATCGGGCTCTGTGCTGAACACTTGCTCAGAGCCTGGAGCCTGCTTCAGATTCTGCGTCTCCTTCTCTCCCTGTTCCTCCTCCACTCGCACTGTGTTTCACTCTGTCTCTCAAAAATAAATAAATGCAAAAAAAAAATTTAAAAAAATAAAATAGTTTTATTGAGATATAAATCACATCCCATACAATTCGTCCATTTAGAGTAGACGATTCAAATTATAATTAAAAATAGAAATACCTTACAGACTTCCAGGTATACAGTAAATAAATCATGGAGGAGAAAAGTACAGCCTAGAGAATACAGCCAATGATATCGTAATAAGGTCGTTTCGTGATGGGTGGTGACTATACTTACCTCGGTGGGCACAGAGTAATGTGTGGGATTGTCAAATCCTTACGTGGTACACCTGAAACGAATAATCCTGTGTGTTAATTATGAAAAAAAAAAAAGAACTACCATGTAACCCAGTGATTTCACTTCTGGGTATTTATCTGAGGAGAACCAAACACTAACACAAAAAGACATCTACGCCCCGTGTTCGTTGCAGCCTTGTTTGCGATAGGTAAGGTATGGAAGCAACTTACATCCATCGATGGACGACCGGATGAAGGGAATGCGGTATATCTGCAAGGGGATGTTATTCAGCCGTAAAAGAGAAAGCCGTTTGTGACCCGGATGGGTCCCGAAGGCATGATGCTGAGCGAAATTAGTCAGAGACAGACAAATTCCGTATGATTTCACTTACACGTGGAATCTGAAAGAAATCCTCCACCCCCAAACCAAAAATCCCCCACGCCAAGTGCGTAGATACAGAGAACGGTTTGGTGGTGGCTAGAGGTGGGGGCTGGGAGGGGGTGCGGTTAGGTCACGTGGGGTAAGGGTCAAAAGTACAAACTTCCAGCTATAAAGTGAGTGTCAGGAGCATGATGTCATACACAGCATGGTGACTGTAGTTCATAATAGTGTATGGCATATTTCAAAGTCACTAAGGGGTGCCTGGGTGCCTCAGTCGGTTAAGTGTCCGACTCTTGATTTCAGCTCGGGTCATGATCTCGTGGTTCATGGGTTCGAGCCCCAGGTTGGGCTCCGTGTTGACAGTGTGGAGCCTGCTTGGGATTCTCTCTCTCTCTCTCTCTCTCTCTCTCTCTTTCTCTCCCTCTCTCTCTGCCCCTCCCCTGCTGGCACGCTTTATCTCTCTCAAAGAAAACTTAAAAAAAAAAAAAGTTGCCAAGAGAACGGATCCTAAAATTTCTCATCACAAGAAAAATTTTTTGTGGTGACAGCTGTTAGCTAGAGCTTTCACGGTGATCATTACAATATATGCAAATATTGAATCATTATGTCGAACACCTGAAGGAATTATAATGCTCTATGTCAGTTAGGCTTCAGGAAAAAAAAATAAAAGTAAATACAAAGAAAAATTTTTTTAAAAAAGCATACGATTCAGTGGTTTTAAGTGTATTCACAGAGTCCCACAGCCTTCACCATGGTCAATTTTTGAGCCGTGTTAAGACCATGAAAAGAAATTCTGTACTTGTTTTCTAAGATTTTACTTTTAAGTTACCTCCACGCCCAACGTGGGGCTTGAACCCACAACCCCGAGATCAAGAGTCACGGACTCTCCCGACTGAGCCAGCCCAGGCGCCCCAAAGTTCTGTACCCATTAGCCGTCACTTCCTGCTTCCCTCCAGTCACCCCAGCCCTGGGCGACCACGGATCTACTTTCTGTTTCTGAGGATTTGCCTGTTTTGGATATTTCATGTAAATGGGGTCACACAATGTGTGGTCTCCGCGACTGGCTTCCGTCACACAGCGTCACGTTGTCAGGGTTCGCCCTCGTCATAATGCGAACTGGAACGGCTTTCCTTTTTTATGGCTGAATAATATTCCGTTGTATGGACATACCACATTGTGACTTTCAAAAAAATTTTTTTAATGTATATTTATTTTTGAGAGACAGAGTGTGAGCAGGGGAGGGGTTGAGAAAGCGACTGAGCCACCCAGGCACCCCTGACTCTTTTTTAAAGTCTTTTAAAAACTTAAATAAACATTTTAAAGCTGCTTGAGGGACCAGTTGTAGTCGAGGTAATACACGTGGAAATAGAGGGCTTAAAAGAAAGCACGTTTAGTGGCATATCCTGTACACGCTCTGGTGACCCTGGGACCTTGCCTTCTAAACTGAAGTGAGCTGTATGGTTCTTCTGTTGGGGGGCGGGTACGTCGACAAGTTACGCTTGTCCCCTGAGTGAGAAAAGCGCATTCCGATGGGCGCGGTTTGGCCAGCATCGACCGCTCTGGGGCTGAACCCCATGCCCGCCGGGCACTGGGCTGAAAAAACTGGCTTCCTAGGCCGAGCAGCGGCGGCGGAATATCGCAGTTTCGCCTGGTGCAGTCCGGCCTGGGCAGACCCCACTTGCTGGGCGATATTGAGCTCATCCTCCAGATGAGAAAACTGAGGCTCAGAGGGGGCAGGGGGATCAGGAAACACCCCGGGACGGGAAGACCCAGGACCCAAAGTCCCCGCTCATTTCACCTGCCCCCCTCCGGCCCCGCCTCCCTTGGCACTCGGCAGCGACGCCGCTGACTCGCCGGCAGAGAGGACGTGCGCTTGGGTGTATTTATTGGGCGCGGGGATGGGTCTGTGGTGCCCGCGTGCCCTGCGGTGCGCACCGGCGAGGCGGCCGGCGGGGGCCTGGACAGGCGTCCCGATCTGCGGGCTTAGGGTCCCCCGACAACCTGGGCCTCCCGCTACCCCCACCCCGAGCCGGGCGCTGGGCCCTGCCGGGGGCCGGGAGCGCTGAGCCGGCGCGCCCGTGGGCAGGCTCGCCCCGCATTTGGCGAAGCCCGGTTCGTGGAGCAGGACGGCAGGATCTGCAGGGGCGGGCATTGGATCCGGGCCCTCGCGAGGCCGTCTGGATGTCCGCGCCTTTCCTTTCGGAAGTTTTCCTTTCTGGGGGCGGCACGAAAGGCTTGAGGTAGATGCGTGTTTGGCTCAAGGTCGCGCAGCCAGCTGGGAGCTGAGCCGAACGGAAGAGACACGGCCTCGGATTCCTGCTTCTTAATTCCTGCTTCTTTCCCTGCGTCCCCTCGCCTCCCCCCTGCCCCCACCGCGGTCGGAGGGACCTGTTCCTCTGCGCCCGCCTCTGGCAGGTGCGGTCTGGGTGGAGCCCGAACGCCCACCGGCTAGGGCGCCTGGTGGGGGATGCTGATCGCCCAGCAGGCAGGTCGGGACAGGAAGGTGCTCCCGACACCCAGCACCCCCGTGGGTGGGGGAACGGGGCAGCGGGTTTGGGCCCCCTCCCC
Source organism: Paguma larvata (assembly GCA_030068075.1). Classification (NCBI taxonomy): domain Eukaryota; kingdom Metazoa; phylum Chordata; class Mammalia; order Carnivora; family Viverridae; genus Paguma; species Paguma larvata. Next base: position 63,378,896 of record CM057835.1, read on the forward strand.
GGCTGTTCCTCTCGAGCCGGGATCCACCCCCAGCCCGGTCCCTGGCCATCTGCCTCCGGGCAAGCCTGCGTCTGCTGGGCTCTGGGGGGTGGGGGGGAATGCCAGCCACTGCCTTCCTGCCTTCCTTGCCCTGGGTGGAAAAGCCTTGTGAGGCCCCTGCCAGGCAGAGGTGGGGGAGACGGAAACGGGCTGAGACCCTCCGGAGGCACGGCCCGGTGAGGTTGACCACCGCTCCATAGAGAGCCCCGAGTTCCACTCCGGCCTCCGGACAGGTCACGTGTGATCGCGGCACCTCCTTCCAAGGGCAGGTTAGGGATGGCACACGCAGTACAGGAAGGGCCTCAGTCCACGGCCGTGTCACGGGGGAAGAGGACAGCAGAGCAGGTGGGCTCTTGTGTCAGCTAAGCCTGGTTCAAGGCCTCGTCTTCACCGCTCGCTGTTTGTGGGACTCCGGGCAAGTTCAGTCGTCAGCCTCAGTTTCCACGCTCACGCGACGGGATGGATCGTGGCATCGCCGTGGAGCAGGCTGTCGTGAGGATGAATGGACACGCCACCCGTGGAGGTTTTGTTACCCTGGCACCGGGCATGCCCCTGGCAGCCGGTGTAATGATTACTGTTAACGTAATGACGCTAATAACGTTTCCACGGCAGCAGCGTCAGACGTATCTGTGTGCATTGATTCGCTGACCTTGCGATATTGGGGACGCGTTTCAGCGGGCTCCTCCCGTGGGGATTTGGGACGACACGTCTGGTCTGGGGCCAGGGATCCTGTGTCGGGGCCAGGGGCCTGGGTGAGGCTGGGTGGTGGACGGGAGGGCGGCTCCACCCCCAGCTCTGTCCTGGAGAACGGTTCCCAGGTCTGGACTCCTGGAGCCTGGGGGTGGGGGAGGAACAGAAAGGCCTGACTGTTTCAGAGATGCCTTGACCCTGCGGCTCCCCGGGGGGCATCCCTTGTCCCTCACCCCACCTCTGGGGTTCCGGTGGCGCCCGGGGGTCCGACGCGCTGCTCGTCGGGGCTGAGAGCTTGGCTTCTCACCCTTCGATTCCCAGGAGGCTGGGGCTGGCGGAGCAGGGGTCGCCGAAGCTCAGAGAGGGCAGAGAGTTGGCCCGCGTAGCCCAGCAGACCGAGGGCAGAGGGCTCTGGGCGGGGGGGACAACTTACCTCGCACCACTTGAACCTCTGTCCTCCTGGAGTTTGGTCTCCCCGCTTCCCCGCGTGCGGCGCGTAGTCTGTTCTTACTCGTCAGCGGCGGCTGATACTAAACAACCCACAAGGTCAAGGATTCATCCCACTGCACCCACGGAGTCACGGGGGGTCCTCCAAAGCCTCAGAGCTCCAGCAGGGCACCTAGGGGGATGGTGACCCCAACAACCACGGCAGCGATACGGCTGGTGACCCATGGGGCACTCGCTGGAATGGGGCCTGCTGCCGAGCACTGGATCCTGGCTCCCTTCATCATCCCGACGGCCCCGCGAGGCAGGTATTATTTAGACCCATTTTACAGATGAGACTACCGAGGCACAGACAGTCATGTTCGCGCACCGAAGACCCCCTAGCCAGCATGTGGTTGCACTGGGATGTAGCTGGGTGCCGAGACCGCGTCCTGGCACCAGATTTGTTTTTAAATCGTGTATCTATTTTTAAATTGTGGTGAAAAATACAAGGGACAGAAATCTACCGGCTTAATTAAATTGCCGTGCACTTCAGTGGCGTTAAATGCATTCACGGGGCCGGGCCACCCTCCCTCCCGGGGGCTCCAGAACTCTTCATCTTCCAATATTGAAACCCTGTATCCTTTAAACCCTAACTCCCCAGCCCCCCGGCCCTGGCCCCGGCCCCTGGCTACTACCCCCATTCTGCCTTCGGTCTCCAGGCCTCTCAGCGCCTAATCCTAGGTGCGTCCCAGGAGTGGAAGCATTTTGTGATCGACTTCTTTCCTGGGTGTCATATCCTCAAAGTTCACCCGTGTCGCGGCAGGTGGCAGAATTCCCCTGCTTCTTATGGCCAAATAATACCCTCCACCCCCCGGCCCCCCCACCCCCCCCCCCCCCCGCCGCCGTGGGCGCTGACCACACTTCGTTTCTCCATTGGTCTGTCAGTAGACGCTTGAGCGACTGGACAGACATCCCCACCCGGGCCCTGCCGTCAATTCTTTTGGGGGATACTGCCGCGAGGGATTGCTGGATCCTGCGACGATTCTGTTTTTAGTTCTTTGGGGGCACCGCCGAACCGTGGTCCCCCACCAGCAGCGCGCAGGGGCGCCAGGGTCTCCACGGCCCCGCCGGCTCTGGGTCTTTTGTTTTGTTTGTTTTTTATACCAAGCCATCCCAACAGGTGTGGCTAGCGCCTGTGTGTGTGTTTTTTTTTTTTTTTTTAATGTTTACTTATTCTTGAGAGAGAGGGAGAGACCGAGCACGAGCGAGGGAGAAAGCAGAGAGAGAGGGAGACACAGAATCCGAAGCAGGCTCCGGGCTCTGAGCTGTCAGCATGGAGCCCGACGTGGGGCTTGAACTTGTGAACCATGAGATGGTGACCTGAGCCGCCATCAGACGCTTAACCGACGGAGCCACCCAGTGGTGCCTGGTTTTTGTGGGAGAGTCTTCGGATCTCTGCGTGCCGAGCCTTGGTTCCCGTTAGGACTTCTGTTGCATCGCGATGTGCTTTCTGGAAATATTTTGTCCCCCACCCCACCCCCCCACACCTGATCGTGAACTTTCACTGGATGTACCCAGGGCCCCGCCTAAGGGCTGGCCTGAGATGCTGAGGAAAGAACCTGTTTTTCACTGACTCAGGAGACATGTCCTGACATGTGTCGTTTTGGGGAGAAACGCATGAGGCCCGGGGCTTCGTTCTTCCAGAATTCTCTCCAGACACCGGGGGCCCAGTTCCTGGCTCACTGGGGAAGAAGCAGCGACGGAGTCTCCCAGACCTTGGCTGCTCAGAAGCAGCCCTCCAGGGAGCTTTAGATGACAGGGGTGCTGGGTCTCGGCTCTGGAAGGCTCCACACTCTGGGTCTGGGTGGGGCCTGAGCATCTGTATTAAAATAGAAAAACATCTCCCCCCCGCCCCCCCGCAGGTGATTCTTCTGCGTACCTGGCCCAAGAGATCCGGCCCTATGACCTATTCCTTGACGGGCTAGAGCTCAGACGTGGGGGGGGGGGGTGTCTCCGTCTCTGCTTGAGCGAGCAAGCGAACGAGCGTGTGCGTCGGGGACTGAACGAGCGCGTGAGTGCCGAGGCCCCGGGCTCTGCCCTTCACACCCTGTCCTGACTTGGGCCGCATCTCCGTGCCTCCCGTGTTACTTTTCGCCCGACGTTTCCCTAGCATAAAATATTAATAATATTTTGTGTCACGATTGCGGATCGGCAAACCCGGCATGTCTGGACGGCAGTAGAAGTTGGCTTCGAGAATACAAACGGAGGCGGGGCGCCCGGGGGGCTCAGGGGGCTGGGGTCCGACTCTCGATTTCGGCTCAGGTCCTGATCCCGGGGCTGTGGGATCAAACCCCGTGGCGGGCTTCTAGATGAATGTGGAGCCTGCTTGGGATTCTCTCTCTCTCTCTCTCTCTCTCTCTCTCTCCCCTCCCCACCCCGTCCCCATTCACGCTTGCTTTCTCTCTCTCAAATAAAAAATAAAATTAAAAGAAAAAAAGAATACAAAGGCAAACAGACTGTACCATCCCTCCTGGCTTTTGAGCTGGAAGCCTTGCCCTCTGTTAAAATGAGCAAGCGTTGCCGAAGGCGTCAGGCGCAGCTGAGACCCCGCAGGGACTTTCTCCCGGCGGGACCGGCGTTTCTTCCGTGAGTTACTGCTGTTTAATGTCCGGCCCTGGGCCTGCGTGCCTGGCGTGCTTCATAAGCGCAGAGTCAGGCAGTGAGAGTGTGAGGTAGGGAGCCTGGGGGGTGACAGGGAGTGTGGGTCCCCGTGGGCAAGGCCACTCTCTTGCGTGGCCATCGCGGGAACTGCCCCGTAGCCCGAGTCTGGGGCGTCCCTCATCCCGCAGAACCACTGGGGACAGAAGCATTTATCTACAGGTTCATTAAGCGGAGACAGGTCCCTGCCAAGGAGGTCGAACTCCTGGTCAGGTGCACAGCCCAGAGGGTATGGGCTTGGCCCCTGGGGAAGTGGGGGGGAGGAGAGCGAGCCTCCTCTGTAGGGTCCAAGCCCCTACGGGGTGGGCCTCAGGATCCTGGCCCCTCCGATCTCCAGTGGTCTGCCTGCCGCTTCCTGCCTGTCCTCGGAGCGTGACCTTGAGGGAGGCCCTTGCCTTCTGAGCCTCCCTCGGTGCTTCCGTCAAATGAATTCATTTGGAAAACACCACGGGGCGGCTGCTCCGGGCCAGGATCTGAGCTGTTTGCTGCAGGGAACCTGGCAGCCAAGCTCCCTCCTCTCTGGGAGTGTATGCGCTGAAAGAGGGGGCAGGACCTCAAGGCTGGGGGAGGGGGCGGGGAAGAGGAGCAGGAAGAAACCCCTGGGGGGGAGGTGTGGTTTCTCTGAGGGTTCGGCTCAGGCTTTTCAGACTGTACAAGTGATCGCAATCCGGGCGACGCGAAACACCAGAAACTTACTCTCTCCTGCTCTGGAGGCGGGCGGCCCCAAATCGAGGTTTCCACGGGGCCGTGCTCCCCCAAAGGCTATAGGGCAGGCCCCTTCTTTCCTGCAGCTTCTGGTGACTTCCGGCAGTCGTTGGTGTTTCTCGGCTTGTATTTGTGTATCTGCCCTTTTCTTTCTTTATGTTTATTTATTTTGAGAGAGAGAGAGAGGGAGGGAGGGAGAGACTCGCAAGCAGGCTCCGCGCTGCCAGCGCAGAGCCCGAGGTGGGGCTCGAGCCCACGAAATCAAGAGGCGGGCGCTCAACCAGCTGAGCCACCCAGGCGTCCCTGCGTCTTCTTTCCTTTAAAGGACACAAGTGTTTGGATTAGGACCCACCTGAGTCTGGTGTGACGTCATCGAGAGCTGATTACATCTGCAGAGACCAAGCAAGGTCATATTCTGAGATCAGGTGGACATGAATTGTGTGTGTGTGGGGGGGGGGGCAGGGACACTGTTCAACCCGCCACATTGAGGAAGGGACATTAACACTAAGACCTAAGGCTGTGTGGGGGGCGGGGGGGACAGGAGTGAGGGGGTGGGGAGACAGCATCCTTCCAGGCTGAGGGAACCACGCGTGCAAAGGCTCTCCCGTGCGAGTATGGCCGAGGCCACTGTGACCGGAGCAGAGTAGCGAGCGGGCAGCGAGGGCTGAGGGCAGAGAGCCTAGGGCGCCAGGCGCAGAGCCGTGGATGGATTTAGTTCTGAGCACCCCTGCTCAGAGGCGATCGGAATTCCTTTTCCAGCAAGGTCATTAGCGACAGCCTGGGACGGTGCACGGCGGTGACGGACAGCGTGCGTGTTTTCAAGCCGACTCCTGAGGACATTCGCCTCCCTTGCGCGGTCTGGTCTTCAGACCCTGGGAGGCAGCTGGGGCAGTCCTGATATTCCCCGAGGAAATGGAGGCGCAGAGAGGGCAAGCCGACTTTCCAGGGCCACGCAGCTGGGAGGAGGAACACTTGGGGTCCTTGCTGATGAGAACGTCTTCTGTCTCGAGAATGTTCTACGGTGAGCCTTGCCTCTCCTGAAGGTCCTCGGTCCCTGAAACACAGCTGGGCTTCTGGGGCAGAGGAAATGGCCCGGAAGGGGGACCATCGATTTCCGCAGGTTCCTGCCGGCGCTGAGTTACGTGCCCAGCCGGGGGAGGTTTCGCTGCAGGATGGGGATGCGGTGGTCTCAGCAACTTAGTGAACTCAGAACTGAGCCCCGGAGGAGAAAAGCGGAGGCAGAGGACGGTAAACACCGACGTGTCCCCCGTAGAACATTTTGGAGGGTCGAGATAAAATCCGGGGCCAAGGCCCACAGCGCCTGGCAGGGTGCTCGGTGACCGTTCCAGAACCTTCGAGCTGAGGTCTCTCTGACTTGGGGTGTGTATTGGCATGGAGACGGAACTTTCCTTCCTGGGGAAGTGAAAATATGTATCTATTCGGATATAACATTCCAAAGAGAGAGCTTGTCAATTTCCTCCCCGCTGGGATATAAAACAAAAGTCAGGTGCTGTCTCCCAGGCCCTGAGGAGGCCTCCTAAGAGACCAATTTATTTGCTGATCTGAGATTCCCAGTGCAGTGCAAGGCCCTTATTTCCTTGTTAGTCTCTTGTGTGTGTGTGTTTTTTTTTTTTTTTTAGTTCCCCCTTTGTGCCAGTGCCCAGAGCGGGGAGGAGGAAGGAATTACTCTGGAATACCCTGTTTGGGTTGAGGATTTTTCTCCAACTGTGTTTCCAGAGAGCCGCGGTGTCCTCCACGGGGGTGGGGGGAAAGCGGAGGCAGTCCCTGCTGCTGCCCCTCCCCCAGCCTGGCTGCAAGATGGTCCCCGTCCCCAGCAAGGTGGAGAGACGCTGTTTGTGTGTGCGCGCGCCTGTTTGGGGGTGGGGGGTGTGGAGCAGAGAAGTTAAATTTGGTTCCGGATCTGAGGGCTGGTTTCCTTCCTCTCCCGGTGAAAAGGCTCCGTAGAATGAATCACGTCCTCCCTACAGAGTTCTGGGCCCACAGAACGTCAAGGCCAGGCTGGTGCTGCTGGAGGGACGCCCGCCCGGGGGATGTCAGATGCTAGTTTGCGACGCCATGGAGGACTTTGGGCTACCCGAAGGGGTGACGCCCGTGGCTTCCCTTGAAGTGTGTATTTTCATTTCCTTCCTTCCTTCCTTCCTTCATCCACCCATTGCAATCCGAGGTGACACTCAACTCCCTCCTGGGGGCGGGGCCTTGTGTTAATCACTCACCCCTCATGTGTGCGCCTGCTGGTGCCTAACCCTGTTCAGGCCCCAGGGACTCACCCATGGGAATGTCAGAGAAGGGACCACACCCTAGGGTGGTGGCAGCCCAGCTTGTCCTGTAAAGGACCAGGTAGTAAGTACTTTCGGCCTTTTGGACGGTAAGACGCAAGACCCCCATCACAACTGCTGACCGCTGTTTACTCCCAAGCAGCCAGGGACGGTATGTAACTGAGTGTGTCCTCCAGTCGCATTTTATGGACACTGAAGTTTGATTTTCATATAATTTTTATGTGAAGTATTCTTCTTTCAGGTTTTTTTCAATCATTTAAAAATCACTGAGATTTTTAAAAAAATTTTTTTAACGTTTATTTATTTTTGAGAGACATAGAGACAGAGTATGAGCAGGGGAAGGGCAGAGAGAGAGGGAGACACAGAGGCTGAAGCAGGCTCCAGGCTCTGAGCCGTCAGCACAGAGCCCGACGCGGGGCTTGAACTCACAGACCCTGAGATCATGACCTGAGCCGAAGTCGGTCGCTTAATCGACTGAGCCACCCAGGCGCCCCAAAAATCACTGAGATTTTTAAGCAGAGAGCTGAAGGTGGAGTAGGAGGCAGCCCCTCGCTGCAGGCAGTGGGAACAGCGAGGACCAAGGTCCTGAGGTAGGAAGTTTCTGGGGGAAGGGAGGTGGCGGGGTGTGTGACGAGCAGGGGAGTTTTGTGTGGCTGACGCATAAGAAGTGAAGGGCAGAGTGGTGAGGCCATTGTAGTTTTTATTCATTTTATTTTTTTATTCAAACAATTTTTTTAACGTTTATTTTTGCGAGACGGAGCACAAGCGGGGGAAGGGCAGAGAGAGAGAGGGGACACCAGCTGCAGGTTCCGAGACTGACGGGGCTGAAATCACAGACCGCGAGGTCATGACCTGAGCCGAAGTCGGACGCGCCACCGACGGAGCCCCCCAGGCGCCCCTTTCATTTTATTTTTTTTAAAGATTTTCTCAAAGTTTATTTATTTAGAGAGAGAGGGGGAATGAGAGCAGGGGCGGGGTCAGAGAGAATGCCAAGCAGGCTCCGCACTGACAGCGCAGAGCCTGACACAGGGCTCAAAGTCACCAACTATGAGATCATGACCTGAGCCAAAATGAGTCAGATGCTTAACCTGGCTGAGTCGCCCAGGCGACTCTATGGCCATTTTACACTTTTTATGAAGACTTCCCGTCTCTGAGCCTCGCTTTCCCTGTCTGGAAGTAAAAGAGGGTGACAACGGCGCCTTTATTGACGAGAGGACGAGGTAACACACAGGAGGCGTTTAGGGCAGCGCCCGATCCGGGGAGGGGAGGGTGGCCGCGGTGGAGTGGCTGGTCACGTCGACATCTTTCTCTTGTGCCCCGGGCCTCCTCTTCTCCCCTTTTTGCCTCCGATGCAGGAATACACCGCCTGCTCGGGCGTGGGCTTCCCCCCATCAGGCCCGGACACGGTGGTTCCGGTGCGGATCGTTCGTGTGGGAGGTGGTCCCGAGAAAGCCAGCACAGGGGAGGGGAAGAGGCCACGGCCAGGTGTGCTCATCACCAGGTCACCTCTGCGGGCGACAGGGGCTCAGCCCCACTGGGGGCCTCTAGGGACCGTTCAGAGCGTACGTCTCCTGTCATCACCCTGAGGGCGGGGGCTGGTATGTATACGCCAGCTTCTCTCCATCTCTGGCCGAAGGCTGCTTTGGGGCGTTACCTCCTGGCCGCTTCTGGCCTGTCTTGCACCCAGACCCCCGCCCCCCCTCCCGGGGTAAGGCAAAGCCCTGGGGCAGAGCAGGGCTTTTGGAATGGACAAGGTTGCCAACGCTACGTCCCTGCCCTGGGATTTTGTGTCAATTTCAAGATGTCTCCCCTGCAGACGCTTCCCTCGGGGCGGGCAGCTTCGGGTCCTCCCTCCTCTGGTCTCCGGGATCCTCGAGCCCCCAGGGTGACCCCCCTTCAGGCCTCCCTGTCGTCATTCCTCCTTGGTCTGTGTCTTGTTCACTTCTGTAGCCCCAGGGCTCGGCGTGTAGCAGGTGCTGTACAATTGCCCGGTGACGAGGAGTTAAGGGCGGGAAGCGGGACCCCTGCCCTCAGGTGCTTGCAGTCCTGCGGGGGAGGCGCTGGAGTGACAGACGGCCACGGGCACGGGACCCCTGGGAGCCCTCCAGCTCCCAGACTGGCGCTTCTCCCCGCTGGGCAAACCCGGACATCTCTCCGGGAGTTCTTAAAAAAAAGAAAAAAAAAACACACCTGCGCCCCCCCCCCCCCCCCCCGGGGCTCCACCTGCGGACATCCTAATTCAGTCCAGCGTTGCCTCTGGCCATAAATATTGGCCCCGTCCTTCAGGCTGGGGGTGGCCAAGGCCCCCGTATTCGTTCCCTGTGCCTGCGGCAGCAAACCGCCACAGACCTCAGGGCTTCGAACAACGGAGGTTTCTCCTGTCATCGTTCTGGGCGTCAGACGTTTCCCGGGCAGAAGCCGGCTGCTTCCAGAGACTCTGGGGGAGAATCCGCTTCCTTGCCTGCTCCAGCCTCGGAGCCAACAGCTCCAGCACCTTCCGGTGTCTCTCTGCTGAAGCTGTCACGGGGCCTTTGCGGTAGGCAAGTCCCCCGAGCTTCCGTCTGACAAGGACACGTATGACAGCGTGTAGGGCCCGCCCGGATAATCCGGGCCTTTCCTTCCCTCTCAGGAGCTTTACCCGAAGTCTGTCTGCCAAGGTGTTTTCCCCACAGTGTGGTGGGGAGCCTCTGTGGATACCTTCTGTGGCCATTCTTTTTTTTTTTTTTTTTTTAAATATTTGTTTAGTTTTGAGAGAGAGACAGAGCACGAGTGGGGGCAGGGCAGAGAAACAGGGAGACAGAATCCGAAGCAGGCTCCAGGCTCTGAGCTGTGAGCACAGCGCCCGACGCGGGGCTCGAACCCACAAACTGCGAGCTCATGACCTGAGCCGAAGTCGGACCTGTAACCGACTGGGCCACCCAGGCGCCCTCCACAGCCATTCTTTAGGTCCTGGGAAGGGGTCTCCTGAGCCCCCAGCCTGGGCAGGCCTTCCCCGACACCCGATCGTCCAGACTCCTGCAGGGCTGGGCTCCTTCTCTGTGCTTTACAAGCGGGGAAACTGAGGCACGGGGCGGGAGAGTGATTTTTTTTCTTCCTGTAGCTGAGCCTGGATCTGAGTCTGACCTCGCAGCCTCTGAACCCCGTGTTCGTCTTTCCTTCCCTCGCCCAGGGCAGGAGAGGGGTGTGTCACGGCCAGCCCCGCCCTGCCCCGCCCAGTGTCATCTGCTGGTCCTGGGATGGGTCACGACTCCCCGCCACGCCACCAGCTGCAGCCCCGGAATAGGGAGCACGCTTGGTATTTTAGGGTGTCTCTGTTCCGAACCCCCTCGGTGGGAAGGATTCCCCTTTCTGCTTCGCGTGATCCTTCGGGAAGAATCGGAAAGTCCCCGTCTGTGGTAGTCGTTTGAAACTGGTCTTCGGGGCAGTTTAACTGTCTGAGAATTGCGGGCAGGCCTCAGGCCCCAAGATGGAAGGGCAGGGGGAGGGAGCTGCTTTGCGCTGGGCTCCGGACTGCGGCTTTCCAGGTCCAGCTGTGCTTGGCGCCGCAGGCGGAAACGGAGGCTCGGGGAGAGGCCGTGCAGCTAGTAAGCGGTGGAGTCGGGATTTGAACCCAGGTCTCTCTGACTCCCTGCACTCGGGCTGGTGTTGGGTTGGCAGGCCCAGCCCGCTCCCCACTTCCACACTGGGGGGGCGGTTTGCAATGACGTTTTCTGGGGTCGCTTCGGTGCTGACTCTCCTTGGCTTCACGCTGGGGGGGTGGTTTCATGCCTTCCTCCCAGGGACTTGTCCCAAGTCATAGCGACCCCCCCACTGTCGCCTCCTGGGTCCAGGCCACCCCCATCCTCCACCGCCACCTCCCCACCCCCTACCCCCTCTCCTCTTTGGTTCCCGGCCTCCGGTCTTGCCCTCCACAGCGATACCCCGAGTGAGCTTCCGGAAGGGTCACTACGGCCCTCCGGTGACTTCCTGTCCCACGCGGGAGTGGACCCACACTCCTCTCTGGGGGGGCTCTGCCCGACACAGCTCCCCCCGCCTTTCACGACTTTTCCCCACGTGGCCCTGCCTCCCAGGCTTTCTTTCTGGAACACTCTTTCTTTCCTGGCCATTTACATGGCAGGTGCCTCAGCTCAGATGTCGCCTCCTCAGAGGGTCCTCCTCATTCGCCCCGCCGCCACCCCACCTCCCCCAGCCCCTGACCGTTGTCACATAGCCCTGCGGCGCTATCCCCGATGGTCAGAGCGGCGCCGGGCACACAGTAGGTGCTTCATTCGTGCGTGTGTGTTAGGTGAATGGTCCTGGCGAAGAAGTCCAGGCTCAAGGGGGGACCTTGCCCCGGCTTCCTGGGTGTCCCCGGGCAGCTCCCCTCCGCTCCCCGGAGCTCAGTCTCCTTGTCGGTGCACCCAGGGACCTCGGGCTGTGTGGTCTTTAAGATGGAAGGTTCTGGGCTTCCAGGCCCGAGGAATTCAGGGCTGGTCAGGACTCATGGGGGACACACTGGCCCCGGGGCAAGAGTGTGGGAGGAGGGCTGACCCTCAGCCACAGGAAAGGGAGGGTCCCCGGGTGGAGACGAAACTATTCGGGATGCGTTCCGAGGCTCCGTTCCGAGGCTCCGCCAGAGCTCCAGCGCGCCCCTCCCCGGGGCCCCCGTGGACACACTGGCTGTTGTCTTAGCTGCAGTGTTGGCGCGGGGAGGGCGTCCGGGGCGCGCGGCCACCCGCCAGGGGCCTCTGCCCAACAGGCTTTTGTTTATTTGAGATCGGGACACAGAAAGGGCCGTCCTTGGGAAAACGCGACTCCAGGAACCTCTTCGGGGCTTTGGGATCTGGGCGGGGGATGGCAGGGAGCTTTGCTCACTCTTTGTTCCACATAGAAAAAAAGATTTGTTTTTGATAGAACTTCGTAGATGCCAAAGAGCAGGAGGCAGCGTCACCGAGGACCCCATCCCCCTGGCCGAGCACCTCGAGATCCCGATGCGCAAGGCGGGTTTGTGTCCTTGACTGGGTGCGTGCGTTTGTCATGCAAATGGTCGTGCAGGTTATAATTGCTATTATTATTATTATTACTTTGCAAAACCCAGATCTAGTCAGCTTCGCAGCTTCCTCCTTTTCACTTAACATCATGCCGGGGACTGGTTCTTCCATCACCAGGGTCTGTGAACTTCCCGACCGTGGTCTGTTGCGCCCGTCCCCAGCGGCCGCGCATTTGGATTGTTCCACATTTCTGGGGTTCGTCTCGAGAGCCTCACGCAGCCAGTCCCCTGTGGCCCTGGGGCGCTGTGAATGTTCGGTGCCCCCCGCTCCCAAGGGCCTCCTGCCTCAGGACCTTTGCATAAGCCGTTGCTGCTGTCGGGCTTCTGTTGCACCTTCCCTCCCATCGGTTTGTATGGACATCTGTCTTGGGTTTTTTTCTCTTTGAGTTCTGCCCGCATCCCCCCACCCCTGACCGCGAGCCGCCTGAGGACAGGGGTGCTCCCTGCCTGCCATTCCTTGCTGTCTCTGGAGGCAGGGAGTGGGCAGGGGGGACACTGTTAGTCTAATGCTTCCTGTGTGGTCATTCTTGAGTTGCACAAACGGCGCCTTGACTTCTTCTGTGTTTTAATTGGTCGAATCGGGGGCGAGTGAATGTTAGGACAGGGGTGGGCAATACGCTTGTGTTTTGGCCCCCAGAGCACGAGGTAAAGATAGAGGCTACCCCCCCAGAGACACACAACATCACATCCCATCCCCCCCCACCCCCCGCCGACGGACCGCACACCAACGGACCCACGTCATGAGGGTGGTTCCTATGGAGATCCATGGATGTCCTTGTCACCGCGGTCGTAATAAGAGGTGCCCTGAGCAGGTGCCAGGCGCTACGTTAGTGCTCCCCGCGAATTTAATCCTCGTGGCACTCCCCCCCCCCCCCGCCCCCAGCCCTCGAGGTGCCGTTGTTATCCTTATAAGAGGCGCCGTAGTGTGCCCAGGGTCACACAGGACATAAACCCAGGCAGGATGGTTCCAGAGCCCATGCTCTTGTGTGTTTTTTTTTTTTCTTTTTTTCAGTTTATTTATTTTGAGAGAGAGAGAGAGAGCGCGAGCGGGGGCAGGCCAGAGAGAAAGAGAGAGAATCCCAAGCTGAACTCCACGCTGACAGTTCGGGGCTCCAACTCAGGAACTGTGAGATCGTGACCTGAGTCCAAATCAAGACGGGGACGCTTGACCGACGGAGCCACCCGGGCGCCCCCAAAGCCCATGCTCTTAACCACAGCCCTGCCCCAACACACGACCACACACACACACACACACACCCATCTCTGGGCACACACACAGCTGCTCACACTCACAGCTGCAGAGCCCCCTGACCGCCCCCCCCCCTGCCTGCTCCCTGTCCTTCAGTCCCCCCCACACCTCACTCCCTTCCCTCCTTCACAGCCGCAGGGCTGGCCGGCGCACCTGTATCCCGCTCGCCGTCGAAGCAGCCTCGTCCCCCGCTTGGTTCCCAGCCCACGTGTCCACACGCGTCTTGTGCCCGCGCAGCCACCCGGGCCCGAGCGTACTGCACGTACGCGTGTGTGCCCGACGTGTGCACACACCAGCGGCGGCCCCGGGGCGCTGGCGTCGGGCTCGGCCCGGCCCCGGGGTGACGGGCCACCTCTGGGTATCGACGGGCGTGGCTCCGCGGGCGCTGGCTTGCACCCTGGCCGCGCCCTTCCTTGAGGGGCGGAGCCACGGTGGCCCTGTGGTGACCAGGCCTGGCAAGGGACAGCTTCCAGTGTGCTGGCCTCAGACTTCCGTGGTAGCCTGGGTGCCGGGTCCCCCCCATTTTTTTTCTTAATGTTTATTTTTGAGAGAGAGAGAGAAAGAGAGGGGAGGGGAGGGACAGAGAGATGGGAACAGAGGATCTGAAGCAGGCTCCGTGCTGACAGCAGCGAGCCCGATGCGGGGCCCAAACTCACAAAACCGTGAGATCATGACCTGAGCCGAAGTCGGACGCTCAACCTGCTGAGCCACTCAGGCGCCCCTCCGCTGGGCCCTTTTCTGCCCAGGCGGGGAAGCTGAGGCTCAAGGACACGCAGCCTAAGTCACAAGCGGGGACCACGGGCCTCCCGTTGACCGCGGTGTCACAGCACCCTGCTGCGGGGCCGGCCGGGCAAGGCCCGTCGCTCCGGCCGGCTTGGGGGACCTGTTCCTCCGTGTTTTCAGGGCCACCCCCTCTCTTTATTCCTGGCAGTGATCGAGACTTCGGGCCTCTCGGATGCGGCGGGGGAGTGACCTTGGCCAAGGCAGTGAATCTCCGGCAGCCTCAGTTTCCCCCTTCCTTGAGTGGGAAAAACAACAGTACCCCGGAGTCGCGGGGTGGCGGCGAGGAGTCTGGGAGGTAACCTCTGTCCGGGGTTGGAGAGCTGGGGACGGGCGGGCGCAGGAGGCCTGGGGGTGGGGTCGTCCTTTCCTCGAGCTTGGGGAGGGGCGGGCCTCCGTGGGGGTCTGGTGGGCCCTCCCCGTCTCCAGAGCAGGCGGGATGGAGCAGGCGGGACGGAGCAGGCGGGACGGACTCACGCAGGAAGGCAGACACCACCCTTGGCATTACTGACCGCCCCCGCCGCCGCTGCCCTCCCGAGAGGTCGTCGTTGGGGTTTAGGGCTGTCGCCAGTGGGTCGGGGGCAGGGGCCGGGCCTGGGACCCTGCCACAACCGAGCACGGCCCCTAGGGCGCTGGACTCCTTACGCACACCCCAGCTCGGGTCTCTGCGGGGAGACGGGAGTCTTAGCTTGCAGGGTTCCTGCTGTGACCGTAGGCTCTGGGCTCTTAGTGGGGCGCAGGGTCTCAGACTGAGGGACGCCCCTCCCGTGGGCTCAGCGAACCTCGTCTTTGGAATCACTGACTTGGGTCAGCATCATGTGTCCCCCCCCACCCCCGCTGCACCTGAGCCGGCCCCGTCTCGTTCCTGGCTCCACGTATGGTGCCCGGTGTGTAGTAGGTGATCAGAAAAACAGAATCAGTACCTAAATGGTGCCATGCGCTTTGACATTCCTTGCCCGTCTCTCCGCTGCTTTTGGAGGTTGATCGGATTGTCCACCCATCTGACCGGTGAGGAAGCGGAGGAGGCCGAGGAGGACAAGAAACTTGTCCAAGGTCACAAAGGCACGTTTGGAGTTGAGCGCGCGTGCTTGAGCTGCTACCCGCAGCGTTCCCTCCAGCTCAGACGCGCGCTTGCCAGAAGCCGGCCTTGAAGGAGCTCTCCCTGTCCCTCCCTGCCTCCCCCTCCCTGCCTCCCCCTGTCCCTGCCCTGAAGCCAGCAGTTCTCACCTAGATGGCCTAGATGCGCAGGATGGAGGAGGTGACATGTGAGACACCCTCCCCCTGGGACCGGGGACTCAGCGAGGCTCCTGGCAGGCGGGAGGTAACTCCAGCCTTTCCCACTCGGGAGGGCAGATCAGAACGTAGGGGAGGCGGGGAGCGGAAGGCGATTCTCCGAGAGCCCCGAACGCCCGCTCAGGGGCGGCCTTGGCGCCTTACAAGATCAGCCCACACCCCTCACCACTCTTCAGACTCCGGCCGTGCCTCTTTCCTCCGCCTCGCTCTAGCCCTGCTAGCAGAAATTTCAGTTCCTTCGATGCCCTGAGCTCTCTTCTGACTCCGGACCTTGTGGTTTTCCCTTGGCTGCCTCCCTCTGATCCTTTAGGTCCTGCAGCTGAAATGTCACCTCCTCTGGGAAGCCTGCCTTGATCGCCTCGTCCATGGGGCCCGACTGATTGGCGTCAGGGACCCCATTCCCGTCTCCTCCCCGTGTCACGTGCCGCCATCTTTGTCCTGGCGCATTGACTTCTCCCTTCCCTGTCTTCTCCACTTCCCGACTCCAAACTCTGCGTAAACGGTGACTCTGACTTTTGAGTTCTCCGCTGGGGCCCCGCCACCAAGCGCCGGGCCTGGCACCTAGCGGCTCAATACATTTTTGTTGTTGTTGTTTTGAGTACATGGATAAAAGAGCAACTTTTAAAAAGTGGGCCGGCGCAGACATAGAACCCCAGGAGTAGAGCCCGTTTCACAACGGGGAGGCCTCAGCGGCGTGTCACTCCCCCGCGGGGAGAACCAGTGTGCCGAGCAGATCTGTCTGTCCCGAGTCAGATTCCAGGAACCAGGGGTGTCTTCAGGCGGGCTCCCCCGGAAGCAGAGCCTGAGTTGAGGACGCAAGAGCCAGTGGTTTGTTTGGGGGAGGTGGTATGCGGTGAGAATATGCTAGTGGGCAGGTTACCCCAGGGGCGGCTGGGAACCTTGGGGAGACCGTAGGAAGCGCCTCTGAAAGTTGTCCCCTGTGCCCCGCGGGTTTGGGCGGGGCTCCGGCCGCACCTGCTGTGATGGGGCAGGCTCTTCCCCTGGTGGCTGAGAGGGGCCGCTGTGGCTCCGGCGCGGCCTGGCCTGTGCCCAGGGGCTGCGACGAGGGAGAGGGCACCCGTTCCTGCTCCTGCCATGGGTCCGGGGCTGTCGCGCCGAGTTGCCGCTTCGGACGCAGAAGGGTCTCTGAGCCAGAGAGGTCCTTTTCTTGGGTTCGCCTTCTGCTTTGCAATAAGCAGAGCTCCCGTGTGCTGAGCGCCTGCTGTATACACTTCCCGGGTGTCTTGGCTTCCTTGTATTGTTTGGGACGCCGCACAGAGCCTCTCCCTCCTGCGTCCGGCTGCCTCCCGGTTAGTCTCGGGGTCTGACTCTGCAGCGCCCCGCCCCCACGCAGGCTGAACGATTAAGAAGCATACCGTGGACGAGGACGCCAGTTGACACGCGCGGCGACGACTTGGCACACGCGATCTCATTTAATCCTCACGGAAGTGTGTGGAGTACGTGCCCTCGGCGGCATTGTGCGGACAGGGAAGCCGAGGCTCTGGACGGTCGCACGGAGGGCCCCAGGCAGGGCGCGGAGAGCGGCGGCTCTGGGCCACCAAACGCGGCGTCCCCCGAGCTCTAAGTAACCGGCGGTTACGCTGGGCCAAGCAGGGCCTGGGAGAACCGAGAGCAGGTGGGGTTTATCCAAATGTAGGAGATGGTGTCGCGTTGTCCGTCGCCTGGCCCGGTAGGTAAGCTGCCTTCAGGGGAGGGGCTCCCAGTGACTCATGGGGAAGCTCCCCCCCCCCCGCCTGCCCCGCCGGCTGTTCTAAGAGCAGAGGTTTGAGCCCGATGGTTTGCTGGAGGGCACTCTCGAGGCTCAGAGGGGCATTTTAGGGCTTTGCCGCCGGTGGCCGGAAAGCAAGGATGTTCGGAGGGGGTCCTTTCTGCGTGTCTTCTAAGATCAAGAATCAAGGGCTTTTGGGAGCAGAGGGGAGAGCCCCCTCCCCCCCACCGCACACGGATTGTTGCCTTTCCTTATGGCTGGGCTCCTGGCATGTCCGGAGGTCCTGCTTGGCCTTGCCATTCACCGTGGACCTCCATTGGGGGGCAGCGCCCCCCGCCAGCCGCGCCCCGGGCAGGTGGTGCGAAGCCTTGGGTTCCGTCTCAGGTCCGGGTCCCAAGAAACAGAGCTTGAGATGCGTCCTGAGGAAGAAATTGACTGGGGCTGTGCTGTCAGGACGGGGGGGGGGGGGGGGGGTGAAGGGAGCAGGAGGGGGCGGAGCTGGGGAGGGCGGTGGGTGTGGTCTCTATCCGGTTTAGCTTTAGCCAGATTCCCTGGGGACCTCTGCAGCTGGGGACAAGGGGAAGCAGCCTTGTGTAGCCCCGCGGAAGTCTGTCATTGGCAAAGGGTGCCCTCGGTTGGTGGCGGGGGGTGTGCTTACGGGAAAGGGCGGGGGGTCTAGGGCCAGCCTGTTGGGGGAGAGCTGTTTTGGAAAAGGATGTCCCTGTGAACCGTGAGCAGACATTCGTCCCCAGGAGGTGAGGGAAGGGGGCAGCACCGGGAGAGGGGGTCCTGTAGCAGGATGGTGCAGCCGGGTTTCCTGGCGGTTCTATGCCGAATCTGTCCCTAATTGGCTTGGTGACTTTATGCAAGCCACTTGCCCTCTCTGGGCCCGAATTTCGCCTTCGGTACGCTGAGGTGTACGCAGAATCATTACCGACTCCCTCCCGTTCTCAGCCTCCCTGGAATCCCCCGTTTTCTCATTCAGACGTCCGCTCGTTTCAACGAATGTTTATTGCATACCCGTGAGTGCCGTGCGCCTTGCTAGGAGTCTGGGGATAGAACAGGGAGCACGACAGAGGGGTCTCAGCCCTCAGGGGGCAAGGCAGACAAATAAATCAGCCTAAAACAGAGGGGTCAATGTCATCAAGAAGCAGCGAGTTGTGGGTATCCTACCTAGGGCGGGGTCTGGGAAGGCTTCCTGGAGGAAGAGGCATCTAATCGGGGAGCCCTGGGGCGGGGTCTGGGAAGGCTTCCTGGAGGAAGAGGCATCTAATCGGGGAGCCCTGGGGCGGGGGTCTGGGAAGGCTTCCTGGAGGAAGAGGCATCTAATGGGGAGCCGTTGCCGCGTCAGTGCACATGGGTGCCGACGTCACTCAGGAAGAAGGGAAGGTGATCGGCCAGTCCCCGCAGGTCTCTTCGCCTTCTGGTCCGGACACCCTCCCTGGCAAAGCGAACTGTTTCCAGGATGAGGAAGTCTGGAGCCAAGAGGAAAAAAAAAAAAAAGGTGGGGAGGATTTGGCAGGAGAGGAGTCCGGGGTATCCGGGGGCGGTCACGGTCACGGTCACGATCCCAGGGGCTGCGGGGAGGGCTGTATTTGCCGAGCCCCTGGAGGCTGCTGGAAGTTTTAGGCTTTGTTACCTTAGGTCTAGCTTACTGACGGAAAGTTTACCCGCCTTACGTAGAAACCGGATGGGTGGTTATGTACGTACGTTACAGGTGAGCACCCCTCCTCTCAGGATCTGGAACATTTCTTGCTGGGCTCCCAGAGTGCTCCCTGGTACCTCGTTCAGTCCGTAAGCCTCAAGATGGTTGCTGTTTCGCCTTTGATCACCGCGGGGTAGTTTCGCCGGTTTCCAGGACTTCAGCGAAGGGCACTTGTACACCCGCCCCCCGTGGCTCGCCGTAACGTCTGTGAGCTCTATCCGTGGTTTCGCGTGTCGCGGTAGTTTGGTTTTTGTCATTGCTGTGTGATACTTCCACCGCGTGACGATGCCAGACTCGATTTCTCCCGCCTACCGCTGACCGACCGTTCGGTGCTTTCCAGGTTTGGGCCCTTACGGGCGAGGCGGCTAGGAGCATCCGTGGACGCGTCTTTTGTGGCGCGAGCGCTCGTCTCTCGGGGGGCCCAGGACGGGGTTCGCTCCAGATCGGCCGGAGCGGCCTCCGCCCAACAGTTCGAGGAGGGGTTCGTGCCGGTTTAAAACCTCTTCCACCTTCGGCGTCCTCGGAAGCTAATGTCTGTCTTTGTAAGTTCGGCCATGGTGGTAGCCGCGGGGTGGGATTTCATTGTGATTTAAAAAAAATTTTTTTTTTTAATGCTTATTTGTTTTTGAGAGACAGAGCGTGAGCAGGGGGAGGGCAGAGAGAGAGGCAGACACAGAATCTGAAGCAGGCTCCAGGCTCTGAGCCGTCAGCACAGGGCCCGACACGGGGCTCGAACTCACAGACCGTGAGATCATGACCTGAACTGAAGTCGGACGCTTAACCGACTGAGCCACCCAGGCGCCCCTCATTGTGATTTTAATTTCGCTTTCCCCACGAGCAGTGAAGACGAGGATTCCTTCATGTACTTCCTGGTCGTTTGGAGACTTTTTTTCTATATGTGTGTGTGTGTGTGTGTTTGTATTTGTGGATTTGTGAGGTATTCACTCAGACCTTCTGTCCTTAAAAACAAATGATCCGGACACCTGGGCGGCTCAGTGGGTTAAGCGTCCGACTTCGGCTCAGGTCATGATCTCACGGCTCATGAGTTCGAGCCCCGTGTCGGGCTCTTTGCTGACACCTTGGAGCCTGGAGCCTGCTTCGGAGTCTGTGTCTCTCTCTCTCTCAAAAATGAATAAATATTAAAAAACAAAACAAAACAAAAAGCGACCAATCCAAGTGGATGCCTGCCGTGTGGCCCTCTGGGCAGATTACCCAAAATTCCCGTAGCTGGGGGAACCTGCATTTACAGAACCCTCGGGCCAAAGCAGCTTCTGTGTCATATAAATAAGTACACACATGTACATTATACAGATATATATTATGTAAACTATGTAGTACATACCAATACATGCAATACATATAGCAGTATATACCGCTATGTTATATATAATATATAAACAATACATAGCTATATATAGCTATATGTAGAAATTTCTTATAGATATATAATAATTACATCACGAATGAGGAACCCCAGATTCTAGTTGGAACTCGGAGTGGCTTGGGTCCCACCTCTGGGGTAGGAAAATCATTCTCTCTGGCCCAGACACACCCGGGGTCACCTCTTGGCCATTTTTCTGTGTTCAACACCACGCAGGCTCGGTTCCTTTCCGGACGCAGCGTTCGGTGTGGTACCCTGGTTTAACGATCCAGGAGGAAAATCACTTCGGGGTTTTTTTCCCCCCAAGCCACCTAGGGAGTGCCTGGCTGTTGGGTTGGGGCGAGGGTGCTGTTCCCGGTTACCACGGGTAACCGCCAGGCAGGACGGGGGTGCTTTCGTTCGGGCTCCCCGCCGAGGCGGGGGTGTGAGCGTGAGTGTGGTTCTTTGCGGGGGAGCGTGGGGCCGCTGTGGAGGTGAGACCGGGAAGGCAGGGAGCGCGACACAGGGTGTGTGATCAAGACCGCAGAACCAGGGGCTCCTGGGTGACTCGTTCGGTTCAGCGGCCGACTTCGGCTCAGTCGTGATCTCGCGGTTCACGGGTTCGAGCCCCGCGTCGGGCTCTGTGCTGACAGCTCGGAGGGGGGGGGAGGAGGCTGCTTCGGGTTCTGTGCCTCCGTCGCTCTCTCTGCCCTTTCTCCACTCAGGCTCCGTGTTTCTCGCTCTCAAAAATAAACATTAAAAAAAAAAAAAGGAGGCGAGGGGGCTTGTCCACGTAGCCAGTTTGTGCCAAAACCTTGCGTCCGTGAGGAATGCTTTTGTCCACGTGTAAAGAAACACTAACTAAAGATGGCTTCGATGGGACGTTATTATTCTTTACGTAACAACAAAAAACAGTCTGGAGGGTGGTGGCTCAGAGTCAGTGCAGTGGCTCAGGTGCGTTAAGGTCTTTTCCATGCCACTGTCCTCAAGCAGTGCTTGCGATCTCCTGGTCTCAAGATGGTTGCCTTGGCTCCCGGCATCACGTCTCTGTTCCAGGCGGGAAGAAGGGGAGGGGGGCACCGTAAGCTGCATCCGCTTGTTCTTATCAGCAAAGCAAAGGCTTCCCTAGAAATCTAGCCATCTCCCTTATGTCTGTTTGGGCAGGGCTGGCTCACATGGTCGTGCTTCTAGCTGTGAAGGCCAGGAAAGTGTTAGCTTTCTGTTAGCTGCTTCCAGGGCAACCCGGGTGGCTCAGTCAGTGGAGTGTCTGACTTCGGCTCAGGTCGTGAGCTCAACGGTTTGTGGGTTTGAGCCCCGTGTCGGGCTCTCTGCTGTCACCACGGAGCCCACTTCGGAGCCTCTGGCTCCCTCTCTCTCTGCCCCTCTCCCACTGACCTCCCGAAATAAACATTTTTTTAAAAGTTAAAAAGAAGAAAAGCTACCCGAGAGCTTGGATCTTCATGTTTTGACTTCGATTCTATCTTCTCTCTCTTTTTTTTTTTTTAAACATTATTTATTTTTGAGAGAGAGGGAGAGAGACAGAGCATGAGTGGGGGAGGGGCAGAGAGAGAGGGAGACACAGAATCTGAAGCAGGCTCCAGGCTCCGAGCTGTCAGCACAGAGCCCGACGCGGGGCTCGAACTCACAGACCGTGAGATCATGACCTGAGCTGAAGTCGGCCGCTTAACCGGCTGAGCCACCCAGGCGCCCCTATTTTGTTTTATTAAACTGGGATATTAACCAGATAATGGAAACGTAAGTGTTTAGGTGTTGGGGGCAGGGCTTCGTGAGAAGGCTCCCATGAGAGTCAGAGGGAAATGCTTTCACACCGTGTCATTCACAGCTGTGCCGGGACGTCAAAGCATCCTGTTATCTAAGACTGTCTCGGTCCCCACGGGTTGCCTCCCGCCTCTAGGGACCCCAGCGATACCTCATTCTCCATTCTCTCCGCCAGGTGTCAGCTGGGTTTGGGGAAGGAGAATTCCGAGCCGAAGCGTCTCTGCCCTAGGCCGGGTCGGGTGGGGCTTCTAAGTCTTGAACGAGGAGGCGCCTCCGCCTTATCTCTGATAGGAGGCATTAGGATTAGGTAAACTGCCGAAGGTGGGTGGAAGTCACTTTGGCCTGGTGGGCTTCTTGGAAGAGGTGTCCCTTAAAGTGCCCTAAAAAGATGGGTGGGGTTTGGGCAAATGGAAATTGTGCCGGGGTTCCGAAGCTGTCCACAGAGAAGGAATACATGACTTAAGTCTTGGGGCCCGTTTGGGAATCTGGGAGTGTAGCCAGGACCAACTTAGTTATTTTATTTTTAGTGTTTATTTACTTATTTACTTTTTAGAGAGGGAGAGAGACAGAGCAGGGAAGGAGCAGAGAGAGAGGGAGACAGAATCCCAAGCAGGGGCTCGAACTCACGAACTGTGAGATCGTGAGCTGAGCCAAAACCGAGAGTCGGACACTTAACGGACCGAGCCACCCAGGTGCCCCTCCAGGAGTCCCCAGCTTGGTTATTTTGGGCGGGTCTTTGAATGCCTCGCCCAAGGCCATGGATGGCGAGAGCCATTTATTTTAGAGCTAGGAGGGACGGACCACACCTTCCTAGGGTTTGAGCTTTGCACGTAAGGCAGCTCTTGGGCCCAAATAAGCTAATTCCTCCAGAAATCTCTTTGTGCTCTGGAGGGAAAACATTTTTTTTTTTTTTTTTCCGAAATGCAGTATGGACTTCCAGCCTCCCTAAAGAGAGGGCGTGTGGCGTGCGCGTCTCGGCGGGCCCAGCCGGCATCGTGCCGTGTGTGGCGTTGGGTCGAGCTTTGGGGTTGAGTCTCCTCGGCTGTGGACACCCGTCCCGGGGCTGGCTCTTCCTTCCTGCTCCCTCTCCCACCGCCAGGCCGGACGCGGCCTCTCCCTCCCCATCTGTGTGAGCCGTTCTCATCGCCCTCGCAAACCTCACAGTCAAGTCTGCGATAATCTGGCCATGACCGAGCCTAGGTAAAGCTGCAAGTGAGGGCGCGGCCAGCCAGGGGCCCTGGTTTATTGCTCATTAGACATCTTTATTGGGTTTGCCCCAGGGGAGAGGTTGAGACACCCCCGCCCCTCACCTCCTAAGCTTTGAATTAAGTCAGCACGGGCTGGCGGTGTTTCCCTCAGGTGTGAAAGTCCATTCCGCCTGTAATCAAAAGCTCTAAAAAAGTGTGTCCTTCCTTTGAACCCGTCAGCCCGCTTCTAGGCAAAGTTTATCTTGGGAAAATAATTGTGTGTGGGTGTTCATTGCCGTGTTGGTTTCAATGGCCAAGGATTGGGACCAGCCTGAAGAGCCTCTGTTGGGGCATGGATTACCTAATGATGAGATACCCGTGCAGTGGAATGTTCCAGAAGCATTGGCAAAGGCCCGCGTAGGCTGTCTGGTCGTCAGTGTGAAAGATGCTTGAAATTAAAAAAAAAAAAAAGCAAGTTCCTAAATTGCACATGTGATTCCAGTTTAGTTTCGATGAAAAGTCCTCATTCACGGTGGAAACGCCCAGGTCGAGGTCCTGGTGGGTGGTAGGATTGGGGATTATTAAAACTAGCTTTGCTCATCTGTATTTCTGTTTTCTGTTCAGTGTGCGGAGCACCCGAAGAGACCTAATGGGAGGATAGGTCTCAGCCAGAATAGTGGAAGAGTGTTCACTTAAAAAAAATTTTTTTTTTAATGTTTATTTTTGAGAGAGAGAGAGAGACAGAGTGCAAGTGAGGGAGGGGTGGGGGGGGGTGGGGCACAAAATCTGAACAGGCTCCCGGTTCCAAGATGCGAGCACAGAGCCTGACGCAGGGCTCGAACTCATGAACCGGGAGGGAGATCATGACCTGAGCTGAAGTCAGACGCTTAACCGACTGAGCCACCCAGGCGCCTCAAGAATCTTGACTTTTTTAAGGAAGGGAATGTCACGTCCTCGGGGAAGTCCAGCCTCAGGGGACTGAGTTCTCCGCCGTCTAGCGCGGGGTCTTTGACTCTTTCCAGAACGGGCCACATAGCAAACATTTTAGGTTTTCTGAGCCGTATAGCCCCTGTGGCAGCCCCTCCGCTCCGTCTTCCTACCTTGAGAGAAGCCGGACGGAAACAGAAACAAAGGATCATGGCCGTGTTACAATAAAACTTTATTTACAAAGACATGCCTGGCCGGATGGGGCCTGAGGACGATAGCCTGCCCGCCCCTGATGTAGAGAAAAACAAACAAAAAAAGCAGCTTGATTAATGGTTTCAGTGGGGGCCGCAGCCTGTCCAGAAATAGCACAAATAGTAGGAAGGAACAGGCCACAGAGGCTTGAAAGGGCGGATGTTTAAATAGAGGCGGAAAGATAAGCTGTGCCATTCTTTCTCCAGAGCCGCGCTGGCACCTGGACGAGGGCTGTCGCTGGGCTGAAGCGCTTCGGGTCCTGCTTCGGGGGTGACTGTGACCTCCTCCCCACACCTGGGGCAAGTTCAGGAAAAGCCTCCTCCACCTGCTGCTGGGACCCCAGACTCGGGGAGGGCAGGGCAGGCGCGGAACTGGAAACTGATGGGACTTGAAATTGACAGAAGTGGAGCCTCTGCCAATGAGGGCAGTTCTTAAAGAGAGAGCGCACTCTGGGGGGAAACGCACCTCTCAGGACTTTCGTCCGCAGGGGAGTAAAAATGTTAGTTAGCCCTTTGACAGCCCTTCACTGAGCCCCAGTCGTTGGAAAGGAGATTTAGAATACGCGTCTCAGGCTCCAGAAAGCTGGGCTCCGTGGCGGAGGAAGCGCCAAGTGCAGAGAGAAGTGCACAGGGCAGCCCGGAAGGGTCCGGGGTGGAGCAGAGTCTGTAAAGCCCCAGAGGCTTTAGGGACCCCCTTGTGCAACCTCTTGATTCACCAGTGGGGAAACTGAGGCTCAGAGGGAGGCAGGGACTTGCCCAAGCTCTCATGTCAAGTTAGTGGAGGAACCGAGACCAACTTTAGGGCGAGGGGCATGGCCGTCGTGGTTTCCGTTTTTCTGAAATGCCCGTACATGGCAAATCCTTGGGGGCCGAGGGCGAAAGCGGTGGTTGGCAGGGGTGGGGGGAGGGGAGCGGGGAACGACTGCCGGGGAGGGGTTCAGGGACTCCTTTCGGGGTGCTGAAGAGGCCCTGCAACTAGATGGCGGTGACGGCCGCACGGTGTTGTGAATTCACCGAATGCTGCTGCGTCGTAGGCTTGGAAACGGGTGAGACGATGAATTCTGTTTATTTAATTGTTTTCTTTAAAATTTTTTTTAATGTTTATTTATTTTTGAGACAGAGAGAGACAGAGCATGAGTGGGGGAGGGGCAGAGAGAGAGGGAGACACAGAATCCGAGGCAGGCTCCAGGCTCTGAGCACAGAGCCCGACGCGGGGCTCGAACTCACAGACCGCGAGATCATGACCTGAGCCGAAGTCGGCCACTTAACCGACTGAGCCACCCAGGCGCCCCAGGATTTCCTTCCTTTTTAAAAAAATTTTTTTATTAAAAGAATTTCGTTGTGATGTGGCTTTATTTTTGAGAGAGCGGGAGAGCGAGACACTGAGTATGAGCAGGGGAGGGGCAGAGAGAGAGGGAGATGCAGAATCTGAAGCAGCTCCCTGTCAGCACAGAGCCCGATGCGGGGGCCGAACCCGCAAACCGTGAGATCGTGACCTGAGCTGAAGTCGGACGCCCAACCGACTGAGCCACCCAGGCGCCCTGCAACTTCCTTCCTTTTTTAAGGCCGAATAATATTCTATTGTGTAGAGATGCCACATTCTGTTTATTGCTAGATATTCGGTTTTTTCTGCCTTTCGGCTACCGTGAATGATGTTTCTTTGAACGCTGGGGTGCCCGTATCTACTTCAGCCCCTGCTTCCGGGGCGGGGCTCAGATGTTCGGTTTTTGGGGGTCCACTCTCTTGTCTTCGCAGCCTCTGCATCATTTCACGTTCCCACCGTGGTGCGCCAGCGTTGCGATTTTCCCACATCTTTGCCAACACCGCTTGTGTTGTTTTTTTTGCGTTTTTTGCTTTTTTCATAGTAGCCGTCCGAATGGCCGGGAAGTGTGCTTTACAGCCCAACGTCATAAAAAGCAGTTACTTTAGTGCAGCCCGTGTGGACTCTGCCAGCGAGGAGGGAGGAGGGTGGGGTCAGTGTAAGTCCAGCCGCCCGCGGGGCAGCGTGCTTCTGCTCGGGCGTCATCTTCCTCATCTGCACGGCGGGGGTGGCAGCAGGATCGGCGGGGTGGGACAGAATTCGGGGGTGTCCTGGGCTGGCCGCACCCTGGAGGTCGGGTTTGCCTGCTGAGGTTGCAACTTTTTTGACATTTCGAATGGCATAGGAGTCCTGGGGTTTTTTTCAAATAAGCGTCATGACCCCGAATCCTGGTTGTCGGCTGTGCTTTTGCGTAGGTAACACTGTCGCGGGCGCCTTTGCGTAGACGGCTTTCTCTTCCCTGAGATTCCTGCCAGAGGATACGTTTTTAGAAGCAAGGTTACGGAATCAAAAATAAATGCGGGGGGGCCCCTGGGCGGCTCAGCCCGTGAAGCGTCTGACGTCGGCTCAGGTCAGGATCTCACGGTTGGTGAGTTCGAGCCCCACGTCGGGCTCTGGGCTGACGGCTCAGAGCCTGGAGCCTGCTTCAGATTCTGTGTCCCTCTCTCTCTCTGCCCTCCCGGGCTCGCACTCTCTCTCTCTCAAAGATAAATAAACATTACGGTTACTTTCGTCGCTCAGGGATGGTCTCCCTTCATATACTTTTTTTGCCCCCTGGCTTTCTGTCCCTTCTGGTGTCAGGCCTGGGATACGGCTGTGAACGGGACCTAGGACCCAGGACCCAGGATGGCCCAGTCGAGTGAAAGAAACAGAGGCAGTCACCACGTGTGTGACCAAGTGCAGGGCAAGGTAGCAACACGGAGACTTTGATAGACTCTGAGCACCTGAACTGCCCGAGGGCGTCAGGGAAGGCTTCCTGGAGGAGGCGGCATTTTGGAGCTCAGGACGGAGGGATGATTAGGGTTTGGGCAGGCAGAAGGAGATGGCAGTGTAGAGGCGTGCGGAGGCGAGGAAGAGCACGGCGTGTCTTGTGACCTGCCCGGGGGCTCATGGTGCTGAAGCAAGAATGTGAGCGCACGTGAGAGACAGACAGGTGGACATACAGAGGAGGAAGGGGATTCAGATCTGGCTGGGTCTCGGGGCAGGCGTTTGACACGCATGTGCCCTGAGCCAGCCACGCCGCCACTGCCGGAACAGATGGGAGGAGGCTGCCGCAGACCCCGGAATGTCGGCCAGGAGGCAGATTTCAAATGTCCCTTCTTCTCGAATTTTCCCTGGCCTCTGAAGAAGTGAAAGAACTTCTTTATTGTCACTTGTCTCACCTTCCGTGCGCCTTGCTGATTTATTTATGCTCGTTCCCATCTTCCCGACCGCCCGCGCTGTGGGGACGGGGCCTTCTCCACGCCGTATCCGCTGCCGTGTCCCTTGCGTCTGGCCCGGAGCCCGGCACATGGTCGGTGCTCTGTGATTGTGTGTTGGAAGGAAGGAACGGATGAATGAATGAACGGAGGAGCTAGGGCCGTTGCCATGGGGACGGAGAGACGAAGATCCGCACGCCCCGGTGACATTAGACACCGGGCCCTTCCACGCGGGGCCCGTGGGTGGGCGTTCCGGGGGGACGCGGCCATGCCCTTGGCACCTGGCACCGGGCGCCACGCAGAATGGGGTTCGCGGGTTTGGGAGGCCGTGTCACATTCCGGAAGCCGCGGGACGGTGTGAGGACTGGCTCGCGCCCGTCACCAGATGGTGGCATTCCCAGGAAACGGCACCCAGAGGCGGCTGAGTGAGTGACGGGCGAGCCCCCAGATCAGATTTCAGGGTGTAATTACCAACGATCTGCAGCAGCTGCTACACCGAATCCTCGCCTCTGAATCCGAGAGAAAACGCTGCCAAACCGCTTGGTTTTGAATGGAGGTGCTTCTCGTGCCTTCTCCCCGCGCGGCTCCCTGTCGGGAGGGGACTGCGAGCGCCGCGGCGCCCCCTCCCCAAACCCCCCCTCCCCGGCCCCGAGCCTGGTGTGCAGAGCCCCGTGTGCAGAGCCCGGTGTGCAGAGGGAGGGTCAGAAGGATGGGCGGACAGACGCCCCTGAGTGACGCCCGCCCGATTTCCGCCACGCTTGGTCCCGGTGACTCAGGCCCCCGGGAGGATGGGCTGCTTGGCGTAAAATTGGCAGGAAATGGGGGTTTCAAGCTTTGCAGATCCATTCAGGGCGAGCGAGCCCGGAGACTGGGCAGGTTCCACAGCGTGGACTTACCCGTTGCTACTCCCCCCCCCCCCCCCGCCCCCACTACTTGAGGTCAGACGGACCCTGTCTGGCCCCTGATCCACCGTGGCCTCCTGACCTCCCGGACCAGCCTGGGTTCGCAGAGACGCCACCAGAGGTGGCCGGCACTCCGCGCCCCTCCTTTCTGCAGGGAGCCCTCCTTCACTCGGCTTTGACCGTGGCGCTAATACATTTAAAAAGATCGCGCGCGGGGCCCCACGGACGCGGCGGCTGGCCTCTCCACCAGCGAGCTTCTGCGGCGTGTTGGAAGAGACCAGAGCGTCTTAAATTAAGCGTTGACGTCTGTGATGCGCTCCAAGTGCGGCTCGAAAGCGTGCGTTTCCCTCGGCGTCCCTGCGTTTTTCGCGACAGGCTAAGCGAAGCCCTGAGCGCCGTGCGTTTCGAGGGCTGGGAGAGGCTCCCGGATGTTAGTGAGGAAGCCGTCCTCGGAGGTGGTTAAAAAACAAAATAAACGGCTCCGCCCGCCGCGCCTTTGCTCCCTGATGTCGTAATTCATTCATCGGGTCGCCGGTGGAGCCGCAGGCCGGTACCAGGTGTTTGGCCGGCGTTTTAAACGGCAACCCGCGAGGAGGCCCGAGATGGGACGCGGGTCTCAGATACCGGAGGCCCGCCTGGTTCCGGCCAGGAGGGTTACGGAGCCGCAGCCTGTCTCCCGCCCTTCCCTTGCCCGCGGCGTGGCCGGCGAGGCGGGTTCAAGGATCCCAGGGGAGGGCCGCACGTGGAGCTGGATTTAGCAGCGGCCTGCTCTTGGAGACTTCCTTCCCCAGGAAAGGCCCCGCAGAGACGCGTCCGTTCCACGCGTGGGCGCGCGCGAGCCGGCGACGTGACCCGCGAGCGTGTGGGCTCGAGGCGGCCCCGGCAGGTGTCTGACGGGGGCCTGTCTGAGTGAGCGGAGCTCCTCCCGGGGGCCAGGAGAGACCGGGGGGCCTCGCGGTGACCTCGGGGGGGGGGCCCCAAGCCACCAGCCGAGCTCCCCGTGGCTCTTTGGGTCCCGCCACGCAGGCACGACTGACTTACGACCCGCGGTCGGTCCTGACCCCAAGCTCGCGGGGCTGGAGTCACCCCTCCTGTGTGCTAGATCGCTCGCTCCCTGTCGTGAAGCCCGGTGGCACCTGCCTTGTCGGGAGCCGCAGAGGAGTGGGGAGCAGGACA
This sequence comes from Paguma larvata, assembly GCA_030068075.1. NCBI lineage: Eukaryota > Metazoa > Chordata > Mammalia > Carnivora > Viverridae > Paguma > Paguma larvata. The sequence continues at coordinate 63,408,375 of CM057835.1, forward strand.
TTCTTCATTCATCGATTTAGTCCTTCGACCGTTATTTACTCGTACACTCAACAGCGATGTGTTCAGTGCTGCTACGCCACGCCAAGGCGCCGTGTGCCAGCTGCAGGGGGTTCAGGGTGCCCTCCGCGGGCTTGCCACTGATTGGGAAAGGCTGATACCCGGCGAAGGCTCATGCAGCATTAAATGCGACCGTGCGACCGTGACGAGTCTGGCCGGGGATCTCCGGCGCTCTGTGGACGCGCAAGGGGAGGCCTGTGCCAGGCTGGGGAGGCGGGGCAGAGATGTTTGAGCTGCGTACCGAAGGGCGGGTCCTGCGTCCGTGTGGAAGTGAGAAGGGGACCCCAGAAAGCAGGCGCGGCAGGTGCAAAGGCCCTGGGGCGGCATTTCGGGACCTCCCACGGGGTCCCGTGTTCAGGTGCTTCCGAGTCAGGAGGAACAGCCCCCACATCAGCCAGCACCTCGGGTTCTCTGGAGGCCTCTCCCAGCCCGGGGACTCCCCCGGGATCACCACTGCCATTTCCAAGCAGTCAGTACTCCTCGTGTGCGCCTACATCCCCCTGCATACGCCGTGGTGTTTATTGCTCAGGGTTGTACGTGCTTCTGTGTGTGTGTGTGTGTGTGTTTCTTGCATGAGACCGTGACTTCCCCGAACGCAGGGGATTTTTCCTTGCATCGTTCCTTGGTGCACAGAGTAGGTGCTCAGTAAACACGCATCAGAGGAACAGGGCTGGGTGGGGGGAGATTTGCACTGAGTTCGCACTTCATGCTACGATATGGAGAAGCTGAAAGGCGTGCGTGTCTGACGAGCCGGAGATGCCAGCAGAGCTGGAGCTTCTGTGCCGTCTGTGCGCCTACTGCCGGCGCTCCGGAACGAGGCTGTGGTCCTGTGTCTCCCCAGACCTGCCGCGACTCAGCCCCACGGGGACGAGCCTCCCCTCCCCCGCCCGCCTCCGCCCCGGGAGTGTGTGCAGCCGACCAGTTCCCGATGAGACGTGACCCCGTTGGCTTTCTCAGCCAGTCACACCCCCCCAGCCGGAGCCTGCCAGCTCGGGTGAGTGGGGCTGGCGCGTCGGGGAGGTGGTGATGGTGGGAGGGGGAGCGCCTGCGGGCCCTGCCGGGGAATTTTCTCTCCGTCCTTTGTATTCTGTGGCCTCCCTGTGTCTCCCGTCCGGCTCCCGTGCGTGGCCCTGGAGCAGGGTTTCCAAGAGGACATGGGGACCGGCAGTCCTGATTTGGGTCAGGATCCGACAGGCCTTAGCACTCTGCTCCGGGGGCCGTGGCCGGCACCACCCCACCACCCCCCGATTCCCCGCACCTGCCGCACCACCCCGCCATCCCCCCCGCTCCGATTCCCCGCACCTGCCGCTCTTCGACTGCCTCTAACGAACCCAGTCTAGACAGCGCTCTCCGGGTCGGGGAGGAGAAACCTGTTAGCACCAGCGAGCGTGCAAGGAAGCGAAAAATATCAAAACGCGTCTGCCTTTCTTTCCCGCAGGCTGCCGAGTGAGTCAGAGCCGGGGGCAGCAGCCGCGTGGGGCCCGAGGAAGGGAAGCGGGAGGCTTGCGTGGACCCGAAATGCCTGCTACTTTTAGTCCGTCTAGACGGGGGGCAAGCCGGGGGCAGTTTCGCAGGGAGAGAGAACTCGGGCATGAAGGGGGGGCACGGTGGTGGTGGTGGTGGTGGAGGGGGGCGGGGGGGGGACGACCAAGAACAGCCCCTCGTCTGGCACTTGTTAAGACCAGAAAGGAGGGGCGCCTGGGTGGCTCAGTCGGTTAGGCGGCCGACTCGGCTCAGGTCATGATCTCGCGGTCTGTGAGTTCGAGCCCCGCGTCGGGCTCTGTGCCGACAGCTCAGAGCCTGGAGCCTGTTTCGGATTCTGTGTCTCCCTCTCTCTCTGCCCTTCTCCTGCTCACGCTCTGTCTCTATGTCTCAAAAATAAATAAACGTTAAGATTCTAAAAAAAAAAAAAAAAAAAAGACCAGAAAGGAGTAAGCCTCGATGTTTAAGAAGGCCGAGGTGGATGCGGCGAGGACGCGAGGTCGCGTTTCCGCTGTGTGATGTGGGCAAGTCGGAAGACCTCTCTGGGCCCTCACTCTTCGTCTCCATAGCGGAGATGCTTGTAATCCCTGCTTCTCAGGGTCGTGGCGGGATTCGTGAGAGAGAACGGAGCCCACGGCTGGACCAGCAAGGGGCTCATGCCCGAGCGACTGCAGGATGCGGTCGGATAATCATTATACCCACTTCACGGGGCTATAGGAGGAGGATGGGGTTTATGAAACACGGGCAGCACCCGGCTTAACCTTGAGGCTCATCACCGTAAACCCTCCCCATTAGCTGGTTCCCTTCTCGTGGAGGCTCCGAAGGCAGCCCGCGCGGAATAAGATATTCAAACGCAAAGAACCCAAAGGCAAACCAGGAGCGACAGCAGGTGGAGTGAAGGGTGAAGAAGGGGCTTTTTGCGTTGAGGCATCTGGAGGGCTGCGGGTGGGGAGGGGGAGATAAGGGACAGTCTGAGGGGCTGTTGGGGGCCTGAGCCAGGGGCTCAGGGGCCGCGAACGAACTTTCGTGACCTCAGGGACTCCGGCTTGTGGTAGCTGTGTGAGCTGGGGCTGGTCACCTACCCTCTCTGTGCTCGGTGCTCCGCACAGGGATGTGGGGAGGGGCAGCGGGGAGGCTCCGAATGGGACAAGGGAGAGGTGCGTGGGGGCAACAGGGGCGAGGGGACGTGAGGATGCCCTCGCGGGGCTTTAGCCGGGAGTGTGCGGCTTGTGTTTGGAGGCTGACCTGGGTTCGAATCCTGACTGTCCCTCACTCTCCAAGCGACGTCACTCTGAGCTGGTTTCCTTATCTGGAGAGCAGAAATAATGACTCTACCTAAGAGCTGGCCTTGAGAGTAGCCGACTGGGGGAAACTCCTAGAGAATGCTGCCACCCATCCCCCGCCCTGCCTTGGGCCTGGAGCAGACTTTGGAAGTGGCCCTGTAGTTCACTGTCCTTGCCCGGAGTTCAGAGAGGTGGGAAGGCCGGCCCGGACTTGCCCAGTGAGGTCGGTGGAGAGTGTTTGTCCCGTACCCGGGGAGCTGGTCTCCTGGGCCACTTCCCCAGCCCGCTCTGCTTCGACACGGACACTGACTGAGATTCATTTTATTTTATTTTTTTAATGTTTATTTATCTTTGAGAGAGACAGAGCTAGCAAGCATGAGCAGGGGAGGGGCAGAGAGAGAGGGAGACACAGAATCTGAATCCGAGCTGTCAGCACAGAGCCCGACGCGGGGCTCGAACCCACGAACTGTGAGATCGTGACCTGAGCCGGAGTCGGACGCCCCTGTTGACTGAGCCCCCCCCCGCCCCCCCGCGCCCCGACCCTGACCGCTGACCGCGATTTCAATTTGCTTTCTCCCATTCCGTTTCTTTTCCACTTTCAGCGGCTGCTTATCTAGTTCGGGTGTTCTCGCTCCCCGCGGACCAGCGACCGGAGTAGCAGCCATGGCGACGAGGGTCGAGGTCGGCTCCATAGCCTCCCTGACGGGAGTGCGGGGCCTCGGCGACATCGCCCAGGAGGAGACCCTGCAGCCGACCTACTTCCGCCAGGCCGACGACACCCCCCGGGCACCCTCCCCGCTGCTCTTGGAAGGAAAAAGCCCGCTCAGGAGCCCGGCCCGCCTGCTCCCGCTGCCCCGGCTCGCCCCCAAGCCCTTCTGCAGGGAGAAGGTCTCGGACGTGCCCCCCGCTGTCCCCTCCTTGGGGCCCGGCCCGCCCAGCCCGTCTCCCTGCGGGCGCGCCCGGGACGTGGTGGTGGCCAAGGACCCGGGCGAGGGGATGGCCGGCCTGGCCGGGCAGGAGGCGGGAGGCGGGGAAGGCCTGAGGAGAAGCTCCTCTCTGTTCCACAAGGCCGCCTTCCCGCGGCCCCGGCCCAGCACCGTGATTCTCTTCGAAAGCACCAGAGCCGGCCCCGCTCTGGGCAAGGGGGCCGGCGAGGGGGCTCGGGAGGCCACCGCGGGCGCGTCTCAGGAGCCCGCCTCGGGCTCGCGGCCCGAAGTGGCCGCCAAGCCCACCCCGCCCGCCCGCAAGCCCGGGACCCTTCCCCGACCGGCCTCCCTGGCGCAGGATGCCGGGCCGGCAGCCCCCCGGGAGGAGAAAGGCCCGAGCGAGCCGGGGTCAGAGGCCGGCCGAGTGGAGGACACGCGGGACCCCGCCCCGGAGCCCAGGCCGCTCCTGAGGAGAAGGCCCGTGTCGGCCATCTTCATCGGATCCCTCCAGCCCCCGCAGCCAGGCCCGGACGGGGCGGCCACGGCGGGGAAGGCGCCCCCCACCCCGCCCGAGAAGACGTGGGTGAGGAGGCCCAGGCCCCTGTCCGTGGACCTCACGGCCCGGTTTGAGAGCAGAGAGGCCTTGCTGAAGAAGGCGGCCGACGAGGCCGCGGCGGGGGCCGCCGCCCAGGGTCGGGGGCCGCAGAGGCCCGACCCGGAGCCCAGCGTGGACGGGGAGCGTTGGGCCAAAGCAAACCTTCGCCCTCGTGGCCCAGACTCGGACTTGCCAGAGGCGGCCCGGAAGGCCCGAGAACAGGAGGAGAAGGTGCTTCCTCGGCAGGTGGAGGCAGGCAGCCTCAGAACTGCGGGGGGCTCGGCCAGGGGCGCCCCCGCGGGTGACCAGCAGCCCGGGGAGGAGAAGGCGCAGGTACCCCCGCCCCCCTCGCCCAGGCCGGGAAAAGACCAAGAGTTTGCTGAGGTCAAGAGCAGAGCGGCCTGCCGGGGAGAGCCGGCCGGAGGGAGGACGGGCCCCCAGGGGCAGCGTCAAGAAGCGCCTCGGCCCCTTCGGGGAGGAGAGCGCTTGCGCTCCGGCCGCGGAATCCGGACCCCCGCCGGCCACCCCCGAGCCCCCGTCGGCTGCCCCCCAGCCTGAGAAAGGGGTCGTGAGCGTCCAGGAGCGGATCAAAGGCTGGGCCGCCGAGAGCTCGGAGGCAAGGCCGGAGATGAGGAGGAAGACCTTCCCGGCGCGGCCGCTGTCGGCAGATCTGACCAGACTGTAAGTGGGAATGTTCCACGGGCTTCCCTCAGCCCCCCAGCTGCCTCTGACCGCCTACCGGAGGCGAACCAGGCCCAGGCTCCGCCCTAGGCACCTACGGCCCCGCCTTCCCTTTCTCGATTTACCCCCAGCCCCGCCCCAGAGGAGATGACATTAACTTCCATTTCTCAGATGAGGAGCTGGAACCCCTCTGGATTCGCCGTGGGGCCAGCAGCTCCGTTTCTTTGTCCTTTCTCCACTTTACACTTGGGGAGAGATTGTGCCCATTTCACAGATGCGGATAGGAGAGGCGAAGTACCGTGAGGAAGTCTGGAGCCCAGCCTGGCTCCGTTGCTAAGCCGGCCTTTCTGGAAGCCCGAGGACGTTTATCCATAGCCTAAGCCTCCGGGAGTGGCCCCAGAATAAAATCAGAGGGGTCAGGATAGCTCGAGCGAGTCCCCTTCCCTCTAGAGCCTCGGTTTGTCTCGAAAACGGAAACCTTCCTTGAAGGCTTGAGGCCAAGACGACTAGATATTTCTGTGAATCACTCTGCCCACGGGAAGCCGGCCCTGCATTGTTAACTCCAAACGATATTATTACTCCTGTTAGCGAACGAGGGTTTTCTCCCTCCGCGCAGCCTGGGCCTCTGACCTCTCTGGCTCCTTTGTTTTCCCACCAGTGGCTTCCGGGCTGCAGCAGGGAGATGCCCCTGGGTGTGTCCGCCAGCTCGCTAATGACATGCATGCCACTGACATACTTTTGTCGGGAAGGAACTTCCAGGGGCCGCCTCTGGGCAGCCTGCCCTCCCGGCCCTGGGAACCGGGGCGGCCAGCTGGGCTAGGGTGAGCTCCGGGGCTCTCAGCGTGCAGAATCGTCTGGAAGAAAAAAATACCGATGCCCGGCATCCACCCAATCCCCTCCCCCCTCCCCACCCCTGCCCAGAGAGTCCGATTCGGTTGCTCCGGGGAGAGGCTCCTGTCTGGGTCGTTTTTAAAAGCGTCCCGAGGGATTGCCACGTGCGGCCGGGCCCGAGCCAGGATGACAGGGAAGGAGGCGCCCGTGCAGGGGGGCTCCGCACACCTCTTCCTGGGTCCTCCTGGTGCCTCGGATTATTCTCCTCCGACAGATGGGGAAACTGAGGCTCTGAGTTCGGAAACGACTCGGCCATGGCCTCCCTCGTGCCTCCTGGGCGGCAGAGCCCGGGTCGCAGAGCGGGCCGAGTTGCGGTGGTGGGTTTCTCTCCCCTGCCGGGTCTCTGGAGCCCCTGGGCCTGAGCTCATCTTGAGGTGTCCACTCCTGGGAGCTGGAAAATGCCAGCACTCACACCCTGCCTTCTCTTCCCCCTTGGCAAGTGAGGCCCAGAGAGGGGCAGTGACTTGGCCAGGGTTCCCCGGAGAGGCAGAGACCTGCCCCTGCCCCCGCACATTCCCCGCGGCCCGCCACCCGCGGGTCCCGTGGCACGTCTGCGGTGGGGCGGCTGCTGTGCCCGGGGTTGCCAGCCACAACTGTCAATTATCCCTGCTGGGGCATCTTTGCTCTTCCCTGAACGCCCTCACGTAGCTATTAGGGCCTTGGATAGCCTCTTATCTGCCCTACAAAAGACGATGGGGAGGTGTTAATTATCCCCGTTTTATGGATGAAGAGACAGAGGCTCAGGCGGGGCCCCAAGCACAACCCAAGCTCCTGCAGTGGGGAGGCAGTAGAGCTGGGAGTCACCGGGTCCCCTCCTCCCAGCCCGGGGCTCCTGCTTCCCCAGCGATGCTGTGTTTCAGGTAAGCCCTCCCCGCCGGGCCCTTCTCGGGCTGGCGACTAGAAACGACACATCTTTGCTCAGAGCAAACCGGGCGGTGCTGCTCTGTTGGGCTCAGTGCCGGTTTCACCCCCGGGTCCCTGCGCTAGTCACGGGGCTTGGGCTGGAGGGAGTCCCAGCTCCCGGCCCCGTGCGAGTAACCGGGATCTTCTGGTACCAGGTTTTCAGGTCCAGCTTCGGGCAGCGAAGTCCGACATGAGAAGAGTTCTGAGCCAAGCGGCGAGCTTCCTAAGGAACCCGGAGAAAAGGTGAGAAGCCCGCGTGTTGGGCACGTCGTGTTTGCCAGCGCGTGGCTTTGCTTCCTGGAAAAAGAGCTTTCGGGGTCCACAGGACCCAGGAAAGAATCAGGGAAGCCTCTCACGAAGAATAAAACAAGTTTTCTTTGTTCCTTTAGTGCTGGGACTTTTCAAGTCCCTTTTGGGTTTGCGATTCTGCACTCCTTGGTGCTAAATATTGTTTACAAACGTAATTGCCGGGTTTCATTTTGTTTCCTGTGCAAAGAGGAGGCGGGACCTGGCTTTCTTCATACGGATGCTTGCTTTATTAAGAATTTAAAATTTAGATTAAAAGCTGTTAACCGAAAAGCCCTCAGTTTCCCTCCTTATTTGTCCCTGTTCCCTGCCTGGGCTGGTCACCTAACAATAGCAGAAGGAGGGAAACTACAGGCAACTAAATTGCTTAAAAGTATTTTTATTTCATCTGTTTAATAAGAAAAGGCTTCTAAACTAACGACGAGGTCTGTTTGGTGGTTGATGCATCATGCAGAGTCTTCATCTTTTTGTAAACGCTTCTTTATTTTTGAAAGAGAGACAGACAGAGCACGGGTGGGGGAGGGGCAGAGAGAGAGAGAGAGAGGGAGCCACAGGATCCGAAGCAGGCTCCAGGCTCCGAGCCGTCAGCACAGAGCCTGACGCGGGGCTCGAACTCATGCGCCGCGAGATCATGACCTGAGCCGAAGTTGGACCCCTAAACGACGGGGCCACCCAGGCGCCCCAGAATTTTAACATTTTTTTAAAACAGCTTCGAGGTGTCATTGACATACAGTAAACTGCACACACGTCGAGTGTACACTGATGAGTTTTGACACGCAAGTCTGTGCACGCCTCTGAAAGCCGCACCACCGTCAACACGGCGAACATCCCCGGCGCGTACAGGTTTCCTCTTTTGTAACCACTTTTGTCCCCTCCCCCTCCCCCCCAACAGCCACCCATCTGATCCGCCTTCCGTTTCAATAGATCGGTTTGCCTTTTCTAGATTTTTTGGGTAGATTTTTCTATCAATGCAAGCAGTGCTATTTTGTTTTATCTCCCTTCTCGCACTCGCAGTAATTACTTTGAGATGCGCCATGTTGTCCGCATGGACTTATCAGTAGTTTATTCCTTTTGATAGCTGAGTAGTATCCTGTCTGTGGGTAGACCGCCATGCAGTGGCGGTCTCTTTGCCCCACGGATGCACGCTCGAGTTGTTTCCTGTTCTGGGGACCATTGCACGTAAAAGTGACCTAGGATATTTGTGGGCAAGGCTCCGTAGGAACATCTGCTTTTCTTTTCTCTTGGGTAGATGCCTCGGAATGGCCGGATGGTAGGATGGGTAGAGTTTTCCTCACCACAGCTTCGTGGCAAGCCTCTTTGTAGCCCGTGAGCTGGATCTGGGTGGTAGTGCCCACCGCTCCTGGGGCCCAGGGGCTGCCCTGCTTTTTTTTTTTTTAATTTTTTTTAATGTTTATTTATTTTTGAGAGACAGAGAGACAGAGCGTGAGCAGGGAAAGGGCAGAGAGAGAGAAGGAGACACAGAATCTGCAGCAGGCTCCAGGCTCTGAGCCATCAGCACAGAGCCTGATGCGGGGCTCGAACTCACAGACCGTCGGATCATGACCTGAGCCCAAGTCGGACGCTAAACCGACTGAGCCACCCACGCACCCCCATCATAACCATTTTAAAGTGAATGATTCAGTGCCATTGTTTTCTCAGTGTTGTATAACCCTCACCACCATCCAGTTCCAGAATCTTTTATTTTTATTTTTGTTTATTTAAGTAATCTCTACACCCGACGTGGGGCTCGAACTCACGCCCCCAAGATCAGATTGCTCGCTCCCCAGCCAGGCGCCCCCAGATTTGTGTCCCTCCAGGTGGAAAGCCAGTCACTTTCCATCTCCCACGCGTGGCCTCCGGCAACCGCGAGTCTACTTTCTGTCCCTATAGACATGCCTCTTCCGGGCATTCCCTACGGACGGAATCACGAAACACGTATCCCTTTGTCCGGCTTCTTTCATTTAGCATAATGTTTTCCCGGTTCCTCCGTGTGGGAGCGTGAATCAGTACTTCGTTCCTTTTCGATGGCTGAATAATACCCCATTGTACGAGTGGACCCCAATTTGTTTATCCATTCTTCTGCACGTGGAAATTTGGGTGATTTCCACCTTCTGCTCACAGTGCTGCTGTAGAGACAGATGGACGAGCTTTTATTGGAACACCTGTTTTCCCTTCTTTGGGGCTCTACCCAGGAATGGGATCGGCTGGATGGATGGTTAACTCATTGTTTAACTTGTCTAGGTCGACTTATTTCTTATTTCATTTCATTTCATTTTTTAATGTTTTTGTAATGTTTATTTTTGAGAGAGAGAGAGAGAGCGAGAAACAGAGCACGAGCAGGGGAGGGACAGAGAGAGAGAGAGGGAGACACAGAATCCGAAGCAGGCTCCAGGCATTTTATTTTATTTTAGAGCAAGAGAAAGTGCGAGCAAGGATAGGGGCAGAGGGAGAGAGAGAGAGAGAGAGAGAGAGAGAGAAGCTTAAGTGGGCTCCATGCTCAGTGCGGAGCCCGACGAAGGGCTCGATCCCGTGCCTCTGGGATCATGACCCGAGCCGAAATCAAGAGGCACACGCTCACCCAGCTGAGCCACCCAGGAGCCTTGAATTAGACTTATTTCTGACAACAACAACAACAAAAAAGATTAAGAAATGGCTAAGGAATACATGCATATTATAAATGGGAGCAGAGCCGAGTGCGTAAGGGGAAGAAAGTTCTCCTCGTCCCTTCTCCCGGCTCTCACCGACGCCCTTGCTCACTGAAGAATTTGTGGCTCTTCTCCATTGCTTGTCTCACGTATATACACAGACGCGTACAATTGTTTAAAACATGGAATTGTCTTATAAATACACTGTCTGCAGTCTGCTTTTCTCCCACCCACACGACAGTGTTCTGTGTGTCGTTAGATGTGACATCGGGACCCACCCCCTTCGGTGGATCCGAGTGCCCTGTGGGGCTCCGTCGTCTGCATGAGGTCAAAGCTCACTGAGCCCGTGCCCTACGGAGGGGCGCCTGGGGTGTTTCCGCGTTGGCGTGCCCCCTCCCTGAGTATTCTTCTTGACGCAGACTCGGGGACCCGAGCCAAGAAAGAGTCTTGGGAGGAAATTGGCCAGATTGAAGGAAACGAGCGTTTGAAGAGCGTGACATGTCCAAAAGCCAGACCCGCTTATGTTCTGGCCAGCGGTTTCCAAGAGTGTCCGTTTTCCCACATCCTCACCCTCGCTGGGTGTGTTCAGTCTCTCAAATGTTATGGTATCTCACTGTTGTGATTTTATTATTGTTATTTTTTTAAATAGTATTTTTTAGTGGCTTCTTTTCTTTAAGTGTCTATTTATCTTTGAGACAGAGACAGAAAGAGCACAAGCAGGGGAGGGGAAGAGAGAGAGGGAGACACAGAATCCGAAGCAGGCTCCAGGCTCTGAGCCGTGAGCACAGAGCCCGACACGGGGCTCAAACTCACGAAACTGTGAGATCATGACTGGAGCCGAAGTCGGACACCCAACCAACTGAGCCACCCAGGGGCCCCTGTTGTGATTTTAAAAGCAGCTGTGTTGATTACCTCACCTCCTCGTTTCCATTTTAAGTCCCTCCATGTAAGTTGTATTGTTTCTTTTCTTTCCTTTTTTTTTTTTTTTCCAGCAAACGGAAGGGCATGGCGTGGATGGAGGCTCCATCCCAAGAAGCTCCTGGAAGCCCGGAACGCTCTGGGAGAAGTCCAGGCAGACAGAGCGGAAGGACAGCCCTAACCAAGTCCCTGGCAGCTATCGGGGGGAAAGCTCGGTGGGGGCTGTGAGCCCGTCTGACAGCACTCCAGAAGATGATGGAAGCTTCCAGACCGTGTGGGCCACGGTGTTTGAGCATCACGTGGAGAGACACACGGTGGCTGACCAGTCGGGACACTGTCCCTCGGTCACGGCCCCCAGAGATGTGGGCGATGCCGGCGTCTCGGAGCTCAGAGCCAGGCGCGAGAGGAGCCCCTGGCTGGGGAAGGAGCCGCCGGAAAGGACCACCCCGGAGAGGCGGAGCTCCAGAGGGCTCGAAGATCCTGACGCAGAGACATGGGGACGGACCATCGTCCTTTCGAACGGCGAACCCCAACAGTACCACCTGCTGCTCCCGGAAGAATTCCCTTTGGACGGAAAACACAATAAAAACCCCTCCCTGCCACGTTCCGAAGTCCCTCCCCCATCCCAGAGGGTCGAACCCAAGTACGACGTCATGCACACGGTGGGCAATCGCGCGCACAGCGAGGCCGTCTCCGTGGCGTTGGGGGAAAAAGCCATGACCCTGCGGAGGTCTCGGCTCTCACCCAGGGGGTCCCGTGAGGTCACCCCCGCAGAGTCAGAGTGCCGGCTGGAGGGGCAGGGCGCGTCCGTCCAAAGGGCCAGTGTGGTTTGGGAAGCTCGAGGGACCCGTGAGGTCAGCGTGCCAAGGCCTGACTTCCGGGAGCCGAAGGACACGTTTGGGGGCAGTGGCCTGTCCCCCAGATGGACAGGCGGGGTGACCCTGAACTGGCACAAAGCCACCGTGGTGGCCGGTGAAGAGAAAGGCTCGGAACTGAGCCCCGAGGGCCACGGCGGGCGCTCAGCCGGGTCGTGCGGCTCCGAAGCCCCCTCTGGGAGGGCCGTCCAGGCGGCCGTCTGGGAGGCCCCGAATGCGGGGCCCGACGGGGCCGGAAACAAGTCAGGAGGCTGCAGCTCTGCAGGAGAAAGGGGGCCGCCCCGGGGGTGCCCTCCGGAACCTCCCTCTAGGGCTAGGGACGAGCCCTCCGACCCCTGGGCCCGGCCCCGTCCAGCAGCGCTTGTGCAGAGAGGGCCCCTGGCTGTGGCTGCCGGCGACGGGGACCCCGGGCCAGCCCAGGCGCCGGGGCCCGAAGTCCGGATGCGGAAGGCAGGTCCCGCAGACCCGAGATTCGAGAAGTGGCGCCGGCGGACGCTGCCGCACGACGTCAAGTTTGAGGAGTTCAGTGTCCTGGCCCCAGACGACGCCTCGAGGGCGGAGCAGAGGCGAGCAGACCACTGGAGCCCCACCGTCAGTGCCTTAGGAAAACCTCAGCTCTCCCACCAGAGGGCGGAGCCCCAGGAGGTGAACCCAAGTGCTTCCCGGGACCAGGCTCACCCAGCGGTGAAGCAAGGGTCGTCTCTGGAACCCAAGGCGACATTTTTTGCAGTGACATATCAGATTCCCGACGCCCAGAAAGCAAAAAGTATTGTCAAGTCAGGGCCCGAGAACTTGACGGAACATTCTAGAAAACCAGCACCGCCTCCATCTCCTCACCCTCGAACGCCTCCCTTGGTTTTCCTCAACCAGGAAGAGCCACGGGAAGGCAAGGGCGGCAAAAACTGGACTAAGGGCAGAGAGCACGACCACGCAAGCTTGGCAAAGCCTCCGACGCCAACAGACCGGCCGTCGCCTCTTGCCGACAGGATTCTGGATCCTTCCAGTGAGAGAATCCTGGATGCCGAGGCCTTATGGAGTCATCAGGGACCAGAGGATGGCACCGGTTTTCGGAACAGTTGGAAGGACGGTGGGAACACCTTCCCCAGCAGCGCTCCCAAAACGCCCCCGGCTTCCCAGCGTCACCCGGAAGCCAGCGATCTCCTCGCCCGAAAGGACACCGAGGCGGTCAGTGCGAGGGTCCCGGGTACAATCAAAGAGGGCTACAGGTCCAGCGTTCTTGACATTGACGCCCTGATGGCAGAGTACAGGAAGCAGGAGGTTCGCGGGCCGGTGGCGGGGGCACCCTCAGCGCCCAGCGGCTCGACCGGAGAGAGGCCAGGCCCCCTGGGCCGGGTGGAACCGAGAAGGAGGAGCTGGAAGGAGAGGCCCGAAGCCGAGGGTCTCCGGAAACCAGCGGCTTTCCCCGAAGCGAACCACAGCGCCGCTCCTGGCCCCCGTGGGCCGCCAGCCGAGACCCCGGGGGCAGGCCGCGAACGCCAAGGCCGGCCCGGCTCTGTGGGCTCCGCCGCCCTCGGCTCCCTCGGAGAGATGCCCGGGGCTGTCTCCGGGCCCCGCCGGTCCCAGGAGAAAAGTTTCAGGCCCCTCGGAGGACGACAGAAAGGCCATTGCGGGTCGACCTCAGGGTGCAGAGTATCCGAATCACCCAGCCGAGGCCAAGCCTGCGACCTGGGAGGATCTGGGCGGCCGGTCGCCCAGGCCCTCCCCCACTCACCAGAGGAAAGGGACCCCACGAAGTCCCTGGAGTGGGAAGATGAGGACCGCCCCTACGGCTGTGGCAGGTCACCGCTGGATGTCAGGAGAGCCTCTTCGGAGAAGGGCCCCCCTGCCCAAATCCGGGAGGGCCTGTCTGTCATGCGGGAAGCCAGAGAGAGGAGGCGGGAGTGGCCCACGTGGAGATCCGGTCCCCCCAGAGACAGTCCTGAGGTCAAGGACGCCAAAACGGGGCCCCGTCGGCGAGAGGCGGGGACGAGAGACAGTCCTGAAGGTGAGTGGGGAGTTGGGGTTTCAGTTTTGTAGGGCGTCGATTAAACACAGAGGCCAGGGGTCTCCACGTCCCACGCGACGACGTGGGCCAGGTGGGTATGTACGGAGCGGTGGGGATTGTGGCAAACAGAGAGGCCATTCCCTCCACAGGGGTGTGGGGGGGGGAGTGGGGAGGGCAGCTGCTGTCCGTTCTGGCTGGTTCTCCACACGCGATGGCTCCCCGTAGTCCACGGGGCCACCGGTTAGAAACCTCCGGGCAAGAAGGATGAAAAGGATATCCTTTATTGAGCACCCGCTGTCCATTCCCGTGTGTCGTATCAAGTTCATTATCGCGTCCTGCACACTCAGCGTTGTACGCGACATACCATGAACATTCAAGGAATACTGGCTGTTTAAATGTGTATTTATTTTATTTTGCAAGCGGGAGCGGGAGTGGGGGAGGGGCAGCAAGAGAGGGAGCGAGGATCCCAAGCAGGCTCCCAGTCATCAGCGCGGTGCCGCGCTCAGTGGCGGAGAGAAAGCTCCCCGCAGGGCCCGGCACCATTGCCGTTGGCATGCACTTGAGAGCAGGGCAGGGCACCCACAAGGTCGGCTGCGGATGTGATCGCCTTGTACCGACGAAAAAACCCGGGCTCAGAGAGGTCCAGTAACTTGTCTCGGGTCACACAGCGCCAAGTGGCAAAGCTAGTATTCGAACCCGGGTCTGGTGGGGACAAAACACGGCAGCCCCGGGGGTTGTACAGACGCGCCGCCCGGGGAGGGTTTCAGTAGGCTGTTCTTGTGGGGACAGCAGGAGTCGACAGGAGGCAGCAAGGAAATGCGACAATTGGTCCAGTTGCCAGCGCCTCGCTCGGGGGCCTGCTGGCAGCGGGAGAGGCAGGGCGTTGTCGGCGGGCGGGGGGGGGGGGCGGCGGGTATGGCGGGGCGGCGGCCTGGCCTTGGCCGCCCGCCTGGGGCGCACGGGCCCCACGGGTACTCATCGTCAGGGGCTCTGTTTTCTCACCGAGGGCTGGGGAAGCCTTGGCCCGGCTCCCTGTTCCCCTTCCCTCCGGCCCGACCGCCTCTGGCTCTTGATCTTGGGCGCAGAAACCGAAGCGAGGCAGAAGGACAAGATGCTGGTTGTGGAAGCTTCAGACCTTGCCAGGGTCCCCCCTGGAGCCCCCGTCCTGTCCCCACCCTCCCACAAGATGCGCCCCGGGGCATGCTGTTTGCTATGTCGGGGCTTTCCTAGGCCCCATGGAGCCGCCGTCCGGCCGTCATACGTGTCTTTACTTGTGACTGTTGTCCTTTTCCTTCTTGCCAAAGCAGTGAACTGAACCTGGGTGTAAAATTAAGCCAGGTGATGGAAACACAGTTCGGAATGAAAAGCTCCCCTAAATGATGGTTCTGGGGCGCAGCCTTCCAGGCCCGTCCGTGGTTCTCAGCTACCGACAGTTCTCCCCCTACGGCACGTTTGGCGAAGTATAGGACGTTTTCTTTCTTTCTTTGTTTAAATGTGCATTTATTTATTTTTGAGAGTGAGAGAGAGAGAGAGAGAGAGAGCAGGAGACGGGCCAAGGGAGAGGGAGAGAATCCCAAGCAGGCTTCGCACCGTCAGCGCAGAGCCCGACTCAGGGCTCGAACCCGTGAACCATGGGATCGTGACCTGAGCTGAAATCAAGAGTCAGAGGCTCAACCGACTGAGTCGTTTTCCGGTGTCACAGCCGGGAAGAGTTTCCTCCTGGCGCCTAGCGGGTGGAGGCCAGGCTGCTCCTCCCAGGTGGGGCCCCCCAGCACCGGAGGCTCAGTCCAGCCCCTTGGTGCACATAGCTCCACGGGTGAGGAGGCCCCGCCAGATACAGACACAGGTAAACAACATACTCTCTGATGGAAACCTGGTCATGTTCTACGGGAAATCTTACAACTTGCTTTTTTTTTTTAAGCAAAAAAAAAAAAAAAGCCCGATGCAGGGCTCGAACCCACAAACCGTGAGATCATGACCTGGGCTGAAATCAAGAGTTAGACTCTTAGCGTCCCAAGTCCGAACATTTTTTTTATCTACATGCTTATTTTTTTAAAAATTTTTAATGTTTATTCATTTTTGAGAGAGAGAGAGAGAGAGAGAGAGAGAGACAGAGCACGAGCAGGGGAGGGGCAGAGAGCGAGGGAGACCCAGAATCCCAAGCAGGCTCTAGGCTCTGAGCTGTCAGCACAGAGCCCGACTCGGGGCTCGAACTCACGGACCGCGAGATCACGACCTGAGCCGAAGTCGGCCGCTTATCCGCGCCCTTACTGGTGGACATTTGGGTTGGTTCGAGCTTTCGTGCCAGATGCAGGGCTCGGCCGGCACCTTGGCGCACGCGTTTGCTCCCACGCGGGCGAGGACTTCTTGACTCGCGGCCAGCTGCGCCCGCGCACCCGCGTGGGGTGTGGCTGTACTTGAAGCCATCCCCCCCCCGCCCCCTCCTCCTCTCCCTGTCTTTCTTTCTCACGGAAGAAACAGTTATCAGAACTGTGTCCCAGGCCCGTCTGCAGTGTTCCATTTAATTAAATGATTTATTCTCATTTCAAAAGAGAGTCCCTTTTCAGGAGGCTCCAAAAATACTTAAGGGCACGGAGTATCCATCCTCCACGCTCCTCCTTTCCCTCGACTGCCAGATTCTTTTTTTTGGGTCCAAATTCGGGTATAGAGTCTCTTCCTGAAAATACGAGCAAACATGAACCCGTGGTCTTGTTTTTGCCTCTCTCTTCCTCCATCAAAGAGAGCGTTCTCTACAGGCGGTTGGAGCTTTGGCTGCTCGTGGGGGTGACCCAGGCGGGTCCTAAAAGAGCGAGGCGGGGCCTCCCCCTCGGACCAGTCCAGGTCGGAATCGCTGTGGTGGCCCCTCCCCCCCGTTAGATTTGGCACTTGCCTATTTTTTTTTTCTTGTCCCCTACGTGAGTGTCCTGGAGAGCGTTGGGACTCGGCCCACGGAGGGCGTCCTGGTTCCTTCTGACCGCCGTCTGTAGAGGTGGTGACGGTTCCCATCTTCTGCTGTTTACAGACCGCGTGCAGGCGTCATTTCGGGACAAGGCCAGGTTTGCCCGTGGGTTTAGAATGGCGATCGTCCGAAGGCCAACGCGGTGGTCATTTCGCGGGGTCGTGCAGGAACGCCCCGCGTGGTCCGGCACCACGCCTGCTTATGGACATCCTCGCCGGCGGTGACAGGGCCCCACGTCCCCTTCGCCTGACCGCCCGGGTGTGTCAGCGGACTTCTGGGTCCCAGGCCCGTGAGGAGCGCCCCCCACCCCCCGTTGTCCCTCGCGTGAGGCTCCTCGGATTTCCTTCCCGCACGTCACCCGCTTGCTCAGGTCCCGCCCACTTCTCCTTGGGAACTCGGCCCTTTTCTCGCTGCGTCCTTGGAGTTCTCGCGTGGCAAGGGGGACTGTTTGTACTTTCCTGATTCGATTTCTCCCCGGACTGCGTCCCGGACTGCGTCCCAGGCGGACTCGAGATCCGGCCCTTGCTTGGGGATGTGTCAGCTAGCTGTGTGACTCCGGGCATCCGGCCAGACCTCTCTGAGCCTAGACGTCCCCATCCGTGGAAGGTGAAGCCTGCCCGCTTCGTGGCTCGTTGGGGATTCATCGTGAAATGACGTGCGGTCAAGCCCGTGGCCCAGGGCCTGACGCGAAGGAGGTTTGACGGAACCCGAAGGAAGCGCCCCCAGACCTCCCCTCTCTTACTACATTTAATAAATGAACGAACCCTGGGCCAGGGCGCCGGGGCCGCTGGGAGGGACCAGCCCGCCGGATCGGGCTGAGCCACACAGTAACGGGGCCCCGGTCACCGCGGCCATTTAAGTGGAGTGGAGTTTAAATAGATTAAAAACACGGCTCCTCGGTCCCTCTTGCCACGTTCAAGTGCTCAAAAGCCACAGGCGGCTCCTGGCGACTGAGCCGCGCAGCCCGGAGACAGGATGCCTCCGTAGGCACGGAACGCGCCAGTGGACGGCTCGGTCTGGGCGGGCAGACAGACCTCAAGTGAGCGAGAGCGGGACGTCCTGGGGAGGTTGGAAAAGAGGCGATGGGGAGGTGACTCTAACAGGTGGCCCGGGGCAGGTCTCCTGGGACGGGGGCCCGAGTGATGGCCGTCGTGGGGACGAGCCGCTCCCGTGGATGCCGGAAGGTGCCGGTGGGCACAGGGGGCAGGGGCCAGAGCGTAAGGGAGCCGCTGATGTCCACGGTGATCGCATCATTGCACACCCCACCGGCCCCGCGTGAAGGCCGGTTTCTCTGCATCCTCGCCAGCCCTTGCCTGTCTTTCTGAGTCTAGCCATCCTAGCGGGTGTGACGCTGTCTTTGTGGTTCTGATTTGCATTTTCCGTGGCATGGCTTTTCACGTGCCTGTCTGACCGCGTGTATCCCTTTGTCCGTTCGTATCCTTTGCCCGTTGGTTACATTGGGTGGTTGTTCTTTTTTTATTATTGACTCGTAATTACTCTTTATATATCTTGGACCCACGGGCCTTTGCAGACCTGTGATTTGCAGAAACTCCCTCCCATTGCGCAGGTCGTGTCTTTCACTGTCTCGGTGGTGCCTTTTGAAGCACAAAAGCGTTTCCTTTTGATGAACCCCGATTTCGTTTTCCTTGGCAAACTTGCGCTTTTGACGCCACATCTGAGAACCCGTTGCCTAATCCCAGGCCGTGAACGTTTACACCTGTATTTGCTTCTGAGAGTTTTCTAGATTTCGCTCTGGCCCCGAGGTCTTTGATCTGTTTTGAGTTGATTCTGGGTTGACGATGCGCCGTTTGAAGCCTGTTTCGAAGGCAGAATCTCAGCTTCACGGATGAGGTGGCGAGAAGCGAGAGACGGCAGGGCGACCCGAGGGCCTTGGCTGGCACGGCCGGGTGATGGGCGGGGCGGGAGAGGAGCAGTTTGGGGGAAGGTGCGGCGAGGCCTGTTGGGGGCACGCGGAGTCGGAGACAAGCGTGGACGGTGCGGGAGCGGGTGAGCGAGGGCGGTGGGATCTGGAAGTCCGGGGTCCCGGCACGGACGGACAAGATCGGGCGTTTACAGCCGGGGTGCCGCGAGAGGCCCCCGAGAGAGTAATGGCGCAGGAAGAGAGAAAACTCCGGGGCTGGCCCTCGGTGAGAGGCGGGGAGGCTGAGAAAGAACAGCAAGGGGGGTCGGGGAAACAGGGTCTCAGGGTGCCTGGGGGCTCAGTCGGTTGAGCGTCCGACTTCCGCTCAGGTCATGATCTCACGGTCTGTGAGTTCGAGCCCCGCGTCGGGCTCTGTGCTGACGGCTCTCAGAGCCTGGAGCCTGCTTCGGAGTCTGTGTCTCCCTCTCTCTCTGCCCCTCCCCAGCTTGCGCTCCATCTCTCGCGCTCTCTCTCAGAAATAGACAAAAAAAATTAAAAACAGAAAAAGAAAACAGAGGTCTCCTAAGGCATGCCAAAGGAGGCTGTGAGGCAAGGGGTCTGGAATCCAGCCTTGCTCTTCGCTCATGCTGTGTGTCCTTAAGCAGACGCCTTCCCTCTCTGGGCCTTCCTTTCCTTGTCTGTGCAGAGAGTGTGGGACATGGGAGCTTCAGATTCTGCAGTCCCGTATTTACTGGCCTGTGAACTATCCCTTCTGCGTAACTGGCTACAGAGAGACCACGGGACTCAGACTAGGGCATCCAGTACCGCCCCGTTCGTCCGTCATTTCTCTCCGTACCTGTGGGAGGCGTGGAGAGGTGTCAGAAATGAGGTCCCCAGAAGTCCCCGGTGGCGGTGACGAGGCTGGCTGGCATTTGTGGAGGGCTCCCTGCTTGCCAGGCGTGGGCCAGCCAAGCCCGAGGCCAGCCAGGTGCCCGGGACTCGACACATCGCCCCCTGGTGGCAGCGCGGTGTCGCTCGCTTCGCACGCGCTGCTCCCGGCTCGGTTCTCCCCTGAGCCTAGAAACTGAGCACTGTTCTTATGGATCTTTCCCCACACTGGCGAGAGTCAGAGAGGTTAAGGCACTAACCTGAGGTCACACAGTCACCTGGGCCGAACCCAGACCATAGACTCCCTCCCGTCCTCAAGGCCGACGTCGCGGGCTGGGCTTTAGTGAATGGGGTTTCTCTCTCTAAATGCAAAAACCCCGGTAAAAACAATCTTTTGCCCGCGTTCTCTGTCTCAGGCGCCGCTGCAGGACCCAGCGAGGGAGGACGCCCTTCAGGACAGGGAGCCGCCACTCTGGCAGGCGTCCCCCGCGGCCTCGGGCCCCCGGAGAAGTCACAGCTTCGGCAGGGACAGGAGGAGTGGGCCCTTCGTGGTGAGTGAGTGTCGCTGGCGAGGCCAGACCGGAGCTCTCGACGGGTGTCGGTCATCGGATGCCGCGCTGACGGCCGCGGCCCGGGGCCCGAGGGGCTGGCGGAGGGGCGGGCGCCGGTCCGGGAATCCGGTGCTGGCCCCGGCTCTCGGCGCGGAGGGCGTCTGGCGGCCCCGCCGGGAAGCCTTCGCTCGTCCTGGGTTTCCAGCCCAGTGCAGAGAGGTGCCTGCTGCCTGGCGTGGGGCAGCGGAGAGAACAGGCCCCGGGGCCTTGAGGTTCTGGGTTCGAATCCCGCCGCCGCCCCTCCCGGTCTCTTTCAGCGGTTTGCTGCTTTGCCTGGAAAACAAGATCCTGATTTCGGCTTCTTCCGCGCCGGTAATTTAACTGAGCTGGTCGTAGCCGGGTCACCAGGGTTCGGATCCCAGCTCTGCGGGCGGACGGGTGTTTGGCCTCCGTGTCTTCATCTGGGGAATGGGGATAATGACAGCGCCGGCCACCCAGGGCTGCCGTGGGGCTCAGAGGAGATGACACGGGGAGTGTCCGGCCTGGTCCCGGGCCCGCGGTACGCACGGTAAGGAGTGTCCTTGTTGCCCTTATTATCGCTCCGGGTTTCCGGTCTCTCTGCGCCGTCACCGAGCTCTGGGTCTTCGGGCCGGCACGCGCCCTCTGGCAGCCCGTGTCCTCTGTGTGAAAGGAGACAGCAGGACCCCGGGGGAGTTCTGCCAGAGCTTCCGTGTCCCCGGGGGAGCTCGCAGGACCCTGCGGCTTCTCATTTCCTGGGGTTTCTTTTCCTTTTTTTTTTTTCCTCCTGCACTTACATCCCACGATGTCAGGAGACTGGCTGAGTTCTGCTCGAGGAGTCCCTTCAGGGTCCCCAGCCCCATGCGGGCGTCTGAGAGAGCCGTTTCTTTACTGAGGCCACCCTGGCTCTGTTCCAGAGGTCGCTGGGATTCCCGGCTCCGTGTGTCTCAAGGACGCTCGTGCCTGGTCTCGTGTCTGAGAGACACGGGGTCCTCCGGGATTTCAATCCCAGGGCCCGTCCCCCCGGCTCTGTGGTCACGACGCTTCCCTGAACTTCGGGTTCCTCCGAAGAAAGAGGCCCCCGGCGGGGTTCTTGGTGGGAGAAGGTCTATCGAGAGTCAGGGGGGCCGACTCGGTCTCTCCCAGAGCAGGAGCCCAGGCTCGGACCTCGCCGGCATCTGCCGAGCAGCCCCCGAGAGCCGCGGGCGTTCGATCCCAGCCTCGGACTTGCGTGCATTCGACCGCCGGGCTGTTTTGTTAACTGTCCCCTTCCTCCGGTTTCTTCCCTGCCCTTTTCTCACTGCCTCTCTGGCCGCGCCGACTCAGCTTATCTGATCGTGCTTGAGCTTTCGTGTGTGGAAGCGGAACAGAGGTTATGGAGAGAGGCGTTTAAGGCCTGTCTTTTTATAGTCTCTGCTTGCTGGCATCCTCCCTGGCGGCCCGGCCTCCCCTCTTCCACTCTCTGTCACTGAGGAGCCTTTGTCCTGCGAGTCCTCAGGTGGCTCGCTCAGCTCTCTCCTTGCGGCTCCCCGAGGCCCCTGACCGTGTGCAGCCTGCTTGATTTCCTCCCCTCGGAGGCGGGCGGGCGGGCAGGGTGGGGGCCTCAGACCTTGTGTCCCTGCTTTGAGGACTCACACCTGCAATTCCGGGGAGTGGCCACCAGGGGGTGGTGGCGTTCAGCTCACTCTGTGGATGGCTCCAAAAGCCTCCTCCTGCGACCTCAGCATCGGGCTCTGGAGGCTGAGAAGTGGGCTCCGTTGCTGGCTCTGTCACTGTGTGACCTTGGGCAAGCAATGCGACGGACCTCAGTGTGCCTCAGTTTTCTCCGCTGTAAAATGGGCCCGTCCGGCCTCAGGAGCATTTTGGAGAGCGGTAGACGAGATCGCTCAGCACTTGGAGGAATCAGTCCTCAGTGAATAAATGTCAGGGCTGCTGGGACAGCTTTTCCTTCCTTCTCCCCCTCCCGCTGTCCCCTCCCCCTTTTTTTCCAGCTCTCTCATTGTGAGAGGGGAGACTGAAGCCCAGAGAGCAGGCCGGACTCAGGGTGACCCTCCAGGTGAGGATGGGGTCCTGAGCCCTCGGCACTGCTGGCCACCCTTCCTTCTCAGCAAGTCGTCCGACCCGCATGCTGTACTTCCTGGGGTGCCTGAGGGGGACCCCACAAACGTCGTCGGCCGTTCCCGTCCCTCTTAAGGACTCCGCGCTGCTGGTCTCCAGGGTGGGTTTGGGCTCATCGCCAGCGTTTGAGCCTGTGTCTCAGGCCTTGTCCACCCCATTCTACCCCCCCCCCCCACAGTAGGGAGTATGAACCCCATGTAGCAGAGGAGGAAGCTGAGGCCCAGAGAGGTCAGGCCGCTTGTCCGAGGCCACACAGTTAGCACGTAGGGGAGTGGGGATGGAGAGTAGGCCTCTTCTGCTTCCAGCCTCGGGCCTGGGCCCCTTCTGCCGCGGGACTGTGTCTGTGGCCTGCCGCCAGCCTCTGCCAGCCCCGCTCCGGGCCCGCAACGCTTGGTGCAATGGCTCGTAAGGGAGCAAGGACAGTCCGGGCCCAGCGGGCGAGAAGGCGATACCTGTTCAGCTCAGGGCTGGCCGCTGGCTGTTCTGCCATGGACGCCCTCTGAAGGGTGCTGGGACTTGCCCGGGCCGGCGCCCCGCTAATCTGCATAGCCCCGCCCCCACCTGGCTGACACAGCCCTGAGCACGAGTTCAGACCAGTGTGGCCCTGGGGCTTGATGGAGGCGGGGAGCAAGTGAGTTTACCACTCGGGGCCTCTCTTTCCGTCCTCTGTAAAACAGGGAAGCGTAGTAATAATCGTAGTAGTATTTTACGGCGCTTAACGCGAGGTATGGGTACTAGTATCATCCCCGTTTTACAGACGGGAAGACTGAAGCTCGGAGCCGTTAAGTGCCTCTCCCAGGTTGGCGCTGTGATGCCGTGACGTTTGTGAAGCCCTGAGCGCAGTGCCGGGCGGATGGGCCCCTGCTGTCGCTGCGTTGTCAGTTACTATGTGGCGTTGGTTTCTTTTCCTTCTGCCTCCTCTTGGAGAGCTACTCGATGGAACAGGAAGGCGTCCCCAGTCTAGAAGTTTCCCTGCTGTCAGGGAAGCTGAGGCCCAACAAGAGGAGGTGCCTTGTTTGGGCAGAGCCCCGCAGCCAGCAGGACAGAGCGGGGCAGTGACCACCTTTCTGCCTCCCCAGCCAGTGCTCCCGTGTTGCTTCCAGGGCTACACTTAGTAGGACCTTGGGTCCCTGTGGCAAATCCCAGCCCTGTGCCCGGCCTCGTCCCCCACACGTCCATGGATGGGCACGCCCTCCTTTCCCCCGAAAGGGAGCTTCCGGTCCGCACGCAGGCAGGGGTCATAAGACACCGTGAGTCAGCCGTGGACCATGGCTTCCGGTCACAGTTTGCCCCGGAGGCCTCTCCCGTGACCGAAGGCGCACATCCCCCAGCCGCGGGGCTTCCCTGCAGTGGGACGGGCGGCGGGCCCCTGTCGACCTGGAGAACATCCTCCCAAATCTCCAAACCCTGGGCCGGCATCGGCGGGCTCGTTCCCTTGTGGGCCCACCGCATGCCAGGCCCTGAGCGAGGGGACCCGGAGACTTCCCCAGCTGCCTGGGGCTGCAGGGGTACCTGAAGATAGCTGAGCAGGTGTCTAGTTAGTTGGAGGAGGAGGAGGGGCGGGGCGCTAGGGAAGGAGGAGTAAAGGAATGGAGGCAGGCGATGGGAGGGGCAGGTTTGGGGAGCAGTCAACAGACCTCTTTGGCTGAGGTGCAGCGATGGGGGGTGGTTTCAGCCTTTTTTAAAAATTTTACTTGTTTTGAGAGAGAGACAGCCTGAATGGGGGCGGGGCAGAGAGAGAGGGAGACAGAGAATCCCAAGCAGACCCCGCACCGCCAGTGCAGAGCCCGACGCAGGGCTCAGACCCACAAAGCCGCGCGATCACGACCGGAGCCGAAATCGAGAGCCTGATCGCTCATCCGACTGAGCCCCCCGGGCGCCCCCTGACAAATATTTATCTACGTGTCCTTGGTGCCGTGCCAGGCCTTGGGCTACAGTTATCAGCCAGACACAGAGAAACGAGAAGGTAGATCAACACGGGCAGTGGGTCCTAAGAGCTCCTGTTTTCTGAGCACTTACTACGCGCCCAGCACTGTGTCGTGTGCTCTCCTGCCGTTCTATCGTCTAATTTGTTCAAGGTTCAAAGGAGGGACGCTTGTCTGAAGTCTTGAAGGGCGAACAGGTGTTTGCCAGATGGGTGTGGCCCGGGAAGAGGTGGCTTACCCCTGCGGAGGGGACAGCTGGGGCCAAGGTCCAGGGGCGTGAAGCTGTTCTGTGCACTGAATGCCATCGAGAGCCCGGAGACGCCGTGGAGTCTCTTAACCTTCGATGCTTCCTTCCCGGACACCCCCGCGGGTTGTTTTAATGCCACGTTCAGACTCTTCCTGCGTCTCTTGCCGAGCAAACTGTGGGGCTTGCTTTTGGGGAGTGGCGCCACCTCCTGGCAGCTCTGCAACCATGCAGCCCCCTTTGTACCAGGACCTTTGCCAGAGCAACGCGGGAGTCTTTGAAAGTACTTGAACCCGATGATAACTTCATCACAGTGACTAGGAATGGAGGGAAAATCCATCTGGGATTCTAATGCCAAGACTTGAGAACGCAGTCAACTGGAGATACGGGGGTTTGTGGCGTGGCCCCTGGTGGATACGCCGTCGGTCTGGGTTGGATATTCTCTCTGAACCGTAGTTGGTTGACTAGGCGTTCAAGTGGGAAGAGAAAAAAAAAATCAAAACGAGAGTATACGTGAGTATATGTGAACTGCTAGAAATAACTCCTCAAAGACTGTGCTTTAAAAACAAGCTTTGAATTAAGATTTTATGGATTTTTGTTTTAATCCGGGATGTGGCTTCTTCTCCCAATACTGTGTTGCTTGGCATTTCCACGTTTGATGTGGGGCCCGTGTTGATGTCATTCGACACGAAAGTCTTAAGATTGTGGCTCAGTGGCTTAGCCGAAAGGGTTAATTTGTCATCCACGGCAAGGTGTTCGGAGCCGGGCCGTTGTTGGCTCCGCATCTCTGAGAGTCTCTTGGGCTTTCCCTCAGCGCTGAGCCTCACGGGCCCAAGACGGCTGCCACTCGTCCAAGAATTCAGTCCCCTCTCTGGCAGGAGGAGGAAGTGGGAAGCCAGGAGGGCCATGCTGGCCGAGTCTGAAGGGAAGCAAAAGCTTTCGCCAAAGCACCCTCCGGAAGATTTTGACTTCCACGTCCTGGGCAGGAGCGTGCCACGGGTCACATGGCCACAGCTAGCAGCAAGTCGAGGACAGTCAATACTCCAGACTTCTGGCCTCCATCATGGAAGGCCACCAGGTGGAATAAGGCTATGGGTCCTTCAGGAAAGAGCCTTGCTTAGTACCTAGTCTGGAAAGATAAATGGGGATTTTCAGATCCTTGTTGAGGCAGCGTTGGTCTCCAGGCTGGGATCTGGGGCAAGAGAGAGAAAGTCTGCCCAGAGTCGGTACGTTGTGTGTGGCGTGCGGTGTGTGCTAGGCCCCGGGCCTCCGGGGTGGGGAGACACGGTTCTGTCCTCTGCGGCCCCCCGTCCTGCTGGGAGTGGGGCTCAGAGAAGGGAAGGAAGGCTGAGGTGGAAGAGGCCGCCCTGGCTGGTAGCCGGCCCCGGGGCCAGAGGGACCCTCCTGCCTGGGCCAGTTCAGAATGGCGCGCCAGCTTCGGGAGTGGGGGTGTGGAGCCGTGGCGGGGGGCTCGTGGCCGCCCTCCGCTCTTAGGAGGTTCAGGAGGCCTGACTTGTGGCCAGTTCCCTTTGTTAATTGTTCCTCGTCTGTCACCGCTGGGTTGAAAGGTCCGGAGAAGGCTGAGTAATTTATGTGTCAGCCGGTTTAAGTTCCTTTTCTGGATTAAAACCAGCCAGACCAGAAGGCTTTTTTTTTTTTTATAATTCCTAGGTCTTAAGTGCAAATGACCAATTGTGCCTGAGATTTCGTATTGGGGATATTTGGTATTCATACATTTATCCACCTTCCGCCTTCTACCCACCCATTCATCTGCTTGTCCGTCCATCCATCCATCCATCCATCCATCCACCGACTCCTCCATCCATCCATCCATCCATTCATCCATCCATCCATCCATGCATCCATCCACCCACCCACCCACCCATCCATCCATCCGTCCGTCCGTCCGTCCATCCATCCATCCATCCATCCATCCATCCATCCATGTATCCATCCATGTATCCATCCCTCCATCCCTCCATCCATGTATCCATCCATCCATCCCTCCATCCATGTATCCATCCATCCATCCATCCATGTATCCATCCATCCATCCATCCATCCATCCATCCGTCCGTCCGTCCATCCATCCATCCATCCATGCATCCATCCACCCACCCACCCACCCATCCATCCATCCATCCATCCGTCCGTCCATCCATCCATCCATCCATGCATCCATCCACCCACCCACCCACCCACCCATCCATCCATCCACCCATCCACCCACCCGTCCGTCCGTCCGTCCGTCCGTCCGTCCATCCATCCATGCATCCGTCCACCCATCCACCCACCCACCCACCCATCCATCCATCCATCCGTCCATCCATCCATCCATCCATCCATCTATCCATCTTCTACCCAGTTATTTATATATACAAATCTCTAAGGATATAAAATTGAATAAGTTAATTTCTGTCCTCAAATTGCTCACATTCATAGACTATAAACAAGTAATTTTATAACCCAGGGTGATAAATACTAGTCATTCATTTATTCACCCATTCAGTCATCCATTCAAGAGATATTTATTGAGCACCTACTGCTATGTGTCACACCCTGCTCGTCGTTCTCCGGGTAGAACAGCGAACAGGACACAAGTGGTCCCTGCCCTCCCGGAGCTCATGCTCTAGTGTGAGAAGACAGACATTAAACCAGGAGCCAGACTCAAGAGAAAGACTTTCAGGCAGTACCAAGTGCTATGAAGAAAATAAAACAGGGTGTTGGGAATCAAGAGTGGCTGGGAAGGAGAGTGGTTGGGGGCTGTTTTTTAATAGGGGTTAGGGAGGGCTTCTCTGAGGAGGTGACGTGTGAGCGGAGACTTGAAGGGGGGCACCTAGCCATGTGGAAGAATCAGGGAAAGTGTCGGGCAGAGGGAAAGCAAGTGCAAAGGTCCTGGGGCTCATCGTGTTTCCTAGTACTGATCCTACTAATAGTGCTAGTAATATTAATGCTGACGGTAATAATAACAATGATAATGACGATGATAGTAACGATGATAATAATAATGACAGTGAGGAATGAGGGAGCCGGCAAGGGTCAGGTCACACCACCTTGATACCCACTGGAAAGAGATTGGTTTTGGGTGAGCATGGGCTGCTTTGGTGAGCGCAGAGGAGGGAGGCGTCATGCCCTCTGGAGGAATTCAGAAGAATGCCGGGGCCAGATTCCACGGAGGAAGGAATTAGCTCAGAAGAAGGGACTCGGGTCAGGGGAATGGCACGTGGATACAGAAAGCGTCATAGGGGAACAGGGGTTTTCTAGGAGCTTCGAGCGGGGCGGTTAGCTGGAGAGGGGTGGAGATGAGGCAGCAGACGGCTGGCCGGGTTAGAATGAGGGGCTTAGTGTTGGGCCTGCCGGAAACCCTGAGGAGCGGAAAGGGAAGACTTACTCTCTCCATTGCCAAGGTGAAGCTTGGAGCGCCCCCTAGTGGGCATCTCAGAGGCGTTGGAGAGGGCGTGCCGAAGCCGGGAGACGGGGTGGGAACCTGTTGCAACAATCTGGACGAGACTATTAAAAACCAAACCAAAAACAAAAAACAAAACACCCTTACTGTGGTTAAATGTACGTAACACAAAGTTTACCGTTTCAGCCATTTTTAAGTACATTATTCAATTTCATTGAATACATTCACAGCGCCTCCAGGACAGAAACGGTGTCCCCAGGGAGCACTGCACCCGCCGCTCCTCCCCCAGCCCCTGTAGCCTGCGTCCCGCCTCCCGCCCCTGCGCACTTGCCTGGTCAGAGACTGCAGGTAACGGAGCCGGGATGTGGCCGTCGTTCGTGTGGCTCGTTTCCCTTAGCATGCGGCCTTCTGGCCTCGCCCCTGCTGGAGCAGGCGTCCCGATTTCCTGCCTTGTTCAGGCAGAGGGGTGTTCCACCACACTGTGGGTGTCCCTGGGTCTGTCGATGGGCCCCTGGGCGGTTTCCACCCCTCGGCCGTTGCAAACGTGGGTGCGTAGATACCTGCCCGAGTCCCGGCTTTCGGTCCTCTCGGGCGCGTGCACCCGGGGGTGGGATTGCCGGGGCAGAAGGCGCCTCTGTCTTAACTCTTGGAGGAAGTGCTGAGACTGTTTTCCGGAGTGGCCCTGCCGTTTCGCATTCCCGCCAGCAAGGTCCCGGGGTTCTGATTCCCACCCCCTCGCCAACACTAGGCGTTTCCCTTCTGTGCGTTCCATAAAGGCCGCCCTCGTGGGTATGGAGTGGGATCGCTTCGTGGCTTCGACGCGCTTTCCCTGACGGCTAGCGATGGCGTGTTCGTATCTTCTTTTGCCCATTTCGGAATTGGGTTGTCCGGTTTTGGTGGCTCTTGAGCTTGTTGTAGGAGCTCTTTCTATATTCTGGATACCAATCCCCTCCCGGTGATGTTGTTTACAAATATTTTCTCCCGTCTGTGAGCCGTTTTTTTTCACCTTCTTGAGAGCGTTTGTCGATGCCCGAGGGCTTTTAATTTTGACAAACACCGATTTATCTAACTTCTTTGCCGTGGCCTGGAAAATAAGTTTTAAAAGTATGCATGCGGAAAAGACACGTATCTTAAGCCAGATGGCCTGGGTTCGAATCTCAACTCTGCAGTCCACCAGCTATGCGGCTTTGAGTGGGTAAGCTTCTCTGCCTCAGTCTCCCCAACTGTAAAGCAGGGGTAATAACGGGGCCTACTTACTAGAAATGCAGTGAGGTTAAATGAATTAATGTGTATAAGGCACGCTGAACGGTAGTAGGTGTCACTTTTTAAGTTAACGCTTTGCTGTTATTACTGTGACTGTATATCATATACGGACTGTAGACACTATGCTGAGATTATTCACGGGGCAAACGTGATTCCATGGTCTCATTTAGTCCCCACTAAACCCCACGAGGTGGGACCTCACTACATCCCGAGGTGCCAGGAAGATGCCCATTTCAGAGATGCTGAGTCTGAGGCTCAGAGAGGGGAGCTGAGTGGAAACCGCCACACCTAGATTGACCCCCGGCCTGTGGACTCCTCCCTTGCAGCGGAGGAGAGGGGTCGGTCTATTGGGGGCAGACTCCCCCATGTGGAAGAAGGGGCCACTAGGGCCCCCAGGGGCCGGGACCTCCGAGGGCCCCCAGCCGGGTGTCCGCAGGAGGCTGACGAATGATAAAGACCTGTTCCCCTTGCAAAATCGCCCTACGGGGCCAGACCTGTCGCCTGGTGAGCGCGCCCCCTGGTGGACCCGCGCGGGATCGCAGGCGCTGGGGCCCCCTCTCAGTGGGAGGTTCTGGAGCTTACCCTTTTCTGTGGGTTAGCCTTTCCTTCACCGTTTCTGTGTGTTAACCCGTTCAGCCCCCTTGCGGCCATCTCATGGGTGAGGCAACGGCGGTCTGGAAGGGTGGGCGATGGCGAACCTTTTGTTTCTCCCCCTTGAGAAAGTTCGAGGTTGTGTGAGAAGAATGCTAGTTCGTAGCGGGCTAATGTCAACCGGACTCTGCTGCGTTTTGGAAAGTAAGTAACAAACGTGTGCCCTTTCCCCTGCTAATCGTCTTGATCGCCTGTTTCAGCCTGTTTCACCTGTCACACCCCCGGAGATGCACCCCCCGCTGGCTGAGTCGCTGGGGTCCACACCTGCTTCTCCCTCCGGGGTGCACACAGGGCGTCTGCGTACGCATACAGCGACACGCTGGCACGAAGCAGGAAGAGACCCCTGCTAGACCCAGATTCTAATCCAGTCCCCGTCCCCTGCCCCTCTGTGGCTTCGGACGGCTCCCCGGGGCTCCCTTCCCTCCCCCGTGAAGCGGGCGGGAGGCGAGCTCTGTGCCCCACGCGGGCTGTCGCGAGCAGGTCGGGTGGACGGTGGGAAGCTGTCTGTTGCCAAGGGGGGGTCAGCAGCCAGGGTCGAGGCAGACTTTGTAGAATTCATTCCGGCACCGTTTGCTGAGCACCTGCCATGCGCTCGAGAGAAGTCGAACCCGCCTCTCTTCCTGGAGGGTGAAATTCCATCTGCGCTCGGGACCCGGTCCGGTGTCCACATGACGGCCTCCAAGACAGCTGCTGCCGTCCGGGCCCACGTCCTGCGCTCACTCCACTCGGGCCCTGTCGGCCTCCGGGATGGTCCCTTACCGCGTCAGGCGTATTTCTGCCCCAGGGCCTTGGGACATACTGTTTGCTCTCCTCCGGGTTCCCTCTTCATTTCCCTTGCTCTCTACTTACCTCTTCCGGGTCCTCTCTCAGCTCAGTGACACCCCCCTGGCGGGGCCTTCCCAGGCGCCGCGTCTGTAGAGGGAGCCCTGGCCCTCAGTGTTCTCTCCCAGCACACCCCTTGTCCCTGTGTCAGCCTCCCCCCTTGGAGAGGCAGGGGACACTAGCCATACTGCGGGCACGTCGTGGGAGTGCGGCACGTACGTGTGGAATGAACGAATGAAGTATCACCCCGTGTTTTAAAGATGTTATTTACTGAAGCAGTGTCAGGGGCCCCACGAAATGCAGAGGAAAGTCCGGACGCTTCCCGTATACGCCCTGCCCCGACACACGCACGGCCTCCTCCGCAACGATCGGCCCCCGGAGTGGACGTGGGAGCCAGTGGGTGAGCCCACGGACACGCCCTCGTCACCTGAGGCCGTGACTGACGTGAGGGCTCACTCGTTACCCGCGTGGTGTCGTCCGTGGGTGTGGGCACGGGCGCAACGACACACATCATGGCGTCACCCGCGTGGTCTCTCTGCCTTGAAAACCCTCCGCGCTCTGCCCGTTCACCCCTCTCCCCCCACCCAACCCCCTGGCAGCCGCCGGCCTTTCCACTACCTCCGTGGCTTTGCCTTTTCCAGAATGTTCTGTGGTTGGACTTGTACGGTACGTAGCCTCTTCGGCCTGGCTTCTTCTGCTTAGCAGTACGATTCGGGGTTCAGCAAGGTCGTTGCATGGCTCAGTGGCTCCTTGCTTTCTCGCCCTGAGTCACGATCCGCTGTTGGAATAGAGCGTAGTTTATCTGTCCGTTCGCCTGCTGCAGGATGGCCTGCTTGCTTCCGCTTGTTAACAATTGTGAATGAAGGTGTAGCCGCCCCCCGGGCAGGGGTTTGTGAGGCCCTCAGTTTTTAGCTCCTTTGGGTAAATAAATACCAAGGAACGCAGTTGCCGGAAAATATGCTAAGAGTGTGTATCATTTAAAATTAAAAAAAATTTTTTTAATGTTTCTATTTATTTTTGAGAGAGAGACAGAGCATGAGCAGGGGAGGAGAGAGAGGGAGACACAGAATCCAAAGCAGACTCCAGGCTCTGATGAGCTGTCAGCACAGAGCCCGACGCGGGGCTCGAACTCACAGACCGTGAGATCGTGACCTGAGGCGAAGTCGGCCGCTTAACCGGCTGAGCCCCCCAGGCGCCCCGTCGTGTTTTAAGTGTACATTCAGTGGCTTTTAGGATGCTCCCAGAGTCCTGCACCTGTCAGTCAGTCCGAGGAGGTTCTCATTACCCCCAGAGAAACCGCGCCCCCCTCAGTCCCCAGTCCCCGGCCCCCGTCTGTGCCAATGTTGCCGTTCATTGGCCCCCTCGGCCGTGCCAGGCTCCGTGCTCGGTTCGTTTTCAGGGTGACTCCACAGGTAGGCACGATTCTCGGTCCCATCCACCGGACGGCGAAGCAGAGGCCCAGAGAGGGGAAGTCACTGGGCGCGGACCGCTCAGCCGGGAGGCGGAGGCGCTGGGATTTGCACCCCTGGGGAGCCCGTGCTTGGCCCGAATTAGGTGTCTCCCGAACTCTGGTCATTCCGTCCCCTGAGTGCTTCTCGTATCTGTGACCCACCCGGACTAACATGTAGTTAATATTTTACTTGAACCTGATTTGCTTTTTTTTTTTTAAAACATAGCATGTTTATTGAAATTTAATTCACACAGCTTGCAATTCGTTCTTTGAAAACATATAAGTCCGTGGGCTTTCATACGTTCACGGATTTGAGCACTCCGTCCTCGCTCTCACGAGGAAGTCGCACCCCTTCGCTGCCCCCCCCTGCCCCCCGTCTCCCCTCTTCCCAGCCCTGGGCAAAAGCCGTTCTCTTCTCTGTCGGTGAGTCTGCCTGTTCTCGGACCCTCGCAGGACTGGAGTCGCCTGGTCTCTGCGTGCTTGCGTCCGGCTTCTTCCGCTCAGCATCGTGTTGTGAAGGGCCGTCCTCGCCGTGGGGGCGGGGGGCAGATTCGTCCTGACTCTCTGGATAGAGACCACGTTTCGGTGACCCGTGCGTCGGGTGGTGGATGTTTGGTCTGCGTCCACTCTTTTGGCTCCTGCGAACGCGCCCGCCACTTCAGAGTCCCACCGCGCGGCCTCGATGTCCTCAACCCCCCAACCTCCCTCTGCACCTGTTCCGTGTTTGTTTCCTGACGAACCGCAGGGTCCCGGGGCTGTCGATTCCTTTGTTTGCCTCCGTGTCGACCGCGCGCATCTGATGCTCGGTCCGTGTGTGCCGAAGGAGTGAGTGAGCGGGTGGGGGGGGAGTCGAGAGCCCCGGGGGTGTGGGTGTGGGGGGACAGACATACCCAGGAAGCAGCGGCCGATCCGTCTCCCCTGGCCTGGTTGTGAGGGAGGGCTCAAGGTAAGAGCAAAACCGAGTCTCGAGGGGAGAGTAGGAGTCAGCCAGTGGCGGGGGGGGGCAGGAGGGGCGAGCAGGCGGAGGGCCCAGGCTGAGCTGGGCTTGACGGCCCGTGTCGCAGCCCCGATTTGTCGTGCTTGCCACATAGTTCCCGGCGTGTGTGTGTGGGGGGGTACCCGTGTGCTCTCGGGGTGGCCCCTCTGTCACTGAGCAGGGCTTAGAGGAAAAACGGAGAACCAAGTAACGGGGAGGGTGGGGGCGGGGGGCCGAGTTCCCAGGACCAAGCCCCCTCCACCAGCCTCAGAGGTCCGGCGATTCCTAAACGCCACCTCAGGGCTTCTGAGTCCAGGTTCACGGACGCTGTCCCCCTCGATCCGGCCTCAGGAGCTGCAGGCAGTGGGCAGGCGGGAGGGAGGGGGATTCCGTGCCAGACGGGGAGCTAGGACAGGCTGTGCGTTCTCCAGCCCGTCCCTGCCCTTCGTCCAGTGTTTCACGCCCAACGGGCCATCTTGATCTTCAGGTGAAATCTCACCATTTTCTAAAAATTCTAAACTTGTTTTTATTTTCTTTATTTTTAAAATGTTTATTTTTGAGAGAGAGCGAGCGAGCACCGTGTGCACCCATGTGGGGAGGGGCAGGGAGGGGGGACAGGATCCGAAGCAGGCTGCACACTGTCAGCACAGAGCCCGGCGCGGGGCTCGGACTCACAGACCGTGCCATCATGCTCCGGGCCAAAGTCGGCCGCTCAACCAGTAGAGCCAGCCAGGCGCCCTTATTTTATTTTTTTTCTAGGATTTTATTTTTAAGTAATCTCCACACCCAGTGTGGGGCTCGAGCTCACAACCCTGAGATCAGGAGTTGCTTGCTCCACCTACCATGCCAGCCAGGTGCCCAAAATCTCACCATTTTTACGTGTCAGAGCCGAAAAAAAAAAAAAAAAGAAAAAAAAAAAAAGGTTACCATTTTCCTTGTGCAGTACTCGAAAGCTACCACGAGAGGGCGAGATGGAGCTGATCATGTTCCAACATTGTTTTCTTACTAGTTTTCAACCCCCGCGTTTGCATCAGGGCCTTCCGTCTGAAAAAACTAAGTCTTCTGTGACCGTTTGGATTTTCTTTTTCACACATGCCACTGATTCTGGTACACGTGTCACTCAGCTCCGTTCCCCCCTTAGGTCCCTTTCGAGCTTCTATTTTACGAGCCTCGCACCGAGCTCCTGGGCCGCGGTGGGGACATTCCCCCGCAGCCCGCACCGCCCCGGCCGCCCCATTTGTCTTCACTTGTGATGTTTCTCTTCTGAACGAATTACTTCGTGGGGAAAAAAATTCTGTTTTTATTTTCTTTCTGAAGGGAGTGTGGCATATGCGTGTGCCTGGGGGATGGGTCGCCCATAGCGAGGGCCCTCTGAAGACAGAAATGGCATTTCTGACTTGAACAGAAGTAGCTCCAGAGATGCGGGATCTTCTACTTGAACACAGGCTCTCTTGAGAAGAGGAACATTTGGTCGTATTTCGATGGATTGGTTCCATGCCACCTCTGCTGAGAAGCCCTCCTGGGTTGCAGCCTTTGCGGTGAACTCCAGGCCCTTTATTCCCCCCTCAAGTGCCCTAGCGCTTCTCTCCCGTAGACCCTGAGCTCCCTGCCGGCACAGACCCCTTTTCCCTCAGCCTCACTCAGTGTCCCCGCCGCTCCACGGTTACTCCTCAGGGCGCTCAGCGGCTGAGCCCTTGCGGTCCAACCCCACCTGGTCTCATCCTCACCACAGCCTCGCTTTACCTCTCGGACGATGCTGTGGGCAGGATGGGGGCTGGGGTTGGAGCGCGGGCCTGTCCGAGTTCAAGTCCCTGCTCGAGACAGCTTCGCGCCCCCTCTGCCTGCAGGTGCTCGAGCAAGGCGCCACGAGCGAGTGGGGAGGGGGCGCTCCAGCTGGGGTCTGGGGGCTGCTGGGCACGCACGTGCCCACCTTGGGGCTTTTTCTCTGGCTGTGACTTCTGTTTTTTTTTTTTTAGTTTATCTTACTTATTTTGAGAGAGAGAGAGCATGTGCGCTCAGGAAGGACCAAAGGAGGGGGAGAGAGAGAGAATCCCAGGCAGGCCCTGCGCTGTCAGCAGCGAGCCCCACGCGGGCCTCGAACTCCCAAACCGCGAGATCACGACCTGAGCCGAAATCAAGAGTCAGTCGCTTAACCGACTGAACCCACCAGGAGCCCCTCTGCCTGTAACTTCTTCCCTCAGCCCTTTGCCGCCCTCCCCTCCCCTCCCCTCCTCTTCCCCCTCCTCCCTCAGCCCTTTGCCGCCCTCCCCTCCCCTCCCCTCCTCTTCCCCCTCCTCCCTCAGCTCTTTTTCCTTCTTTTCTCTCCTCCTTCTCCAAAAGCTTACAGAAATATAATTCGCATGCCATGAAATTCACTCATTTTAAGTCTACGATTTAATAAGTTTTAGTAGGTTTACAAGGTGTACAACCAGCGACAACCCCCGCTCCTGGCAACCACTCACTGACCCTCTGCCCCCATAGTTTTGCCTTTTCTGGACATTTCCTTTTGGTGGCGTCCCCCAGGGCGTGGCCTTTGTATCTGGCCTCCTCCCCTGGACAGGGATGGGTGCAGTCATATTAGAGCGCGTGTCGGGGCTTTTTTTTTTTTTTTTAAATGTTTATTCATTTTTGAGAGACACCGAGAGACAGAGCGTGAGTGGGAGGGGGGGCACAGACAGAGAGGGAGACACAGGATCTGAAGCAGGGAAGCAGGCTCCAGGCTCCAGGCTCCAGGCTGTGCCCTGTCAGCACAGACCCTGATGCAGGGCTGGAGCCTACAGATCAGGATCATGACCTGAGCCGAAGTTGGACGCTCAGCCCACTGAGCTGCCCAGGCGCCCATCGATGGGTCCCTTGTTTGGTGGCTGCCAGGGCGCCTTGCGCGCAGTAGGTCTCCCTCAGTGCGTTTTGGGTGCACAGACGCAAACGTGAGTTCCTCGTCGGCAGGACTCGTGCCGGGTGCAGTGGGAATCCCTAGCCCTTCGGGAAATGGTTGCAGAGCACCTACTAAGCGCAGGGCTGCGTGCCAGGCCCCGCCTGCGGGGAGCACAGAGCTGGAGGGACGGGTTTGGCTGGGGCGGTACACGGAGGCCATACGGATGCGGGCGTCGAAGGCCACGCCGAAGAACCCTGATGGCCGCAGGTGCCCCGGGAGCCTGCGATGGGTGAGCGGGCGGCCTGCGTCCCTACAGGGTCATAGACTCAGGTGCTGTGAGGGCCGGGGTAGGCTCCGGGCTGGGTGGCAGGGGAACTGAACGGGGGGGGGGGGGGGGGCGGGGACCCGATCCCCCCCGGGCAGCGCCCCAGGCATGCAGGCCCGCAGGCTGGGCAGCCCCAGTTCCCAGAGAAGCCGCGAGTCAGCATCGCGACACTGCGGGTCTGCAGACGCGCCTGTGCCGGCCTCGAACTCAGATAAAAGAGCCTGGTGCTGCCTCCCCTCCCCCCACCGAAAACCCCAACCCCCAAACCATGCCGGCGGCGGGTGGGGGGGGGGGCTGCTGCTTCCCAGTCCCTTCCGTCCCGAATGCTGGTGGCAGTCTTAACAAACTGCCGTCCCTTCCGGGCGGTTTCTGCGCCGCGCCGCTCTCCCCGGGGTCTCCGTGGTTCCGGGACCTCCGATCTGTCCTTGAACGAGTGGACCGCATGCACGAGAGCGGCCCGGGGCCTCCTGTGGCGGATGTTGCATTTGGACGCGGGGAGACAAGCGGCCCGGGGGTGGGATCGAAGGAGGGATTGCAGAGACGGAACTTCGGGCGGAAGAGGCGCTCGGGACCCGGTATCTGGGGGCCGCCTTTGGCCCGGGCTGGGGGCTTCCCGGAGGGGCGGCACGTGTGCACCCGAAGCCACAGAGCTGGACCCGGGCGGGCGGGCGGGAACCAGGTGAGGGCGAGGGTGGAACGGACCGTTTCTAGGGCCCCAGGGAACCACCACACTCTCAGGGGCCCCAAAACGACAGAAACTTGCTCCCTGGCAGCTCTGGAGGCCGGGGGTCTGCAGTCGAGGCGTCGGCAGGGCCAGGCCCCCTCCCAGGATCCTGGGGGGCTCCTTCCCGTCTCTTCCCGCCCTCGGGAGCTCCAGGCCCGTTTTGTGGCCGCACGGCTCCAGGCCGCGTCTCTGTCCTCACGTCCTGACCTTCCCTGTGGTTGCAGCTTCTGTTCCGCGTCTTTCAGGGATGCGTGTTAGATTTCGGGCCTTCCCCGGTCACCGCGTGGTCTCCTCTGCAGCTCTGTAACCTGGTCACCGCGAAGTCCTTTCCCTAAACAAGGTCGTGTTTGCCGGTTCTGGGCGGGCATACCTTTTGGGGAGGGGCCGCCTTTCAACTCTCCGCAGGGAGAAAGACTGCCTCTGACTGAGGAGAGGCACGAGCAAAGGCCCTGTGGGCACATGACTCCCCGCTGGGGGAGGGGCTGGTGTAGAGTCCAGTGATGAAGGGCAGGGAGGGGCCTGGGGTTGGGGGGTGGGAGCCAGGGATAGGAAGGCGTTCAAGGTATGTGTGCGTGGGGGGGGGGTGTCTTCGTCACACGTGTGCGGGTCGAGATGAGTCCCGCGCTGGGGACTGACCCAGACCAGGTAGAGGTCACTTCCAGCCTGGGGCGGGGGGGGCGTGGAGGGCGCTGCTCCAGGGGCCATGCCCTGGTGACTGTGACCGCCTCTGGGTTGGGGCTTGGTGGTTTTCCAGCTTAGGCGCTGGCCACCCCCACCGGCCTGGTCTGGGGTCAGCCCTGCCTCCTTCTCCGACTTGCTGGTCCGGCTTTGTCACTTTTTTTTTTTTTAAGTTTATTTATTTATTTTGAGAGAGAGAGAGAGAGAGTGCAGGGGAGGGGCAGAGAGAGAGGGAGAGAGAGAATCCCACGCAGGCTTACGCTGTCAGTGCAGAAATCCAGTGTGGGGCTCGAACCCACAAACCGTGAGATCCTGACCTGACCTGAAGTGAAAAGCTGGTCACTTAACCGACTGAGCCACCCAGGCGCCCCTGGCTTTGTCACTTTTTACTCTTCCCACCCCTGCCCCTGTCTCCCTTGTCTCTGTCTCCATCCCTACCCCTTCCCTGCTCTGCCAGCGGAGCCCTGTTCCCTTCGTCCCTGGCTGCCCCTCGGGCCAGCCGTCTCCTCGCTTCTCCCTTCCCCCCACTGTGCCTCCTCTTTGCCGGATAGGCTTCTGTCTGGAACCATGCTTCTGCCCCCTCCCTCCGCCCCTCCCTGTCTCTGTCGTCCCCTGCGCCCCTTCCCACCCCCTTGCCTCTGGGTCATCATCCTTGTCAGGCCAGTTGGAGACTGAGTAGGAATCAAATCGTTGGCCCTCAGCAGCCTCCCCTCACAGGGCTGGTGGATAGACAGTGTGTCACTAGGCAAGGGCCACCTGTCCCCCTGTTCGGTCAGCCCCTCGGTGAGACCTGACTGGCGTCCGGCCCATCAGTGCCCCACGCACACCCTGGCCGCACAGCCCTCCCACCGGACCGTCCGCCAGCGAGCGGGGCCCCGTTCCCTGGTCGTGCCGTCGGGACTCGGCTCCCTGGCTGTGCCGTCCGCCGGGCAGCCGGCGAGCGGGGCCCGGCCATACCTTCCCTGCGCCCTCAATCTAGACCGGCCCTTGGTGGACTGTCAGGCGGGCGGTGAGCGTCGCCCGCCGGATGTGGGGTGCTGCTGAGACGCCATGGAGCCCCAGGCCGGCCTGCGAAGAGCTTTGAAGTTCCGACCTGCGGTGGCCTCAGCCCCGAGCTCTCTCCCCTGGGCTGTTCGCGTGAGCTTCCTGTCGGCCCAGCGCTGGGCCGAGGGGCTGGTGTGCGGTGAGATGGGCCTGGGGGCGTGTGGGGGGGCTGGTGCTGTACCCCCCCCCCCCAGGAGCTGCCCCAGGCCTGGCTCCTGCGTGGAGCGCTCGCCAGGGTGCCCGTCGTCCTTACCCGTCACTGGCTTTGCGGAATCCCGAAAGGCGGGGACGATGCGTCCCGTTTTACAGAAGGGCTCACCGAGGCTCGGGGAGGGGGAGAGACGGACCGCTGTCCGTCTCCTTCGAAGGAAACAGCTAAGGACGGTCCCCGGGAGGGCCTCACATGCGCCGTCGTTTGCACTTTTAGTCTCTGCAAATGGAGACTTCCCCCACAGCCCCCATCACGCGGCGGAGCCGGGGGCCCCGGGAGCCGGCCTCTCCTTTCCCCCGCAGCCCTCACAGCCCACAGGCGTGCACGGAACCCAGAGCCACGTTTGGGAGGCCCGGCTTCCAGCTTCGGCTCAGTTTCCAGCTCGCTCTGTAGCCTTGACCAAGTCTCTAAGCCTTCTCTGGGCCTCAGTTTCCCCCTTCTGTCAACCGGGGACAACCAGGCCCTCCTTCCAGGGCCAGACGCCTAACCGAGCCAGAAGGAACTTGACCGGAGCCAGGAGGGGCTGCGTAACCTGATGGGGTCGACCGAGTTGATTTGTTTCCTTTCCGTGGGAGGGGCTAGGGGGGGCTCCCTCTCACTGTGTGGTCTGCGGGGAGGAAGCACACACACTTGTACTGGCGCGGTCGCACACTCAGACACACACGGGCACGCGCACAGGCACACGCACGGGCTCTTCCTGCCACACGGCTGAGGAACCCTCCGTGCCCACAGCGCCCCGAGAAGGGGGGGAGAGCCAGGGTCCAGGCCGCCCGCGCGCAGCTGGGTTTGGGAGGAGCCGCCCCTGGACCCGCCCCTCTGGGACAGGCCACCAGAGATGTCCCAGGCCGGGCTCGCAGGGACTGAGCAGTGACATCCCCACCCCAGAGGTGGCCGTGGCCGTCAGCGGGGCGTCTGGCTGGTGTCCTGGCTGCCAGCCGGGCTCTGAATGATTCATGCCGCCTTGAACTTGACTCCGGCGTGATCAGCCGAGCGGGAAGAGCCTGCCCCCTCCAGAGAAGAACCGGAAGCGCCCACAGCGCTGGCGGCATAGCCCCGGGGCGTCGGACATGGAGTATTACTACTGCCCCAGCCTCCTGAAGCTCCTCCGGCACCTCTGGGTGAGTGTGGCCGCCCGACTCGCACTTCCTTTCTCTTCCCGGCCTCAGGCCAAGTTGGCTCTTTGGCTCAGCATCTCTGTTTTCTCAAGAAATGGTGGCTGGAGGAGGAGGGAGTGCTGGGGAAGGGATGGGGGTCTGGTTTGGGAGGGAGAGCAGGCACCGAGCTCGGAGTCCAGCCTCCAGGGATCACTGGCTCCCGAGAGAGAGAGAGAGAGAGAGAGAGAGAGAGAGAGAGAGAAAGAGAGAAGAGAGAGCGAGCGAGCTGGTCACCAGCGCCACCCCCCACTCCAGTCCTCGGGAAAACAAGAAAAACAGGGACGGCACCGGCGAGGTTTTCAGAAAGTGACATTTCTTCGATTTAAGGGACTATTCTTTATTCTGAAAGTGTATCCCTCCTGCCTTTGTGTTGCGAAAACATCCTGTCTTCTAGGATGAAAAGGACAGAGTTCGGTCTCTTTTCAATGAACTTCGGGAGCAAAAGTAAAAAGTTAGAATCCTTTCATTGTGTTTTCTCCTCCGTATCACAAAGGGGAAGAAAAACCCCACAATTTTTTTTTCTAGGGAAATACCGAAGTCGGGGAACCCACGCGGAAGTGCTTCGTGGGGTACAAAGTGCTTTTTCAGATCTTCTTCTGACTCGGAGACCGACGGGCTGTGTGTGCCCAGGGACGTGGCTTCCCCTCTCTGGGCCTCGGTTTCCTCGTCTGTGAAACCAAGGGCTGGAGGGAGGCGATGGCGGGCTGTGTGACATTCATCAGGGCTCTGCGAACAGAGGGGCTTAGCAGGGAATTGTCAGGAGTGGGTCTCAGAGTTTTCCAGAACGTTTGCCACCGGGTTGAAAACGCCCAGAAGGGCAAGACTCGGGAAATATTATTTTTCCCCCTGCTGAATGTTTGCAAATATTTCAGATGCCTTCTCGCCCAGGGAATTTTCCGGAGCTCCTAAAAATACAACTTTAGGAAACATTGTTCTTCACCCGTCTCTCCCTCAGCATCTGCGTTCCCTCCTTAGGCTCCTGGAGCCAGAAAAACAGGAGAC
Organism: Paguma larvata; assembly: GCA_030068075.1. Lineage (NCBI taxonomy): Eukaryota > Metazoa > Chordata > Mammalia > Carnivora > Viverridae > Paguma > Paguma larvata. The sequence goes on from CM057835.1 coordinate 63,449,087, forward strand.
CCTCCTGGTCCGTATCCTTTCATCGTTGTCATATTTCTTAATGTTTGTTTGTTTTTGAGAGAGAGAGAGCGAGAGCGAGAGCATGAGCAGGGGAGGGGCAGAGAGAGAGACGCACGCACACAGAATCCAAAGCAGACTCCAGGCTCTGAGCTGTCGGCACAGAGCCCGACGCGGGGCTCGAACTCGCAAACTGTGAGGTCATGACCTGAGCCGGCTGAGCCACGCGGGCGCCCCTGCGATATTGTGATTTAAATAAGAAATACGTATTTGGTCTTCCTTCCCGTTTCTGGCACGGAGTTCCTAAAACCCTGGAATTCCCTGGGTGATAAGGAGCAATAAACGTGCCTTGAGATCATGTCCATGAGGTGGCTTTCGGCCCCCAGCGAAGGACGGGGCTGGTTGCCAGGGAACCCGAGTGGGAGTGGAGAGTTAGAAATCTCGGCACCACACCCGACCTCCGGGAGGAGAGGGGGCCGGAGGTGGAGCTAGTCCTCGCCGATTTAACCGGTCGGTCGTGCCTCCGTAATGCAGTAAAACCCCTAAAACGGCAGTGAGGGGCTGCCAGGTTGGGGACACACGGGGATTCACGGAGAGGCGTACGAGCTAGCTCGCAGGAGCGCGGCCCCTTCCCTGCCGTGGGTACCTCTTCCGTCCGGCTGCCCGCCGCGTCCATCCTTTCATAATATGTAAAACATTTCCCTGGGTTCTGTGAGCCGCTCTCGCAAATTGACCAATCACCCGGACGCAAGGAGGAGGCCCGGGCACTCCCCCGTCCACAGCCAGGCCGTGGGAAGCACAGGGGACAACCGGGACCCGCGATCGGCATCTGATGTGGGGAGGGAGGCAAGTCCTGCGGGACGCAGCTCTTAACCTGCGGATCTGATGCCGCCTCCAGGCGACAGCGTCCGAAGCGAGTCGAGGTCGCAGGCCACCTCCCAGCTGGCGTCAGAGAATTGCTTGGCGGTGCTGGAAGCAAACGAACGAACAGACCAACATCCGTGCTGGAATTGGTGTCCGATCAGAAACCCAGAGCTGACTAGGATACGACGCCCCTCCCCCCACCCCTGCCCCCGGGAGCCCGGCGCCCCGAGTGGGCACTGGGCCCGTCAGCCCGTGAGCCACCGGCTCACCTTCGCTTAACCCCCGCTGGCCGCGGTTCGGAGCCGGGTCGGTACTGGATGCGGGTGAACAGGACAGACAGGGCCCCTGACCCTTGTGGGGTCCCGGGCCCTGCGGGAGGCATTGGAACAAACGGCACGTGTGTATTCGGGTGGGGTGGTGCCCAGAGCGGTGGGGGACACGGTCTCCTCCGGGATGGGGGGCGGCCAGGAGCATCCCCCCGGGGAAGCTGAGCCCTGGGGGACATACGGGAGCTGGCAGGCGGACGCTAGGGCGGGGCAGGGGGAAGGGTGTGCCGGGCAGAAGGAACAGCGTGTGCGAAGGGCTGGGTGATGGGCAGGCAGGCTCGAGGCCAGTCCCGGACACCAGCGTAGACTCAGCCTGGCCGGTGGGAGGTGAGGGGGAGGGGTGCTTAGCAGGGGCAGCTGCGGGGGACAGGCGGACGGAGACACAGCTCCTTTCCCGGCTTTGCCCCCGACTCTCGGTGTGACCTGGGGCAAGTCTCTGGCCCTTCGCGCCTCAGTTTCCCCATCCGAACCATAAAGAGGTGAGGGTGGGTGGTTCAGAAGGTCTCTCCAGGGGCGAGGTCCAGAGATCTCGCATTGCTCCCCCGCCTCCTGCGGGCGACCGGGTCCTGGAGTGCCGAGGTGCTGTGCGTTCTCGGCACTGGCTCTGCAGCTGGCCCGCAGCAGCTCCCTCCCTCTGCTCCTCAGAAGGCAGCCCGGCACACGTGCGACAGGACTAGCCCTGCGTCTGGGACGCTGAGCTGGAAACTCTCGCTCGTTGAGCTTCCGAGAAAGCTCGGGACCGTGGCAAACCCTCAGGCTTCAGAGCTGCATCGTAACGGAGCCGGGTGGCATCGGGCCGCTTCATGCCACCAGACCTCAGCTTCCTCACCTGCGAGGTGGGCACACGTCACCTCCCCCAGCTGCTGGTCGGGACCCTTCCCGTGAAACCTCTGAGCCCGTTTCTGAAGCCTAGAGGCTGCTGCTCAGCACTCGCGAGCTCTCCCTCGCTCCCAGGGCCCTGCCGTCAGACTGAGAGTGCCCGGCAGGCCGCTGACTGTCGCTCGCGTGCCTGGGCATCCCTGGGCGTCCCTGGGCCCGCCGTAGAGGGGAATCCCCGCCCCCCGCTGCCCACTCGTTGTCCCGTAACCCTAGTTTTTTAAAGCTCCTTTTTTATTTTAGAACACTTTTGGGTTTATAGAAATGCCACAAACATAGCAGGGGAGTTCCCGACGCCCTTCCCCGTCTCCCCCCGTGTGAGCCCCTTGCTGTAACCGCCATACGTTTACCCAAGGGAAGCTGTGGGTTCACTATGTCAACTAACTACCTTTCCTCCGGCGGTTCCCATCCGGGGGCAGTCCTGACCCTCGGGGGACACTTGGCCCCATTCTTCGATTGTCACAACTGAGGGGAGAGGGGTGGCGCTGGTGTCCGGCGGCGAGAGGCCGGGGGTGCCGTACCGGATGGCCGCCCGCCCCCCAGACTCCCTCCACGGAGGGCGAGCCGGCCCGAGACGGCCGTCGGCACCGGGGTCAAGAACGACCTGCTGGCCTCCGATTCTGCCCGATTTCCCGGCAACGTCTCTGGTCCGTCCCGGGGCCCAGGCCGGGGTCCCGCCTGTAAGCTTCACCCGCAGCAGGGGCACGCCGGCGGCAGGCGGGCCGACGAGGGCTTAGATGCCGAGGTCGCCACGCCGTCGTGTGTGCCCACCGCTAGCGCGAACATTTGGCCACACCACTTACCAGCACCGTGTAAACGTGCTGTTTGGTGGCTGCTTCGACTTCCCACTTGTCACCAGCCTCGACGTATCAGCCGTCTTCCGGCGGCTTTCACCGTACAGCTTTGTGATGGCCGTTCTCAGCCTTCCATGTACTTAAGTTTCTATTTAAATTCCAGCTGGATAACAGCTTCGGGCGTGCGGTACAGAATTCGCCACTTCCGCACATCTCCCGGTCCCCGTCCCAGGTGCCCCCGCGGCCTTAAATCTCCCTGCAGGTCGCTTCAAGAGTCAGCTTCTGAGGGGCCGGGCGTCGCCTGCAGCAGGCTTCAGCAGAGTCGTCGTTCGTCGATGGGATGGCGGTGGCTTCCTGTTGGTGGTTTGGGTCCATCACATAGCTACGGTTCTTTCTGGGTGGGGGGGGGTGGGGCGGGGAGCCGCCTGGCCCCCACCATCAAACCCTGTCACCAGCCAGCGTCAGCTGGGACGCGGGGAGAGAGACCGTTTCTGTTTCGAATCATGAGTAACTGTAGCTGATGGCTGAGCCGCCATGGCTGTTTTGAGTTACTTAATCTCCTCCGTGGCTGGGATAACTTAGCCTTGCAGGGGCACGGGCATCTGGCTGGTGGCTTGGGGTTGTCAATTGCAACAGTAGTAGCGTTGACGGTAATAATAATTACTACTAATAATTTGTTTTAGATTTTAATGTTTGTTTATTCTTAGAGAGAGAGAGAGAGAGCACGAGCAGGGGAGGGGCAGAGAGAGAGGGAGACACAGAATCCGAAGCAGGCTCCAAGGCTCTGAGCTGTCAGCACAGAGCCCGACGCGGGGTTCGAACTCACGAACTGTGAGATCATGACCTGAACCAAAGGCCGCTTAACCGACTGAGCCACCCAGGCGCCCCTACTACTTATAATTACTAATGGTCGCCACCGTTCCTACTTAGCGTTCACAACATCCTGCTTAGAACCTCTTGTGGCGTCTCCTCCCCTCCTCACCAGAACTCCTGGGTAGATTTCACGGTCGAAAGCTGGGGCCCAGAGAGGTTAAGCAGCTCACCTGAGGTTCCCCAGCTGGGAGTTGTCAGAGCCTGTACCTGAGCTTGGGTCTCCCAGTGGGTCACTTCAGCTGCTTCACTGAGCCCGTTGTTCTGGTTTCTCAGGTGGGGAAACTGAGGCCCGCGGGAAAGACTTTTTATTTTGTAGCCAGCTTCGCCCGGTGGAAGATGGTAGAAGGAGGTTCCCCTGGGCCCAGCAGGGTTGGGAGGGCAGGGAGAGAGCCCTGGCTCGGAATCCCAGCTTTGCGAAAAGCGAGTCCCGTTACCGCTCCGGGCCTCAGTTTCCCTGAGAAAGGGGAAGCAGTCGGCCGCCCTCCGCAGGGCTCCCCCGAGGACTCGCTGCAGGTCAGGGCGTTAGTATTCTCGGCGCAGGGCCGGACTCTCAATGGGCGCTCTGTTTCCAGACGTTGTTTTTTGGGGGGGTGTGGACGGCTGTGCTCTGAGGCAGAGACACCCCCCCCCACCCCAACGCGCGCAGACTTTCCCGGGCTCGGCGAGCCCTGGAGGCTGACTCGTGGCTGGCCACCTTCCTCTAGTCTGCGTCACCCACAGCCGAGGGGGCTCCCGGAGTGTCCCCTCCGGCAGCTTCTCCGGGAAGATGCCGTGTGGCGTGCCCGCCAGGGTCGGTGGCTCCGCGGCTCCGTCTGCACGGGATGAGGGGGAAACCATCTCGTTTCCCCTCGTGGTTGGGAAACTTCGCCTCCCCATGCTTGACTCCTTGACCAGGTTTTTTTTTTAGTGGAAAAATGTCGCAATTTCTACATGTGGCTACACGGGCTGCTCTCTCCCTGGGGCTTCTGTGCTTCTTGTTTACTTGGCTGCGTCCCTCCCTCGGCTTGTCACCAGGTCTGGGAGAGGAGGGCACGCCCGTGCCCACTCACACGACCCTCACGACAACCCCAGGGGCTCCGTACTGTTGTGATTTCACGGTCGAGAAAACACATTCCAGGAGGTCGGGTCCCTGCCCACTGTTGAAAAGCCCGTGAGGGGCCGAGCCGGGGTTCGAACTTGGGAAGTCCGACGTCGAAGGCGGCGTGCGGGGCCCCGGCACACAGCCTCCCTCAGGCAGAAGGCCTGCCCGCCCCGCCCCCTGCTGGGCCCCCGGCCCCTGGCGCTGTGTCCGGCCCCTGCTGGTCGCGCCCTGGCTGCGGACCCAGGGGCCGCCCGCCTGACCCAGCGTGTCCCAGGCGTCGTGGGGATGAGCCACCCGGGGGCTCGGACGCGGTGCCCGGCGCTCGGCACCAGCCCGTCAACAGTCGCCGCTGCCGCTGCCGTTATTTTCAGCACCAGCTGCCGCATCTCGGGTCTCGGCGCCTTCCGCGTGTGCTGCGGGCCTGGTTTGGCTTTGCAGCGTCTGTGGCCGAAATAGCAGAACTGGCTATTTCTGTGCTGATGACTCGGGCCCGGGGTTTGGGCCGCGGGGCGGCTTGCGTCACGAGGGGTGTGCGTCTGCCCCGAGCCGCGGTCAGGAAGCCAGCTTGCAGAGCGGAGGCCGGGGTCTCGGAGTCGGGCTCTTCTGGCTTCCAGTCCCCACTGAGCTGCTTCCCAGCGGAGCGCGGGGCTTCCAGCAAATCCCGGAGCCTCCTGGAGAGTCCGTTTTGCCCCCCAGAGGGTGGGGATCGTGAGAGCGTCTCCTAGTGGGGTGTCCTGAGGACTCAAGTAACGCGAACAAAGCTGGCCCGTCGTAGGTCTTGAATACGTGCCGATGCCCGACGCCAGTATAGACACCTAATGGGCTCCCAGTTCAGTTCAGTTACACGCATGGCCGGGCCCCGAGCTAAGTGCTTGGGACTCATCGGTGAACAATACGGTCAAAGATCCCTGGGGGGATCGTTCTAGTGGGTTCAGGCGGCGAACGGTGGGCACCATACGTAAGAACATGTATGACATGTCGGGGGTGGAGCGTGCTGTGGAAAGAAGGAAGTAAGCAGGTAAGAAGGCGTGGGAGGACTTGGATGGGGGGGATCCGGGGGGGGGCCCTGCCTGAGAAGGTGACCTTTGGACAGAGACTTTGGAAGAGGGGAGGGAATAGGCCAGGGGAGCTTGGGGGAAGAAGAGGCAGCAGCAGGTGCAAAGGTCCTGGGGTCCGAGCGTGCACAGGTACTTTCGTGACTCTGGAAGGAGGCCAGGGTGGCTGCAGAAGAGTGAGGGAGGGGGGCAGCGTTGGCAGCAAGGTCGTGGAAGTCACTCGAAGGGCTTTGCCTCGTGCCGTGAGGGTGACGGAGCCGTGGAGGAGTGTCGCTTCTAGGGACGCCGTCTGGCTTGGTTTTGAATGGACCCCTCCAGTTGCCGTGCCACGGGGCAGACTGAAGCCGGACCGAGGCAGGATGAGCCAGGGCAGTGAGGGGACCACTGCCAGGCGTCCGGGTGTCCAGATGGGAGACCAGGGGCAGCCGAGGAGGTGGGGGGAAGGGGGCAGGTTCTGGATCTGTTCTGAAAGCTGAGCGGCAGGATTTGCCGGGGGTTGGGGGTGGGGCGGGAGGGACAGAGAAGAGACCTGTGACACCGAGGGCTCCGTCTGGCCGTTGGAAGGCTGGAGGCGCCGAGGACTCCCACCGGGAAACCTGCAGGTGGGCGGGTCTGCGACTGAGGCCGATCACGGCTCGGCTTTGGACTCGGAGACCGGAGGCCGTGCCAGACCCCGTTCGTGCCGTGTTCCCGTCCCCTCCCCGGCCGCGCTTTCCCCCTCCACGCGCCAGGGACGGTCATTCCCACCCTGCCCGTGTCTGACGGTAGTTGAGACGCTCGGGTGGGAGCTTTGATTTGATTTTATTTTTTTAAAGCGTATTTTAAAGCACTTATTTGGAGAGCGTGAGAGCAGGGGGGGTCGGAGAGGGCGAGAGAGAATCCCCGGCCGATTCCGCGCTGCCGGCACGGAGCCCGATGCAGGGCTCGAACTCACACACCACGAGATCGGGACCTGAGCCGGAATCGAGAGTCGGGCGCTTAGCTGAGCCGCCCAAACGGCCCTGAGTGGGAATTCGAAAGGACCTCCCCTGAGGGCTAAAATACCAAGTCAAGTCCACGCGGTGAGCCCCTCGGGTAATTCCTGGCGTTTCCGAGCCCCCACCAGGAGGCACTCAGAGCCTTCAGACGCAAGCAGGCCCTGCTGACTCCCGCTGTAGGGTTTGCAAGAATCCACCGGGCGCGTCCATGTCCATTGTGGTGACGGTTCCCCGCCCTTCCCACCTGCTGTGGCCCCTCCCGGCAGGACCCCCCACCCCCCGCCCCATCAGTCTGCGGGATCCTCGACCAAAAACGAAAAGAGAATCCTGGGATGCGGGTGGCTCCCCCTGGCCCTCCGATGGCCTCGGCCGCCTCCCGTGCCGTTGGGCGTTCCGTGCTGACCGGATGAGAGATGGTCCTTGCTCTCGGATGGAGACCTTAAGGCTGCCAGCCCGTGCTGTCCCAAAGGAGCCTCGGCTGAGTTTCAGACATTCCAGGGCTTCAGGCATTTGGAATGGGCCCTGCCAGTTCTGTGGTGGCCAAGAGGAGTGACACACGCAGGGAGGAAGCTCTGGAGGGGTGGGCCTGCGGGCAAGGGGCCAGGGGTCCCAAGTGTGATTGCTGTGTGGCCCCAAGGCAATTGCTGGCCCTCTCTGGGCCTTGGGTTCTCTATCGGCGTAATGAAGTCCTGGACGAGATTCTCCCTCAGGTGTTTCTACTGTGCGTGATCTCCCACCTCTGCGGGCCCAGTGAACAGTGGAGCTCTGGGGTCAGACAGGCCCGAGTTTAAATCCAGCCTTCCCTGCTGTGTGACCGTCAGTGAGTGGCTTCAGGTCTCTGAGCCTCAGTTTTCTCTCTGGGGATGAGAAATCCCCCTTTCTCAATGGGGATTATGTCAGCATCGCATCGCAGAGCCCAGTAGGGAGCGCGCCTGGCACACAGTAGGCCCGATAGAGTGGGAGACCCTCCTCTTTTTCCATTCCTGCCCACGGCTGCTCTGTGAACCGACTGCCTCACTGGCAGAGTGGCTTCCAGACTGAGCCGCTAGAGGGCGCTCCTGTTCCAACACCGCCTTTCTCGGAGGCGGAGTTTTCGGCAAGCAGCCCCGCACGGAAGCTGCGGAAGCCTCTCTAGAGAGGCCGGTGCTTGAATCATCCCACGGTACACACATCGGGTCGTTGAGGGAATCTTGACTTGTCCAAGGTCATGTGGCGAGGGGGCATCAGAACCCGGTTTCCGGGGCGGGACTTTTTCACCGGGAACCCACGGTCCCTCTTCGCACCCGCGCGGTCCCCTGCAGCCTGAGTTCCAACGCCCAGGAAGGAGGAGTCAGGCCACTCGGATCAGTCTTGGTGGGATGAGCCGGCCAGCCCCCGGCCCCTGGTTGTTCAGCCCAATATCGAGAAGGGGTATAGTGCGGAATGCAAATGAGGGAGGGGGGCGGGTTGGGTACATTTTGCTGAATCCTGGGATCCTGGTCCTTGGAGAGAAGCTGTGCCTTTTTTTTCTGGTTGGTTTTGGCAGCAAATCTGGGAGGCAGCCCGGGAGCCAGGATACCGGGGTCTGGCCCCAGCTGTGCGGCTTGGCGCCGCCCGCTGGCCCTCTCTGGGCCCAGCGTCTTCAGCTTGGAAATGCACCCCCTGGCTTGTCTCAGGGTGGGCTTGCTGAGCAGGTGCACTGAGTGCCTGCTCTGGGCCGGGCCCTGAGCTGGGTCTTAAAGCCTGAGTAGAACCAGAGGGGGCATTCAGGCGGCAGGACCAGCGTGCGCAAAGGCTGGGCGGTTCCAGGAGAGGTGGGAGATTAGAGGGTGTCTTTATTTGGAGCCCGAAGGACATAACGGTCAGGATTTCCTCCAAGGGCAAGTAACGTATGCACGGCAAGGTTGTCAAGAAATTTGGCCCAAAGTATTCGTTTAGGAAAACATCTTGCTTTCTTTTTAAGAAAAACCTGTTTGTATTTTATTTTTTTAATTTTTAAATTTATTTTTGAGAGAGAGACAGAGCAAATGGGAGAGGGGCGGAGAGAGAGGGAGACGCAGAATCCGAAGCAGGCTCCAGGCTCTGAGCTGTCAGCACAGAGCCTGACGCGGGGCTCGAACTCATGAGCCTTGAGATCATGACCTGAGCTGAAGTCGGACGCTCAACCGACTGAGCCACCCAGGCGCCCCTGTTTTTATTTTTTATGTAGAAATCCTGAGGTAGGGAGAGAAAAGTGTTTATATAGATGTCTTCTATTTAACGTTATGTTAATATTTTGTATTAAACGTATATTCATAAAACGCAAGCACATTCCTGTCGTTAACATGATACTATTTTATAGTTACAACGTAAATGTAATAACAGGGTAACAGAAGGTGTTTTTACCTCCTCTTGTGGGGCCAGCGTATGTATCCGCCGGATTAAAATACCAAGCCCGAGTGGCCTGAACAACAGAAATTTAGTTTTTCCCAGTCCTGGAGGTTCCAAGTCCAAGATGAAGGTGCTGGTAGGTTGGGTTTCTCCTGCGGCCTTTCGTCTTGCTTGCCGACGGCCACCTCCTCGCTGTGTCCTCATGCCCCCTGGCGTCTGTGTGTCCAGACTTCCTCTTCTTACGAGGACGCCCTGGTCGGATGGATTAGGGCCACCCTAACGGCTTCGTTGTAACCTAATCAGCTCTGAAAGACCCCGTGTCCAGATACAGTCGTGTTCTGAGGTCCCGGGACTAGGGCTCCAGCCTTCCGGTTTTGGGGGAACGCGGTTCAGCCCACAGCAGCCGGGCACCAGGCTTCGTATGGCCTTATTTCATCCTCACCACAGCCCTGCGAGGGAGAGGCTGCTACCATCCCCATTTCGCGGATGCCGAAACTGAGGCTCAGAGAGAGAAGGGAAGCCGCCTGCAGATCACACAGCTCCTCGGCAGGCGGGGCTGGGATTTGCTCCCCCGCGGTCTTGCCTCGGAGCCCGCTCTGTGCCGGTTTGTGTTTGTAAATGGACTGTAATCCTCAGGAGAGGTCTCTTTTCGTCTTTCGCCTGCTGTCGAATTTACCAGAGCTTTCCCGCTTTGCCAGCCTGTACTCTGCCCTGTCCTCGTTTGGGTGCCGTTGGAGAGGACCCAGACGGGGCGGGAGGCCCCGGTTCTGCCCCGGCTTGTTGGCCTGTTGGCCGCCTTCCCGGGGGGGGGGGGGCGGGGGGGGAGGGGTGTGTCGGGGGCCGCCTGTCCCCCGCTCTGCCCCTGCCCGCCCGTGTTTGCCGAGAGCAGCCCGGGCCCGTGAAAGCAGCCTTTGTCCTCCGGGTCATTCCTCCTGGAGGGGTGACCTAAGTCCCGTCCGGGGAACAAAGCATCGACCTGCCGCCTGAGTCCAGGTCACCGCGGTCGCCCGCGGAGTCTCCCGGGCTGCCTGGGGAGGGGGGCAGCCTTGGTTACAGGGCAGCCGATGGGGGGGGGTCGGGAGAGCACCAGAGCCTTCCCGTGTCCTGAGGGCCGAAGCCCGGGGCTCCTGGGGGCACGGGTCTCTACGGCTTATAGAGCCCCACACTTTCTGGTTGGGTGGGTCCTCTCAGACGGTGTTCAGGGCAGGGACGCGGACAGGCGGGGCCAGCCGTCTTGGGGAACCGCTTCCACAGCACGGGGGTGTAGACCGGCCACTATTGCATACACTCCTCGTGCTGGGTCGGTCAGGGAAATCGGGCAGGGCTCGGCGGGGACCTGGGCTCTGTGGTAATCGGGGGTCCGCTGGGAGCCCGGAATGGCCGTGGGCTGGAATCATCCAGAGGCTTCTCATCTCCCTGCGCGGGGCCCGTGATGACCTGGGTGCCGGGCTTTCGTGGGACCATCAACCGGGCACCTGAACGTGGCCGCCACGCCAGCCACAAGCCCCCAAGGCAGACGGATGCGGCCCCCGGGAAGTCACGTAGCGTCCCTTCCACTGTCCCCTGTGGATGAAAGTAGCCTCAAGCCTCCTTCCGCCTGGATCCAAGGGGAGGGGACACGGACCCCACCTGTCAGCGGGAGAAGTGCGTTTGCGGCCACGTGGTCAGAGCCGCCCTGACTAGACGTCAAAGAAGACGTGTTGAGGTATCATTTATTGAGCACTTACTGTGTGCCACGGCTGAACGGGGATGAACCTGGAGGGTCCTCCCCACAGCTCCCAGGAGGGGGCGGGCTCAAAGCCTGCTGCTTCCCTGGCACAGTTGGCCCGCGAGGGTGGGGGAACCGAGGGGAGTCAACACCGCCGTGGAACCTGCCACAGGCGGAAGCGTGGGCTGGCTTCTTCCCCCCCTTCCTTCTCCAAACTTGGAATGTTCCTTGAGTTCTTGAAAATTCTCACTTAGGTGTCTGGTGCCTCTCGTCCCCACTCACCCATCCTTGCCTTTGGCGCTCCGTTTCTCTCCCGGGGGGCTGAGTGCCACCCCCACCCCCGTCCTGACCCCCCAACCCCTTCTCCACTCCGAGGCCCAGCGGGGAGGGCGCGCTGCACGCCCCCCAGCCGGCTGCCCCTCTCGGAGCTTTTGAGGACCCATCGGGTGGGGCCCTGTGGTCTCGATGGAAGAACCGAGCCGTCACTCACCCCTGTGCGGGCCGCCACTCACCCCTGTGCGAGCCGCGTTCTCCGTTCCTCCAGGGCCAGCCTCGGGGCTCGCTTACCTGCCCTCCAGGGTCCAATGTTTGATAGGCGCCCAGCATTTGTTCGGTGAGCTGCACCCCTCAGTGATGAAGGGGGGAAGGACGGCCTGCTGGTCCAGGGTGGACGTTCTCTCTTATCTGTGTCCCGGGCACACAGCAGGCGCTCAGTAAGTGCTCACTGTACCGAACGAGTGAAGGTACGAATGGGCGGATGAGCCCGAGAGCAGTGACCGTGACTGGCCTTTGGTCCCCGTCACGCCGCTCGGTGCCCGACACCCGTTCACTCTGTTGACGAACGTCAAGCTGAAGGAACGAACGAACAAAGAGCGAAACTTCCTGCGAGTAGGCACACGGCTTGATTATTTGTTTCCCCCGTTCCTGGAACCGGGCTTGGCATACAGTGGGTGATCAATAAGTGTCTGCCGAGCTGAATACGTGAATGAGCGAGCGAGCGAATGAGGGGGTGCACGAAGCCGTGGGGGGCGGTGGGGCCCGCGTCGTGTTCATTTCCGTCCTCGGGTCTTAGTCCGGGGCCAGGCAGACCGCAGGTGCCTGTACGCCTCGCTCCCTGGGCCGCCCCACCCTTCGCGGGAGTGTCTGTCCCTGAGAAGGGCCGAGACGGGGAGGCCGCAGGGTGGGCCTCGCCCGTCTGGATTCGCCCCTGCCCCGCCCGCCGGGCTCCCCGCAGCTTTTCCTGCTGTTCCAGTCTGCACAGGGGGACGGGAAGTCCCCGCAGGCCTGCCGGGAGCCGCGGCCCCCTGTTTTCTTCACGCCGGGCCGGCCTCGAGTGGGACCAAGGCGCCAGCGCGAGCCCCCGGCCGTCCGGCTGTGGCACAGCGCCCCCGGGGCTCCCTTCCCTGACCGTGTCAGCGGTTCTCTTTTAGCCCCGGCCGACCAGCTTACGCCCGGCAAGGGACGCCTTCGAGAACGTTCTACACAGAAGCCAGCCCCTAAAGTCATCTCGTTCTGATGCCGGCCAGGAAGTTAACCCCGCCCCCCGCAACGGCTGAGCATTAGGCCCAGACCGGAGTCCAGGCTTTGGGGGTCCGGAGAGCAGGATTCGCTTCCGCCTCCGTGACTGCAAGTAAATGGGGTGTGAGAAACCTTCCATTCCTTCTTCGGGAGCCTGGTTCCCACCCCGGGGCCTCTCCGCGTCTGCTGTCCTTCCCGGCTCCTCGCGCCGAGGCCGCGCGCCCTCAGAAGTCCGGGTTCAGCGGGTTCCCGGCAACCGTGTTTAAAGAACCGAACCGTCTGCCCCGTGGAGATCGAGAGGCGGCGTCCCAGGCGGGCCGCTCGAGCAGCAGAGCCTGAGACGAGGATTCTCGGGTTCTGGGTTTAGTTGATGGAGAGGCGGAGTCTGGGGGGAGCCCGGGAGGGGGAAAACAGCACCGCCACTAAGACCCACCTCGAAGCAGGTGGGAAGCCCTTCCTCCGTTGGCCGAGGCTCTGGTGTGACGGTCGGCACCCCAGAACCAGGGGGGACAGGTGCCTCGGCCGGTCCAGGGGACTCGGGCGGCCGGCACGGCCAGCATCTACGACGGCTGGCCAGGGCTGAGCGTCACCAACTCGGTTCAGCAAGACGCTGGGTGTGGGCTGGCCGGCGTAGGGCAGTCAACGCTTCACAGACAGCAGCTTGGTAAACACGAAAATCCGTTAAGGAAACGAAGGCGGGTAAATGAGGGTTGATGGGGTTCGTTCCTCAGCCCACGAGGGGCCCGGTTCGAAGAGCGGGTGCAGCAGCGAGGCCCCTGCATCCCCTGCCTCTGAGGACGGTGGGCACAGTCCTCCGTGGACACGGGCGCCGTACCCGGAAGGTCTCCGCGCGCTGAGGTGACATGAGGTGGAAGGAGAAAAGTTGCAACACAAGTGTCCAAACATGAAAAAAAAAAAATCAATGTTTTTTTTTTTTTTTTGATTGACAAAGTCAATCACGCCACCCGGGAAACATTTCCAACAGCGCAAAATCGTACTCTACGGGACCATCAGGCTCCCTGCCACTCCCCACCTGCGGTCCCCTTCCCCAGACCTGGTGACCCGCGTCATCCATCTCCTTCTAGAAACGTTCTCTGTCCACGAGAGACCGTGTCTGTGCGTGTCTCTGTATCTTAGCACGCGCGCGCGCACACACACGGTTTTAAAAGAAATCTGACCTCGCCGCGCTGTGAGCCTGGCCTGAGGCTCGAGGGCCCCGTGCATCCCTGGCCAGGGTTTCACTTCGGCCGCAGGACTCCAGGGGGCGCAGGTGAGTGTTTTGGGGGGTTCTGGCCCAGGGTCCTCCTCCCGCTCTTGGGTCTCAGGGTTCGCCTCTGGGCATCGCGAGCTCCAACGCCGTCTCAGCCCAGCGATCTCTGCGTTTCTCTCCTAAGCCTCCAAAGCCCCGACCTCCCCAAGCGCGCGGCTCGCGTGGTGAGAAGCCCGCGGTGGCAGGTGCTCTGGGGATTCCTCCGCTCTCGGTCTTCGGCCGCTTGGTTCAGCCCGGCCCCCCCCTCCAAAATGTCCCCAGGCCTGCGGCCCCAGCTGGACACCGACGGCTGCGTGACAGAGTCGGCTCACAGCTCACCCCCGTTTCCTCCCTCCCTCCCCTGAGTCCCCACACTCGCTCTGGAAGTTGAAATCTCGGCTGTCTGCCCGAGTCTCTCGGTCCCTTGGAGTGTGAACATTCCTTTGGGAAAATCTCACACCGTGGGACGGCCAGCCAGGGGCCGGCCCCCTCTTCCTCTGTCAGGCAGAGGAGGCGACTAGTTACTGAGTGCTTGCTGTATACCCGACGCCACGCAAGGCGCTTCCTTTGCATCTCGTTGGGTGCGTGTGGCACCCCGATCCAGCAGTGTGGTTGCTGCCATTTTCTCACAGGCTCAGAGAGGCGCGGTGACTGGCCTAGGGTCACACAGCCACCGCGTGCTGAATGTACGCTGATCCTACAGTGCATCCTTCTCTCCTCCACCGTGTCGCCCCCTACTGTTCCTTGCTGGGGAATCCGGGCTAGGAATGCTCTTCCAAACTGGGTGTCGGTCTCCTCGGACCATAGGCCCCTGTTAGGGCAAGGATCTTCGTCCGTCTCAGCCTCTTGCTGTGTCCCCAGCTACACGGCCTGGCGCATAGTAGGCACTTAGTGAGTATCTGTTGAATGACTAAGTGAGCTCATGAAGTTAAGGTATTGGTCTGATTCCAAACAAAACTCTCACCCGCTGATGGTAGTATTTATTATGATACTTGCTCCCTGAGCTCAGAGTCAGACTCACAATTAAAAAAAATTTTTTTTAATGTTTATTTCTTTTTGAGACAGAGAGAGAGACAAGAGTGTGAGCAGGGGAGGGGCAGAGAGAGAGAGAGGGAGACAGAGAATCCGAAGCAGGCTCCAGGCTCTGAGCTGTCAGCACGGAGCCAGACGTGGGGCTCGAACTTACGAACCGTGAGAGCATGACCTGAGCCGAAGTCGGACGCTCAACCGACTGAGCCGCCCAGGCGCCTCCGGACTCCCGGGTTTAAAAACGAAAGCCCTCTGCCTGTCTTTACAAGCCGGCTTATCTCCTAGGAACCTGGCATTTTGCGTCCTTCCCTCTGGGAGCCAAGCGAGGATGGTCTGTTCTGAGGAATGTCACCAGAGAAAGGAATCTGAACATTTCTTTTAGAAATTTCTGCAGAAAACGTTAAGGCGCGGGAGCAGCGTCCGTGAAGGGTTCGGTTGCCATGGCGACGGGGTAGTACAGCGCCTCTCGCTCTTACGGACGACAGGCTCCGCTAGACCTTCGGCCGCTGTGTCTCGGTTGCAGGATTTCGCTTTGAAGTGGGTTTTCCGCAGCGAGGGGCGGCCTCGCGTTCGCCCGCAAGCGCTGGCCTCCCGCGCCCGTGTCCGGCCGTTCCGTGTCCTCTGATCCGGGCGCCGGTCCTGGCGCCGAGCATTAGCGCGGCAGAAGAAGGGCACAGTCCCTGCCCCTAGCAGAGCGCGCGTTCTAGTGGGAGAGAGCGCTAGTGCCTATGAACCGTTATACCGATAAGGGTCCGGAGACCAGAAAGCGGAACAGCGTGGCAGAGACTGGAAGGCGGTGTGGCTGCTCAGGACTCTCAGCAGGCAGGGCACTTGAGCAGAGAGCTGAAGGAAGGAGCCTCCGTGCGGGGATCTGGGGGAGGAGTGTTTCAGGCAGGGGAGCAGCACATGCAAAGGCCCTGAGGTGGGAACCGGCTCGGAGGGGTTGAGGCCACCAGGAAGGCCAACATGGCCAGCCTACCAATGAGCAAGCGGGGGAAGCCGGTGGAGGGTCTCGGGGGCCGGGGCAGAGCGTTCGGAGTTTATTCCGGTCGTAGTGGGGAGCTGAGGGAGCATTCTCAGTGGGGGTTAACGTGATGGTGTGGAAAATTAGAAAACTCACTCGAGCTGTCGGGTGTGGAGCGGGTGCCCTCGAGGGGAGGGAGGAAGAGCGGAGGCGCCAGAGGGGATGGGGACTTGGCTGAGGTGGGAAGGGGGGTCCGGAAGAAACCGTCTAGTTCAGGCCGTAGTTTCGAGGAGGGGGCAGAGAGGAGAGACGAGAAACTAAGGAAGGTTCCAGGCTTCCGGCCGGGATGGGGGGCGTGGATAGTGGCGCTTTTTGCTGCGACAAGGGTGAGGAGGGGTCAGATTTCAGCCTGACCATCAGGAGTTCTGTTCTGTCGTGACATTTCAGACGCCGTTAGATTTCGGAAGGAGCGGAGTGGGACGGAAGCAGGGTCCGTCTGGCTTTTTAAAAAGATGGGGTGATGTCGAGGCTCTCCCAGAGGGGCCGGCCCAGCAGGAGGGGAGACCCGGGGGCTGCCGGGGGAGAGAGACCGTCGCACGCAGGGCCGATCTCCCGGAGTTGGTGGGAGGAGGCGGCTTGGGGTGCGGGAGGAGGGCAGGCTGGGCTCTTGGACGCAGGGGGCAGGAGAGGATGGGGTCTCTCTCCTCTGACCGCTTAGAGTTTTTTGCAGTGAAGTGAGAGTCGAGGTCCCTGGCCGCGTGTGGCGGGGGAAGGAAGGGAGGCTTGGAGAGGAGCGGAGAGAGTGAACTGGCTAAGGTTCGGGAGCAGGCAGGTGCCAGGGTTCAAATCCAGCCCTTCAGCCACCGGCGCATTACTAAGCGCTGACGGTCACCGAGTGCTGGCCGCGATGTGCGGAGCGATGCCCAGGCCTGCCCTCCCGCGCCGGTACTATTACCGTCCCCGCGTCCAGACCGGGAGACCGAGACGCAGAGAGGCGCAGCCCAAGGTCACACGGCTCGTGGGCGGACAGGCCAGATTTGGAGCCCAGGCGCTCCGGGCTGGAAATCAAATCCGAGGTCGAGGAGACGCGCCCTCGGATGGGGGGGGTCTCGGGGGACACTGCTGGGCCCACGGCGGGCGCGTCGGTGACGGCCGCCGCCTCCGCTGGCCTGTTTCCGTTCACCTGGTGTCCCCGCAGTGACGCTGGGTGCCGCCGTCTCGTTACTGCGCACACTTTCAGTTGCTTTCATTTGGAAACGGGAGCACTTGGCCGGGGGAGTGGCGGGCGGCCACGGCCGTCGTGATCATAGGCCGAAAAGAACTCGTTGGGGTAAGAACGCGGGGGCTCGGGACCTTCCCCGCCCCCCCGGCCCCGCTCATGTCTGCTTATGGAGACCCCGTCAGCCCCTGCCTCGCCCCTCGAGGGACCCCACGGGGGAGGCAGGGTAGCGGCTGCCTCGCTGTAAGCAGACCGTCAACTCAGACCCTCTTGAGAGAGGCCCAGCTCCGTCGGAAGGGATAGGACCTTTCCTGGGGGGGGCGGGGCGAGGCTGGGGCTGCCTTCACTATCCTGTCGCTTCGACCGCTTGCTCGATGGCTCGACTGATTCTTGTTTGCTTCAAGTGTTTCTGTACCTTCCAGTCGGTTAACAGACCGCGTGATGTTACTAGAAGTTTCAGGCACCGTCCTGCGTAAACATAGCATGGTGCCATTCCGCCGCGGCTCCGAGCTCCCTGGAGGGGCCGGCGCCCTGCCCCTGTGGGGCCCTCAGGGTGGTCCTGGGGGTGCAGGAGTGGGTTAGACAGAAGGGCTCTTCTGGATTGGCAGTGGCAGTCCCGGAGATGGGACAGCAAGGGGCCTCCCGGGGGCCACAGGGCAGCCCGGGCCCGCCCCACCCCCAGCCTGGAGGCGGAGAGTGACCGGCGAGCGCGGTGCACCAGGAAGGGGGACCTAGTCATCTCAGGGATGGCCGATGGGCGCAGTCCCCGCCACCTCCCCCCCAGAGGCCTCTCCAGGCCTGCTTCCCCTCCTGGAAAGACAGAGGGGCCGGTTTAAAGCTCAGGGCAGCGTCGTCATTAGACGTGGGGTGCCTGGGCGGCTCAGTCGGTTGGGTGTCCGACTCTTGGTTTCTGCTCAGGTCGGGGTCTCCCAGTTCATGGATCCCTCGGGAAACAGGACCGCCGTGAGTGCGCCCTGTCTCGTGAGGGGGTGTCGAGCCTTCGACTAAAGGCTCGCTCCAGGAAACGGCCTCGGAAAGACATCAGCCTGCAAACCACACGAACCCAGGGTCCAGACCCACGCTCGCCGCTTCCTAGCTAAGCGACTGCGGGTGCAGCGCCGAACACCTCTGAGCCTCAGTTTCCCCCTCTGTAACAGGGCGGAGGGACTGCTATCTCAGAGCGTGGTGGCGGAGCCTCTGGCGAGAAGCGGTACGCGTGGGTCTTAAAGAAGACGGGGCTCCGCGTGGTCCAGTCTCCGCCCTGAATCCCGTGCCAGCGTTGGGAGGAGAACAAACACTAAAACTGAACAGTGGTCAAGTTCATGTGTGTCTGTGAAAGAACTCTGAAGAACGTGTAAGTGGCGACCCATCCCTGCACACCCGGGCTAGACACGCGTGTTTCCGCTCCTTCCCGGGGCCCGGCTCCTCCTGGCCCTTTGTGGGTCGGCTTCGCCTACAGTCTGGTTAGCCTGTGTGCTTCCCCCGGCCGGGACAGGAGGGTCCTCCGAAGGCGCTGTATCCCCCGCGGGAGGAAGGTCCAGTGTGCCGCCAGGCCCGCTGGTGGCGGTCCAGCCGTCCCTGGGTCAGAAGCAGGACCCCGAGCGGCAGACGGGACTCGTTCCCGGCCTGCTACAGATGGCATTTGGAGAACGAAAGCTGGTTCTTCCCCTTCTGTCCGGAACGAGCGAGAAGTCTAGAGCTTCCGGGGAATTCAGCGCGTGCCCGAGCATGGTCTGATCAGATGGGGGGGGGCGTGCTGAGTGAGCCCCGCACCCTGCACCCCTGCTCCCGCCCCTGGGAGTCCCAGGAAGAGCTTTCGGGTGCTTGGCACAGCCGCCACGGGTACTCGAGGCTGGAGCGACAGGTAAGGCGGGCTGTCCGCAGGCCACCTCCGAGGGCTGCCTCCGGGGGGGGGGTCCTGGTGACCAAATTCAGAACGTGCAGGGACTTCGTTTCGCTTGTCCTCAGCCACTTCCGGGAGCTGGCAGAGCTGGTCTTAGCTTTCCCCCAAGACATGCGAGGTCTCCTGGCGCCTCTGGCTTCCCGGTCCTCCCTCCCCACCTGCTTCTCTGCTGCTCCCACTCGGCCGAGACTTACCCACCCCGCCCCTCACCCTCGCATTCGTGCTCCTCCCAAGAGCCACCGCTGTGAGTGTATTTTTTGAATAGCTTTACTGAGCGACAGTTGATATAATAAATTACACGTATTTGAAGTGTGCAGTTCAGTGAGTTTTGACAGGTGTGTTCCTGAGGAACCACCACCCAGTTAACATCACAAACATATTCCTGCCGCCCAACAGCTTCCCCTTGCCCCTCTCCCCACCTCCCCTTGCCCCTTCCTCTCCCCGCCTCCCCTCCCCGCCCTCCTGCAACCACCCATCTGCCCTCCTGCCTTCTGTCACTATAGATTAGTTTGCATTTGCTAGGATTTTGTTTTCTTCTATTTTTAATTTTTTTAACGTTTATTTATTTTTGAGAGACAGAACAGAGTGTGAGATGGGGAGGGGCAGAGAGAGGGAGACACAGAATCCGAAGCAGGCTCCAGGCTCTGAGCCGTCAGCACAGAGCCCAACGCGGGGCTCGAACTCACAAACTGTGAGATCATGACCTGAGCTGAAGTCAGCCGCTTAACCCACTGAGCCACCCAGGCGCGCCTAAGATTTTATATCAATGGAGTCGTATACTGGCTGCTCCCCTTCGTCTGGGTTTCGCTCGCTTCGCGTAAATATTCTGAGATTCATCCACGGTGGGGGGGGGGCGGCGGGTGTCAGTAGCTCGTCCTTCTCATGGCCGAGGACGAGTCCGGTGCGTGGATGTGCCCGTCGGTATACCCACTCACCTGCCGGCAGACGTTTGGGCTGATGGCAGTGTTCCGACGAACGAAGCTGTCGCGAACCTGCGGGCGCCTGGGTGGCCCGGGGGGTTAGGCGTCTGACTTGATTGCAGCTCCGGTCACCGTCTCCCGGCTGGACAGATCGAGCCCTGCGTCGGCAGCCGTCAGCACAGAGCCTCCTTGGCGCTCTCTCTCCTTCTCTCTCCGCTCCTCTCCAGCTTTTGTGTGTGCGCTCTCCCTCTCTTAAAATAAATAAAGTTAAAAAGAAAAGGTATCTGGTTTTTTTAAAAAAAAGAAGCCCCGTGAGCCGTGGCGCGCAAGTCTCCATACGGATGCGCTCTCGTTTCTCCCGGGCGAGTACCCGGGCCGGGCACGGCCGGGCCCCCTGGCACCCGCATGTCACAGTGTTTAAGAAACTGCCCGCCGTTTTCTCAAGCGGTCACCCGTTTTGCGTCACACCCCCGAGAGCTTCGGTCGCTCCCCGCCCTCACCGACACTTGGTGCGTCACCGTCGCCTGATGGGCGAGGATGCCGAGAGCGACGGAAGGCCCATAAAGATGGCTGGAACCGTGAGGACCGGTGTCGCCGCGCCTGATCCACGTCGCGGGCGGGGGCGGGGTGGTACCGGGTTCGTTCGGCACATCATAGCCTGGGGGCTGAGAATGACTTTTACCTTTTTAAAAGGTTGTAAAAATAATCATAAGAAATATTGCCCCCCCCCACCCACCCCAAGCCTTTCACGAGAGGCCCGGGGTGGAGGACAGTGTGGCCTAGTGGCCACACGGGGTCCCTGCTGTGTGGTCGGGGGTCTGTAAGCTGGAGCCCTAATGCTGAGCCGCTGACTCCGTGCCTGGCCCCGGGATGGGCCCTGAAGATAGAGAATGCAGTCGACACAGCCGTGACCTTCAACGCGTCCACAGCTGGTGGAAATTGGCCTTTGCAGCATGGCGCTGAGCGCAGCGATGGGGAAGCCTGGGCGTCGGGGAGCCCAGAGGAGGCACGGAACTGAGAGGGTGGCGGGGAAGGCTTCCTGGAGGCAGGGACCTCATCGCGCAGTCTTTAAAGATGGGTAGGAACTGGCAGAGGGAGGGGGAGAGGAGGGGATGGGGTGCAGTAGAAAGACAGTAGTACTTCTTCCCTGCCCTCCCCTCCCCTCCCCTCCCCCTTAACTTCATTCATTCATTTAATCATGCATTCAGCAAACCCTTCCTGAGGGTCCCGGCGTGCTGGGCACAGGGCAACGGAGGGAAGGCACCGCAGCTTCTGCTCCCGAGAGGGCATGGGAGGTGTCACCGTGTAAAGGAAAGTCTCCTGGGATAGAGGGGGGCTGCTCTGGGCAGCTCCTTTGTGTTGGGAGGTCAGAGGGAGAGTCTGGGAGGAGCCCAGACTCAGAATCTAGAAGCACCCCAGGAGGAGGGGCCGCTGTGAGGTGACCTTAGCAGCAGGGGCGGGGGGCGGGGGGGGGAGCTGGGAGTCTCCCTCCCCTCCATCGCCCTGGTGAGGCGGGGCCATGCTCGCCTGGAGTCCGGGCCAGCCCGAGGCTGCTGGGATGTGCCCTGCGCTCACCCACGTGGGGCCACGCGCCTCGTCGGTGGTGCCGAGGCAGACCGGCTGTCCCCGTCCCCGCCCTCCCTGCCCTTCCTGCCCTGGCACGGCGTGGCTCCCGGAACAGCGTGGGCGCGGGACGGCGCGCCCGCAAAGACGCCAGGCACTGGAGCACAGACCTCCGGCCGGGGCTGGGAGGGAGGCGGGGCCGTGTCTGTCCCGGTTTATAGACAAAGGAGAATGGGGCCAGAGAAGGCAAGCCGCTTGGCCAGGGCCACTCAGCCAGGAGCCCGTCTGGGAGCCCGGCCCTCGACTGTGTCTGCGGGGGTGACTAGAGATGCTGCAGGGCCCGGCCCTCCGTCAGTGCCTAGGAAATGCCGACCACACCCTCGCAGCGTGCAAGTAGGCGCGGATTTGGCCTTCGGAAAGGCCGTTCCTCTGCGAAGGTTTGTTCCCAGAATGTGAGCAGTGCGGCCGTGGGCATCCCCTGTGGGAATCTGACGCCACCCCCCCTTTGCCAAGGGCCTGCTTCGCGTGCACCGCTGGCCCGTTACCTGGGAGGCGGTGTCCCGATTTCCATCCTGAGATGAGGCCTCGGGCAAGGGCAGGCCACGTGATCCTCAAACCCGGGCCTGCTGGTCTCTCCAGGCCAGGTCAGGTCGCCTGCAGGTGGGGACGAGTGGGCTTTCGAGCCAGACTTGCCTATAATGCTCCAGGGTGGTCTCCTTAGGGAGTTGAGAGCCATGGCGGAGGGGGCACAGCCTTCGGAGCCCCAGCAACTGAGGGCGGGGCCTGGCGGGCCTCAAGCCTGAGCTGCCGGCCCACTCTCCCGCCCCCCGCCCCCCGTTTCCCCAGAGCAGGTGGGCTGCACGGTGCCCTCTGCGGCTGCTGGGAGGGTACAACTGAGCCCTTGTTGGAAATGAGGGCCGGAGGGGGGTGTGCCAAGGCCATCTTGGGGAGCCACGTGCCCGTCGCCATCAGGCTTCCCTTGGGGTTCTGGCCAATCCAAGCCCGAGGAAGCGAAGCGGAGAGCAGCAAGGAGGAACCGAGGTCTTTGCTCCCACGATCACGTGTTGAGCGCCCCACATGCCGCCTCGATCCGACGTAACCAGAGGCGCTCTCCAGGGCAGGGTGCCTGGGGGGGGCAGGGTGCCTGGGGGGGGCAGGGGGGCGGTAGGAGCGCAGCGGGTGGGCTCAACCAGACCCCGGTCCCAGTCGCGGCTCTGCACGCAGCAGCCATGTGACGCGGGCCAGTGACTTTGTCCCTCGGGGTCTCTGCCCCCCTGGTCCGTCCGGTGGCCATCGCGACCTTTCTGGGTGACTCGGGTCCAGGCGGTGATGGGGTGCACGGCAGGCCCTCGGCGAATGAGAACGACTGATTTGCTACCACGCTTGCGGTGGCCTCCAAATGCCGCTGCTCCAGGAGCCAGGGGAGGTCGGGGCCGCTGTGTCCCCCCAGCCCGGCTTGCCACAAGGGCCCCCGCAAACGCTTGCTGAGGGCAGAAGGGAGGGAGGCAGAGGGCAAGGAGAGAGAGGCCTTGGGCCGGTCCCCCTAGCCTGTTACTAGCCTCGGGGGTGCCGCCAAGGGGCAAGTTCAGCCAAGCCCAGCACGCTCCCTGCCCCGGGGGACGTCTCTCAGCGGCCGTCACGCGTCCCTCGTCCCAGTTCCGATTTGTTGTTCCCCAAGAACCGTCTTGCTCTTCTTTGGCTGACCGATCCCCCCAAACGGAGAACTCCGGCCGCCGTGCCAGGAGGAAGCGTGTTGTCCAGCCCCAGGCGAGGCAGCCACACAGAGCACGGCGGGGACCCCCTTCTTCCCAGGAGGCCCCCGGGGAGGAGGGGGGCTGTGTGGCAGGGGCTCCGCGGGCGGCCCTGGCCCGGCGACTTGGGCCCTAGTTGCCGTTCCGGAGGAGGCCAGGGCCCGCGGCTGGATCAGAGGCCCGCTCTCGGAGGAGGGCTCGAGTTACAGACCGGCCTGGCCACGCCGGGCAGGGCCGCGCAGCAGGCAGGGCCCGGCGAAGAAGGGTCACGAGACCCTGGCTGTTTCTAGAAAGACTTCCTTTCCAGATGATTTCTTTCCCTCCGTTTCCAAGGTTAACTGGGGGCGTCCTGGGTCATTCAAAGGGCTCTTTGAGTGAGAACGCGATGAATGGACACAAGGAAGTCTCGGGCCTGGTGTATGAATAACCCGGGGTGGGCTCGTGGGAGCAAGCCGCTGCGGGGTGGTTGGGTTTTTTTTTCTTTCTCTTTTTTTCTTTTTCTGTATCAGACTTCTTTTCCCTGTTGCCTTGGAAACAAGCCTCGTGAGGGGGATGTCAGGAGTTGTGTGACTCGGGTTCAAGCCTCGGCGGTTCCTTCGTTTTGCACGGTGGGCAGGTCCCACGCCTGCCGAGCGCTGCGTGCCGTGAATCAGGGCAATGGGACGCGTCCCCGCCGCCCATGGTGACATGATACCAATGATGACAAAATAAGTATTGCCCCTCGTGGCTGCCGTTTCTTGTCTTCCGTGTGCTGGGCGAGAACCATCCCGGTTGGGTCTTTGGCACAACCCTTTGAAGGGGCAGGCTTTCTGATCTCTTTACCGTAAGGAAACTGTGGCCCGCGAGCCTCGGGGGAGGCCCTGAGCCATCGGCTGACTCTCTGAGAGCAGCTGAGAGGGAGAGAGAAGACAGGTTTAAACCGCGTCCACGAGCCAGCCACGCGTGGCCCCGGGAATTAGTCTCCAAGCCTGGTGGGGAGAAAGGCAACTGGTCGGCTTACAAGCAGGCCGGTCGTTCTGCGTGGGTTTCTGGACCGCGGAGGTCGGGGACAGCCCGGAGAGGGGTGCAGAAGAGTCACCACCCTCATGCCACAGGGCTTGAGGTGGAACTGGCCGCTTTTCAGGGCCTTCGGTGTGGGTGAGGTCTGGCGCCTGCGTGGGGAGGGCTTCGGAATCAGACACGCCTGGGTTCCAGTCCCAGAGCCCCGCTTAACCCATTCGGTGACCTTGAACTAGTCCCTTCGGCTCTTTCAGCCTCAGTCTGTCTTTGCTAAATGTGGGTAAGTGACATCGAAGTCACCGTACGGGGCTGTCGTGAGAGCTGAAGGAGATGAGACGTGTGTGGGTAACTCGTTCCTGGCACGTAGTAGATCCGCAGTTAATGGTTGTCGTGACTTCCGCCGCCATCACCTTCCTCAGCGACGCGGCGTCAGCGTGTGTCTAGGCTCCGGGGGCACGCTTTGGGTATATGCGACGTGGGGAAGCGGGATGTGAAGAGGGTCACGTAAAGGAGACGTTCTGGGGCTGGTACGGAAAAGGCCGAAGTCGCCGAGGGTGGTCTCGGGGTGAGGGAAGGTTCCGTAGAGATGGGAGAATGGGGGAGGCAGCCTTAGACGGGGAGGCGGCAAGCACAGAAGCCCAGAGGCACGGCTGAATGTGGCCACGCCCCCTGGCCTTTGCGTGCGGTGGGCGTTTATGTCACCCTTCTTGGTGGGTGCACTCCTATTGACCCTTCAAAACCCCACGCAGGTGCCCCTCCTCTAAGTGCAGACCCTCCGTGAGTGGTCGTCGTCCCCTTGCTCGTGTTTGCTCAGCAGCCCGCTTCCTTGGGTTGGTTCGGGAGCATGGCATTCACGGGACACTTGTGTTGCAAGTGTTCATTTCTTGTTTTCCGGCTCTTTCTCCTGCCTGAGGAATTCTCTAGAGCATGCCTGTTTGCATCAGATTCTCGGGAGAAAATGGCGTTTCCTGTTGGAGGTGGTCCATTGGAAGACCTTCCCACCCCCTTAAGCTACTCTGAGCTCTTCATGGACTGTTGGTCCCCGCCCGGCCCCCCGCCCCCCTCCCCCAGAGCTCGCACGAAGCAACCGCACAGGGAACGTTCGCTGAAGGAATGAAGGAGCGACGCTCTGGTCCCGGTAACCGCACACGCCTGTCCGGAAGCAGGTGACCTCCGGGGCCCGCCTCGCCTCGTGGATAAAGTTCCTGTGCACCCTCTGGATGTCAGCGGTTTCTGCAGCGGTTTTTGGGGTTCCTTACGTAAGGAGATGGCTCCTTTCCTTTTTGGTGCCCAGCGGTGTCCCAGGAGTTTCCGGGAGAGAATAGAAGAGTTTGCAGAAAGAGCCCTCTGGGGGGCAAGTGGTCGGGCCGCGTCCCAGTTTTCGGGGAGCATCGCTTTTTATAGCCAGCTCTGTACCGAACAGGAGCCAGGGGTGGGGGGGCAGGCAGGCAGCCTGGCTCTTCAGCTCGCTTCTGTACCGCTCTTCCCTTCTGGAAGGAGGCGGAACTGTGGAGCCCTGCCTGCTACCCGGTCTCCTGTGCGCGTCTGGATGCTCGCGCTCCATCCAGACTGCTGTGGCCGGCGGGGAGGGGAGGGGGTCCCAGGAAGGACATCCCCGCCGTGTCCAAGGCGTGAGGCCAGGGCGAGCAGACTCCACTGCTTCACAGCCGTTTGCGTGTGGGCTGGGCACTGAACTTCCCCGTGCCTCAGTTAACAATCATAGCAGAAACCTTGTTTCGCTGTTGCGAGGCGCCGACGATACAACGCGGTGAAGTAACACGGTGCCGGGCGCGCGGGAAGTGGTACCGACCGTGTCCATAGCAGTGATGCGTGTGATGATTTCATCTCTGGGAATCAGAGAGGTCGAGCACCTGACTCAGCGTGACACAGCTAATAAAAGCCAGGGGCAGGTCTCCGAATCCTTAACTGCGATACTCTACTGAGTTAGCAAATCCAGGGCTGCACTCGGGCGAAGGGACTGAGGCACACGCCTACGGCACAAAACGTAGGGAGACACACAAAAAAATCTGTAATCGAGAGAATGTTTTAATGTGGTATTTTTTAAATTTTTCTTTATTTTAGAGAGAGAACATACATGATTGGGGGAGAGGGGCAAAGAGAGAGAGTGAGAGAGAGAGAGAATGTCTCAAGCAGGCTCTATGCTCAGTGTGGAGCCCAACACGGGGCTTGATCCTGGGGCCCTGGGGGGCACGACCTGAGCCGAAATCAAGAGTCGGACACTTAGCCGACCTGAGCCGCCCAGGCGCCTCTCAAGGTGGCATTTTTTTAAAAAAATAGAAGTTAATATAAAAATCCACGAACCAACTACCAACCTCATAACTAAAGGCAGGATCGGCAGACCTGACTTTTTTTCCTTTCGGCTCTGACACCAGGACGACTCAGCCCGGCCCTGAGCAAGTCCCTTTTTGTGGGACGGCTAGACACAAACATAAAACTCCTATCCGACCATAGCGAACATCCATGTAGCAAAAGGTCTGTGTGGACCCTTCTCATTGGCAGAGCCGGGTTTCTCGGTGTGAAATCGGACCCTGGTCTACAGGTTGAGAGGCAGGCACGGCCTACTACCCCGCATAATTTTCAGACCTATAGAAAAGTTATCTGGGGGTCGGGGGGACTCACAGACACTCCCCAGCGAGATAATAGAACTGCTAACAGTTTGCTCAGTTTGCTTTATAAAGATCTCGCCAGCCGGCCATTCCTTGGTGCATCTTTTTTTGTTTCTCCCCTGCATATCCAAGTAGGTACAGACATCAGTGTGCTTCTGCATGTAGGTCACTCGCATTTTTTTTTTTTTTTTTTAGTGTTTAGTTTTGAGAGAGAGAGAGAGAGACAGAACTTGAGAGGGGGAGGGGCCGAGAGAGAGGGAGACACAGAATCTGAAGCAGGCTCCAGGCTCTGAGCCGTCAGCACAGAGCCCGATGCAGGGCCCGAACCCACGAACCCGTGAGATCCTGACCTGAGCCGAAGTCGGAGGCTCAACAGGAAGGAGCCCCCCAGGCGGCCCCAGGCCATCGTTTTTAATTCTTTTGATCTCGGATGTTACATTCCTTTTGGAATTCTATACGGATTGCTTTTTCCCTCTGCCGTGGACAAAAATGTCTCTCTGGCCCCAACCTGGCCAACGCTGGGTATTATCACTCTAAGGTGATTTCCGGACTGCTCCAGTTGAACTCTGTTGCCTCCCAAGGGCCCCAGATTTCCGCGCTCCGTGTCCAGATGGCCTGCGGAGAAAGCTGTGTCCTTTTTCAGCGCGTTGGGTATTTCTGGTGTCGCTCTCAGGGATCCAGGTGGGAAGGACTCGGCTGTTGCCTCGGTCTGCCTCCTCCCTGGCGGTTCCTGGCTCGCCGAGTGAGGGAGCAGGGCTGCCGAGGGGCCCGTCTTGCTGCAGGAGGCTGACCGTGGCCGCTCCACGCGAGGAAACGGGCCGACTTGGAGACCTGAAGCCCCGGGACCCCGGAGGGGGGTGGGGGTGGCTGGGCAGGGCTAGACCCACGCACGGAGGTGGGGTCCGGTGCCCGGTGCGTGCGCGCCTCCTCACCTGCGGGGTGGGCTGGTGCTTCCTCACAGACAGGACCCGCAGGCGGCTGGGAGAGCCCCTCAGCACCCGTTCTTCCCCCCCTCGTTCTGCGGCAGCCCTTCGTTTCCCGATGAGCCAGACACCGCCCCTGCCTCCGATGTGATTTCTGTGGGTCGGGCATTTGGGAGCAGCTGGGCTGGGGGGCCTCTGGCCCAGGGACTCGCATTAGGTTGAAGTCAAGGGCAGCAATCACCCGAGGGCTTGGGGGTGTGGCGTCTCCTTCCGAAGTGGTTCACTCATATGACTGGCAAGTGGGTGCTGGCTGTAGGCTGGGGGCCCCGAATGCCCTCCATACGCCCGCCTGGGCATCCTCACAGCATAGCGGCTGGCTTCCCCCGGCACCCTCTAAGAGAGGAAACCGCTACTTTTTCTGCCCCAACCTTGGAAGTCTCGCCCTGTCGTTTCTGCCTTATATTCTGGGGCTCGGAGACCAACTCTGACTCATTGTGGGAGGGGACTACGCCAGGGTGGGAATGACAGGGGCCGGGAGCACGGGGGGGGGGGGCCGTCTTTGAGCTCCTCCCACCTCGAACGACCTTAGCAGATGACTTTGCCTTTCCGGGCCTCGGTCTCCTCCTCTGTCAAGTGGGTGCATGAGTTAATTCCTGCGAACACTTAGAACGGCGTTGGGAACTCAGTCTCACTCTCAGTAAATATCAGCCACTGTCATAGTTGTGACAGTGGCAGGGACCGTGCTTAGTCTCCGTACCCAGTCCTGGCCCGGAGCAAGCACGCTCCGAGTGTGTGAGCGAATGAGCAAGCGGACGGACGGATGACTGTGAGCAGATGGACAGCCGTCAGGACTGGGAGCGCAGAGCAGAAAGAGACCAGTGTCAGCCGTGTCGTCAGAAATGCTTTTATAAAGAACCCTCTCGAGCGAGAGAGGCCCTTTGATTGGCATGTAGCAAATATTTATTTAAAGCTGCGAGTGGGGGAAAGGCGCATGGGACGCGGTCAGACCTATTAAGGTATCAAGTCTTGGACTCAGCGTTCGAACAATAAATATTTATTGAACTCCCAGCTCTGGGCCAGGTGCCAGGTCAGACCCAGAACTCGGGGTGGGGGTGGGGGTCGGAACAGCCTCCGCCCGTGCCCCGGTAGGATCTTCGCTGTGTGACGGTGGGCCAGCGAATCTCTGTCTCTGAGCCTTCACTTCCTTACCTGCAGAATGGGGAGGCGTGGATCCCCGCTGGAGGGAGAGAGCTCCTTCAACAAGTGTGCCTCCGGTCTGTTCTCCAGCTGCGGGGGATCCTTCCCACACGGCCGCCCCCTCAGGTCTCAGAGCCCCCCCCACCCACCGACTACTCAGCCCCACAAGGGTTAAAACCCAGGAGCTCATGTGACCCCGTGTAAACCATGAATCATTCCCATCGCGAGCCTCCCGCCCAGGATGGGGCAGACGCTGTGCCCCGGGGTTGCCATGGCAACCCCGCCCGCCCCGAAACGCAGCCCAGCCCCGTTCCTTCCTTGAGGGATCTGGGGGCTGTTTCACCTGGCCGGGCGTTGCTTTCCAGGCAGGGAGGGAGGGCGGGCGGGAAAGGAGAGAGAGACAGACACACTGACAAGCTTGGGGACAAACAAGTGGAACTTGAGACCCGGGGAGGGAGCAGGCACCCTGACTGAGAGACAGGCCACCAGAGGGAGACACACCGACAGCCGAGATGCCGAGCAGGTCCCGAGATGCCGCCCGTCGCCCCCAGAGGCGGTTTCCCAACTGTCCCGACCTTCCCGGGGCTGCCGGCTCTCCGCCAGCCACGCGCCCGCGCGCGCACGCATGTGCAGCCCGCGGCGAGGGCACAGGGCGGGTAGGCTGTTGGCACGTGAAGTCACCATCAGCCCCGAGGGACGGTGAGCGAGTTGGGACTTGGGGGAGAAAAAAAAAATGGGGGCGGACGTCAGCTCCCTGGGCGGCCGCCTCCCTGAGGCCCCTCCTGCATTCCTGGGCAGCGAAGCCCCCTCGCTAAGACGGGGACTGATGTCATCCTAGGCTGCCGAGAGCCCCGGGAGAGCCTGGGGGGGGGACCCGGGGGCCCCTGCAGGCTGGCTCCGGAAGTGAGCTAGCCGCCTGCCGCCCGACAGGTTCGGAGTCTCTGGCCAGAGGACGAAAAACCTGACTGGCAGGGGGCAGGTGAGCAGGGCCCAGCTGGGGGCAGCGGCGCGGCGGAGGCAGGTGGCAGCCCGCCCACCTGGTCCTTCCGGGCGGGCGTGCACGCGGGAGGGGCCGCCCACCTGAGGGACGGTGAGCTCCGGGGCGCCCAGGGCCGCCGCCTCTTCCTCCCCCACCTCGAGGGGACTGTCACACCCTGGAGCGAGCGCCGCTCCATCTGCCCAGGCTCCCGGTCACCGCCAGCCCCGCGAGCGAGTGCCGACCGCCCGGCGTGTTGACTCTGCCACCGGGGCGGGTGCGCTCCCGCCCGACCCTGAGCCGCCGCCTCCGAGTTCTCAGCGACACCCGCGGGGGCCGCCGCTGCTGGCTCAGCGATGGCTGTTTACGCCCGGCGGGGCTGAGGAGCGCGCGGGGTTCCTGTCCGAGACCTCGTGGCAGGAGCAGAAAGTAGGAAGAGGGAGAGGAGGACCCGGCCTGGCCATCGCTCCCCCCACCCCCGACTCGCCTCCTCCCGGCCCTCCTCCGGCCCCATGGATTACCTGGGGGACAAACTCACCGTGGCCCAAACCCACGTGACCCAGTGGGTGGGCACCGTGAGGAGGTCCTTCCAGGAAGCCCTCAACTTGGTGACCGCCACGGTGGGCCACGAGCGGACGGGTGGGGAGCCCGCCGGCCGCACCGCCTTCAAGCGCACCTCCTCCTTCCGACACCTGGCCTCCCGGAGTCGGGAGTCTTTCCGGCGCTTCTCCGCCCGCAGCCAGCAGAGGTTCTCGTCCCTGCGGAAGAGGCAGCCGGACTCCGAGCCACCAGACCTCGTAAGCTGATTACGTGTTTTTTGGTAAACTATTAAAGCGACAGTAAAAACTCCTCCCCTCCCCTGCTCCCCCGTACTGGGGGAGGGGGTCCCCCGAGATCCAACCAGGGCAGCTGCCTCTTCCAGAATCATGGTCGGTCAAGCCCCGCGCTTCCTGTCCCCCGTGCCTGGGGGAGAGGGATCGGTGGCGGTGCTTCCCCCCACGGTGGAGTCGCTCTGTCTCCTGGCGCAGGTCAGGCAATGGGTCCCCAGCCCGTGAGGATGGGGCCGGCGCGGGAGGCAGGCCCGCTGTGCCAGTTCTATCTGTGAGCGCCGACTCCCTAGCCCCAGACACAGAGGCCAGAGCTCCCCTATTTTTAGCGAGGATTACTTGGCACCTGCTGCCGCTCCTCCGAGCCTCCCGGGGGGGCCGAGTGTCCGGGTCGGGTGCAGCTTGGGTTGTAGCTCTCGTGAGGTCGATCGTCCGAGCAGAATTGTGAGGTCGCCTCCGACCATCCGGGGAGACCCGAGGCGGTGGGCATGTTCGCCTGGTGGCCCGTGGACCTGGGGTGTGGCGTGGGTCCTGGGGCCCTGTCCTCTCTCCCTCAGGCAGGCTCGAAGGGGTTTAGGAGACCAGGGCGGAATGACTTCTAAGGATGCGAAACCTGCTTTTGCGTCCTGCTAGGGGACAGTGCAGAATTGATCTCAGGGAACTCGTTGATGTTGGAGAGAGGCAGGACCGGGCCCAGAGAGGGCAAGGCAGCTTCCCGGGGGAGCCCAGCAAGTGAATGGCAGAGCCGGGGCTGGGATCTTGGGCTCTGAAGCCACCCCCTTCCCCCACTCCAGGCTGTCTCTAGCTAAGCCCCTCCTGTTCTCTCTCCTGGCCTTCCCGATAACTTCAGGGAAGCCCACCCCACTGACTGAACTCAGAGCGAGGGCTTCTGCCCCATGACTGTGTCAGCCCCGCTCAGAGGGACCCGAGGGCAGGGGATGGGCTGGGCCAGTGGCTTCCCTGGGCTCGGCGTGGTGGTACCCGCGGACGGCGTGTTGCCCGGCATTGAGGGACGGTGCCAGCAGGCAGGGCGGGGGGGAGGGGGGCGGTGTACACCAGGCTCCGAG
The DNA here is from genome assembly GCA_030068075.1 of Paguma larvata. Classification (NCBI taxonomy): domain Eukaryota; kingdom Metazoa; phylum Chordata; class Mammalia; order Carnivora; family Viverridae; genus Paguma; species Paguma larvata. The sequence goes on from CM057835.1 coordinate 63,480,719, forward strand.
CTGGCCCTCTGCACACTCGAGGTCGTCGAAAGCTCATAGCTGCCCAGACAGGTGTGGTGACCCTCCCAGGGTCACACGGCTAGCAGAGCCGTCAGATGCAGACACAGTAGTCCCATTAATATGACGTGTTCTCTTGTGGGCCTGGGCCGCTTTGCAGCTGTGGAAAGGTCAGTGGGGCCTGAATTTGGAAGACATTTCCGCCAAGCCACCCGCCGGAAGGGGTTTCCTGGGCCAGGGAGAGACGGCCTCTGTTCTTTCTTTCCGTCTCTGTCTCTGTGTGCATATCTCTGCCTCTCTCCATCTCTCTCTGTCTCTGCCAGTCTCTTGTTCCCTCTGCAGGCAATGCAGTTAAGGGCACGGGGTTCGGTCCTCTGTTCAGCTCTCTCGCCCTGAGAGCCGTGTCACCCTGGGCATTGACCCCCCCCCCCAGGCCTGTGTGAGGCGTCAGGACCGCTCTGCGGCCTGCCCGCCGCCCCGCCCCCCCAGCCCGGTGAAGGAATGAATGAGGTCAGGCTGTGTCTCCGCTCACTGTTGCGTCCCGGCGCCCGCAGCAGTGCGAATACGAGCTAAAGGGCTCTGGGCTCCGGGTTCCTGCCCGTTTAGCATTTGGCATCTAGCCAGCGGTGAGCGCCGGCCGGCACTGGGTCTGAGAGCTTGGCTCAGACTCAGCCACGTCCTGGTGGAGGGACTTTGATCCTTGGCCGGGCCTCAGTTTCCTCCCCTGGCGGATGGGGTGAGCCGCGGCGTCGTGCGGCGGTCCGAGGAGCGCCCGGCACCGTGCCGGGTGCGGAGTACGCACGCGCTTATAAATCGCCTTCTCCCCGTCGGAGGCGGTGATCTTACGATGTTCCAGACTCGGCAAGGCGAGGGCAGAGCCGGGCTGGGGTTTGAATCCCGGCTCCGCCACTTCGCAGCCGGGCAGCCTCGGGCGGACTCCTCCCTTCCCTGGGCCTCTGCTTTCTCATCTGCGAAACGGGGATGGTCCTCGCTTCACGTTTCCGTTCCCCATCACTATCGTGCGACGGGCGCGGCCACGCCTAGCACGGGGTCGGCGCGCCTTCGGAGTCCGCTGTCGCTCTTGCGACAACCAGACCTTTCCTCTCCAGCCGTCCCTTCCAAGATTCCCAGTGAACTGGAAAGTCCACACACGCCCCTTTTACTCCCGGACCTCACTCAAATATTTGTTTTCTAGGAGGAAACTTTTTAAAGCCACGCGGACAGTTACCTAAGAGTCTGGGGACGAGGGCAGTATCCGTGCTGGGCGGGGAGGGGGGCGGGGTTTTGGTCTCCACCACCTGAACTTGTACGTGATTTATCTAAAAAGGCCGTTCAGTTCCAAGTCCTGCCTCGGGCTCAAATTTACTCAGGGCGCCTGGGGAAGAATCTATCGCAGGCGTAAAGTAACCCTCAAAGGCGTGCCCCGAAATGTTTTCTGAGGCCAGCCTTGAAATAAGTTGCTAACGGCTGGCCTCCGCGGCCAAGGAATAAAAGGGGGAAAGAGGGAAAAACAAACACATTGTCTCCGAGCGACAAAGGCAGGAAGAGGCACGTTTGTGCCGCAGCCCAGTGTGAGCCTGAGAACGAAGCCCAGCAGGCTAGGTGGACTCCGAGGAGAGGCCAGACAGAAAGTTCCAGAACCCGAGAACAATGGCAGTGCCACAGAGGCCGAAGCTGCGAGAAAAACGGGAAGCAGGGCGGGGGAGGGGGGGGTCTCCAAGGTCATAGGATGCTACCCAGAGGGCTACGGAGCGGGACGGACTGGAGATCGAGTCTCAGGTCCTGCACAAGCCGGCCCGGTGACCTCGGGCAAGTTAAATGACCTCTTTTAGCCTCGGCGTCCTCGTCCGTAAAGTGGGGATTCGCCTGGGACTTCGCTGGTAGGTGGGCCAGGAGGGGAGAGAGTTGCATAAGAACCGGCACCACTCCGGCGTCCGGGAAGCGCCTGGGATCCAGGAAGGGCCAGGAGTGTGCATCTCACGTCAGTCTGGGGGCGCAGGGGTGCTGTTCGGGCTCTGCGGCTGTAAGTCCCACCTGCCCGCATGGCCAGACCGGTGGCTTTCGGAAAGAGCAAGAGTCGGGCGGGCGTTCCATGAGCGCGTGCCGCAGCCGGGCTCGGCGCTCCACACGAGGTACGTGTCGTGTGCGTATCTTCATTCATTCACTCACGTGTGCAGTCCGCCTGTGTTTGCCGAGCGCGCCCCGGGGTGCTGGCGCTCGGGAGAGGGCAGAGAGCAAACAGACACCACTGCCGCCTCCCCAAAGGTGCTTTCCAGGGGGGCAGAGAATAAAAAGTCTGTGCACATGACTCCGTGATAGACGTGCTGGGAGAGAGGGGACGATCTCAGGATACCGAAGACCTGTCTGTCACATCAGACGGCGCCGTGTGTCCGAGCGTCTCGGTCTCCCCACTGGCGATAACTTGGCCAGGTCGTTCCTTCGCTTGCGGGGATTGTAGCGTTCTTCCTGGCCTCCGCCCCGTGAGATGCCGGTAGCGCCCTCCCAGTCATGACAACCAGAAATGTCTCCAGACACCGCCGAGTGTCCCCGGCGGGCCGTATTGCACTCCCCCCCTTCCCCGGCTGAGAACTGGCTGTACATAATTTGGTTTGGGGGGACTGTCACCGTAGCCCGAGTGTTTCCCCAGCCACCAGAGTCAGGGTGCGGGGGAAGGGCAGGGATCTGATATCCATCAAGCACCTGCTCCTTGCCAGAAACCGGTGTCATCGAATCTGCACGACCACCCCGAGGGAAACGGGGGGCGGGGGGAAGAGCCCCATATTTCATGGCTGAGAAAATCTGAGGCACAGAGAGGTCAAGTCGCGGGCCTGGGGTCGCACAGCCGGAATGGGCGGGTGAGGCCGGGGCTGCAGCACTCCGGCGGGGGGTTTGCCTCACGGGGCCCGCGGCCCTGCCCTGGGGCGCCGCTGCTGTGTATCGAGCCCTCTAGCCGGAGGCTGAGCCGGACTGTTTGGTTCCCGCATCAATCATGGAGCAAAATGAGGCTTAAAATATTCAGCGGAGCCCAGCGTCTCCCACTCCGCGCGCACACAACACACACACACACACACACACACACACACACACACACACGCTTTCAGCAAGTGGCAGAGATTTTGGAAGGAAAGGGGTGTTCGCGGCTGTCCTCTTCAGAAGCCCCGATTTCATACATGCCTCTTTCGTATTAGTTTCTTGAGGCCACTCCCAGCCTGGTGGCTGAAAACCAGGGAAATTCTCTCCCGAGGTCCCAGAGGCCGGAAGTCCCCAGTCCAGCGGTGGGCAGGCCACGCCTCCCACCTGGGCTCAGAGGACCGCCCCTCCTGTCTCTCGCAGCTTCTGGAGGCTCCGGGTCTTCCGTCTTCAGGCGGCCTTGTCCTCTGTCTCTCATAAGGACACTTGTCATTGGATCGAGGGCCCACCGGGTGATCAGCAGGTTCTCACCTCGAGACCCTTACTTCTGTCTCCAAAGACCGTTTTTCCAAGTGAAGTCACAGTCACAGGCGCCCGGCTCGGGAAGTGGACGTGTCTCTTTGGAGGTCATTCGTCAACCTCCCGCACCCTCCTCGTTCCGGCCCTTTCCCCTCCAGTCCGTTCTCCGTCCCGCAACCCAGGGGGTCAGGTCACCCCCCTCCCCTGGCTCGCCTTAGACCTTGAAAGGTCCCGCTTCTTACCGTGGCCTTCAGGGCCCTGGGGGATCTGGCTCTCCTTCCCTCTCAACCTCGGCTCTTAAGGCCGCTCATTCTGCTCGTGCCACTCTGACCGCCTGCTCTTCTTCAGTCAGTGCGAGCTCCCCGCGGCCCCAGGGTGTCTGCCCTCCCCGTTCCCTGGAATGCCCTTCCCTCTCCCTTCCCCTCCACGAGGCTTCCTGACAGCCGAGGCTGGGAAGAGTCCTCGCCATGGTTCTCTCCACTACCCCCGCCCCCGCCCGCCCAGTTGATGTCTTCCTGCTACTGGTCCCCGTTCTGCTTCTTTTCCTTTTACCCGCCTGTTCCATGTTCTCTCCCAGAAGGCAAAGTCCGTGAGGGGCGCCTGGGGGGCTCAGCCGGTTAAGCGTCCGACTCCTGATTTCAGCTCAGGTCGTGATCTATGGTTTGTGAATCCCAGCCCTGTGCCCAAGCTCTGCGCTGACAGGGCTGAGCCTGCTTGGGACTCTCGCTCCTGCCCCCTCTCTGCCCCTCCCCCACTCATGCTATCTCCGGGTCTTGAAATAAGTAAATAAACATTTGAAGAAAAGAAAGCAAGGCCTGCGAGGGCCGGGGTCTTCAGCTGGCCTGGTTCCCCTTGGCGTCGGAGCTTGCGCCGCGTCTGCCTTCCCCAAACCCTCCTCCTTCATTTTTCTGTTCGTTTCGTGGCCCCGTCTCCTTATCACACGCGGGGACACTGAGGTCAGCTACCCACCTTCTAGAAGCGGACACCAGGAGGCCGGCCCAGGGAGGTCTGGGGTTCTTCCCAGGACCCAGGGGCGGAGCCCGCGTGGCTCCCTCTGCCTGGAGGACTCTTCTGGCTCCCTTCACCTCCAGCCAGCACTTACTGAGCACCTACTGTGTGCCGGGTACAGGTGTTTTGGGTTTTTTTGTTGTTGTTTGTGTGTTTGTTTCTGTTCATTTATTTTTAAGAGAGAGAACGCAAGCGGGGGAGGGACAGAGAGGGAGAGGGAGAGAGGATCCAAAGCGGGCTCTGTGCCGACCGCAGCAAGCCCGACGCGGGGCTCGAACCCGTGAACCGCGAGATCATGGCCTGAGCTGAAGTCGGACGCTCAACCGACCGAGCCGCCCGGGCGCCCAGGCCTCTAGGTTTTTATCCTCCTCCTGAGACTGGCATGTAGGGGAGTCGGGTCAGCTGCCGTGCCCCCTTCCTCCGTCTCCCGAGGTCAGTGCCAAGTGCCACCTGCCGGGGCATGCCCGGAGCCCCATCAGGCGGCCTGCTCTCGGGGGGCCCCTTAGGGCGGGAGGCCCGCGTGTTGGACTCACCCGCCACCCGAGGCCAGCGGGCCACTCTCTCTTGGGCCGGCTGCGCCCAATCTCAGGCTCCTTCCCACCCTCCAGGCAACGGGATGATGTCACCCTGAGAACAATGGCCCCTTCATGATCCAGCCGGGGCCAAAGGCTGGGGCCAAAGCCGGGGCCTCTGGGAGACACCTGGAGAGACACGCAGGGCGGGACAGAGGGCTGGCGGCTCCACAGGGCTCTGCTCGTGTGAGATAATGTTGCTCCCCGCTCCCCTCCCTCCTCCCCCCCCCCCCAGCTAAGAAAGTGAGGCGTGCCGCTCTCCTCTTTGGAAAAGTCTAGAAAAACTGAGCAGAAACAACATCGACCCATGATTCTAACATCAGCGAGAGCTGGTCTTGGCGTTCAAATGCCTTTCCTTCCTGTCTTTGTTCTTCCCTCTCTCAGACCAGATCGCCACTCTTCTGTGTCTGTCTCGCCTTTTCAGAATGCAGCAGGTGGTTTTTAATGGTTATTTACATATTTTGAGAGACAGAGAGAGGGAGCGTGTGCATGCGTGAGAGGGGGAGGGCAGAGAGAGGGCAGAGAGAGAGAATCCCAAGCAGGCTCCGCTCTGTCAGCGCAGAGCCCCACGCGGGGCTCGATCCCACGAACCGAGAGATCACGATCTGAGCCGAAATCCAGAGTCGGATGCTCAGCCGACTGAACCACTCAGGTGCCCCCAAAATGTAGCAGTCCTATGTGCCTTTAGGGAAGGCAAAAAAAAAACGTCGTCCGTGGGCACACAGCATGCCTGCGTGATTTATTAACCCCTCTGGCCGGACGTGTGTCCTTTCCCGTTTGTGGCGGTCAGGAGTGACCGCCGACGTGGGTCGGTTTTGTGCTCTGTCGTCGCACTTTCCAGGCCGTCCCTGAGGTTTAAACTCCCACCCCTGCCCCCTTCTATCTCCGTGACCCGAGGGCCCCTCGGTCACTCTTGCTCTTTCCCTCTCAGCGTTTTCAAGTCCCAGATGTTTTGTTCAGACGAGCGCCTCCGGCTTCCTCATCAGGAAGACAAACATTTCAGGAAGGGAATCCGGATTGATCCGTATCACAGGGAATGTCATACTGGGGGGTTTTGTGAAGAATGGGGCCTGTAGCGAGGAGTCATCGAGTTAATTCCCTATGAGAGGAGGTGACCTACGGAGTGAGCGACAGTGGTCGGTTGGGCGATGCCTTATGGCTGGGTCTTTGGGGGGAAAAGCCTGGATCTGTGGCATCTGCCTATTCTCGCGGTGTAAACACTCCCACCGGGGCCCAGTGCGAGCCGCCGGCCGGCCACCTCGCACACGGAGCCGGGAAACGAGGCCCGGTGCATCACCGCTAGGCAGCGCTCCCAGCACGCAGACTCTCAGTGTGCGTGGCAGGGACCCCAGGACCGTGGGTGGTAGTAAAAGCTGGGGGGTAGGGGGTGAGACGGCCTGTTTTTTCGCCTCTGCTTTGGGCGCGATTTGTCGAATCGTGTGTTTGTTCACTTGAGTGGCCGCGTTAACCACCCGGCTCCCAACCGACTCCTGGTAACTTCACGGTGGTCCCGGGGCAGCCAGGGCGGGCCAGCTCCGGCACACCGCCGTCGGTCGGTTAAGAGAGCGAGCCCCATGGAGTCCCGGAGCCGTGGGCTTGAACCCCGGTTCTGCCTCCCGGTTGCTACCTGACTTTGGGGAGGCTACTTAGTTCTTTATGCCTCTTCGGTGAAGGGGACGACGATGATGCGACTTCACTCCAGGGCTGTGGCGAAGGTCGTGTTGAGGCAGTGCGCGTGGAACGCCATCCGGTGCTCGGCACGCGGGAGGAACCCAGTACGTGGTGGCTGGCGGCGTCATCGTTGTAGTTTATTTAGTGCCAATCACTTGCCTTGCCCCCCGGGCAGCATTCAGACACACATGGGCGGTGTCCGAGTGGCCCCTGTGGCTTCTCACCTTCTGGCGGTCACCATTGTGAAGTTGCCTCCCACCCCCCCCCCCCCCCCCGCAGGGCCCAGTTGGTTTGTGGGACGGGTAGAATGCAGCCGAAGTGACAGCATCACTTCCGAGGGCGGGTCGTAGAGAGCCTGCAGCTCACTCTTGGTTACTCTTTCCCCTCTGTGGGACATTCGCTCGGGGGGAAGCCAGCTGCCATGCCCGGGCAGCCCCACGGGGAGGCCCACGTGGCAAAGACCGGAAGCCTCCAGTCAGCCGCCAGCCGGCAAGTGACACGTGCCGCCGGCCACGCAAGCGAGCCTGGAAGCGGATCCCTTAGCCCGCGGGTGAGGCTCTACCTCTGGGCAACAGCTCGAGTCCACCCTCATGAGCCGCCCTGAGCCAGAACCACTCAGCTGAGCCCCTCACAGACCCCTGATGTCCAGACGCTGTAAGACATACCAAGTGTTCGTTGCTTCGGGCTAGTAAGGTTTGGGGCTATTTGTTACACAGCAGCAGATGACGAATGCCAGTGTCTTCTCTTTTATACCTACTGCAACCGACAGTCTGAGACCGGCCAGGGGTGTTACTCAATCCTTCTTCGCACAGGTGAGTGGATGGAAGCCGGCCTGAACTCAAGTGACCCGCCCAAGGCCCGTAGCGGGCGGACCGCTCTGAATTCCCCGTGGACGCTCCCCTGCCCCAGGGGTCCTTGCTCGTGAAGGAGGCTGCTCCGCCAGGCTGGGTTGAGGGTCCCGGGGGGCTCTTGAGCAACACACCCCTTTAGGAATCGGCGCGAACCTCCCGGCGTGGGAGGGAACCCGTTTCTTGGATCCTAAGCACTCCTCGCCCACGTCAAACTCCTCGAACATTCATCGTGAAGGCTGAGCCACAGACGGCGGCGAGCCCGTGCTCTGATCCGGGAGCGCAGGGTGCCAGGGTGGGGCTCTTCCCCGGCGTCAGTGTCTAGGCGAGGGGAGCACTTCCGACCGCCCCGCTCCGCGGAGAGGAGGACCCTAAAGCAGATTACCCCAGGAGTTAAATGTTTCAAAGTTTGCGGACAAGTTTTTCCCTTTCTTCTTCTTTCTTTCTTTCTTTCTTTCTTTCTTTCTTTCTTTCTTTCTTTCTTTCTTTCTTCCTTCCTTCCTTCCTTCCTTCCTTCCTTCCTTCCTTCCTTCCTTCCTTCCTTCCTTCCTTCCTTTCCTTTCTTTCTTTCTTTCTTTCTTTCTTTCTTTCTTTCTTTCTTTCTCTTTCTTTCTCTCTCTCTCTCTTTCTCTCTCTCTCTCTTCTTTCTTTCTTTCTTTCATTTATTTATTTTGAAAAAGAGAGAGTGCATAAGTGGGAGAGGGGCAGAGAGAGAGAGAGAGAGAGAGAGAGAGAGAACGAGAATCCCAAGCAGGCTCCACACTATCGATGCAGAGCCCGACGTGGGGCTCGAACCCACAAACTGTGAGATCGTGACCTGAGCTGAACCCAAGAGTCAGATACTTAACAAACTGCCCCTACTTTTGGTTTTTATTTTTTTTAGTTTTTATTTTTATTTTTATTTTTTGAGAGCGAGAGTGAGTGTGCATGAGCGGGGCAGGGGCAGAGAAGGGGAGACACATAATCCGAAGCAGGCTCCAGGCTCTGAGCCATCAGCACAGAGGGGGCTCGAACCCACACACTGTGAGGTCATGACCTGAGCTGAAGCCAGACACTTAACCAACTGAGCCGTCCAGGCGCCCCTACTTTTGGTTTTTAAACATAAATTTGCTCTCCTTGGCTGCCTTTTCCTGATTGAGGGGAAAAAAAAAATAGATGCAGGTAGAATCCGGTCAATCGGTTAAGAGCTTTGCTCTCCTTTCAGACAGATCTGAGTTCGAATCCCGGCTTTGCCACTAAGCAGCCATGGGACCTCGGATGGGCGACTTTCCTTCTGCAAGCCTCAGCGTCCTTGTGCGGCACTCGGCACAGCCCCTGGAAGCTGGGGAGTGTGTGCTCAGCGTCAGCTGCTGTGCGCCCCTGCCGAGCGCGGTTTGTCAGGTTAGAGCCGCGGGAACAGCGCGCCGGCCCTCGGCGGCCTCGGCACGAAGCCCGCTGCCGGCCCAGCCGCCGCCTCCAGCTGCCGCGTCTCCGGCCGCTCGGGTCTCGCGGCGAGGCCAGCTGGGAAAACGCGACGTCTATGCAGCAGTGTCGGAGGGAAGACGCTCAGGCGTCACTCCGAGGCAGGGACCGTTGTTCCATTTCACAGGTGGGGAAGTTAAGGCTTAAAGGGCCACCCGTCCTGAGCGCTCCCCACCTGCCAGCCACAGAACGAAGCACACCATCCTAGCGCGCTCCTGTGGCCTGCGCCTCCCCGCCCCCCAGCTGTGAGGTGGGTTACCCTGTTTTCCAGATGGTAAAACTGGGGCCCGGGGAGAACTCACTTGCCCAGAGTCGCCTAGTTTACGACCCGGACTCCAGCTGATGCCTCAGTTTCCGTCCCTCCCAGTCAAGACAATGGACTGAGGGACGCGGTGGGCCTTTCCTGAGCGGTGCCGTGACGCAGCCCCGGGTTTCACGTCACAGCGGCCTTGACCGTGGGGCCGGATCCTTCTCTGTGGCAGGGGCCGTCTTGTGAACTGTGGGATGTTGGGCAGCATCCCTGGCCTCTGTGTAGCGTTTCCAGAATAAAAAAAAATTTTTTTTGTTTTAATGTTTATTTATCTCTGAGACAGAGAGAGACAGGGCATCCAACGGGAGAGGGGCAGAGAGAGGGAGACACCGAATCGGAAGCAGGCTCCAGGCTCTGAGCTGCCGGCACAGAGCCCGACGCGGGGCTCGAACTCATGAACTGTGAGATCATGACCTGAGCTGAAGTCGGACGCTTAACCGACTGCACCACCCAGGCGCCCCTGGTGTTTCCAGACTTTACCAAACGTCCCTGGGGGGCAGAATCGCCCACAGGTGAGCACCGCTGATATATGAACGGTAAGAGCCCGATGTGGGAGCCAAGAGCTGTGACTTGAGGTCCCTACCGGGACCCGAGTAGCCGCGTGGCCTTAGCCGGCAGACTCTGAGAGAAGCCAAGACGTTAGTAGGGCTTTGGAATTTCCTAACTTTTAGGTAAGATAACCTTTGACCCCTGGCGTGATTTGGGGCAAGTCTTTCTACCCTGAAAAAGCATTTTTTTCCCTTCGGCGACGAAACGGAGCAAATAGCGTAAACCAACAGAGGCGTTACCAGGGTGACACCCGGTCAGGTGCCCTGCATGGCACTCGCACGCAGTCAGTGCCTTCTGGTCATTCTGGCTGTGACCCGTCACACGAGGGGCGGGCAGTGTCACACCCCCAGCATTTGAAGGTATTTTTCGTGCTCTGTTGAATTCCCGGACCTGCGTCGTCAGGCTCTGCGTCCAAATATTTGCTTTCCGCCAAAGCCAGAAGTCACCCGGCGGCCCGCACTCCTGTCACTCGCCGGCCCAATTTCTAGCAACGGCCCTTCCCTCGGCGCACCTGTAATGTCTCATCTGTAATACCTCCGCTCGTGGCTGGAAGTCTGTGCCTTCTTCCTGCTGAATTGCCTTCTGCTTGAGGGAGGGGGAGGGAGAGATGTGGGGGGGGGTGTCGAGGCAGCTGCCTCCCCCACCCTCCGCAGACGTGTTGGCAGGAAGCACCCAGAAGGCTCTAGAACCTCCGGTGCTAGGTTCAAAGAGTTGCACCGAGGTAGCTGCCCTGGCGGATGATGGGTAAACAGAGTTTCGGTCTCCACAGCAGTGGTTCTGTGAACCCTGGGAGCGAGTGTAAGCAGACCGCCGAGGGACAGACTCCTGCATCGAGACTTCCTCGTCTGAGAGCTGCTCCTGAGCTTTGGTTGTCCCAACATCTAGGTCATTCCTTCCCACCCTTTTCGTGTTGCGGGAGCCAAAGCCCAGAGAGGGAAAGAGACCTACAGAAAGTCACACGGCAAGTCAGTGACCGATCCGGACTGGAGCTTGGGGTTCTGAATTCAAAGTTGGGGTCCTTAGGGGCCATGCGGTTCTCGACCCTGAGACCCTTCAGAGCTGAGCGACAGACACTTACAGAGCTCCTGCTGTTTGCAAAACTCCGTGGGAGGTGTTAAAGGTAACAACGCGACGGGTCCCGCCTCTGGGGAGTTTTCCAGAAAGTGATTAAGGTGCATATCCAAACCGGGCAGCCTTGAGCCCACCTCTTCTGCATGGCATCCCCTCTGGGCCTCAGTTTCCCTGTCTGTAGCTGGAGGCTCTGGTGTGACCTTTTAGGGCCTTCCCAGTGGCATGGGCCTGGATTCAAATACGCGCCCCCCCCCCGCCATCTGCCAGCTGCCTGACTTTGCCGTAGCCTCAGTTTCCCCGTCTGTAAAAAGGGAATCGTAATACTCGGGACAGCGAGAATTCCTTCCTAACAGGCGTAAGTTGCCCAGCAGAGCCCCTGGTGTGTGGCGGGCGCTCGGTCGGTCGTAGCCGGTAATCCCCTGTGCTTCACCGTACCCGGCCTCCCTGTCCACCCAATGCCTCCGGGCCTTCGCACAAGCCGCTCCCCTGCCTGGAATGCCGAGACGGTGGCACGGGCTCCCTCGGGACTTTGAGGAGAGCAGGCGGGCCCGGCCCCCTGCCTCCCTCCCAGAATCCTTTGCTTGCACTCGGCCTCCCCTCTGAGCCCCCTTCCCTCCCTGAGTTGCTACTTGAGGAGGGAAGCGTGTTCGGGGAGGGGGGGGTATCAAGAGCCGCCGCTAATTAGGCAGGAAGTAGCTACAAAGTGTTAATCAGAGGCATTATGCTCTAAGACCGAGGGAACAACAGTTGGAGGTTTTTCATATCCTACGCTGGAGACTTTTTTTCCTTCCGCATGCATAAATTCGAGGCCTTTTTGGGGAGGGACGGAAAAAGGAACAGGCTGTCAGAGCCCCGCTTAATGAGCTTCCTAAGCTTTTCATGCAACGCGGAGCCCTGCGGATTTTCGACAGGTCTGCGCCATCAGGGGGAAAATGCAGTCCCTCCGGGTTTCGGAGCCGAATCCTGGGGCCGCGGCAGGTGGGGAGGTGCAGGGAACGCAGTGGTGGGGCGTTCGGGAGGGCCGGGTTCGAAGCCTGGTGCTGCCCCTTCCCGTGTCCGGGGCCTTGACCTCTTCGCGCGGTGCTGTCTGTCCTTGGGCGCGAAAAAGGGGCTACCGCTGTGAGGACCAAGGTCAGACCTTGGCGGGCGCCTCGGGTGCTGGTTCGGTGAGAAGAGTCGCGGGCGGGAATCTCGAGGGTCGGATGTACGCCCCTGAATCTGCCTGCGCAGCGGGAGGCCCAGGTGGAGACGGTCACGCGGGTGCCACCCGCGGATGAACGGTCCCTTGAAGTGGGTCCCTCAGCCAGCAAGCGTGCCAGGTGCCTACTGTGTGCCAGGCTCCGCTGGGGGCCCCGGGGATGCATCGGGGAACGGGACAGAGACGGTCCCCGCTCTCGAGGGCAGTGTGTGGTCACAGAAGGGCGTGCCGCGGACCTGCTCTTAGACCATCTTGTACTAAATGAATGAATGAACCAGTGAATGGCCGCGTGGTTGTTAATACCCCTGTTCGTTTTCTGTTTTAAGTTTATTTATTTTCGGAGAGAAAGAGAGAGCGAGAGAGGCACACACGCGGGAGTGGAGGAGGGGCAGAGAGGGAGGGAGACAGAGGGCCCCAAGCACGCTCCACGCTGTCAGCACAGAGCTCGACGTGGGGCTCGATCTCACGAGTTGCGAGATCGTGACCTGAGCCGAAGCCAGGAGTCGGACGCTTGACCCACTGAGCCACCCAGGCGTCCCATGAACACTCCTGTCCTGACCTTGGCAGTGTCTCTGCACTTCTTCCAGATTCTTCCCAGTGGTTCTTACTAGACCATAGGGCAACGCTGAGAAGTACCTACCCTTTCCCGTCCTCAGAGCCCAGCACTCAGCCGGAGCATCCGTGCTGCTCAGGAAACCCCTGACAGACGGCCGAGTGAGGGCTCGCAGACACAGACCCATGAACGGACTCTCAGCCCCAGGGTGGCGGCCAGCCAAGTTCGTTGAGCGGACCGCTTACAGGGCTCAGTGGAGCCGGGCTTTCTTGCCGGGAACACAGATCGGAGAGGCTCAGGATGGTAAATCGGAGTTCCTGGGCAGCGTGGGGTCACGGCTGGGTCTGCGGACCGCAGACGCGGGGGCCTGTGGCCGTCGAGTCTCAGGAGCTGGAGAGTCAGACCTGGTCTCGACCAACCAGACAAAGTCCAGCTTGATTCTCTCAGCTCCCCTGGTTGGTCCCCCCTGGGCCACCTGGGTTTTCTGTGGGTGACCCTGCCCCATCTCTGGGTCCCATCCCCCATAAGCTGCCTCTCCGGACCCCAAGGTTCTCACAGTCACTCCGGGCTCACAGGTCTTTGTTGATGAGGCCGTGTGGGGGTGGAGTCAGACAGCCTGCCTTCCCCAGAGCTATTCTGGAATGCTCTCTGAGCTAACAGGAGGTGTTGCCAGAGAAAGGTTTCTTATTAGCTGCTTTGGAGTCCACCCTCTGCTCGGTTGTTCAGCTAACCTGTTTTAAGAACGTGCTATGGGGGCACCTGGGCGGCTCTGTCGGTTGAGTGTCCGACTTCAGCTCAGGTCATGATCTCGCGGTTTGTGAGTTGGAGCCCCGCATCGGGCTCGCTGCTGTCAGCACAGAGCCCGCTTCAGATCCTCTGTCCCCTGCTCTCTCTCTCTCTCTCTCTCTCTCAAAAATAAATATCTAAAAAAATTACTTAAAAAAAAAGAGAAAAGAAGGTGCTCTGTTCCAGGCGCGGTACTGGGTGCGTTCACGCGCCGGATGTCACTCTCCTCCCACGGTCACCCTGACAAGTCTCGGAGGGAGAAACACGCTTAGCGGCCGGAGCCCTGGCACGCCGAGGCCGGGGCTTCTCCCGGCTGCTTCTCCGCGCCTCTGCTCCCGCGGGCTGAGGTGCCGAGGCGCTCAGGCGCTTTCTTGTGTCTCCCCGCCGAAGAAGAACCGAAGTGCTGTGAGGAAGGACAGCGGCCTCCCTGTGTTTTGCTGAGCGTCAGCCAAGGCTAGTTAGAGAAACCACAGACTCCAGAGCCCGCTGCGCCGGTTCAAACCCCAGCTCGGCCGCCTGTTCGCTGTGTGACGGAGGCAACTCCCTTTATGGCTCTGTGCCTCGGTGTCCTGGCCTCAAAGGGGGGTCATACCGGTGCTGCATAGAGCTATCAGGGACGATGCATTAGGGCTGTGCCCGGCACAATGCTGGCGCTGAACGTGCTGAGGACTGATGCTAACATCCTTCCATTCGCGGTTATAAGAATGTTATAAATTCATAAAGTATTTTGAGTAAATATTTTGGGGTTTTGATTTACATACAGCGAAACGCATGTATCTTAAGCGTACAGTGTGATGAGTTTTGACGAATGCACATACCCATGTAAGTACCCCACACCTCTGTCAAGATCTAGAACGTTCTCACCCCACCCCAGAACGTTATTTCATGCCCCTTCCGATCAGTCTGCCTTACCTGGCACTTAATAATGCTTCTTGAACGAATGGATGAATGAATGAATGAATGAAATCCATTTTGTTTGATCCCAAACCTCTTTTTTATTTTTTAATGTTTATTTATTTTGAGAGAGAGAGCACAAGCAGGGGAAGGGCAGAGAGAGGCGGAGGGAGAATCCCAAGCAGGCTCCGCGCTGTCAGCGCAGACGCGGGGCTCGGTCCCGCGAACCGTGAGACTGTGACCGAGCCGAGACCAAAAGTCAGCCGCTCAACTGACTGCGCCCCCCAGGCGCCCAGAGCCCAAAACCTCTTTATGCCATTTTCGCTTGTAATCATTGTGACTTAACTTGGTTAGTTGTTATGTAAACGTATGAAATCGGAGTGGGAGAAGGGAGTCGTCATACTGTGAAAGCTTCGGCCTGCCGGAAAGGTCTCATAAAGGCAGATTGCTATTAAAAAAAAATCCTGACCTATTCGCGGGGAGAAATCTCAACCGTCTGGACGGGTTCTCCGCTGCAGGATCCCCCGTGTGTCCGGGCCCCCACCGAGAGCTCAGGACCCCGCCTGTGCCCTCCCTGGCACCTGCGGCAGCAGGGGGAACCCATCCTTTGGGCCGAGAGTCCCTCTCCCCACTGCCCTGTCCTGGGAAGCCGAACTCGGTGTCCCAGACCTGCGGAATAGGGGAGGCGGAGAAGCTGGCCCAGCACCTCGTCCTGCCGGTTTTCACGGGGATGCGGGGCCAGGAGGAGAGAGGGGGTAGGACGGCTCCAGCCCCCACACCTTCCTCACCACACCCCAAATCCGGTTGCCCCTTGACCTTTGTCCTGTCTTGGACTAATGTGATTTGGCTTTAAGAGGTTTTTCTAAAGTTAAAAAAAGGAAGGGGAGAGTGGAAATCGGGCCCCGTGGTGCCATCGCTGCCCTCCATCAGAGACGAGGAGACGTGCGGACAGGGCCAGTCTTGCCAGGGATACACGGTGCTGCGGTGGCCGGTGGCGTGCTGAGTCCGGGCTGCTAATTCCGAGTTCTGAGTCTCCCGCCCTGGTCCCGCCCTGGGACAGCTGAGACTGGGGGCCTGCCTGCCGCCGTCCGGCCCCTGCTTGCTCTTCTAGGGCTCGTAGACGCACAGGCGCCCAGCGTGCACCTGCTTCTGCCGGCGGCGCCTGAGCCCTGGGCCTCAGCGGGCTCCTGCCGCTTTGCTTCTAAGGTGGGGGGGGGCTTTGGCTCGGCCTCTCTCCTCTGGGCGGGGCCCGGCAGGCAGCACAGGGCAGCTCTTCCCTCTGGAGAGGTGGCGATGAAGTCACCCTCCACGCCCCTGGGCCGTGTGGCTGGTCAGGTGAAGGGGCCATTTGTCCCCGCTCGGGCTGATGTCATCCCAGGAAACCATTCAGCGCTGGGGGGCCACCTCCAACCCTGGCCGCCTGCCTGCCTGCCTGCCTGCCTGTCGCCCAGGGCCTGTTTTGTTTGCTATGTGGGGCGGGCTCGGGAGGGCCCTGCGGTTGGTGGAGACACGGTCTTCGTCCTGCCCTCTGAGAGCAGAGACACTCAGGGTCGTGCGGCAGGCTGGCTCCAGGCTCAACCCCCAAGTATGCCACCTCCCAGCGGGATGGCGGTGGGCAGGTGACGTGTCTCCTCAGTTCTTCAGATTCCCCCTCTCTGGGCGGTGCCGGGGGCTTCACCTCACGGGGTTGTCCTGTGACAGGTCGGAGGCCATGCGCGCCAGGCTGCTCGGCGCAGCGCCTGGGCGCACGGGAGCATCCGTCGGCCGCTGTCGTGGTCACGGCGGTGGCGGGGGCTGTTACCTCTATTGCAGGGGAGACGGTTCCGGATGACGTCTGTATTAGTCCCAGCGTTGTCTTACGTCCAGCTTTTCAGCCAGAACAAAAACAAACGAGACACGCCTGCTCCCTCCTGGCCTCCCATTGGCTTGAAATCAGTGCAGTGTCACCAGACACGCGATCGGCAAACGTGACTTGGGTCTCGCCCCACGCCCTCGCTCCGGTGGGGCCCTCAGCCGCCCGGTGCGCAAACTCCTGTTAGAGAACCGAGGCTCCCCAAACACCGCGGGGTCCCGGGGCCCCAGCTCTGCACAGTCTGACATAACTGGTCTGGGGTGATGCTGTCCTGGAAGGCAGAGTCCTCGAGGCTCTCCAGGGGACCCTGCCGGGGTGCGGGAACCCCGGGCGAGGCAGCGGAACCTGGGAACCCGGGCTCCCGAGGAAGCAGACGCAAGACCAAATCCTGGGGCAACCGGGGCAAGCCCCGCACCTCCGGAGCCTCGGTTTCTTACCTGTCAGAATGTTTCGAGAAGCTGTCGGGAGGGCCGCGAGACCGACGTCACAGGGGCCTTGTCGCAGACGTGTTCCTTGGCTGTCAGGGCAGGGCAGGGAAGGCACGTGTCCCACCAGCCATCCCACGCGGTCCCTCTGCGGGTTTCCATTACTGCTTTCTCCCCTCGCTTTTCTGTTCTGAGAGCTCCCAGAAGTCCACGTTGCTACACTCCCCACGTCGATAGGTGTTCCGTGCGCAAAGAAAACCGAGAGACGGGACGTTTAAGAGTCACGTGGTCAAACCATGTTTTTTTTTTCTTTCACGCGGGACTTTTCTGAGCCTTTTATTTAGGCAAATAGGCACCAGCTTCCTCAGAGGCTGTCCTTGGCATCCTGCTTGTCTGGGGTCCTCGTCAGGAGGGGAGCTGTAGATGCGCGTGCCGACCCGAAGGGGGAAGTGTCGTGGCCGTGAACGGACACACCGGTTGGGAGCCATCGGCCTTCCGACATGCTCACTCCGGGTGGGGGCGGGGGCTCGGCCTCCGAAGGGAGGAATTCGGGGGGACGCGTCGGCTGCAGCATTCACAAAGCGCTCCCGCGCGGGCCGGTATCTCGCATAACACGCTTTGGGAAACGGACCCGATCGGCTTTGTTTCCCCGTCTAGAATTGTGTACATAGGGTTCCCCTTAAGGGACCGTCCTCCATCCTGCCTTTTCGAAGTCGACAAGAGCACATTGTTTCCTCTGTTTTTCTTGGGTGGGGACGAAGGTATGGGTGCAGGTGCGGGACTCGCTCCCAGCCAGGCGCTGATGAGACAGGCCTCAGAGGGCCCCGAAATTCCGCAGGGGGACCTCGCCATCTGGTCCGGCCCCTGCCTCGCCGTTCGGAGAAGGGGCTGAGCCCGGAGACAGAAAGGGCTTGGCTCCGGCGCTGCGGCTCCCGAGGGGGCAGGCTGGCATCGCGATCTCAGCCCGGGGCCCCGCCTTTACTTTCCCTGCTCTTCTCCACCTGGCCGGCCAGCCTGCGTGCTGTTTCTACAGCCTGAGCCCGGTTGGCCTCCGATCGTTATTGAAATGCGTGGAGGTTTCCGGGAACACAGCAAATCCGTAGAGTTTAATTAATGAGAGTGCCGGAGGGCCTTGGCAGCCGGATTCCTGTGTTTACCGCAGGCTCGGCTGGCATTCAGTTCAGGAACTGCAGGGAGGGTGGGGTCCGTCTCCCCACCGGACCCCAGCTTCCCGGTGGTGGTGGTGGTGGTGGTGGTGGTGATGGTGTGCAAGAGAGAGAGAGAGAACCTGAAATCTGCCTCCCCACCCCCTTAAGAGCCCCGTGAGACCACATAAGGTTTGCTTTATGGCTTTTAAAAGCCCTGGAGTTTTGCTGTTAGCATCGCAGCCTCTACCAATTTGTCTAAACGAAGTCGGCCCTCGGAGACCCCGGAAATAGAAGCGGCTCTCACGTCAGCAGGGACTGGGCAGCAATTTTGTCAGCTGCGTCGTCCAGCCCAGTAAGCCGGGTCGGGCTCCTCCGGCAAGCAGCGAAGCTCGGAGAACCTCGCTGTGCCGAACGGGGGTGCGGGAGGCACCTGAGGGTCACGGTGGAGCTGCTCGGCAAGGCCGGCCCTCAGGTGGCTGCTGGGCTCGGAGTCGGGCAGACCCGAGTTTGAATCCTGGATCTGCCACTTGCCTGCTCGGTGTCCTGAGGCGGGCACGCTCCTTAATGTCTCTGGATCACAATTTCTTCCTTTTCTTTTTAATGTCTATCTTTGAGAGAGAGACACACAGAATCTGAAGCAGGCTCCAGACTCCGAGCTGTCAGCACAGAGCCCGACACGGGGCTTGAACCCACAAACCGCGAGATCATGACCTGAGCCGAAGTCAGCCGCCTAACTGACTGAGCCCCCAGGCGCCCCATCGTGCCCATTGCAATGTGTGTGTGTGTGTGTGTGTGTGTGTGTGTGTACCCCACAGAGCTAATATAAAGACTAAATGAGCCAACGCAGGCGGAGTGTCTCATAGCAAATACTCTAAGCTTTGGCAGTTGTCATCATCATCGTTATATATACATTCCATTTTATAGGCATGACAGTCTCGCCGAGTCTTGGAGAAATTTCTCGACTTGCCAAAGAGGTAGCGTGACATTAAGGTTAGACGTGTGTTCGTGACGCCCTCCGCCCCCAGGCTCTGCCATTTCCTCTGTACTTAAAATAATTTTTTTCATGTTTGTTTATTGATTTATTTCGAGAGAGCATGAGTGGGGGAGAGCAGAGAGAGAGAGAGAGAGAGGCAGAGAGAGAATCCCAAGCAGGCTCTGAGCTGTCAGCACGGAGCCTGACTCGTGGCTGGATCCCACGAACTGCGAGATCTTGACCCGAGCCGACACCAAGAATTGGACACGTCACCGACTGAGCCACCCGGGTGCCTCCTTCCCTTCATACTTTCTACTGGAGGATTGGAGGGACCCCGGGCCCTCCGGGCTGTTCCCTGCAGTGTCCCCCACCGCGTGGATTTTGTGCGTCTCCACTAGCAGCCCGGCTGCTTGTTTTTCCCTCTGCATTCACACTTTGGAAATTCCCTTCCCACTCTCGAAGTCTAAAGAACCAAAGCCAGACGTGTGACTAATTAGCGCCTCTGAAGTGGGGGAAAGATGACCTTTTAGGTGTCGCTAAAATGACGGCCGCCGAAAGAAGGGGACTCTGCCCGTCCGGCGGGTGTCGGCTCCGGAAACGGACCGCGCCGGTGTCCCCTTCTTGTCCCCCCTCTTGCGTCCTGCGCCTTCCAGTTCCCTGGGCGGAACCTTACCCCGGGCAGAGCACCGCCGAGGACGTTCAGAGAGTGCCGACTCTGTCCACACACTGTTCCGGGGTCCCCACGGTGCCCGGATGCTTTCCATCCTCGCAGGCCTCCTGCGAGAGAGGGGACTGTTATCCTGCGGTACAGTGGTGGGACTGAGGCTCGGGCAGGTGGAGTGACCGGTTCGAGGTCACATAGCTGGAAGGTCACGGAATCTGCACGTGACCGAGAGCTTTGGACCCGAGCCCGGGAGCCTCACCACGGTGCTACCCCGGAGCTCCAAACCCTGCCGCCAGCCTGAGCTCTGTGCTGGGAACGGCCCTTGCCCTGTGCAGGGGAGGGTGAGGGGAGGCAGCCCACCTTCTTACGTCGCTACTCCGGGTTTTGTGTGCCAGATGGTATGAGCCCCTTCCGTGTGTCTACCGTTTCCTTCTCTTTTTTTTAAATACCCACCCTCTCTTTCTCTTGCGTGCATGTGTGTGCGTACGTGCACAAACTCTCTCTCTCTCTCTCTCTTTCTCTCTCTCTTTGCTTTGGATGACGAAATCAAAGCTCGGAGACATAGGGGGCTCACCTAGTCGGCACGGCCTGTAAACGGCAGAGTCAGAACCCCGATCTGGCAATTCGGAGCCCATGCTTCTTCCCCACACTGGGCCAGACTCCGGCGTCTCGGATCCCGTCCCCACAGAGGAGAAGGGGTAACGGGAAACCGGAGCCTGGCATCTGCGGCACGGCCCGAGACCAGGAGTCGGGAAGCCTGGGACTTAGCCTTTACTGTGATGGGATGCCCCTGCGGGGCCGGAGAAAACCCCCACTCTGGCCTCCTTGCCCCATTTGTACCACGAGGGCGTGGGCTCCCCAGTTTCTGAGCCTTTTCTGGGTGTCAGCATTTCGCGTGTATTCCGATCACAGCAGAAGATGCCTCATGTTTGTCCCGCAGGAGATGAAGATCAGGGCCAGCCTACAGACCTCTGAGAGAGGGTCCCCGCAGTAGGGAGTGAAGCCCCTCTGTCCTGTGTGTCCTCTAAGCCAGAACGGGCACGAATCATGGGGTTTTTACTTAACGGATCAGAAACTCTTCCCTGGTGGCAGGATAGGCAGGTCCCATTGCTGGGGTACATCTTGGAGGCTGTTGCCATTCCAGCTTATACGACCGACTGCAGGCATGAGGCATTGTACAGTGGTGAGTCTCCTGTCTCCGGAGGAAAGCAAGCCGAGGCCGGGTGCTCTCGAAGCAAGCCAGAATGGCCGCTCACATACCTTCCAGCTCTGTAATCCTAGATTCCGATCAAGGATTCTGAGAAAGGATGACCCGCTGGTGAGCCTGTAGAGGGGTACCAGCGAGGCTTCCGCCCACCCGCTAACTCTAAGTGACTGGCAGAGGCCGCCTGGGCTGCGCTGTTGCGGATTCCCAGGGCTTGTGGGGCCTCGGTTCTGTAATCGATTATTGATGTCTGCCACGGGCACTGTGGCAGTGCAGGCAGTGTTGCCACCACTTTCTACTTTTATCTTTGCCATTTTTCTAAAGAGTAACAGTTAGAGTTTCCAATAGGAGATTATTACCATGCATTTTAAAATCCAGGGACAGAAGGGCATGGACGTCAGCAGCCGTGACAGCAGCAGCAGGCCCCCCAACTCCTGCACCCAGGATTCTCCATCCCACTACTTTACCCGGCCCATGGGGTCTCCCCGGGGGGGCGGAGGCTTTAGGAAAGTGTCAGGGAATCACGGGGTGCTCGCTAACTCACCCCGGTTTCCCTCAGTTGGGAGAAGTTGGCGGTAGCCGGTAGTTGAGCCTAACAGAAGCAGGTGTAGACAAGCACGTTTGAGGCTCGCCCCTTCGCGTCTTGCGGGGACCCTGCTCGACGCCTGCCTAATTTCCCAAGCCACTCGCCTGTCGATAGGTGAAGTGCACATGTGCAAGAATCAAGATGGACAGAGTTATCTACTAGCTTCTGGAAGTCTCTTTTCCTCTTCTTGCTCCATGACCCTTCAGATTAACCATCATAGCCTCCTCAAGCCATCTCCTTTCAAAGCAAAATAGAAGTTGCAGAGCCTTTGTTGGGAGAGTCTGTCCTCCTTCCAGGACCTGTGGATAGCTGGGGAAGTTTCCGGCAGGTCGATGATTTCCAGCGGGGAAGGCTGAGCCACAGAGAGGTTAAGACACTGGTGCCTAACGTCTCAGCTTAAAAGCAGCCCAGCTGAAGCTGTCCGCCCCCAAAGCTCCTGCTTTTGAATACGTTGAGTGAATGGCTGTGCCGTAGTAGGTTTTCAGGACATGGGCACTCACTTTCCTCCTCTTTGCCTCAAGAATGGTTTGCCTCTGTCTGTCAGGACAAACCGGGTTATGCCGCAATAACAGACACCCCCCAGAAGTTCAGTGCGTAAGACAGAAAAACAGATTTTTTTTTCTTGACTGTTCTGCACGTCTGCTGACATTAGCCACGTCTAGGTTCCGTGTCATTGTCACCCTAGGACCCGGTTTGGTGGAGCAGCTTGCCTGGGACCCGGCCCTCCCCATGGCCAGCCATGCACTGGCTCTTAAAGTTTCTGCCTGGAAATAAGTGACACCACTTCTGCTCACATTCCATTGGCTGGCGCAGGTCACGTGACCACACCTGCGCTCAAAAGTGGTCTATGATCTTTTTGCAGGGAGAGTTAGTATGTATGTACGCCTGCAATACAGCGTGCCTGCCGCCGTCTCCGCGTGACCTTGGTGGGTTCGCTTGGAGACCCGATTTGACGCAGGCCCATTTTTTCCCCCTTCTCGAAAGTATGAGCCACGCTTCCGAATGAACTCTGTCTTTGTTTCTGGGGGCTTCTCTCTGCCTAAGCGCTGAGAGCATCAAGCATCAAGGAGCCCTGAGTCAAACGTATCCCCATTCTCAAATACAGCGCAATTTCTAATTCCGACAATAACTTACTCATCTGATGGCTCATTCTAGAAGGCTGCCAGCCTGTAGCAGGAAAAAAAAAATCTTTCCGATTCCAGAGTTCTTTTTTAAAGACCTTCAGGCCTGTATTTCTCCGGCCCGCCGCAGGGTTGCTGACTTCGCCCTTGGGTCCCGTATCACCCCAGGTCGATCGTGTTCCGGACGCTTCTATGCCAGTTGTGCTGACGCAGCTGCCTCAGGGCAGTGCAAGCCCTCCTTCGGGGGCTTGGGAATTCCATCTCCTGCCCGCTTCTCCCTTTGGGGGCCAGGGTACGCCGGCTTCAGCGCTTAGGCAGAGAGAAGCCCCAGCCGGCTGCACCACCCACGTCCTGGGCCCCGACCGAGGAGCCGCGGGGGAGCCATGAATGCGGAGTCTAGGCGTCGTCGGAAGGGGCCTCCTGAGCATTTGAGCTCGCTCTTCTCAGCTGGGGAGTCTGGGGATGCTGCTCAGACAGCATTTATAAAAGGAACACTTATTTCCCGGGGTACTCAGAGAGGCAATTACGTGGTGAGGAGGGGGAGTCGAGGCCCCCTCGACGGGGCTCCCTGGGGAGGACTTTCCGTAAAAGATCGAGGCTTGCTCCAAGAAGAGGAGCCCAATCAGAGGCAGGCCTCCCTGGTTACGGGGTGGAGGCGGCGGGGGGCGGGGGGGCTTCTGGAAGGTGGGAGGGGAGGCTATGTGGTATGTAGATGGGGGATTTGACAGACTTGGGCTTGGATCCTGAGCCTGCTACTTACTGTGTGTCCTCAAGTAAGTCATAGTGCCTCTCTGAGCTTTAGTCTTTTCTCTTTAAAAAATAACTTAGCCTTGTTCAGTCATCAAAAGGCTTCTTTTTTAAGTTTGTTTATTTATTAGAGAGAGAGAGAGAGAGAGAGAGAGAGCGCCAGTGGGGGAGGGGGAGAGAGAGAGGGGGAGAGAGACAATATCCCAAGCCGGCTCTGTGCTTTTCGGTGCAGAGCCTGACACACGGCTTGGAGTCACAAACCATGAGCTCATGGCCTGAGCCAAAGTCAAGAGTTGGACGCTAACGGACGGAGACCCCCGGGCACCCGGCGAGACCACTCGTCCCTTCAGCCAGTGCTTCTTGCGGAACTACTACGTGCTGGGGGTGCATCAGAGGACAGGACACACTCCGCTCCTGCCGTCGTGGAATTTACTCTCTTGTTGGGTTGGGGAAAGGACACAATAAAGAATAACAAAAAAGATATGCGTCACGCGGCTGTTTAGCGCTGTGCAGAAAAATGAAGCGACGTCAGGGGAGAGAGAGGCACGGGGAGCACGTGTACCGTACGTAGGTGGTCAGGGAAGCCCTCTTCCCGGAAGGGGGCATGTAAGCAGAGAGCCGAGTGAAGGATGGAGCCATGCGGGTGAGGGGTGGTGGGGAGAGCCTTCCAGAACCGGAAACGGCAGGTGCGAAGGCCCTGAGTGGGGGCGTGCAGCGCTCGGCTTGTTTCAGAAACCCCATGGAGGTCCGTAGCGGGAGCAGTGAGTGAGGGGGGCAGGTGGAGGCTGAGGAGTGGAGCGAGGGCGCCGTATTAGTCACTACTCTGTATAACAAACCGCCACAGACCTCGCGGCTTCAAGCAACACGAATTGGTTTTCTCACGGTCTTTGTAGATCACGTATCCAAGCGCAGCTTAGTTGAGTTCTCCTAGTGTGGGCATGGGACGCGTCCTCATCTGGAGGCTCAACTGGGGAGGAATCCCCTTCCGTACCTCCTGCGCTCGTTGGTAGAATGCGGTTCCTTGCAGTGAAGGATGAGACCCCTGGCTGTCGGCTACTGGCCGCCCACAGTCCCTGGTCACATGGCCTTTCTCAACATGGCCCCTGACTGCAGCAAGCCAGCAGGGAGAATCTCCAGAACAAGTCAGCACGCAAGACAGAGACTTACCTACTATAATCGCATAATCACATATCCCTCTCCCCTTTGCTGTATTCTGTTGCTCAGAAGTGAGTCACGGGTCCTGTGCACACTCAGGTGAGGGGGTCACCCAAAGCGGGGATTGTTGGGGGGGGCACCTTAGAGTCCGTCTGCCACCGGCAGTAGATGAGGGGGGTTTGATGCTGGAGAGGAGGGAAGTGAGAGGCAGGGAGGAGGGCCTCGTAGGCCACAGGGAGCACTTTGGGAGTCGTTCCGCACACGGTGGGCAGCCATGGAGGGGGGCCCTTGAGCAGGGAACCGGCAGGAGAAACCGTGCCTGCTTCAAGGTGTGCGTTCCATAAATGGTCCTCGTCGTTATTAACAGCACAGCTCCCGGTCGGGACACCGGTTAAATACACACGGGAGGGAGAGAGTAAAGGAGAATTGGGAAAGTAGGGCTCTCCTTTGGGCTTCCCGAAACGTGCTGTGTGACTTTCTACAAGCCCATCGCCTCTCTGAGCCGCTGCCCCTCACGAGACTATAAAACAGATGAGACACAGGGCTTGCCACCTAGGAGTTCCTCCGCTTAGTGGGGGGAGAATCAGACGTCGCGCAGATTGTCGCAAATCACCCCTCAAGCCCCATGCCAGCTTTGTGGAATAATGACCTAAAAACTGACGGGGGGTGAATTTACCCACATTTAAAAATAACGGTGATTCTCAGCGATGGTGCTGGTACGATTGTGGGTGGTGTTTATTTTCTTCTTCATAACGTCCTACTGTTAGTGTGTATCTTTGTATAAATGTGTAACTTCTGTAATCAGCAAAAAAACCCTGACTGTCGGGGCTTTTGGGGTGCCTTTTCTCCCCCCCCCCCCCACGATGCTCAGTCGGGCTGATCGGGGTGGGGGGGCACAGCTCCCCGCATTTATTTTCTTTAAAGAGAGGGTTCATCAAAGGAGGCTTCTGGTCTCCAAACTTCTGGACCTTCACTCCAGTGATTCCGTTTAGACCATGAGGTCAGGGGTCTGTCCAGGATCTTCCAAGGTCTGTGGTGCAGTTGAGGTGAATTTGACCCGTGGCTCCCCCCGTGTGCTAGCTCCGTGACTTTGGCAAGCCCCTTTCTCCCTCCACGCCTCCGCACCCCAGCTTTCAGTGGGGTTACCAATAGTCCTTGCTTCGTAGGGACAGCCCAGGGGGAGAATGCAGCGGGGCGGGTCTCGAGGAAGCCCCTCACGGACTCCGCGACACCAGGAAAATGGTGGTGGTTTGTCCCAGATTAAGAATGAGTGAGCTGCAGACTTGTCTATGAATCCTTTCCGAGGGCAGACCGTTAGCATCTGTAGCACCGAGAACTCCACGCTCCAGTCCTGGTGGTGGGGGGGGCGGGGGGGGCAGGGGGCGCCGTGTGCACCGTGACAGCAGCCTCCGGTCGCCTGGCAACAGGGAACCCAGAGCGGTGGGTGTTCTCATTTGTCGGAACGCTGTACCCGCTGCGGCGGCACCGGCATCCAGTCACACGGGAAGGGAGGAATGAGCAGCGGGTACAGACCCAGCCGCGAGCTGCAGAATCCGATCCCTTTCCGGAGCCGCCTCCGGCCAGGAGCGAGAGTTTGGAGGCCCCGGAGAGGCCAGGAAACCGGTTCTTTCACCGCAGGGAGCGCGTGAGCCCCACGGAGAGCCAGCCCCAGCCGCCCTCTTGGCTCGTGGGGTTTGGGGTCGAGACGAGCAGGGTATCGTCTGTCACTTTCGGTGCGTAGGGGCTCCCTTTAGACCAGGCGGGTGAAACCCAAGCTGTTCTCATGCCTTTACCTGGAAACTGAGCGGGGAATGCCTCCTCACCCCCCCCACCCCCCTTAGAAGCAGAGTTACTGACGTCTCTGGTTCTCTGGGAACCTTCCAGTGGGAAGAATCCTTGTCGGTGGCGTCCGGACACGGGGTTTCCAAACACCTGTCCCTACAGGCTGAAGAGGTCTGCCGGGGTCTTTTCCCTGCCCTCCTGCCTTCCTTCCCTATCCGTTCACAGGTGACCCTTGAACACCATGGGGGTTAGGTGTGCCAACTCCCCAAGGATTCAGAAATCCACGTTGAGGGGCACCTGGCTGGCTCAGGCGGTGGAGCGTGCAACCCTTGATCTCAGGGTCATGAGTTCGAGCCCCACACTGGGCGTAGAGATTGCTTAAATAAATAAATGAAAGAAAAGTCCACTTCTAACTTTTGACTCCTCCCAGATTTCGTAGTAATAGCCTACTGTTGAGCCTGGCTGATGGCATCGATAGTTGATGATCACACATTTTCTATGTTAGGTGTATTATGTGCTGTATTCTTGTACTCGCTTCAGCAGCACATATATGTGCTATATTCTTCCAATAACGTACGCTCGAGAAAAGACTGTAACTAAGAAAGTCACAGGCAGAGAGAATGCATTTGTAGTGCTCTGTTGTAAAAAAAGATCTACATATAAGTGGACCCGCACCGTTTAAACCTGTGTCGTTCAAGGGCTGAGTCTATTAACAAAGACTTTTCCAGCTTCTCCCCTGTCCCAGGCACTGGGCGGGATGCCGGGCAGACGGCGGTGTTCGGCGTGAACGCCTCCCTCATGGAGCTCCCAGCGGGCCGCGGGCAGACAGCCTGAGCCCGTGCGCACCTGCGACCAAAGAGAAAGAAAAAAGAGCAACCTCTGTTCATTCAGAAAGGACGGTCTTTTATTTGGAAGCAGAGTTTGTCATTATTCGCGGGTGTTAAAATAATCCCCAAACCCATTTTGAAGTCTTTTTTAATGTTTATTGATTTTTCAAAGACACAGACACAGAGCATGAGCTGGGGAGGGGCAGAGAGAGAGGGAGACACAGAATCCGAAGCAGGCTCCAGGCTCTGAGCCGCCAGCACAGAGCCCGACGCGGGCCTCGAACTCATAGACCGTGAGATCACGACCTGAGCCGAAGTCGGCCGCCTAACCGACTGAGCCACCCAGGAGCACCCCCCCTCAACCCATTTTAAAATGAACTGTTTTCGGGGGCAGGTGGGTCCTGACTTAGCAGGTTAAAATGTTGGCAGCGCAGTAAGGCCCCCTCCCCGTCGGTCTTTCCTTCCGTCTCTCCCTCCCTTCCTTCCTTTCCGTGAATTGTCATGGCCACGAGGCGCTGGTCTCTACTCCGGCTCCAGCGTCTCTGCCGGGCGTGACGCCTGAGTCCAGGCATGGCCAGACCTCCACCGCCGTCTCACACCCGTTTCCTCTGCGCTCCGGCCAAAGCCGATACGCCCCCGACCCCGGCAAAGGCCTGGAAGCACAGGGCGGCTAGGCGGCCTGGACACGTGGGTTTGGGATTAGACTCGACCGCGTGTGTCCTGGTTCTGCCGTCAGTGTGCAGCACTGTGACCTTGGGCGAGTGGATTAACCTCTCTGAACCTCGGCTTCCTGGTCTGTAAAGTGAGAATAACAATACTAGTACTTATTACGTCATGGAGTCTTTGCGGGGGTTCGTTATGAAGGCATCTTCCTTTCCGTCTCCCCCTCTTTGTTGATAGTATTACCTTGAGGGGCTTTCAAGTGCATCAGGTGTTTCCATTTTCCAGACCGTTACCAATCTGCTGAATGATCCTTCTCGCCAGAAAGCTCTTGCCCCGGCCCCTCGTCTTTACTTCCTGGCAGCGTCCCCATCCCCCAAGGTCCAGTTCACCCGCTGCCTCCTCCTCCGGGCGGCTTTCCCTGCTTCGTCTCCAGTTCCACAAGTGGTATTCCCCCGCCCCCGGGCCCCTGGGCGAGCTCACAAAGCAGATCTAGAGTTGGGCAAAATTGGAGCAGGGACGCTGAGCCGGGGGGGGGGGGGGGGGCGGGCATTGAACTTGCTGGACCTGAATCGAGCGTTTGTCTGGTCTTCGCAATAGCCGAGCAGAGTGAGTGTGATTGTTCCCTCCGTTGTACCGTCGGGGAAACTGAGGCCCCAGGAGGCCAAGGGACTCGCCCGAGACCCCACTCCTAGGCACCCGGGGCAGGGTGGGGCTTGGAACCCAGGCCTGTGTCCCCACTCTGCACCCCCTCTTTCCCTGAGAAGCCCTGTGCAAGCCTCACTCACTGTGGTGGACCCTTACCCTAAGGGTCACTGTGGGACCCTTACCAAGGCCCCCCTGTGGCTAACAATGTCTGATGATATTTCCACGCGAGAATGGAGAAGGAGGGGGGCGCCCGGGTGGCTCAGTCGGTTGCGTGTCCGACTTCGGCTCAGGTCATGATCTCGCAGTCTGTGAGTTCGAGCCCCACGTCGGGCTCTGTGCTGACAGCTCGGAGCCTGGAGCCTGCTTCGGATTCTGTGTCTCCCTCTCTCTCTGCCCCTCCCCCGCTCTCCCTCTCAAAAATGAATGAACATTAAAAAAGAAAAAGAAAGCATAGAGAAGGAGCAAGAGTGTGTGCCCCCGGGGGGTTGGTGACCTCCAGATTCAGGGGAAAAATACCCTTTTACACTCACAACGCTGGACCAACCTTTTTAATCCCCCTCGACCCCGGGCACTTTGGTCCAGGCGCGGCCGGCAGGGACGGTGAGTGGGTCCCGATGGTCTCCAGAGCCCCCTGACAGCCCCAAGGCCCACCCGAGGCCTGGAGCCTAGGGCGGGCTCCCTAATTATCGCTGAAAACCATCCCTCGCCTGTCGGCAGGCTATATATAGGGAGCTGGAGGAGGAAGGAAACAAATACCCTGGCTCTTTCCCCGCTGGGGGTGGGGGGGGGGTGGGCCAGGTTTCACCGTCTTACCGTCGGCCTGAGGCACGTTGGCACTGGAACTGGAAAGCCCGAGGGGGTAGAGGGCGGCCTCAGTGGCCACTGCCCTGGCCCCACTACATTTTCCATTGTTTCCATTCCCACGGGCAGCGGGCTGCAGAGCCTCGTTTTAAAGATGAAAACCCTCCGGCGACCTGCCCCTGGGGCGGTGGCCGTGACCGGGGTTTCTCCCAGGCTCCGTCGTGGCCCCCACCCGACCGTGTCCCTTCGCACGTGCTCCAGGGACTTGGCGCGGGACCGTCTGAGAGAGGGAGGGACTGGTCCCGGTGACCGCCTGAACGGGCTCCAGTGCCCCCTTTGCCAGCGGCGTCACCCGCCCGGCCCGCCGCCCCCACCTGGGCGGCTTCCAATTCCTCGTCCCTACACCGAGGGTCCCAGGCAGCTCCGGGGCCCCCGGTGGAGAACTCGGGCCGGGGAGCCAGCCGCGCTCTGCCCGGGGTGCGTGGGCCACTCTCTCCACAAACCGTGGGTTAAAAACACGAACGCCCAGCGAACACACTCGGAAGGCTGCCTCTGAGGGGAGCCGACCCGTCACGGGTTGGAAGGTCCTTTGCGGGTAGGACCATCTCCGTAGCGCGGGGTAGGACGTAATAATAGTGCAAACAGTAACAACAGTTGGAGCCGTCGAAACCAGGCCCGCGATCAGAGAGGCCATGCGAGTTGCCGGAGGTCGCACCGCAGAGGCAGGCCCCGGCCCAGATCCGTCCGACCTCGACCTCAGGGCTGCCGCGAGGCTCAGACTTCCACATCGCGCAGCTCTTCCAGGGCGTGCTGCTCAAACGCACCCCTCGCCTGCGCCCCTTTCTTTAAAGAATCACTCCGCCTTTGCCAGCCCTGCCCCCAGATCCCACCAACAGATGGCCGGAATGTTTTTTACAACGAAAACATCTGGGGACACTAGCAGGTCCCAGGGCCGCGCCCACCGCTGTTGTAACGTTGCTTACAGTAAGTGGAGGGGGCGCCTGGGGGGCTCAGTCGGTTAAGTGGCCGATTTCGGCTCAGGTCATGATCTCATGGTTCATGAGTTTGAGCCCCACGTCGGGCTCTGTGCTGACAGCTCAGAGCCTGGAGCCTGCTTCAGATTCTGTGTCTCCCTCTCTCTCTGCCTCTCCCCAACTCATGCTCTGTCTCTCTCTCTCTCTCTCTTTCTCTCTCTCTCAAAAATAAATAAACATTAAAAGAGAATTTTTTTCATGAGTGCAGGCTAGGAAAGTAACCTAGGAGACAGGATCGAGTCTCAGCAACCCCGATGTGGTTCCCTTGTGTCCCTGTGCAGGTCACCTCCCTTTGAACCTGTTTCCCCTCCTGGAAAAGAGAATACCGACAGCAGGGACTGGGCTCCCCTCTCCCAGTGGGGCAGAATATTGCAAGCCCCCAAATTTGGTTTTCACATTCGAACTTACAAAAGAATTTTTTAAATTAATTTATTTTTGAGAGACAGAATGTGAGCAGGGGAGGGGCAGAGAGAGAAGGAGACACAGAATCTCAAGCAGGTTCCAGACTCTGAGCTGTCAGCACAGAGCCTGACTTGGGGCTCGAACCCATGAACTGCAAGATCATGATCTGAGCTGAAGTCGGTACTTAACTGGCTGAGCCCCCCAGGCGCCCCTGGCTTTCCCGTTCAGAGGTAACATTTATGAATCCACCCAGCAAAGGGTCTTGCATGTAGACAGTCGGTGCCCAATCAGTGTTTGCAAGTCAAAGAGAACCCTGAGCGGCAGGGACCGTCTGGCCACTGAGGAACTGGATGAGCCGGGCCGACCTCAGCCCCCGAAGGTCCTCGGTGGGTGGCGTCCCGTCCTTCCGGGATAAAGTAAGCGCCTACCGCTCGTGTGCTCAATCCGTGTTTTTCTGTGGGGAGCTGCGGGTCTGAGAGCGGGCGGCGGCGATACAGGACCTAGAACGTGATTTGGAGCTGGGGCGCCTGGCTGGCCCAGTCGGTGACGCCTCTGACTCTTGATTTCGGCTCAGGTCGTGATCTCACGGTTCATGAGTTCGAGCCCCGTGTTGGGCTCTACACTGACAGCTCAGAGCCTGCTTGGGATTCTCTCTCTCTCCCTCTGCCCCTCCCCTGCTTGTGCTCTCTTTCAAAATAAACTTGAAAAAAAAAAAAGAGCATGATTTGGGGAAACGGGTGCTTCAGCCTCGACTCCTCCATCAGCACGCCACAAGCCAGAAACGCCGTCTGTGGTGAAAGCAGCAGTTAGAGCGACCGTCTGCCTCCAGCCCGTTGCCCCGGCCTGTCCGTCCTTCGGGCATCCCCCTGGCTGTCGCCCCCACCTCCCTCAGGTCTCTCCGCTCAGATGTCTCAGAAGAGAGATGTCCCCTGACCCTGACAGGGTGGAGCGGCACCTGTCACACGTTGCCGTGAAGTCCGCGGTCCGCGCTGTGGTTTGTCTGTTTCCCGCGCTCTAGAATGTCAGCTCCCCCGGGGCAAGCCCCTGCCCGCCTCCTTCCCAGGCCCTGCACACAGTAGGTGCTCAGACAACTGCACGAAAGGAGGGAAGGCCTCCCGTGTGCCCGGGAGGGCATTCGTACTAATTGTCGCTTGTCCTCTTGAGCAGCCTGGAGAGGTGGGTTCTACCGTCTCTGTTTGCAAAGATGAGGACACTAGAACGTGGTGCCTGATCAGTGCTTCAGTACCCGGGTACCTTCTTGAGTCTTCCCTCCTTCCCTTTCTCCTGCCCTCCTCCCCCCCTTCTTCAAACGTTCACTGAGCACCTACATCGTGCTGGGTCCCGGGTTTGGCCCGAGGAAGGCAAAGGTGAGCCCGAGATGGTCCCAGCCTCAGAAGCGCTCGGTCTTGGGGTGGGGGCGGTCAGAGCTGAGGCGAGTGCCCGCCGCCCCGGTCCTGAGCACTCTAGGAGGGCTGCCAGGAAGGACCGCGGGCTCCCCTGGGCTGTGGAGAGCTGGGTTCTGAAGGGAAGGTAGGAGTTCCCCCGCAGAAGAGGCAGAGACGGGCGTTCCAGGCAGCAGGTCGCAGCAGCCGAAGCAGGGTGTGTACCGAGGGGAGCAGCCAGCAGCAGGCATGGGGGAGGGGGGAGTGTGTCCTGGGGCTACAAGCGCCCGGCCAAGGAGCTTGGACCTTCTCCAGCCTGCTTCAGCCCCTGAAGCTTCCAGCTCTCCTGAGAGTTTTGCCCCTGGACCCTTGCATAGGCTTGCCGAGGAGGGGAGGCTCCACCGAGGTTTCCGCCCTGCCCGGGATCCCCCGCAGCGTCCTGTGTCTCCACTGCCTCTCACACCCGTAATTGCTTGGGTTTACCCTCCAGAGAGCAGCGTTTAGAGGTGAGGCCTTATTTTCCGGAAGCTTAAGGGCAGTCGTTGCCGTAAGAATCAGACAATTCCTATAATTCCTGCCGGTTCCTCGTGGGGGGGGAGTGCTGCGGTGATGTCTACCACGGAGCCTGAAAACACCTAATTACTAAGAACTCCTGTATCATCCTCGTTGGCTCTGTGTCACCGCTGGGTTCTGAGCCAGAGAGAGAGGATTCCGCCTTACGAGCACCATGTTAATTTGACTCACTTCCCGGCTACCTGCCATTTGTCAGGCACAGCGCCCAGCCGGTGACACAGGTCGTTAGCCCCTGCGATGGCTGGCGTCTTCCCCAGCATCCCGCCTCCTCCCCGGCGCCCTTCCTCCTCGCCTTTCGCCTCTCCCCGAGGTTGGACGGACGGTGGGGACCCTTCGCGCACTCCCCGGCCAAGTTGCTGGTGGCGGTTCCAGGCCATTGCTGGGTCTGAAGGTCGGGGCTCCTCCCGGTCGCCTCCCTCACCTGCCTCACCTGCTCGCTTTGGCCCCTTCCGTTTTCCTTAAAGGCTTGTGCGTCTCTGTCCCTTCGCTGTGCCCTGGGTCAGGCCTCCGGGCTCCCCCGGATGGTGGCGGTAGGCGTTCTCTCCACTGCCCCCTCTCTCCCTGGCCCCCTCCAGTCCATCCTGTACTCGCCCCCTCGGAATGATGCTTCTGATGTGTAAATTGTCCCTCCCTGACTTAAAGCGGCTCTCCATGTCCCTCCCGGGATAAAAATGCCCCCGAGGCCCCACCTGGCCCCACCCCTGCCCCCCGCCCCCCCACCCGTGGGACTTGATGCCCAAGGGATAAACACTGTGCCCCGTGTGAGTTTCCTCGTCGCTTCACACGCCCGTGCCTTTGCTTTCGTTGCCCCTCTCCTTCCCCTGGCTGACTCCTGCTCCTCGGGAAAAAGCTCAAGAGTCACCACCTCCAGGAAGCCTTCCTGACCTCCCCCACGCACTTCCTCTGTGCCGCGGCCATTTCGGTCCGTTGCCCTTCCTGCGTGCGCCCCGTCGAGACGGTCTACTTACGTGTCCACATCCCCACTCGGTTCGAAGCTTTACGCGGATGTCTGAGGCACCTCGGCATCCCCAGCAGAGTGCTGCCATACAGTAGGTGCCGAATGAGTGCTTGTTGTCCCGAGCAAATTCCAGGCAACTTCTGAGCCCCGTTTCTGTGAAGAAGTCCCAGATCCCACAGCTCCCGTGGTGGGCGTGGATTTTTTTTCTCCACCTTTCCCCTCATAGGACGGTGATTTTGTAGAGAACGGGGCCCAGCAAGCCCGAGCAAGCCCTGACCCGGTGGTACAACCTCAGTGATGAGGCCCATTTTACAGAGGTGGAAAATTGAGGCCCTGAGGAAGTGACCCACCGTGGGGCGCACAGCTCACGAGAGGCACGGCCAAGGACCCGAGGGCTGTCTCAGCTCCAATGACCCTTCCCTGTGCCAAGGTGAGGGGGCGGGTCAGGGTGCAGGGCAGGCCCAGCAGGACTAGGGGGTGGGGATTCTCTGGGTACCCCGGGCTGTTCCCCGCCCACCCCCACCCTGCTCCCTTCTCTGAGGCCTAATCTGCCCGCTCCCCTCCCGGGCTTTGGCCTCTTGGCTGTTCCTGGCGAGGTCTCATGTAACAAACACCAGGGCCTGGGACACAGACCCTGGCTGGCAGCAGTTGCACCCCTGGGTTTGGGATCTGGGCCCGCAGAGCCGTGACGTTAGAACCCACTTCACAGGTCGTTCCCTTCAGGGGCTGATGCAGCGGGACTCACCCAGGAGGAACCCAAACGCCGGGTGCCTGGGTGTGGCCCCCGCACCGAGATGGGCCCTCCGAGGCTGGACATCATTTGAGCGGCCTTCTAGAGCCTCACGGTGCCCAAGTCTGATGACTTCCTAGGCCCCGCCGAGTGAACTCTGACCCCGGGGCCCTTCCGGGCTTCTCCAGCAGGCCCCGAAGCCCGCTTGGGGCCCCAGCTCCTTCTAGATGAGTCTGTCGTTTCGTTCATGGGCCCGGCCGAGGTGCGGCATCTGCCCGAACTGGTCCCTGGCTCCGCTGGCGGGCCCGTCTCCTTCCGGCAGCGAGAAGCCGGCTCCGAGGGGCGTGTGGGGCCCGACCCCCGCAGCCCGGAGCTCACAGCTGCGGCTGCGAACGCTTTTGCCACCCGGGGAGCGGACGAGACTACCCGACGAGGCAGTTCCCCGACTCGGGGCGCTCTCCAGGGGCTCTGGCTTACTGAGGGCAGCATCAGGGCGCAGGGGGTGGGGTGCAGCTTCGAGTTAGAACAGCCAGCACCCCGGGCCCTGGGCAGGGTCTTGGCACGAAGCCGCGGGCACCAGAAGGAAACGGAGCTCTTGGCTCTGAACAGAGCGATGGAATGCCCGCCCAGCCAAACTGGTTTTCTTCCTCCACCAGGGCCGGGCGGGTGTCCTACGACGGAGCCGCCGAGCCCGCTCGTTTGAGGACAGCGAGCTTCCCGGCGCCTCGGCCCCTTCCCCTGCCTGGCCTCCATGCGTGTTCTGCGCTCCGAGGGCCCCCTTCTCTGCACACCCGTCCCTTACCGGCGGGGCGGGTGCCGGCCCACCCCCCTCAAGCACTGCCCTGCGGGCCGGCTGGGACGGGCAGGGCTGCCCTGTGTCTGGTACGGCGCCGCGACAGGGTGGCTCTTCGTAAGATGTCCTTCTGCTCCCTCCTGCCTCGCTTTCCCCAGGCTGTTCCCTCGTCTGCGCTGCCTTCTCGGTTCGTTCCCGCCTGGCATGCCCTCCGTGCAGCCCTGTGTCACCCACCACCCGGACCCTGTGTGCCCTCCTCCCTTCTCCTCTGTCGCAGGCCCTGAGGTACCGGGGATAGGACGCCTTTATTAGTCACGGGGCCCGGGGTGACAGGGGGTCATTTAAGGCAGACTTTCCTGCCCCTTGCTCTTTTTAACCTTATCTGTCATGGCTTTGCAGCCTTTCCATATCCGCGTTTAAAACTTGACTTCATTTAAAAGCTTTTTTTAATGTTTATTTGTGTTTGGAGAGAGAGACAGAGCACAAGTGGGGGAGGGGCAGAGAGAGGGAGACCCAGAATCCGAAGCAGGCTCCAGGCTCTGAGCTGTCAGCACAGAGCCCGATGCGGGGCTCGAACTCACGAACTGTGAGATCACGACCTGAGCTGAAGTCAGACGCGTAACAGACAGGTGCCCCTCTACTTCGTTGATTTTAACGGAACACGGTATCGGCCTTGGAGGGATAAACCACGGTTTATGCATCAGACGCCCTTATGGGAAGGCAACTGGGCTTTTGCCGTTACCAAAAACAACACTACTGTGAACATCCCTGGGTGAGAGAGAGAGAGAGAGAGAGAGAGAGAGAGAGAGAGAGTGTGTGTGTGTGTGTGTGTGTGTGTGTACGGTTGTGTATTTCCACGCATGTTTTTGCGTGAGTGTTTACTGTTGTATGTGTTCTTTATGTATGTATGTGTACTGTCCCTGTATTTTGTGTATACTCATGCGTGTTTCATGTACGTGCATCAGCGTATGTACCTTCGTGCGTATATGTTTTCTGGTTTTGCATTCGCATGTGTGTGTGTATTTGTGTATATGTTTGCTCGTGCATGTACTTCGGCGTACGTGCACATGTTTGTGTGCTTGTGTGCGTATCTCGCCGACGAGTCACCAGAAGCAAGGGTGGTAGGGCGATGTCGGGACATCGGAATGTGTTTTGCTGCCACAGATCCTAGCAGAGCGGTGGCCGCGTCCTGCAGGGGGAGCGATGCTGAAAGTCTTGGGGACAAGCCTTGGGGACCCGAGGCGACGCAGAGACACACCCAGCCTCCTGCCTGTTCATCGGGTTCACACCTGCATGCCAGGGCTGCAGTTCTGTCACCTGACAAGCCGAGCTCCGGCCTGAAATAAACATGACAGGGACGTTTCGACGTGTGATGTGTCAATAAAGAAAGTCGTCGAAGTCGGCGTGGACTCTTTTAAGAATCCCTCCAAAAGGAGCCAAGTCAGGACGGGCGGGAAGCCAGCTCCATGAGGAGGAAACGCAAGGAAGCCTAAGAGAACTATCTATTTATACGGAATCGTACATTGTGAACGTGTATTTTTTTTTTTTTTTTTTACTAACCACGAATGTGACGAAATACGAAAGGAGGTAGAAGAAAAAGTAGGTCTCCCCATCCCCCGCCCCCCTTTCCAGAGACACGCGTTGTCGCAGTTTCCCTGGGTCCTTCTCCAGTGTTCTGTGCCTTTCGAATATTCACATACATTTGTGCTTCTACATACAGGAGAATGCACTTTCTTCCTCACAGACACACGGCGCCCGGTCCCCCTGCTGCCCGGGGCCTGGCTTCAGGCGCGAGCTAACGAAGGCGAGGGGGCGTGTAAGATCAGGGCGTTCACATCTGCCTTCTCTCTTCCAGCAACTGTTTTTAACAATTAAGTGGTATTCTGTCTCATGGCTGTTCTGTCATTTGGGTGAAACACATTTAAAAAAATTTTTTTTAATGTTTATTCATTTTTGAGAGAGAGAGAGAGACAGAGCGGGAGCAGGGGAGGGGCAGAGAGAGTGGGAGATGCAGAATCTGAAGCAGGCTCCAGGCTCTGAGCTGTCAGCACAGAGCCCACAGATGTGGGACTTGAACTCGTGAACCACGAGATCATGACCTGAGGGTAACCGACCGAGCCATCCAGGCGCCCCTAACCACAGTTTTTAAAACCCCAAATTCTCTTTTCCCTGGGTCCATCTTCACCCTAGAACTGTACACCTTTTATTAACAGAAACTTAGGCTTAAAAGGGAAACTGAAGGGCATCTGGGTGGCTCAGTTGGTTAAGCATCCGACTTTGGCTCAGGTCGTGATCTTATGGTTCGGGAGTTTGAGCCCCGCGTCGGCCTCTGTGCTGACAGCTCAGAGCTTGGAGCCTGCTTCGGATTCTGTGTCTCCCTCTCTCTCTGCCCCTCCCCTGCTCGCACTCTGTCTCTGTCTCTGAAAAAATAAATAAAACGTTTAAAAATGGAAAAAAAAAAAAAACTGAATTTGTCTGTTTCCAGGCAAAGGTATCTCAGTACTTCTAGAATGTTCTATGCTGCTCTTCTCTCTTGCACCCCACAGGAAGGGTCCTTGTGTTTCGAGGATTGTCTTCCTTCCCTGGATTAATCTCTCCTACTTTGAACCTTAAAAAAAAATCCACTTTCACAGTCTGTCAGCACCCTGAACATGGGGTTTTAGTTTGTTTTTAAAAGCCATAAAAATTAAAATGTAAGGGCATGTATGAAAACAGATGGTCTGATGACCTACCAAGAGTTGGAGCAAACAGTAATATCATTCGTGGGCATTAGGTGGGGGCAGGGATCATTTGTGAGTTCACGCGGTCATCCATCCATCCATCCGTCCGTTGTCAGTCGCTCCCTGAACACAGTGGCCATCTCAACTTGGCGCTGGGGTTTGAGGGCGAGCAGACCTCAGTGCCTGCCCTCAGGGAGCGCACAGCTTGGAGAAGTCAGTCAAACAGTAAGCACAGCACAGCCTGTTAAGGTCTGTGATGGGCTGAGCAGGGGGGACTCTGTGGGTCCCACGGAGAGATGGAGCCCAGGTGCAGGAGGCAGTCAGGAGAGGCTTCCTGGAGGAGGTGATGCCTGAGCTGTTTGGAGGACACATTCTGGCCAGCAGCGGACAGACCGCCCCAAGAAGTCTCCCAGAGGGGCGTTTCTCAGGTGGCATTTCAGTGGGACTTGGCAGAGTGGGGGTAACGGGGCATCGCCTCGGAGCCTGGCCGCCTGGGTCCGAGTCGGCTTCTCCACTCACTCCTGGGGCCCTGGGCCAGTTGTTTCTCTCTCTGTGCCTCATCTTCTACCTGCCTCTTACGGTTGTTGGAAAGACAAAATGTGGCGGCCGGGCAGGCAGTAAGGGCCATTATGTGTCTGCTCGTGGCGTGACTCTTCATCTGTGAAATGGGGCGTTGACAGTGTCTACTCTGGGCATCGAACTAGAGGACTCGTGCGAGGAACTGACTCGGTGCCTGGCGCACGGCGGGCGCTCCCGAAGTGTTCGCGGTGTTGACATTCTCATTTACCGCGGGTTCCCCCACCTCTGAGACTCGCGAGTCCTGCCCCCCCACCCCCAGCCAGCTGTCGTGTCTATGTATAGCCTCCGAGGCCGTGGGGAGAGCCAGGAAGCCCTCGCTCTGGAGTCTTGCAGGCATTCCCAGCCGCAACCAAACACGCCTCCCCAGCGCCAGCTGCAGACGTGTGTTCCTGTCACTTTGAGTGACGCGCGTGTCCCGTGGTGGCAACGCGTCTCTGCCAGACCCGTCCCCTTGGAGCCTGCGCACCCTGGTGGGTGGCTCGGCCCCGAAGGGCAGCAGGCCTGCTGGGCGGAGCCAGGGTCCAGCTCACTGCGTTTCATGGTAGAGAGGACGGCCGACTCACAGCCGGGTCAAGGGAATACCCCGGGGTCTGGTTTAGGCGGCTCCTTCGACTCTCAGCCGAGTGGCGGGACTCTTTGGCCTCTTGAGGGTCCGATAGTGCATTATTAAGAGGGTTCGTTAAAATGACATGTGTTTTGGGGGAACCAAACAGCGGACATCACCACCAGCATCAGGCCAACGGGCAGCTAGGCACGTGCAAGCTCCGGCCAGACGTTTCCCAGAATCCTCCTGACACCCCGAGCATCCTCCCCATCCCCACTGCACAGACAGAGAAGTCAAGGTTTGGAGGCATTTGGCCACGCGGGCAAAAGGCTGGGCTGGGTTTGCCCCTCTCCTGCTGAACCCCAGAACCTGTCCCGCCTCCGACCTGCCAGAGCCGGGGTGGAGTAGGTTAATTTCACACCTGCAACCTACAAGCTTATGGTCGAAGCTGCTAATCACCGGGGGTGTAATGTTATCTAAAGCGTGTTTGTAACAACTGGTTTTATTCAAGCCCCAAAGCACGGGGAACACGATTTCATCATCAGACTGGTGGGCGAACCCGTTGAGGGTTCCAGACGGGCGCCCGTTGAACGGGGCATCGGCCCAACCCAGTTCACTCGGAAACAGCACATGGTCGGCACGGGCAGGCCTGGCGACCCTGGACATCGGCTTC
Source organism: Paguma larvata (assembly GCA_030068075.1). Lineage (NCBI taxonomy): Eukaryota > Metazoa > Chordata > Mammalia > Carnivora > Viverridae > Paguma > Paguma larvata. The sequence goes on from CM057835.1 coordinate 63,520,047, forward strand.
ACCCAGAGGTTAGCCCTCAAGCTGCAAAGGGCCACCGAGGGCTTCCATCCCTGGCCACTAACTCCCCGAGAGAGGAAACTGAGCCTCGGAGAGGGAGGGTCGTGCTCGACATGTCCAAGAGCAGGGGGCAGCCATGGCTGAGCCTCGGGTCCGTGCCCATGACCCCAGGTCAGGGGCTGGAGCCCCGCCACAGGCGTGTCCCTGGGGGCGGGGCCTCAGGGCCGCAGTCCAGGTGGCCGCCCCCAGTCCGGCACATACCCTCCTCTGCCTCTCGGTCTCTCTTGCCCGTGCGGCGCTCTGTGGTCTTGTTCCTTTGGTTTGTCTTGCTCTCTGACTGTTCTCGCTGCTTCTCTCTCTGCTTCCGTTTGCCTGTCCGTCTCTCTGTCCTTTGCTCTCTCTCCCCTCCCTGCTCCACCCCAAGCCTGCCAGCAACCTCAGAGATGACCTCAAGACCTTCCTACCACACTGACAGGTGCCCGTGGCATGTCCCGAGTGGACTGTGGCCAGGCGACCAGCCCACACCCTGAGCTGTGCCCCCCTCCAGGCCACCACACCTGGCCTCACCTGACCACACCTGCACCTGTTGTTCTCGGAGCCCACCGAGAGGGCTCGGCAACTGCTGTCCTACCGACTTACCCTGGGAAGTGCCACCCCCACCCCGCTGGGCAGGGCAGGGGCTTGTGCTGTAGCCCGAGGCGGCATTGTGGGCTGCGGGGAGTCACAGGGAGGGGACACTGTGTATTTGCTGGCAGCACCGCGCATGTTCTAAGGGCTCTGCCCGGCCCCACTCCCCGTCCAGTTCCTTCTGGCCCATCTGCCTTTCCCTCTCCTTTCCTGCCCTTCCCTCCTTCCCTCTTTCCTCCCTTCCTGCCTTCCTTCCAATTTATTGAGCACTTACTGAGTGCCAGGCGCTGCACACAAGCACTGTGAATCCGAAGGTGAGAAAAATGCAACTCCCAACGCCCCCATCTTGAGATTTTTTTTTAATATTTATTTTTGAGAGAGAGACACGCACACAGAGTGTGAGTGGGGGAAGGGCAGAGAGAGAGAGGAGACGCAGAATCTGAAGCAGGCTCCAGGCTCCAAGCTGTTAGCAGAGAGCCCGAAGCGGGGCTCGAACTCACGAACCGTGAGATTGCGACCTGAGCCGAAGTCAGATGCTCAACTGCCTGAGCCCCCCAGGCACCCCTGAGATTATTTTTATCCCGGGAGGGACAGGCATTCAACAAATCACCCAAGTGATGAGAACCGCTAGGCGAGGTCAGGGCTCAGGGGGAAGACTCGGGCCAGGACTCGGACTTGGGCTAGAGCGGGAGCTGACGCCTGCTGGGCGGGACCTGGCTGGGCAGGGGGGCGTTCTAGCACCGCAAACGCTGCTAGAGACAGACCGCAGTGACAGACAGGCACGGGCCAGGGAGTCGTGAGCCCCGGCGGCCAGGCCTGGCCGGGCACTCCTCGCCGTCTCCGGCCCCCGGTTTTGTCACCTGTGAAAGGATCCCAGGAGACCTCAACGAGCTCTCGTGTCCAGCCAGAGCCAGGAAGTGCAGCACGGGCTTCGGGGAGCACAGGCTTGGGCGTCGAGCAACGCCGGGTTCAAGTCCCAGCCCCCCACCGTGTAGCTCCGTGACCTTGGGCACGTCAGGTTCGCCTCGCTGGGCCTCAGTCTCCTCCCCTGTGAAATGGGTCCACGGCATTCCTACCGCACAGGGTGGCCCACGCTCAGGAGCGTTCGCCCTCAACATTGCTGTTCCTGTTACTTCTCCGCCGTTGCGTGAGGCTGACCTGAGCGCAGGGGACAAAGGTGCCGAGGGGCCGCAGGCCCAGAGCCGCGTCGCCCAGCCGGCCGCCCCGCACAGCTGACGGTGTCGAGTTGCAGACGGGGGCGAGGGGGGGGTGGTTGCACATCTGAGTTGCTCGGAGCTGCCCTGTCCGCTGTGAGCCACCGAGCACACCGTCCCGACTCAGGGTTCTTTCCGAGGCGGTGTGTCAGACACCCCAGAATACAGGCAGGCATGGGGGTCTCTCTGCTCCCCGCCCCCTCCCCAACTCCATCACCTTTTCTGGCGAGGAAGTTCACACCTACCCACGGGCGAAGAAAAGTTAGTTTTGGAAACACCTTCCTCCCACGAGTATTTATTCAACAACTACCACAGGCCGGGCATTGTTCCCTGTGTGGGGGTGCGGCCCCAGCGGTAACAGCCCCCACTTCCACGCAGCTGGCCGTCCAAAGGGCCGAGGTCGGGGATCCGCAGGCTGCCCGTGGGCCAGATGGAGCAGGCCGCCCGTTTTGTAAATAAAGTTTTATTGACACACAGCCGCGCCCGCGCGCATACGGCCTGTAAGCAGCGGAGTCGAGCAGTCGGGAGCCAGCCCGAGCGGCCCGCGGAGCCCCGCAGAGCCCCGCAGACTGCCTCTCTGACCCCGCAGGGGAAAAGTTGGCTGGGTCCTGACACAGAGTAACACATTCGGATTTCCGCTTTGGTTTTCATTCCTCGTATGTACAGAGAGCCTTGGAGGTGCGACTGAATTTTTTTTCATTTTAGTTTTGTGTCTGATTATCCTGGGACATAAAACTCCCCCAAGTTGGGAGATTAAATACAATCATCATCAGTAATAGACACCCCGCGACTCCCCACAGGCAGTTCCGCCGTTAGCGGTTTGCCGCGGGACCTTCCGGAGGTTTTCCGCAGACATTTTTGTGTTTGTCTTTACGAAACCGGTGTCATAACACACACACACACACACACACACACACGTGTCGTTGTGTTACCATTTTTTTTTTTTTGATGTTTGCAAGTATAAGACAGGTGTCTTTCTCTGCCAGTAAATATTCCTTCTGACCAGCCTGTTCCTTGGCTGTCTTTCTTCCGCCGTGTGGATACCCCATGTTGGCTTTCACCAATCCCTGTCTTACCGGGCATCTAGGTCACCCCCGAGATTTCGCAGTGATGTCTCCAGTATTTTGCAGCGATCCTTCCAGCCTTTTGCAATATTTGCTCTCCTGCAGGGAGCCCTCGTGTTCGTAGGTCTGGGCAAGTGTGTCTAATGATTTTCTCGAGATAAATTTCTGGAACCAGAATTAGCTGAGTCGAGGGTTAGACCCGTTTTGGGCTCAGACCCGTTTTGGGATTTCAGGATGTGTGTTACGGCGTGTTTAAACAGAGCCCCTTAAAGGCGTGTGTCAGCCTGGCCTCCCCAGCGTGGCTCTTCCGAACTTACCCATCGTGGGCTCTGGGCTAAGACAGTCAGCTCTGCTTGTAAGACAAGGGCCCAGGGTCATCACGCACCTGAGGCTTGGGGCCTGGTGAGCTCCTAGTCTGAGCAAGTGGTTTTTTTGGTTTTTTTTTTTTTTTAATGTTTATCTATTTTTGAGAGAGAGCGAATGAGCAGGGAAGGGGCAGAGAGAGAGGGGCATAGAGGATCCAAAGCAGGCTTCATGTTGACAGCCCAGAGCCCGACGCGGGGCTCGAACTCACGAGCCATGAGGTCATGACCTGAGCCGAAGTTTGACGCGCAACCGACCGAGCCACCCCGGGTGGCCCCAAGCAAGTGGTTTTTCAACCTGCCCAGTTCTTGAAAGTCTTGAGCGCGTTTTCCCGTGTGCCTCCCCAGTTTTGTATACACTCCCTCATCGGAGCCTCCCGAGGCATCCTGGGGAAGTCGGGGGCAGGTGGATGTTGGGGGCCGGAAGGAGCACGGGATAGGAACGCTGCCTCCCAGAGGCGCCCGGCGCTGCCCCTCGCTCACCGCGAAAGCCAGGAGCCAGACAGCAATTCCGGTCTCTGTGCCTCAGTTTCTCACCTGAAAAAGGTCAACCGAATCGACTCGAGAGTCCTTCTCACTGCGCATGACGAGATCTGGCAGTCCTCGCGTGACCGATGACGAGTGAAATGTGGGCGTGGGCGCTGGGTGGCTGTCCAGCCGGGGACGCGCGTCGGAAAAGGCCGGCAGTGTTCGCAGACGGGGGCTCCCTGGGACGCGTGTGCGTCATTCACGAGTGGTCCCCTGCCTTTTCAGACGGCCTCGTCGGCGTCTCCTTGCCTGTGGCCGGCGAGGGTTCTTGCAGCAGCCTGGGAGGCAAGACTGAGTCGGAGGAGGATCCTGCCTTAACGCTAATTAAAAATCGGACTTCGGAAAAGTTTTTTATTAGAGTTTTGGGGCCTTTGGGTGGTCAATCTCCAGGCCTTGGACCCCTGGGAGCAGAGCTCAAGCCTCACTCGATTCAAGGTGCTGCCGGGGTCTGCCCGAGGGAGGAGACGTGAATACTTTGCAGTGCGCGCAAGGCTGCCGGAGAAAGCGCTGACCAACGTCGCTCACTCTCTTAAGCCCCGTGTACAAGATGAACTCCCCTAGAGGATCCTACCCCCCGAATTACTCCGAACTTGGGGGTCTGTGTGAAAGAGCTGTGACCGTGATGGCATGCAGCCAGACATGTGCCATCTGCTTTTTGGTCCCGACAGCGAGGCACAGAGAGGTTAAGTAACTGGCCCAAGGTCGCGCAGCTGCTGGGTAATGAATCCAGACATGCTGGCTCCAGAAACAGGACGCGTCTGAGGGAGTCTGCAAAGAAACAGGCCAATTATCGTGATGACATTGCGGGAAGTTCTCCGGTGACGCCGTCCACTAGAACCTTCTGCAGCGACTGGAAACGGTCCGCATCAACATGGTGGCCACGCGTGGCTATGGGGCCCTTGAAATGCGGCTGGCGCCTGAGGGACCGAATTCTTTTGTGGTTTTTAATTTTAACTAATGAAAGTTAAGTTTAAACAGCCGCACGTGGCTGGCGGTTACCGTACTGCACAGCGCAGACACGGAGACTTGAGATCTGGGCATGGCTCCTGAGCCAGCCTTGGTGGGGGTGGGTTCAGGGAAGGCTTCCTGGAGGAGGAGCCCTCAGAGTGGAAGTCTGAAGAATAGCTGGGAGGTGGGGGCTGCTGCAGTGGGTCTGGAGGTGAGAGAAGGTAGCCTGGGGCACAGGAGGCTGGAGCAGCCAGCAGGAGGGCCCAGGAGTGGGGGGATGGGGGGGGCAGGAGATGGTGGGGAAGGAGCCCAACTAATGATGGTCCCACAAGCCACTTTTCAGGTGCTTAGACTTTTCCCTGAGGGATGTGGGCTATTAAAGGGCTTTGGCAGGGGCCCTGCAGCCCCAGATTCTGGTTTTGGAAAGTGTGATGGGAGGAGTCAGAGGTGAGGGAGGCAGGGAGCTGGCCAAGGCTGGACAGAATGTTCTAGAAGGAGACTCTGAAGGGCCGGGTGTTGATTCGATGGCGGGAGTGAGGGAGAGGGGAGGCAGGGGTGCTGCCCTTGGGACCCTCAGGGCTGGTGTCAGGCGGTGGAGGGAGGGACGTGCCTTCCTGCCCGTGGGGTCCCGCGTCCCTGAGCGTTCTGTCCTGAGTCCCTTCAGGAGGCCGCAGACAGGGACAGATGGGCACCGACGTGTCGGCGCTGAACCCCATCGACATCCGGCCCCTGTCTCCTGCCCCGATCCCACCCTCGGCATCCAGCCCGCCTGGCAAAGGCCCCACCCCTCCCTTCCTCCGTCCCCCAGCCATGAGAGACCCCCGTCCTTCGGGGGGAAGGCCGCGGACGTGGTTCTGATCGCCTGTGGCTGCTGTCTCCGAAGCTTACCGGTTTCCAGAGATGACCTCCGTGAAGGCACAAAACAGCCCTCGTTTTTCTAAGGAGGAAACCGAGGCTCGAGTGGGTGGCAGTCACTTGGTCAGGCCACACCGCAGGGGACAGAGCGGAGGCGGCAAGCACTCCCCTTCTGCCTGAGCTGTGACACAGAGCTGTCACCCCTCTGCCTCCCTCTGAGCGCAGCACATGCCCCCGTATCCAGCTTGCGGCTGTCTGCAAAGTGCTCAGGACAGCGACGTCAAGCCCGCCCGCGGCGGCCCCTAGGGCCCCCACCGCTGGCTTCTGAATTGGCCCCCGTAGGGGGTTACGTTAGGGAGCACCCGATTCTGTGACATCTGTGAAAAACACTGAGCAGCCGGGAGTGCGCTCAGATGGCGACCTCCATCCGCAGGCCCCAGGGAGAATTCTCTTCAGGGTACAGGGCCTCCGAGAATGGCAGGTGACCTTTCAAGGCACAAATGTCCCGAGTTTCCCCGAGCGGGGCCTGACTTCATCCCTAGAGCGTGCGTGCAGCCACCCCCACCCGCTGCCCTCGGGCTCGGAGATGGGCAGACCGCCCCAAGACTGGCTCGCCCGTCCGAAGTCAAAGCCTTAAAACCATGCCACCCGTTGACCTGGTGATTCTATACTTAGGAATTTCTCCTGTGGGAATAATCACAGAGACATGTCACTTAAGCCTCGAGGACATTCGTCACGGTGTTGATTATAACAGGGAAAAACCACCACCTAAATGCCCAACACTTGGGGGTTCAGCGTCCGACCCTTGATTTTGCCTCTGATCATGATCTTGCAGTTCGTGGGATCGAGCCCCCCGTTGTGCTCTGTGCCAGCCGTGCAGAGCTTGCTCGGGATTCTCTCTCTCTCTCTTCCTCTCCGCCCCTCCCGCGGGCGCGTGCACACACACACACACACACATACACGTTCACACTCTCAAAATAAATAAATAAACTGAAAAAGAAAAGGAAAAAAAAAGAGGATGTGGACGAGTTGGCTCCAGGGAAAATTCTGGCAGAGTCCTATCTGGAATTTTCCAGAAAATTCCAGATAGGACTCTGCCAGAATATTGTCAGTGGCTGACGGGTGTTATTCCGTGTGCTTTTCTATCATTTCTAAATGTTCTACAGCGAACACGTGTTATTGGCATCGGGGCCGTTCCGCATCAGCCGTCATTCGGGTCTTCGAGCGTGGCCGTCTGTGAGGCGACCGCGGGTTTTCTTCTGAATTCCTGCCCTTGCATATACACCTGCCGCAGCACCTGCTTGAGCGTCCTGGGGTACACGAGTGTCCCCAAGAGGGGGAGGCAGAGAGCGGGGAAGGGGGTGGGCACGGACTGGGCGCTTCCCGAGTGCCAGGCCTGGAACTAGGAGCTGTCCTTGGTATCCGTGTCCTCAGAGCGGCGAGCCCGGCGTAGACAGGAAGGGTTAAGCAGGAGGAGCGAGATCACGGCGGGTTGTGACAGCTTTGGCTGAGGCAGGTGGTCGGAACATGGAGGGCGCGAGCAAAACCGCAGAGGCTGGGACGTGGGAGGCTTGCGCGGGACTCAGAGAGGAGGTCAGGGAGGGTGGGAGGAAGGGTTTCTTTGATGCGGGTGGGAGATGCACCGGGCTCCGTTACGAGAGGTGTCGGATCTCAGCCGGAGGACCATAGGGAGCCAGTGAAGGTTGTGGAGCAGGGAAGGAGCTTTTGACTTGCCAAAGTGAACGAGGCGGGGGCAAGCCAGCAGTCAAGTCACTTAGTGGCGGTCTGCGAGCCGCCCGCCGTGTGCCAGCACTCCTTCCAAGTGCCCCGGCCGCGGGCAGAGATCGCACCCGAGTAGGTAGTGACGACGGAGGGGCCGCGGCGTGGTGGCTATCGACTCTGGGCGTGGGGTCCCCGCCTCCTGCCAGGGTTTCAGTTCCACTTCGCCGGGCGCGGGCTGTTTGATTTGGGGCATTTCGTGACCCGTCTGAGCCTCAGTGTTCTCATCTGAGAAACGGGGGCTGTAACGGAGATGGCCGCGCACTTGCCGTTGAGCGAGGCGCTGTGCGAACGGCCGGACTGACGCCGGGCGCCGTTGAACGCTCCGCGAATGCTGTGTCGGATATGCCGCTGGGACGCCGGTGGTGGTGAGAATCTGGGGGCGGGGCACGCAGGCGAGGGAGTGTCCCCACCAGATGGACAAGTCCTGGGAGACGGAAGATGGGCAGAAGGTCGTCCCGCCTGCCATGCCGGGCGGAGAGAGGGGCGCCGAGGGCGGGCGGCACGGTGCCCTGCGTGCCGGGGCGGGTGCCGCCTTCAGCCCTGTTGGCTTGCCTTCAGCCTGACGGTCCTCCGTCCTGTGACGTCTAGGGCGCATGGGGACGGTAGGTCGCCCTAATGCCCACCCGCCGCTGAGCACAGTGGGCAGCCGGGGTGGGTTGGGGCCGGGGGTCGGCGGGGCGGGGGGGGGGGCGATGCCCTGTGACCGATGTCAGCCGGGGCCCGGGTTCTGAGCGTGTCCCCCTGACTGAGCTCTCCCCTCCGGCTTCCCCCTGCAGGACCAGCTGAAGCAGTGTTTCTCCAGGCGGCCCCCTGAGGCCAAGGACACCGACACCCTCGTGCGGGAAGCCGACAGCCAGTATGGGACGTGGACAGACCAGCGCCAGAGCGGGGAGAGGTAGGGCGTCCCCCGGGCCTCCGGCGGCGGCGGCGGGGGTGAGGGGGGGCGTCTGGGCAGAAGGCGGCGTGGCGCACCTGCCCCCGCGGTTCTGTGTCGGCAGAACCTGTTTGGTCCGTGAGTACAAGAGTAATCCATTCTTGTTGTAAAAAAGGAGGTCTAGAAAGTACAGATTATTTTCAAATAATACATGGAACGTTAGGAATAGGTAAACCATAGGGACGGAAAGTAGGGTGGTTGCCGGGGGCTGGGGGTGAGTAGGTGGGGGTGACCGTTTGACCAGTACCAGGCTTCCTTCTGGGGGAATGAAGACGTTTCGAGAATCACGTCGCGGTGATGGTTGCGCAGTGCGCTGTCACTGATGGAAAATTTTATGTCATGTGTGTTTTCCCGCAATGAGCGAAATTACAAAGGACACGAAAGCCACCCGTAATCCCAGCACACGGGATCAGGAATGGCGGCATCACGCTTCGTGTCAGATGTCGGTCTAGACTTTTTTCACTATATCTGTGTGCGTTTGCAAATAGAGGAACGTCCTACATACGTGTTGCTTTATAAGCAATGTCTGCATTTAATATCACCCCAGTTAAACTTGTTTTTCGTTTATTTATTTTTTGAGAGAGAGATAGAGCGGGGGGGGTAAGAGAGAAAGGAAGAGAGAGAATCCCAAGCAGGCAAAACACTGCCAGCACAGAGCCTGATGCGGGGCTCGAACTCACGAACCGTGAGATCATGACCTGAGCCGAAATCAAGAGTCAGACACTTAACTGAGCCCCCCAGGGGCCCTCATTTAAAAAAAAAAAAAACAAACATTTTTTTTAGTATATTTATTTTTTGAGAGTGAGAATACCGCTCCGGTTAGTGGCTCGGGGGGCGTCGGAGGTCCGCCTGGTTATGAGTGTGGCAGAAGCCCTCAGGTCATCGGGAAGAGCCGGATACGAGAGCCACGCGGCTCTGAGTTCTAGCTCCGCCCGAGCTGGCCGCGGGACTCGGGGTCGATTCGTTACGTTTTCCAGATTTTCCGTTCCTCCTTCTCCATAGGCAGGGAGCGATGCTTCTAAAAACAGGGTCTGTCGAGCGGATGTGCCAAGCACTTTTGTAGGCACGTAACCGTGTGAACGTCTAATGCGCCCATCTCGCGACGGACCCTAGTTCCCGCGAAAGTCTTTTCTCCCCTAACCCGTGAAATGTGTTTCCTTAATGAGCCAACTTACCTGTCCCTAGACTTGACTTAAATTTCCTGCAAGAACCCTCTGGACTCTGCGTCCAGAAGCCTGCGTCTCAGTTTTGCCTCTCTCACTGAGTGACCCCAGGAGGCCTGGTCCTCTCCCTGGGCCTCTGTTCCCCCCAGAACCGAAGGCCAGGCCAGTCCCGGGATCTGGGACCTCTCCTGTGGGTGGGCGCCCCCTTCTGTCCCCCGGAGGCACTGCAGCGCCCCCGCCCTAGCTGGTCCCGCGGCCGCTGTGCGCCCAGCCCCGGGTAATGGCGCCATCTGCTGCCTCCTTGGTGGTATTGCCCTCGTGGCTCAGGGACTCCAGTGCCAGCCCACCCCCCAGCATCCTGCCGGTTCCGAGTAATAACACCCTCCCAGGGCTGGCAGAGCGTGGCTGTGCGCCCGGCATCAGTACACCTGGGTCAGAGGTTCTGCTCAGGGCTGTGGCTCCGGCAGCTGCCACAGCAGACGCCCTCTATCAGCGAGGCGGCGTCCGGGTGCCCGACTGCCCATCCTCAGGGTGAGCTCTCCCGTGCTCTTGTCTTTGGTGTCTTCTTAATGGGAGCGGGGGCCTTTTTAATTTAACGGCTTAATTTTGGGGGCTTCATCGATTTCTAAACTTCTGTCTCACGAGGTCCCAGGTATATGTGAATACATTACCATGGGCTGAAATTCCAGAAGGAGGAGAAGGGTCAAGGGCATGGATCCCGGAGTCCGTTCCGGCCCTTTGGGCAGGCTCCTTCACATCTCTGTGCCTCGGTTGCCTCACCTTCAGCGGCGTTAATGTTTAATTTCCTGAGGCTCATGCCACCCGATGGCATTGCGGTGGCTGCAAGATTATAGGGTGACCCTCGCAGGACTGGGGAGAGGATTCAGGGCCTCAGTGTTTAACCCAGTGCCTGGCACGTAGTAAGTGCTCAGTAAATCCTGATCGCGCGCATGCATGAATGGGTGGAACCGTGCGGAAGGTTCCCCCACCTCCCGCTCTTCCACACGTGACTGCTGGCGATTTTCGTGGACATCAGCGTCTGCCAGAAATACAGCTCGAGCCGCAAACGTGGGGCGTGAGTGATTTAAGATAATCCCAGAGCCACGTCGAAAGAGGAAAAAAGACCCCGGGTGGAAATTCATCCTAACAATTTACCTAACAATAGTTCGTTGAATCCAGATCTGAAATCTTATCATTTCCACGTGCAATCCGTATTTTACGTTCTCTCTCTCTCTTTTTTCTTTTAATCCAAAGTGTGTACTTTATGCTCTGGGCTCACGCACACCGCACGCACGGCAAAGGCCCGGTAGCCACGTGTGACCCGTGGCTCCCGCACCCCCGCCCCGTACGGGGGGAGGGTCTTGGCCCTTCCATCCCGCGCCCGGGCGGGCGTTCCAGAGGCATCACGGGCAGCGCCTGGCAGTGCCCGGGAAGGTTATCCCGCAGTGAGGCTCCCTGTCTCGTTTCCCGGCATTGAAAGCACACTCCGACCCAGCTTTCTCCCGCCTCCTTTACTGCGGTCCGGTTCTCTGAACCCACCCGCACGCTCGCGTCTCCCCTCCCTCCTCTCCCGCAGCCTGGCCCCCGAGTCCCCGTCCCCGGACAGCAGTGCCGTGTCGGCGCGGAGACAGCTGCCCGGCAGCCGCCTGTCCTCGCTGTCCTCCCAGACGGAGGCCACCTCGGCCGGGGACCCGCACAGCGGCTCCAGGGACCAGCGCAGCACCAGCGTGGACCAGTCCAGCACCGACCTGGAATCCACCGACGGGACGGAGGGGCCGCCCCCGCCGGACGCCTGCCCCACCAGGAGCGTGGACGACTTCTCCTTCATTGATGTGAGCCGGTACCTGGGAGCGGGCGGTGTTGGGGAGAGCCGTGCCTTCTTAAAGGGGTGCGCTGGCATTTCCCAGCCAGTCGCCCCCTCCCGGGGGTAGAACCTGTGGGGCCAGGGACCCCCGCGGCGGGTGCAGAGGGCACAGTCTTTGAGACGGACTGAGGTCTGCAGCGCGGCTGGGACCAGCCATACGCCCGCAAGCGTCCTCACCTCTCCGAGCCTCGGCTTCCTCACCCGCTGGCCACCCGCGCGGGGGGCTCCGTGACCTCAGACGTGATCGCCTGGGGTCACCTTAAAACCGACCGTAGCCCGTACCCGGGAGGTCAGCAGGGCATCTGAGGGGGCCGCCTGAGGGTCGCCGTTCCCCCCCGGCATGCCGTGTCTGGAGTTTGCTCGGACCATCCTGCTGGGCGTCCGCCCCAAGGTCTCGCCTGGTGGGCCGCGTCTCTGGCGCCCAGGGATCCCGGTCTCTCTGCGAATGCGCAGTAGTGGTTCAGGGAGGGGGACCGCCTCAGGCGTAGGCGGCCCACGTGTGGGTCCCCGGGGGCAGCCCCCAGAACTCAGCTCTTCCTGGTCCCGAGCGGAGCCAGCCACCCGGGCCCGACGGCCTCCTGCTCCGGCCCCTTCCAGACCAGCACCTGTCCCCTTTCCTCGTGCGGGAGCCGCCCCCCCTTCCCCCCCGCCTGGCAGGGGCAAGGCACATTTTTCCTTCTCGATCTTTGAAGTCTTGCTGTTCCTCTGACGTTAGGGCTGCGCCCGCCCGCCCTCCAGCGTCTGAATGATGCAAAAGCTAAGAGCGAGCCGCCGTCTGGGCCCAGACCCCTAGCGGCGGGCACCCAGACCCTTCCCAGGGAAGGAGCACCCCTGCTCTGGGAGGAAGGTCTTCTCCTGGCTCCTCAGAGGGAAAGCCCCCTCCTAAGTATGGTCAGGGTCTCCGGATAAGGAAGGGCAGAGACGGGGAAAGACTGAAGCGCAGTCTCCGTCGGGCCCCCCCCCCATATAAACACGGACTAAGGATTTAGTGAGATGAGGCATTCGGTTATTCATCCGACGAGCACACAGACGTTTATCAGGCTCCTGCTGTATACCGAGCGCCGCTCTAGCCTACACGCTCCCCCGATGTCACGAGGAGGGGAAAGGCATTTCGTCCCCACACACCAGGTGGCTGGCACCGGGCTAGGGCGTTCCGAGTCCGCTGGATTCCCTAACCGGCCTGCAGGGGACGTGTCGCAGGGACACGCAGGCTCTCGGGCTCCGGTGGCCCACGCCCCGCCTAAACAGCACCTCGTGTATCGAGGGAGCCACGCACCCCTCCCGCCGCTGGGGCCCCCGGTTAATGGCTCCCTTGCTTCTCTCCTTCCCCCTCCCCGCCGCTCCCAAAGCAAACCTCGGTCCTCGACTCGAGCGCCCTCAAGACCCGGGTGCAGCTCAGCAAGAGAAGCCGCCGCCGGGCTCCCATCTCCCACTCCCTCCGGCGCAGCCGCGTCAGCGAGTCGGACGGCAGGTCGCCCCTGGAGGGGGAGGCCGACAGCGCATGGATGTTCAAGGACTCCACAGGTACGCCACGCCCTCCCTTCCCCCAGACACCGCGGGACAGCGGGACCATCGGTTAGACCCCGCGCCCCGCTTCCCGCCCTTATGGGCAGTGGGGGAGCCGAGCGCAGTCACGGAGGAGGCGGCACTCTCCTCTTCCGCGGACCTTGTGAGAGACCAGGCGGGAGAGGCCTTTTTCAGGATGACGTGTTAGCTGGGGCTCCACGGGCTGCAAAGGGCGGAGACACGACTCAGTAGGATATTTTACTGCGTCTGCCTCTGCCCGTATTAAATTTACTCCGACTTCCAGACTTGCTGGTCTCTGCCCAGATTCTCGGGTTGACAGATCGGTTCTGTTTCTCATCCACCTTTTTTGTTTCTAGTAAATTATCATTATTTTTCCTTTTAATGTTTATTATTTATTTTGAGAGAGAGAGAGAAAGACAGAGTGTGAGCAGGGGAGGAGCAGAGAGAGAGAGACACACACAGAATCCAAAGCAGGCTCCAGGCTCTGAGCTGTCAGCACAGAGCCCGATGTGGGGCTTGAACCCACGAACCGTGAGATCCTGACCTGAGCCAAAGTCGGATGCTTAACCGACTGAGCCACCCCAGCGCCCCTCTAATAAGTTATTTCAGGCTACACATTTTCCTCTAAAGACTTCTTTGGCTGAACCCCGTGAATTGAATCTTAAAGAGCCAACAGGAATTAGCCAGGGAAGGGTATTGCAGACCGAACTATCGATGGGCTCAAAGGGACAGGTGTGTAGAAAGAACCTGTGTGTGTGGCAGGGGCCTAACTGGCTCGGGGCTGCTCAAGCCGGGAACGGCAGCGATTGTGCCAGAAAGGAGGGCAGAGGCCAGCTCCCGGGCAGTCGCGGTTCCTTGCTGAGGAGTTCGACTGTGTAGCTGGGGAGCCATGGAGGAGGATTAAGAAGCAAAACCTCTTCTTTTAATGGAAACCATAGCAGTGACACCCCCACTCCACACATACACAGCAGTTAGTCCCCCAAACGCCGCTGCCTGGCCTGTGTCCCCTTGGGGTTCACCCAGGGCCAACAGTGGGGTGCCAGACCAGGCTCGGAGCTGAGCGAGGGGCCTCACTTCTGACCAGACGCCTGAAAGAAATTCTTGGCGGGCCGTGCCTCCCTCTGCCACCTCACGGTTGTTAGTAAGGAATGAGACTCGAATAAGACTTCTCTCTGCACACCCTCCCGGGTTTTCTGAGCCAGATTCCCCCGAGCTGCCTGGAGCGAATAAAAACCAACACGGGAGGGGCACGTGGGTGACTCAGTCCATCAAGCATCCGACTCTTGATTCCGGCTCAGGTCCCGCTCTCATGGCTCAGTTCGTGAGATCAAGCCCCGCCTCGGGCTCTGCGCTGACAGTGCGGAGCAAGCTTGGGATTCTCTCTTTCCCTCCCTCTCTGCCCCTCCCTGACTCGTGTACACACACACACTCTCTCTCTCTCTGTCTCTCAAAATAAATAAACATTAAAAACAAAGCCAATGTGGGGACCGAAGCACGCCAGTACCCCCAGCTGGAGCATGGCAACATTCTCTGGTTCCCAGCAGCCTTGGGGAGCCAGCCTGGGGCTGGGGGGGCCTGGGGGTATGCCTTCTGAACCCACCCCGGCTCCCTGCACGGCCTGGGGGTGGGGGCCAGAGGAGCAGACCTGGCCTGCTTCCTCCCCAGCCCTTCCCCCACACTCTCACTGCTTCCAAGCCGGTGCCCAGGGCCCCCCGGGGAGGCTAAAGCCCCTCCTGGAGGAGTGGGGACAAACAGCCCGCATCCCCCAAAGTGTCTCCCATGAGGCTGGAGCCTGGCGATGCGGTTAAGTCCCTGCGAAGGGGGCCTGGGGGAAGGGAAGTGGCTTCCGGGTCCAGCTCCGGGCGGGCCTTCCACGAGACCCGTGAAGCCCCCCAGCCCGTCTTAGAGCGTGAGCCCCACGCATTGCTGGCTGCAGGCGTCGCTGCGTCCTTTTCTCCGCCAAAGGCTTCCTTCTCCCTCCCTGACTCGAAAGGAGCTGGGAGCCGGGAGGCGGGTCCATCTGCGGCTTCTCCCCGGAGAACCCCGTCATACTGTATTGTCTGCGATGAGGCACCCGGGTCTGTCCTCGTCTGTGAAACGGGCCGGCGTGGGGAGCGCGGGAGGGACCGTGTGCGGGGGACCTGCCGGCCGGCCGTCACCTCGTGCTCTTTCCCTGCAACAGAAGAGAAGTCTCCCAGGAGGGAAGAGTCCGATGAGGAGGAGGAGATGCCCTTCAGGGCCGAGAGGACCCCCACGGGCCCCCCGCAGAGGAGGCCGGTGTTTCCGGGCGTGGACCCCGCCGTGCTGAAGGTACCACGCGTCACACCCGGAACCACCCTCGACCTCGGCAGCAAAGAGAGCGGCCCGTGTTTCTTTCCCTCCCTCCCTCCCTCCTTCGTGGCCTTCCCTCCCTCCCTTTCTCCCTCCCCTCCCTCCTCTCCGTTTTTCAAACCGTCTGAATCCCAAAAAGTTGCAAAAACAGCACAGGGAGTTCCCGTGGGTGCCTCGCCTGGCTTCCCCTGGCGAGACTTCACGCGACCCCAGCCCGCGTCGTTTTTTGCAAGAACAAGGAGCCAGTAGGCGGCGGATGCACGCTTGTCCCTGTGGTTGGTTTTATGGGAACGGCCGCTGAGTGGGGCCAGAAGTGTTCTGGCTTTCTCTTCCAGCGTTGGAGCCAATGCTGTCTTCCAGGGCGGCCTAACAGAGCGGGCGGCGGAGGCCCCGGGCTCCCGGGCGGGCGCCCCGCCTGGTCCCCGAGGCCCGTCCTTAGGTCCCCGGACACAGCTCAGGTCCCCTGCACGCTGTGAAGACGAGGCTCTTGCGACCCGTTTGCTTTGGGTTGCACCAGTTCCCCGAGCCTGGTGGCAGCCACGCCTGTCCGGTCACGCTCGGCCATGGGCCACGCTCGGCAGTCAGTAACCATCAAGGGAGGCCACCAGGCTCATCCAGGAAGGAGCCCCGGGGCTGGGGCCGGGGTTGGGCAGACCCGGGGCGAATGCCAGTTCTTGAAAACTGTGACTCTGGGCACACTGCTGGACCTCTGACCTTGAGGCTGCTCCCCTGTGAAACAGGAAAAGCCAGCCTCTCCCTCCGAAGCGGGCTGGTGTGGGTCATACGTGTTAGGCCCGCGGGAGTCCAAACAGTGGGGCGCCCGGGGCACAGAGCTGTCGGGCGGACGGGAGTGACGGGGGCCGTCCCAGGCTTGCCTCGGAGACAGCCGTCACCTGCCACCGTCACAGCCCCGGCCCCCCGAGGGGACCCTGTGGGGCACCATCCTGTCATCCCGTCCCCAGCCGGGCCCCCCAAACACGGGTGAAAATCCTTCCTGCTTTTTTCCCGCGGGAATCCGATAGTGAAAACCTCCTTTCACTCCTGTGCACCCGGGACCAAGGAGCTTAGCGGAGCTGAATGCCGAGGTCATGACCCCATGTCCGGGTTCTCGGGAAGTTAAAGGAGACAGAACGTCCCGTCCCGAGAACATACAAAAGACAACGTGATCGCGTTCTGTGGCGGTCCTCTGGTCCTAGTGGTCAGGGCGGCTGCGTGGACGGCAGGCCCGGCCTCCGACTTCTCTTAGCCTCCAGGGTCAGGCCGTGGTTCCTGCCCGGGTCCAGTTGCGTTGCTGGGCGGCCCCGTTGTCACCATGCAGCGACGGTGCCTTTGGGTGGGACCCTGTCCCAGCCCAGAGGCGGCTACAGGCTCGGCTGTCTTCTCTCCCCAGGCTCAGCTGCACAAGAGGCCAGAAGCGGACGGTTCCGGCGAGACCCCAGGCTGGACCCCCCAGCCCAAGGCCCCCAAGTCCCCCTTCCAGCTGGGCAGCCGTGTGCTGCCCCCCAGCACGGAGAAGGATGACAGGTGAGGGGTCCTGGGGATGAGGCCCCCCGCCCCAGACTCACGACGCACTTCTGGGGTGCTTAGAGCCGAACAGAAAGGGAGTTTCAACTGTTTTTTTTCCCTTGAAAAGCAGAACTTCGATCACTTGAACTCTCGGCGGCCTGATGTCTAAGAACCCACCGAGGTGGGGCGCCCGCGGGGCTCAGGCGGTTCAGCGTCCGGCTCTTGGTTTTGGCTCAGGTCATGATCTCGCGGTTCGTGGGTTCGAGCCCCACGTGGGGCTCTGCGCTGACCGCTCAGAGCCTGCTGTGGATTCTCTCTCTTTCTCTCAAAAGTAAATAAATAAACACTTAAAAAATAAATAATAAAGACACGCCGAGGTGGGGTGGAGGACCAGGAGTCGGGGCAGCTGGCCTCACTCCTTCCCTCCTCCCTCCACGTCCCGCGCGGAGGTCCAGGGCTCCATCGCCGCAAGACTGCTGACCTAGTCCAGCCTTCTCCAGGCTGACGGGGAAACCGAGGCAGTCTCCCTCCTCTTACCCTCCAGGGCAGGGCCTTCGTCTCAGGAGAATCAGGGAGACCCCGGAAGACGGATAGTAGGGCGCAGCCAGGCTGAACAAGATCAACCCATTCAGCCGCCCTGCCTCGAGCCGCACGACACAGAGACGAGCCCAGCACGGCACCTGCCCCCTCCCCCGCCCGCCCAGAGCAGGTGCTTCGGCAGCCGGGGGCGGAGGTTACGGAGCACGCGCTAAGGGCACTGAGACACACACAGCCCGTGAGCGAGCCTCATCCCAGAGGTGCGGCTTGGGAGCTGCGTGGCCTAGGAAACTCACGTTGCCTCTCTGAGCCTCAGTCTCCTCATCTGCAGAATGGGTAGATGCACCATTGTAACCTTCCAGGGTGGTCATGGGGATGAAATGGGGAAGTGTGTGCAGGGCCCTGCTGCACTGGCGCTGGCTTGCAAACGTGGGAGGGATGGTGGGAGTCTCGTCACGGGTTCACACATAAAAGTTAGGGATTGTCGGGGCGCCTGGGTGGCTCAGTCAGTCAGAGCATCAGATGTCGGCTCAGGTCATGATCTCAGGGTTCACGAGTTCAAGCCCCGCATTGGGCTCTGTGCTGACAGCTCAGAGCCTGGAGCCTGCTTCCGATTCTGTGTCTCCCCATCTCTCTGCCCCTCCCCTATTTGTGCACGCACACACGCGCTCTCTCTCTCTCTCTCTCTCAAATATAAATAAACATTAAAAAAAAAGTTAGGGATTGTTCACATACACACTGTAGGTAGTAAGTGCTATGCTAGAGCAGGGGTTGGCAAGCTGTAGTCCACGGGCCAAATTCGGCCCGCCGTCCGTTTTTGTAAATAAAGCTTTATTGGCACACGGCCACACCTGTTCCTCTCTGTATTGTCTGCGGCTGCTCCCCCGTTCCAGGCCGCAGAGCTGACTCGTCGTAACAGACACCCCATGACCCACAGAGTCCAAACGACTTACTGTCTGGCTCTTTATCTGACCCCCGGGCTAGAGGAAGGACTCGCCACCCAGACGTGGGGAAGAAAAGGGCAGAAAAAGCCTTCCAAGAGAAGGAGTTGCCTGAGCTGAGTCACCACAGACAGAGAGATGGCAGCGTGAGGGGGCCCCAGGCTGAAGTCGCAGCACGTGCAAAGGCCTGGAGGCACAATGTTACGGGGAGCTGCAGGCAGTGCCCGTTTAATTAGACCACAGAGTGGGCTGCGGGAAGCAAAAGACCAGAGGTCGAGAGAGAAGCAGCCTGCGGCCGAGATGGTGCCTCTCGCGCCCTGGGGACACGAGAATCGCAGGGCTGCCCTGGGGTCCGCGGAAGGCTCTGGTGTTTCTCTGGGGCTGGAGGAGCCCCCAGACTAGGGTCTCAGAGGCACCTCTGGAGGCCCGGTCTTGCGCCTCCGCCATCAGGCAAGGCTTCCCTGGGCTAGCCCGGAGCCCCGTCTGCCGGGGGAACCTCTCCTTCCTCACAGAGCCCCATCCCCTTTCTGGGTCAGCAAGCTCCCCAGGCCCCGCCCCCCTCTCCGGGGCTAGGGGGTCAGGGACACTCTCCCTAGAGCAGCATAGGTCGGGTCTTGTGAGTACTTGTGTTTGAGTGTAAAGGTAGCATATGCGCACCGTAGAAATTGTGGAAAATATAAAAATAATATAAATCAGAAAACAAAATCCCCGACGATTCAGTCCCCCCCAAAGCGTGATGCTGGGGCGTCTCTCCTTGCATTCGAGTTTTGAAAATGTAACTGAGATTAATTGAGATTATGACGCGTGTGTACCTAGCTCATTTCCCCGTTAACATGTCGCACGTGACCGTTTTCCCAAGGCCGTTGAACAGTCGTCGTAAAAACGATCTCTGTCTCGAAAAAAATGTCCAAGAGTGACAACTTTATTGTGTTTGTTAAAACGGACGTTCTCATTACAAGCATTTCGGAGGACACAGCAAAGTACCTGAAGGAAGGAGAAAATGAGATGCTCGGAAGTGTCACCATGGAGACGGTGGCCACTCGAACGCATTCACTTGGAGAAATGCACTGACCTCCATCCTCGTGGTTTGAGTACTTTTCTGGGTGTGTGGTTTTTAAAAAGCAAACAGACAAACAAAAAAACACAAAAGTTAAATCTTAACCTCTTCCAAACAATCATTTGTTATTATTTGGTAAACATAAGGCATCTATCTGTGTCTTATGGGTGATGTATCAGTCAGCGCCTTCGAAACAAATAGGACCAATAGGATGTATGTATACACATGCACACACAGAGTAGGAAGAGACAGGGAGAGAGAGGGAGAGGAAGAGGGAGGGAGAGAGAGAGAGGGAAAGAGAGGAGGGAGAGGGAGGGAGAGAGACAGAGTGGTTGATATTTTTTTAAGGAACTGACTCACGCGATTGTGGATGCTGGCAAGTTCCAAATCCGTAGGGCAGGCCAGGAGGCTGGAGACTCAGGGAAGAATCAATGTTGTCATTCGAGTCCCCAGAGCGAGTGCTCTCGGAACTGTGGGGAGCTCAGTCTTTTTCTATTAAGGCCTTTGCCTGATTAGGTGAGGCCCACCCAGAATATGGAGAGGTTATCTGCTTCACTCCAGGTCGCCCGATTCAAATATTAACTTCGTCTCAAAAGACACCTTCACAGAACCATGCAGAGTAATGCCAGATCCAATACCTGGGGCCTGCGGCCTAGCCCGTTGGCACACACAAGTAACGCTCACGGGCGTTTTCACGGGTAGAGAGCTAGAAGAATGGAGGCCTGCCTGGGTGACAGATGGACGGATGGGCGGAAACACTTCTGTGTCAACATGACTTCACGCTGCAGATTATTTCACAGAGTGGGTGCGCCGCGATCTCCTTAACATTCCTCGTCGTCGGGCGCTTTGATTCCTGTTTCAGTCGTGGTAACAGGCGTCTTTCCTACCTGTGAGTGCCCGGTGCAGCGTCGCCTCGGCACGGAGGACGCGGAGTCGGGGACCTCACAGCCCCGCCCGCAGGGAGCCCTCCGTCTGGCTCACGCTCGACTCTCCCTGGCTTTGTGGTTTCAGGTCGGAAGAGCCCTCTCCCCAGTGGTTGAAGGAGCTGAAATCCAAGAAGAGACAAAGCCTGTATGAGAACCAAGCCTGAGCAGGTACGAAGGGGCGCGGCGGGCGGGCAAGGGGGACGGGGACAGAGCAGGGGGCAGAGCAGTCTGCGGAGGCAGGAACCCAGGCCAGAAGGCAAAGGGTTGGAGACTTTTGTGCCCTAGGAGAGAAAAGGGAGAATGGACACGGGCGTTCTGGGTTCCTATAAAGGG
The DNA here is from genome assembly GCA_030068075.1 of Paguma larvata. Taxonomy (NCBI): domain Eukaryota; kingdom Metazoa; phylum Chordata; class Mammalia; order Carnivora; family Viverridae; genus Paguma; species Paguma larvata. The sequence goes on from CM057835.1 coordinate 63,540,543, forward strand.
GGGTGGTGATGATCTGTTTCCTCTTAGAGGAAAAAACCCAGGTGGACAGCCTGGTCGAGGAGCCAGATAACCTGGGGCTCTGGGCTCACGCACTTGACTAGCCCTTCTCGCCGTATCTCAGGATGCTTTCGTAAACTGGAAGGGTGAGACGTCAAAACGTCCCCGATTTCTCCGTTCATATACAGCCCGCATAGTTAAAAATTAATTTGGAAAAAAAAAAGATTTAAAGAGTCAGATGATTCAACATACCCCCGTGTAGGTCCCAAATGGCTTCAGATCTCGGACTTCAGTTTCCCCATCTGTAAAATGGGCTAATAACGCCCGTGTTGCCAAGTGGTCCCCAGGGCTCCGTGAATGCACTGAGGTGCTGGCGGTGAGTCCTAGGTGGAGGAGCGTGTGGTTCGTGGTCCCTAAAAGTCGCTCTGACGCCAGTAGCACAGGAGACGCGCCAGCCCCTTACCCACAGACCTCAAATCCAGAAAGCACTGACAACAAAGCGTTTTCATGACCTACTTAGTGGCGAAAGCAGACCTGCCTGGATGTCTTCACGTTCCGCTGCAGGTGTGTTATAGGGGCGTTGCGTGATGTGTATGTATGTTACGTAATATATATGCGTGTATACATGTGTATATAATAAACAGCCCCCCCAATCCTAAATTCCATCTCCATCTGTGCTCAGCTTCGGGTAAGGAATCAGAGCCCATGTTTATTTTGTGTTACGTGCTATACATGCGATACCTCAGTTAAACTTCCGGAAATCCGTATAGGGAGACCAAGGCTGGAACGCTGACCTGACCCTAAATTTCACATGGGTTCCACTGTTATCTGTCCACCTGCCCCCTTTCTCTCCCCACCTCCTCCAAAAAAATAAATAAATAAAAATAAAGACATCTTTCCTGACCTGTGGGGATGGCCGTCTTGGAGAATACGCAGAAAGGGTTTTAAGGCTTAATGGCAGACACGCATAGGGTCCCGTGTTCCCCGGGCCGACTTCAGGACTGTCCCTTCCTCTCCAGACAGGGGACTCTGCTACGTCCGATGAACAGAAGCCTTAACTGTCAGAACCCGAAGACAAGGCCATGCCGCTGCCGTTCCTTCCTCCACACGGCTACCTGCCTGGGCCCTTCCGGTTGCGTGGAGAACGCTGTCCGGGGCCTCCTGGCCCTCCGTGGGCTCACCCCGGACCAGGGCGGGAACGCCCACCCTCCACGAGCGCTCGCGCGTCTCCCCCGAGAGCACTTCAGGCCGAGAACGAAGCCAGGCTGCCCAGAATTGTCCGCGTGGATGGTTTTGTGTTTTCCGTAAGAATGTGCGTTTCTACCCACGTTAGACACTGCTCCGGCAACACGGGATTGAGGCCGGACCGTCTCCCGGTTCTGGAAAAACACCTGTATTGTGAAAGCACTTCGTCCTCCAACCCCAGGGCAGGTCTCTTTCAAGAGCCTATCTCCAAGGAAGAAGAAACCATCCGTTTCCTGCTGTAATTGCCGTCCAAGGCAGTGTTAGGGGGTCGGGGTTCTGATTTTTGGCGAGTTCTGTCTCCCTCCCTCTCAAAGAATCAGCAGTTCCAATGTTTTAGACCCATCCACCTTTCAAGTGTTAATCCTGTCAGTGGGGCTGTGTGCGTAGTCGACCTGTCTCATTATGCGTCGTTTTTGTTTGCTTTAGAAGGCGTTAAAGCAATAATTCAGCCAATTTTCTTTGAAATTTGATATGTACATTTGTTTTTATGTTAAAGAGCAGAAGGGAAGATGTGTGAGGAGTTTGCTTGACGTATTGGAACATCTCAGGTTATCTTCTCCCTAAAACAAATTCTAATTGTCACCCTCGAATACCACTTTTCTTGGTTTCTTTCCATCCGAGCTCTGATTTCCGTGGAGTGCCTCCCACTCGAACGTCAGACCTGCCCGGAGACCTCTTTTCTCCAGCTGTTCCTGGACCCCACCCCAGCCGCCGGCATGGAAGAGCCGTTCCGAATAGGCCTTCCCACAAATGCACGAACGGGGGGAGGTTCTTTTGTTTCTTCTCACCTCTTCTTTCGACCGCTCCTCCGCCCCCCCCCCCCCCCCCCCCGCCAACTCCACCCGACCAAGCGCTTGCTTTAGGTCCAAACGCAGGAAGTGAGGGGTCTTGCTGAAACTCTTCTCTGGATGAAAGTGCTAGATGCTAGGTGACAAAGTAGGTTCACCTTGCCTCTTTTTGCCTCTTGCTAGCTCTAAGCTCGTGCCCAGGAGTCTCCGGGACCTCTGGGGATCCCAGGCACCGTCCGTGCTGTCTTCCTTTCTGGAAACTTTCCACACCAGCCTCCCCCGCCTTTGAAACCCAGGGCCCCAGCTATGCCTGACTGGCCCCCCGCCGTGCCTGCAGTTGCCATAAACTTTGTGCCAACCTTGCCTGGGCCGTTCATCGGGCGCCCTGCGACTGCTGAGGGGTGCCGGGGCCGAGTTCCCTAAGGCTGTGGACAGAAGGGATGGGGCCTGTGCATGCCCGCCCCCTGACTTCCCAAGATGTGAAAAATCTTCCTTGATAAATTCGTTATTTGCAAATGGTGTCAAAACGTACCTTCCTTCTCCCTGGCCACATCTGCAGGAGCCTCCGTTTGTCTCCCCATGTCTTCTTTCTCCCTCGTGCCCCCTTTACCAGCTCTTCCTGCTCTTGGGGGTGGGGGCGTGGGGTGAAGAGCCATCCTGTTTCTTCAGGTTAAACCAACCATCTGGGCCCTGGAGAGCAGTTGAGGTTCAGCACCACGGACAGGGACCGAAGCCCCACCCCCCCTCCCCCTTCCCAGTCCTGTTGGCTGAACTTTGGCTACTGGTGGGCGGTGGTCAGACCCTGCCCGACCTTTTGCATCTGGAAGCCTCATCGCATCTGGGTCTAGAGGTTTGGCCCTGCTTGGTAATAATTTGTATTCTTTTCGTTCCCCAAGTGAGTGGTCAGTCCCTTCTCTGGGGCATTGGGGGGGATGCTTCTAGGAACTGCTGCTTTGGGGTGAACTTTCCTTTCCTTTTCACTTCCTTTCTTCTCCTTCTCCTTCTCCTTCTTCTTCTTCTTCTTTTTTTTTTTTAGATACAGTTAATGTTTTAAAACAATTTTGATGCAATGTCTTTCCAGGTCAGTAGATCCCCTTTATAGACACTCCTCATGTTCTGACCCAGACTCTTCCTGGCTCCTGTCTTTCTTTCCGTCAGGTGGGAAGGGCCCCTTGGTACCATCTTGGACAGTAGGAATTTACCTGCTCGGCTCAGTGAAAATATTGATACTCACCATGCAGAACTTCTCAATGCTCAGCTATGTTTTAGCCCACTGTACCCTCGGGAAAGAAAAACACTTGAACACGAGATTTATCTGGAGATCTTTTGCCTACCCTTGGTGATTCGGACACACAAAGTCCACCCCTCTTGAAACCGACCAGGGCAGCCTCCGCTCTCCAGCGCAGAACCGACCGTCACAGAGCGTCGGGAGCCCCATGAGCTCGGGGTCCCACTGTGACCAGTGCAGGGATGTTAGAAGTGACGGACGCTTGGAACCCTGGCAGATAGCTGGGCGCCTGTGTCCTCGGTCTTCTCCTCTTTCTAAACGGAGTGAGCTCTTTGGTGCTAAGCGGGCAGCGGGATGCCAGTTTCTTGAGTTTGCCTGGGCCACCTGTGGAAATCTGTCTCTTGTGAAACGACTTAATATGCCTTAATCATTTGTATGCAATCAAGTCCCCTGCCGTCATCCAGCCGCCTTCCTGGGGGCCTTTGGCTCTCCGTAAATGAGTCTTACACCCAACACAAAAACCCTATGTATGTACAATCTCTCCCTGTCTACGCACACGCACACACCCCCCCCTTGGCACCTCAGCAGTTTGATGGCCGGTCTTTTGATTTAGTCTGTGTCTTTTTCCCCTCCAGTTTTCTAGAACAGTTTCCTCGAGGTCCTTTGCCTGATGAAGCAGAGGTCTTTGGCTTGTGAAATCCCATGGCAGGACCTCAAAAACTCAAAAACTGTGGTGGCGAATTCCTTGGTGCCAGCAGACAAATCGCTCGCATTGTTTCAACGTTGGGGGTTTTGAGCAACACTGACCTGACCGCTTCGGGGTGTCCAGGATTCAGGAGAAGGACAGCCGGATGGGGGGTTTTTCCCCGGGGACAAGCCAGGCGATCCGCTTTCGGGCAAATGCGTTCCCCTTTGTGCAGCGTCGTGGGGAGTGAGGCCAACTCCAGGTGCTGCTAAGGAGCGAGGACGGAAACTGGCACAGGCCTGAGGTCCCAGAGTGTATTGGCGGTGAGAGGGATTGGGGGGGGGGACCCTCGATGTGCTTTCCCCACGGGAGAGCCCGGCTGCACCCACCCCCCCCCCCCCGCGCCGTTAGCTGCCTTGTCCTTTTATGTTTGTCCGTGTTTTCATCACGACCCCCCGGCCGGCCCCGGGAGCTAGGCATGATCATAAAGCTAAACACCCACAGGCGTGTGGTCAGATCACCTCCAAAACTAACCACTTTCTTAAAGGCGACTCGGGCCTGCAGAGAAGACAGCGTCCCTCCAAGGGACAATGCTGGCAGGCCTGCCTGTCCCTCTCTAGTTTCTGTTTCTCCTCCTGCAATCCTCGTGGCTCCCCCCCCCCCCCCCCCGCCCCATCATCCGGTCCCTTAAGACAGGAAGCTAGGTTACTCAGCCTTTGTGTGAATGAATTTCAGGGCGAGCCCGAGGGGGATGTGGAGGCAGGAGAAAAGCTCTATCCAATGGGAGATGCCCTCCCCTCCCCCCCCCTCCCGAGTCACCGCCGTAGCGGAGAAATCTGCAGCCTCAATGTGCCTTTCTTCCTCACCGTGTATTAAAGCGTGGGAGCAAAACGCCCAGGGCCTCGTGGTTCCGTGGGGTGGGAGGGACAGAACTGACCTGGAGGGAGCCACTTGGAGCAGGTGGGACCCACTGCCCGGGTGGAAGGGGGTCCGCCTTGGGCTACACCCACCTAGGGAGCCACGGACCCGGGCTCTGCTCTGCTAAAGTCAACCCCGTCGGGATTCTGGGCAAACCGAGGTTCTGGAAGTGGAGAGCCACGTAGAAAGCCGGCCGGCGCGGGTGCGACAGGTCTTCGCAAGCCTCCGTCCTCTGGCCCCCGCCATCCTGCCCCTCTAGAATTTGTTCGGTCCTCTGGCCCCCACCACCCCGCCCCTCTAGAATTTGTTCCGTCCTCTGGCCCCCGCCACCCCGCCCCTCTAGAATTTGTTCCGTCCTCTGGCCCCCGCCACCCTGCCCCTCTAGAATTTGTTTCTTCTGTTTGGATCGATTCCTGTGGGGAGGGGTGCAGAAATCTGGGTTCTGCCAAGTCAGCCTGAGGTTCCTGGAAAGTTAACCCTGAAAATCAATCCGCCCCTCCTCCTCCCCCCTGCCCCCGAATCTCCTTAAATAGTCAGTGACTTTCCAACCTGGTGCCGGCACATTCGCCTCAGTGAATCCGACCGGCCCGTTTTTGACAATCTCCAGTGGTGTCACACCTACAAAAAAAAAAAACAAAAAACAAAACAAAACAAAAAAACACAAAACAAAACCATGCCGTTGTCTAAACAACAATTTGAGCTTTTTACTGGTCTCATTCCACATAGCCTTATGGATCCTGTAAATGGGGGGCTCAAAAATACTATATTGTGTCCTGGAAGATAATTTTGTACTGTGCTGTTTCCCGAATCCTACTAATATCCTACACGCGGTGTACTTCCCAGACGGTTCTGATCCTCAGAACACTTTGTAAGATGGAGGGAGTGAAAAAATATATATAAAGACGCTATATATTTTCCTAGCTTTTCTTCTGGGTCCCTTCCTGAGATATTGGAGTCACGGTAGGAAACGCCAGTCCTGGGTGTAGCTGAGCTAAACCTGCCCGCTGGCGTCCTTGCAATTGCCTTATGAATTCACAAGGGGTTCTGAACAGAAGGTGGACGACAGGCACTTTATCCAGTCCCAAAAGGAATCTAATCGCGTGACCGAGAATTCACCTAGAGAAACCTATATTTTTAACGTCAGAACAAACCGGGCTTCCTGGACCTCACAGCGTCTTGGATATCTATGAGTGCTTTTATATTTTGTAACTGTAAAGAGGTTTCTGCGCACAGAAGAGCAGTCGGGAATCTGGCCGGCTGCCCTTCCGCTGGGTGACCTTTGCATGTACAAAGACGTTGCGTTCAGACTGTGAAAATGGCAAATAAAGCTTCGACGCAAGTTGCGCTGGAGAGCGCAGTGGGTCAGTGTGTGGATGAATGGGCTCTCCCATGCGTGCACGGCCGTCACGAGCTGAGTCGGTCTGTTGTCTGTGCTGAGCTGGGGGCCACCGGCAGGAAGGGGGGGGGAGTCGAGGCCCTGGGAGAGGGGACCCGGGGAGCCAGAGTGGGATTTCCATTCAACGCGGGGCTGCCTCCTCACTCCGCCTCCTCCTGGTCGTGGGGCGGGCACCTCTGAGCCTTGGAGCCCCGCGATGCGGGAGTCGACAGCGAAAGGAGCGGGCGAGAGTTTAAGGGAGTGGTTCTCAACTGGGTGGATTGTGCTCCCCGGATGACGCCTGGCAAAGACGGGGACATTCTTGGTTATTACAAAGAGGGACCGGAGACGCTACTGACATCTAATGGGTAGAGGCCAGGGTGTGGCTCAGTATCTCCCAGGGCACGGGACGGCTCCCCCACCACCAAGAATTAACTGGCCTCCGGTGGCAAGAGTCCCGATACTGAGAAAGTCGAAGCTAAGGAAGCATCCTGGGAAAGCGTTGAGCACACAGTAGGTCTTTTTAGGATCCAGGACTCCTAAAGGATCTGATGGGAGGAAGTCACACCAGATCCCCCTTAGACCTTCCCCCCGTAGGTCCCTAGCAGGTGGCGACGGCCTCCCAAGTTAAGGGGTCGAAACCAGCTCCGCGTCCCACGATCACCAGCAGGAAGTAGTCCCGTGGCTTGAACTGCCAGGAAGGATCCTCCGCGAAGGGGAGCAAGAAAGCCACAGCCTGAGCTGAGTGCTTTGTCCCATGACCTCTCTGTGGCTGTCCGTTTACAGATGTGGCCCTGACCTCCAGCAGCTCCCCCCAGGGTCACCTGCTTCCAGAGGCCAGCGGCCGCTGCCACCCAGTGTCCCGTCACCATCTCCAGGGATGTGGGGTCACTGGGTTCTAGGCTGACTTGAGAATTTTAGCCAAAAATAACAACAAAACCAACCCCTTTCTTAACAATTCGCTCCTTGGCCTTCTCACTTTAATTTAGTCTTCTAATAATCATTAATTACACTTTTTTTAAGGTTTTATTTTATTTTTGTGAGAGCAAGCGGAGAAGAGAGAGAGAGGGAGACCCAGAATCCGAAACGGGCTCCAGGCTCTGAACTGTCAGCACAGAGCCTGACGTGGGGCTTGAACTCACAGACCATGAGATCACGACCTGAGCCGAAGTTGGTGCTTAACTGACTGAGCCACCCAGGTGCCCCTAATTACACTTTTTTAAATGTTTTTTTTATTTTTGAAAGAGAGAGGGAGACACAGAATCTGAAGCGGGCTCCAGGATCTGAGCTGTCAGCACAGAGCCCCACACGGGGCTTGAACTCATGAACCACGAGATCATGACCTGAGCTGAAGTCGGACGCTTAACCGACTGAGCCACCCAGGCGCCCCTAATTATACTTTTAAAATGCACAGGCTTAGGTTTTGGTTTGGGTTTTTTTTTTGGTTTCTGTTTTTCTATTTGGGTTGTTTTGTTTTGTTTTGTTGGAGGGTTATTTTGTTTTGTTTTGTTTTGTTTTTTTGTTTGTTTGTTTTGTTTTTTTGGTCATAAATAAGGCGACAATCACAACTACCTTTATTTCTGTTGAGGCTAAGATCTGGGCCCTGAGGCAAGCCGGCCTCTCCCCCTCTGCTGTGTGATGCTGGGTAAGTGATTTCACCTCTCTGAACTTAGTTTCTGAATCATCGATAAAATGGAGATTGTAATTCCTCCCCTAAAGAGGGCTGGGTGGGAGGTGGGCGCCTGGGCGGCTCAGTCGGTTGAGCATCTGACTCTTGCTTTCGGCCCAGGTCATGATCCCAGGGCTGTGGTGTTGATCAAGCCCCTCAGCAGGCTCTGTGCCGAGCGTGGAGCCTGCTTAAGATTCTCTCTCCCTCTGCCCCTCTCTTCCGCCCCTCCTGGAAGGAAGGGAGGGAGGGAGGAAGGAAAGAGGCAGCCTGGGTGAGGATTAAACAGAACGTTCTCGAAGTTGGCACCGTGCCTTGCACAGAGTAGAGCTTCAATGAACGACAGCTGTTAGCTGTAGACGCCTTCATATGAAGAAACTAAATCTTCATTCGGCCTGTTACAGCGTCCCGCATGTTTAGGAATATCTGCCTTAAAACTTAGGCCATGCAACACGTGGGAAAAAATGATTCTGGGGTCCCTCGCTGTAAGAACTGGTATCCTTCCTAGGATGTTACTTGGCGGAATAGGAAAATGGTGGCTCCAAGAAGCCAGAGGAAGGGTGTCAGGAGGCACTGGAGGGCTTTGCACCCCGACGCCCACCCCCCCCGGCGCTGCCAGGCTCCCAACAAAGCCGCTGAGGTCCGTCTGCCCCCAGGAAGCCATCGGGGGCCACGGCGGAGGACGCAGGCCCCGGGGCCTCCCTGGGCCCGCTATTGGAGTGAAACGGCCCGAACGGAATCGGGGGGGACGGGGCGCTGCCTCAGCAGGCTGCAATGTGCTAGGCTGTCAGAAAGGGCCCATAAATAGGACGCTCCGAGCCCAGGCGGCCTGAGTCTGCCCACGGCGCCGGCCCCTCTCTTCCTCCCGAGGCCGCAGCAGCAGCAGGTTCATGCCGGGACGGGCAGGGGCGGGGAGGCGAGAGCCGCCCAGACCGCCGGGGATCAGGCGGGCGCGGCTGGCCCCTGCCCAAAACGGGGATTCGCCGAAGGGTCGGAGCCAAGAGGGAGGGCCCGATGCGGCCTCCAGGCCCCGCTGCTGTCGGAGGGAGGCGGCCGGGCACATGCTTGGGCTTCCTTCCGCCCAAGGACCCCGAGGGTCCTCCCGGGGCCAGGCCGGGCACAGACGAGGCGGGCGTCCTGCAGTCTGTGCGTCCGTGGGCCTGAGTCTGGAGCACGTGGGCTCCGCGGCTGCGCCTGTCAGCGGAGGGGGGGGACGCTGGGGCCGTGGGGGGAGGGGGCCGCCAGGTGCGGGCTTGTGGCCCACCGCGGATGCCCGAGACGGGAGTGGTGGGTGTGTGTGGGAGAGGTGGGGGGAGGGAGGCTGCCGTGTACAGTGGGCGTGACGTGACCGTGGACGAGGACCACGGGGGCTCATGTGCGTGCGTGGTACGTGCACGTGTGTGTGCTGATGAGCTGGAGAAGAGCCCCGCGGGTCCCTCACGGGACAGTCCTGAGAACCCTCCCACGTGACCGCCGCGGGGCCTGTGTTGTGTGTCACGGTCCCCACAGGGGATGAAGGGAAGCGTCTGTGTCCGTGTCTTCAAGGGGCTGGTACACAGTCAGCGCTCCATAAATGCATATGGAAGAAATCACCGCATGTATGGAAACTGGGCCAGAGCAGGTGTCTCAGGACCTGGTCCTGCATCATGCATTCTTGGGGTGTCTGTCAGTCTGTCCATCTCCCGCCAGTCTGTGGTTTGCCGTTCATCCTGGTTACCCGGCCCCAGGCCAGGCACCGAGGGGGCACTCACGGAGTCTTTGGCGACCAGAGTGATGAAGGAACAAATGTCTGTAGCCCAGAGGAGGTGGGGGAGGTCCCTGTAGAGAAGCCCCTCGGAAGCCCACCCTCCGGCCGGGGTCCGGAGGTGGCGCGTCTACACAGAGTTTGAAGACCCCTGTTCTGGGGAAGCAGCGGGGTGTGGGGGAAGGGCCTGCACTTTGGAGCCAGGCCCGGTCCCCGGCCACGCCGTCACCCTGTGCCTCAGGGAAGTGGCCTCACCCCGCTGGGCCTCAGGGTTTCCCTCCAGAAGACAGGGATCCCCATCCCCCCGACTGTCCCCGTCCCATGACCCAGACAGGTGCTCAGCGACTGTTTGTTGAGTGACTGAACGACCCGACGCAGTGAGTAGCGCCCGCGTCCCCAGAGCAGCAGCATTCTGTAGCTCCTCCTCGACTTCGACCGCGTCAGCACCGGGTTTCACCTGGGAGACCCAGTGACCCGTTTTCCTTTGGTTGAACCAGACGAGTCCCTGGGGAGATGGCGGAACAGCACAGCGCGCCGGAGCAGGCTGCGGCTGGCAAGAGCCACGGAGGCCTTGGGGGCAGCTACAAGGTACGCGGCAGCAGGGGGTCCCGGGGGCTCGGGGCCTGGGGCTGCTCTTGGGGCTCGGGGGCAGCTTCCCCGGCAGGCACCCCCTCCACCCCAGAAAGGAGCGGAAGCCCTTCCAGCCATTGGGGGCCAGGAAGACAGCTTTACCGCCTCTCCTGTGCCCTCATCTCCAGAATGGAACTGGGCACGCACACACGGCCTGTCTTGGGGGAGCGCAGAGGCCCGGGAGTTTCAGGAGGCATGGCCCGGACTCTCCGGCCTGACTTCAGTCCATTTCTCTGGCTCCTCTGGGCCCCAAGAGCCCCATCTGGAAAATGGGAGCAGCGCTCCCGGTCTCGGCCCCCAGAGCTGGTGCTGGAGCCAAACGTAGACACCATTGCCCTGGCCCGCTACGGACAGCTCCGACGGCCGGAGATGGTTGGCTCTTCCCTCTTGGAGTTTCTCTGGGGGGTTCGAGGCTGGGTTGACTAAGGGGATAACTGTGAGTGGGGGCATTTCTCAGGATGCGCTGGTGGCTTTAATTTTTTTTAAAACATTTACTCATTTTTGAGAGAGAGCATGAGTGGGGGAGGGGCAGAGAGAGAGGGGGACACAGCATCCGAAACAGGCTCCAGGCTCCGAGCTGTCTGCACAGAGCCCGATGCGGGGCTCGAACTCATGAGCCGTGAGATCACGACCTGAACTGAAGTCAGATGCTCAACCCACTGAGCCACCCAGGTGCCCTGTGCTGGTGGCTTTAAAGAGCGTGGGATTGGGACCACAGGGTTGGTCTAGGGACTTCCGAGCTGCCGGCCGGGAAGGCAGATGCCACTGCCGGCCCTTCCTGCCTCTGTGGGCCCTGCCTTGTCCCGAGCAGTGCGTATGAGGAAAGAGCCAGCCGGCTCACCGAGTCCTGGTTCCTCCACCCAACTTGCTGTGCAGCCTGGGACAAGTGACTTACCCTTTCTGAGCCTCCTATAAAATGGCCAACACGGATGTACCTCAGGGCCTCCTATAAGGACACCTTGTGCTTCTGGGTGGATAAGAGAGGCAAAACCTTCCTCTCTCTTTGCGGCCTCTCCCTCTCTGGGCGGGGGACAGGCGAAGGTTAAACCCAGAGGTTGCGAGCTGGTGTTTCCTTTGTGGGGCACAGGGAAATCTCACATTAAGGGACATAGAAATTTCTGGTCTCTCTCGACACGTTTAGAATGGGGCCCTCATTGCCCCCTGGCCACAAGCAGCTTCATTTGCTTCCCTGGGGCATTTCGCCCTGTTAGACTGGGGCCTGTTGGATTGCAATCCTGGTTTAATGGAGGTTCCCGGAGGCATTCCCCCTTGTGGCCACCAGGGGGCAGTGCGAGCCCGCAGCCGATGCTGGATCCCAGCGGGTCCGGGGCAGAGCGGATGTCGTGGAGGGCGGATCTCCCCCGGCCAGGCCCTGCCCCTAGGAGGACCGTGCGGCCGGAGGGGTTAGAGGGGTGGGCCTGGGAGCCCTGGGGGCCCCGGTGCGCTGCTCAGGAGGCCGCCCTTTCAGGTGACCGTGTACGAGATGGAGAACTTCCAGGGCAAGCGGTGCGAGCTCTCGGCCGAGTGCCCCAACCTGACCGAGAGCCTGCTGGAGAAGGTGGGCTCCATCCAAGTGGAGTCTGGGCCGTGAGTACCTGGACCCCCCCGCCCCCTCCCCACAGCCCCGAGCCTTCTGGGAGTCGGGAGGTCCAGGCTCCGGAGCTGCCGCGGGGCCTTAGGCAATGCCCTTCCCATCTCCGGCCTCAGTGTTCCCATCTGTCAAGTGGGGATCACAATGGCACGTGCTTCGGAGAAAGCGTTTGTGAAAATGAATGGAAACATGCACATAATAACAACATAACGAGGAGGAGGAGGAGGGGGAGGAGGAGGAGGAGGAGG